>OX381580.1:19106871-21606871 GCA_947458855.1 Monopis laevigella | reverse complement strand
GACAATTGATTGGTGCATGGAGATAAAGATAGGGAGGCGCACATGGGCCTTAAATCGCCTCACCAGTTTTGAGAACAGAAGATGGCCACCGCCATACATTTTTTTTGAAGTGAGAAAAAAACCAATCAGTAAGCGTTGATTGGTTGAAATAAGAACGGCAACCACAGGCATTATGGCGGTTTCATGTTATATTATTATTAGTTTCATGGATTGGTAAAAATATTTTTTGTTCCCTTGTGTTTGTGTTCTCATGTTTGTAAAGATGACTTTGATATGACCTTACGGCCACTTATCTTCATGTAGTAACAGGTGGGCGATTCTCGCGCTCTCGGCATTCATCTCGATTCGAGATTTTGAAACGAAAAATGACTAAATATGTCATTTTTCGTTCAATATTTATATATTAATTATTTATTTATTAATATTAAATACTTATTTCGTTTAATGTTCGATATTTTTGAACGAAAAATGACATAATATGCCATTTTTCGTTCAACAATCGCCCACCAGGGGCCTATTTCATAAACGTGACAATTGTAATTTACCATGACAATTTATAATACATTGCTTGGTTTAGTTGTAAATATTTACTTAGAACTAACTAAACCAAGCAATGTATTATAAATTGTCATGGTAAATTACAATTGTCACGTTTATGAAATAGGCCCCTGATCGAAATACTTTCAAACTAATCTGTCACTAGTAGGTACCTACTTTGTGATGGTTTCCACAGGACATTGGCCTAATCTGTGGACCACCAGGAAACACTTTAAACGATTTTTTTTTAAGTTCTATTGTTCTGTCTGCTACCTGAATATATTATTCAACTGTTGTAATAAGACAGAATAGCAAAATATTTCTCTTTTTTTTTCTGGAGCATGGCATGTCACTTTGTTTCTGCCTGAAGGTAAGTAAACCTACAAAATCCATGAATGGGGTCCAATCAAAACAATTCGCTACCACTATATGCCTACGACTAATAACCAAGATAAAAGTTCAAACTTTTAATCTGAAAAATAAAATAAAGATAACCCCCCTATTTTCAAAACAGCATTAAGTATATATATCCGCATAATATTCCGGTTAAAATCTTCTTTTTTTTTTAAATCATTACAAAAAAAAAATCCCAACACAAAACATTCCTCACAGGTACAACGCAAGATGAGTCTAACAATACATATTGCATCGCTTAATGCTTAAAACGACATATTAATTCAACCTTCCCTCCCTGCGGTAGTTCTAACAAAATAAATAATGCCTACACTGCAATCATCTCTCCCTCGCTTAGAAATCGCCAGGGATCATCCCACAGAACAGAATTTATTAGAACAACGCGATTATAGAATTTATGGTCACCACACGAGTGGTTATACTACGATAAATATATCAGAGATTTAGTAGGTAATAATTATATCTATTTGTTTATTTTAGCAATTTATGTAAATACATCAGATTTTAAGACTGATTGGCTTTCCTTTATGGAAGTCCATTATTCGTATTATAGTATAATACTTATTATGTTTATTTTATTGTATAAAAATATTAAGTATATATAAAAAAGTAACGAACACATGAATATTTGAAATTCTCAATTTATTTCCTATACTCAATTTATTTCAACCAAGAATAAACACTCAATCCTGAATATGCTTCGTGGAGAAGCAAACATGTGACCTTCTACTACTACTAAGAGCGAAAGTTTTTGCAATAATATAACAATTTAAAAAAAAGTAACATGGCAGATACTATTTACAAAGTTTTTTGATTGAAAAATTAATTATCTACAACTTTTACGTACAATTCATATTTTAGTGACAAAACTAAAAAAAACAATATCCAGCCCTCATGTATAGTTCACTGATGATTTTTTTTTTGTACAGTGTTATGGGTACTTTCGGGCCGGGAAGGGGTTTAAATATGGCGGACATCGGATATTAATTTTGTATTGTTTCTAGTTAATATATAAAGTGTAATAAATAATCTTTTTATATTGGTAATAGGTATACCATTAAATTTATTTTTATATGCGTACCTATATTAATATTGATTTAAACATGCTGAAATCGGAGTCGGTTTTTTAGGCGAGAAGTACCTAAAGTAGCAAGTAGGTATTGTAGTATTTATCGTTTGTTTATTTCCAAATAATTATGTTGTTCGATAATAAATCGATCGGGAACTATGGGGCGTTATCGATTGCGGGGCCTGGGCAATTGCCCATCGTCTCCAGTAGGAAAGAGGGGCCTGTCTATACTGATTTAGATCTGTGGATTATTCGCTAGTGGGGGATGAAAAATTACCGCACCCTGTATAACAAATAATGTGACAACTACCGAATGCATCTGAGACTCTTTTGCGAGAAGGGATGAAATGGTTGTTCTTTAAACATTACGAGTTTGTATTAAAGTAGAAAGCGCTTAGATTTAAATAAGTTTAAACATATTGAAAGTATCATTTATTTATTTAACTACTATTAACCAGTCAATTTTTTGAGAAAATTTAAGCAGTATACGTAACTGCAACATTTGGCCGGCATAGTGGTAACCTATACATCAATAGTGTTAAAAAAATGTATTGATCGACCCCATTCTTCTAACTTTGTAGGTCTGCATGCCATCACAAAGACACATGCCTTGCTCTAGAAAAAATAATAACTGAGAAATATTTTGTTATTTTGTCTTATCAAGTCTAGAGCTTAGTTTGTGACCAGAGCAATATGTGTAAATTGTCCTACATTTTATTACAGAACTTTAAAAAAACAATAATAACAAAATTGTTTAAAGTGTTTCCTGGCGGTTTTAAAGGAATGTTTTCTACATAGTTATATAATAAATACATCCAATGCTGGTGTCCAATTATGGGCAGCATTTTAAGTGACATAAAGGTATATCAAAACACTTTAATATAAAAGCATCTATACTAATATTAGAAATTTGATTTGATTGATTGAATAAAGCTAATTATAGCTTTATTTTAATATAATTCGCTTTTTTTTTTAAACTTAAAATGCAAAGAAAAAAAAATCCCGGTTTAGTACCTCGCCGCGAAAGCAAGGATCGTGGTTTCAAATCCCGCCCACCAGGATATTTTACTTATTTTGTTTTTATATTACTTATAAGTCTAGCAGTGCTCAGCGTTTCCATTAGCTTTTAATTTAAAAGATTAATTAAGATTAGTAATTTAAAAGAAATCGAATCGAAAATAAAATACAACAGCCCATGTTATTCTTTAAAAAAATCAATAAAGCTTTATTATTATATTGAATAATAATAAATAAATATAATAAATGAAAATACTAATTGGTACAGTAATGTTTTGTATTTTGAATAAGCTAATTTTATAATTTTAGTGCGCATTCTAAAAAAATATAAAAATACACAGATGGGGCAATGCATCTGAGTCCTCAAAGGGACGTATAGTCTGCGTTGGGGACTTTAATAATAAATATGATTGAATACTTCAGTTGAAAATAATAATTGCTCCAAAGTGACAAAAGCAAATTCAATTTATTCATTTTTCATCACTCTATTTTATCTAGTTTAATGTTATATAAGTATGTTGATACATACTTATATACAAGTACACACATGATGTATATACTCGTATATAGTACTCGTTTTTATTAACCCGGCTGCGCCCATCTTATTATTTGTACAAAAAACAGTACCTATTTGGTTAAATTATAAGCCCTCCCCCGCGTTTCCCTATTGAAATTTAAAAAAAAAGTTAAAAACGTGTCTATTAGTTTTATAGGCAGATACTATTTACAAAGTTTCATTGTTTCCGTAATTGCCAATTTTCCCCTAATACAAAAAAAAATGTGTCTATTAGTTTTAAAAGAAGTATAACAAATTTGCTTCCGTTATATTACGTAAAAAAAATGTCCCCCAACTCCCCCTAATGTTTTGAAAATATAATAGTAAAACATGTGACGCTTTGTATTGTAAGAAGAGCATAGGTACATGGAAAGTTTTATTACTCCTGATATATTAAAAAAAAAAACTTTATTTTCTTTGCCCCGACTTCCCCTATTAAAATTTTGTAAAAATAATGAAATACTTATTCAACGGTTGTAGAGTTTACATACAAACTTTCACTGTTGTAACACCCGTCGTTCCTAAGATATAACACAGAAAAATCACCCCCTTTTCCCCCCTCCCCCAATATATCCCTAAATGAAAAAAATATGGTGAAACACCTATTAATTTATTTTCCAAGAAGAGTCTACATACCAAATTTCAATACCGCAGAACCTACCATTCTCGAGATATTTTAACTTTCCTATAAAACATTTAACCCCCTTGGGATTCGAATTTTGAAAATCCCTTCTTAGTTCAATAGCTTCGTTTTATATTGTAGGCCCCTACAATATAAAATGAAGCTATTGTCAAAATTTCATATTTCTAGCTACAGTAGTTTTGGATGGGCGATGAAGTCAGTCAGTCAGTCAGAACAAGCTCTTATATAAAGAGAAAGACAAGTGACAATGTTCTTAGGCTTCCATGGCTTCACCGTGCAGGTGCCGGGTCCATCGCGTGGTTGGAAGTCAGGGGAATGAACTGCAGCGTTCCCGGACTTAGGAGTAGGTTTAAAGAACTCCTGATCTGAACAGAACCTGCACTGTGTTCACTACCCTCTCTACTCAACCAAATACTATATGATCCTGTTAGCGCCATCTTGGAAACACGCTCCATAAAAGTTCCGACGGCTGATCTCGGAAGGCCAAGATCCTTCAATAGACGATGCAAAGACTTTGCTGGAATTCCTCTTGCACCAACTTACATAGATTATAATTTTCCGTACGACTTTAAGAATTTTAAAATATCCACTTTCTTATTTCTACTTTAAAAAAACTTACATAATTGAAAAAATAAAAACTGACTGCAATTTTAAAATGTTGTAATTTTGTAGTCGCACACTAAACCTCACTTTGTTATTCAACTTTATTAATACCAACAAAATGCATGCATATTTTAAGTAAAAAATCCGTGATTGCACTTTTCATTTAATTCTAAGATTCTCACTACGGGCTTTATTAAAGTTCTTGAATAGAATAGAGTGAACTGCGAGGGGCAATCGGATCTTAATTTGCATTACCGAGGATGAACGAGCACAAAGCAATGAAAGGAATTCAGCGGAAGGAATTCTATGCAGGCAAAGACTTCAAAAGGACTCCAACGGTGGACAGACAGACAGACAGATTTCCTTCTGAAATTACTGTAAACACGATGAAGCTTTTGGAAGGTAGTTATTTGTTATTAACTAATTAAACTTGTTTAACTTTAGATATGTTGTTATTATTTAAAACTTTATTGAACAAATTATATACAAAGGCGGACATAATGCCGCTAGGGAATCTCTACCAGTCAATCATATTTTTTTTAATAAACTGAATTTACAGTTCGACATTATTGTCTATTCGGCCGGTTTGATTTTTCATTTTTAAAATAAATATAACTTTACATTATGTGTTTAATTTAAAAAAATCCTTATTAAGATAATCTTACATTGAAATTATTAATTTTACAAGACAAAAAAACAAAAAAAAATCCTGGTGGATGGGACTCGAACCTCGCTATTGCGGCAAGGTACCTACTTGAACCATTTAACCAACCAGATTCCAGTCACCCTTCATGAAATTTGTCATTGCTTGATATTTATATTATTTAAATATTATAACAGGTAGAGATAGAAAGAGATGGAAGGAGGGAAGGGAGACCTTTGCCCAGCAGTGGGACACAATAGGTTAATAAAAAAAAAATAAAAAAAATATAAAATCATCATAAAGAATTTATAAAAATGTAAAAATATAAAATAACGAAAAAAGTTAAACACACAACACTATAATAATCTTCTTGCTTATATATATATGGACATATATATATATAAAAGAGTATCTAATATTTAAAGTACTTTCCAATCATATCCCGTGCTCTCCAAAGTTGTTATTATACCTACTAATGTTTATAAGTTTTTTTATTATTAATGCAATACTCATAGACGCCGGGGCTCGAACTGTCGGTTGCTGGCGCTGCATTCGCATGTCCACGTAGCATTTTTTTTTCTTCACAAAATAGTGATAGATAGGTTAGCTGGTAGAAAATGCCTAAGGCATTAAGTTCGCCTATGTACAATTTTATTTTATAAGTTTGTACAATCAAGTATTTTTTTTTATTTTATTTATTATGGCTTAATTTTAATTAAATTTGTATTAGTATTGCCAGATTTTTTTTCAGACTATAAGAGACAAATGGGTATAAAATACAGGATTTCAGATTGCGTATGAGTACTTGTCAGCTGTAACATACAACTTGGCAATAACAAATCGAGGACGGTTGAAATACGAAACATAGTCAGTCCCGGCGGCACAATTAAAATTACGCCCGAAATACGGGACGTCAGGCCCCATAAGCGACCATGCAAAGAGCATGGTCGCTTTTTACGCTCATACGTCGCAGAAGCGTGAAAGAGAGGGAGATAACAAATTTATTATCCTATTGGTGTATCTATATTGTTGTCTTGTATTGATTATTTCTGCAACGATAAAAACGAAAGTGACGTTATCATCAAATGTCATTTTCATACAAAAGTTTCGTTAGCGTTATTTACGACTGCGCTTATGGCTAGAGGGCTGTCAACACTAGTTTGTATACTTCAACGCTAACGATCAACAGGGGCCTTATTCCGAGTTTGCAACCGCTAAACTCGAAAAGACGTTGCACAAACAATAAATATTGAAATATAAGTTCTATTCTGTTAACTATAGAGTTGAAATTCCAATGCTCCAAACATAGTCAAACTTTCGAAAAATTCGTGTATTTCAAGATGGCGGAATTATAATAGCCAACTTAATACAGACTATATTACCATTGGAATAGAACTTATACTTCAATTTTTATAGGTTACGCAACGCCTTGTCGTGTTTAGCGGTTGCAAACTCGGAATAAGGCCCCAGCGCGCGTATGCGCTATACTAATTTACAAGATATTGCTTCGAGACAAACGAGCGATCCAACTCAGCCACTACGTATTTAATTAAACACTGAGGATTCTTTATTCAAAAACTGATTAGAAAGATTATTATCTTCCTATATCCCGCTGGCTCAGCGAAATGAGCCAATGATTGGTGCGTAATTTGCATCGATCCGAACCCGAACCAAACGAAACTCCCGGGACCGAAAAATCTCATGCAATCAAAGAACGAGATACCGACGGATAAACGGATTACGATGAAATTCCAAATTGGATTCTGACGACTTATTTCAGACAATTGAAATTTCATTTGTTTTTGTTAAAAGTTTAAATGAGGTTAACCTAATTTAGTTTTTTATTGAATTTAGGGATATTTACTGTATTAGCGTAATTTAGAAACGTAAAGTTTGGTAGTTTTTCTGATGAAACCCTAATGGAATCACTCTTCATTCCCTTGTGCGAGTTTGTTTTAACGTTCTCACTGAGTTAAGTGAGTAGGTACTCTCTACCAATAGGATCGCCTAATTTTCTAAGCCTCTCAAAATAATATTATTATTTTGACAGGCTTAGAAAATACGGCTAATTTGATTGCCGGAGAAGGGTGAACTACTCACTTACTATGATGTAAAAATTTAAAAAAAAACTCGCTCTATGGTCACAGTTCGTCTGTCTATCCAGACCGATATCTTGTAAAAGTTAAAATTTGAATACACTAATATAGTAGTAGATGATACGGTCTCTTTATGCGAAGTGAACGTATCTAATATTTAAAAATAGCTCGCAAGGACAAATTTTAATTTCAGAAAGAAATCTTTTATCTTAATAACCAAAACAAATCGTCCCATTTTTTTTGGAAAATCAGATTATGTCAATAATAATAAGTTATTTACTAAAAACTTATCTATTAAAAAAGCGTATTTTAAAGAGCGTGTTAAATATAAATTTAAAATATAAACTAGTTCAAAGATCTTCATTACCATGTTTATTAACTTGTTTTATGGGACCCGATTTTCCTTATTGTGTGCGAATAGCAATAATTTTAACTTTTTCTTTCAAACTATATAACGACTTCTAAGACAAAAAGGTTGCAATTGTCGCCCAATATTATTTATATCGCATTAAAACACCGCTAAGGCATTAGGCAAAATCAAAAAAAGGCAACTGAAATAATAAATAAAACATCAATAATTAGCAAACAATTTTCGCAATATTTTACGCTCAAAATGGAAACATAAGTTCGAAAACAAAAGCTATTTTGACAAAATTATTAAACGTTTATAATAAAGTTGTGTTCACAAATGAATGCCTAAGCCTATTACAATGTGGAAAAGTACAAGAAACGATTAAATACTAACTACACAGCTGAACTTAACTATAATTACAGTTTAGAGACAATGCTTAAACGTTTAAGCATAAAGTGTTGGAAAACTATTGCAATTTGTGTTGTAACCCTTTCATAAATCAACGAAATTATTACTAACATTACAAGTTACATTTGAGAAACTCCTAAATTAACTTGAAACTGTCACATATTACAACTTTGGGATGATTGTTTCATTATCATCATCTCTATGGCGGATTATACATTATTATATGTATGTGATGGGCAAGTTGGTTAGGCCTTAGACTTAAAAACACTTAGGTCCCTGGTTCAAACCCCGATGTGTACCAATGAGATGATACATTTGTTTAACAACACCACTATATTGCCTCGGAGAGCATGTTAAGCTGTCGGTGCCAGTTTCACTATACCAACTTGTGAAACTGTTTATAGATGGGTTATTGAGTTTATCCAAACATCGCAACGAACTAGTCACGTTGATATTGATTTAAGATCTTGAACTTCTTCAAAAGTCTTCTAAAAAGCTAGTGAATAGGATCTAGTCCCCAATAACGAAGCAGATATTTTCTTCTCTAACAAAAAAGAACATAATATAAGTTGTACAATCTTAATCTGGAACAATCTTCCCCTATCAACACGAACAAAAGTTACTACAGCTTCTTTTAAAACCCATCTTCACTCTTTTCTCCTCAATAATCAAAACTGTTAACATTTCTTTTTTTTTTGTAAGTATGCGAAGTTATTTATTTATGTATGTATATATATATATATATATATATCTACTTATTTATGTATGGTTATATATTATTATTTATGTAAGTTTATGTATACTATTAAATGTTATTATATATTACATTAATTAGCACTCTGCCTGTTTTTTGTTCAATCTCCCAAAGGTTAGCTGGTAGATAATGCCTAAGGCATTAAGCTCGCCTATGTACAATAGTATTAAGCTTTTGTGCAATATAGAATTTGTTGTTCATTCATTCATTGTACGTATACATTAATTGAATACATTAAAACGCCAGCGTAACATTTATAGGTTGCTACGAGGCCAGCCGTAGTCAAGTATGTAGTAACGTCAGCAAGGTTATGTAGTTTAAAGACAAACTACACACAACACCAATATTCAGATTCGTTTACGGTGTCAGCTGCTCGCCAGTGGAATTTGCTTCCTCCGACTATAAGATCAGCCCCTTCCATCGGGGTGTTTAAACGCTTGCTCATTATCTGAACGCTTAAACCAGATCCTCGTGATAATTTTTGTTTGGTATGGTATGTATGTTTATGTATTACATTTATTATATTATATACAGTATTTAAGTAGTTTAATGTATTGTTATGCATCTAATGCATCATTGTTAAAATTATATGTATATCCTTTTATCAAAAGTTCCGCACCCTAAGCATATTTCACTCTCTCAAAGGTTAGCTGGTAGAAAATGCCTAAGGCATTAAGCTCGCTATGTACAATTTTGTGCAATAAAGAATTTAAAATAAATAAATAAAAACACCTGGGGATTTTTATAATATAAAGTTATTTTATTTATTTATGTTCATGTAATCAGTTATTTTTAGAGTTCCGTAATGATAATATATTTAAAACTAAATAGGTAACTGGTAAGTATACCGAATGAGAGACATGTTCTTACTTATTCCATTCATTCATTCACCGTGCGGGTGTCGAGTCCATCGCGTGGATGGGAGGCAGGGAAATGAACTAAAGTGTTCCCGAGCTTGATACCTCAAGCAGGATTAAAGGCTTTCCGAATTTAACTCAGTATATTCACTACCCTCTCTAAACATCTCCTAATAACTCCCCTGACCTAGGCCCTGCTATTCTTGGTATTCCATGTTGTCCTACCATTCGTGAAAGTAGAGTCAGATGTCTTGCTCCATTAAGAAATAGGATTATTCTGAATGCTCCATATTACTAGTGCAGTCGTTAAGACTTGAAATTAATTAGTAACAAGTTGACAGCCAAAAGAAGACCACATGCAATTTAAATTATTACACTTTAATCTACATCTACACTATCTATATACACTAGTATTTTAAAGAGTTTTGTATTTTGGTTTGTAATAAATAAACTCAAAAACTATTGATCCAATTTTATAAAATCTTTCACTAATAGACTAGGTACGTTATCTGCTACGTTACCACTGAGTATAATGGGATATATTATCTTTTAAATGCGATTTATTTTATATTAAATGCGGGTAAAACCGCTTGGCACAGTTAATGATACGAGTATATACAATTGTGTTGATACCCAATGTACTATCTACTTATTTTAATTTGTATCTTTGCAATTATTGGTACTTACTGTCCTGTTATAAATAATTAAAAAAGTATTTACTGAATCTATAGATAATTTATGATTCTTTCAAGAATCAGTGGCTCTTTTAATTATATCTACTATATAGTCCGAACAAACCATTATTTCTTATAGTAAAATTATTCATAATAAATGTTCCTTTATGATTTAGAACGACTACGTATAAAATAGTGTTGAAAAGCAATATTTTTCTCATATCCGAGTTTATTTCTTACTTCAAAAGAATTCCCATCATACACTAGGGGATGATATATTCAATACTTCCTTTATTGGATTTTATTAATATTAGACTAGAAATATCCTTCAGATGGACTTTACGGTTCATGGATTGGTCTATGCTAGTATTATTAAAATAACCTTCTATTATGTGATTCTTATAATATTTGAATTTATAAATCTCGGACGTATGTTTACTAAAAAAGACTGGAAGATAGAAGATATATTAATCCTTAATAACGGTAAAGAAACATATGTTTTTTTACGGTTTTTTGTGATATAAATAATATTTAAATAGATGAAAAATTCTTAAAAAAACTTTTTTTTTAGAATATAGTTTTATTGTTATCTTACACTAAATGTAATCTTAACGTTTAAATTACAAAATAATTAAAAAAAAACAATTTGTGAGAAAGTAAAACACTAAAAAACAAAAAAGAATTAGGTTGTCAAATAAATTATAATAATATGCACATATTGCTCTGGCCACAAAATAGGCTTCAGGATTGTACTAAGTGTTCCTAAAACAACGATATAATACATATTATAAGATTATTAATAATACAAACTATTGACAAAAATAATTAAAGGAGTGATATAATATTATTATATTTTATAAAACCCAGACCATGAGAAACTGTACAAAAAACGTACTAATATTTTTTGGCCATAGGTGAGAATCGAGCCCACACCTCCGGCTACAACGCCAAAGGCGCAACCACTGCGCATCATTAGGACGGATCTGCCAAGTATCTGTTATCTGCTCTCATACCCTGCAGAAGCGAGCGACTAGAATTATTGGAGATGAAAATCTCAATAAAACCTTGGAGCCGTTGCAGCTTCGCAGGGATGTGGCATCCTTGAGCGTATTTTACCACCTATTTATTGTTATACTAAACGTTTTAGCGATTCATACAAAGGCTCCAGTGTTTTAGAGAGCTGATAGTCGTTGATTATACTAATTGTACGCTTTTGCAGTGTATCAAGAGTTATTTAGCTTTACCATGGGCAGTGCTCTGAAGAGCCCCTATTCCGCCTTTCCCTTTCGCTAAAACGTTTAGTACTTTCCGTTACAGGACAACTCGCACTGGTTGAAACATGCATGTGTATACCGTGGCCGATGAACCAGCTCACGTACATCTACGCACAGCCACGGTATAAACATGCATGGTAGAGCCTCAGTTCGAGTTGTCCTGTAACGGAAAGTACTAAACGTTTAAGCGATTGATATATCTTCCGTACTATTAGAATGTGAAATGCTCTACCAGCTTGCGTGTTTCCTTCCTTTTATAACCTAGATTCCTTTAAACGAAGCGTGAATAGGCATCTCAAGGTCCCTGGAGTCGACTTGACGCCCATACAAACGTAATTCCAATATTACAACTTGGCTGTTGGTCAAATTTAATATAAAAAAATAGTTCGTATAAAAATACGTAAAAATCTTTCTGTTGTAGGTATTTTTTTTTATCATAATATTAAAAAAGTTTTTTTTCTGATTTAAAAAATAATAATATCCCTACACAGAAAGATTAATAAATACAATGACCGACAAAATTTTTCTTTTAATTCTGCGACAAAAAGTTATTGAGTATATTGGAAGTGCGAAAGCTAATTTTGTATGGAGAACGCGGAGTTAGTGATTGCGACTCCAGGAACATTAAGCCGGCATAATGAAAGCAACCCGCGGTGCACCTGTACTGCATATCTTAACATCAGGTGGATGCAAGGTCACACGGAGAGCCTTATAAAAAAATATCTAGTCTACGAAGGCGGTCAAATGGTTAAATTTGAAATTAAAAGTCAATTGGTAGGCTGGGAGCTAAGACCAAACCAACTCGGCTGCCACGTTTTACTTGTAATCTTGTTAAACATCTATTGGTTATTTTTTTATTATATAAGTTCAATAATAGAAAAAGGATTCCAAACAGAACACAAACAATATAATTTTTCACAATTCCATAACAAGATGTCAAATACCCTCCGGACCTTTATCAGTGTCCCCACAATGTTATACATCAATTTACCCCAAAATGTTGAAAAATTGCACCACATTTTTATTATTTTTTTGCGCGACATTCATTAATCAATGTAATAATATTGTTTTATTGATTTCGTCGTGGATAAAAAAAATGCAATAATTAATATCATCACATCGGCCTCAGGGTACCCAGCGGAGGGGTTTTTAATCCCATCTCATCGTAGCCGATGGTATGAGTCTACACCAACAAGTGGCTAGCACGCCGCGATGTTTGGGTAGACTCAATAACCCATCTATACATACTAACAGTTTCACAAGTAGGTATAGTGCAAGTGGAATCGACAGCTTAATGTGCTCTCCGAGGCACTGTGAGTGGTGCTGTTAAACAAATGTACATACAAACATTAATTACATAATTCAATAATGGGGAAATAATGTAATAAAATAAGTACTGGAAAATTATGATATAAAAATCTAAAAGGAGATACATGTCAATGTCCTCAGTTTCTAAAACGTTTATCAAATTAAAATTGGCTAACATATTAAATGACAGAATGTCACAGCCTTGTTAGCTAATTTCAATCATACAATAATTTGATTGTCGTTCTATAAACTTGACGATAGTCATTAAAATAAATCTAGGATATCTTCTTAAACACTCTACCTTTCTACCACAGTTGTATAGAACTGTGGCAGAAATGTCTAGTGAATCTGGTGAGTACGGAATTTCGTAGCCCAACTGGTTATTTTTTTTAGGATCACTTGTGCGTCGTGGAACAGAATGATGCTGAATGATGATTTTGTGAAAGTTTTTGGTGCATTTCGTCAATTTGATGATTTTTGCCGTAATCGTTTCTCCTAGAATCGGTTGTCGTTTTCAGACGCAACAAGACACAGAAAGGATCATTATTTTTCGCAAAATGAGTGAACACAAACACATCTTTTTACCGAAGATTTTTCTGACTTTGGTTAAATTTGTGTGGATGGAACCCGCTATTCAAGCTAATTTTGACTCATCAAGGCCTCTTAGGTGGTTA
Source organism: Monopis laevigella (assembly GCA_947458855.1). Classification (NCBI taxonomy): domain Eukaryota; kingdom Metazoa; phylum Arthropoda; class Insecta; order Lepidoptera; family Tineidae; genus Monopis; species Monopis laevigella. Next base: position 21,592,992 of record OX381580.1, on the reverse strand, counting down.
AAAAAATATTTAAATTGCAACACCCTAAATCCTTGCAAGCAATACACAATATATTATGGTGTATTTAAGAATTGCTAATACAAGCCTACGAAACGTAAATATCCGTACTAAAATGTAATAAAACATAATAATCGTGTTAATTATAAAAAAAATAAGAAAGAAGCAAAGATATTACAGTAATCTAATTATCATTAAACGTTTTCGCCAGATGAAAATAAAAGAAAAATATTTTCGTTCCCAGCCTGGGTCTATATCTACAAGACTGTCGCACACTGTTAATGGGGCAATTCTCAGCCATTTTCACGGTTTTATTCAAAGGGTTGAACAGAATTACTCGCTTCGTTAAAGTGGGCAGTTCTGAATGGAAACGATATTTATTTTAATTTTTATCTGCCCCTCTTTGTTTGGAGGCTCCGAGTAATGAAGTTAAATTTACTTCTGAGATATTTTAAGGTTTAATTTAAATTAAGTTTATGATGGGGACATCAACGCTGTATAGCATCGCCCTTTGTCTTTATGTTTAATGTTGTAAGTGGTAATAAAGAAATAATTGGATAATTTAATATATAAGGTAAATTTACTATTTCGACGCTTTTATAGGTTTTGTTTTATATTGAAGCACGGAATGTGACATACAAAGTAAATCTATCATATGGTAAGCAGACCTTCTACTCTATTTGTGCAATAAAGTTTTTTAATAAATAAACGTCGCGGTTACGAAATAGGCGACAAGAAGGATGAATTTGACAGACCTACAAAGTTCATGAATGAGGTCGATCAATACAGTGTTCTATAACAGCAATAGCCCCCACTATGTCGACTAAACGACGTGGTTACGTAATAGGCGGCGACAAAGAGGAATTACGAGTCTACTCTCTCAATATATATCCTCGCCATTTTATCGTCAAATCAACCGTCTGTTTCGTAACCGCACCCTGCACCAGAGACTACCGCTTCGCCAATAAATCGATGTAGGTATCTCTCCTTAAGACCGTTGACCCATAGACTAAAACCTATACATGACTAGGTCACTTGATATGACAAACAATCTAATATCCTTTGGTGTTGTATCCGGAGTAGGGCTTGAGCTCCGGAATTCCGACATATTTCAGTATCGTTTATAATACCGGAATCAAAACCGGAATTTCGATATCTAAAAAAAAAATTTTGTTTGGGCGTCATTTCAACACCTTGAACGCATTGGCGATCTTGAAATTTTACGACCAACCAAATTGACTTTATGGATCAGGAGTCATACCGGGAAGGCCATCGACATACCCATCGATGACTTGTCGATCGATAGAAATCAAAACTCAAATGTATGGGATTTGACATTTCTCTTCGATCGCGTACTTATACATTTTTATCAATCGACGCGTCGATCGGTATGTCGATGTAGCTTGTATAACATTTTTAAAGGAAGCCTTGAACTCCGGATTTCTAGAACTAAATTGCTTAATATTGAAACCCAATACCGGAATTGAAAAATAGTCCGATATTCAAGCCCAAATCCGGAGGATCGATTCCCACCCATGGCAAAACAAAAATAGTTTAAAATATCATTTTTCTGTACAGTTTGTCAGTCTGGGTATTTATAAAAATATGTATTATATCGTTGTTGCATACACATAGTACAAGCCTAGAGCTTAGTTTGTGACCAGAGCAATATGTGTAAATTGTCCTACATATATTATTATTATATATACAGTATGAACAAACTTAGTCGGTTTCTAACAAACATATGCAAATATACTGGCATACGCATAGTGCTAATCGTTAACCTTCAAAGGCACATAAGTACCATTTTATGACGTCGTAAATCATAGATATGGAAGCCCTTACGACCTCATGTCTTACGTCATACCTTAGACAATTTTGTTAAATATATTATTTTAAAAAAAATGTTTAATAAATATTTGGTATTTTATTTATTTTTTCTTATAAGTATCCAGCACCAGTTTTTGTTAAATAGAGTTATGTGAGTATGTGACTTTGTATCTACCTGATGGCAAGCAGACCTTTGTTGAAAATTGTTTAACAATATTGATCATTCCCACTATGCTGGCTAATTGATGCGGTTAAAAAATGGGCGGCGACATAGACGTATTTGCATTACGACGAGTCTATTTTAATATCCTCGCTGCTTTATCAAGCGAAAACTTAGTTTCTCTTGACTTAAATTCATACTAATCAAAGTCGAAATTATAGTTCAAAATAATCAGTTTTTCAAAAAAAATACTGTCGATAGTGGTACCATATCAATTGTTTTATGAGATTTTTTTTTTATGAGAGTTCGGCATGTACCTATGGAAAGCAATATGAGAGGTCCAAGAACAAATGCAACCAACAATTACGAGCTATGTAATCGGCGATTGTAACTATAGGAAATGGATTCGAACTCGGACGACAACCAAAGTTTAAATTATGATTGTAAAAATATAACTTTAGCTGTCATTTCAAAACTTAACATATACTATATATATATATATATATATATATATACATACATATATATATACATACATATATTAATTATAGAAATAATATAAATAAAGAAGTAACGTCTACTAGCTCGCGACGTTCTGTGTCTAAAAGGCGAAGGGGGGATAAGATGAAAAGCTCTTCAGAGCACTGTCTTGATATATACGGCTCTAAAGTTTTGGTTAGCTTCTGGTCGTCAATAATTCGATCTATGTTCATCTTCAGACCTCTCTCTAAAGTATTCTCAATAAACCCCTTGCTCCTTCTTATTTGAAGCAACGTTTTCAATTCCTGGGTGACTCGCACAACTGTTCACTACGCTCTTCGATTAACAATCAGCTTAAAATTCCTTCTCATACTTCTTCAAGATATTCAGATTCTTACACTGTATCTGCAGCTCGCTAGTGGAATAAATTGCCTTTAGTCATCACTGTCATCAGACGAGCGCCATCGTTAAATATTTTTAAACAACTCTTGATCGCGCACTTCCTTAATAAAAAGAGGCTCTACCATGGGTTTGTTGCGCATTGTAGCAACGTAACGTATACGTATACAATTATATTAATAGGTTGCTACAATGGCTCTACCATGGGTTTGTTGCGCATTGTAGCAACGTAAAGTATACGTATACAATTATATTAATAGGTTGCTACAATGGCTCTACCATGGGTTTGCGCATTGTAACAACGTAACGTATACGTATACAATTATATTAATACGTTGCTACAATGCGCAAACCCATGGTAGGGCCTCAGAAAATCTGATCAACAGCTCGATGTATTTTGTGTGGTATGTTTTCATATCTATTTTTCACTTTATTTTGTATAGTATACCATATATACAAACATTCATATAGGTATATAAAAATATGTATTTATTATTTTTTTATGTAGATATTGTATTATATATATGTATATATATTTATATATCAGTAATATGTATTATTAAATTAATTAGGGCACTAATTTATATAAGTTTATTAAAATAAAAAAGGTTAAGCTAAAGATTAGGTTATAGATAATGCCTAAGGCATTAAGTTCGCCTTTGTACATAACTTTTGTTTACTGTAACTAGTGTTTAAATAATAATTCAAAACGCTCGTTTCTCCAGAGCATTGAGCAAATATTAAGCTGATCCATCCCAAAAGTTCGAACAGTATTCCACACAAGGCCGAATTTGGACTGTAAATCATTAGCCAGAGCTTAGGCGTGTAGTACCGTCGCACCTTGTCTATGGTATCTAGCTTTTTCAATATACCCTCGCTGCTTTTTCGTCAAATCAACTGCTTATTTTGAAACCGCATCCTGAAAGGAGATGACCGCATTCGCAAGAAACTGATGTTTCCTGGAAACCGATGCACTCACCGACTAAAACCGAAACATTTTAATCATGTTAATCATCACTGTCCAACTTTAACGCGAGTGAAACCGCGAGAAAGTAGTATTCTATAAGTTAGAATAAGTTTGTCAATTGTTTTTTTTTACATATATATTTTTATCTATAATTTATTTTCTTTGTTACCCTTGAAAAAAAAAAAAAAACCTTTGATCCAAAACCGTTTGAGTTAAAAATATGAATATGAATTAAAAAACAGAACATTTTTTTATTTAACCGCGATGTTAATTACTGATAGCAACTCCAAAATCACATTTAGCGACTTTTAGCGACGTGTGTAGCTTTAAGGTGAAATAGGTTAACTCATTAGCATTAGCCGTCATGCTAAATAGAATTTTATTTCTGAAGGCTTTAGGGTTTATATTAGCAAATACTATTGGGTTACAAGTTCCTATATGAAATGTGCTAACATGGGAAGATAAAATCATGTTAATATCCGTATTTGAACTCTCAATATCCGCCACGTCATATGTCATCATCACTTACCTCTTACCTACTTAAGAGGGGCATGCTAAGCAAATCAAGAATCTAGATTTCCTTTTTTTTTTAAGCGCGGTATGTGACTTTTTATCTACCTGATGATGTGCAGACCTACAAAATCAGAATGGCCACTTTCTGGAAAACATAGAAAACCGGGAAACGTCAGAGAATTTTCGGAGACTGGAAAAGTCAGGGAAATGTCAGGGAAAACGCTAGAAGGTCAGGGAAAATATTTAAAGTACACTCACAATTTGCTACTGTAAACGACTGGCAACCTAAGCGGGACGATTCCATCTATGTTTTTTTAAGATTGTGAAATATATTTTGTTGCTCTATATTTTATAATTTATAAAAAGAATAATATTAAAAACAAGTAGGCGTTGTTTTTTTTTTTTTTTTGTATGTACTAAATTCATGTTATTATATTGCATGAATATGGATATAATGTTGCCACATATTGTAGTGCCTGAGAAAGGCTACAAAATTATTAAACTTATGTTTAATTATTAAGACCACACTTTAGTATGCAATAAAGATTTAGAGTTTGAGTTCTTCTATTTCACTTGTTTTATTTGCCTTTGTACCCCTCTTAAGTGTCGGTTAATTTGCTGGTGTGGCAGAACTGGAAATGTTCATTTTCTTAGATTAAGTATTTTGGTGACAAGTATCGATTAAAGACTTAGTTTCCATCCAGTTTATTTATAGAACTTCGTAAGACCTTCATTTACTAGAAAATAAATGAGATTAAGAGAACGTTCTATCTAAGGATTTACTAAACTTATTATTATACCAGCTGATGCCCACACTTTGTAATCGTGATTATTTTAAAACTAAAAGAACTATTTGAAATTGTTTTTTAATTGATACCAATTATCACTAAGGTAAAGTAAACATTTTAACCATGGCTACCATGCCTGCGCTTCGTAATGTATATAAGACGCCGATTTATAGGTATAATTAAAGGTTTTAGCAAGTACTTGTAAACAAATACAAATACTAGTGATTGGTAGGTACCAATCTAGTATTTGCTCAAAAAGATAACATAAAATGTCATCTTTATACAAAAAAATAAATCTCAAAAAGTAAATATAATATATAGAGGGTGAATTTGAAAGGATGTACTTTGGGCTAATATTATGCTGATCAAATCGAACAACTTTTACCATGGAGCCATGTGGGGCAAATGAATAAAAAAACAAAATGGCTTCCCCATACAAATTGGTCATTTTAACATTACTAGTTTCATGGGAAAATTTGTTCGTATTGATCAGTAGAACCTCATATTAGCCCAAAGTACATACTTTCAAAGTCACTATGTATGTATATGCAGCAGTTTTATAAATGGCATTATAATATACCCAACTTTATTTATACATACAATACATACAACACTTCTTTCTATCTGGTCTATTAAAAAGCTTTTCCTAAGAGACTCTTAAAACACACCTGTATATCTGAACAGCCTGTAGTTATATCGAAATATAATAATATACCTTATTTTACCCGCAGAGCTAATAGATATTCAATAACAAAAATAAAACGCATATAAATTAGTCTACTAATTTTTAAGTGATGCCCCGACAAACAAAAAAAGAGACAAACACAAATTCTAAAAATAGTTTATTGTTCTAAACCGGACAACAATAACTATAATTTCATCCCGCATTTTTTTTTTAATCAGATTCGATCGGTATACAGAATACTCATTTACATAATAAAGGATCTCTCAAAACCTACTTGAATTTATAATTTCGAGTAATTTTTGTTGTGTGATGCGCGATAATTTTGCTGTTGTCAGCAAAGTTTGATGTTAAGTCATGAAGCATTTTTCAGTCGAACAACGCATAGAAATTGTGAAAATTCAATACCGAAATGGTGCGAACTTTTCAGAGATGGTTCGGTCATCATTATGCACCATCTCGAGCAGCACGCTGTGGAGAATTGAATTAATAAATTTAAAAAGCGATAGAAAAAGCCAAGGGAAAAAAAAAATTAAGACTGTTGGCTCTGTTCAGGATATTAAAGCAGGTGGCCGTCCTCGTATGGGTCGGTCGCTTGAAAACAATGCAGCAGTTAGAGAAAGTGTACACAAACTCCTAATGACTCCCACCCACCTCGTTCGTCCATCGATTCGATCGGCCATCTAAATCCTGTAATCTGATACGTTTAGGCGTTTTCGTTAAGGATTTCTGAAGAGAAAAATGTATTAAAATATTCCACAGACAATTCCAGAGCTCAAAACGGAAATTTGACGAGTTATTGACGAAATACCTCCACAATTTTGTCAAAAAGTGATCAAAAGAGGGTGAATGTTTGCCAACAAAGGCGAGCATTTGCCGAATGTTGTGTTCCGCACGTATCCTCCGTGTCCATACCCCCCCCCCCTTCCCCAAACCAAGTGCATTATGTATTTAATTTAAAACAATAATATTGAAAGTTTTGAGACACCCACTATTCATTAAATTCACAACATATCCTTTGCCTTAAACAAATTAACATAACTATATTTAAAGTCTACAAATATTCGGAAATAGACAAACCAAATATCCCAACCGACGCAAAATTCTAAACGACACAAGAAATACAGTTTGGGACCTTCATAACATAGGCACGGGATATTACGGAAGAGGGTGTAAATTAGGGTACAAATACCTCTTTATAGAGATTGGTAAGGGAGGGTTTGTCATTTGGAGTCCCTAGTCACGTAGTATTATTGTGGTCCACCTAATCGTTGGTATTTGCAGTCGTTGTATTTAACATAAACGTGAAGTGGTCTGGTCTTCCTCTTCATAATAGACTTGGCAATAGTTTGAGGTCCTTTTTGAATAACTTTAGAACAATTTGATTTTAAAAGTTATTCCTTTTTAGCATTGACTTATATGTATGCTTTTTACGTTATTAAAAATAGAAATAATTTATTTATAAAAATACTATTTTTATAAATAAATATAATATACTGGTTTTAGTCTTTGGGTTAACCGGTTTTCGGGAGACTACTGCATCGATTTCTTGTAGAGGTGGTAGTTTCTTTTCAGGTTGCGATAAGGCAGCGAGGATATCAAAGTACGCGTCGGCGGTAACGAGTTAAAACCATATATAATCATTTACCTTATTATGATACCTCACAAGCATACATTTTCATTGTTCATTATCCTTGACGGGTATTAAATAATTATAAACTTACTAGTACGTAGAACACTTGCAGCCAAAATGTTAAATTCACTATAGTAACTAAGCCTATTGGAGTCTGATGTTGGACATAAGCCTCTTTCAAGCCACGCTATTATTTTACCATGTCATTTAATAATAAAACAACTGAGTGTGTTTATAATACATTTCAAGTTCCCTAGGTATGTTTTAAAAATAATAAAACAAATGAGTGTATTTTTCATCACATTTTAAGTTCATTTAATCACCTAAGTAAAAATCTCCATGATCTCTTTGTTATTTCTAAGTAATATAAAAATCTCTTTTCTATTATTGTTAAAGCCACTGCATGTATGTTTTCTTTTTCTTAAGTCTACTACGGTATAAAATTCTTGTCGATTTAGTACTCTTATTTGAGTGCGGTTTTGCAATAAAAATTAATCATCATCATCATCATACCAGCCTTTCACACGTCCACTGCTGGACATAGGCCTCCCCCAAGGATCGCCACAACAACCGGTTTTGCGCTGCATGTAACCATCGGCATCCCGCGACCTTTTTCAGGTCGCCGGTCCATCTTGTGGGGGCCTGCATGTGCTGCGTCCTCCAGCACACGGTCGCCTCTCAGGAGCCTTAAAGCCCCAACGGCCGTCCGTTCTGCGAGCTATCTGGCCTGCCCACTGCCACCAAAAATGAATAGATCACTAATAATAAAACAGCCCTATATTAAGACTTGTAGGTAATGCAAGCGCTTAAACTTTCGTCACGACCAAATCTACTAATTTATACTTTTTGTTGTACTGTTTATCAATAGGTAGATATATAGGGTAACATTTGAAAGGTACACAGAACGAAATATACTTAGAAAATTATTTTTATTATACTCTGAATATAAAAAATATTTTTTGTAGTTTTAATATCATGACCTCTATTGACCCTGGAGTCTTATCAGTAAGAGAATTATTCTAATCTATAAATGCAAAAGAAAAAAGTTAAGATTATTCTCCCCTGAGCATATTTTCTTGTAGCTGAACTATTCATTCTGGTCTATGGACCTTTGTCTCAACTTTTCATATAAAATTTTAAAAAAAAAACAGAGTGCTTCACCTAAAACGAACCATAATAGATTTTTTTGATTAACAGTGTCCTGCCTGTAAGCCCAATGATTGACGACCGACGGCCGACGGCTAAAGGTGGCAGAATCGCTACGATTAATGGATCGAGCTCGTCCACTACCGGCCGTCACACCCTTGTAGTGGGATTTGTGTCAAACCCATCAACGCCACGTGTTGCGGTTGCCGACCAAAGGATCAAGAAATTTTATCACTAAATTGACACAAAATTGACCAATCGAAAGGTGTTGTTGTTGTTGATAACGATGGCGACTTTATTTTAAGTAGGTTTTAGGTGGGACGAAGTTCTCTACAACTTCGCTAAGCCGTCTAGGTTTCGTTACCACCATTACGCTGTACAACGTTAAGATAAATTTTAACCAAAATGACGTAATTGTCGGGGTTTGCATTACGTCAGAATTGCATCATGTCGATTAAAGTTTAGCTTAGCATTGTGCGCGTAATCACCCCAGTGAGTTTATTGGTTACCATGTGATTATTACTTATTTTTAGGATGCGATTGCGAAACGAGCTATTGATTTGACAATAAATCAGCAAGAATATAGTTTTTTTTTTATTTCACACACATTGCCCTGGTCACAAACTAAGTTATACTGTGTTTATCTATTGTTGTGCCTTGAGTGGAAGCGGACCCACAACCCTTATGAAGTTTTTTTTTTATTCAGGGAATACGAATGAATGTTTGTTAATTAAAGTTAATAATTGCAACGAAAGACATGAAATTTAATAATAAGACTCTACTTATAAAATAAACTGGTAATTCACAACTGTATTAATATCTCTGTTAAATAACAACGCGTGGTACAAAATAAACTGATATTTCACAACTGTATTAATATCTCTGTTAAATAACAACGCGTGCTATAAAATAAACTGGTATTTCACAACTGTATTAATGTCTCTTGTTGGAAGTTGGCAATGTCAATTGCTTATCATCCAATGCCGAGACGAACCTCTAAAGAAATTGTATAAGCGAATACTCTATTGATTAAAAAAAATATAAGTAGTCTATGGTGTTAAAACTTGAATTGTGTAATATGTACTTGAAGAAAATAAAAGATTAAATATTAATAAAAGTATTTTATTGACAGCTTGAGGCGAAAGCTCAAGCTATACTGATAGGGGCTGTAGCGGAATCGCACCTAGAATATATCAAAAGGCCAACAGCCTTTAAGATGTTTCAAAGTCTAGAAGAAAATTTCAAAAAAAAAGGAACCCGGAGTAAATTATTTTTACGACGAAAACTTGGTGAGATGAAATTTACAGGAGCTCGGCTAATAGAGCATTTTACGGAAATGGAAGAAATTTTCACTTTGCTACAGGAGGCGGAAGGGAAACTATCCGATGAAGAGAAGTCCAATTATATACTGCTTTCCATGCCGAAGCAGTATGAGCAAGTGGTGACCGATCTGGAAACCATAGGCAATATAACATTAGAAAATATTAAAGAGAGATTGCTAGGCGAGGAGGAGAAGTTAAAGGCCAGCATGGAAAGGGAACCCTATGCTTTAGCATGTTTTAGGTGTGGAGAAAAGGGCCATAAGCAGTACCAGTGTGGCAAGCAGTGGAACGGACCCAGGACTATACAGAATGCAGGACAACCACGAGATACACGGTATGTGAGAGGAAGAGCACAAGGTTATAATAAAACAAGAGCACAAGGATATACTAGAGGACAACCACAAGGATATGAAAGAGGACAGGGAATATATCGTGGAAATTTTAGAGCAAGAGGTGGAGATCAGGCAAATTATTTTCGGGGGGAGAGGACGTCATATGCAGCTGACCTTAGTGAAGATAGCGTACAGGAAGAAGAAAGTGAAGTGAATAAGTGTGATCATGATGGGTCTTTAAAAGTTATGTGGTGTGTTGATTCAGGATGTTCGGACCACTTAGTGAATACTAAAAAATATTTTTGTCAGTATATAGACTTAAGTAAACCTAGAATAATAAGTTCAGCTAAAAATAATGTATTGTTATAGGTGTTGGAAATATAAGTGCTATATGCTACATAGATAACCAGCCAGTCTATCATGAAATAAAGAATGTTTATTATGTTCCTGAATTGAAAGATAACCTATTGTCAGTTTCTAAAATGGAAAACAGTAACTTAAAACTAATCTTTTCAAACAACTCTTTAAAAGTATTCAATTATAATGGTAAGTTAATTTTAAAAACATATAGAACGGGTTCATTATATAAGGTCAGTATGGATATTGATAAATCATATTGCAACTTATCAGTAAATAACACCAGTAATATTGACATATTTGATTTATGGCACAGACGTTTTGGTCATTTGTGTAGTTCACATTTAAATTTAATTACAAAAAATAATATGGTAGATGGCATTAGTGATATTCAGAATAAAACCTTTAATATTTTATGTGAGCAATGTATTATGGGGAAAATGACCAGACACCCATTTAATAGGATTGGTTATAGGGCTACTCAACCACTTCAATTAGTACATAGCGATGTCTGTGGTCCTATTACTCCTAATACTTGGGATGGATATAATTACTTTATTACATTCATCGATGATTGTACTCATTTTGTTGTAACTTACCTATTAAAATCAAAGTCAGAGGCCTTTCAGTGTTTTAAAAGGTATTATAATTATGCAACCCGGCACTTTAATGTTAATTTATTAAATTTACGAACTGACAATAGTCGCGAATATGTTAACAGGGACTTTCAGGAATTTTGTAATGACAAAGGTATTTCCTTACAGTATACTGTTGCTTATAATCCGGAGATGAATGGGATAGCAGAGCGAATGAATAGGACAGTAATGGATAAAGTAAGAACAATATTAATAGATTCAAGTATGCCTAAAAGGTTTTGGGGGGAAGCAGTTTTGTCAATAACTTATGTAACAAATAGAAGCCCAACTATGTTAAAAACAAGACGCCTATTGAGCTATGGTATGGAAGGAAACCAAATGTAAGTAATTTGCGAGTGTTTGGGAGTATAGCATACAACCATGTACCTACTCAGCTTCGACGTAAGCTGGATCCTAAAGGTAAGAAGATGATAATGGTAGGATATAGTACGAGTGGATATAGGTTATGGGATGATGATAAGCAGGTAGTTGTGTCAGCAAGGAATGTGATATTTGATGAGAGACCTAAAAAAATGGAAGAGCAGGTAAATATTATTAATAGTGAAATGTATGTAAATAATGAGGAAAGTGATAATGATAAAAAGATTGATAATGAAAGTAATGATGAGGTACAAAGTGAAAGTGAACTAAATGTAGAATTAATGGGTAAGCGAGAAAGAAAGAAACCAAAGTGGCATGAGGATTATGTGGCAGAAGATTCGGTAAATTCTGATGAGTTTCAGGATGCAATGTATGCTTTTAATGTTGGATGTGAGTATGATGATGTACCTAAAACCTTTGAAGAAATAAATATGAGAGATGATCGAAAACAGTGGATTAGCGCAGTCAAAGATGAAATAGATATTTTAGAAGAGAGTGAGACATGGAAGATTGTTCATTAACCTGAGGAAATAAGATTGTTAGATTGTAAATGGATATTTACTAAAAAGAATGTTGGAAGTGAGAAAATATGTAAAGCAAGGCTATTAGTTAGAGGTTACCAGCAGAAGGAAGAACTGGATGATGTGTACTCACCGGTATTGAGATAACAGACATTAAGAATTGTTTTATCAATAGCTACATATAGAAATTACTTTATTCACCAAATGGATGTGAAAGGGGCATTTTTGTATGGGCGTATAGATGAGGAAGTTTATCTAAGGCCACCTCAAGGAGTGAATATTAAGAATGGTTGTGTATTAAAATTAACAAAGTCTTTATATGGATTAAAGAAATCTCCAAAATACTGGTATGAAAAATTCAATGAAACTATAATAAAATTTGGATTTAAAAGATCTGTAAATGATTATTGTTTGTACATAAGTGATGATATATACATTCTATTATATGTAGATGACTTGATATGACTTGATGACTATGATGATGATTTATTTTAGGAAATAATATAGAAAAAATAAATATTGTTAAAAAAATATTAAATACTCAATTTCGAATGAACGATTTGGGAGATAACAACTTAACTTATTTAGGTATATTTATTAAAAAGGAGGAAGATTATTTATATATAGATCAGTCCAAGTATTTAGAAAGTGTGTTAATAAAATTTGGAATGGATGAGTGTAAAAGTACTAAGTTACCTATGGATGTGAATTTTGTGATGAAAGAGAATAGTATAATAGATGAAAGCTATGAGAAAATGTGCAGAAGTTTGATAGGATCTTTAATGTATGCGACTGTAGGGTCAAGACCAGACTTAGCAACATCTGTCTACTACTTAAGTAGATATCAGTCTAAGCCATCAGAGGATTTATGGAAAGCCTTAAAGAGAGTGTTAAGATATGTGAGGGGTACAGTTCATTATAAATTGGTTTATAAGAGATATGAAAATTCAGAACGTTTGCTAGGTTTTGCAGATGCAGACTTTGCTAGGGATGTGGACAGAAAGTCAACATCTGGTTATATGTTTAAAGTTTATAATAATACAGTAATATGGAAATCAAGAAAACAAGCAAATGTAACTTTAAGTACTACTGAGGCTGAATTTGTTGCAATGTGTGTAGTAGAGGGATGTTGGATTATAAAATTATTGAGTGAACTGTTAATAAAAATAGATAAAGTATGTGTATATGAAGACAATCAAAGTACAATAAAGTCAGCTATGAATCCTGATCAAAAGCGGTTAAAACATATGGATGTGAAGTATAATTTTTTGAAACAGAAAATAGAAGAGGGTTTGTTTGATATTAAATATATTTCAACAAAATTACAATTGGCAGATATATTCACCAAACCAATATGTAAAAACTCATTTAAATTATTTGTAAGAGAGATAGGGTTGGTAGGTGTTGAAAGAGAAAGTTTGTGAAGACTGAACTGTGGTTTAGTTTGATTACATGTTAGGTAATGACAGTAATTGAAATATAGTTATAGTTTTAATTAGGGAGTTATGATATAAATGTTATAATAGATAAGCATTAACATTGAGGAAGAGTGTTGGAAGTTGGCAATGTCAATTGCTTATCATCCAATGCCGAGACGAACCTCTAAAGAAATTGTATAAGAGAATACTCTATTGATTAAAAAAATTATAAGTAGTCTATGGTGTTAAAACTTGAATTGTGTAATATGTGCTTGAAGAAAATAAAAGATTAAATATTAATAAAAGTATTTTATTGACAAAATATATAACATCTCTGTTAAATAACAACGCGTGCTACGAAATAAACTGGTATTTCACAACTGTATTAATATCTCTGTTAAATAACAACGCGTGCTACAAAATAAACTGGTATTTCACAACTGTATTAATATCTTTGTTAAATAACAAAGCGTGCTACAAAATAAACTGGTATTTCACAACTGTATTAATGTCTCTGTTAAATAACAGAGCGTGCTACAAAATAAACTGGTATATCACAGCTGTATTAATATCTCTGTTAAATAACAACGCGTGCTATAAAATAAACTGGTATTTCACAACTGTATTAATATCTCTGTTAAATAACAACGCGTGCTACAAAATAAACTGGTATTTCACAACTGTATTAATATCTTTGTTAAATAATAACGCGTGCTACAAAATAAACTGGTATTTCACAACTGTATTAATGTCTCTGTTAAATAACAGAGCGTGCTACAAAATAAACTGGTATATCGCAACTGTATTAATATCTCTGTTAAATAACAACGCGTGCTATAAAATAAACTGGTATTTCACAACTGTATTAATATCTCTATTAAATATGTATGTAGACTCTTCTTATAACTAAAGAAACGTGTTTCAGTATTATTTTTTTTAACCCATACTTCTATACTATATACTATAATATACTATATAATATTGAAAAGTTTGTTTGGTTCAACGTTGGTTGAAAGCGCTAATCTCAGGAACTACTGGTTCGAATTGAAAAATTATTTTAATGTTGGATATCCCATTTATCGAGAAAGGCTATATAACATCACGTTATGACCAATACGAGCAGAGCATCAATAAAAAATGTCGCAAAAACGGGGGGAAATTATTCCTTTTGAGAGCTTTGCGTGTGCTGCGTAAACGGGTATACAGGGTGACTTTGAAAAGATGTACTTAGGGCTAATATGAGGTTCTGCTGATCAAATCGAACAATATTTCCCATGGAACCATGTGTCCCAAATGAAAAAAAAGTTGCTTTCTCCATACTAACTAGTAATGTTAAAATGACTAAATTGTATGGGGAAGTCTTTTTACTTTTTGAGAACTTTTTTTTTTTCATTTGAGTCATATAGTCCCATGGGAAAAGTTGTTCGATTTGATCAGCAGAACCTCATATTAGCCCAAAGTACATCCTTTCAAATTTTTCCTGTATATTTTAATTATTACGAGACTTTCAGATGGATATTTCATCATTTGAAAGTATAAGTATCATTTTTTTATACAAGCTGGCGAAGCTGGGCAAACAAAAGCTAATGTATATAATGTTTTTTTTTTTTATTATGGTAGATACAAATTTACATGCCAAGGGTACGGCATGTAAATTTGTATCTACCTGGTGTTATACAACCCCACAAAGGCCATGAATGGGTTTGATCAATACGTAATCGTAACCGCAACCTGAATGAAGACTATTACCTCCACAAGCAATCGATGCAGTAGTCTCCTAAAAACCGGTGAACCCACAAACTAAAACCGATACATGACTAGGTAACTTGACGGTTTATGCATTTGTATGGGGAAGTGGTAACGAGGCCGGTCGGTTGGTGTAACAAAGTTATAAAGACCTAATCCTCATTAGTTTGGTTATTCACTGCAAATACTTCAAGTTGCTCTACTCCATAACACTTCACAAAATCCACTTTAATTTACTACACTTCACTTACATTTATTACACTTTGCTTCACTCACTTCATTTCACTTTTTTATTTTAGTTTAATTTAACAACTATTTAGTCCGACTAGTTATAACTTGTCGGATTAGTAAGTTGAACTAGTGGGAAAAAAGTCCCAGTAGTTCAACGGTTGAACTAATGAACTACTTAGTTAGTTATACAACTGTACGACTGGGAATGAGTCATTATTTTGACACCCTATTTTACCGTGTTTAATCTTCTTTATATCTTCTTCAGACATTTGTGTATAAAATATAACCTATTTGCAAAAAAAAGTTTATTTGAAGCAAAAATACATTCAGAGTTATTTTTATATAAACACATAATTTATTTTTTCTCTAGAATAAATAACTAAAATTAGATAAATGTCTACCTGCCACATTTATAGCTTAGATGGATGCAAACTCCGAACATTTCCCGGAAAAATTGTGTGGGAGAAGGACATATCTAAATGTGAAAACTTTTATCTGTCTAGATAAGCGTATGACATGTTTGTCCTATATTGTTTGTTGTTAAGTTTATCTGTCGACACGACTGTTGTTATATTTTATCCGTTCTGTGTGTGTTATTATAAATAGAATAGATTTAATTGTTTTTTTTTTCAGGATAAACTTAAAAGTACTGAACCTATTTTAAACATTATTTCGCCAATAGAAAGCTCATATATACATATATAAGGGCGCAGGTAAACAACAAGTTATTTATAAATATGGCATTTGTTGTTTTAAATATTTTTACATTTTGTTGTTTTTATTTAAATAAAATTGGCAAAATTATATTTAAATTATAAAGCTACAAGTTTTTTTTTTATCAGGAGGATGGGTCTCAAACCCACACAGCTTACAGAAAATACCTTTCTACTTAGATTTTTATGGTACATGCTATGTTTTGAAACTACTACTCCAATTTATCTACTGGCATTTGTTTGCTGGGTAGGTATGCGTAGAAAATGTCTTACTTACAAATTTACTTTATTATATACGTGGTGACCGAGTTGGTTAGACATTAGACTATAGATCTATGGGTACCAATGAGTTTTTAACAAAAAAAAAAAAAATGTTTGAATCACCACTATAGTGCCTCAGAAAGCACGTTCAGCTGTCGTTCCAGTTTTACTATACCAATTCGCGAAACTATTGACAGATGAGCTATTTAATCTATCCAAACCGCGACGAACTTACCACATGTTGGGTATAGAGACCAATGAGTACAAAAAAAAATGTGTATCTGTTTGAAACACCACTATAGTGCTTTGAAGAACAGGTTAAACTGTCGTTCCAGTTTTACTATACTAACTTACGAAACTATTTACAGATGAGCTATTGAGTCTATCCAAACCGCGATGAACTTACCACTTATTGGATATAGACTCAAAACACCGTCCGTCACGACAAAGTGGAAATAAAATCCCACCGCGCTATAAGTAACCCGTGTTGGACTTTAACAAATGTAACAAACCAAACCAAGGGGAGATTTTCTATCTCTGTCCTATTTAATAATAGGTATCCTTTCGGATTGGATACAATATCCAATAAAATGTCTCTGCGCCACATTGTTCTCGGCAAAGTAGTGTCATTTATAAGTGTCAATGCTCCATTCACTTTACGATCCGTGGAACTATCCATCAGGTGCATTGTCCATCGGCGTCCTGGGGTACAGTCACCAGTAATAGTACACTAGTAGTCATTGTTAACGTAAATTGTAACCTTATAGAAATATATTGCTTATTATTGAATTAAGGTGAGTAAGCTCTGAAATACCTACTTTTGTAGACTAACACCTTAGACTGCTACCGTACAAATAATTGTGCTGGAATACCTTCTACAAAGTAGTGGCTTATACAATATTTTTTTAGTCCATACTAATTATGAATTAAACAAATTTGTTACCAACTAATGGCCTTATTCATAAAAACTTATTGATGCCTTGAATAAAACTTTAGTTATAGAAGGTTTTGTCTCTTTTACACATAAACAATTTTGTTGCTAATAAAAAAAGACAAAATCTATACTAATATTATAAAGGTGAAGAGTTTGTTTGTTTGTTTGTTTGAACGCGCTAATCTCAGGAACTACTGATTCGAATTGAAAAAATATTTTCGTGTTGGATAATCCATTTATCGAGAAAGGCTATAGGCTATATAACATCACGCTACGACTAATAGGAGCGGAGTAACAAAGAAAAATGTTGCAAAAACGGGGAAAAATTATTCCTTTTAAGAGCGTACGCTGCGTAAACGGTTTAATTTAAACGCGCAGACAAAGTTGCGCGGGTCAGCTAGTCTTCTATAACTAAAGTGTTCTTCGAGGAGTCAATGAGTTTTTATGAATACCTTTGTAAATATGGAGTAAGTCTGAACTAAATAAATTTGTTACTAACTTTGAATTACAGGGACATAAATATAAAGTACCGTAAATTCAAAAGGAAACGTTTTTCTGGATATCTGTTTATTTAAATTCTTTATTGCACATAAAAAATGTACATAGGCGACGTAAACCTTTATCTATAGGCATTACGGTTATATTATTTAAATTATAATTGTTATTAATTACGCATTGTCTAAAGCTATTTAAGATTTTACTAGACTTTTGTTTCAGTTAGCCCAGTCATTTCGAAGCTTTTTGACAGCATATTAAGCGCCATCTATTGACCTATCTCAGAACTTGATACCAAGCCTCTAAAATATAAACCACATACCGCTAAGAGATGGCGTCAATCTAGTGTAAAACGTGTAAAAAAATTAAAACAGGATAATTTTGTCAATAAAATATTTAAGAAAGTTTTTTATTTATACCTAGTTTTTTATTATAAAATTTATTTGTACCTAGTTCAGTATTTTCCGCATATTAACCTGTTGTAAAAATTCCCCAAAGCGCCATCTTATGCTTCTACCTTTAACTTATTATCTCGTGGTACTAGTAACTTTGGTGCAGCTTTCGTGTAAAATTCATAGATGGCGCAAGCTTCGCTTACCTACACTTCATAAACGTCATTGCTTACAATACCGAGTATTTTTGTATAGACGATTTAAGTTTTAAATTATTTTATAACAAGCTGTGCCATGCGGTTTCACCTGCCGTTTAATTTAAAATAAATCGTACCGTTCTTAAGTTTCTCCGAAACAAACAATCAAATCTGTTTTCTTTATATTATAATATATATTTATTTATTTATTTAATAGAAAAATTGAGCATTTGTATAAAGCCCGCAGTAGAACTGTATTTTTTTTTTGTAATTTGACAGTTCATAGCATTCATTGACAGTTAGCGATTGTTAGATGGACACTCATATGGGCCTATTTACACTGTCTTATAATAAAACTAGCTGGTGCCCACAACATCGTATGCGCGATTATTTTAAAACAAAACAAAAACTATTTACTATATATTTTTACTAAGGTAAAGTAAAGTAAGGTATATTTGTAAAGTAAGGTAGGGCACATATTATTATTAATAACTATTGTTGCCAAAAAAATATATAGAATGTCAACTTTATACGAAAAAAAAACTAGTAATGTTAAAATTACCAATTTGTATGGGAAAGCCAATTTTTGATTCATTTGCGACAAATGGTTCCATGGGAAAAGTTGTTTGATTGGATCAGCAGAACTTTGACTTTTTTGAACCTCATATTTTATTAGCCCAAAGTACATCCTTTCAAATTCATACATACAGGATGTATAAATAAAGACATTCAATTGTTTGACTGCAAGAAAATGTATGATCTTGGTTAAAAAAAATATACTCTAGATGTAACTTATAAACCTAAAATTTTATTTGTTCTTCGTAATTCAGGTTAATCGTAATTATTAACTGAACATTCTGCACACTATACAGGGTGATTTTTTCAAGTTTACCTTTAAGGCCAAATCGTAAACTACAAGAAATAACGACAAAAAACAACTTACTTTTATTTAAAAAGATTTTTTATATAAAAGCAAGGAAAAACGAATTTATGTGTGTATTGAAAATATTGGCTATAATTTCGAACAAATTATTAGTTAGGGCTCTAAACATTTATATATTTTCTTTAAAATAAGCATTTTCCTTCAGTTTGCCGTTTGAAGTTACATTCCACCATTTCATCCTTATAAGCGACAATATCAGCTGGTGCAATAATAGGTACAGGTGAGTTTTTTTTTTCAAAATCGGTTCGATTTCCGGCTAGGAGAATATTTTTTTCACAAATCTATTTTTATCTAGTTTTAGTTTTTATCAAAATCGGTCCCGAGACTCCTTTAAGCATTTTTCGCTATTCCTTGTAGTTTAGGATTTGGCCTTGAAGGCACACTTGAAAAAATCACCCTGTATAACTTTGTAGAACAGATTTTTCACACATATTAAAGGTATTTTATAAACACCTAGACCATGACATACTGTACAGAAAAACGTTCTAATATTTTTTTCCATGGGTGGGAATCGAACCCACGACCTCCGGATACAACGCCAAAGGTGACACCAACGTCTATGGAGGCGGTCATATTCAGGATTAATAAAAAAAAAAGTATTACTGATTTATCATAGTTAAGTCATTTACTTCTCAATAAATTATAGTTACACGACTCTACGAACCAGAAGACTTCAGAAGAGGCGGGCTATAGGCATATATCTGATTTAAACTATTTTCTCTTTTGATATACTTCCGACCGAAAAGCATTTACCCAAAAATACTTCACCACGACAAAGTTATACCCTTCGTTTCCCCGAACCGATCATGACCTGTGTCGTATAATATACTCAGTAAATGAATATGAAAGAAAGGCGTTAATTTTCCACGGTATGCGTTCCATTATATCATAAAAGTCCGCGAAGAAATGCCCCTGGGCAGCCATTATGGTTGATAACTGCGCCACAAAGGGGCCGCAGATGACATATTGGAGAAAACGTGGTATACTGACACGAATTCACGTTGCAAACCTCTATGACCCCAACCATTCTTATAAGGTATTCGACCGTTACTCATTCGCCTTCGTTAGGGCTGCGACATGCAATAGAAGGTTTCAAAACATCGCCTAATGGCACATACATTGTTCTTTAGATGATATTAATATTGTGCAAATATGATTGCGTTCACCAATTCCAACTTGTAATATAGTTACTACTTGTTTGTAATATCATTGTTCTAACATTTCTTAATCCTTGTCAATTTGCTATGTTTTATCATTCATTACATCGGACATTGCTTATTATTTTAAGATGTCATATCTAATTTATTTTTCAATTAACTGATGATTATTATTAATTATGCAAGTTTATCTTTCTACACCACCTTACCTTTAGATACGTTCAAACAAAACGTGAGTAAACATAAGCGAAGTTATAATGAACACCGTATACAATATCATCACATGCAGATGCTGTTAGTCTATACTTCTATACTAATATAATAAAGAGGAAAGATTTGTATTTTTGTATTTTTGTATGTTTGTAATGAATAAACTCAAAAACTACTGGACCGATTGCAATAATTTTTTCACCATTAGAAAGCTGCATTATTCAGAAGTAACATAGGCTATATAATATCACGCTAGGTCCTATAGGTGTGGAGCAGTAACCAAAAATGTTTTAAAAACGGGGGAAAAGTATCGTTTCTGAGGCCTTCCGTGGCGTGCGCTGAGCATATAGTTAAAGTTATACAAACCTGTGCGAAGCCGGGACGGGCCGCTAGTTGTTTATATTCTTTGACTTTAAAGGACATCGATCATCAGTAGGTTGAAATTGCAGTTGCTTTAATGTTTATTAGCATTAAACTATTAATTTATTATTTATATTCCACAACCCTGAACGTCGACCATATCGGTACAATGTCTAATCGCTATAAACTGTGTGGGATCTAAAGGTATCAACGAGCTAGTCGCGAAGTGAAACTGCGATCCGTAACATTGAACTGCGAGTTACCAGATAGAATAACCTGCAGATAACGACCATGGTATTCGTTACACACTTTTTCCCATCGAGTTTAGAGTCTACCCACAGGCTAGCTCGGTGGCTGTGACTCACCGATTCCGTGTCAAATCAACTGGTTCGTCGGTCTCGAGCTGACGTGAGAGAGAATCTGCAATTTGTTAACGTCAAAACGACTGACGATTGAGACGGAATGACAGTTCTACATAGGAATTATGTCGATGTGTTTTTAGGTTAAATGCATCAATCTTACTGGATCGTGTTTTTATTTTACCGGCTGAGCTGAGCTGTAGGTACCTGAGATTGGCAACTGATGCTAAAGTTAATGATAATGACTCGTTTAGAACTCGTTTCTTATCATTTACGACATCAAACCGGGCATCGGACAGGTGATTTTGTATAATTACATCAAATACGGGACTGTGCTAAGTCCATTGTTAAAGTGAACGGCTTCCGACGACGTCCGAGCCTCGAGCTGCGGCCTTCATTTCTTCTACGCCACCCACCAATATTTGACTCATTACCGCCCACTGTCTTCAGTCATTAAAATTTGATTTTAAGTGTCCATGTGTGTACAGTTTTATTTATTTGATGATGACTTCCGAGTTCTTTGACATTGAATCATGTTCATTAGTAAATATTTTGGGAACGTCTTTAATTTAATGCTGCGTTACACATTTTTAATATTATTTGCCTTTGAGTATAACTATAAACACAGATTTTAACGTAACCTTGTTTGCTTCACAATAATAGTTATGTGTAATTATTTTAACACAGAGGCAAACTGTTAGCTCTTTGCACCAAATTATATACATATTACAAGCGATTTAGCAAGAGTTTTTTTTATTTCAAACTGCTCGGATTTACTTAAAATTTTATTTATATAAATCCAAATCAGATACTAACTTTCTAACTTTCGCGCAGTGTATATGGTACCAGTTACAAGAAATAGTAATGAAGAATCAGTTAACAATAAAATTGTTGAGCTCCTAAACTTGTTTAATTGGTACCAGATGATCCTTGCTTTATAACGTCCGTCCGCAAAGAGTCCGTTGACTTGTCAGTAGTTCCAAAATTAGCCAGTGCGAATGCTAACCACGCCGGTGTGAGATAATATTTGAACACACGAGCTTCTGCAGAGGGGGACGAGGTGTGTGAGTCACATCAACGGATTCCATGTCAATGTAACGAACCTGAGCTAAGTTATGCCACACTTCGGCGCACACTTTAATAGCTGGTCCTGTTGTTTTTGCTGAACTTGGTCTTGATGTCTTAGTTTCTGGTTTTGTTTATTGTTCATCTTTATTATGGTTTTTATGATCAATTCAATAAATTGTTTTTTAAGTCATAAATATTGCAAGATTGCAAATGAATTGTATTTTAATAAACTAAAAATTAAATTTATTTAGGTACTAAGTATTTCTCTAGAATTTATTAAAAATATAAATAGTTTACTTCCAGTGCGTATTTAAAATTTTTGTTACTCTATTTAAAATATAATTATTGAATAAATTTTAAATTAACTAAGTAAATGGGTCTTAATAAACACCACGACTCGCCACTTGTTCAGAATACCATCGGCTACGACGAGGTGGGTAAAAACAAGACCCCCTCTGCTGGGTACCTTGAGGCACCCACTGGACTTGAACGCCAAAGGCACGTGATAATAAATAAATGCAATGATAAATTAAAATAATGTAATAAAAATCGGGTTGACTGTTTGAATTAAAACAATAATTAATTTTCGTAAATCAACAGTTTTCATGGGTTTTAATTTTTCTAACGGATGATGATGACGAATGCCGCGTGAATAATGTCATAATCGAAATGTCATTCACCTTATGTTCTATGAAAACAGGTAACGTCCTATCATTTTAATTAAGTAACTTAGCATTAATAAATACCTACAATATTATTGCGATATTTATAAACTTATCTAAACTGCTTTAAATAATTTATGAATGTTAAAGTTCGAGGCCAATCGTTGATTTATAACATAATAATTTATAGAATGATATTTTTAGCATCTAATGAAATTCATTAATCAATTCGAAGTTGCATGGTATTTAATTTATTGACTTCCGTTGAATCTAAACTTTCTACTGTATCAGTTCATATTGTTTAGGCATTTCTTTTAATAGCCTGGTGCTGAGTTTCACCATTTATTTATTTAGTCAAATATTCTTCTGCTTTTCATTTGAAATCTATTGCTTCATTATCATCTACAAACTCTTTAACTAAAGTTAACATTTTAGATGAAGCAACTCAGACAAAAATTGCTTTGTGATGTATGAAACCACAATAGCCGATTTCGTTTTGGATTGATCAATCATTTTCACTGGTCACAGATTTCTTGTCTCACTTTTGACTTTCCTTAGGGTTCACTTTCTCGATGCTAATGATGACGAATGTATTGCCGTTACAATAACTACAACTTATCGGTCATCTACTGTTGTTTGAATGTCGCCTTTCTTTTGTAATGAGGACAATACAATTTTATTTTAAAATTATCTAATTGGGTTAGACTGTACAAAAAGGTTTTTTTTTTAAACAAAAATTAAGTATGGTATATTTTGGAAATAGTTAAAGAAATATTAAATCAAATTTGCATAATATATCGAATGAAAGATTTGGGTAAACGATTTTGATAACATAAAAATGACTTACTTTTAAATTTCCCAAAATAACCAACGTGGTATTTTTTGTGGGAGATTTTGGGAATAGAGGAAAATATGTTTTTCTTTTATTAAGAACTATTAATTTTGATTTACATTTTAGATTTTTTAGGAAATATTATTTTTCTGTTTAACTCCGATTGATTAATTCTCGCTTCTTTATAGGCCAACTCTCAGATTTTTGTAACCGCAAGCTGAAATAAGATTACCAACTACAAGAGACAAGATATTGATGCAGTAGTCTCCTAAAAACTGGTAAACCCGACTAAATACAGACTAAACCCGAAAAATGACTAGGCCCCTAGACTGATTTAGATTACATTAATTAGTATTACTATTATTATAATATGTACAGCTGGAACAGGCTCATAAGCTAGTTTATATAGTATATTTGTTATAATATATTCTGCAAAAACAATTTTTTCTTGATAATAACTATGTTGGGTTCTTGCTTTCTTCACAAATGTTTCATTTGAATAGCTACAGATATTTATTACGTCTCGCATCGATTCACTAAAATAATTTACATAACATTTTTTATGACCAATTTATGTAAAAACTTTTATAGTAAAATATTTCTCAATATACCATTAAGTAGTTAGAGTAGGAGACAAATTTTATTTTTGTTTCGACCAATTAAGTACAATCTTTTATATGGACCCATAATTTCTTCAACTGTCCATTTAGATTTAGATTCACTTTCACTAACCACTCCATTTCTAAATCACTATAAAACGAGATTTATAGCCGTAAAATATCAGCGGTTTTGTTCACCTATCTTTGTTGAGTTCCATTAAGAAAACATCCAAGAGGCGGCACCTCGCCAACTAAATGTTTATCCGAAATGACGCCAACGGACGCAAATGCAGACCTTTATACACTAGTTTGCCTCAATTTAGTATTCTTGCTTTTTGATCCCAATAACAATACTCTGAAAATCTCGGTCTATGTCTATCGTCAAACCAATACTTTGATCTCACAAATTAAATTACTAGAAACGGTTTTAATACTCAACTTTATACAGTGGACGTCGGTGCAAGAGTAAATCCAACATCGTCTATTCAGGATCTTGGCCTACCAAGATCGGCCTTCAGAACTTTTATAGAACGTATTTTCAAGATGGCGCTATCAGGATCATATAGTATTAAAAGAAGGGAAGAATTAAAAGGCCTTTAATCCTATTTCGCGGTTTCAAGTCCGGGAACGCTGAACGAGTTCATTTCTCTGCCTTCCGACCACACGATGAAGCCGGCACCCGTTCGGAGAATCCATGGATAGCTAAGATTTTTGTGTCATATACCAAGGACAGTTCCTTTGTACTAATGTACACTGAGAGATATTCTTTTCCGCTGAAAAGTTTTATTGATTTTTCTTTTCTTTGTGAAATATAATATTCTGCCTTGTTTCCTACCTATTACATTCTAGGTTTTTATTTTGTTTTTCTCGTTATGATCGTCATACCTATTAGGAGACTTGAAGTACGCAATTTCGTTAGTTTTTATTGTAGCAAGTTTAAGGTGTGACAAGTACCCTACAATTGGTGAACCAATTTGACTAGGCTATATACTTTATTGACTGAATGCGACGCAATTTATCGTATCGCTATAAAATTTCTAAGGCCGTTGCCTATGAATATATGGCACGTAAGGTAACAAACAGGGGCGAGCCAAGACAGCATGAACATACAAATATTTGGATACATACATATATTTTTATATATTTTCCGTGGATTTTAGCTATAAAATCTGCCATAATGGGCGGATACAGGACGCTCATGTGAGCCATGAGGTGTGTGCGCCGGAAATAATACAACCGCTGAGATACAGTCGGTGACATAATGTCCTACCCATCTAACATGATGATGATTTCGGTGGGATGAAGGTTTCCAAACCAGTTTCGTTACCACCGCTGTACCACCCTTACAGTACTATTATAGGCGTTATTTGGTTTTAGTCTGTGTGTTCACCGATTTTTTGGATAGTATTGCATCTATTGATGGAGCGCGCTATGCTCGGCGTTTCCTTGCGGGATCCCAGGATTGCCCCAGGGTACCCAGCGGGGGGGTTTTAACCCCACCTCGTCGTAGCCGATGGTATGAGCCTACACCGAACAAGTGGCTAGCTCGTCGCGATGTTTTATAAACAGTTTCACAAGTTGGTATAGTGAAACATTGATGTTGTCAAACAAATGTACATATCTTTTTTTAATTAAAAACTCATTGGTACACACCGGGATTTGAACCAGGGACCTTGGTGTATTTAAGTCCAAGGTCTAACCAACTCGGCCACCACGTATATATATTTGTAGGTTTAATTAGGTTTATATTTGCGTCAGGTAGATAAAAAGAAACTTGCCGTGGTCCAAAAAAGAGATACTAACTAATTAATTATCCTTTAATCTTATCTCTACATAAACACATTGGTATTCATAAAAAATTATTATGTTGGTAAAGAACACTTTAGTTATAGGTAGTAGGTTTTGGTCTCTTTTATTAGCAAAAAAAAATTATATGCGTAAAAAAGACAAAACCACTAACTACTATTTCAACTACGAGTAAAATGTTCTTCCAGGGCTCAATAAGTTTTTTTTATGAATAAGGCCATTAGAGTTTTAAAAAATAATTACATTGTCATCGCCTACTGTACAAGGATTCGCAGAAGACACCCAGTAAATATTATCAAGAACTACATTTTCGGAACCCAAAGCACTTTCAACTTTACGTCAACACTTTTAAGATAAATATTAGTGTAAATATTAAAAGTAATCATGGCTTTTTAATTTTATACTGAAATTGTGAACGGTTGGTGTGTAATTGTGAAACGGTACCGCCGCGCCGCTTGACATATTGCCCTTTGGACAGGTATACTAATTTACTGTAGTGACCGACATACATACAAACTTAACAATATAACAAGTTTCACCAAAATATAACCATTAATTTCTGTGAGAAGAATTTGAAAAACAGAAGCTGACGGACTAGGATGTGACTAAATTTGAAAGTATCCTTAAATTAGATCATACAAATCTGAAAGAGGGTGAAAAAACCCATACAGGCAACAAAAAAAATGAATTAGGTAGAAGGAGATCTCTATACAGCCTCCGTAGACTAGTGGTTGCGCCTTTGGCGTTAAATCCGGAGCTCGTGGGTTCGATTCCCACCCATGGCAAATAAATATTGCTACGTTTTTCTGCACAGTTTTTCATGGTCTGGGTGTTTATAAAATATAATATGTATTATATTATTGTTTCTGGTACACATAGTAGGTACAAGCCTAGAGCTTAGTTTGTGACCAATTAGTGTAAATTGTCCTTCAAAAAAAATTAAAAAAAAGAACTTCGTCGAGATGATAGTCCCCTTTTATGAGCGATTAAAAGACAGTTGATTCGATGATAAAGCAGCAAAGATGTTAAAGTAGACTATAAATGCAAATCCATCTTTGCTGCTGTCCATTTCGTATCCGCATCATTTAGCTGGTATAATGCCCGTACTGGTGGGCATTTACCGATAATACGGGAAGTTTGTTCGGGATAAGCCATGCGTAAACAAAGTCTCTCGCTTACTTAAAAAACTGCTGAAAATCCGGTTGAATCTAATGCAAAATGAAAAAAAGACCAACGATGTGAAGAAACCAACAAGAGTAAGGGGACCGCGAATTTGTCCGATTTGCAGAATGTGTCCAACAGATTATGGATCCGGAAGACAATGTCCCGCAATACACCTAGCTGTGATGATAATATATTATTATATCACTGGGTGTTTATAAAATATAATATGTTTCTGGTACACATAGTACAAGCCTAGAGCTTAGTTTGTGACCATAGCAATTTGTGTAAATTATCCTACAAACTCACTTACAGTGAGGCTGGTCCACAAACTCAAGGTCGCTCAGCGAGCTATGGAAAGAGCTATGCTAGGAGTTTCTCTTATGGATAAAATCAGGAATGAGGATATTCGTAAGAGAACTAAAGTCACCGACATAGCTCTGAAAGTTGGTAAACTGAAGTGGCAGTGGGCCGGTCACATTTGCCGCAGGACGGATAACCGTTGGAGCAGGCGGATATTGGAGTGGAGACCACGTCTTGGCGCACGCAACGTAGGACGCCCCGCAGCTAGATGGACTGATGACCTGCGGAGGGTGGCTGGCAGAGACTGGATGCGAAGAGCGGAGAATAGGGATCAGTGGCGTGTCTTGGGAGAGGCCTATGTCCAGCAGTGGACTGCGATAGGCTGATGATGATGATGATCCTACAAAAACACAAAGGAAAAAAAAAGAACTTCGTCGAGATGATAGTCTTTTAGGGGCGATTATGATAAAGACAGTTGATTCGACGATAAAGCAGCAAGGATGTTGAAGTAGACTAGAAATGCAAATCCATCTTTGTGGCTGTCTATTTCGTATCCGCATCATTTATCTGGTATAGTGCCCTGAAGCCGTCTAAGCGGTTTGGTACACGATAATACGAGAAGTTTGTTCGAGATAAGCCATACGTTAACAAAGTCTCTCGCTCCCTTAAAAAACTGCTGATAATCCAGTTTAATCTTATGCAAAATAAAAAAAAATACCAACGATCTGTAGAAACCAACAAGAGTAAGGAGACCAAGAATTTGTCCGATTTGCAGAATGTGTCCAGCAGATTATGGATCCGGAAGACAATGTCCCGCAATACACCTAGCTGTGATAATAATCAATTTGAAAAAGATGGACGCATCTGACAGAGATCGAATCTGTGACTAAACGTGGAAGTGTGTAAATAATTTAGGGCACACCATGTAAGATTGCCCATTTTAAGATGAACAGGTGCCGTAAAGGATAAAATTGCATTTGCTGATTATAAAAAATATAATACGATAATATAATAAAAATGTACGATAAGAAGTTTCATCAGCTGATCATTAGTATCCTTTTAAAGACCACATTAGATTCAATAAACAACTATTATCTACATAAGTCAAAACAATACAATTTGTTACAGAACACTTCAAGTGTTATTATTTTTCGAAAATCTTTAACCTTTAGAACTCGGTTAGCAGAAAAATTAAACAAAAACATGTGAGATAAAATAATGTGACTTTTTAACCGTGGCCTTATTAAACACTTGATATAATGACAATGGCCCAATTTTTTGCAGAAGTACAATTAATTACTTTTTATAATTTGATATGGACAGCCACTTCATACAAAAACCTGGAGTATAAATAATTATTATAGAGTGAGTCACAGGCAGCGCCGAAATTAACTCGCTCAAAAGCAGTAGAGTACCTAACGAAGTACTGTATGTACTTCGTTAGGTACTCTACTCCACTTAGTGTGAGTTTTTTTAACGTTTACCTTCGCGTTTCGAACCAAAGCTGGCTAGTAAATACCTACACCACTATATTGTGAAACAAATTACCTCATTGATATACAACAGGGATCTGTGCCATAATTTTTTGAGCAGATGCGACGCGAAATAATATAATTAAGCGGAGTTTCTGGTGAGGCTCTTCGATGCTTATGCTGATTCAACTGCAAAGTATTACTCATGACGATTAGTCGGTAACGCTACCATACATTTATGTGAAGGCTTACATAAATGTATGGTACACCCCGACCCTCAATAAGAGCAAGATTTTCTTGATATATATATATATATATTTTTAATGTAGGACAATTAACACATATTGCTCTGGTCACAAACTAAGCTCTAGGCTTGTACTATGTGTACCAGAAGCAACGATATAATACATATTATATTATATTATATGAAAAAAATATTATATAATATTTTATAGGAACAATTTTAATACGAAGATTTTTTTAGCGAATTTCAGAGGTTGATATTTTTTTTTCCTATGCAAAACTTTAAAAAAGGGATAAAAACTACTGACAAAAACGTTTTTAGTATGTAATAACGAACACTTTCCTGTAATCAATAAATATAGGAACCCGCCATTTAAAAATGCAGTAAAGAAAATAGTTTTAATTCACTCTGGCAAGGTATAAATACTCTAAGACGAAAACCATTAAAATTATAAATGATCATATTGACTTCTTTAAGGTACCTATTCATTCAAGAATTTCAACCTTAATAACCGAAAATATTATATTAATTTATGACCCTAGTGGTCTGGAACTAAAGTGAAAGTCTAATATACTCTAGTATATTAGACTATTTAGACTAGTGGTTGCGCCTTTGGCGTTGTATCCGGAGGTCGTGGGTTCGATTCCCACCCACGGCAAAAAAATATTTTACGTTTCTGTACCGTTTGTCATGGTCTGGGTGTTTATAAAATATAATATGGATTATATCGTTGCTTCTGGTACACATAATACAAGCCTAGAGCTTAGTTTGTGATCAGAGCAATCCAATCCCGGTGCAAATAGATCGGTGTACATATCCGGTACATCGTGAGCTGGTCCTTCGAGCCGGATTTGAGGACTCAGAAGCCATGCCAGTGACAAGATCCACCAGCGGCGGGAGACCACCCACCACCTCAGCAGCACAGCCGCCTGCTACGGAATCAGCCGCCGCCACCGCAACAAGACCGCTCGCCGCAACTTCACCCTCCCGTGGACAAGATCTATCAGTGCCTGTCCCTGCCTCGCATAGAGGGACGGGTACACAGATGCTACATCCGGGAAGCACCGCCGCCGCAGCAACAAGCCTGCCTGTTGCAATATCGTCTCCCAGGCTACAACCAGATAGCACACCGCCGACGTCAGGGTCAACCCGGGAAACCGACCCAGCATGGTCGCCCGGCACCGGAGACACTACAGAAACAGCCCCGACGACGACGAAAACAACAGATAAAACTAGGACCGAATCTGCCGATCGAAGAAAATTGCATGCCACTTCGACCGTACGGGGAAGATCTACACGGAGCAACGCTTCAAAACGCGCGCAGCTTATTGCCGAAGCACGCGCAAAAGTAGCCCGCCTAAAGCTACAAGCCGCAGAAGCCGACCTCGAAGTATTAGAAGCACAGAATTCCTCAGAAGAAGAAGCCAGCAGCTGCGTCTCAAGAGCCGATTCACAAGCCAGGGTACAAGATTGGTTGACAACGAGTCAAGCACATCTGATGGCCATCAAAGCAGCCTCAGTCGTCGAACCACCCACACAGCCGAAAACGACCATTGAGGAAAATTCAACAAAACTGAAGGATACTGAAAAAACGAATCCAAACTTCATGATGTCGAACGCGCCTCGCCAGAACACCACCCACGAGTCACAGTCAAACCCGGAGGGAGTCGTCGCCAACGTAGGGCAAAATATCGACCTGTCTCAACTAGCTACAGCCGTAGCTATGGCAGCCAGAAGCAATGCGTACGGAACAACTGAACTACCATTTTTTAATGGAGCACATCAAAAGTCGCTGTCCTTCCGCAACGCCAACCGAGACTCGTCGGCCAGCCACACTGAAATAGAAAATCGAGGAAGACTTCGCAAATCTCTCAGAGGAAGGGCTAAAGAAGCCGTCGAAAATCTTCTGGAATATGGAGTCTCAACCACAGAGATCCTGCGTCAACTGGAATCAAGATTCGGAAGACCAGATGCCATCGCTCAAACCCAAACCGACCGATTACGATCATTGCCGCGCCTCACCGACTCGCCGAGAGATATCAATATTTTCGCAAGCCGGGTGACCAACATCGTAGCCACTCTTCACTCATTGGACTGCGTCGCATACCTCATGACTCCAGAGCTAATGACGGGTCTAGTAGAGAAGCTTACCTCAGCACTGCGGTATCGTTGGTTCGACTATGCAGCAGGTCAACAGCAGAAAGCAGACCTCTTGGTGTTAGCACAATTTCTTCAAAGAAGCCAATCGCTGCGCCCCATTTGCTTAGCCGGAGTACCAGATAGAAGGCGCTTCAACCCACCGACGTGCCCCCCAGAAGACACATACAATCGTCGAGTGTGCAAATTACGGCAACAACTTCAAACTGTCAACTACTCCAGAGAACGTCAGGAAGCGAGTAGAAAAAACGTCGTGCCCTGTGTGTGAAGCCGAACATTTTATAATCAAATGCCCGACTTTCGCCGCCCTTGACTCCGATGCACGATGGGATGCCGCCAAGAAACATAGATTATGCTTCAGCTGCTTACAATTACGTACTTCAAAACACTACTGCCGAAGACTGAAGTGCGGCGTAGATGACTGCCAACGAAAACATCACAAGCTGCTTCATTATTCCTACCTCGTTGAAGAAGGTAACAAAATCAAAACAGTCGCTTTATCTTGGACGCCTCGCCGCACCCGGACCTATTTGAAAATCGTCCCTATCCGAGTATCCGGACCGGCGGGAGAAGCTCAAGCCTTCACTCTACTGGATGACAAGTCAACAGTCACCCTCGTCAACACCGAGCTAGCTCGACAGATTGGAGCAGACGGACCTAAGGAGCCACTCTGTATAGAAGCCATCGCCGATACGAAAATACCTGCGTTGACATCGCGCCGGGTGAACATCACGCTGCACAGCGATGAACATTCATTTACAGTCAACGCACGTACGATGAAAAATCTACAGATTTCGGCGCAGAGCATAACAGACGAAGACCTCAACGGCTGCTCACATCTCGGGGACATTGTGAACATCCTGAAATATAAAGATGTGAAACCCCAAGTACTCATCGGCCAAGACAACTGGAACTTACTCGTGGCCAAGGACATACGCCGTGGAAAACCAAACCAGCCGATAGCTTCACTAACTCCTCTTGGCTGGGTACTCCACGGAGCACACACTCGCATCATCGGGAAACAGACTTACTTTGTAAACCATATCTCAGCGATAGAAGAACATATGGACGAAGAGATGAAAAAATACTTCGCTCTGGAATCATTAACCATCGCACCGAAACAACCACTAAATGACCCAAAGAACAGGCATTGCAAACTCTAGCAGCAGAAACAATACAAAGGGACGATGGCTATTATGAAACCCCAATGCTTTGGAAAGCTACCAAGACCATACCCATGCCGGATAGCTTCGAAAATGCACTTCGGCGCCTCATCAATATAGAAAAGAAACTCGACAAGAACCCATCGTTGAAGCAAAGATATGAAGAACAGATGAATGATCTCCTTCGTAAGGGTTACGCCGAACCAGCGCCGACACACCGTTCAACAGATAGAAAATGGTACCTTCCACACTTTGCTGTCTTCAATCCCATGAAGCCTGAAAAGATGCGCATCGTGCATGACGCGGCTGCCCGCAGCGGAGGAATCTCTTTCAACGACTCAGAACTCATCGGACGCAACAACTGGCGAACAGCACAACGACTAGCTGACCACTTCTGGAGAAGGTGGGTTCGCGAATATCTCCCGGAGCTACAGTACCGGCGGGAGCCCCATAGCCGCGGCCTCCCCATCAGAATCGGTGACGTCGTGCTAATAGCCGACGGAAATCTCCCGCACAACGTCTGGGCTCGAGGAATCGTCGAGACACTCTACCCAGGACCTAACAACGTCACCAGAGCAGTCGACGTGCGCACCCGCGGTGGACTCCTACGGCGCCCGACGAAGAAACTGATTGTTCTACCTACCGAGCCGGCCGTCCGTGATGATGCAGTAACTTCCACAACGCCGATCTATGACGTCGATGTGCGGCGGGAGGAAGCTCACGATGTACCGGATATGTACACCGATCTATTTGCACCGGGATTGGAGGGACTCGGCCAGTGACTTGAAAGAAACAGCAGTTTTTCTTATTCCAGCGGTGGTTCGATCGGGATCCTTGATGTTACCTCTTCGGCGGTTGAAAACGGGATGAA
Source organism: Monopis laevigella (assembly GCA_947458855.1). Classification (NCBI taxonomy): domain Eukaryota; kingdom Metazoa; phylum Arthropoda; class Insecta; order Lepidoptera; family Tineidae; genus Monopis; species Monopis laevigella. Next base: position 21,559,095 of record OX381580.1, on the reverse strand, counting down.
CGAATTCGCGCGATGGAGTCGTCACTATCCCCCCTTACGGGAGACGGGTAATTGTTACGAGGTCGTAACCTCCTTCAATAGCGGCTGTTCGCTACCCGTAACTACGGATAGGCCTTTGTGTGACCTTTTTACTGGTCGACAGATTCAAGGGGCTCTGTAGAGAGTCCGTGATGCTGGTCTTTCACGTGAAGCAATCGTGCTAGCCGTCCGAGTCGCTTTCGCTTCCCGAACTGCTATCACTCTCGCTCGTGTGAGGTACCAGGTCGCACGTATATCGTCGTTTGGCATCCGGTGGTCTCGCATGCATAGGCGTCAGGTCCCGAATGTGCCTGTGCCTGATGCATCTGCACGCGAGAACATACGGGTGTTCAAACGAACGATGAAGTCGTTCAGTGTTTCCATCCGGAGGTCTCGCATGAGCACAGCGTTCCTCATGTATATGGGGGCGCCCGTAACCGTGCGCAGGCTCTTGTGCTGTTGGGCTTCCAATTGTGCCCGTTGTTTGATCCCACATAACGCGTACCAGGCTGGTGCCGCGTATGTGAGAATCGGCCTAATATATAATTTATATACCGTCAATTTAGTATTTAAAGGTAGTCCGGATGATAACACTGGACGCAGCCGACGTGCGGCTTCATATTCAATTTGTAGTCAATTTTGACTCCGAGGTACATCACGGTTTTGGACCAGTCAACGGACTGTCCACAAAGCTGGAGCGGGGGCGGGGGGGTACGGCCCACTCCCCGGTCCTCTCTGCGGATGATCATTGCCTGTGTCTTTTTGACATTTACACGTAGGCGCCAGAGTTAAAGCCAGTCGGGAAGTAAATCGAGCTGTCTCTGCATGTAGACAGCCGCCATTTTCGCGTTTAAAGAAAACGAGAAATAGGCAGCGTCGTCCGCGTACAGGGCCAGCTCCACGTCCTTCTCGGCCAGCGGGATGTCATCGGTGTAGCAGCAGTAGAGAACCGGGGAAAGGCAGCTTCCCTGCGGTACGCTTGCTGCGATGGGGTGATTTTTTGAGCAAAGACCTTCAACAGTGACGTGGTAGCTACGGCCCTCCAGAAAAGAGGCTATGACTCGTACTACACGACGGGATATATCAGTTAGCAAGATTTTGAACAGAAGCCCGTTATGCCAGACTTTGTCGAATGCTTTTTCCATGTCGAGGAGAACCGCACAGGAGAAGATTCGCCTATCAGACGCCATCGTCATCCTGTGCAGGATTCTCGTCAACTGAAGAGTCGTCGAGTGCTCGCTACGAAAGCCAAATTGTTCGTCGCGAGGAGAAAAATGAGGTACGATATGTCGCAAAAATACCTTCTCAAAGTCTTTGGAAATCGCCGGTAATAAAGTTATCGGACGATAGCTTTCTGGGAGCTTGATATTCTTCCGAGGTTTAGGTATCATAATGATGCGCCCCTCCTTCCACAATGTCGGGAAGTGGCCCGTGCGCATAATGCCATTAAATAGGCGGGTGTAGGCTGCGATTGTTCGCGGTGGCATGCACCTGATGGCCATATTATTAAAGACGGCCCCGGGGGCCTTCCGTGGTTATACACGGCTGAAGGCGCGCGGTACCATACTAGGAGAGAATATCACAAGGGGTTCCGTCACGGGTATCGCGCCGTGGAGGCCGGCCTCCACTACACGATCTACGTCTGCGTCATGTTCGATGGATTTAGGTGGGTTAGGATGAAACTGTCCTTCTAGGCATTCGGCAAATATCCGGGCACGATCTTCCGTTCGAAACCTCGGGGCTCCGTCACTATTGAGGAGGGGATGAATCGATGGTGGCGCACCGGACATCCAGGAGCACAGCCGGTGAACTCCCTGTAGGTCACCGGTTGCGTCCTGGATACGAGAATCCCAGCGGTCGGCGTGAAGCTTGTCGAGGGCCTTCCTTACTCGGGCCGCGAGCGCGTTTAGGTCGGTCTTCACCGACGGGCAGCGGGTGCGCTGCCACAGTTTCCGCAGGTCCCTCTTACTTTTCAGTAAGTCCCTGATGTTTTGGGGAAGGGGTGGTAAGCCCCTTCGCGGGGGGGACTTCGTGGAGGCCCCCTCTAGGGACTTGCGGGACTGTACAGTCAGATCGGACGCGAGCCTATCTACGTCCGCCGGCGATATATATGGGGAAGGTCGGCGTGTAATCGTCGAGCAACCTTGTGATTTTTTCCCAGTTAACACGTTTACGTGGAACTGGAAGACAGGCATTTGTGGGGAGGGAGGAGAGAGTGACTAGGACCGGGAGGTGGTCGGAGTCGAGGTGGTAGAGAACTTCCTGCTCCGAGGAACAGGGCAGGTTTCGGTGAACTAGTATGTCCAGCACGTCCGGCGAGTGCGTGCTCTGCACAGGCACATACGTCGGGCCGCACGGGCCGGACACACAGAACCCCGCCCGCTCCGATTCCCGCAGCAGGAGTTTCCCCGCAGGATTTATTTGGCCGGAATTCCAAGCTGGGTGCTTGCAGTTAAAGTAGCCGGCGACGAGGATCGAGACTTGCGTGTCTAGCAATCAATGCAGTCCCCTCGTATCAAGCTTCGCCTGCGGCGGCTTATAGGTGGCGTATAGATGCATGAACGAATTAGTCTAGTCTTCTCTATGAACGAATTCCGACCCCGGGCCTATTTATCGGCGGTCGCCCGCGGGGAACGGGGGGTGAGGTAACCAAGTTTCCCTTTCCACTCGCAAACTTTATTCAACGATTCTTATTGGCTAATACAGATAAAGCTTACTTACTATTGGTTACACGAATAATTAACACGTTATACTGTTACACGAATAATTAACACGTTATACAATTATTTACAATATACACGATATAAACAATTTAACAAAAATAAGACCTTAGACGTAACTATGCTATGGGCTATCCCGTGAGCTGTCGACTGTCCCGTACAATGATAGATTAAAAATATTAAGGAAGCCCCATCAAGTCAAAATCATATTAACTTTAAATTGATTTAAGGGCTTTTGAACTGAAGACCTCTCGATTATAAACTTTCTTCGTTAATCGGTCTACCGGTTTTGGAAATGACATAAATTGTAATTGGTTTAATAATGTTTTAGTGCTGTTGGTTAACATTCTGTCAATTATTATTAATAATTCGATATACTCACGTAAGAGGTATAAATATGAAAGGCCCTTTTTAAGTGTAATAAAACATACCTACTCATTTTTTACTTTTAATTGATCTGGCTATAATAAAATTTTGTTTTTTCGCCAATTTAGTTATGCAGTAATACTGTAAACTTAATTACTATATTAGCGTACTAAAACTATACAGCCACTTACTAAAATAAAAAAAAGTATAACTTAAGGTATAGGATATTTTACACATTGTTCAGTAGATCTTCCCCAAGTTTTTGCAAACAGTTTATACTATAGTCGCTAGTAACTATAGATAGGGATCAACCAACCATAATATATTTGCAAAAACTTGGGGTAGATAGAGGTCATAAAAACGGTCTAGACTGACACGTGTACTATAATAATATATTGTACTTTTATGTGTACCAGGAGCAAAAATACTATTACATGTAGATAAACACCCAAACAGTACTGAAAATGGTACTATTGTATTTTTTCCTGCATAAGAATCGAACCCACTTCCGATAGTATGCAGTGAAACAATATATCAGCGGATTTTTTTAAAAATATTATTGAGTTTATAATATAGAGTAGGTACAACATAAATTCGTTATAAAGTATTAAAATATTGCTTTAAATATTAAAATAAAAACAGTTCTATATCTAACCAGCCACCGTATTCTGTTTCTTATAACGGAAACTATAGCTTGTCAAAATAACAAAATCTTTTAAATATGACATGATAAGCAACAACGTACACTAAAATAGTCATGCACTCTATTCCCTTGTATCACAGGTTATTTTGACAATCTGTGTCGTTCCATTCTACATAAAGTATTTCGTTATATTGACAATCTAACGTTACCGTTTAAATAAACGGTAACGTTAGATTAACGTTTAAACAAGTCACATATTCAGAGCCCAGGCATTTACAGAACTAACTATCTAAAATACTTTTCTTCTTGAAGAAAAGAAAAGAATATATGTCATACTACAACCAACATGCCTCATATCACTTCCAAATTCAAACCATTTGAAGCAAGTCAAAATTATGTCAGAAAATACCAATGTCATATATCAACCATCAGAGTGAAACCATTTCCAGATAATATATAATTATTATATTCAGTTTTATTGTGCTTATTAAAATCAACATATTTATCAAGAAATTTATTGAATTGAAGAATTACCAGCCTAAAACTACATTCAAACTGGTGCCCACAACATTCAGACAGACAACCTTACACCCAAACACTGACAGACAAATGAGTACGAAACAAGATTCCCAGGAATATAAGGAACGTATTATGATGATAAGTGAGGCAAAGGATCCAGCGCGAGGTGCGGGCAAGTCGACCGCGGTGACTCACCGAGGTCAAGACCAAGCTGCCTGCCTACCTGATGAATATGGTGGCTGAGAAGTAGGATGTAGCGGGTGAAGTGCAATGAACGCTGTTACCCATTCTGAACCTCTTGCAGATCTTCTGTCCCATTAAAATCTGATCAGCCTAAACACTTTTCATATCTTGAATTTGTGTGAGAATATTATATTATTACATATTATATTATATTATTACATATTATTATTATAAATAATTGTTAAATATTGTACAAATAATATTGTTATAACACTTCAACAAATGTATCAAAAATCTCAAGTATTAATTGTTGATAAACTAAAGGGTTGACTAATCATAGGTACTTTAAAACTTAAAGACAGTCAGGGTGCTTACCATCACCTCTTAGATGCTTTCCTTTTTAGGACAATTTGTGGAAAAATGCCCGAATACCCCGCGCTTGTAAGATTTCATCATTGTAGGTTTCTTTTTCAATTCTGTTTATTAAACTTCTTACCAGCGCGCAGCGCCCATATTTTGTTGGAGGGGCGCTTAAAGCAATAATCGTTATTTTGACAATATAACAAAATAGTAATACCTACGTGGTGGCCGAGTAGGTTAGACCTTGGACTTAAAAACACTTAGGTCCCTGGTTCGAATCCCGGTGTGTACCAATGAGTTTTTAATTTAAAAATTTACGTACATTTGTTTGACAACACCACTATAGTGCCTCGGAGAGCACGTTAAGCTGTCGGTCCCGGTTTTACTATACCAACTTGTAAAACTGTTTGTAGGTGGGTTATTGAGTCTATTCAAAACATCGCGACGAGCTAGCCACTTGTTCGGTGTAGACTCATACCATCGGCTACGACGAGGTGGGATTAAAACCCCTCCGCTGGGTACCCTGGGGCCGTCTAGACGGTCTCGGGCGCCGTAAGGCACCCGTGATGATATGTATGTATGTAGTAATACCTACTTCTATGCAATTTTGACCAATATAAAGTACTTTTTTTTTGTTCTTTCTAATGGTCCAAATTTTAATGAACTATATTGTTTTGTAGTGTAGTCTGTCCCCTAATAATAAATACAATACAATACAACAATTCTTTCTGCCAAGTATATAAAGCTTGCTTTGTGACCATCAACTTTTTTAAAGCGTGGTATAGGTATTCTTTACATTCATATTATTTAACAAAATCTAACTACCGCGTGGTAAAACTATATTGCTATTATAGTTATTTATTAAGTAGTTGTCAATGAAAACGCCTACGCTTGCACCCTTCACTTGGACCACACCGACACACGTGACCGACGAGGAGGCACCGCCATTCTTTACTGGTGAAACAAAGAATCAAAAGAAAGACATAGAAAGCGCAAAAAACAGCTCGACTGTGATTCATAGCTTAGAATGATAGGTCATCATTGCTCTATAGCGATGTTTATCTTTGTTAGATTTTTTATTGGAGCACAGCATGTTACCTAAAACGTCCGTTAATTGGGGACAATAAATACATTATTATTTAACAATATTAATCGCTTCCAGTATGCCGGCCAAATAATGTACTTACGAAATGAGCGGCGTTAAAGATGAATTTACATTATGAATCTCTTACACTATACTCAGACGTCAGATCTACTGCCCGTTTCGTAACTGCACCCTGAAAGGACCATAACGATAAGAAAAATATTCTGTAGTCTCCTCAAAATCGGTGAACCTACAGACTAAAACCGAAACAGAACTAGTTCTATATAAGAAACGCGACTTTATGTTCTATATAATCGCAGAGCTATAGCTTACTTTGTTCTATTTAGTTTAATTTAGGGTCCTTGGGTCCCGATTTATTTCACTTTATATTTAGATTAATAATAGGAATCTACTCCTTCAAGTTTAAAGTTAAATTCAAGAAAACATTACGCATAAAACCGCGCTGACTCAAAAACTAAAAGAACGACGAAATACAAACTCTAGAAATACAAACTCTAGAGCATACTAGCTAAAGCTCTAACTTCTTGTCACATCAACTTAAAATAAAATGGACATAACACATTAGTATTAGGATATACCTATTTCAGCAAAATATCTGTAAATAGGTCTATGTAGTCTATATCAGTGTTTATATTTTTAAGTAAATCCTTTCTACCTACTATAACTTGTAATAACATAATCCAATGAAGTCCCCACCTATAATTTCCAACTATATAAAATAAGTCACTAATTTAGGGCCAAGAACAACAGAAATTCCACTTTCCTTTCAAGGTCTTACAAACCATATTATGCAGATCATCACTTTACATCCATATACTTTTAGATTTAGCGTCCTTTGCTCTCAAAGAAGGACTGTTAGTCAAACCCAGCAAAATAAGTTACAACAAAAAGAATATCATTTTTTTTTCAAAAAAAAATTAGAAAAAGCGGTTTTAATATTAATAAAATAATTATTACGTTATGTGATGTCATCACTGACCAAAACTTTATAACCTTTAGGGTTACAAAATATCCTTATCCTAATAAATATATAGCTAATCCTTTAAACTTATTTACAATGACAGTGATGCGGATTCTAGTTGCTTTAGGTAACCAGATAGAGCTCATACACTTTGCCATTCATTATGACGACTCGCGAGATGTAAAGAATCAGTGGATGCTTTTCTTCTTCTTGTTTCACTAATCCTTCACTCTTTATTAAACCTTTTGTGTATTAACTCGTTCTTGTTCTTCCTCATATTTATTAGTTTCTCGACTTACCTATGCTCTCTACTTGTTTTATGACCAATCTTTTGTTTCTCATTTTCTATTGTTTTCTAGAAGTATTATTGCCTTCATTAAAATTCAGGTAATTACCTACGACGCATTATTTACAAGCCCTTTATGCAATACCTGATTTCAGAGAAAACCTTTATTATGCAATATTGATTGTGAGTACTTAAACTTTAAGTAAAAAAGAATATTTGTCTTAACGAAAAGAACCTCTATTTAATTTACATAAAACAACAGATGTTTAATAAATAGCTTAACTAGAAATAACTTAACTATTTTCTTTACAAAACCGTTAACAATTGAGTGTAAAATAAGACAAGCAAGTTTGTTATTTTTGTATTCCATTACTATGGTAGTAAGCTACTGAAAGTGAAATTCTATTATTGTACGTCAATAAAAAATGCTAAACCTATTACGGCATTCGTTAGAAGACGTATCGTTAAATTTTGAATGTTTTTTTACGAGTGTAGCGATGCCTTGGTTCTAGAACCTGTTTGTGGGGAAGGCTCGGCCACACACCTTGCATTCTCAATCGCAGAACTTTGGTGTAAGCAGACACTTGAATCTTTAGACATGACCTAAACGTGAATAGTTGTTCTGAATCTTTATTTATCATAAGCAGTTCATATACAAAGGCTAAAAATATATTTGCAATTATAATTTCATTATCAGTCTATTGATGGACATAGTATTGTCCTTAAGTACGATTTTATACGAAATCGTACTTAGGGACTTTATTATGTGACTTTTTAGACAAATTCTTAAGGTCATCCCTAGGGTTTTTTTGGAAAATTAGTCGCTCCTTTATACTTCAGCTTATCGTACTATAACGTTTAAAATATCTTCGCATTTTATCTATAACACTGGTAATCATAAAAACTTATTGAGTCCTTGAAGAACACTTTAGTTATGGAAGGTTTTGTCTCTGTTTATTAGCAACAAAAATGATATGCGTAAAAGAGAGAAAACCTTCTATAACTAAAGTGTTATTCAAGGACTTAATAAGTTTTTATGAATAAGGCCATAAGTTATTGCCTTTTTTATTTGATTGAAACACGGCATGTGACTTTGTATGTTCCTGGTATTAAGAAGACTTGTATCGCTCTCACTAATTTATACGGTTACGAAACTGGCGCGATAAAGACGATTTTGTATCAGCTGATTTAACGTTAAATACCTACACCTTGAAAGGAAATCACATTGCCAAAAATCAAAGCGTGGGCCTACCCTGAAATCTGATAAATCTACATAACTTATATATTTTTTTTTAATGAATAATGTTTTGAAAATATGTTTTTTATTACATTAAAATATCAGAAATATTTTCATCTAGGACCGTACTGTTTGATAAACTTTACGAAAATAATCAAGCCCTATTTTCAAAACAAACTATAATTTATGGAAATTGGTAAGCATTTGTTTGGGCGATTTGTCACCTTAAACAAATTGATTTTTATAGACCTCACTTTGCACATGTAAAAATATTAACTTTGCCTGCTTTGTATTATTTTTTAATACGTGGTGACCGAGTTGGTTAAACCTTAGACTCTTAACTTACTACTGACTTAGAACCCTGGTTCAAACCGCGGTGTGAACCAATGAGTATTTAATCTAAATAATGACGAACATTTGTTTAACAAAACCACTATAGTGCCTCGGAGAGCACGTTAAGCTATCGCTCCCAGTTTCACTATACCTTTGTGAAAAGTAACATTAAGTTATTTAAGTTCTGTGATCGAGCTCGCTCCAAAGATAAAATAATGTCCCTCACATAAAACAACCCTGTTTAATCTGTTTTTCGTACGGCACAACAAATATTTAATAAATTACCTAAAGATATTAAACTCATTGATGATTTAATTGTATTTAAAATAAACTATATTGTTTTCTGAATAATAAATTCTATAAAAAAATTAGAAATATCTAAATGATAAAAATATTAAACAATAATATTAACATAAATAGTTGCATTTTAACAATTGTATACTGTAAAGTATACACATATTAAATAAGCGATCTATACTATTTTAACATTTCTATGATAGTGGATTACGTGGCCGACCAAGGCGCGTCTTTACAAATCAAACACGAGATGTCCTTAAAAAAAGGACAAATAAGAAGTCTAAAAAACCTATATGAATCAAGTGCATAGATGTGGAGGAAGCTAGGGAAGTATGTAAAGACCGTGCGAAGTAGCGTACATTACTCTCTAATGTATGTGTGTATGTATGTATTGTATACCTACAATGTTCCCTTTGTTTACAAATAAACGATTTGATATGATGATATAAAATACCTTATGTTCCACTATGAGCCCTCTAAATTCTAAATAAGTATACCTTCCTTTAACTTCGTACACTCATAGACGTTACAGCCTACGGGGAAATTGTAAATTGACTGTTACAAGTCTTTACTAGCTAACATAAAATATAAGCATACAAGAAGAAAATTTTATTTAAGTATCATCATTGGTTAGGACAACGGGTAACAATTTTTTATTATGAACAAAGAAAATCTTCACAGTTTACATAAATTGTTATCTCTAAAATTTTGTTCAGATTATTTTTTTAATACGTGGTGACCGAGTTGGTTAAACCTTAGACTCTTTAGTTACTACTGACTGAGGTCCCTGGTTCAAACCGCGGTATGAACCAATGAGTATTTAATCTAAAAAATGACGAACATTTGTTTTACAAAACCACTATAGTGCCTCGGAGAGCACGTTAAGCTATCGCTCCCAGTTTCTCTAACACAATAACCAATCTATCCCTAGATTGGTTATTGAGTCAATCCAAACATTGCGACGAGCAAGCCACTTATTCGGAGTAGAGTCCCATCGGCTACGACGTGGTGCGGTAAATACCCCCCGCTACGTGCCCGAGACCGCCTATACGGCCTCAGGGCGGTCTATAGGCGGTAAATAGGCGTTCTCGGGCTCCTTAAGACACCCGTGATGAATATATATTTTTTTTGTCGAAAATATAAAGATATATCAACAAATTTGAATTCATAATTAATTACATAAAATAAAGAAAAATAACAACGTTATTAAAATAAAGAAGAATAACAACATTGCATGAATCGATAAACATACAACTTTTTATCGTAAAGTACATAGAATTATGGGTCAACCGTCAAATGGTAACGTGTGTCTACTACAATATTTCGCCCGTGTTTACCGTGGAGCGGGTAAGCCTCGTAAGTCCAGGCCAGCCTGATAAGATTAACACGATAAAATATCTAGGGCAGGTCAATCCATAAAAAAATACCATGCTACATGCAATGTAATGAGGCATGCAAAGTTTTAAATGGTTTAGGTGTTATTTTTACTAGTATCGGTGAACTTTTATATATATTTTTAGATACTAACGTGTTAATACTGCATCTATAAATTATGTAACCATATTTAAAATATATATACCTATATATAGAAAAAAAAATCAATTTGCCCATAATATACTTTTGTACACAGACGAGATGATATAGGGACTGAGCTTAAAAACTAGCTTCTTCACGCAACTTTGTGCTAACTGTCAAACTGCATAAAAATTTAGTTTTGACAGTTCGAAACAAAGACTTTGGTTACGAACGACTATAGTATAGTAACCATAAGAATGTAGATTGAAAATGTAGGGAAGTCACACTAGAGTATAGTGCACAATTAGGTTTTTTTATTTTATTGGAGCACGATATGTGACTTTGCATCTGCCTGGTGGTGAGCAGACCTACAAAGTCCATGAATGGGATCAATCAATTTAAACTATATTGATCGCTCCCACTATGTCGGCTTAATGATGCGATTACGAAATGGGGGGTGACACTGACGTTACAGTTAAATGATTTCGTAACTAGCTTAGATATCACACATTTTATGTTATTTTTGGTTGAGGGGATGGGTGAGGATGCTAACATAGTATATGTACTAACAAGTTTATTTAAATCCGACGACGATTAGAAAAAAAGTTCTATCATCAGTTTTAGTCGCTACTCAACTGTTTTATTATTGTGTTATATGTTGTTGTAATACTGCATTCGCAATCGCGAACTTCGCGTTCTCCGTACAAAATTAGCTTTCGCACTTCCAAGTGTTGGGTCATTATTTTTTTTTTTTTCATAATCATAAAAAAACATTTTTTCAATTATAATTAAAATATAGTAGATTTTACAACAAGTGCACAAAACGAACCATTTTTATTCGACACTTTTTGCAGCCGTGCCGAAGGCGAGGACTGATAGTAATATCGAGAATAAAATAGTTTTGTGGATGAGTTATAAACTCTGCTTTTCACTTCGATTGCGAGGAAATAAAACAGTAGTTATATAACATTTCTTTAATTAAAATTCAAAGTAAAAATAGTACAGTTTTGAATACTGAAGGAAATTGATTTTATGTGTTAAAAAACACATAGGCAAATAAATTTAAGTAAATATTATAAATAACAAATTCTATCTATGAAGTTCTTATTGTGTTTGGCTGTATTTGTGGTGTATGGCTCATTTTCTTTGCCTTAATATAGATACATTTATGAGTAGATACGTTAATGCACTTGTGCACAAATTCTATTTTGTGCAGCCTATATCCTGCACAAATAAGCACTTTCAGAGCATGAGAAGTGAAATAGTATTTAAAAGAGTTATACAATATACACGACGTGCTCTAATAACAAAAAATCAAATAATAACAAACAAAACAAATGATGTTCCTCCTAGATGGGATTCGCCATGAATAATGATATCGCCATCGCAATATCTTCATGCAACAACTAGTCATCCTCATTTACCCCCCGTGGTTTTACAAAGAAACTGAGATGTATTATCGAAAATTATGCAAACCCCACACTGCCTGTCCGATCGCATGAGGTTCACACACTTTCGCTGAGACAGTTTGGTGCCTTCAAAGTGGCGCGAGCTAATAGGCCCCTTACACGGAATGAATTTATGTTGTTAAATTGAAACACTGCGCTAAAGAACGACTTATTGGACAGATAATTATATAACGTGTATTAATTGGTTGTTTGGGATAAAATCATTACTTAAAAGCTAAATATATTTATATTATAAAGGAGTATTATAACAAAACAAAATAACAATCTACACAAAAAGTTAGCAGAGTCGGTTAACAAACAAACAGGCAAACTCTGTGGACAGTTTCAAAAATAGATATTACAGCGCATTTAGCTGCTAGTGTTATAATTATCATAATAATAAAACCTATAGAATGTAGAATATTTGCTTTTTCAACATATTGATAAAATAAATAGTAGCTTTTACACGTTTTAGTAAAAAGCTTAAATATACATGCCAGTAAGTTAGCATTTGCTCGATAGCATCATGGGATTTAAAAAATACCTGTTTTAGGTGACTACTGCATTGATTTCTTCCCGAAGCGGTAGTCTACATTCAGGGTGCGTTTTCAAAACGCGCGGAATTGACGATAAGGCAGTGAGAATATTTAAATTTACTTGTAATGCAAATTCATCTCTGTCCATTCGCCTCGCCTCGCCCATTCCGTTATCGCATCATTTAGCCAGCATAGTGGGAGCGATCAATTTTGTTAATCAATAATGTATTGATTCCCATTTATGGACTTCGTAGGTCACAAAGTTGCCGTGCTCCAATAAAATAAAATAAAAACTACCTTGAAAGGATGACAATATTAAACTTGTAGGCATGATAAATTCGTTGCAACAATTCATAGCGATGAATTGTTGCAACGAATTTATCATACATCTAGTCTACGGACGCTTTCAAACAAACAAGTCATATAGCGATATGACTTGTTTGTTTGAAAGCCTCCGTAGACTAGTGGTTGCGCCTTTGGCGTTGTATCCGGAGGTCGTGGGTTCGATTCCCACCCATGGCAAAAAAAAAAATGTACGTTTTTTCTGTACAGTTTGTCTTGGTCTGGGTGTTTATAAAATATAATATGTATTATATCATTGCTTCTGGTACACATAGTACAAGCCTAGAGCTTAGTTTGTGACCAGAGAAATATGTGTAATTTGTCCTGCATATTATGATTATTATATTTGGTATTAGATCGTGTATAGACCCTATTACCCAGAGTAAAGACCACCCAGATTGATGACATCGGAGACGGTCGGGCTTATCGTTTGTATATAGTATGCACATTATCTTAGTCCCCATATCATTATGCACTATCGAAAAACCATAACAAGTTTTATAATTGCACTGATACACTTGTTTGTCGAGAAATTTATTATTTACCTTCGCTTGTTGTAGGTTTTGTACCTATTCGAATAATATGGTTAATAAAGTTAGTATAACTGTTGATATTTCAACTAATACATACTATACAGGATGAATTTTTCAAGTGTGCAAATCCTAAACTATAAGGTAAAATGAAAAATGCTCAAAGGAGTCTCGGGGCAGATTTATATAAAAACTAAAACTGCATCATTAGGTTTTTGAAAAGTTTGCCGATATTACTTACCAGATCTTTATAAGCGACACTATTACCTGGTGCAATGCAGGGTGAGTTTTTTTTTTCAAAATCAACCGGTTCGATTCCCGGCTAGGAGAACAAAATTTTCTAAAATCTAATGATGCAGTTTTAGTTTTTATCAAAATCGGCCCCGAGACTCCTTTGAGCATTTTTCACTATTCCTTGTAGTTCAGGATTTGGCCTTGAAGGCACACTTGAAAATTTCATCCTGTATACATGGTGACTTTGAAAGGATGTACTTTGGGCTAATATGAGGTTCTACTTATCAATACGAACATCTTTTCCCATGGACCCATGTGCCGCAAATGAAAAAAAAATTGCCTTCTCCATACAAACTAGTAATGTTAAAATGACCTACATGTATGGGGAAGCCAAATTTCTTTTTTATTTGCGACACATGGTTCCATGGGAGAAGTTGTTCGATTTGATCAGCAGAACCTCATATTAGCCCAAAGATATCATACATCCTTTCAAATCAACCCTGTATATTTTAGGTACAATACAAAAATATTTATTAACTCACGTTGAAAAAAAATGCAAACATGATTTGGGACACTTCAAGTGTATGCACTCTTCAGTACCCCTATGGTAAGTTTTCTAACTATTACTTTGATTTTGAGTTAACTAAAATTTGTATGGGAAATAGTTTAGCGCACCAAGCGGTTATTTTGAGAACTAAAAATGCGAGCGTGTGATTGGTCAAAATGTTAACGTTATAGTTAACGCGAAAGTAAATGTTTAAAAAACTCACACTAGGGCTACAGTACACTTGTAGTTAACAACAAATTTTATAAGATAAATACATATATACACATAGGTAAAAAGTATACGAGACAAAATCAAAAAATATTTATTTAAGCAATAATAAAAGACAACGAGATCCATAGTAATTTCACTATTTTTATAGGGTTTCCGCTAAACTGAAATTTATAAAGAAAGTATTTTACGCGTTCGACCAACGTAGAGACGTTTATATTTATAATAAAACATGCGGCTTTATGACGTGTAACTTTTTATGTAAATTTATTATAACATATTATCCACTTCTTTGACATTGATCTGCCGGCTGGTGATTTCTAACTTCACTGTAATATGGAGTAATTAGAAGAATCTGCATTATAGAATAATAAAGGGCGTATGTGTCTATATAGGTAAAAAGCAATTGCAAATTGTACTTATCTTAAATTTACTTTACTTTAATCGCATCGTAAATAATTGTAATAGAATCACAATCGCTTAAAATGACACATTTTGTATTCTGCTAACCATATGTGTTTCTTCTTCTTCTTAGTCGCTACACTCGTGGTCGTCACTTGAGTGTCAGTGGCACGCTTAACAAGCCGTCGCCACTTATCTCGAACTGCAGCCTTCCTGGTGCACTCATGTAGGGGGTGGTTCATAGCAGCCTTGACCTGGTCAGTCCATCTTACTGGAGACCTACCACGCATTCTTTTGCCATCGACTTTGCCCTGAACTACCAGGCGCTCGATAAATGCATCTCCACGCCAACACGTGTCCAAAGAAAGTAAGAATGTGTAATTTTACGATTGAGGAAAGGAGCTGTATGATTCTTAGTTCCTCCAGTATGGACTTGTTGGTTCTGAACTCGGTCCATGATATGCCCAACATTCTCCGCCAACAAAATGCCTTTAGAAAACTGTTAAAAAATAGCATTTGCAATTCTATAGTGATACGATTATGATTTTATTGAAGCATTTTTTTTTTTATTGAGGTACTTTTTGCCTCAGTAGTAGACCTTGACGCTAATTTGGTAGAGATTAGAGGTGAAATAAATCCTAACAGGTCGCTATAAAGTGATATAGGTACCTACAAAGGTTAATATCGGTATTTAATTGAAATAAAAATCAATTAGGAAGGTAATACGTGTGAAGCCGAATAAAAGGCTAGTAAACAATAATTATCTTAACGCCTTACTGCTACAACATTATTAAACAGCTGTCTGTAAACAGAAGTAAATTAACATCTTACTGAAAAGTTAAAATTAACTCAATTTAACTCCATTATATAACGTCTTATATGCCAGGCAGATTCGCAATAATTCAAGCAATTAGCACATGCAAATTGTAGTACGAAAACACACATTTGCGTGACTCAAAACATCACGCCGATCTTGTACGCCTGTGTTTCGAAAATACCTACAATTTAGGATAAATTTCCATTTAACTTATTATGTAAGAAGTAGAACAATGTTTTTCCTACATGTCAAAATGTAATCTGCGGTCGCTCATTCAATATACAACCGCAAGTCTTTCGTCATTAGAGTTTATTTTAGTCTTCTTGGGTTTTAAACAATAAACAAATCTATATTAGATTATAATCCTGACATAATATAATTATTTAGACTTAAAAACACTTAGGTCCCTGGTTTAACCCCCGGTGTGTACCAATGAGTTTTTAATTCAAAAATTTGTGTACATTTGTTTGACAACACCACTATAGTGCCTCGGAGAGCACGTTAAACTGTCGGTCCCAGTTTCACTAACAACTTGTGAAACTGTTTGTAGATAGGTTATTTAGTCTATCCAGCCACTTGTTCGATGTAGACTCATACCATCGGCTACAACGAGGTGGGATTAAAACCCCTCCGCTGGGTACCCTGGGGCCGTCTAGGCGGTCTCGTGATTATATTTATATATTTTATATTATTATTTTTCATAACTTTTGCATATCTATGTATAAGAGATTTTTACAATAACTTCCTTATATGTTGTAAGAAGGGATAATTCAAAATTCGAATTCCAAGGGAGTGAAAAGGGGAGGTAACTATATTTTCAGGATAGTGAATTTCTTAGTAATGCTTTGAAACTCGATTTGTAGACTTTAAAAAAATGATTGGTTATTTATTATGGTGCATGGTTTTTCTTACTCTGTTACATCTTAAGAACAACGACGGGTATTTTTTTTATTGGAGCCCGGCATGAGACTTTGTATCTACCTGGTGGTGAGCACACCTATAAAGTCTATAAATGGATCGATCAATAATTGGTCTTTAAGAGAAGTGTCTGATGAGGCTCTTCGATGCTCATGCTGATTCAACTGCAAAGTATTACCTCTTCCCCCGCATGACGGTGAGTCGGTAACCCTTGCATACTTATTTATATTGCCTCCAAAACTCATAAAAATCTATGAATGTTTAGTGGGGGGTAACAGTTAGGACCAAAAGGTCGTGAATGTATGGGAAATGTTTGATCAGACTCCGCTCTTAACAAAATTGATCGCTCCCACTATGCCGGCTAAATGATGCCAATACGAAATGGGTGGCGACAAATAGCATTACGAATATATATTATAATATACTCGCTACTTTATCGTTAATTCAACCACCCATTTCGTAAACGCACCCTGAAAGGAGACTACCACCTCGACAATAAATCGCTGCAGTAATCTCCTGAAAACCGGTGAGTCCACAGACTAAAACCGAAACATAACTAGGCCACTTAACGGTTTTTGCATCTGTATGGGCGGTGGTAACGAGACCGGTCGGTGGGCCTAACGAAGACCTTCCTCCCACCTATATTGTTTACATTTACCTATATTTGTGTGTAGACACTTCTTATAAAACTGATAGATACGAGTTTCATATTTTTTTCGCATTGGAATAGAATGACGCAAAGCAGGGTCAACAAACGCTAGTTGTTTCCATAATGACGTTTTTCTGTTGTATTGAATATTTTTTTCCTTTTAATACATTATGTTTTTTTTTATATGGTATTTTGTTGCCATGCTTGTGGGTGAATAAATAGGTAAGAGCAGATGACTCAGCGGTTGAGCACTATGCCGCGAAAGCAAGGGTCGGGGTTCGAGTCCCTATAGGACATTTTTCATTGCAAATTTATCTTAAGGACACTGCATTCGTAATCGAGAAGTCTGCGTTTTCCATACAAAATAAGCTTTCGCATTTCCAGTATTACTAGACTACTTTGTCGCAGAATTAAAATAATATTTTTGTCGGTCATTGTATTAATTATTTTTTCTGTGTTAGGTATTATTTTTAATCAGAAAAAAGACTTCTTTAATATTGTAATACAAAAATATTTATTACCTCCAGCAGAAAGATGTTTACGTACAATTACCAACATCAAAATAATAATTGAAGTTCGAGTAACAGCCAAGTTGTAATATTGAAAGTATGTTTATATGGGAGACAAGTCGAGTTAATTAAGAGAGCATATATAGGCAAATAAAACAGGTGAAATTAAAGATCTTCTTACAAAGCGTGCGAGTGAGAAACAAAAAAAAATCTCGCCCGGAATTCTTGGAATAAATACACTATTTTTGCTATAACTTTTAAAATATTTTTATTTTACAAATACGCTAGTCCATGCACTATATTCTATACATAACTTATAAAAAAACATGGCTTTATAATCTGCTCTATATTAAAGTAATAGGAAAAATCGATAAAAATAGAGGAAACTTTGCGATTTTATTCTATCGATGCAACTTTAACTATTACGTTTATCAAAGTCAGTTACTTCTAAATATCTTGAATATTATTACTATGTTTTTTTTACGAGTTTGAGATATTCTAATTATCGGATATCCAGATTTCGGATTTGCTTTATGCACCCTCTTAAAGGTATTTAAATTATAATAATAGATATTCAGTTAATCAATTTATAAACAATAACATAATCACATGTATGTATAGAAAATTATCCAATTTGACACAATTTTAAATAGGTACCGATTTTTTTTTAACTAGGCACCTATTAGAAAGAGAATAAAAATCAACTGTAGTTGGATATTATTCAAAAGTTATCTTATGCTTCACGGAAACTGTGAACTTTATTTATTTTCCATACAACTTCTCTTGTAAATAAATTTATTTGACGATTGAAAAATCGGTCTTTAGCAATATAAGTGCAGAGTTTCAAGGAAATATTCTATTTGTCACAAAAAATATTGTCACAACACATTCTTATTGATTGAAGAGTATTTTGCCACGACTGGCAGCGTAAGTGTTTAGGTTTAAAAACATAATATTTGTCAAGCTCTCCACTGTGGAGTTATGTTGACTTGCAAAGAAATATTAAATTATTTATTTAAAATTCTTTATTGCACAAAATTGTACATAGGCGAGCTTAATGCCTTGGGCATTTGTATGTAACAGTAACATTTTTTTTTTTTGAGAACACTAGTCCCTCTCAGCTCCATAGCTGGATTTAATTATCATTGGTCCATCTACCCGATGGAAACCAACAATAATATTTTTAACTTTTTAATTATCATTTTAGAGCTTTTTCTCATTCTACTATTACTATTTTCGCTGTTACTATTTTCATTTGATTTTTTTTTAATGTTGCTAGATATAAATCTTGAGACTATTTTAGATGTATTTATTGCAGCTTGTTTTTTCATAATGTCTGGGGATAGTATATCACAAACATATATATATGTTTGTATATATGTGTATTATGATATAGGTTTTGTATGTATATTTATGTATATATACATTGATTTTTATAACTTTTTTTTTAAATTAAGCACCCAACTCATCTTCGCACACAATCTTATAGGTTAGCTGGTAGATAATGCCTAAGGCATTAAGTTCGCCTTTGTACATAACTTTTGTTTACTGTGCAATAAAGTGTTTATAATAATAAAAATTAAGTTGCGGTGAACACCATTGGCATACGGTCTCGTATATAACACTGATAATTTAGGAAACTTTATTAAGTTTTAAGTTTGTATGGCGGGCAGCGATCTTCGGTAGCTCTACCACAAGTTTTGCTAACAATTTTTACTATAGTCGCTAGTAACTATAGATAGTAATGAACCCATAAGAGTTTTTTTTATATAAAGCGATCCTATTGGTTGATCGCCATCCAGATTTTTAAGATCTCTCACTCCACCATTTGTGGTATGTAAATTTATTTTATGTACAGTATTATTTATAGATAAAGTATTGCATACATTAAAAAAAAAAAAATGTTAACAATATTAAAACTACACAAAAACACACGAGATTACAATAAAAAGAGATTGCCACAACAATATCTGATTAGATGTAAAATTTCATGTCCTCTTGGTATTAAAAAACTCCAAAATTTTAAAAGCCGAATTGTAAAAGCATTTCTCGGGCAGTTAGTTTAGGGGCATGTTTATATTTATTTTTTGGATGATCCTGCAAAGTTTTGGGAATTCTGTTAAATAGTTTTCTGCCAATATGTTTTTTTTTCAAAAGCCCTAGTTCATATATGTCAGTCTATTATAAATTTATTTGGGTATCGAGAATTTAATGTCAATACGTCTTTTCTTAATTATTCGAACAAATGTATGTAGTGTATTTTTTAAATTAAAAACATATTGGTACACACCGGGATTCGAACCAGGGACCAAAGTGTTTTAAAGTCCAAGGTCTAACCAACTCGGCCACCACGTATGTATTGTTATTTACACCAAGGAAAAGTTAGTTGACATAACTTACTCAATATGAAAATAAAATAACATTCCTAAACCTACAAGAAAATAGTTTCCCTAGGCTTTCCTATTTGAATAAAAGCGACTCGTAAACTAAAACCCTGAAGTAGGTATGCAGTTCTCGGTCTGTTTATGTTAAAAGCCCACAAGCTAGTTTTATGCACGTGCTTTGTATAGTGCAATATCAAAAACACTTAGTTATACAACATAAACTTTAAATTATGAAATCTATTCCTTAGGTAATACAGTCTAAGATTATTAAAATAGTATAATTAGATTAGTTGTTCATTCTACACTTGCAACACACGACGCTGTTTTACCACTTTCCCACGAGATCTCGCGTCACCGCCTTCTTGTTAGCTAACTATAGTATACGTTAGTTATCTATAATGCAGGTAATTACGTCATCAAATACGTCATCTTTTAACAAAGAGGTTCTTGGGTATTAATAACATTGTAATGTGGAAGCAATCTTATTAGAAATACTTCTAGGTTCAGTATTCTCAGGTGATGTTTGTTTATATGTTTATATTACGCGAGTGGATTCGGACACTATAATAAAATTTTAATATATACGCTAATTCATTTATAGACACTATTCAGGACAATGCCCAATACATTATGAACTCTGACTGTACCATTACAAGTAAAACTTTGACTAGCTGACACGCGCAACTTCATCAGCGTAACTTTAGCCGTTTACGCAGCGCATGCCGGACACTCTCAAAAGGAAGAAATTTTCCCCGTTTTCCCAACACTTTTCGTAGTTGCTTCGCTCCTATTGGTCATAGCGTGATGTTATATAACCTTCGTAGATAAATGGGATATCCAACACTACAATAATTTTAAAAATCGGTTCTGTAGATCCAGACATACCCCCTACAATCTTATAAACTACAAAACTTTAACTTTTTAAAGTATATATAGATAGTATGAGAGAGAGAGACAATGTTCTTAGCAATCCATGGATTCACCGTGCGGGTGCCGGGTCCATCGCGTGGTTGAAAGGCAGGGGAATGAACTGCAGCGTTCCCGGACTTGAGACCGCGAAGTAGGTTTAAAGGCCTTTTGAACTTTCACCTGCACTGTGTTCACTACCCTCTCTACTCAACCAAATATTATATGATCCTGTTAGCGCCATCCTGGAAACACGCTCCATAAAAGTTCCGACGCCTGTTCTCGGAAGGCCAAGATCCTTCAATAGACGGTGCAAAGACTTTGCTGGAATTCCTCTTGCACCAGCTTCCACTGCATAAAGTTGAGTTTTAAATCCGTTTCTAGTAATTTCGTTTGTGAGATCAAAATATTTGTTCGACTTGATGATGTGGTCCTTAGTTATGTTTTACACACAAACCCAAAAAAAAACCGTAAAAAATCTCAATGATGGTAAATACCACAGCAAAACATATTCCGTATGTAGTTTAAAAGAAGTAAGAGCACAATCATAGTTTATTATAGGTTTGATACTAGGTAAAGATATAAAAAAGATACCTATAATAGTTGTAAAAAATGAAAGAAAGTCTAATGAATATAGCTAAATTATTATATTTTTTTCCTTTTAATAAATTAATACAAATAGGCTAAATAAAACCATTTTATATTATATGTATTTCTCCAAAAATATTCTTTGAAATAAACTATCATAAACTTGACTGCTTACATTGGTCCCTATATTGTGGGTATTATTATTATTTATGTATTTTATTATTATAGTATATTTATTATTATTATTAAATACACTAGCAGCTTTTGCTGATGAGTGTATATCACTGCACTTATGGATTATTACAATATTTTAAATGTTTATCTAGTCTATTCTTAAAGGAGTTCACTGAGTCAGCACTTATAACACTTTCCGGTAGCTTGTTCCATGTATCCACAACTCGATTAAATAATACATGTTTCATAGGGTTACTATGGCTTGGTGTTTTTATCAGCTTCAGTGAATTTCCTCTAAGGCCTGGTGCTGAGTGTGAAGACATTTTGTAGTCCAGGTACATCATAGTGTTTTTTCATTATTTTAAAGGTCTCAATCAGGTCTCCGCGTTGTCTTCTCTGCTCTAAGGTTGTAAGCTCCAGTTCTTTTAAACGGTCTTCATATTTTTTTTTCTTAATGAGACAACCATTTTTGTAGCTTTGCGTTGTACCTTTTCCAAGAGAATGATATCCTTTTTGAGATAGGGATTCCACACCTGGAAAGCATACTCAAGTAACGGTCTTATACATGTTTTATAGAGTTTTATAAACAACTGTTTGTCTATATACAGGAATGTTTTTCTGATCAGATACAGCATAGAATTTGCCCCTTTTGATATTTGATATATGTTTGTCCTATTTAATATTATTTGTTATTGTAATGCTCAAGTCCTTTTGAGATGTAACCGTTTTGAGCAAGTTGGAGTCAATACTGTAAGATACCATTGGGTTATTACTACCTTTGTGAAGAACGGTACACTTATTTGTATTCAAAGTGAGAAGACAGTCCTTGGTCCATTGTGAGATCCTGTCAAGGTCACCTTGGATTATATTGTGGCTTATAATCGGATTGTCCGTTAATTTGGTATCATCTACAAAAATAGACATGCATGATTGGATCACTTGCTTCAGGTCAGTAAGAAAAATACCGAATAGTATCGGACCGAGCACAGATCCTTGTGGAACGCCACTCAGGACATTGTATGCATCAGATAGTTTCTCACCTACTCTAACTTTAAAAACCCTCTTGGTTAGGAAATCCCTTATCCAGTTTAGAAGTGGTCCTTGAATTCCAAAATTATCCAACTTGACAATTAAGCGCTCAATTTGTACTCTATCGAAGGCTTTTTCATAATTAAGGTATATTATGTCTGTGGGTTGTTTTTCATTCCAGTTTTTGGTCCATTTGTCAACGCAACACAGAAGATTGGTAACCGTAGATCTCCTTGGGACGAACCCATGCTGCTCCTCAATAATAATACTTTCTTTGGCCAGGAATTTTCTTATTTGAGCAGCTATGATTTGTTCCATTAATTTGCAAATTATACAGAGGCAATTAGTTTGTCGCCTTTCTTGTAGATTGGTGTAACTATGGCCTGTTTCCAATATTTTGGCAGAACTCCGTGTTTGAATGACAGTGTCATAATGGTTGCTAATTGTTCATACAAAAGTGGACATTTTTTAAGGTAGATGACGGGTATACCATCTGGACCCATTGCAGTGATATCATTAAATGATTTTAGAGTTTCACTAATTAGACATGGTGAGAATTCAATATGATCTACATAATTTTCAACCTTAGATAAAGTTATTTTGGGAATAGGAATATTCAGGGGTTCTCTTACATAAGTTTTTTCAAATTGTCTTGCGAATGTGTTTGCTACTTTTTGATGATGTGTAATTAATTGCTGTGTTGATTACTCTTACAATGCCGGTGGGACTGAAACAGTAGAAGACAGTTGCTGTCTTATGTAGTTATAAAAAGCTTTCTGACCACTATTGACTACTCCTCCCTCAAATCTTGCCTTTCTAACCTCTGCTATTAATTCATTATTTATACGTCGGTAGTTTTCATAAGATTGTTTATTTTTATTTAGCTTGTAAAATTGCCACAATCTTGCTTTTTCTTGAGCCTATTTCAGTATGTCTTTCCCAATCAAAGGTTTATTCATGTAATGTCTCTTCTTTATATGTTTGTATTTAATGTCTGATTCAATTAACTCATGTATAATACTTTTAAAGTTTCTCCATCCATTAGATACATCTGAGATATCCATATTATCTATCTTAGCTTGTTGTTTCGAAGTTACTGTACAGTAGTCTGCATTAAAGAAGTCAATTCTTTAAACATTATGAGGAGTGGCTTAACTATGCATTTGGAATTGTAGTATTGTGACTAATGACAAATGGTCACTTTTTCCTATGCCAGGGTGGTGATAAATTTTTGTACTTAAATTTTCTTCATTACATAGTATTAAGTATAGTAATGACTCCTCATTATTTCTTTTGCGGGTTATGTCTCGCACCAACTGATAAAGGTTACTGCTTACAAACACGTCAACAAAATACTGGTGTAACTCATTATAACCATAAAGTTTTAAAATTGGCCAGGTAATTTTAGGATTTATATTTATGTATTTATATTTATTTATGTTTGTAGTTAATTTTTATATGTAGGATGTATGTTACAGTCATAGTGATTAAATAGATATTATACATAATGACTAGTTATTACATATAATGTCTAAATTGTCTAGATAATGTAATAAATTAATCACTTTAACCGGATTAATATCCATGATTTTTTAAATTATTCATAATAGCAGGTCAAAGTTAGTCAAAGTAATAAATACGGTCCGATTCGCATCCCTTCCTTCTCTTTTTGTTGCTGTCTCTTTTCGTAGTCGTTATAATTTCTCAGGAGACAGAAGGATAGTATAAGTTAGGCACTAAGCATGGGTTTCTAAATTAAACTTATATATATCCTAAATAATTAAACTTAAACTTATCATCTTTCCTCAAAACGAAGTTACCATCCGAGAATGTGCAAAAAAGGAGTCACATCTTGGCGGCCAATGATTTCAGAATTGCAACTGCACTGGCGAATTTCTAATAGATGCAAATGTAAAAAGTTAAGCCTCTTTTATAACTTAAAATGTCACAAGAGGCTTACTTGTAAGAATAAATATTTATTATTTTATTATAATACACCTAAAAAATGTCTTGTCATAATATTATAATATTATTTTTCATGTCAGTTGTTTTTAAATATTTTTTTATTGTTGTCTTTAAAGAGTTATATCAAATATTCATATTGATTTTTAAATTATTTTCTATGACAATGTTAATTATAAAATTTTGAAATAATAAAGAATATAATTAATAAAGAATATAATTATTATTTAAAATAACAGCAATTGTTACTACTCGTATGCTTAAGGCATATTGAAAGAAAAAAATATAATCTTCATCTATACCTACTTTTAACTACGAAGGTTTTGACTGGTAGAGAATGCCTAGCGGGTTTAAGTCCGTCTTTGTACTCTTTTTATGCAATAAAGTTTTTAAATAAATAATAAAAAATATCGGAAAATATAAAACTAATATTATTTAGCCTATTCAAACGTTTAAAATTAACACAGGCAATTTGGCAAAAACAACCTGTAAGCACTCTAGATTATAAGAAACCAATATTATAATCTCAGAAATATGTTATTTATATTTCTGTGCTTATAATGTTAATTTCTTTGTATTTTGCCTGAAATGCGACGTAAACTAATAAACATATATTAATTAAAAGTATAATCTAAAATTAATAATATATATAGGCCTTTGCCCAACAGTGGGACAGTATATTAGCCTATACTGTCCCACTGTTGGGCAAAGGCTTCCCTTCCCTCTTTCCATCTCTCCCTATTTTTTGCTATATTGGACCAGAGTCCCTCAAAAAGGTGTCCAACTCATTCCTCCATCTCCTTCTGGGCCTTCCACGTTGCCTCCTCCGGTCGAATGGTGCCCAATCTGTTATAATTTTTTATTGCCGGACATACGGCACACGTGGCCAGCCCAGTTTCATTTTTATAAAAATAACAATAATCGAAAATAAAATTATACTTACCTAAAAAATGTAGTCCTCACAAATGAATAATGAAAAATAATTCTGCCAGAATTAAACCATAAACGGACCAAAGCAAGATTCATTTGTTTACCGGCAGACATACACATGTACCCGTAACACTTAAACAAGTAGGTAGGTATATGTGGTAATAATTTAAATTTCACATTTGCTTGCAATTTAGTAACATGACTTTATTTTTCGCGATCGCTTCAATAAACTTTTGCTTATTGACTTTACACGTAAGTACAATATTGACCTTCGTAAACATTTACTTAATGATTTTAAAAATATTTTGCAAGAATATTGCAATAACTATTTCCATATAGGTATATCTATATATATATATATATCATCACGGGTGCCTTACGGCGCCCGAGACCGCCTAGACGGCCCCAGGGTAACTAGCGGAGGGGTTTTTAATCCCACCTCGTCGTAGCCGATGGTATGAGTCTACACCGAACAAGTGGCTAGCTCGTTGCGATGTTTTGAATAGACTCAATAACCCATCTATAAATAGTTTCACAAGTGGGTATAGTGAAACCGGGACCGACAGCTTAACGTGCTCTCCGAGGCACTATAGTGGTGTTGTCAAACAAATGTACATAAATTTTTAAATTAAAAACTCATTGGTACACACCAGGATTCGAACCAGGGACCTAAGTATTTTTAAGTCCAAGGTCTAACCAACTCGGCCACCACGTATATCATAATTAGGTCAAATTAGGTAACAGGCCAATCGTAGATACACTCATACATGGTGACCAAGTTGCAATGGTTAGGTTGGACTTAAAAACACTGTCCCTGGTTCAAAACCCACTGTGAACCAATGAGTTTATAATCTAAAAAAATATGTAAATTTGTTTAACAACACCTATAGTGCGTCGCAGAGCCGTTAAGCTGTCGGTCCTAGTTTCACTATAACAACTTGTGTAACGGTTTATAGATGAGTTATTGGGTCTATCCATCCGCGACGAGCTAGCCACTTGTTCGGTGTAGACTAATATAATCACGCTTTTAAGGCTACGACGAGATGGGATTAAAAACCATGGGTACCCTGAGGCCGTCTAGGCGGTCTCGGGCACCGTAAGGCACCCGTGATTATATATATATATATACGTAGCTCCAATAAACAATAGTACTCGTACGTTTTCTGCATAGTAGATTTATTGTCGAGGTGGTAGTCTACTATATATCCTGGCGCGGTAACGAAATGGGGACTGATTGATAATAAAGCAGCGAGGATATTAAAATAGACTAGTAAAATATTTGTCGCCGCCCATTTCGTAACCGAATCATTTAGCCGGCATAGTGGGAGCGATCAATATTGTTGAACAACAATGTATTGATTGACCCCATTCATGGACTTTGTAGGTCTGCTTACCATCAGCGGGGTGATTACGAGCACAACGCTAAGCTAAACTTAAATCAATATGATACAATTCTAACGTAATGCAAACCTATAATGGGGCCTATTTCTTAAAAGTGACAATTGTAATTTACCATGACAATTCATAATACATTGCTCAGTTTAGTTGGAATTATTGACTTAGAACTATCTAAACCAAGCAATCTATTATAAATTGTCATGGTAAATTACAATTGTCACGTTTATGAAATAGGACCCTGGTAACATTGAAAATTGATAGACTACGTCATTTTATTTAAAATTTAGCTTAAAGTTGTGCGGCGTAATAGGGCTTCAGGTAGATGTAATGTCACATGCCGTGCTCAAATAAAAAAAAACAGTTTACCATAATTGGGTGTTTACAAAATATAATGTGTATTAGTATCACTGTCCATTCAATATGTGTGCAGTGACCTAAATATTATAATTTAATAAATTAAATGCAAAGAAAAAATATCAGGAGGGTGAGACCAACGGCCTTCGCTTTCGAAGCAAGGTATTCAAGCTTAGAATAATTTAGTTCCTCAATTCTCGTAATTTAACTTATGCACGATTTCACCAACTCTAAGAGAGCCCCTAACTAAGTTAAGGGACAGTTAATGACAGTTGTTTCGTAGCAAATATGTCAAAATTATTATTTAGAGGCTCCTTTAGAGTTAGGGATTGTAGGTGAAATCGGGCATTAGTCCAATAGACTCGTACTTGCATCGCTATTTTTTAACAGTTTTCTACGGGAGACTGGTTAGCAGAATACGAAATGTGACAAATTAAGCTATTGTAATTTTATTACGCCTTATTATTTTATTACTAGTGGTTGCGCCTTTGGCGTTGTATCCGGAGGTCGTGGGTTCGATTCCCACCCATGGCAAAAACATATTGGTACGTTTTTTCTGTACAGTTTGTCATGGTGTGGGTGTTTATAAAATATAATATGTACTATATCGTTGCTTCTGGTACACATAGTACAAGCTTAGAGCTTAGTGACCAGAGCAATATTTAATTTGTCCTACATATTATTATTATTACGATGCAATTATGACAAGATTGAACTAAAGTTAAAGAGAATTTAGACTCGAGTACAAGTCACGAAGTTTATCATTGCTATTAACTTATTTGTTTACACACGCCCTTATGGATATTATATGGAGTAATTAAAATATTCCAATACGCTTTCACTCTAATGAAGTTAGAAGACCTTCTAGGTGTGTACCAACGAGTTTTTAATCAAAAATGTATCTACATTTATTTGACAACGCCATTATAGTGCCTCGGAGAGCATGTTAAGCTGTCGGTCCCAGTTTCACTATACCAACTTGTGAAACTGTATATAGATGGGTTATTGAGTCTATTCAAACATCGCGATGAACTATCCACTTGTTCGGTGAAGACTTATACCATCGGCAACGACGAGGTGGGATTAAAAACCCCTCCGCTCGGCACCCGTGATGATATTAATTTATTTTATATAATAAAAAAAACTACAATCAATAAGTGTTTAATTATATTAAAATATAATATATAAACTAACAACACCAATATAATTTAGAAGTCAAAATTATAAACCTTCAAAGTCAAACTTCTTCAAAGTCAAAATTACCTTACCTTCATATTTTACTAAACTATACTTAATGCCTGCGCAACTTCCGCAGCAATTATTTTGCGGAACAAACGTACATTATTAACCTTGTCAAAGCCATTAGACTCAAAATGCTGAGCATTTACTCAATTTTGCAATCCATTGTAACAGTTCAAGAAGTTATGTCAATGAAGAAAGTTTAATTGATCGCGATGACCAAACGAAAGTGCCTAGTGTCATGCCGTTACATAACTCACATAAGTATGTCTACGATTCTCAGATTAATTCTGCCTGGAGGCAAAGTACAAGACAGATACTTATTAACAACCATAAAGATCAAAATGACTAAGTATTACTGGCATTTCATAAAGATTATCTATCTGCTATTTCTTACTCACACATGCTTCACAACAGAGGATAGGAAAGGATCAATTACTCATACTGGTTCTTATACTAAGGTAAATCTTCTGGGTCTAGTGTTTACGTTGTATCCGGAGATTTTGGATTCGATTTCGTTTCTCCATAAGTTTACTTTTCTCCGTGTTTATAAAACATAATTGTTCTTTACTATTTCTAATTTTCTCCTGCAGCCTTCTTCATCATTCCCCCAATTGGTTGGGTGTCTTCCCTTTTTTCTACCCTTCTGGTTTCTTTTATTCTGTTATTATTTTCGTCCATTTTCTATTCTGGTTCTCTCTCACACTTCCATTTCATTTTTTGGATGAATTAATATACATCTTTTATTTATGTTGTATTCCTTATTTCTATGTTTGGTACTCTACACAGGTACTCTATCAATCAATCTCATTGACAGGATACTTCTTATATATCTACGCTCTTTGGCAAGTTTTTTTTTTTGGTGTCGCTTTCTTTGTCAGTGTCCATGTTTGGCGCCCGTGCGTCAGTGGCGTATAACAGTAACCTATCATAATCTGGATATTACATAACTTCAAGTGAATAACTCAATGTTCAGCGAAATTAAAACATCTATTATATCTGTACCATTATGCCCATTTACTTGCAGAGAGGGGCAGCTGCCCTAGAGATCTACGACAGTAGTATGAAATAATTTATTATCGAGCTCAAAAGCTACCATATCTAGAGTAAGTAAATAAAGTTACTTAGAATTTTAGACAACAAGTGACCTAGTATGTTTCGGTTTTAGTTTGTGGGTCCATCGCCTTTCAGGATATTATTGCAACGATTTATTATTGAGTTGGTAGTCTCTTTTCAGGATGCGGTTATGAAAGGTTGATTTGACGATAAACACGTTAAAGTTCATTTCGTACCGAACGATGTTACCGTTCATTACGTAACATTAATTAACCGACATAATGGGATAAATGCAGTTGAGAACAATAATATATAGGTTTTGATCGACCCCATTCATGGACTTGTAGGTTTGCCTATCATCAGATAGTCAAGAAGAAAAAAAACACATGCCATGCTACAATAATAAAAAAAACACTAGGCTATGTTAAAACTACGATAAGTCGATGTTTTATAAGAATATTTATTTAAAGTGTAGGTAACTGAAATTCATAGGATCAAAATACGGACTCATAAGAATAAAGATCTTTGTCGCTAGTTACACAATCAATTTAATAACTACATACTCCTACAATATAATATCTTGTATATTAAATTAATAATTTAAACATCATAAGAAAATCCATTCATCCCAATGTGGTAATCAGTATCATTATGTCTGGCCGCATATGGATTGTTGAGGACGTAAGCAGCCATTGCTATAAAAAGAGTGTAGCCCCTTATAAGCAGGCATATTATAACCCTTAATGCTTGATGTAATAACTTTTTAATATTAGATATTAACAAAAATAGGATTCCTTGAGGGTAGCCCGAAGACTGTAGTCTGTAGTCATGTGTTTTTGATATTTTTTTCATAGGTAAGTTTATAGGATATTATTGTGCAAAAATGTACCAATTTTGTAGAATAAGCATTCCGTTGTTATCTTAAGTGTGATATGTGTAGCATGTACGCAGTGATCACAGTGTTTGTGCTATCTCAACGAATCCCTATATTTTCAGTAAAATGACGGTACCCATTTTACTGTCGATATTTTCCTCCTTCACTTGACACTGGCATCACTATACCGTATGTTTGCATACGGTCATATGGCCATTTCTAATTCTAACCTAGTCCTTTCCCTATTCCTTTCCATCCTATTATCCCACTTTTACCGTACATTACCATTACTTTATAAATCTACCCACATGTCATTATGCGTAAAGCGTAGAAGGCCATTTTGGTAAAAGAAGAAGAAGATTAATAAAAAAAGGAACAAATTTATTGATAGGTATCTACAATCATGTAGTCGAGGTGGTATTCTCCTTTCGGTATGCCCTTGGGAAACTGGCTGGTGGATTTAACTATAAAGATACGACGGATATATAGGCTCGTAATGCAAATGCGTCTTTGTCGCCGCATTATTTAGCCGGTATTGTGGGAGCGATCAATGCTGTTAAACAATAATCCATTGATCGACCCCATTCATGGATTTGTAGGTCTGCTTACATTATGTTGATACAGAGTCAAAATCCGTACTTCAAGCTACTTTAGCTTATTTTATACTAAGCCCTTTTTAACAACAAAAATAAATATGCGTAAAAGAAACAAAACCTATTTTACTTGTAACTAAAGGACTCCATAAGTTTTTTTTATGAATAAGGCCTAGTGTTGAAAAAATGAAACTATGACACAGAAAAAAAAACTGCTATGAGAAGAGTTATGTCTATATACGGACGAGGCAAAACTAGGTAGAGACTAGCTTGCGAAGCCGTATTGTAAAATATAATTCTCAACCATCGAAAGTAAGTTCAATAAAAAATACGAAAAGATTAGACAGACAAACTTTCAGGAAATACTCTATCCGATACAAAATGATAAACAAATCCATATTTTACAACACAATAATCCTATTCAATACACTCATTTATACCTACTATTACTTAGATTTATGTTTAATGCTGTATTGATATAAAGAATTCAAAGAAATACAGCGCGTCACAGATGTAAACCGCTATGCAAATTACGTTTACGCAATTTTGCGATGACAATAATTTACCTCTGACCTCGACCTTGCCTGTTCTTGCTCCCACAATCCACCAAAACACCAAACTCTTTCGAAACCTCTTATCAACATCAACCCACGTGCACCATATTGTAAATTTGCGATCTGGGACACTCGTGATCGGAGTTTTGATGACCTTTCAGCATTATGGTAAGTGGAATCTGTTTTAAGGACGCCATGTTCTTAAACTTATAATTTTAAATTAATTATATCCTTTTTGGATTCCTTGTCCCATTGTAAATTGAAGCTATTAATCTTTTATAGCAGACGTTACCAGAAAGCTGTCGTTTTTATAAAAAGGATATACTTAATAATATAGCAGAGGCGAAAGGATTGTAAAAAAAGAAACTAGTTAAATATCCTATTATCAAGTATCACATATTATAGAAAATAATTTAGTCATATCTGAACCGTTCAATACATTATAACAAAATATGCAACATTTATAAAATTATTAATGTTATCGTCAACAAATTTGTTATTAAAAATATGTTTGTTAAGTGTGTCAGGGAAACAAAGTAAGCGTTTTATAATTTAATCGTTTAACGATTATAATAAATAAAGTACCTATTGAATTCGCAATGTCATTTGTCAGATCACTGCCCCAACCTGTCTAGTCTATCGTTTAGATCTGCTTCTCTCATCGCTCAATTCAGTTCAATTAATTGTTTCGCCAGCTAATGTTAATGTGCCAAGGTTGAAAAATTTAGATTATTGTTCGGGACAGTTAACCATCTTTGTGGGTTGGGCGGCAGTATTAGATTCATGCTCAGCCAATTACTGCACAACCTTCAAACTTATCCTATTGTTTATCTTTTAAATTCTAGCCACATTTACAAAATGTGTGTTTACCTTAAATTTTGTAAAATTTCGCAATTTTTCTTTATCTGCTTAGCCTCCACTAAAATGTTAATCTGTACACCAATGTTATTTAACTTTCCGTAAGTATACAAGAAATACCACGTCTTCAAACATCCGATAATGTACCAAAGCTACTGTGTACTAAGCGTGCTTTCTATTAACACTTTTACTTGTCTGTTTTCTATTGTAAATTAGTTCATTAGAAGTCAGTTCTTTATTAAAAAAATATAACAGTTTCAAATTATCTTACTCACCCATCTATAGGTGCTTGTAATGTAATATTGGCATAATAACGCGCCATTATCGATTTATAAGATCAATGTTGTAACGATAAAACTTTCTTCATAGATAGTTACATACTATAAGATGACAAAGTGAGTATTAACAGTAAGTAAATTGACAACATGACTATACGATTTGTAAATATAAATAAATAAAGTATTTCCCAACAATTGAAAGTAGAATCTCATGAGAGGACTTTCGAGTAGCCACTGTCGTCGCAGAAAGTTGTCATCAATAAGACGTTCAATTTCAATGATCGAGGATGAAAGTACTATCTATACTGTGATGCGGTCCGGTTTAAGTGACCTTGCTACAGAAGTAAGGAAATAGAATTGCAAATGCGTGACTTTACAATTTAGAGTACCCACACTCTCATTTGCTAACTTTTTGCTCGAGCAATTGTTTGGTGAGAGTGAAGCATTAGTTTTATCTGTATATGGATCAGTTGCTTTAACTCACTATCTAGTTATATGTACTATAGTATTATCAATTGTTATTCTAATTCAATGTACAAACATAAATTAACTTTCAAAAGAAACTTAATTTGATATTTGTGAAATATTAATTATAATAAAACAATCTTGTATTTTATCAACACATCGGCATCTTTTAAGTTTAAAACAAGTTTTAATTCCCATATATTTTACAAAAGTGAAATCAGCCATTATAAGAAACCATCTGCAATAATCACTTTTTGAAATGGATTTATTTCTAAGATTAGCAATCAACTATAAAAATCTAACTTTTTTATGGATTTTCTCTCTAATAATGTTATTGAGAAAAAAAAAGTTTGTTTATCAATTATGTATACACTAATTTCTTATCATTTAATATGATTTATGACTTCATTATATGAATAGATTTGTTTAGGTCAAAAAATAATGTTTGACCAAAGAATGCAAATTATTTTACAATTTAAATAATATAAATATATATCATCAAAATCTATAGAATATAATAAATTAGGTAACATACACGTAGGTAGAAACGTTAAAAAATCTAGTTTTCTTGGAACTATAATTACATTTTTCAATGTCATTTAAAAAAACCTGTTTAAGTATCTCAATAACTTTGAACTTTTGATTAATTTATGATGCAATTAGCAGAATGATAAAAAAACTAGCATTGCTGATAAACACATTAAAATTAAAAACCTTCATGCTTCAGACATCTAACGTATTATAATTTTGTAAAACTATAGGTAAACATGACTTAATAAAGTTCCTTAAACGCAATTATGTTATGTAACCTAACCCATTGTGTTTCACATATAATAACTGACAAGGAATCGGTACAGCTAATAAATTATACGAAATGTCCACCAGACAACAGTGACAAAGGAGGTTTCCAGGAACCTCATCATCATATAATAAGTCAATCAATCAACAAGATTATTCTATTACAACATACTATAATTCAAATTAGCGAAGCGTGACTGGCGTCGTACAACAATACGTGCATGGAGTCCCCTGGCTCACTTTCACCCACGGAAGACTTGTTATCTTGGAAGCACTTGCTCTGCCCCTGGAGCCACAGAGTCACTTGGGCACGCGCTACGAACTTATAATACTCTAGATAGAGATGTACGTGGAAAACTAGTAGGTAGGAAACTGCGAACTCATGCATAACGTTATGCATGCATAATATATTGATTGTGAAATTAATTAAAAACTTGTTGCCTTCAAAGAACTTGCACTGCCCCTGGAGTCACTACTTATAACAGGTACTCTAGCTAGATAGAGATACGTGGAAAAATTTGTACCTGTACCTGTCTATTTAGACAGTAACCCATGCATAACATTTTTTCAATATATTGCTTTCAAAACAAATTAAAGACTTGCACTATCTTTGAGGTAATAGTAATAGGCTCGTGCTACGAACCTGCAATACCCTAGATAAGGATATACGTACGTGAAAGAATTACTACAGTTACTACCTGCCTACTTAGGCTAAGAGCTCATGCAAAACGTTTCCCTTACCTTGCTTACAAAATAAATTACAGAATAGATATCATGAAAGCACATCCCTTGCCCCTAAGCCTACGTGGAGTCAGTGCGTGCCCCACTACAAAATTAATACTGAAGGTAAAATTATTGATATCTAGGTAAAAAAAATATCCCTTATCTCCGCATCTTGCATAAAATTATGGCTATTTTGTTAATTTATTCTTTGTAAAATGGATTTTCATTCATAGAGCATTTACAATTTAGGGTGATGTGCCCGATGAATAAATTAAAATCACTTTTTTTAAACATTAGGTATAGTGTATATATTGCTTCCTACACATAGCTTAGACATTATTTTTTATATATGCAATTAAATAAATCCCAGCTAATATCAATTCATGCTCCTACAGCCGGGAGAATTATAAATATTATGAACAAACCTAAGTACTTAATTATTTAACTAATCGTATGTGTATTATTTAAGTACGAGTACATTACTATGGAAAGCTGTTGTTGCCGGTTTTCCTAATACAAGTAAAAATTTGTAGAATTCTTATTTTAAGTAATACACGTTAAATACACAAGTTAAAAACCTCGCCCATCTGGTAACCAACGTGGAAAATACAGTTTTATAGATAGAACTACAGTTAAAAAAGCTTATTCTAAAGATTTTAAAAACTTAATTTACTTATATAATGAAGTTTCTAGAATAACAATTATAACTAATAGGTAAAGTCACCTATCTATTTAAAAATCTACTACTAGAGAAGCATTAAAAAATGGATATAGGTAGATACTACTAAAGCAATACACTACAATAACACAGCAGGATACCTAGGAAACTTGCAGCCCACGAGGAAGAACCTAATAAATACTGAACTTGGTATAATAGCAGTATCTACCAGATAGTCCAACCATTATAAGAATGTAGAAGAATTATTGGATTGTGGCCATTTAAACTAAGAATGTAAAAAAACGATAAAACACAAATATAATGCTGTTCCCGTACTTAAGTTTTCGTACCCTAATCATGTCAATCATGGAACCCAAAAAACACCAGACTACATAATTACAGTACATGGAAACTAATAAACTGGTACTCAAACCAAGTAGTGCAAATAATATTCTAAAGTTATAAGTTTAATAAGTAATACAACTATAATTTAGAGTATCTATACTAAAGATACTCTAAATTTGATGGACAAAGTCAAAGTAGTCCGTAATAATATTCTAAAAATAGAGTTATAGAAGCAATACATAATCTACCAGATACTCCAACTTTGATGGACACAGTCAAAGTAGTGCATGATAAAATTCGTATTTTAAAGATATAAGCTAGAAAAGCTATACCCTGTCTAGCAGATTATCCAAACACGATGGACACACGGAACTCCGGAATAATGACAATCAGGTTATGTAACTGGGGACGTGCATGTGGATCCTATCTTCCTAACGACGTAATGCACCACTTCTATGGAGAGATATTTTACTTTTATTGCCGTACTTTTGTTGCAAATTGAGACGAAAGCTAAGAGATAAATCCCACGTTTGAACGTGTGGTAGAGGTTTAGTATTTATTAGTTTAATTGTCTATTCTTTTTTAACTCCTACTCTTTATACATTTTATTGCGTTAATAGAAAGTGTAACTTGGATTTTAAGTTAAATGAAGCAGTAGAGTATGGTGGAATGATCTACCAGCCTAGCATCTTATAATTTAGACTTCTTCAAGGAAAGCCAAAAGAAATAAAAAAATACTTTTTTTAATTGGAACTTTACATATCACTTAGTCAAGGGCGCAAGGCGCATGTCGTGAAAAGGCAATACTTAATGAAAAAGCAGAAATTATGGGGTCTATTATAAATATTCGACAAATTATTTACAATTATTAAAAAGTAAATTTCTATATAATTTAGTGAGTTTTTATTTAATTAGATATGTTTGATACAATTATCCCGTAGGTAATAGAAAATCTGATTGTGAGAATTAAAGTTGTATAAAATCTCGAGTAAAATGATTACTTTAATTTATTGTTATTACGAAAAAAGGTAATTTTATAATTGTTAATTTACATATTCTTAAAAGTGATGTGACATTGCTTTCCTTTTAAAATAATATAAATATAGCATAGAGCAAGATAAACTACGAAAACGGACTTTTTGCAATCAGGGTATTTAGGATTTTA
The DNA here is from genome assembly GCA_947458855.1 of Monopis laevigella. NCBI lineage: Eukaryota > Metazoa > Arthropoda > Insecta > Lepidoptera > Tineidae > Monopis > Monopis laevigella. The sequence goes on along the minus strand of OX381580.1, from coordinate 21,522,061 downwards.
GTTAGACTCTGTATTTATCTCAGCTCAAGTTTGTTTAGTATAAATAAACTGAAATTTATTACTCGTAAAACAATTAACTAATCTAGCGGAACTAAAGAGTCATTAAAATGTTTCTCCCTAGGTGGTCCTAAAGCTATTTTTGCTTCCCAAATGGGGTTCAATTCTTATCACGATGCCGTTACAATATAATCTGGGCCATTTTACATTTTACTAGTATTTTACGACCAGCAGTAACATTCGTAATCTGCGATCAACTTAGGTATTCTTCGGTCCGTTTGTGCACAACTCAAAATGCCGTCAGCGCCGTCTGATCCGTTAACCTTGTTATCTTCAGTGCGTTGCATGTGTGATGTACCGAGACTAACACAACAAACTTCCGATGTGGTTACACGAAATTCAGCATTTATTTCATGTAATGAAAGTGCAATATCCCTAAGCACGGTTTCGTATACAGCTACATCGCGGCATCGTTATGATTTTCTGCGCGATTGTTAAAATTGTCTACATTTATCTAAAGATATTTATGCATGTGGGTGTAATAACTGTTTTTCATGAATTAAAAAATCGTGTTTACAGATATAATTGTATTATTAAAAATATTTTGTTCTTTTGTATTATTGTTAGATAATTTAGAAAAGCGATACATGACATCGCTATTGTTATCATCGGGTCAAGGAGATTCGTGCACAAAATCATTGCATTTGAGCCAATACCAAACAAATATGGTCAGAGCTTTCGATTTCCTAACTGTATTTCAAAATGTATTGGACAAAACAAAGACGCTAAAATCTTTGTAACGGAATATCTCACGATACGCGACTTCGCCTCTGCCCTATATTGACCGAGCTGCTTGCGAAGCGTGTTGAATACCAATAGCGACCGCACTAAACTGATATCGCCGTGTGAGGCAAACATTCTCACACGATGACTTTATTTGGCTTCCAAGAAAAAAATCCAAAGCCTTTGATAATTCTCCGCATGTTTCTCAATAAATTACCTACAAACGAGTAAGTATCTATATTTACATTAAATACGTACCCGTTAATGTAATAAGTTGCTCTCACTGCGAACCCGGTACGCACCGAATTCTATAACGGCAGAACCGGTGCGAAAGGCGAGAGGTGCGCAGTAAAAAACCTATGCAGGTCCACTCTTACGTCGATTACGACACCCACCTGCGACTTCGCCATTCATCGCGCAAGAAAGCAACAGCGATTACAATAATATTATAATTTTAAATAACGCTCATAATCGAGGCAATGAACTTGCGTCTTACGTCCGAACTGTGTGATTAAAACGTGTACTTTCACCGAGTACTGGGACTCGTTATTTCGCAGATTTTTGACTACGAAAATTATAATAATTAAGGAGAATTCTATTGGTCGATGATTCGCTTGTCGATGATCGATAAGCTTGTAAGTGTCATCGCGATCAGACATTGTACGCATGAACTTTCGATGCTGTCCTTTGTTGTCGAATAAAGAAAGCAAAAGTTTTCTCTGTGGCTAATGAGCTGGATTATAAATCGCATGGGAGTGAGCAGACGGATTGTTGGCTCGACTTTCGTAGATCTAATACCAGATAGGTCGTGAATAGTTAATACATAATGTTTGCTCGTCTACTGACATACCAACATTGATTTCAGATTCTTTCGTTTTAAAGCTCAGATGACTTCCTTGACGAACACTTAGTTAAAGTAGGGTTTGTTAAACAAAGGTGTCCTTTAAGGACTCAACTTTTTATTAATAAGGCCATTACAATTTATTAATTATATTTATCTCTGCCATATTATATGTCAATTTCACCTGGGTACTCTTTTAGAGTTCCATACATTATAAAAGAAAAACTGAACTCTTATGAGGTCACTCAGTCCTGTCTGCCCAAAACATAAAATTTTAATCTAGAATTGTGTCTTAAATTTGAAAAAAGATATGCACCCAAGGGTATAAGGTTTTTTTACTTACTACACTAGAGAGACAATTTTTTTACGGTTTATTGGAGCCCGGCATGTGACTTTGTCTACCTGATGGTAAGCAGACCTACAAAGTCCATGAATGGGGTGGATCAATACATTGTTGTTTAACAATATTGATCGTTACCACTATGCTGGCTAAATGATGCGGTTACGAAATGGGCGATATTAGCAAAAAAACGTTATAAGTATATTTTAATATCCTGTTTTGTTGTCAAATCTAACGCCCCTTTAGTAACTGCACCTCGAAGTCAATGCAGTAGTCTCCGGAAAATCGGTGAACCCACAGACTAAACTTGTACTATTATTTCTTCTGTGACATGACTAGGTTACTTGACGTTTTTTGCATATGTGTAACGGGTCCAGTCGATCGATCTAGCGAAGTTATAAAATCTTTCCTCCCACCTAAAAAATGGACTCTCCGTGCGGTTGCCGCCGGGCTCATCGCGTCTTGGAGGCAGTGAAGTGAACTGCAGGACTTGAGCCGCGAAGCAATGTTGACGGACCTTTGCTAATAACTAATTTAAACCTAAAAAAAAAATGTGCGATTACGAAACGGACAATTGAATTGAGGATGTCAAATGGACTCGTAATGCAAATACGCCCAATCGGAAAAGTAGTTCTCGAGAGTCTTTATGTCATAATCCAATTATAAATAGGTATTTTTACATTGTAAATATTTATAATTTGTAAATTATAAATGATTCTTAAATTTAAAAATATCGAATTTAAGAAGCGTAAGAATTGAATTATATTTACAATGTGCAACAAATTATGTAGATATACTTAAAATAATAAATAAATAAATACCATCACGGGTGCCTGTTTGGCTCCCGAGAACCGGCCAGTGGAAGGATTAACCCGTCTGCATTTTGAGGCAACACCTAACAAGTGGCGAGCTTGTATAAATAAACAACGAGATATACTTTTATCTTGAATAAATGAATTACGAGTAGGTATGTAAATTAGAACAAAATTTATTAGGGTGTATAAATTCAATCAATCTTTAATTTTCGAAGGTATGGTAACAAAATAATTTTGAGTACAGTAATTGGAAGGTTTAAAGCGATCGAAACCTGTTACGAGTATAACTATCAATTTGTTTATAAATTATAGGCGTCGCTTTTTCTCTTCAGGTCAGAATATTTTATGTATCTTTTTAAATATAATGTAAGCGTGAACCTTAGTGATAATGCCGCTATTACAGCATAGTTACGAAAGCGTGATAATATGTTTGAGGTCATAAATATTTTTACATACTATTACTATAATGGAGCTTGTAAATATTTGAAATAGAATATGGTAATTAGTTTCAAAGATAATTTAAATTAGGTTATAGTATTATAAGTATTATTAAAATTAGCCAAGTATTTTACCAGGCAATATTTACTATAGGAAATATATAAATATAACATATGGGAAATATTACCTATGTGGTGGCCGAGTCGGTTAGACCTTATATTTAAAAACACTATTGGCCTTACTTATTGAGTTCTAGAAGAACACTTTAACTAAATAGTTTCTTTTTTTATGCATATAATATTTTCTTGCTAAAAAAAAGAGTCAAATTTCTATAACTGAAGTGTTCTTATGGCAAAATATTTTTTATGGATAATAAAATATGTACATTTGTTTGACAACACCAGTATTTATTACATTTTAAACTTAAAAATACTGCAGTTTTAGGTCCCAGTTAAAACACTGGTGTGTAGATACCAATGCGTTTTAAATTAAAAAAAAATGTTTTACGACACCAGTAAGGGGTTCCAGTTTCACTATATGTATAACAACTTTTCTATAGATGTGTTATTGAGCCTGTCCAAACACCGCGATGGCTGCCCACTTGTTCTGTGTGAACTAAGAATACCATCGGCTGCGATGGATGGGAATTAAATTCCCCACCAATAAGCCGTCTAGGCCGCGGTCTCCGTGATAGTACCGACGTAAAGATAAATTAATAAAATTACATACTTACTTAAAAATATCTCTTCCATATCAACTGAGTGAGTTCCATGAGACAGCAAAATTTGTCGCTCTTTTTAATTATTAAAATAAGTAGGTAGGTACCTATACCTGCCGTGAAGTTACACGCCATTTCACAGAACTGCAGGCAGGCGAGAGAGGCGGTCACCAATCGAATCCTGTGCCTAGCTCGAAACCTGCTTGTTCTCAACAGAGGTAACCTAAGGATGGCGGTGGGTATTTTGACCAGACACTTTCCATTAAACAGACACCTTACCATTATAGGTATCAGCAACAGTCCTCTACGTAGAGTATGCATGGAAACACAAGAAACACCCACCCACGTGCTGCTTTACTGCACCGGAGTGGCTTCGCAACGGGCCGAAATCCTGGGAACATCGAGGTCGCTCCTCGAGGCCTGTAGGAGTCCAGGACTTATTGCTGCCTTCTGGAAGGACCTGAGCTGGCTGGAGGTCGTTTCATCACGAAAAAAGGCCTATCTTCTCGGTCAATTGCGGAAAAGTAGACCCGCCATGAAGATAAAGAAGATACAAGTACAAAAGTCTTATTTCGTTTATTATAAGGATGACTAATTAATCTAAAACATAATTCCCTAATTAAGTAGATAAGTAGCATTTTTTATGGAAATTTTTGGTCCCCTCCAAGAATTCAAGAGTCATTGATAACTTTCACCGTAGTAAAGCTCCACATGTGAGAGTCCGTTGACCTTTGGCCCCTCGCAGCTCCCTGATAAGCCCTGCTTAATGGGGCGTCACCATAGCAAAACAACAATAGGTAGCTATCGATATATAACTATGTAATGGTGTAAGTAAGGTAATCTGTACTGTTGTTTCCCGGTTATTTTATTAATATTGGATTTTTTTTAAAAGGAACCCTTACACCGGTGTCTGTCTGTCTGTATGAAAATGCTGGGGAACTACTTGCCGATTTATTTGACATTTTGTATAAAGATTATTGACCTATAATTATATTTTTGACCGCCTCCGTAGACCAATGGCGTTGCATCAATTTCCACCCATGGCAAAAAAATATTAGTAAGTTTTTCTGTAGTTCAGTTTGTCATGGTCTTGGTGTATATATAATATGTATTATATCGAAGTTTCTGGTACACATGTTCATGGTACAAGCTTAGAGCTTAGTTTGTGACCAGAGCAATATTTGTAAATTGGCCTACATAAAAACAATACTACCAATGAAAACAAAAAAATATACGAATAGTTAAAAAAAATTAACCATAAATCGGTCTCGTATTGTTTAAGCTTCAAGTTTACAAACAAACTAAAAATATGAAATTATTGTTCTTATTATATTTAATTATTATTTGGAGTCGATCTGGCTTATTTTTATTCAAATGAAATCGTGTATATGTACATATTTATTTACTTTACTTCTTTATTTAAGTACCTAAAGAAGATTATTTTTTTGACCTAAAAGATTAAAATGATTTTTTTTTCCGTATATGTATATGCTAATTGATATTTATTTTATTGCAATTTTATTTACTTTATCGTGTTTTTCACGAAATTACTTTTTATTTTAGCACAATATTACCAATTTGGTAGATCTTATAGGCCTAATTTTTTGCTCGTTAATTAAAAAATAAACAAACATCACTCGGAAATCTAATTATTTGACCTAAGATTGTTAGGATTCCTTAAATCATAATTTTGGTAGGACCAATATTTTAAATCGGAAGGTAGCCAATAACAGTAAGGTTTACCCTATTTACTATTATTCACTATTCATTCGCTAATATCCGTTTAATACGATCACTGATTCGCCTGAATGTCCCGCGGATGTCCCCATTGTTATTAATTGAGGAAACTATTTAGAGGTTTTCATTAATTTCTGTATTCATTCTATTTATATGTAACTGGATATACTTTTAATCTAATTTAGAACTATACGCGCCCTTTCACACCTACGAGTATATTCAAACTTTTAGCTTATTTTATAAGTACATAAGTAATTTTTCATATATTAAAAATAATTTGTCAATTTTATATGGACAGTAGGTATAATGATCTATACTTACTTAATTATAATAAAAATATGTACTTGTTTATAAAACTTTATTAAGGCCTTAAAGAATACTTTAGTAAAAAAAGGTTTTGTCTCTTTTACGCATAACAAGGTATTCATTTGTTTCTAGAAAAAGAGACAAACCCTACTATAACTATACATGGTGACTTTGAAAGGATGTACTTTGGGCTAATATGAGGTTCTGCTGATCAATACGAACAGCTTTTCACTAGTAATGTTAAAATGACCAATTTGTATGGGGAAGCCAAAATTTTTTTTCATTTGCGACACATGGTTTCATGGGAAAAGTTGTTCGATTTGATCAGCAGAACCTCATATTAGCCCAAAGTACATCCTTTCAAATTCACCCTGTATAGTGGTGTGCTAGAAGTGTTCTTCAAGTACTCAATAAGTTTTTTTTCTTCTTTGAATACCGGTGTAAATATTTAGGCTAGTAACAGCTACCACTGATGTTATTTCTAAATATATAAAAATGTGTGACATGTACAAAAGTCATATAAACATTGTGATTACATGAAAGATAAAAGTATTAAAACCGAACAAAAAAATAACACGTGATAGGCTACTTATATACTTATGTATGTAAATTTGTAAGTAGAAGACTACAATACATACAAATATACAAAGTTAAACAAATCTGAGACTCTACTATGAGTTAACGTATAGTTAATATCGTATTAAGGTATAGTTAATAAGTAAGAACCGTTAGGTTCTATAAAAAAGGTTAAAATTTCAAATTTTAATAAAATAAATCAATCGTTAATACGTTGGTTAAAAATCATAGTAAAAATTTAAAACTATTATTTATGACGTCTTTTTCTATTGACGTCATTTTTTAATAAACTAAAAATATGCAACCAAAAATATGATGAAAAACTCATATAGATAAAGCCTCTGATTTGAAAACGAATCAGTTTTTATTTTTTAATTTTTTTTTATATATGTAGTTACTTAAACATTACTTATGACGTCATTTTCTATTGACGTCATTTTCTATTGTCGTAATTTTTTTACAAATATAATAACCAACTAAAAATATGCAACCAAATTATAAAGTTACTTATGTACCTTATATCAAATATGAACGTACTTACAGCTGAATTTAATCGGGTGACACGATCATAAGTTTATTGTCACGTTTGTCGTTAACTTTGTGTATGTTTATGAAGTCACGATGTCATATTATTAAAGCATACCTAATAATAAAATTTTATTATCAAATGTATTGTTTACTTTTGGTAGTTTTGGTATACTAGAATAAATTCTTACTAACTAATTTTAAATATATCTATTTAACTCAGTGGCGAGTTTACCAGCAGGCTGAGTAGGCTGGCAGCAGATTTTAGAGGCGGAAATTTTGGGGCTATTTTTTTTAAGTTCGCCTTTGTACATAACTTTTGTTTCCTGTGCAATAAAGTGTTTAAATAAATAAATAAATATATGGTGACTTTTAAAGGTTGTGCTTTGGGCTAATATGAGGTTCTACTGATCGAAACGAACAACTTATCCCATGGAACCATGTGTCGCAAATGAAAAAAAAATTGCTTAATATTGAAATGACCAATTTGTATGGGGAAGCAACAAATTTAATTTCATATACAATAATTAATTTACGACACATAGTTCCATGGGAAATGTTGTTCGATTTGATCAATAGAACCTCATATATCTATTATATTGTTAGGTCCCAAAAAAATGGTTGCAGGAGTGACATGACCGTTCGGTTAGTTAGTATATTAGTAAGGACGGCAACATTTGAATGAGCAGTCTACCGGCAACAATATTTGAATAGCCTAGGCGGCAAATGTGTAAATCCACCACTGATTTCAACATTATTAACCTGAAGCCTACTGCTAGCAGTGGCCATCGAAATTTACTTAAAAATCTACATATATAAATATCATCACGGGTGCTTTAGGGCGCCAGAGACCGCCTAGACGGCCGCAGGGTACGCAGCGGAAGGGTTTTAATCCCACCTCGCCGTAGCCGATGGTATGAGTCTACACCGAAAAGTGGCTAGCTCGTCGCGATGTTTTTAATACACTCAATAACCGGGACCGACAGCTTAACGTGCTCTCCGAGGCACTAAAGTGGTGTTGTCAAACAAATGTAACATATTTTTTTATATTAAAAACTCATTAGTACACACCGGGATTCGAACCAGGGACCTAAGTGTTTTTAAGTCCAAGGTCTAACCAACTCGGCCACCACGTGTATACTTAAAATCTAATATTTTGTAATAGTTATTACAAAAAATCCTCTAAAAAGCTTGACATAAAGCCCTAAAATTTTATTATTAGACAAGAGACAAAACCTTCTGTAACTAAAGTGTTCTCCAAGGACTCAAGAAGTTTTTATGAAAAAGGCCAACTATATTATATGTAGATTCACCTAGACCATGACAAAATGTACAGAAAAACATGCTAATATTGTTTTTGCCATGACTTGGAATCGAACCCACGACCTCTAAAACCAACGGCATAACCACTTGACCACGAAGGCGGTCAGCAATAAAACTTTTGTGAATACTTACACTTACATTTGTAATTGATGACATAAATGTAATAATCCCTCGTCATAAGGCATGCAGACGTAGGTTTAAGCATATGTTATAAAAAGCTTTTTAACTTTTAAAGGGTCGGAAAGATGAAACAAAGGGCCGCCACTCAACATGTCGACTGTCTGATAACTCGTCGTTGTTGAAAACCGAGGGACAACGTTCGCATAAAAAGTCGACAGAAAAATCTTGTTTCCATTTCCTCTGATTGACGTTAGATTATTCTTAATCGTTTTTTTTTTGTTCAATAACTAATTTCTAGGCATTGAATTATAAGTAGTTATATTAGTTCAATGTCTCCAGATATGTTGATACCATTGCAAAAGAAAAAAGTATATCTTCTGAACTAAATAAAGCTGAAGACTTTGTTTAGTTGAACGCGCTATCTCTCTCGCGCTAGTGTTGGATAGCCCATTTATCGAAGAAAGCTATAGGCTATAATAGAAGCGGAGCATCAATGAAAAATGTTGCAAAAACGGGGAAAATTTAAAAGTTACGCAGCGAAGTTGCGAATGCCAGCTACCTAGTCATATTAAATTATTTTAAGTAACGTAGGTACCTGTCCCCATCATGAATCCCTTACGGCGCCCAAGACGGCCTTAGGGTATCCAGCGGAGGGGTTTTAATCAAATAATTTAGCTTATAAAATATTACTTCACCAACATGACAGTAAGTATTTTACGACAGGACTGTCGTTAACAGTAACTATGGTAAAATGGTTGATATTTTATCCCCTACGACGCGACGTGGCGTGATGGCATCTCATATATGTTTTGTTTTCTAATATAAATTCTCTTCTAAACGAGACCTCTAGCGATTCTCGATCCGGATACTACTTTAAACAGCGAATATTACTGGCAGTAAACGCTGGAACGGGGAAACGCTGCCAGTGTTATGGGTACATTCGAATCGGATCAGAGTTTGGATTTGGTGGACAAGTGAATATTATTATTACTCATATATTAGGTAGTCAATTTACCGAGGCGACAGCCTCCGTAGACTAATGGTTACGCCTTTGGCGTTGAATCCGGAGGTAGTGGGTTCGATTCCCACCCATGGCAAATAAATAATAGTACATTTTTCTGTATAGTTTGTCATGGTCTGGGTGTTTATAAAATATAATATGTACTATATCATTGTTTCTGGTGCACATAGTACAAGCCTAAAGCTTAGTTTGTGACCAGAGCAATTTGTGTAAATTGTCCTACATATTATATAAAAAAAAATAAAAAAATTGTTAGGTCTTTTATTTTTAATTAGTTTTATGTTTGTTGTATCAAATATATAAATATGTTTTGATATACTATTAATCAATTTTACTTAACCAGTTTGTAACTGTAACCACTACATTTTAAGAATAAAAGTAAATGACCAAGAATGCGATTAATTCTTAAAATATATCCGATATAAATAAAAAAGTTTAACATTGCGGTTTACAATGGACACATGGCTGTTAGTCAGTAAATCGGCGGAAGTCGCCCAACGCCGCGATATTTTGAGCAAGACGCGTCGGGCATGCGACGCAGTATTATTATAAATAAATAAGCGTACAAAGACTTGTGTGAGTACTCGACAGATATAAATAAATACTCGTATCGTATATAATAATAATAATATGTAAAACAGTTTTTGTTTACAAACTAGGCTCTAGACTTGTACTATGTGTAGGTACCTGAAACAAGGATATAATAGGTACGTACTACATCAATGGTACGTACATAATATGTTTTTTAAACACCCAGACCATTAGATAATGTACAGAAAAATGTATTACTTGCCATGCTTGCATTTTTTGCCATGAGTTGCCATCCGAACCCACGACCTCCGGGTACAACAAATATAGATACGTATACATTACATATATTACAACTATAATTATATATTTTAAATATACCTATTACATAACTACATATCATACATACAGAAAGATATCTTAAAAATACAGATGGTATGGTATGGATGGCATCTTCACTTAATATTTAGTATACGGTCTGAAAAAATACTATAGGTATGGGTATGGTATATTTATATAGTATATATATAGGTATAGGATATATATCTGTAATGTACACTCTGTACATTACAGATGCAAAACTGTCAAGTGACCTAGTCATGTTTCAGTATTAGTCTGCGGGTTCAACGGTTTTAAGGACCCTACTGCATCGATTTCCTTTCGATGTAGTAAAGATTCCTTTTGGGGTGCGGAGACGAAACGGTGTAGACTCGTAATGTAAATACTCTAGTAGAGCGGCCAAAGCTGTTAAATGACAATGTACCTCATTTTTGGACTTTATAGCTATATATAAAGTCCAAAAATCTAAAAATCACAATATTAAAAAAATAAATACAAAAGTTTAAAGGATTTTTTTTTTATATGTAGGACAATTTACACATATTGCTCTGATCACAAACTAAGCTCTAGGCTTGTACTATATGTACCAGACACAACCGTATAATACATAGGTATTATATTTTATAAACACCCAGACTATGGAAAACTGTACAGAAAACGTTAAATTGCATAATTTTTGCCATGGGTGGGATTCAAACCCACGACCTCCGGATACAACCACACTAGGTTACGGAGGCGGTCAAAAATTAGCTAAAATATATTTATAATAATTTTATAACAAAATACCACCGACAATTGTTCAGCATCTATTTATTATTCACACTGTCATTAACATTTATCCTTGGGCATTGAGCTTCGAATAGAAAGGATATCCGTCTACTACTGATACAATCCATTTGGGTTAATAAAATATTACAAACGCCGCCATTTTGGATTGATTGATGCATTCGCTGCACGGGGCTTTAAATCAGCGCGCTACTATGTCATTGTTTATTATAAGGTATCAGTTAGTTATTTGCAAAGACAAAATGCTAGATGCATTAGACCTTCCTACATAAAATAGCTGTAATATTAATATTATTATATGTTAATAGGATAATCAAGTGTTATTTTATATTATTGGTGTCAGATAAATTGCGTAATGTTACTTAGAATTAACTTGAAACAACCCGTTTTTAGGTAGAAAGGTATTTAATTTTTTATAACTTTAGGACATAATAACAGAACTGTATGTACTATTTGGTAGCTAGTAGGTAATGTTAAAGGTGTAACAGAATCTCATGGCATATAAAAATATATAAAACTAGCTGACCATCGCAACTTCGTCTGCTTAACTATATCCGTTTACACAGCACACGCGACGAAAGCTCTCAAAAGGATGAAATTTTCCCCGTTTTTGCAACATTTTTCATTGATGCTCAGCTCCTATTGTTCATAGCGTGATGTTATATTAATAGCCTTCCTAAATAAATAGTCTATCCAACACCAAAATAATTTTACCAAACAAACTTTTTAGCTTTATTTTATTAGTATCTATAGATATGTGATTTTCACTATACTAACTGTCCTATCCTAACAAAATAAGCCTTTTGCTGAGATTTTGTGATTTGTTAGTCAAGTTCTTTAATTAAAAATAAAATTGGTAAATTAATCCACTAAGATCTCTATTTAGCTAGAAAATATTAGATGCCATTATTTACTTGAGTTATTGGTAGCATCTAATAAGAAAAGTGGCTTAGAGATTTAATAATAACACCTAAGTATCTTATAAGTATTTTATTTTAGGGAATAATAATAACATTTGATTCGATTCTGCAATAAACCGAAACTTAGTAGCTGGACCCTTAATAAACATGTATAAATATACCAAAACTTCAGTTAAAAATCTCTAAATACGATATAATAAAATTGAATGATCAATAAACCTAAACGTATACAAACTTACGAGTATATATAAGTATCTATAGGTATAAGATTTTATTTACCCCATTAATTAAACATTACAGCATTAAATCCAAAAACAATGAAACGCATAGGAAAACGCATAAAACAACAACAAAATACAAAATAGTGACGATAAAAAGAAAGTAAATTTGATTAAAACCCAAGTACATAATAAGGCAAATAAATTGCCCTTTATTTAGTGTAGGGGGAGCAAGCAAAATATACCCATAAAAAAGATTGGTGAATAGAAACAGTTTCCGGTCCTTTGAGTTAGTGTGAGAAGCAGGACTAGCGAACCTTAATGTAAAAGAATAAAGTGCATAACTGCATAGCAGTACATAGTGCACTTTACAATCTATACAAATAAGTTCCTATCGACGATCTCTTCCCTCACAACTTCCGTTTTCTGTGTTAGGGTAAATAAAGTTAGACCTTGTTTAAACTATGAGGGACTATTAGATTGATTAATTTACTTTTCTAGTTTATTGATAGCTTCTAATTTACCCCAATCGATGGTTCGTTTATTTCCATGTCTGTTAATCATATTTATAGTAGGTAAGTATTTATATTTTGGTTTTTAGTGTACATAACAGTGCTTATTTCTTTTATTATTGTTATTATTATTAGTTACAAAATCAAGCAGATTTAGGGCTGATTTTTCAATCGTCAGATAAAGTTATTCGACAGTTAACTTGTATGAAGAACTGTCAAATTTATTCTTTCTCCATAGAAGTTATATGTTGGATAACCTTCAGAGGATTGAAAAATCAGCCCTTAGATAGATAGATAGATGTTTATTTACCAAAAAATATATACATAGATCATAAATGTGATTAAACATTAAATAGATAAGTTACGAAAATAAATAACAATTACAATTATTTTTAGGTCTAAGTTGAACTTTACCCCCCACTAGGCAAGCCTGTCTCGTGGGGGTCATATAATTATATATATACTAGAAATAACTGCATTTTTACACACCCTTTATAAACAAACAAACATTTTAATTTAAACAATCATATATATTATATACACACGCACGCACACCCACACATACATTATGAAAACATATTAATTATGACAAAATCAAAAGTAATAAGATATAAGTTAAATTAATAAATACATTAACTGTTAAATAAAGTCCCTGATTCGAATCCCAGTGTGTACCAATGAGTTTTTAATTTAAAAATGTATGTACCTACATTTGTTTGACAACACCACTATAGTGCCTCGGAGAGCACGTTAAGCTGTCGGTCCCGGTTTCACTATACCAACTTGTGAAACTGTTTATAGATGGGTTATTAAGAGCTAGCTCGTCGCGATGTTTTGAATAGCATCGTTTGTGTTTTGAATAGCTATATAGCCACTTGTTCGTTGTAGACTTATACTATCGGCTACGACGGGGTGGGATTAATAATCCTCCGCTGGGTACCCTGGGACAGTCTAGGCGGCCTCGGGCGCCGTAAGGCACCCGTGATGATATATGTGTGTGTGTGTATGAATTTAAACAATTATCGAATGGATATTGTATTTTTTCTTTGTATAAAGAAAAATAATCTTTAATGTTTAATTCTATTTATTAATGTTGTTTTAATATAATATTGTTTTAACATATTTTGTAATTAGTAGCTCAGTCATAATTCTGTATAATGTATCAGTGGATAACGATGTGAATTGTGCAAAATAACTGTTTCTTATTGATATAATTTGATGATTCTATTTTATTGTGCAATTGTTTGTTATACTTAATAAAGTAAAATAAATAGATATTTTCAGTTTCCTTGTATGTCCAATCTATAAGAGTGCTAGCAACGACTCGTTTAGCTTCAGAAACAAAAACATACCTAATATTACACACATTGACGATCTGATTGTAAACATAAGAAGCCACATCAGGAGTAAACCTAAGGGCGAAAGAAGTTGCGATCGAAGGAAGCGGTACACTAAAGTAACGTTTTTTAACAGCTTCGTGATACGCGGATGATGCCAAGACGGTCCCATGTGTGAGAGTGGTTATCTTAATATAAAATGTTTTCCTAACGCTAAGAACGTTTGCCTCACTATACAGGGCCGCAGCTAAAAATTGATAAAGTTTTTTAGCATAACTTTTAAGACAGTTCGCTGGGTTTACTTGTGAGTGCCACCCCACGCCGTAATACAGTATGAGATAAGCGAGTGACAGAGGACGCGGTAGACACTATTAAGTCACGCAGTGATTTCTTTACATGTAGTAATTTCCACATTCTAACACAAGTTGCATCAACATGAGGTCTAAAGCTCAGCTTATCATCTACGATGACACCAAGGTATCTTAAGGACCCCTCGCGGTTGACCTCACTGCAGTTACATGGCGTTATGTGCTTTGTCCGGATTAGTTCCATGTCCACAAACATGCACTTTGATGTTTTTAATAATTTTAGGGTCTGATGCTAATGTCTTGTGGAAGCAGAGAAATTTAGTTTTACCAGTGTTTAAGGTTAATAAATTATTGTCCAACCAGCCAGTTATATACGAAAGTCCTCGTTCCGCATATTTGACACACTCTTCCCATTTCGAGGCATGAAAAATAACAGCAGTATCATCTACATAAGAAACGGGTTGTGAGTTAGGCAGTGACAGGGAAGTTAAATCGTCAATATACAGGATGAATAGGGTGGGACCAATAATGCTTCCCTGTGGTAGACCAAATGATACTACTCTTGGGTTGCTTATGTCAGAACCACACTCTAACTCGTTGATTTCTTCTTCGTTAGATGGCTTGTAAACCAATGTAGAGCAGTGCCCTTAATTCCCAAAAGTTTCATCTTCCTGAGAAGGATTGGGACGGACACTGTATCAAAAACTTTAGCTAGATCTAGAAATACACCAATACAGGCTCGTCCTCTATCAAGGTGATGAGACACTACTTCGGTCAACAGGGATCCTCAGCAGATCTTCCGCTGCGAAAACCGTATTGTCCATCAGAAAGCAAATTATTTTATTCTAAGTACGAAACAAGGCGATTATTTCCAATTTTCTCAAGAATTTTTGAAAAGGAAACCAACAAAGAAATTGGTTTTTAATATACTTAATTAGGAAATTTTGTTATATTATCGATCCAGGGGCACTATTAAACTTAAGTTGCATTATTAGGTCTCGATCTCCTGCGGATCCGTGGGGGTAAAAAAGGAGAGAGTTTACCTATGATGTTGAGAACTTACTGGCTATGTTTGTTTTCACATTACTGTCTTACATAATGTTACCTAAATAAATGTGTCCCATCCTAAGAATCAATTACAATGAGTTTATTTATTTGGATAATAGGATCTGACAATGTCATAATTCTATTTAAAATTTTCAATTTCTTAATTGAATCAGGCGTTATTTTGCGGAAGTGTATTTTATAATGATTACAATTGGAAATTATTTAGCAATATCTTTCGCTTATAATGTTGGTGTATTAAATAATATGTTACAACACAAAGAAATATCAATAACAAACAAACACTGTCATTTTCAATTTCATTTACTTTAGTTAAAAATATTCTGACAAAAAGATCCCAATGTTACTAAAGATTTCTTCTATGCATATGATTATTAAACTCTCCCTCTACTCAATAAGGAATGGCGATCAATCCGCTACTTTCCCTTAATTGACATACCACGATCTCTACAACCCCATTCCCAACCTTAACTCATCTGCCAACAAACTGCTTGTAATTACAGAGAACTTTATCCGGCTTATAATGAAAGAAACAAGACAACCTGTTCAAAACCCCTCGAGATAGGTCGTTAATAATAAAGAAATCACTTTCACGTAAATCGGTGGAAAGTATGTCATGGGATATGTTTAAGAATTTTTGTGTAAAATGTGAATTTTTAAACAGAGATTTTTGAAGGTGAACTAGGTTATTGCATTCGCTTCACGCCAGCTGCTTGTTGATTTACTATAGACGCAGGAGCAAGTCGCGTTCCAGTCGACTCGTTCGTCCACTTGAATGATCGGTGAACGTAACCAACAGCATTTGAGTGAGACTGAGAGTAGGTATATTGGTATGCGACTATAATACCTATAAATTATGTTGTTTATGCAAAATTTATAAACTTGGTTACAACAATCAAAGCAGTTAATGCTTTTATGAAGTGTACCGATTTTGGTAGAATTAAAAGGTATAAAATAAAGTACCTACTATATAAATCATTTGTAAGTATAAAATCATTTGACCCAAACTACCTTTCCGACGCGCGACGTGCCAAAGAACACTAATATAAAAATAATTGAATTCCAGACCAAATTTTTCAAATTGTGCTTTACTAAACAAATTGAATGAAAATTGACCTGTTTCTGCCTTAAATTGACAATATTTACCTGAATATTAATAACATGGCCCAATAAAATACCTAATTATTGTGTCTTAGTGGTCTATAATTGAAATTAATTCACGGTAGGTACCTAGGCAATTCAAAATTGTCATACATTATAAATTTTATTACACCTAATAGAATTTATTGTGATAAATTGTCATTTGTCTAATTAGTTGTCAATACCTATTTAGTTACCAACTAGTGTTTGTTAGGTACACGTTTTAGCTTAGAAAAATAACTAGGTATTTTCTAAGCCTTTTAGTCATGAAAATTGAAAGGATCAAGGATCTGCACCTCTAAACATAATCGTGCTCTATATAGGTATTCTAGATTCTAGACTAAATTATGGCAAATAGATAGTTATTATATTCATCCAAAAGTGGATTGGATGAAATTGGATCTATTCCTCTTACGTTGGAATAGGTAGGTATCTATGCAATATTGAATAAGACAAGATAAGACGCATGCCACTTTGTCTTTTACTACACCTATGCGTCTCAGCGGTCATTTGCTGATCTCATTATCAAATATATTATTTTTACTCGTCCTATAGGTATTTAATTAGCATTAATATTTGAGGCATACCTAGGTACTTATCAAATGCGCTAAAGTCAATGAGTTAAAGCTAAAGCATCTACCTACCTACTTTATTATAAGTGTATAACTAGTGCGCTATGGCGTTTGACTTTGATGCAAGAGCTTATGAAGCCAAAGCTTTTCTTTTGTTTGTGCTATTATTTTGCCAAATAGTTGGACTGACCTATAAGATAGTAAGTGTACCTTGATCCAAAACTTGCAATACCTACCAAAATAATCTTCATTCATAATATCATTGTTAATTAATTATTCAATGTAGCTGACTAAATACCTATTTTTCTAATTTAACATACCTACCTATAAAAATGCAGGTGTGATGTGATAAATTATTGTAAAAATATTTGATATCTCGCTCCCACCTTTAGTGAATGCATGCAGCGAAAATGACTCGTCGTCTCGGGGCGCGCGCGGTACGGTGCGGTCGGTTGACGCTGAATACCCCTCTCCTACCCTCTCACCCGCCCGCCCGCAGTCAGCCGGAATGAGACGAAGCGTTTAGCCGTGTCTTACGTTACTGTATTATATTTAATTTATTGTTATCGTTCGGTTTACCTTTACTATTATTGCTAATTAATTTTATGTGTATGTATAAAATACATACTATGTGACTAAAGTGTTTTTATGTATGACTGTGGATGGTGCAGCAGTGCCTAAACTTTTGGATGCTCCGTGCCTTTCGTTATAAAACGGTGAATTGTACAGTGTTTTGTTTCTCAATTATAATTCTCTGTGAAGCTGAGAACTCGTGCACCCTGCGGTGTAGTCAGTGATTGTTGTAGTAGCCGGTTTGTGTGACTTTCGAAACTTGCATAAAACCGTGGGTAATGCCCTAGCGAATGCGGGCTCTACACACATTCCGGAGGGAAGTCAAGTGCCGGCAATAAGCATTTTACGGTTAGTACAACACTTAAGTTCATTGGACTTTGACCCACAAACTTGACCATTATCGAATTAATCGGAATTTGTAGGATACCATACTAATACATTTTAATAAGAACATTTAATTTTTATTCATTTTTAAGTCTCGACACTCGTTAGAACAAAGAATTCTCACACCGCTTTTTTAAAATTTTACTAATAAAAACAAAATAATTTAAAACGAACTAGGTATTTACAAAAAAAAAATACCAGTCAATGACCCTGAACACTTATCTTTGGTGGAACTATGTCAGGGAATCACAAAAACGTGTTTAAAAATGATGCCAGTGAAAGAGTGACCTTACAATTAAAATGTTGTAATTTCAATCATTTCATTTGCATATCTGAAGATAATTTTGATTGGAGATTTGTATGACATTTTTATTCTAGGCAGTGAGTTCTTATTTGAAGCAATAATATTGGACCATCTCATTAAATTAGTCTATATAAATAAATAGTAGGATAATATTATATGTTTTTGTATGTGACTGCTGACTTTATTGACTGTAGACCTTAAACATTTAGGTTGCGGGTTCAAACCCCAGTGTGTGGTTTGGTTGGGTTTACTTACATCTCACCCACCATTTAAACCCATCAGGTGTGGGTTTGTTTACTAAAAGTCATCCTTAGTTATTAATAAATGTTAGACTCCATACCTGATCCATCTTCCATCAAATCCAATGTCTGTCTTCACCTGCTACATGTCACTGAAGTTTATAATGTTACAATTTCAGACATCTCTATCAAAATCCTCTAAATATTTATATATATTATTATATACTGACCTGAGAGGGCAGGTTGTGGCTATATAAAAAAATCACTATTAAATCATCTTTTATTGTAAAATATTTTTGTAATGATAGGGTGGGTTACTGGAGGCCGAGATACAGGCCTAAGCCTAATTCGGGCTCCAGTCTCACATGGATTCTGTATTATATTGATGTTTTGTAATAAGAAAATAAATAAATATTATTATATTTATAATATCCTGGATCCTCTCCTGCCCAGAGTGCCTACTAGCACACCCACAATGAAATCTACTAGACAGCAATCTCACAAGAGAAGTAGCATTTCTTCAAGTAAAGATCTCTTCAATTAAGCTAAATCTATTTGAATGTTGCTCACAGTTGTCCATCAGTGTACTTTGGATAAGGAATTGTAAAACTACCTTAAAAATCCTTCAAGAGCACTTCTTTATAAACCTATCTATACCCAGTAATTTAATTTAAATCAAAAAGATAAACCAAACTTAAGACACTTAAAATAAGAAAAGTAGTGAAATTGAAGTTAAAAACTAAACAATATTTTATTAATTAAAAAAATAATCCAAACATTTTTTAAGATAGACATTACAAATTAAGTAATATTTGAAAGTCTAGAACTAGTTTATCATAATTTAGGTACAATTACTAACTGTTAACTTGAAATGCAATTTTACAGTAAATAATAATCATGTCTTGCTAGGCAAATTGTTTTGTCAACATTGGAAATAGAAATATTGAGTTATTATGATTTTCAATGACCAATTGTTGGATTTTAGTGCAGAGACTAGGGTCAACACTATTGTTTATGTTTCTATTGTTTAAAAGGTTTTGTTATTTTAACAAATCAATACATCTTATTAATTTTGTTTTAAAGGTGTTAGGCAGAAAATAGCACTCCAATTAGGTAAATGTGCTATTAAGTACTTGACTAATGAAATTTAATTTTGTCTTAAAAGGATATTATTTCTATGAATATATATTTTTTTTTAAATAGGCAAAGGCCAATTTGATTGCTGTTCATCTTGGATTTTTAATAATTACAGTATTAACTGGTATTAATAATAGTAACTAGAAGTAAAAAGTAAATAATGTTTCCAGAATTATTGCAAAAACAAAAGAACTTGGTTCCTAATGGTGTATAGAAAAAACAGGGTCATACCTAGGGGTTGGTGCAGGGAAGTGCAGCTGTCTTCTGGCATATTACTAAGATTTTCCTCCCATATTTTTTGCTATGCTATCTTATTACTAGATCTGGGTACCCTTACTGCACCTGGATCTAGAAATAGTATGCTTCCCATAGAAAATACAGTTTTGCATATTGCATTAAGTTTAAAATTAGCTCAACTATATTATATCAACTCCATTGTATGTACATAGTTATTTCTTATCAAGCAAATAAAGTGACTAATGATTATTACTCAGAATTGGCTGTTCAAATATTGTTATTTATATAGCTTATCTATATAATTATGGATGTCTCGTCTGGTTGGGTATTAGAATCCCCTAGACTTATAGCATATATTAAATATGAAATGTATTGTGCTTCATACAGGGTGGATCCAGCATTTTATTGTTTATCATTTATTGGGTGCCCTTGGGTCTTTTGTATTTTTTTTTTGTCAAATCTTCCCTGATAGAGTCCTAAATTATAATCTTTAAAATTTATTTGACACTAGAGTAGAATTGGGTTAAGTAGTTTGATGTGAAACTTTTAGACAGACTTCATTTCTCATTTATTATATTAGGTTTATATAAGGTAAAATTTACATTGGACTAAGCTTACAAACCTACCAAAAGGAAAAACAAAGATATTTAAATATAATGTATACCTACTTATGACCAATTCCTATAATCAATGTGGAAATGACTTGTTATTCACATACAGAAATGCTAACATCCGTAGCTCGATCTGTATTTTTATACCTATGGGAATAACAAACTGTTATTGTTATCGAAGATTATAGGAATCCGCCTTTGGTCCTATATCTTAACGGGAATGGTTCGTCATTCCTATATAAAAATTACAACTAAGCAATGGGAGATTCAACATTTTTGTATGGGAATAACGAACCGTTCGTTTTGATTTTAGATTTTCGAAAGATGCGGTTATCAAATCGGCGGCGACCAAAACGACTTTACATTACGTGTCCACTTTATAATTTTCGACGCTTTATCGTTAACTGCCCGGTACGTAAGCTTCGTAACTGCGCTAACCTTTAAAAAAGACTACAACCGAAAATAAATTATTGCAGTAAGCTCCTGAAAACCGGTAAACCCACAGATTGAAACCAAAATATCACTTACGGCCTTTGTATTTGTATAAGATTATATGAATATGTCATATACCTACAAGGTAGAATTTAAACCTTTAACGCACTATACCTTGGAGCTTATATTTACAGGATATACCATATCATAAAACCATTGAACCAAAAGAACTGATCAGTCAAATTTTATTTCTGAAACTGGTTTTCTGCGTAATACAAACAAAAACAAAGGCGACAGCTGGAAGGGATCGTAGAAGAGGATGCGCATACGGGTGTGAGCGAGATGGCATGACAACAGTCTGTAACATTATCCAAACCAAACGAATCCTATACAGAGGGCTTAGAAATGAAAGGATATAGGTATCGTGGAAAAATCCTGAGAACGCAAAAAGCTGTTACATTACTATACCCAACCTAGTTTTCGACAGCTTTTCATATATTTTTTTTTCAAGCCGTTATTAGAACAAAACAATTATTCCTATAGGTATGTTTAATCTGTGTGTTTAATTTAAAAATGGGTTCTGTAAGTGATACAGAATGCATAAAAGATAAATAAACAAGTATTTACATATATATATATCATCACGGGTGCTTTACGGCGCCCGAGACCGCCTAGACGTCCCCAGGGTACCCAGCGGAGGGGTTTTAATCCCACCTCGTCGTAGCCGATGGTATGAGTCTACACCGAACTAGTGGCTAATTCGTTGCGATGCTTTGAATAGACTCAATAACCCATCTATAAACAGTATCACAAGTTGGTATAGTGAAACCGGGACCGACAACGTGCTCTCCGAGGCACTATAGTGGTGTTGTCAAACCAATGTACATATTAATTAAAAACTCATTGGTTGTCATTGGATTCGAACCAGGGACTGATTGGGCATGTGGAAAACTAGTATTGCCTTATTTACGAGTAGGTCCTTTATAAATTGATTAAAAAATACGTGATGTGACATTACACTTGCAAAGTTTAATCAAAGATTAATTTAATTTTGACGTTTTAGAAACTGATTAACTGGGGTAAGGATCGTAGATTAAATGGGCTATAACATTTGATCAAATCCGTCGACTAGACTGGTAGTTTCTAAGATTAACTCTTCCAAACAAAATCTTCAACCTTATTACCTACTTACATACACCACCGACAAAATTAGCGCAACAGAAAGAATGAGACTATGAGATAATAACTATATTTCATGAAAATGTTATTAGACACAATTGATTTACATCTTTTAAGGGCACTGCATCCATAATCGCGAACTTCGCGTTCTTTATCCGATTACTGTTTGTTGCAGAATTAAAATAATATTTTTGTCGGTCAATTGTTATTTATTAATCCTTCTGTGTTGGGTGATTATTTTTATTTTTACGAAATCAGAAAAAAAACTTTTTTAATATTTTACTTAATACAATAAAAAAAATACCCACAAGAGAAAGTTTTTTGCGTACAATTACGAACATAAAAAAAAGAACTTCGACCAACAGTCTAGTTGTATTGGAAGCACGTTTGTATGGCATCAAGTCGACTCCAGAGGCTCTACCATGGGTTTGCGCATTGTAGCAACGTAACGTATTTGTATACGTATACGTGAGCAACAACCAATAGGATCGCTTTATTCAGTTCTGTTACCAAAAATAAAGCGGCCCAAAACAAAGACTTTGCTAGGCCCACCGACCGGTCTCGTTACCGCCTATAGACCTAGTCATGTTTCGGTCTTAGTCTGTGGGTTCACCAGTTTTCAGGAAACAACTGCAAACAAATCTTGTCGAGAAGTGGTAGTCTCCTTTCAGGGTTCGGTTACGAAATATAAGATAAACGCGAGTTTTAAGCTTCTGAATTCGTAATGGTAAATTAGTTTTTGTATTCCCATTTAGTAAACACGTGATTTAGCCGGCATAGTGGAAGCGAACAATTTAATAACAATGTATTGATCGGCCCTATTCATGAATCTTATAGATCTGTTTGCCATCAGGTAGATTATTAAGTCTTCGCTTATTTAATATCATAAACTGGCCTGGGGCCTTATTAAGGACCCATTCGATCAAAATAGGACATAACTTATAAGGATATACTGGGGATAGTAATGACAAATTCCATAAAAATATTTATTCGTAGATTAAATTATATTAAATACTCAGAATAATTATTTATATGTGATTTGACATTACAAATCTCGGTATAAGCTATGGGTACCCACTTTTGGTCGACTCGGCCCTTAATCAATTGTGTATCAACGTCGTATGAAAGTTAAAATTTGACACATTTTGTATGGGAAATATGTCAAATATTAACTTTGACGTGCAGTTAATATCCAATTCAATTAGTAGAATAGTATCCAACCCTTTATAAAGGTTTTTACATTGCTACTTTTGTTTATTTGCTAATTGTGCCGGTTTGTATTTTATACTCGTATTACTAAGATGTTATATAAATACTTTGTACCTTGAAAGATATATTGTAAGATGTGCGTCCTTTCTTTACATACTCGTACATATCTCTGTCTTTATCACAAAAAAACATGCAAATGCAGCTGCTTCGCTCGTCAAACGGAACTTCCTACCTTTTGTGCCATATGTTGAGACACTAAAAGACACAAAAAAAATGTTGTCGTAACTTTGACGTGGATATTCTATTTTTGATCAGGTACGTGCCGTATTCCTTTGAAAGGGATTCATATATCTATTCTTTAACAGCAGGTGTTAACACTGTCAAACAGAGCTTAATTTCGATGCAGTTGTACTATTTTTTATATAATTCCTAAATTAAAATAATTTAATGATCATTAACCGGAACCAAATATTAACGGCAGGTTTTCGGGCTTATTATATATATTACTTTGAAATAAGATTTTTTTATACTTAAATAAATATTTAAAGATATATAACTGTCTTTGGATTTTTTTCGATCGAGCGATGTAATATTTATTACGTTTTGAGTCCCACACAAATACTACTAATTTTGGAAAGGGCCCTTAGTGTTCCAAAATTCAAATATTATTACCCGTGCGATCTCTCGGGGAAAAGAAAGAGATGGAATATACACAAAATGTATATCTCTAACTCTTTCTTTTTCCCGAGAGATCGCACAGGTTAATTATTACCCTGTTTAGGAAAGCAGCCTTAGGCCGGTTCAACCAAAAGAAGGCATAACTTATTTATACTGGAGATAGTATGTTAAATTTCATACAAATATTTATTCATAGATTAAAGTATAAATACCCAGAATAATTATTTATATGTTATTTGACTTGGTATAAATTATGCCTTCTTTTGGTTGAATTGGCCCTTAGTAATACAACGGTAATTTAACAACATATTCACTGCGGTATTCATAAAAAACTTATTGAGTCCTTGAAGAACACTTCAGTTATGTAAGGTTTTGTCTCTTTTTATTAACAGCAAAATTGATTATGCGTAAAAGAGACAAAACCTTCTATAACTAAAGTGTTCTTCAAGGCATCAATAAGTTTTTATGAATAAGGCCATCAATGTTTACTCGCAATCTGTAGGTACCTAATCATTCACTATTCTATTCTTTTTCACTTTGTACATTGGTATTTAGATTTTCTAGATCATTGTGTAGTTGGTAGTATTATGTAGGTATATGTAGATTATGTATTATATACTTATTTAAGTAAGTGTGTATATTATTTATTAGATTGTAAGTAATTTATTTTATAATCACTTTGTTTTAAACTCTGTTACTATATTGCACCTACCTCACTTATTAACTGCTTTGATTGTCCCGAAGGTTTTACTGGTAGAGAATGCCTAGCGACATTAAGCCCGGCTTTATATTTTGTATGCAATAAAGATTATAATTGTTTTTGTTTACAGGGAAGCTTGCGGCGCGGGTGGCGTCGCGGGCTGCGTCGCTAGCGGCGTCTTGTTGACCATGAACGCCACCCAACTGCAATGCGAGCCGCATGACCCTGTGGTCCTCATCAAATGTAAGTCAACCAATAGTCCAGCAAAGGAGGCAATACGATCATATAGATGCAAAAACCGTCAAGTAAAAACCGAAGTAACATGACATGGTTACTTCGGTTTTTAGGAGACTACTGCATTGATTTCTTGGCAAGCTGGTAGTCTCCTTTCAGGTTGTGGTTACGAAACGGGCCGTCGATTTGACGATAATAAAGCAGCTTTGTCGCCGCCCAATTCATAACCGCATACTTTAGCTGGTATAGTCGGAGCGATCAATGTTGTTAAATAACAATGTTCAATGCATTTCGTTTCCTTTCGTGGACTTTGTAGATGTGCTTACCATCAAGTAGATACAAAGTCATGTCGTGCTCAAAAGCTTGTTTTTTCGGGAGCAGCTTGTAAATTTGTATGTAAAGCTGAATGTAATATAGATTGTAGGATATAGAAGTAGATTGCATGCCAAAACATAGCTTCACTTGAAGTCATGTATCGAAATTACCTTTATGTACATACTGCCGTCTGCCCCGTGTTGCTTTGAAATTTATCCATAGGTTATAAAAACACAGCGACAAAGAAATATTTAAATTACCAGCCTATATCCTGCCACGGTCAGACAAAATTAAACAAAAACCTAGAACAAAAAAGAAATTATAGAACAGTTACTGTGGAGAGGCAAAAGTGAATCTAACTGCAATGGTCTGACCCAGCAAGCTTCTCCTTAATGGAGAGGATATGTTCTTGATTATCCATGGATTTTCTGTGCCGGGTATATCGCGTGGTTGGAAGGCAGGGGAGTGAACTGTAGTGCTCCCGGACTTGAGACCGCGAAGCACACTTCACTGTCTTCACTAGCCTATCGTATCGTAAACTTATTTTTAAAGGAAAATTCTAAGTTAACATACCATCAAATATAAAATGTTGGTAAGTTAACTTTAAGTTAACAAATTGGTGCAATAGTGACTGAGTAATTGTAAATTAATAAACCGCCAATTGTCAAGCAATTCATTAATAGTATTATTATTATTATATATATATATATATATATATATATATATATATATATATATATATATAATATAAGAAGTTGTGTAAAAACATTATATTTGTTTTTAACAAAATAGTTAAGAACCGGGTACAGTTGTCATAACCGTCAAATACTATTAATGAATTGCTTGACAATTGGCGGTTTATTAATTTACAATTACTCAGTCATTTATATATATATATATATATATATTCATTGCGTCAAAAAAAACATTGTTTTTACATATTTGTGTAACGTAAGCGATTAGTTATCAGACTACGAAATAATCTAAAAAAAATAGCAATTGTATTGTAATTACGAGTCTATTGAGTAAAGTTAAATTAACAGAGCTTTTGGCCCTGCTATTATGACTTGCCAAACATGGTCAGTCATCTAAAAGCTACATGTATGTTTGCCTTTATTATGACAGGTGCATTTTGGCCTTTACCTACCACGTGTATAAATATGTATTTAGCCTAGAATTTGATATCTATGGTATCTTTTACTTGCTTATCTAGGTAATTATTTGCTATCTATGGACTGTGTTATTTTATTATTGTAAGCATTTTTTGCGATAATACTTAATCTAGATATCAGCTTCATTAATAAAAATGTTTTTTTTGTGTCATTTTGTAAAGGCTAATTGACAATTCAATGACATATTAACATTAAATAAATACGGCATTAAATAATAACATTAAATAAGTAGGTATTCAAGGCTGTGTTACTCTAAATTTAATGCTTGCTTTGTATTTAAGTGGTTGTAATAGCCTAGTAAAATTGCGTATTTTCTCTTTTGTTTATTGAAATCTTAGTTCTTGTATATTACTTTACTAATTTTACTATAGAGTTCTTTAGTAGCTTGTCGCTAATAGTTTATAATTAATTATGCTTCTTTTTCTGATAGTTACAATAGTTTGTATTTTATAATTAAATTAGTTTTTCTACATTTACAAAAGATTTTAAAATTATTTTTCTTTCTTCCCTAGGTTCTGAAAATGGATCAATTGCTCCCCAATTTCTTTCTTTGTAAGTACTTAGTTTATTTACTTGGTTTGCAATATATGCGAAATTCCCATGATTCCACTTTAATCACAACTAATCCATTGGATTATGGCCATCAATATTCATATTGACTGTAGATATTATTATATTATATATTTTAGCTTGCTTGATTAATTCTTTGATATGACTGATCAGACATATCAAACAATCAATCAAGCAAGCTAAAATATAACCCAACCATACAGGAAAACTTATCTCTATCGTAACTCTTCGGAAGTCTTTTGTCTCCTTAGCCAAGAACTGGTGGATGCCAAGTCCTGGGGGCTTAGTGTGTAACTCCTTGGGGTTCTGCTCCGATGCCTTTTGCCTCCTTGGTCAAGAACTGAAGCCTCCAGGACGGCGGATGCCTGCGGGCTTAGAACTATTGAATACCAAGCCCAGGGCGCTTAGAGCGTAATTTGTTAATTTTCACCTCCGAAGCCTTTTGTTTCCCTAGCCAAGAACTTCTGTGAAATTCCTGGGGGCTTAGAGCGTAACTCTTCGGTTCACCACCGAAGCCTTTTTTCTCCTTAGTCAAGAACTAATTAATGTTATGCTCTGGGCGCTTAGAGCACAACTATTCGGTTCTCCATCGAAGTCATTTGTCTTCTTAACCAAGAACTGATTGCATAAGACATTAAGCTTGCCTTTGTACAACTCTTTTAGTTCAATAAAGAATTTAATAACTGATGCGTGTCATGTCCTCGGGGCTTAGCCGTAACTCTTCGGTTCTCCACCGAATCTTTTTGTCTCCTTAAATAAAAACTGATGGATGCAATGTCCTGGAGGTTAGAGCGTATCTCTTCGATCACGGCTAGACTGTAGAATACTGTAGATTGAAAATCCACAATATTTTCACTTCTCTATCATCTGTCCAATATATCAATGTATAGTTATGACATTTCGGTATGCAATCTCGAGCATTACAGTTCCCTTCATCGAAGTATATAGATAGGCCAAAACTGTTTAAAAAACGATCCCACTAAATTGGTTTAATAGTTTCTTAGATTTGCCAATTTATACTAAGGCACCCGTGATGATATGTATGTATTTATACTTACCCTTGATTATATAAAATACTAATTATTCACTTAGTTTTTCGCCAATCGTTTAGGGTGTTTTGGATTAAAATAGATAGTTTCCTTATATTTGAGAAACAAAGCAACTTTTGTACATTAGACTGAGGATTGAGTCCATATATTTAAGATGGAGCCGTTTACACTATTCTAATTTCCTACGTCTATATCATTTGAAATAGTAAAAACCTATTTCAAAATGACGAACGTCAAGTTTGTTATTTACGAGGACCCAAGGTACAAAGCCATAAAAATATATAAGATAGACAAGTAAATACGCATGTTTACAGTATAGAAATACATTAATCACAACGGGGCATGTGTTTCTCGATCTCAAATGTGTGGATGATATTTTTGGAACGGTCTCAGCATGCGACGCGTCCCTATGCTCTGGCGTGACTGTAGATCTCGCATTAAAGCTTGCTCTTATTATATTATTCTGTTTAAATACAATTTTGATGACGATGAGGATACGTAAGAACTTGGAAACTAATTTATTGATTATATTACTAATTAGATTTTTTAATGTTCTTAATCTGAGTTTATATAAGTTTGATGATTATTTATTTCTTTGGTGCACCAGCAACTCCAACCCATTACTAGTTAAGTAACAAATACCTAGGCTAGGATTCAATTCAGTGCATACAGCATGGTTAAGTCTTAGATCTCTTTCAAATTTACAAACAGAATTATCTCCAATACCTGCCAAAAAACAAAACACCTTTATTGTTAGGAATTTTGTCAGGGTTCTAGACCATGGGCCTAATTCTACTAAATAATAGGACATCAACCAACTGCTGGTTGATGTCCTATTATTAAGTAGAATCATACACTGGTGTGAAAGTTAAATTTTTGACATATTTCTCATACAAAATGTTCCAAATTTTGCTTTTGATATACAATTGATACACAATTTAGTAGAATTTAACACCACCACTAACACTAAAGTATACAGATTACTTTAGTGTTAACTTTGTTGTTAGCTTGTTACTTTGTTCGTAGCTTGTTTTATTGAAAACTCTTCAATGATAATATTACTATTAGGTATCAACAATGACCATCAAGCTTTTTGTTGTAATTTTTAAATGAAAAATCCTTATAATTGTAAACTTTTAAAAGCTTAAATAAAAAATCTTAACTGTTACAAATCAACGTGGGACAAATGTGACGATGTGTTTTATTCTTAGTCCTTTTATAACTAGTGGAAATAGCCATATTATAAAAGCCTGTTGCTTTAAAAAAATATGTTTTACCCCACTGCAAACTACCAAATGTCTCTTCAAGAACTTCCCATTGAGTTACCTAACTACCTACAAACATTCTATTCCTAGACAATTAGAATTTCGTAGAATCCTACAAAGTACGTCCTATGTGTTTATGGGCGGCTTCCTCCTCGCTTCTGAGATCTTTGTTTCGCACAATCGCCGATTCTTTTTAAATAGCATCGTTTATTTTTATACGGCGCTCCCCCATCATGTTATTGCTCTCAATTGAGGCAGGAGGGCGTTCATTTTTACAATTAGCTTTGTTTGTGTTAATAGTAATAATTCCACCAGCCTCTACAGTGGACACTAGTGCGCGTTCATTAACTTTTTTTTAATGGACAATTGACGCACAACACTAACAATTATGTTAATTAAAAGCTTCAGTTTTGAACCGCCTGTGAACTATGATGCACGTCGTATACAAAGATGCATTTAAAATTGCACGTATGTCTAAAAAAGTTTTTGACGTGAAGTGATAATGCAGTTTAAACTTGTGATTGTTGTAAATCGAGTGGAGTTATTTACCACCGGCGTCGCACCACTCAAGACCATTGGTAATTTATTAATGTTCATACCATATTTATTTAAATAAATAAACAAACTAATTCCCAAGGCAATTCGTTTGTAATTTTATTAACAATGGTAACGTGGCAATGAGGTCTTGTGTGGCAACTGGTAGGAACAATATTGTAAGTGACATTCTTAACCATCTGAATAAATGTAATTGAACAATTTCTATCAAACTGTTGCCCTTATCTACTTGGTGGTACGCTTTGGTCGAGTTAAAGGAACAATTGGCTGCAGCTGCTAATCATTGTTTAAAATCTTTCCTTTAGAATAAGTACTTTTTGTTTCATCATCATACAGTAACTTAGGTATTATTTTTTGCTTAAACTAAAATTTTTCTTAGGTATAGTTTTTGTTCAAACATCAATTGCCAAGTTAAGCTTGAAATTGTTTAAACACCAAACGTACTTTTAATAGATTCTTTCAGTCACACACATTAATAACACTGGCCATCTTTTTTTTTCAAACATTTTCTAAGCTATAAAAGAGGATTACAATTATATAACCCAACTTTTATGGATTTAGCTATTTCATGACTAGAATTTACTAAGAAATTCAAAACACGCCATAAGTTAAACTTCTACTGACTAATAATACTAACAATATTTGGAACTCACTTATTCTTCCTTCCTATCCAGTTCCTGAAATTTATTAACCACAACCTGACGTCAAGAATGACTCAGAATTAATGAGTTCAATCACATGCCTATTTTATTATTATTTTTTATAGGAAAAACATCGATTTTTTTTAGGTAATATTTGTACTTCTAAATTTTAATTAAAATGTAATTTCCTAAAAATAAAAAGCGATCTTTATAACAATATAGTTTTCTTTATATAGTTCTTCTACTTTATTCGATAGTTAATGGGCATTTTATTAAAATAAAGATATAAACATACTATTTGCTATGTTGGGCTTTGTTAGAATGGTATTGGTCACTTGTAGAAAGGTTTCTGTAAAAATATGGAAATGTAAATAAAGTTAGAAAATATCAGATCGTAAATTGTCAAATGTAGGCCAAATCTAGCGAGGCATTGTATCCGGACGTTGTGGGTTTCATTCCCACTCATGGAATATAATATGAGTATTTTTATCTGAACATTCTTTTGCTTTGGTTGGCTAAGTATCATTATTAAACATAATAAATATAAATATTAGTCATCCATGCCTAGTTTGTACAGTCGATCCAATTTTTGTCATTGATTTGGTCATTTTGTCCTTTGAGAACTTTAAGTCTAGTGCCCAGTTTGTGACCAAGGAAATAGTATGTGCGACTACGGCTATTTAGGAGTCTTGTCTGCAGTGCCCTATTCCTTACTTATTCTGCTAGGAGTCTTGTCTGCAGTGCCCTATTCCTTACTTATTCTGCTGTAATACACTGTCTCCTTTCATGGTGCGATTCGAAATAGCCAGTTAAGTATACAGGAAATGGATTCTCGAATTCGAACTTCAAAAAAACATCTAAACGTTATTTTTAGTGATATTAAAGTTACTTCTGAAAAAAAACCTCTGTTTTAATTTTTTTTCAAGTAGATTTTACTTACTCGATCTTAATTACATGTTACTTTCCAGTATCATATACCGGTCAACGGTGAGTTTTTGCTATCGTCCTAACGTTAATAGTATAGTAAAATCTTATCGTAGTGCTTCACTTAAATAAAGAATTGTTATCTAATAATTATTGAATTAAATACCCAACTAATTCTGAACAATAAATCTCTATTGTTGTCTAAAAGAGAATGTTTACATCAATACTCCACTGATTGTGCGAGTTGAGTGACAGCCCCTGCGCAGGCGGTCTCTCTCAAGTCGACCTAGAAGCGGTGGCCGGCGAAACTGAGATCTCTCGATATGGAATGGACATAAATCCGACCTTGTTATGGGTCAACTATTACTGTGTCAGTATTCCATCTGAAGCTGGTATCTGGATTTTTGAAAGTATAGGATTATGTTGTTCTAATTTGTTTGGGCTTACGTTTCTAATCAAGTAATTTTTGTTTCGTATTTTTATGAAAGCATGGCATGGGGTTCTGGATTAATTACAGTATAGGATTCTTTGGTTTTAACTTGTTTGGACTATGTTTCTAATCAGTAATTCTTGTTTTTTTTTATTGGGGCATAGCATGGCGGTCGGGATTATTAAAAGGTGATTCTGTTGCTTTAATTTGTGAGTTGAATTTCTAATCAAATATTTTTTGTATCATTTTTATGGTAGCATGGCATCGTTCTAATTTCTTTTAGCTACTTAGTTTATAATCAAATAATTCTTGTTTATTTTTTTATAGATCCAAACAAATTATACATCCTATAATTTGTTTGGCCACAAAAAAATAAAACAAGAATTACTAGTTTTTAACAAGTAATTCTTGTTTTATTTTTTATATAAACATAACATTCTGGTTTATTAAAATCATGGGATTCTATTGTTCTAATTTTTGTTTAGGCTAAAGTTTCTAATCAAGTATTTCTGGTTTTAATTTTACTAGCTTTTTCCAGCGGCTTCGCACCCATTAAAAGTTTTTTTTTTAAATTCAGTTTAGTAGCTTTGACGTGAAACTGTCCCAAACATATAGACTGTTCACATTTATGTATTAGTATTGATAAAAACAGAGCATGGCATAGAAAAAAAAAACCTGTTGGTATTCATCAGAGCATATGAACCATGTTCGGATGGCGAAAAAGACTATAATAATTATGTATTATTTCCTCGCTGTAGCGGTGGTGAATAACTTAGTATATTCTATTTGTAATTGCATCATACAAGGTGTCTTTAACCTAAAGATTTTTGCGGTCAAATGTAAAAATATAAGAAATGGTCTAAGCTTAAGAAAAATACAAGCTATAAGTGCCACTTTCTGGAAAACCTGTAAAATTTTCTGGAGTCTGGAAATGTCAGGGAAAAGGAGAAAATTCTACTTTTAATATATTTTGCCTCTGATTCATTTATTTGGTAATTAAAATCAGTTTGTAAATTCGCATCATAGACTATGCTTTCCAGGAGCAAATAATAAATAATTGTAATATGTAGGATAATTTACACATATTGCTCTGGTCACAAACTAAGCTGTAGGCTTGTACTATGTGTATCAGAAGCAACGATATAATACATATTATATCTTATAAACACCCAGACCTTAACAAACTGTACAGAAAAAACGCAACCTCCGGATAAATCCACACTTAGGTATATTTTCTACTTATAACAAACATATAATAATAAGTAATGAGAAGATATAAATCGCTTATGTTGCCGATCAGTTCTTGGAATAAAGAGGTCGTCATAATATTGTATGTCGGCCACAATCATTCTGTCAATGTGATTTATATTCACTATCATTATCTAACAGCAGCTCCGGTCAGGATGTGTTCGTCTTGACGCTTCCAGTTATCATAAAATGGAGATATTAACTGGGATGTAATGACAGGGTTGTCCGGTTGTTGTGAATTACTAAAAAACTTGACAAGTTGGCATTGGTGTTAAATATACCTAACGGTATGTTAACCATTGGTAATGCTTTCCATAAAGAAAAAAAAATACAATGACAAGTTATTTTGTGGAATTTGCCTCTAATATCTGGTGAGATTTACTTGCATAAACACATGCTAAATCGACTGGCTATTTTTTTTATATATTTCAAGTATTACTAAAGACACGAATTTATAGCCTTTGCTGTAGAAACTCTTGGGCCATGGTCTCCGGACTCTATAAAATTTGGTTTATGATTGGGATTTTTTAAAATTTTAATATGAAAAGTCCGGAGACCTC
Organism: Monopis laevigella; assembly: GCA_947458855.1. NCBI lineage: Eukaryota > Metazoa > Arthropoda > Insecta > Lepidoptera > Tineidae > Monopis > Monopis laevigella. The sequence goes on along the minus strand of OX381580.1, from coordinate 21,488,150 downwards.
CGAGCTAGAGCTTTCTTCATGTAAAATCCATAGAAATTGCATGGAAATGCAGCCGGCGCGGCGGCGTCCTCGGTACATGTACGGATGCGGATTCGGAGGATCTCAACGATATTTTTTATTTATTGTATTTTTTTTGTTTTTGATAATAAGTAATGTAAAATTAAAATAACGACACTGTAATATACAGATCTTAACCAGTATCATATCTTAGTCGTGAAAAAGACACGAATTAGATCGATTGTTGATATAAATTACTTATTCTGCATCGCCATAGAGAAAATCCAACTCCCGGTAAAATATTTGGCAATAAGCCGCTTGGACTTTAACTCTGTTTAAAGTCTGTCAATTCTACATAATTACTTTATATTGATTTAGGTAGTAACATCCGGCGAGGAAACGTGGTTAAGGAAATAATATAATTAGACCATTCGAAATATTATTATATTGTAACTAGACAGATGAAGCGTGGATTTTATTAAAATCTTTCCTTCCATGAAATGCAAATACTCCGACAACATCAATGTTTGATTTAAATTTACAAATTGTTTAAAAATTTTGAAAGGTTGTGAGAATTGCACTTTTATTGCAGCTAATGAAATATAAAAATGTTTCCAACATTCCTGAGGCAATATTTAGTATATTTGATTGGGTTCTCAAAAGCTCCAAAATAAAGGTATGAAATATCTCAAAAATTTACTGTTGCAGCTACATTAATTGGCTTTATGTCTCTCCTCAGTCTGTTAATCATCAGCCCTACCAAATGCCGTGGCTTATAATAATTATACTCATTGATATTCTTACTGGAACTCCAATACGTAGTCCCATCGAGTGAGTGAGATATATCAATCGCTAGTGTCTAACCAAACATTGTTCTGATCACACGTGTTTGTTCTTTGTTTTTTGGTGAATGAATATTTTAAAGTGCTTATTATGAAGTTTTTAGTGTTGTTATTTTATCAGTTTCTCAGGTAACTTATTTTAGGGTGGGTTGTTTTAATTTAACTAATATTTAGATGTTTTATCCGTTATTTGTTTCCTTGTAAGTTATGTAGCCATCAGATGCGTGGATGTGAATGGATTCTAAAGTGTTTTTGGCTTTGTCAAATGGTCCCTGCGCCATTTCGTCAAAAATATATTTAAAAGTTTTTTTAACGTCATGCAATACATGTACTGTTTTAAGATTAATTGATTGATAATGCTTTGAACTTAATAAGCAATTCATATTTGATAACGTTTCATACAATTACAATTGTTTATCATATTACGTCTTTATAAATTCTATTACATAACGTTTCTTACACACCTTCAGATATTATTCTCAGTTTGAACCGATGAGCATACTTATTCGTTTTCTTATGACAATAGTCCTTTAGGTCATTAACCCTGGGTTGAATGGTCAAACAGTCTCGCTTCCCTTTTCTTGGCGGCGTTCATTACCAAAGGAAGAATCACCTTCTCTTTATTGTTGGTTTTGTTTAACAAATCTTTTATGTTTAATACGAAATGCATATTTAAAGAGATCCTTATTTGTAGCTTTATTTTGTTATTAAAAACTAATTAAAAGTTATTTGGTTAAACATTAAAATAATTAGTAATAGTGTAAAATGTTATAATTTTGATAAATTGTATTGAATATTTTTGTAAGTATTATACCTACCTACATATAAATAATAATATATAGGATAACTCACACATATTGCCCCGATCACAAACTAAGCCCTAGGCTTATATTATACTGGTCACACTTTACTGGTAGGACATGCTGATTCTTTTTTAAGTACCTTGTTCTTGCAAATAAACTATTATTTATTTATTTATAAATAAATAAAACTGTACTATACACTTTAATAGTGTTTTAATTATCAGAAACAAACACACTATTAAAGTGTACAGAAAAACGACTAATATTGTTTGGCCATGAATGGGAATCAAACCCACGACGTCCGTATACAACGTCAGCGCCGTAACCAGTCCACTAGACCACTGAGGCGGTATTTGATTGTTTATTTCCTAATATATCCAGCCTTATAAACATTTCGTTATGTTGCTATGTATATGAGGTGCATAATTCCTTTCTTACAAGAAAATATATTGATGTTATAAAAAGCTTTCCTCGACATAAACTATATCGTTAAAATTAGAAATACTTACACAATGTAAGTGCATATTTATGATAGTCGTAAGCAGTGAGGCGTGTTGTGAGATAATGATACGTTGTGGCCGCAGATGTATCAATGTTCAAGTTAAGTGTCATGCGGTCCCTGGGTAAAGGACTTGACCACCTCTCAGATTGTCAGGGTGGCCGGATGAAAAAATAATGTTATCTGTTTTGTAATCAAATTTAGGCTGAGTTGTGCCAAAGTGTCGGTTAATCTAAAGTAACGATTAATATTTAAAATGGCGGCGAATGTACCAGCTGTCATTCAGACTGCAACATAAAATTGGTACATTCGATGCTATTTTTAATTTTAATCTTTACATTACATTAACAGATAATGGTACTACTCAGCTTTAATGTTTTATTTAAACTCATACTGTAAATTTGTTTGCGAGGTTTTTATTTTGGTCATTTAAAGCTCTTTAGCTTCGTCTTGTATATTTTTTTATTGAATATTTTTGTTGCAAATTTGTAGATCTTGTTTTTATTGGAGCACGGCATGTGGCTTTGTATTGTATCTACCTGATCGTAAGCAGACCTTCAAAGTCCATGAATTGGGTCGATCAATACATTGTTTAACAATATTGATCACTCGCACTATGCCAGCTAAGTGATGCGGTTACGAAATGACCGGCGACAAAAAAGTATTTACATTACGAATCTATTTAAATATCCTCGCTGCTTTATCGTCAAATCAGTCGCCTATTTCGTAACCGCACTAAGAAAGGAGACTACCACCTCGACAATAAATCGGTGCAATAGTGCCGGGTAAACTGGTAAACACACAGACTAAAACATAAACTTGACTAGGTCACTTGACGGTTAGATGCAAAACTATGGGCGGTGGTAACAAGTCCGGTCGGTCGGCCTAACAGAGTTATAGCGGCCTTTAATTATAGCCCTATAAAATATTACTCACCTATGCAAAACTGTGTTAATCTAACTAGGTACTTATTTACAAGTATTTCTACAACCCATGTTTATTATATTTAGAACAGTCCCCTATCTAAACAACTCACCGGGGTCTCATTTTATATATGGTTGTAATATTCGAATGGCGGTGCCTAAATAACACATTCACAAACGTGCCAGTTCACATTTCTAGAACAGCCATAAGTCATCTAAATTAAACTTTAATACAATAACCTATTTCGTTGCAACACGGGCTATAATTTCATCAACATATTGTGTCCATGTGATGTGAAACATGAACTGTTGAACTATACGTGTGTCTGACGTAGTGTTCAACAGCACTGTGAAATTGTGTCACAGACTAATTTATTTATGTAGATTGTTTCTTAACTACTATTGTTTAATTTATTAATGGTGTTGGACATATTGTAATTTTTTATCACAATTTATGTTTTCGTCCCAAGGATATGTATACACTGAATCTACGTCGTCGTCTTACTTTTATTTTTATTTATTTTTAATTAAAGAATACCTATAAAGTATAGTTTTGTATACCTTGTATTTGGCTAAAGGTTTACTATAAAATATAGTACCTACTTGTTTACCAAATTCATATAATTAAATGTATATTTAATTAAACACAGTTAAATTATTGATAAATTGTAGCGCTCTTGCAAATTAACACACCTAAATGAATTTTATTAAAAAAATACCTATCTGAACTTATTTATTTTCTCAGAAAATAACAAAATTTACACTATATCATATATGTACCTACGTACACAGCACCAATAAATAATTATTTCACTCTTAAAAATAAAGTCACAATCCATTATTTATTTTATTAGCATTGCACTCAGTTAATATCGACTTAAATATATGTTAATTAATTCAACACAATATTGTTTTCATGTTTTTCTGAAACTTCGAAAAAATCAATTTACTTTACTTTTTAATTAGCTTTTTCTGTTTTACTGTCTATCAAACTCGTATTTTTTTATTTGACATTTAAAATTCTCATAAAACAAGCTGCTGCATATTATCCACAATATAAATCAAGATTTTTTAAAACAAAATTATAAATAATTAAAACCAAAATATTCTTTTAATGACCTTAAAAATCATGGAATATTCTACTCGTCGGTATAAATGAAATTGAACAAAAAAAATATGCTGTCATGTTTGTCAGGCTTTATATTTTACAGCTATAATTATTTTACAGAAATAAAAAAAATACATCTTTTCTTACTAGTTCTATGAGTAGAATGTATTGATCTTTGCTGACCTTTGGGCCGAAGCTTAGGGAGTATATTTCTATCATACAGCAGGTCCACTGTTAGGGGAAAAATAGAAGAACATGCTAGCTCTTATTGAAGGTTAAAATAATTGTAAAATTATCCCAAGAAATCCACTGACCAAGAAATGATTCAGTGGGTAACCCAAGAATACCTTTGACAGTATGTTTTTTTTTACTTCCAGATGAGCACCGCTCAGCGGGTGGGAGCTGGGAGGAACCCGTGAGCACGGTACGGAACTCCACGTTCCGGCGCTCACAGAGGTTCAACAGCACCCTGGACTCTAGGTAAGTCTCCATGGACTTATTATGAATTAACTGTAGGACTAAACTTTAAACTTGGTCATACGCAGATCAGATGCTATTTCCACTTTTCGCCCCAAGGATGCTCTCACGATACCATTAATTGGTGAATTAAGGATATAGGTTGATAGGTTTGTTTCGGTTTTACTGGAAAAATTGACTGAAATAGCTACCTATTTGCTCAATTCAATAAACTAAATATAGATCATCTACCAGTGCCTGTAAATCATTCGCATGATTAGATTCAATGAGCTTTGCGTATTATCAGTTTTCTTTGTTTCTCACCAATAAAACTTGCGACCTTGCAAACTCAAAAAATTATGTCACCCACGGATATTTATTCTACCAAAATTAACTTTTGTTTATGTTATAATTAACGCGGTGTGGTGGAAGCATCTGCCACTTCCTTCGCTGTGTGGTCTCGTTTGCAACAATTAGCATGCGCGCAACAAAAATTAACGCAAATTTCCGGTGGACAAACTCCAAAGGCCACCGTTGGGGTCACCGACTCGTCGCACTGTAGCGTCAGTTCACAATTGCACTTCTCATTATACAGATACACGCGTATACGATATCGTTTGCCTAAGCTCAAGATAAACTAGTACAAAGTGGTGAAATATACACGTGAAACTATGAACACTATGTGGTTCTTCTTCCTTATGTTGATTCTGGCCTGGACTGACTAAATCGGTAGTCAATTTTTCCAACAGTTTTGACCGTTTTGCCTAGTTTTACTTGTATTCATATTTGTATTTAATTAAACTAGCTGTGCCCATGCATGATTTACTCGCTCCGTTAAATTTAAGAAGAATGGGGGCTTCAGTTTGTAATAGAATAGTATTTTTATTATTAATGCCTTTTACGCATTGCGCGTAATTTTGTCAGGTCCTACCTAAGGGTCACCGTATTTAAATTTTATGTGTATTTTAATTTTAGGCTAGCCTACTTTTCTTAAGAATTGGCCCATCTGATGCTAAATTAAAATTTTAAATCCTACTGGTAGCACAGAATTACTAATATTACCAGCTGCTAGTTCCAGAGATAAGCGCGTTCAAACAAACCATTTAGCTTTATTATATTAGTATAGATTACATTTGTTAGTTGATTCTGTCTGAAGTAGAACTAATCAGTGGTAGGAGAACTAAATCGTTTTAATAGTCTTCTGTATGCCAACACCTCTTGACGACATTTTATTTAAGGAATTCCCTGACAATATTTCTCCAAATTTGTTAGTAGAACCTAAATCAGTTGTAGGAGGACTACATCGTTTTGGTAGTTCCACCTGTTTGTCATTATCATTTGAAGCATGTTCAGTAAAGGTTTTTCTTTTTTTATGCAATGCATTTCTTAGTCGACTAAAAAGTAGACCTAAATCAGTGATAGAAAGACTAGGTTACATACAACGTATCGTTTTAATAGTTTACTGTATGTAATCAGCACATTAGATTCTTTGTCAGATAATGCATTCTTTATCAATTATTGTATAAAAATGTATAATAATGTATTCTTTATCATTTATTGTATAAATGATAAAGAATGCATTATCTGACAGAATATTCTGCATGGGAAAATCAATATAATTGTTTTATTGCGTACAAATAAATTTCAACCATAGGGTAGTAGACCCTGTGGGAAGACCACATTTTTGGCAGACTGTATTCGATTTATGTGCTTCTGTTGAATACTCTATGGGATTGTTATGGGTTTAAAAAGGATCCCTTTTGATAGCAAAGGGATCGTCCAAAACAAGTATTAAATAAAATAAAAAAATGAAAAATATGTCACGAGGGAAAGAACTTTACTTTATTTTAAAACTATTTTTATACCTAAATCAAAAATGTCGGAAAAAAATCTACCGCCCTCATCGCCAAATTTTGATCGAACCGACTTACGAAAAAATAGGGAAATTGTATAGAACCTAAAATTAAAATATGTATTTGAGAAGACAAATAAATAAAGAACAGAACCCTTCACAAGCAAGTATTCGCACTCATTAATATTTAAAACTGGTTTTGATCAATAACAATTTGATTTTAATAACTTAAAAAGTTACAATGGCTACCTCGGACACCCAGACCAGACCGAAGGCAAACTTAATTCTTATCTTTAAAAAACTGTAAGTATAGTAATTTATAACACGTTCATGTTACGTTCACAATATAAACATGAAGATAAAAATACCAATTTTCCCACAAGATAAGTACATTGATATCATATTCCAATGATTCATATCCATTCATGCTAATATTTTATGGGAACAATCTTAACTAAATTGTTGAGTTTAACCAATTTTGATACCAATTCTACGGACAATTTACAAATTTTGCTCGTCACAAATTAAGCTCTAGGCTTGTACCATGTGTACCAGAAATAGTTGTATAATACATATTATATTTTATAAACACCCAGACCATATCAAACTGTACAGCAAAACGTACTAATATTTTTTTTGCCATGGGTGGGAATCGAATCCACGAATTCAGAATACCATACCATATATAAAAATTGTTATAAAATAGCTATAAAAATATATAATACAATCCCACAGTTTTTAATAGAATTGTTGCCAATAAATAAATAAAAGAAATATTACGCAAATGGCTAGCAGAAATTTTCTATCAGTTGCAAGATTTTTTAAACTATATATGGACTTGAATGCATACCTATATGTAATTGAAACGTTAGGATTCTTGTAAAATATTTGCACCCAGAGGCGAAATAAAGCGGACCTTTATAACACCTATCTATGTACCTTTTTTATATTATGGCTACGACAAGGTGAAAAAAATTGTAACGGCTCTTACTTACCCATTACACTACCTACCTATTTTTGGGAAAGAAAAATATAGTATGTTCCTTTAATACTTATCAATATGGTTTAAATCTCAATAATATTTTAATCTTTCAGCCAACTTTTCGCTGTTTTTTTTAAACTATCCAGATATTTGCAAAATAACAACTGCTATAGACATTTCTGTGAAGTTCATTATATCCAAATAAAAATAGGAAAATTAATTAAGAAAATTAACACTCATCCTTTTCCTGTAGGTACAAGAATGCGTTCCGCATCAGGCTTTACATCTAAAACTCTTCCACCTTCAAAGCTGGCGTTCTGTTTTTTTTTTATATTTATTTATAAATAGGAATGTAAATCAAATCTATTTAAATCCAAAATTTCAAATAAAGTTAGGAAATAATTATATATGGAGTACAGCGTTATATGGAAGCGTTTGAAATGTGGTCCTATACCACATTTCTAACAGAGAGAATCAGCTGAACAGAGAAGAAGGCGAATAATGGTAAACGAGAGAAGAACATTATTGGAAGTAATAGAATACATGACGGGGAAGAAGTTTGGACACTTGACACGGAATGACGCTAATCTAAAAACAATAAAGGAAGGAAAAGGGGGGATGAAGAAGGTTGAGAAGAAGATACATAGATCAAGTGAGAAGAAAATACTCGTCAAGACTCACAGGGAGGTCAAGGCGTTGGCCGAGAATAGGCAGGAGTGGCGATACCGACAAAAGCCTAGATCTTAAATTTATATGGCAATAAGCTACTTTATAATTTTATATATAAAACAACAAAATAACTGCTGGTTAACTTTTTAAGAATAAAGTTTGTAAGCAACTTTTACAGGATGTGGGTAATAATGTCCCATTTATCATATTTTTACCCGACCCGTGTGTAATTTCCGGGTGTTACGAGACCGCTGGGGGCTTAACCGGTTAATTGATTTGCTCAAATGAAATATGCTTCCATTTAGTTTTAATACTACAGTATAGATTGATTTAGAAAGTCTACAAAGAACAAAAAATTTTATAACCTCCCAGCGGAGGTTCTGATTGTTTTCTTTCTTTCTTTAAACTGTGAACTTTCGTTTATCATTTAGACGGCGATCAATGTTGTTAAACAACAATGTAAGTCTGCTTATAATCAGGTAGATACAAGCATGTCGTGCTCCAATAAAAAAAAATACTGAATGAAAGGAGACTACCACCTCGACAAGAATGTCTTCTGAAAATCGGTGAGTCCATATATAGACTACGACCTAAATCGACTAGGTCACTTGACGGTTTTTGCATCTGTATGGGCGGTGGTAACAAGACCGGTCAGAGGCCTTCCCAAGAGGTCAGACCCAATATTTAATACATACTTGTATTATTTGTTACATTATAAATTGTATTAACAATGTTAACATATAAATATAGTATGATGATTTTGTAATAAGGTGAAGGAGAATATATAAATAATAAAATATTACACTTATATAATACATACCTTTGTTTATATGTACATACAAAGAAGTTTATATTATATTATTATAAACAACTATTCAAATATGGCCTAGACTAAGTAAACATTCCTCGGTTACTTTAATGTATAATCTTATAGTGTATAATAAAATAAACAAAGGTTAATTAAATAAATGATTTAAATTTAAAATGCACTGATTTATTTATTAAACCTTAAAAGTAAATACAGGATAATATGTAACAGACAGACTAGTATCATTGTACAGACAATCTAGTAAACAGTCTTTGTACTGAAAATAGTGTTAACAACTTAGATTAAAACAAAAAGGAAAGTAACAGTACATAGTTTTACGTTTAAACTTTCCTTTTCTATCTAGACCAATAAACATATTTAGATGAACGCTTAGAAAGGGTTAAAAAAGAAGAAATAAGCTGAAATCAATATTTTTAATGCTTGTAATGTTTAAAATTAACTTCGAAAATAAATATTACACTGTACAGTAAAAAGAAACTGTTGAAGATAATAAAAGTTGCAATGTGAATTTTAAAGAACATTAACGTTTTTATTCAGTAAGGAAGTTAAATGTGTAAATGTTAAAAAATACATTTTATTCTGGAATCTACGCTCAGTACTAGTGTTGTTAGTACCTCCTCTTGGTGTTATAATAGTTTGCTTCCGTTGGGACATGCTTCTTATGAGTTCTTCAATAAAGTATTGTTGAATCCAATTATATTCCTCCTCCAACGTGCACTAAAGGTCTCGGTATGTTAGAAGGACCAAGATCCCTTTGATCTGTCTCCCTGGTCTATCCCAGACTTCGATTGGGCTTAAGTCGGAAGAGTGTGCCGGCCGACCTATACATAACTTTCATTTCAATCTCCTTCAGGTATGCTAAAACTATCGCTGCAGCACTATCTGTGCATGCATTTATCAGAATAAAATCATCACCACTATATGGGGCAAAAGACACCTCATCTCTTCTAACATATCATCGGCGATTCGTACGTGCTTCCCAGCAAGCTCCCGCCCACACCACTAAAAAGCTCTCGTTTGATAATGTTGCACTGAGCATATCTTTCTCTGGGTGGTCTCCACACTTTGATCCGTCCATCATCTGCCTCAAGGCAAAACCTGGATTCGTACGTGAATAACACACGACCCCCAAGCATTATTAATCCAAATTTGCTCGCATATTTGCCGTGGCTTCTACAAGGAGAGGCCCTAGCTGGCAAAATGAGCTTAAAATCCAGCCTCTTTGCTACATATCCTTCTTACTGTTTGAATGCTTACCGTAACTTGTCAGACTTCTTGGGGCTTATTATTAATTTCAGTTTAAAGAGCCATTCCATAGTCACTACTCACAATAAATTTGGTCTCAGCCTTTGCAGTAGTGACTCGATTGCGACCTTGTCCACTGTGTCTCCGTTTGACATTACCTTCGAACAGAATTTACAACATGCTAAGTTGGGCCACTTCTCTAACTATTTTAAATTAAAGTTATGCTTAGATTACAGATAGCTATTATCCAGACTTGATCTAACTATCAAGTCTGGATAATAGCAATTTGTTATCGGGACTTAACTAAACTGAGATCTGAAATTTTCAATATTTAAATAATTATTGTTGAAATAGTCGTCAATTTAACGGAGGTTATGTACTAGCAACCGGGCCTAAACCTGCAAAGAGTTGCTACTATTTATAGCTACTAAGCACCTTTGTCAGTAAACTGGGTCAGTCAAATGTATGGCCCATTTACCTATGACAAAACATACTTTTTGTAAACACTCTATGACTATGTTAATTTTGTCAAGTGAAAAGTGTAACGGATTAATTTTTCAACCACATTGTGTCATGCCAGTCAGCCATAAGATAGTTAAAATCATAAAGCCAACGGGATCAAGTGGCGCTCGTACGCCGGATATAATTTAGCAATAACCAAGTCACGCGCATGTCGCTGTGGGTTAGACATCCGGTGGTCTATCACGGTGATCTTAGGTTTTTGTATATGACACGTCATCGTTGAACCTATTTACATTATTCTAAAATATAGTTTTATTTAGAACACGAGTATTTTTTCACAATTCCATTATTTTTATGTTTTCAGTATCACTTACCTAACTAATTTTTCTAGTAAAATAATGTTTTATATGAACGGCTTTTTAGATAAAATAACAAATGCGTAATGTTGTCGTATCATGCAAATAAAATACATTTGGACAATTGATAAGATTTGAATCAAGTGTTTAGAAATGATGAGGTGGTTTGGAGACCTTCTTTTTACCTATTTTAAAAGGCCTTTTTTTAATCTTAAAATTATTGTTTGAGTGAACACTTAAATGAAAAAATACGTGTTACGTGTGTACGATGTATTGCGGCGGAGTTATAGCACCCGCGATGGTACGTACAAAAATATTGACTTACTGGGCCAGGGTAGAGGGATAATATAAAACTACTTACTTATATTAAAAGGTCAAGCCTAAATATTTGGTAGAATCGTATACTTTATTACTTATTTATTTATTTACCTACAGAGCTTTTATAAATAGGACGACCAAATTGGTGTTTCATGGGAATGGATCAAGTGGGTGAAAGTGATGAATTTAAATTGAAAGCCTTTATTACCTTTTACAATCATCAGATTCAACATATAACTAGTATGTATAATGAACAAAGTTTCATACAATTAAGCTATCTGTAATCAACCCTTATCAAGCTACTTTGATAACATAATTATTTTAACATATTTTTTAATATGTATCCTTTTCGTAACTGCATCATTTAGGCAACATAGTGGGTGCGATCAATGTTGTTCAACAATGATATATCAGGTAGATACAAAGTCACATGCTGCGCTTTAATAATAAAATATTTGATCTATCAAAGTAAAAATTCAATGCATTTTTTTTTTTAAATACAACCAATTTCTAGCAAACTCATTTAGTACATTATGCCCAATTTTCATCCACAGACTTTACCGAAACATAACTTGACTGTTTTTCATTTTATAGTATACATTTAGTTAGAAGATAGTATTATCTAAGGTTAGCGAAAACGGTAGCTAGTACGGGCCAGCACAAACACAGACACGTTCATAAATCTAGATATCTGGTAGCTGGCACTAATTCACAGAAAAGTTTATTGTTTGCTCACTTTTTACTTCAATTTATAGCTATGGCGAAGTCCTTTGTTGAATTCAGAATGCTTCACGATGATGAATAAAACATCATCATTATCCGGTGACCATTTCCCGCTGACTTTTAACATATCTTAAGAACCATTTAGTGAACTTGACTATCAGCTATATCTATATTTGGGATTTATCTAATGAAGTTTGGGGTTTTATGACAATAGAATCGTGTCTATTATCTATGTTCTTTCTTCAACATTCTTGAAACTGCATAGGTATTCTTACCGTCACACCAGCAGTTTCTCAATGCCCTCACAATTGTATTGATTTAATAATGTCCCTTCACAGGACCAGCGGACAGTTTCGCAACACGATCAGCCGCGCTCGTGTACTATGCGAAAAGTTCCGGATCGGTGCGGCGAGCGGCGGTACCACCCCCCCTGCACCGCCGCCAGAAGACGAAGGAGGGGGGAAGTTGGGAAGGTGGTTCAGTCTTCGAGGACGATCTACCCACCAATATGATATGCAGGGGCAAGACCCGGATAAAATGCCTAAACTTCCTGAGGTAATTACTATGGGGTTAAATCTTACCCCCGTATTCTAAATTGTATCCTCAAATCCCCTTTTCACTCGAGGAACGATTAAGACAATCAGTTCTTTCTTAATTTGACAATTGGTGGAAAGAGATAATAATATGTGGGTTACAAGAAATTAGAAGGTCCAGTTAATGACGGCTTAGTATCTACTCACGATTTCAACTCATCAATAGATGATAAATTTGTTAGGCAACACGTGAAGTAAGACATGTCGTGAAATAAGTAAGGTTCCTCCAGGAATAAAATGTAATTTCCAATATGATTTCTTGTTTTTATCGTAAAGATAAAGGTGAATAGATAAACGTTAGAGTAATCTACATGTCTATATTCACCCAGATTCCTCTGGACTTTAACCTGAAAACGGGTCCATTAGGTTTTCTGCAACGTGGTAGTAGTTGTAGAGTTGGTTATACCTAGTCCCCAATGAATAAAGGTATTTGCAAACACCGCAACAGTGCCTCGAAGAGCTCTGTAGATCAACTCCCGAAATTGTTATTGAGTTTATCCAAAAAAAAAAATACCATCGGCTACGTCGAGGTGGGAATATAAACAGCACCGCTGGGTACCCTGAGTAAGGCACCAGTGGTGGTACTTTTTTTAATCAATTATCCGATCTAAATATTTTCATGTCATTCGTTTAACATCTTGTAAAAATCAAATGTCACGGCTAACATTATAACAAAAAATAGGCCTATGATGCAATGTTTTATAATAGCTTATATTTAAATGTCGACATACCAACATAATAAAATTTACAGGGCTTAGAGTGTAAGATAAAATTGACAGTTCTTTCACACTGGTTTATCGACATGTCTGTCATATTTATCTATCGACCGACCGACCTCCTTTCTTAGCACCTAAATTACTGTTACAGCCATTTACACTATTATTCGTGCTGTAGTTTTTGGCTACGTTTTCCTCTAATTAGGTAGCAAGTAGTTTTGTTTTGCTACATTTAGAATGGTAAAATGACAAAAAAAATGTTGTCAACTCAGCAGAAACCTTGACAAGTCTTGGCGTATTTCAAATATTTATTTTATAATAAAACTCTGTCATCATAATGTGGTTATTTATTCAAAGACTCTATCGAGTAGCTGTTGGAAGCAGTGAGTCAACAGTGATTCATGTATCTCATAGTTATGCTGTGGTCGTCCGAGCCATGTATACGAGTTTCAAGTTGCCTTAAGCTATCAATATGGAATATTTATTATACGAATACACGGAATATTGTTCACAATTATTTAGAACGGAACTTCATATACAGGTACGACCTCTTTTTATGGCATAAAATTGATGCTCTTTTCCAATAAATATGTTTAGTGTAAGTGTATTCTTAACGGTTTTCGTGTTTTGTCGGCCATGTTTGTTTATCAACGCCATCTTGCGATAACTTCATGCAACTAACTTCTTGACGCCGCCGCTTTATATTAGGTAGATTGCTTTTGATTAAAGCTTAATCCATACAAGCTGCAGTCTGATTCTAGTAAATGAATTGGATATCAACTGGATTTCAAAGTCAAAATATTAAATATTTTCCATACAAAAGTGTCAAATATCCTTTGATATCTTATTCATTTAGTAGAATCGGGCATTATTGTTGTCATTGTTATAACATTTATGGTAATCATGATAAGGTATCAATATAATGTTATGTTTAATTTTATATTAGTTTTTACTAGTTTGTTAGGCGGGGGCTTGGATATCAAAATTTACCTGACATTTTTTCTAACAAATTGGAAACATTCAGTTCGAGTTAATTTAGTAGTTACATACTAAAGATATCGTTTTGATATTATTTTTTAGCGCCTTTGTCTGCGCCGTTCGCCTTTTATGCAGAGGTTTGGGTTGGATTCACACTCATGGCAAATATTCTGGTTCATGAAAAATATTTATTAGTATCGTTGTTCCTAGTTCTTAAATTACCTCTTCTTTGTGCCCTATACGATCAGAATAATGTATGTGTGTCTGTTTTTTTATTTATTATTATTGATTACTTCCAATTTTGTATTAACATGGGCACAACGAAAAACGATTATGGTGTACTCCGCATTTAATTTGACAGCACGTTGAATGAACCGGTTTTAAATTATGTATGAGTATTCATTCATGTCTTAACCATTCACGATTCAAACCGTTTTATTTTATAACCGCCATACTATTTAACACTCTTCTTTTAGCTCCAAATCTTTTGCAGTTTTTGCTGCAAGACTGTAATGGATTTCCGGTGGATAATAGACACGGTTACGAGCTTTTAAAGATTGGTGTATGCGAGGGTCAAACTTGAACTGGCCACTTGTAAATGGAACTCTTTGCCAATATGTATTTCATTCATTTGCGGTTAAGACTGCCTTCGAACCCTATTTATGAAAATCAATATTCAGTAGACAGCAAATGTAACTGATTAAAACAAATGCCTACACCATTTAAACTGTATCTGCTGCTGCCGTAGAGGAATCTAAATATAACAATATTAATATCTATTGCAGGTAGAAGAAGACCTATTCTCGAATGGCGGAGACCTTCGAGCTGGTCGAATACCACCGCCTTCCCTGGGACCTCCTCCAGATACCTTGACTGCAGAACAACTTCGACGAAGACATGTTGTGGCAGCTATTATACATAGCGAGAATTCTTACGTGGCTACCCTTCAGAGACTTGTTAATGTGAGTTTTTTTTTAATTCTGGTAATAAGGTAAAGGCATGAATTGCATTTTGGTTTATATGCCGGGCGGACATCATCTGTTCTCACATCCGGATAGGCATTTTAGCCAGGCACCTCGTTATTATATACCTCAATGGTTAAAGGACACAACATCATCGACAGGCTTGATAAATGGAAAAAATAGATTTACAGGGTGAAATTGAAAGGTTATAGTGAAAAATATACCAATTTATATGGGGAAGCCAAAGATTTTTTTTTCATTTGCGACACATAGTTCCATGGGAAAAGTGGTTCGAATTGATCAGTAGATCCTCATATTAGCCCAAAGGACAACCTCTCAAAGTTACCATGTATCCATATCAAAATGAATGAATATCCATTTAAAAGAATTTCATGCTGAACTCCAAGTCAATTTTGTACATACTCGTAACATATTTCTTATAGCCAGAAACTTAAGCATGGTTGGGTCTGTTAATAAATCTTCCCGAAACCTTGACGTTAAATCCATTCATTTTGTATTTAAAGTTTTGGATAGTAACTTGTTCATCATTTCAAGGCTAAGGGCTTATAAATAGAAAGGGTTGCTATTTGTGGAGCCAACTTTACGTATGAGGATTTTTTAGTAAGGTTGGATTAGTTTAGAGAGATAAACAGTTAGACTGGTTTAAATTGTATATTCTGCAATCCATTGGTCGACTTCAATGCCATGCCATTGATTCATTGATTGAGTTTTTAACTATTCTTAAACAGATTTATCTATTTCATTTGTTGACTCTTCTTCATCATTCATGAAACTGAAAAATTCACTCATTTCTTATTTTTATTCGACCAGGCATGCGAGTCTTAAGAATGAAAACCACAACGGATTCAATTTGTAGGTTGCTTCCATTATATCTAGAAAGACTCCATATTATAAGATGCAGGATTAATCACAATTCGAACACAATCTTAAAGGTTAGCTGATAGATACGATCTTAAATCCGGAATGAACCGAAGTAAATTAAACAATAAGGCCCAGTAGATGGATAAAGGAACTCAACAAATCAATTCAAAAATGTGTTGTTACAACTTAAATCATTACTAATTATATAATTTATTTATTTCAAATCTTCTTTTCGAAAGCCAATTAAAATATTTGTACAAACACTTTCAATCAATACCGCACAAGCTTTGCTTTGAGATAATCGGTTATGCAACTCTTACAAGCGGATGTTGCTTATTATTTGTTGCACTTATACTGTTTCGCAATAAGGAGGCTTTAGAAAACCCTTATTAGAGCGTATCTTTATAAATGTCCTGTCTTTAATCTACGCTATTTGTACGGAAATTGCACGTTTTATATGAATTTTTCTGTTATTAATACTGTAAAACGTGAAATGCAATTCAAAGGTAAAAGAGATCAAGAGAAATTAATTACCAAAGCCTAACACATAATTGATATTGTAATAATGACAGTTCGTAAAACAATAAGCTAAACTGTTAATTTATTGTCTAAATGTCGCTATATTAAATCACTATTTTAACGAATTATAATCCATGAATATCACAGCTATTTTCAAATAAAAATAGAGAGATATTAAGCAATTGACATTATTTAGCATTTGTTTTATCTATATTTTTAGTTTATTTCTGTTTTAAAAAATAACATATTTATGGTCCTGAAATAAAATGTTTTAAAATTCGGCGTGGAAATCGCTAATATCTTATGTGTACTTTTTTTTTCTGAAACTTTTTTTAACTGCAAGCTTTTACTTTCCTCAAAGTTTCGTTTTGGCAATTATAAATTCACCAAGTTAAATGCGCGTCGTAAACCATTAATTAACACCTCCATGCATGGTACCTAAAACTGTTCATAATTCTGTGTCTATTAGAGGCTTTCGCTTTATTAATGGCTCTGTAACATCTGTATTAATGGTAATACTTTCTTTTATGATGTTTTGCCCAAGTTTTATGGCCCTTTTTCACTTTTTCCTTTGGTATGTGTGAAAATGCAATTCTTTCAAGTATGACTCAACAATGTATACTGTGCTAGCGTTATCAGAGTTTGAAATTAACTACATGCCCTACCTCTATTAATAAAACATAGTATATACATTATGACTTTGAAAGGTTGTACTTTGGTCCAATATGATTCTCTATTGAGCAAATCGAAAAAGTTTTCCCATGGAATCCATGGGTCTCAAATGAAAAAAGAAAATGGGAATATGGCGAAGGCATTTTTATTTTATTTTTTTCATTTGCTAAAGTTTTATGATTTGATCAGTGGAGTACTGTACTCATATTATATATAGGGTGATTTTTTCAAGAGTGCCTTCAAGGCCAAAAGCGGAAAATTCTCAAAGGATTCTCGGTGCAGATTTTGACAAAAACTAAAACTGCATGATTTTTGTAAAAAGTATTCTCCTAGCGGGGAGTTCCCTGTAGTTTAGGATTTGGCCTTGAAGGCACATTTCAAAAAATCACCCTGTATATATTATATTAGCCCAAAGCACAAAACTTTCAAATGTACATATATCCTAATCTTTATTATTTAATTGTATTGATTTATCGTTTTTCTTGCCCTGTTTCTGTAAAAAAAAATCTATGTATTTGTTTCCTAAATATAAAATTATCTTATGTAATATCTGTGATTTAAATTCGACCGGAGGAGGCAACGTGGAAGGCCCAGGAGGAGATAGAGGAATGAGGACACCTTTTTGAGGGACTGGTCCAACATAGCAAAAAAATAGAGAGAGATGGAAAGAGGGAAGGGAAGCCTTTGCCCAACAGTGGGACAGTATAGGCTAATATATATATATATATATATATATTTAAAGCGTTATATTTCGACCTTTTTTTAATCATTTCTATAGACATCGGCAGTTGTTTATAGGGCGCATAAAGCAAGCCAGAAATCTAGTTCTCCGACTATGAAAATAGCTCAAACCCAACAAATATATTAAAAAAAAAACATAGTAATAATACAAGATATTTAAAAGTAACTGGCTCTTTGAAAAACGTAATAGCATAAAGTTGCCTCGATAGAAAAAAAAACGCAAAGTTACCTCCATTTTTTTTATCGATATTTCCTTTTAGGTACTTCAAATCAAATATTATTTATTTACATTTCGTTTAAAAAAAAAAGTTTTAACAATAAGGTCTAGAGAAAAAGCCTAAAGCCATGTTTTTATAACTTATGTATATGTATAAACATATAGCGCATGGCCTAGCGTTTTTGTAAAATTTTAAATATTATGAAAATTATAACAAAAAACTGTATTTTTTCCAAGAATTCCGCGCGAGATTTTTTTTTCTCACTCTTTTTATTTACTTTTGTACATCCTCTTAAGCCCTTTATGAATTCGCTGGCGGAAGAAAATTACTAGGACAGAATATTTAATAAATTTCTATTAACATAGAATATCCGATTGCTTTAAATACAGTATGGGTCAAGAATTCCTAACACTTCATCTTACTTAAGATAATATAAATTCATGACGAACATATACTCATTTTGTTATACAGATAGGAAATGCCGCCAGTGTCCTGGGCACTATGCCGCACGGCACAAATTTGGATTATATTTTAATTTTTTAGGGTTTTATTTATATAGGTTAAACCTAGGCGAGTATATATTTTATTTTGTTAAGTTTTAATTTATATTTTATTAATTATTAAAATAAAATACCTACATAAGAAGTAAGTTTATAAGAGATCGACGAATATTATATCTATGGTTTTATCGGCTGGAAGATAGGCAGGGTAGTGAACCCAGATATGACACTTTTCAGTTACGATCATGGAAGTATGAATAATAGAGAAGGCTTTTGTAAAATATAAACCACTATATGTATCTGTCTCGATCGCGCTTATTTAAATCTACATATAGGAAGAGGTCAACAGTTTAGTACTTATCGTTTAATTTGCTTACGAAATGTAAACGTAGCCGAGTCTGCCATATTCTGGCCTCACTTTTTGTTTTTGGTGTATATGATGGCCACCCATCTTCTGTTCTTATTTTTTAGACAGGCGATTTAGGGCTTAGAATATCTACTTTCAGGGTAGAATCTGTTATTTTTAAGTTGATGTTAATATCAATATTATAAAGTGTGTTCTTATAAGTCTCATGTCTGTGGCATCGTAGCTCCAAAACTGATTGACGGATGTCTTTTTTATTAAAAACTTTTCACAATTAAAATTATATCTAGAGTACTGCAAGCGCAGCTGAGTACCCGCCTTAATCTTAAGTCGCCATATAAATATGTAAATGTGCATTGCTAAATTAAATATTGTTACTTAAATGAGTGGCGAAACAAGTTGAACTGATTACACACTTGTTGTCTGTAAATTTATTCATTCACTGCAGAGGTGTGACATGACATTACGCGAACATAATTAAAACTAAGCTGACAGCCGCAAATAGCTTCGTAACAACAGATCCGTATCAGTATGTAGATAGATGTCTAAAAGAATCAAAGTATAGAAACGTTTCGTGCCTTCTTTTTAACTATCCCGTCTGTTGGTGTGTCGCCTCTTTTTGAAGTCTACTTATTTTAACATTAATCGGATTACTTATAAAATATTTAAACTCTGTTTAAGCTTAATTTGTTACCTACTTATGCTTTTTGTTTTTGTGAAAAAATAAAACATACACTATTTAAATATTTTATAAGGGAATTTGTGTAGTATAGTAAACAAGGTAGGTAATGTCTTATATTGTTTTCTTAATAATGCGACCTAAAGAGATAAAACACACCTTTTTATATAAAAAGGGGGTTTAAGATAGGTTGATTGAATTAAGTTTAAGTTAAAATCTTGATTTATATATCGTTGTTCGGCCACGCTCTTTTGCCTACTTCACCCTTCTAGCAAATCTAATCCAGTTTTCGTTGACGTAACTGACATATGCAAATTATTTAACTGGTACAGAAAGCAGGCAGAGGTCTTTCTTCAACATTGAACTAGCTACTGAATTTTAATGACTTGTTATATAATATGACATCCGTAGATGCATCTCACGATAATCAATATGAAACGGAACTGTAGTTGACAATAATATTTTTTAATATTGGCAATAATTTCTGCGAAAGGCGTTTTGATTGACAATTCCATGTTTCTACTTACCGGTTTTTCTTTTAATCTTGCGCAGCTTTTTTTCTTTTCTGTCTAATTATTATTATTTATTATGTAAATTTAAAACTTTCTCTAAGTACAACAATTGACAAAGAAAAAATGTACGTAATTAGTTTTTTAAATATCACAAAACTAACAATAATGTGACCCGATCTCTGTACTAAAAAGTTTTCTTTTTTAAACTTTCATGAATTTTCAATAAGGCAACACTAAAAGCATATTGATGAAAGTTGTCAAAAAATTGTATGTAAATATTAGTGGCCCACTTAACTATTGTCGCCTACAGTTTGTGTTATTAATTTTGCATATTAGGAAGTAGGGCAGTATGTATGTATGAACAACAACCAACTATTATTAAGTAGAAGCGAGGTCACTGCTGTTTTAATTAATATTTAAATTTAAGTACTATTTTATATATTATATATTTATATATTTAGTTACTATTTAAGTATATTTTGTATATTGCAAGCTTACACTAATTAGCAATATGTTAAGGCTAAATGTATCCTAAATATTTTATAAAAGATGATTATTTTGATTGCTAATTTTTACCCCTGGATTTCACTCTCTGTTTAATTGAAGAAAACACGCTTTTTATTGTAGCACGGTATGTGTCATTGTATATACTTGATGGTAAGCAGACCAGACAAATTCCATGAATGGGGTAGAGAATGTTTAACAATAGTGATCGCTCCCACTATGCTCGTTGCTTTATCGTCAAATCAATCGGCCGTTTCGTAACTGTACCATGAAAGGAAACACACTTCGATAAGAAATCGATATTACCTACTTTGATTTCTGTTAGCGTTCTTCCTGATTTTTTTTTCTTTTTTCTCGGGGAAAAGGAAGGTCGAGGTTCGTCGTAGCGTGTTTTTTTTTTTAATAGCAATATTAGGGTTTATCCGTTCAACTTATAATATAACATCTTTAGTATCGTTTAACCATGGCTAACATGGCCTCCTCCGTAGACGAGTGGTTGCGTTGCGGTTCGATTCCCACCCATGGCAAAAAAATATTAGTACGTTTTTCTGTACAGTTTGTCATGGTCTGGTTGTTTATAAAATATATATCGTTATTACTGGTGCACATAGTACATGCCTAGAGCTTAGTTTGAGACCAGAGCAATATGTGTAAATTGTCTTCTCACTGTCAGAATATAGATTAGCCTAAAAACTGTTGTAGAGAAACGTTATTGAAATAGCAATGTAAGGGTTCACTTATGGCTAACAGTTAGAGAGCAGTCCATTATATGATTACTACTCTTAAAGAAACCATCTTCTGGACATGAAATATCATTCTTAGTGTTGCCCCAAGTAGTCTGGATACAGTTTTAGATTTCCCAGCTGAAGGACCGGGAGACCTTTCTCCCCCCGGACCTTGATCTGATGCTGCGTGTCTGCTTAGCCTTAACACAGCCCAAAAGGTTTTGAGCGGTTTCCGGATCAGGCACCTCACTGACAACGGACGAAAATCACGTTTTAATTTATATAAATTTCCACATGGTAACAAAATCTAGTTGATAATAAAAACATTTATATCATATTTAAATAGCCTCCGGTAGACTAGTGGTTGCGTCTTTGGCGCTGTATCCGGAGGTCGTGGGTTCGATTCCCACCCATGACAAAAAAATATTAGTACGTTTATCTGTACATTTTGTCTTGGTCTGGGTGTTTATAAAATATAATATGTATTAATTATATCGTTGCTTCTGGTACACATAGTTCAAGCCTAGATCTTAGTTTGTGACCAGAGCAATATGTGTTAATTGTCCTACATATTATTATTATATATAAATACCACCTTCCATTTCTAAAATCTGTTGAAGCGATAATATTTGCCATGCCTTAAATGAGGCACCAGTCGTTTATTATTAGGCATACATAACGTGACCTTACGTCCTGTTTTAAACGGGGCGTAAGGTCGTATACGTCCTTTTTCGTTACTCCGTCCCGTTGTCTCCGAGGAAAGCGTCGCGTCCGGACGCCGAAGGGTCCCGTTTTCACTTCCATAAGGGTCAACACTATTGAAAATTCAAAATCTCTATTATATATAAGAGAATATAGGCCTTTTCTAAATGTATAAAAAATTGAGTTTTCGTAGACACCTGAAAAAAACATAGCTTCTAATTTTTGGTCTCAAATCCATGTTGATAACGAAAATCAATATTTAAATTTTAAAAATCCAATAATTTACGTCTTATTCAAAATCACCATATTGGAAATTAAAATTAAATATAACTTTTTCTAGTTTTTGAATAATTAGATACCTATATGAACTAAGTTTTTTTTCAATGTATTTTAAAAAAAAAAACATTTGTTTCGTTATTGTGACTAATAATTTCCACAATGTGTCCCATTTTGAGTAAAATTAAAAATGGTCACGTTAGGCATACATATGGGCTTTTCAAAAAATACTCGTTTACATACAAAGTTAATATTTATAATAATAAATTATGATTGTATTTATTAATAATTAATTAATTTTTAACCTTTACGATCAGTTAATGCTAACAACTTAGCAGTTTAATGGTAGTTAACGCGCTCGTAATTTATTTTAATTTTAACTTATTGAGATATTAATGTTAATGATAACGATAAATTTTATGAGCTATATTTTTAATCGTGAAGGTAATTTTTTATGGTTTTGTTGAGAGTACGGAACCCTCGTTATTTGTTGGAGATCTATTTGCTTGACTTCCCAGGTTGTATTTTGACGTCCCTATGACGTCAATTACGTCGAGAATGACACTAAGTTGACGTCATAGGGACATCAAAATGCTACCTGGGTTATTGCCCAGGAACCCTAGAGAATTTCCAGCAATCGCCTGAAAGGATATGAAATTGATTCTGAAATTTGACAGTTAATAGCCTAAAGCTCAGATCGACTACTTTTTTTATGCCAGATGGTAAGCAGAGGTACAAAGAAGATTGGAGTTGATCAATACGTTGTTGTTTAAGAGCATTGGTCGCCCCGACTATGCCTGTTAAAAGATGCGGTTACGAAATAAATGGCAGCGTAGACGAATTTGGATTACGAGTCATGTTTTGTAACCGCACCCTGAAAGGATACTACCATTTAAAGAAATCGGCGCAATGGTTTCCTAAAAACCCACAGACTAAAACCGTAGCAAGATTATAGTCACAACTTTTATTACGAGATCACCAGACTAATATCTCTGAAACCATATTTATTATTCATAGAAATTTGATTTATTTATAGATAAATAACATATCTAATTATATATAGATATATATGTATATCTTTTCGGTCTAATATCAAAAAGTATTATTAAATAATTGTAAAATTTCGCCTTACCAAAATATCACCGATAACATAATATACAACTTTTGTAGTAAAACATAATAACAATTTTATAATTTTATTTAAAAAAAAAAAAAAAAAATTTTTTTTTTGGATTATATAGCTACATGTTAGTATTTTAGTAAGCTATTTAGACAAACATTCATGAGATAATGTATTGGAAAGTCTTTCTTGCTACGAAAATAATATTGATCATAAAATATATATCTGCTTGATAATTTTTACATAGTTTATTATTCTATATCCGGTCACCTTGCAATATAATAAAGTATACTTCTTTTGTTTGGTGGTTACTTTGGTATATTTATTGGACCAAGGAACCCTAATTGCGCATATATATAAATTTACCGTATTTTTTATTACTAGTTCTTATATAAACAAGGATACATGGAACATAAAAATAAATACATCATTAAAATGTTTATGTATGTCTTTAAATGTATAATTATTTCTAAATAAATAACATGACATCATCTTCATTATTAAATTAATAGACCTCCGTAGCCTAGTGGTTGCGCCTTTGGCGTTGTATCCGGAGGTCGTCAGTTCGATTCCCACCCGTGACAAAAAATATTAGTAAGTCTTTCTGTACAATTTGTCATGGTCTGTGTGTTTTTAAAATATAACATGTATTATATCGTTTGTTCTGGTACACATATTACAAGCCTAGAGCTTAGTTTGTGACCAGAGCAATATGTGTAAATTGTCCTACATATTATTATTATTATATTTATCTCTTAATGTTTTAATTATTCTAGGACTATAAGAGGCCTCTAGAAGAGAGTAGTCCAGCCATCCTTAATGCCAGCAAGATCCAAACCCTGTTCCATCGACTACCTGACATATTGCAATGTCATCTGCACTTCCGCGCTGCCCTTACTGACTGCTCGCGCACGTGGGACCGCGATGAAAAGATTGGTAAGTCAACAAAATCGGTCCATTAGGAAGTTCTAAAAGTCAAATTATCCTCTAAGCCAGCAAGGTTCTAATGTTTATCTTTTAACTATCTCACATACTGCAATATCACCTACTAGCTATTGGCCACTTGGGACCGCGATGAAACGATTGGTAAGTTAACCAATTCGGTCTATCGGGAGGTTCTAGAAGTCTAATTATCCCCAAAGCCATCAATGCCCTAACATTTATCTTTTGACTATCTCACAACTGAAATATCACTTCTAGTTGTAAGCGCGTGGTACCGTGATGAAAAGTACCGTGGTAGGCCGATTTGGTTGCCTTACTCATCAGTAAGGCAACCAAATCGGCCTACAGAAGATTCTAGAAGTATAATTATCCTCTAAGTCAGCAACATCCGAAACCCTGGCGCACGTGGGGCTACTAACCCTCAACGCTAACAAGATCCAAATCCTTTACCACAAAAACAACGTTTCATGGTAACAAAACAGTATATGTTAAACTGATTCAAGCTTTCTTCCAAGTTCTTCCAAGTCTCATACATCAGGGTAGCCCTGAACGTGTACCCAGACTCCATAATCAACTTTATGATGATGGAATTCTAAGGAATGTTATAACTATTTCAGGCGAGGTCTTCCAAAATGCATTCTCCAAGGCAGTGGTCCTGGATGTATACTCTGACTTTATAAACAACTTCTCCGTGGCGATGGAGCTGGCGAAGATGGAGTCCAAGCGAAAGTCGGCGCTGGCGGATTTCTTCAAAGTCAAGCAAATTAGCGCACACGACCGACTTTCGTTCTTTGGACTCATGGTGAAACCTGTGCAACGGTTTCCGCAGTTCATCATGTTTTTACAGGTAAGGCCAATTAAGCAATGAATCTTTTTATTTTTACGAGGATTTAAAACTTTTGTTAAATTTTCGTATTGATGTTAATTGTTTGAAGTGCCTTTTAGTTCGATCGTGGTTATGAAAACTTATTTTTTTAATAATAATACTTCTTAGTACTATACTATATGCTAAAGTGACATTTGTCTCTTTCTGGATTTAATATTTGGTGGAGAGTATATAGCATATAAATATGAGCTTTAGTTATCCCGCTATATTACCCAAGGTTTTCTTTTAATAAATGGGCTTTTATATTAAACTCGGATAGCACGGATAGATTTCAACATTTTATAATAGTACGTTTCTTTACTGTGATTGTGGTAATTTTTTAAGTAAATTAACACTCTGTCAAATGATCTCACTCTTCTATAGCTGATTATATTATTGAGTGCTAAAATACAAACATTAAAGAAATTAATAAATAAGTGTATATGTCTATGAATGAGTGTGTGTGGTGTGTGTAATGTAATTTGTATTT
Organism: Monopis laevigella; assembly: GCA_947458855.1. NCBI lineage: Eukaryota > Metazoa > Arthropoda > Insecta > Lepidoptera > Tineidae > Monopis > Monopis laevigella. The sequence goes on along the minus strand of OX381580.1, from coordinate 21,462,126 downwards.
AGGTAACTTTTAAAGAATAATTCATTCGTAAAGAAGAACGGGCATAGCCCATGTATTTTCAGACCCAGGCTTAGAAGCCGCGTTCAAAAATGAAACCTATCCAGTTCGATAGAGGAAAATACATATAATAAAATTGTTACTTACATCGAAGTTTGAGAAGTTGGGAGAAAAAGTTATTCTCATTTGAATTTCAATTTGAGGTTATGTTATGACTAGTTATTAGGTTAGTATAGCGAAGAATTTCGGCCCGCGAATTATTAATCCGCAAAATTATTAGTAGTGTAAAATAATATTTTTTAATGTATAAAGCATTTTTTTTCTGCATAATGTGGACCAATATACAGAAAAGGCAAAAGAATCAGCACGTAACAAAAGTTGTCAGAACTTTTTTTTCCCAACTTCTAAAATTATTTTGAATACTGGAAAATAATGCTTAAATTATCTATTATTAAGTAAGCATATCATTGTTTGTGAACGTACTCCTTTATTTTCCTAATATTTTAAGCACATTAACACGTCACTCTTATTAGTTTAGCAGTCTGAAAACTTGAAATATAAGAATTACGTCAATTGGGTCGACACCTCTGATTAAAAAAAATTGTATACGTTAATTATTTATACGAACATTAATAACACGTTAGGAAAACAACTTAAAAAGCTAATGACCATTGAAGGTCTTTTCAAATATAAAATTAACAAAGAGAATGCAAGTCATATTATAATAATATTATTATTGGTTAGGAAATAATAAACAAATCATTGTAAGTTTAATTCGTCGAATTAACGTTGTATCCGGAGGTCGTGGGTTCGATTCCCACCCATGGCAAAAAAAAAAACTTTTTTTCTTTACAGTTTGTCATGGTCTGGGTGTTAATAAAATATATGTATTATATCGTTGTTTATGGTACACATAGTACTGTATCGATTTGTGGTCGAGGTGGTAGTCTCCTTTCAGGGTGCGGTTACGAAATGGGTGGTTAAATTGCATCACGAGTAAATAAAAATATACTCTTAATGCAATTCATCTTTGACGACGTCCATTTCGTAATCCCATCTTTTAACCGGCATAGTGGGAGCCATAAATGTTATTTAAGAACAATTATGATTTGACCCCATTCATGGATTTTGTAGGTCTGCTCACCACCAAGTAGATACAAGGTCACATGTCGAGGGCCAATAAAAAAAAAGTCTAGAGCTTAGTTTGTGATCAGGAAAATATGTATCCTTTATATTATATACGTGGTGGCCGAGTTGGTTAGACCTTGGACTTTAAAAAATACTCTTAGGTCCCTGGTTCGAATCCCGGTGTGTACCAATGAGTTTTTAATTAAAAAAGTATGTACATTTGTTTGACAACACCACTATAGTGCCTCGGAGAGCACGTTAAGCTGTCGGTCCCGGTTTCACTATACCAACTTGTGAAACTGTATAGATGGGTTATTGAGTCTATTTAAAACATCGCGACGAGCTAGCCACTAGTTCGGTGTAGACTCATAACATCGGCTACGAGGGGGGGATTAAAACCCCTCCGCTGTGTACCCTTGGGCCGTCTAGGCGGTCTCGGGCGCCGTAAGGTACCCGTGATGATATGTATGTATAGTATTATTATTGTGTGTTATGTTTGTCCAGGATCTCTTGAAGCACACACCTCCGGGTCACTCGGACCGGGTGTCGCTACAAAGGGCTCTCACCCGGCTAGAGGCTCTGGCGGACGCTCTCAATGAGAGGAAGCGAGATGCCGAGAGGACCCAGGTATAGTATTCATATATTTAGGTATAACATTAGAAATAGTTATACATTCATATCTTTATGGATGTATAACTATTTATTTATCTTTTCATATTATAAAACTTAAATTTTCTACACTTGTATCATTTTGTAAGTAATATATTTTTGTTTAACTCCATATATTTTTCCAAGACATTATATTATAAAAATTATAAAAAAACTATGGTATTGTATTGCAGTGGACTGTATTTAAGTTATACAACATTTTGTTGGCACACAAATGGATTTACTCAAATTCATATAAAATATTAGTTAATTACATTTAAAAAGAATTAAACGTATACATGACAAGACAAAAATATTCAATGATAACAATAAGTCAAACGTGTAGGGTAGGCGCACATAGACCAAGGCTCCGAGCAAGAAGCACATAAGTTTGGCTCAGAGCCCAATGTGAATATGTCTGAACCAGTTATAATTATGAAATCTAAGAGATTTAAGTATACCTACATGATCATGAGGCGGGCTAATTTGAATTAATTACTTGTTTGATTAGTTAACGAACATAATATCGGAATTTTTGGCCAATGAAAAATTCTAGTGGCGCTAGTTCCAAACCCCTTTATATGATTGTTGGTGATAATGCATTCATATTGACCGCCTTCATGTTAATTTGGGTGCATCTTTGGTGTTGCATCCGGAGGTCGTTAGTTCGTTTTCAGTAATGGCAAATATACAGGGTGAATTTGAATGGGTGTACTTTGGGCTAATATGATGTTCTACTGATCAATACGAACAACTTTTCCCATGGAACCATGTGTCGCAAATGAAAAAAAAATATGGCTTCCCCATACAAATTGATAATTTTAACTTTACTAGTTTGTATGGAGAAGGCAATTTTTTTTTTCATTTGCGACACATGGTTCCATGGGAAAAATTGTTCGTATTGATCAGTAGAACATCATATTAGCCCAAAGTACACCCATTCAAATTCACCATGTATATTACGTACATTTTGTTTTTCAGTACAGTTTGTCATGGTCTGGGTGTTTATAAAATATAATCCATCATATTCATAAAAACTTTATTGATCGTTTTAGCGGTAATTATTTAATATGTAGTGGCCGAGTTGGTTAGACCTCAGACTTAAAAAAAAACAAGACCACTATAGTGCCTCGGAGAGCACGTTAAGCTGTGGGTCCTAGTTTCACTATACCAGCTTGAGAAATTTCTATCCAAACATCGCGTCGAGCGATTATACCATCGGCTACCACGAGGTGGTATTAAAGCTAGCTAACTAGCCGTAAAGCACCCGTGGTGATATTTATTTATTTTTATTTTTGGTAGTTTTAGTTTAAATGGTCTTTTATCTTCTGTCAAAGATAATATTCATTGGTAACGATCAATGAAGTTTTTTATGAGTAAGGGGCAATATGTATTAGTATGGTTGTTTCTTGTACAAATAGTACAAGCCTAGAGCTTAGTTTTGTGACCACGGCAATATGTGTGAACTGTACTATACATAAAAAAATGTGTGTTATAAAAAAGCTTGTATATTTGCAGGCGTTCCGCGCAGCTCTCCGTCGACTGACCCGTAGCGGCGTGGCGGGCGCGGGCGGGGCGGGCGGCGCGGCCAGGTTCGGCGCCGCACGCCTGCTCGCCTCCAAGGCCGACCGACGACATCTGTTGAGGCAGGACGACCTCGTGCAACTGGTATGTCCTCGTCATAGCTTTTGTTTGCGTGGATATAGTCTTCTCTTTTTCATTTATGTACACTTTTCTTCAGACAGACACAGACCCACTTTTCTTCTGACAGAATCATTAGTCATATTCTTTGCAGTTCCTTCAACCAGATAGACTCAAAAGTATGACTCTTGATTCTGTCTTTGCAGTTTCACTTATTGTCAGACAGATATCAGTCATATACTTTACAGTTCCACCTATGTTCAGAAAGACTTAGAATCACTTTATTTGTCACATTATTTGCAGTTCCACATATAGTTAGGCAGATACACAGTCATATTCTCCTACAGTTCCACCCATCTTCAGACAGACTTATAATCACATTATTTGCAGTTCCACATATAGTTAGACAGATACACAGTCATATTCTTTACAGTTTCACCCATCTTCAGACAGACTTACAATCACATTATTTGCAGTTCCACATATAGTTAGGCAGATACACAGTCATATTCTCCTACAGTTCCACCCATCTTCAGACAGACTTATAATCACATTATTTGCAGTTCCACATATAGTTAGACAGATACACAGTCATATTCTTTACAGTTCGACCCATCTTCAGACAGACCTATAATCACATTATTTGCAGTTCCACATATAGTTAGACAGATACACAGTCATATTCTTTACAGTTCCACCCATCTTCAGACAGACTTATAATCACATTATTTGCAGTTCCACATATAGTTAGACAGATACACAGTCATATTCTCCTACAGTTCCACCCATCTTCAGACAGACTTATAATCACATTATTTGCAGTTATATTATATTTAGACAGATACACAGTCATATTCTCCTACAGTTCCACCCATCTTCAGTCAGACTTAGAATCACATTATTTGCAGTTCCACATATAGTTAGACAGATACACAGTCATATTCTTTACAGTTCCACCCATCTTCAGACAGACTTATAATCACATTATTTGCAGTTCCACATATAGTTAGACAGATACACAGTCATATTCTTTACAGTTCCACCCATCTTCAGACAGACTTATAATCACATTATTTGCAGTTCCACATATAGTTGACAGATACACAGTCATATTCTTTACAGTTTCACCTATCTTCAGACAGACTTAGAATCACATTCTTTGCAGTTCCACATATAGTTAGACAGATACACAGTCATATTCCTTACAGTTCCTCCCATCTTCAGACAGACTTAGAATCACATTATTTGCAATTCCACATATAGTTAGACAGATACACAGTCATATTCCTTACAGTTCCACCCATCTTCAGACAGACTTAGAATCACATTCTTTGCAGTTCCATGTATAGTTGACAGATATACAGTTATGTTCTTTACAGTTCCACCCATCTTCAGACAGACTTAGAATCAAATTCTTTGCAGTTCCACGTATAGTTAGACTGATACACAGTCATCTTCTTTAAAGTTCCACCCATCTTCAGACAGACTTAGAATCACATTCTTTGCAGTTGACTTAGAATCACATTCTTTGCAATTCCACATATAGTCAGACATATAAACAGATTCATATTATTTACAGTTCCACTTATCTTCAGACAATAGTGCTATTCTTTGCATTTCCACCCATCTTCAGATAAAATCAAAAGTCATGTTATTTGCAGTTTTACACCTATATTCAGACAGACACAGATTCATATACATTGCAGGTCCACACATATTTAAACATAGTCATACACAGAGTCATATTCTTCGCAGTTTCATTAAAATAGGAACAGAGACATAATATTCCTTGCAATATTTATTAAATAACGTAAATTTAATATGATCATATACCCAACATATGTGTATAAGTAAATATTTTCGTAGCAAATATTAAATTAGGCTAGGGTAGGCTTGAATTTTCGATTTTTTTGGTTTTTATTACAAAAAACGACTCAAATAAAATTTTATTGATCAAAAAAAAAAAATTGTTGACAGGAATTCAATGCATCTGGAGCAGTTTCGAAGTGCAAACCTCGACGTCTGCTACTTCTCAACGATTTGGTCGTGTGCGTGTCAGTGACGACGTCGGACACTGAACGAATCGCGCTTAAGTGGGCCGCGCCCGTGCAAGACGTCGAAGTGGCCGACGCTGGTTCATCGCCCACACTATGCCGGGTGCTGCAAGGTACATGCATACTAAAATCATTTTTTAACACATTATAAACATAAATTCAAAAAAGACAAAGGCGCTAGGTTATAAGCTACATATTTTAGAAGCTTTTATATTAATTTTATTTTACTGAGTGATGGCTTAATTGGTTTGACCTCACGACTTAAAATCATTACAGTTTTTAGATCCCATGTTTAAACCCCAGTGTGTACCAATGAGTTTTTAATTAAAATAATGTACATTTGTTGGACAATGCCACTATATTGCCTCTGAGAGCAGGGGCCTTACCAAAAGCCAATCGAAATACCCATCTAAAGTATGGGATTTGACGTTTCTCGTCGATCAGGCTCTGCCCATAGAGTAAAATTCCTATACATTTTTATCGCTTGATGCGGCGATTTTATTGACCAAGCTAATTAATGCTGTTTTGATGTAATAATTTTATTGGCGCCTTAGGATTGTCGGTTCTTTCAGATAAGGGCTCCCATCTAAATAACTATACTAGCTTATAGAAATATCTAATTAATTTTAATGTTTTACTTCTGCCAGGCGTCTCATGACGGCTTCTTTCTACAAGCCATTTATTAAGTTTCATGTTTTACATCTGCCGGACTTGACTCTATTGGTTCCAATTTACCAAAATTTCAAATATTTTCAGGCATGAACCGCAGTGGCAGCATGCGATCGACATCGAGTCAGTGGTCTTCGTCTACCGGCGACTCTCTGTGCACAGAGATGTCGGCCCTCATGCATGACTACGAGACTGTATCGCGGATGGCCGACCTGGCGAACTCCTTGCACGAGCCCTACGACCAGGTCACGCCCGATGTGTTCAAGACATTGCTGCAGAACATACAGAAGAGTATACAGGTTAGTTATATATGTCTCATAACCGAAACCTGAATAGAGGCTACCGCCTCTACAAGAAATAGTTGATGTAGTTTCATCGATGTCTACATGTAGGTTCCTAAAAACGTTAAACTTGTGAACATATAGCCCGCAATGCTCACAAAACTATGCCCAAACATCTAATCAAAATTAACTTTCTAAACGCTCATTTAACCAAAAGTAAAAACCTCAAATATATTTTTGATATTTGTGAGGAACAGCAATAATTAAGCAATCCTTGCTTAAGGACATCATGAAGTTTGTGTTCTCCATACAAATTAATATTTCGCACTTCCAGTATTTCTCCACTACCATTCGTTGCAGAATTAAAATAATAAATTCATTAATCTTTCTGTTTTGTTTTTTTTTTCATATTAATAATAGGTTTGACTGGTAGAGAATGCCTAGCGGCATTAAGTCCGCCTTTGTATTTTGTATGCAATAAAGATTTAAATAAATAAATAAATAAATACAAAAATATTTATTACAATTACATACATACATATCATCTCGACCTAGAGACCTCCTAGACGGCAGTTTTTTTATTAAAAAATGTATGTACATTTGTTTGACAACACCACTATAGTGCCTCGGAGAGCACGTTAAGCTGTCGGTGCTGGTTTCACTATACCAACTTGTGAAACTGTTTATAGATGGGTTGTTGAGTCTATTCAAAACATCGCGACGTGCTAGCCACTTCACTTCACAAACTAAGTGTTTTTAAGTCCCAAGGTCTAACCAACTCGGCCACCACGTTATTACAATCAAACTTCGGCTAACAGCCGAAGTTGTAATATTGGGAGATCAATTTTCGAAAATACAACATACTTTGGTAGCTAATGATAGAAAAAGTCATCGTAGACTTTTTTTTTTGGTAAATAAGTTGTTTTTTTAATTAACAGAAAAAAGACGACGAAATGGCCTGGGTGGACTCGTGCTGTCTCCAGCTAACGGTGCGAGGTCGCGAGGAGCCGCTCACGTTCCGCGCGAGCGAGCCCGGAGCGAGGCTGGCGTGGGCCACGGAGCTGAGACTCGCTCAGCTCGCGTCGGCCTCGGCTAACACCCCCGCCTGGAGACTGGCCGGCACGCACAGCTCGCCGCCGCATAAGATGCCGCTCTTTGTTGCCGCTCAACCTGTTTATTCTTCTAAAAATTTGACTGAGGTTTGTTTTTTTTTAGATATTTAATAACTATTTTATTTATAGAAATATATTGATTAATTTTCTTTATGAGATATAAATTAAAATTTCTTCATGTACTTTTACGTTAAAAAAAATGGAATCGCCTAGTTTAAGACTAAAGTGGTATTTTTTTTACAATGTTAAAAAAACATGAAAAACAAATTGGTCAACTTTTTGGTGCAACCCAATTTTGGTTATGTTCTTCCTACTCTGTGGTTATGTTAACGTAAACGTACTCGTTAAATCAGATGTGTCTATTACCATATCATAAGGAAATTATTTGATGGTGCAACCCGTTTGGACTAAATGTTAATGTTTCTGTTAATGTCACCGTTAGATGTTAAAATCAATTGTAATCAACTTTAACGGACACTTGGTGCAATTCACTTTAAAAATTTGACAAAAATAGATTTGGATTTTTTATTATTTCTGACACATGGTTCCATGGGAAAAGTTGTTCGATTTATTCAGTAGAGCCTCATTCAGCCATCATTAGCCAAAACTTACAATCTCCCAAAGTCACCATGTATAAAACCTTTAGATAAATAAAAATGTTGATTATTTGGCAAAGGTACAAACGTTCCTAATATTTATTTTTACATTCTTAAAACATTAATTGAAATTAATTATTCTTCAAAAAGCGGCCCCAGCCTAGTGGTTAAGTCACTGCGCAACTCATAACAAGGTTAAGCAGATGACAACAAGGCCGGCCTGGGATGGGTGACCGCTTTATACAACGAGAATATTTCATCATAAACACCGCAACAAGCTCGCCACTTGTAAGTTGTTGCCTCCAAATACCATCGGCGACATGAAGACGGGTTAATCCTTCCGCTGGGTACCCTGAGGCCGTTTAAAACGGTTCTCGGGAGCAAAATAGGCACCCGTGATGGTATTTTTTTTTTTTAATTATTCTCCATTGAATTTATAACATTTTTAGTATCAATAAGGTATAGTCAAAGTGGGTAAATGTAAACAGAGGAAATGCTTCCATTTGTAAAAATTGGAAGCATTTAAAACATGCTTTGGAATGCATTTATAGTTTATGATCTATGGCGGCCATTTTAAATTATCAGTGTCGAATGTTATTAAAAAGTATCAAAACGTGTTATTGGAGTAATAATTAGAAGCGTTTTTATTAACCTCTGTTTACATTTACTCACTTTGACCATAATCACATTTGGTTTATACATTTGTAGGTCCGATGTGGCTGCTTCTACAGCTGTAGTGGCGGCGGTCGTCGCGCTCGCCAACTCCTGTGGACGGGGACAGGGGGCGCCACCGGTCACGTGGCAGTGTTCCTGTTGCGAGCCGCGCGCCTCAAGCTGCTGGCAACGCTAGACCTGCCCGATATACAGGTACTACCATGGAGATCATACGGAGTTGCCTTAAGACTAGGGTTGCCGTCCCGCGTGAGAATGCATCCATGTCTGCGGCTAATTGTCCTGGTTTATAGTAAACCTAGCCGAATATAAACTCCATTCAAATGAAGAGTACTGCGCGCTGCGATACGTACTAACTGTGGAACGAAAACAAACACCATTGCAAAATGAAAAAAAAACAATGTATGTAGCTTGTTTACTGAATTGTGTTATTTATTTGAACAAAACTGATAAACGTTTATGTATTATGTAGACAGGTCCTGCTTTTTTTGACCAGGTCCCAGATGTTAATTTCTAGTCTCCCGCATGTCCGAAGAGTTGGCAAGCCTACCTATGACCTAAAATGTCTTTCCTAACTATATATATTTTAGTGTATTAGAATGTTTTTGATTTGATTTTGATTTTTCCCATTTTAAAAGCATGTTTTTTCAAACCCTTTTTTTACGGATTTTAATTTATTTGGACAGGTTTTAAGCTACTATATTGTTATTAAATGTTACTTGTATTTGACGCTCTTTAAAAGAGTCCACAAGATTTTTCGATAGTGGAGTCCGCGGGTTCAACATCTTACAGCGATCATACCATAGTATTCATATGGGGTGGTTCAATAAAATAAAACAACAAAAACTGCATGAAATGGGGAAAAAAAAACTATTAATTTATACTCGGCTCTATACCCCGAATCAGGATAGATGATAACGATGTCGTTTAAAACACCGGTACAATTTAAAAAGCGCGATTTGAAAACTCTAGGTGCTATTAGCGTGCCAGTGGACCAGTCATTTAGCGGCATTAGAATATTATGACTTTTATTTTCCTCTAACACATATTCAAAAACTGCTTTCACTCTAATGTCAAATTAAAAAGCATAACGCGTTAATGGATTTAAATTTATTTTTTGTACAAAAATAATTTGTGAAAAATGAGTTGAAGACATAAAACTGCCATAGTGCCTTAAATGGCCTATAAAACGAAATGTCAAACGAGTTCGTTGCCGCTATATTCTGTTCTCACTTCAACCAAACAACGCCCAATGATTGCTTTAGTTCTCACTTTTTTTTTATTTGTATGGCGGCAGCCATCTTCTGTTCTCAAAACTGGAAATGCGATTTAAGGCCCATGGGCACCTCCTTATTTTATCTCCAAGGCTGAAGACCTCTCATTGTTCTCCTTAAGACGTTGGCTAAATTTCTTTGACAAAAAATGGAAGGTAAAACATATGTAAAAATATAATCCATCCAAATTACTGTAACCGTTTTAAATCTTATCTAAACTAGAACAAACAGACTTATTTGAAACTTAATCTGGATATATTTATATATAACAAATGGTGTTTCATTTATATTCTCGAGTATATAAATAAAACGCCGTTCGTTAGTCTCGCTAAAACTCTGCGACATATGGTTCCATGGGAAAATTTGTTCAATTTGATCAGCTGAACCTCATATTAGCCCAAAGTACATCCTTTTAAAGTCACCCTGTATAATAGAGATGATTTCAAAAATATTGCATGGGTACTTGAATATTAACAAGTATGTTTTAATTCCAGGTGACTTCCATGGAATACGCGAAAGGCATTCGACAGACGACGTCTCTCTGCGGAGACACAGTGTGGCTGGGCACCGACGACAAGAAGATCCTCATCTTCTCCGCGCTGGAGCCCGAGAAGCAGGAGAAGCTAGCCGAGGCCAACACCGTGGCTGCTGTCACCCACATCAAGTACCACTGCGACGCCATGTTTGTGGGACTGGCCAACGGGCGGGTCTCTGTGTTCAGGTACCTTTTCTTATTATATTATATTTTAGGTGGGAGGCCTTCTATAAGCCGAATAGAAACCTTCTTTATTACTTCGCTAGATTGACGTCCTGGACTAGTTACCATCGACCATACAAATGCAAAATCGTCAAGTTTAGATTTTAGTCTGAGGGTTCACCTGTTTTGCGGAAACTCCTGCATCGCCTTCGTAGCGGCAATTTGGTAACCGCATCATTTTGCTGGCATAGTGGAACCAATCAATATTATCAAACAACAATGCTCCAATAAAAAACATAAGCAGCATAGGCATGTGATGCCTGATGGTAAATAGACCCATCAGTCCGTGAATGGGCTTAACACTAAAATTATCATAAACCGCAATATGGAGATGTGTACAGCTCGTAACTAAACAACTAACGAGTCGTTATCTCAAAATAAAAAGTGGTCCTTCGAGCCGGATTGCACCGTTTTTATTTATTTTATATGAAACGAAACCTCTTGATTTTTATAATTTTACAATATTGTATTTGTATGCTTATTTATTGATTAATTTACAATTTTGTTTTCATTTTTATAAATAAGTAATCTTGCTCGCGTTAAAATTAAGAAAGGATTAAATTATCTAAATAAACCCTTTTTATTTGATTAATTTCAGAAGGAGCTGTGATGACTCATGGGCGCTACACGAGCCGCTCGCTATAGAACTTGGCGACGAACCTGTTCACTGTGTGCTACCCGTGGACGGTATCGTGTACGCCACCTGCGGTCGGAAGATCTTCGCCGTCCACGCCGCCAGCGCCGACATCCTCAGGATACTGGAGCTCGAAGACCACGCCGACAGGAGTGTCAGGTACCTAGCCCACTCCGGCGTAGGACTCTGGACCGCCTTCGCAGACTCCACCTATGTCAGTCTGTACCACGCCGAGACCTTCGAACACCTCCAGAATATAGATATAGCCGCAGACGTAGCGCGTACTATCGGCGCTCGAGACGGAAGCAAACCAGCTTTCGTTTCCTCACTTTTAGCCAGTCAAGGATTACTTTGGGTCGGCACTTCCGCAGGCGTCGGCGTAACTGTACCCTTACCTAAACTAGAAGGTTTACCGTTACTAGGCGGACCGTGCGCCGTTGGCTACCACGCGCATGCCGGACCTGTTAGCTTTTTACTACCTCTACTATCAGACAGACCTGAACCCCGACGACCGCCGATCAGAACCGATTCCACACCAGAAGAGGACGAGCGGCCTAAGTTAGAACGTCGCGCGTCGGAGGAAGCCGCTCGCCCGCAAAGAGCGTTATCCGCCATCGTGCGCCGGCGACGTCCTCTAGACGCGAGGCTTAGTCGGACGCTACCCAAGTGTGCCAACCTGACCGCCTGCGACGTGTACGGACTCTACGGAGACCTCATGTTTGTAAAAGACTGCGCCAACGAATCCGACGTGAGTGGAGCGGGAGGCGAAGCTCTGCGGAGAAGTGACCCGGAACTCGCAGCTATTCCGTTTAGAGTAAATACGTTGGATAGACGGTTAAAAATGCGAGCCGGAAGACCTAGAAGTTTGGAGCTATCGAGTTGGTCGGTGGATTCTAGAGCGTCCAGTCTGTGTACGTCGTCAGGTAGCGAAGAATCGATGGCGTTGCGCGGTATATCCCGGACGGGTTCGGGGGCGGGAGTGACGTCCACGCCGGTATCGCGGTCTAACTCCGCAACGAAGCCGGCAGTGTCGGCGGCGCGGTCGCTCAAGGGGTCGGACTTTGTAGGCGGGGAGTCGCGACGGTCAGTAGTGGTTGTGTCAGGAGGTCGCGGGTACGTGGACTGGAGGCAGACGGCCGAAGCAGACCACAGACCCGCCACCGCCGCCGATCCTAACCCCAAAGATGCTCACCTCGTGCTCTGGGAGATGAGACTCTTGTAACTATCAAACTGCTGGACGGATATACATAAGTACAGTCGAGGAGGAGAAACAATCTCGTACCCCACATTACGTGTCTAGCGATCGTGCATAGAACAATTTGATTATAATAAGTCTGCGTATATAAAGTATGCTCGAAAGACCTGTACAGTAAAAAAATGTGCACAGGAGTAAGAAGAGAAGTGGCGACCGCTATAAAATACTTATCGATTTACGATTCGTTGCAATTGTTTCGATCAACCATTCATACTAACGTGTTGCACACAATTACTAAACTCAAAAATGGCTGCCATTATTAAAATGGCAGCCGTCTCGTGACTGATTTCCATAACTATTTAACTTCAATTAACAAAATAGGTAAATACAATTTGTCCCACAATATGGCGATGTCATAGACCAACCCTAGTAGTATGCGTCATCTCTATACCTTGTTTAGGTATAGAGATGACGCATACTACTATTGGTATGCCTCAGGTATTTCTCATTCCGGTGGTTAAGCATTCACTCAGCCGCAGACTTGTAATAATCAAGTTGTATACGAGTGTTAGAAATCAGTAATATGGGGTCAACGTACGAAGTTCTTTATGCTCCGCTTCCGTACTTTACCTACTTATATGCCCTTTTCTAATAATTAATCTATAATATATAGTAACGATGATATTTAAATTAACATTGAAAATTGGGTTAAGTTCATGGTTATTATAGAAAATACATAAAAAGGAAGTTTGATTATTAATAAAGGGCTGTTTGTTGACTTTTATATAGGATTTTATTTAGTTTATCGTCGTTGTCGAAACAAAACTGCTATGTAACAAGTGTCAAGATTTGGCTGGTACTTTCATATGACAATACCTACACTACTACAAATGTAAATAACCATACAATTAAAGTCATTATAAACACAGTTTATTTTTCAAAATTCTTTTTTAAATCTTAATTACATTATGAAATATTTGTAATTTTTTAACAGAAAGTATTAATTTTACTAAATATCCTTTTTGGCAAAACATATATCAGTAATTGAATTGACAACGACGCACTGCAAATTTTTATTTCGGTATTCTAGAAGTAGTTTTAATTTTGCATTGATTGTTAATGTAATTCGTAAATAATTTTGCATTTAATTTTGTAAAGTTCTTACTATTTTATTTTGTTCGATACTTATTTTTAAAAGTACTGTAAATTTTTATTTTAATACCCATTGTTGTCCTCTAGAAGCCAGTACAGATATCCGCCATCGGTTTCGTGATCGAAAGATCTGACCTTAAGAAGCCAGGAAATGGATTTTCGAACTAGAACTTCTAAAAATGTCTCAATGTTATTTTCAGTGATATTAAAGTTTATTTTAAAGACAGTGGAGGTGTAAATATTACTTACTCGATCATAATTGGATAGTCTCTTTATAAAAATCTATTAACTTTTGAAAAGACAACCAAAGTTTTTTTTTAATTTATGATATTAAAAATATTAATTTAGTTGTCATTTTAAAACTTAAATATATATATAAATAAATTATTTAATTAGGATCGAGTAAGTAAAATCTACACCTCTATATATTTTTTTTTTCAAAAAAAACTAATGTCAGTGGAAACAATATTTAGATGTTTTTTCAAGTTCGATTTCTCGAAGTCATTTCTTGTGTACTTAATAGTTCAATAAGTTGAATTTATACGACGTGTAAATACGTGCAGTAACTTACCAAATTTATTTTGACATTTATACGACTTCCTCATTTGTATAGGCGATCTATCATAGATATATTTTTGCTCATATATTTTATAATATACGTGTACAGAATAATTTTAATAATATAATATATTATTAATTTCGTTTGCAACACTAATAAAACTGTCTCAAAATACCTAATTTTTTGGTAAGGTTAATAATGATTTTGCAAAATTGGTTTTCCATTTCTCATACATATTTTTCTAAAATATAATATATGGTATTAAAGATAAAGTTAATAGCAAATAAATGTCTATATATCCGCCTTAACACCGCTTACGTTGTATGCCTTACTATGTCTAGATGAAAAATTTACACTAGGTGTAAATATGTGATAAGCTTTAATTATTTTTGTACGAGGCAGACTTCGCCGACCGCTGGGGAGTCTGCCAACAAATTATATTATATAGTGTATAAATCTCAGGTGCATTATATTATTTGTGATTGTTAATAAAATAGTTTTTAAGTGTTTCTGATATTCTCATATTTACTGTTTTGAGATGATTTTAATTATAATACAACAACTATCTGAATAATGTATTCATAATTGACTCGCGATAATAGCTTAACACACTTTTTGTAGATTTGTGTTACACCATTCTTGTGTTGACAGATCACTTGAATTTACAGCACAAATTTTAATGGTAAAAGATTGGTTTAGTAAATAAATTCGGTTGATTAATTTTACCAAATCAAACTTTTAGCGACTGACAACCGTATGTCCGGGCGATATCCGGTTTTACTTTTAAAATACAATATTGAATTATTGTTACAATTTACGAATTTAAAGCACAAACTCAAAATTGTTTATGTTGTATCAGTCAAATACCCGCCATACTAATGTAGTTTGTAATATATGTACTATGTATTGTATAGATTATAATTAAATATCTTTACAAATAACATAAAATTTTTAATTAATATTGTGTTGTAATCTGTTAAAATCCTTTAGTTAATTTTCTGAAGGTGTAAGGGGGCCTTATTTAGTGTTATTCGTTAAGCTTTATTGTTTAGATAACTATAAAGTCGCTTTAAGGATAGACTGATTTAGCCTAAGTGTATTAAATTTTAGTTGAATTCGAATCCACGACCGAACGAAAATATTTGTAAAAAACATGACGATTTATTTATATTTATGATTTTTTTTTTTTGAACGACTACATTAACTTTAAACGAAATTCTAAAAACTGTAAATGTAGAATTATTTTATAACAACATTTTAGTTGCTATTTGGAAATGGCGATGAATATTTTTTTGGGCCAATTTCGATTTTCTTTTATATATATTCAAATTTCAAAATAATATATTTTTGTATTTATGTTTTAATATTGAAATATATATCTCATCTATGTTATGTATTAAATGGAATTGTCTATTTATTTTGTATGAATGTCACAACATTTATGTATGTAAGTGTAAATAAAGTTTATGTTTATATACACCTGTATCTCTGCATTTTTTATTTACTGTAACATTCACCCAGCAGTCTTATAGCCCGACAATACAATAGAGTACTATGTCACAGGGCTCTCTGTTAACTTGTTGGGCTATAGCAAGCACAGAGCAAAAACCGTACGCAGTCTTAGTCTGTGGGTTCACCAGCTATTCCATCGAATTACGAAACTGTCAGTTGATTGACGATAAAGCAGCGAGGATATTAAAGTTGACTTATAGGTAATGCAAATAGAGGTGTTTATGAATGCATTCTAACAACAACAAAAAATTGGCGAGCCCTCAGATTAATAATTAATCTGAGGGCGAGCCTGACGATTATTAATCGTCCTGACGATTATTAATCGTACAGAAGGGTTTCGGAACGCGGCTAAGAGTTGGAACGTATATAAAGTGTCACTTTGCTTTGACACATCAGCTTTGATTAAAGACTGACCGGCGACCTCTAGTGTTTTTTTTTTTTAATATCCTAGTGTTTGATGATAGTCTTTGCGTGGAAGTTGATAGGGCCCTAGTTGGGCGTTATTTGTCATTGGCTATTATTTTTATATACCTAAATGCCAATATTAAAAAAAAAAAGACCTAGTTAGTGTTCGTTGGTTATAATTAATATTAATTACTTGTAAGTCTAAACGTTGCACTAAACAACAAAGATACTCCTTACCTTCAGTAATTAATCAATCTGCCGACCCCTACTTGGGTAAGTTGTGAACAGTGTGAGTTTTTTTAACGTTTACTTTCGCGTTAACTATACTACCGCGTTAACATTTTGACCAATCACACGACCACATTTATAGTTCTCAAAATTTCCGCTTGGAGCGCTGAACTTTTTCCCATACAAATTTTAGTTAACTCTAACGCAAAGTAATAGTTAGAAAACTCACACTAGGGTCACTGAACACAGACTGGATAGTCTAAAGTTATTAAACTCACACCAAATTTATTGTAAACCCCTTTTTTAATATATCTTAGCTTTGCTCTCTTGTAGTTTGTAGTATAATTTAATCTTTTTTTATGTCACCCCCCTAAAAGTGTGACAAGCCTACGATATAATAAATTAAGTATCATATACATATTAAACACACAAACTGATCCAGAAATTAAAAACTTTCTGAGAACTAAGGTAAGATAAAAAAATACCGTGCCAGCTTGCCACAATATTATAACAGACAGACCTACATAAATCACGTAGTAGAGACAGAAACAATCAATTTGACGAATAAAGATGCTAATTCAGTTATACTACTATTTAATTTTCTTCTGTGGTATCGCACGATGACCGCCTCCGTAGACTAGTAGTTGCGACTTTGACGTTGTATCCGGAGGTCGTGGGTTCGATTCCCACCCATCGCAAAATATTGAGTACGTTTATCTGTACAGTTTGCCATGGTTGTTTATAAAATATGTATTAAGTGCCACGAGGCTCTACCATGGGTATGGGCATTGTAGCAAAGTAACGTATACGTGAGCAACAACCAATAGGATCGCTTTATTCAATCCTGTTTTACCAAAAATAAAGCAGCCCTATTGGTTGTTGCTACAATGCGCAAACCCATGGTAGAGCCTTAGGGCACTTAATACATATTTTATAAACACAGGAGTCGACTTGACAGCCATACAAAAGTAATTCCAATTTTAAAAATTGGCTGTTATATATTTTAAATTTTTTTTTGTATAAGAATTTTAAAAATGTTTTTCTTATTTAGAAAAAAAATAGTGACCCAACACAGAAAGATTATAAAAATAAATAGACCGACAAAAATATTATTTTAATTCTGCAACAAACAGTAATCGAGTATTATTGGAAGTGCGAAAGCTAATTTTGTATGGAGAACGCAGATTTCGCGATTACGAATGCAGTACCCTTAATATCGTTGTTTCTCGTACACATAGTACAAGCTTTGCTTATTTTGTGACCAGAATAATGTGTAAAAAATGCCCTAATTATTAATATCTACTTATATATATTTTATTACTTATTATTTATCTTCACACCATGTCCCTTACGTGACAACCGAGCGCCACTTGTCCCTAACCCTACATACTCCTTTCGCCTCTTCCACACTCATAAAGTTTCCCATTGAAGATGAAGACCACGCGACGCAGCGTTGAGAGCGTTGGAACGTTTACCTACCAGGGTGGCCCGACGACGCAGGAACCCGCTGGATGCAAGCCGCTTCCAACCGGTCCTCTTGGAAACCTATAGGAGAGACTTATGTCCAACAGTCTGACGTCCTACGGCTGATTATGATGATGATGAATGACGTGACCTGACATAGCATCAATCATGTGCAAATTTTGATCATAAATAATCATGTTTGATCAAGTTTCTAAAAACTAGGTGTAGGTATAAATAAATCTATTTTGGTAGCTAGAACGGACATAGGTACGTGCCCCATCATCACTCTCTACCGAGTTTTATCAGTTAGTACTTTTCTAATGTTTGATAGATATATAAGTAAGATAGTACCTACTTATTGAAAATAAAATGTATAACCTATATGAATTACGACTTAGGTAACAATATCGCATTCGAAACGAGATAGCAAGGCTTATCTGCCAGCCTCACATATAGTTTTAGGAAATGCATGCGATTGTCTTATATCACTATATACATAAGTCAGGGCCGGCCCTACAGAGCGGCCGCTCCAGGCGCCTAGTCCCAGAGGGCGTTTCAGTGGTCAAGAAGTTACTCGCTTTTCAATATTGAGGATGCGAACGAATTTTTGCAACTATTATGGTTACGGTGGCCAATTGTTTTATTAAAATAAGTAATACAAATAAATGTAGGTCAATTTTACACATATAGCTCTGTGGCCTGACCAAAGAACACGGTCGCCAATCGAATCGCCGCATTGATCGATAAAAATGTATAGGAATTTTACTATATGGGTAGAGCCTGATCGACGAGTAACGTCAAATCCCATACTTTTTGGCTTTCGATGGGTATTTCTATTCGATTATCGATTGGCTTTTTGGCAAGGCCAAGGTCACAAACTATGCTCTAAGCTTGTACTATGTGTACCAGAAACCACAATATAATACACATTCTATTTTAATCACACCATGACAAACTGAAAAACGTACTAATACCTATATTTTTTTGCCATAGGTGGGAATAGAACCCACCACCCCCTGATACGACAAATATACATATAAATCATGAAGCTAAAAAACGCGCCCCGATTTTTCAAATAAACCTTACTTATTGGTTGGTTCCTACGAACATAGTAAGCTACCCAGCTATAGTTACTATCGACTATAGTAAAAACTCCAAAAACTTGTGGTTGAGCTACTTTCACGCATGTTCTTCTAAACTACGAAACAAATTTTAATGCATTTTTCACTTTAATGTTTAATAAGTATAGGTGTGTACCTATGTATAATAATAAGTACATGCATGTTATATTTACCTATAGAAAAGTCAATGTCGCATATAAAAAATATAACATTATTCAACTATACAGTTATAATTGCACTATTCTCTCACAAGAGGGCCATAAGTGTTGAAATAGAACACAATGTGTAATGGAAACCTAAATGACACAATGGTTACCATTAATGAACGTAATCTTTGTTGGTGTCAGATTTAATTTATAAGTTCCATTTGCCTAGGTACCTACTTCAAGAGAATCAGAATATTTTGAACAAAAAATAATTTAAAAAAGTGAACAACAGTAGGTATTATTTGCTTTTAAATTATTTAATAATTATAATATTAATAAATAGCTTTATTAAAACTAAAAGTAGTTGTAAAATTATTTGTTTTTTTAAGTTTATAGGGTTATTTCCAGTTATCACTACCGGCTCCGTTCCTACTAACGACAAATGAGAAAAAATCCCAGTTGTTGCTTGTAGTCATGGGTGGCACAAAAATGTTCCTAGTCGTCTATAGTCCTACGACTTTGTCCGCGTGGAATTGGTATTTTTTTATTATTTATTTATATTAATAAAAATAAATATAAAATGTATAAAATAAAAGCAGCCTATGTAAGGAATGCCTTATTACATCAGCTTTTTATTATTTATTTATATTAATAAAAATAAATATAAAATGTATAAAATAAAAGCAGCCTAAGTAAGGAATGCCTTATTACATCAGCTATCTGCCAGTGATACTTGAAATTAAGTAAAATCCTGTGAGCAAAACTTATTCCTGTGAATATTTTTGAAAGAAAGAAAAAACAATATTGCTTGCTATGTATCTATTTATTAGTCAACAGAAAAATGAACAAAATAATAATATTAAATTATTCTAACAAAAATGTGAATAGTATTAACTAAGTAAATCAAATTCCCCTAAAAATTTCTATTATAACTAAAATTTGTAAACCAATAATATATTTGAGGTGCAAAAATAAATCTAAATCTGATTATAAACAATAAATGGCTATAAAAATATAATAAAGCACCTCTTGGAATTCACCAAATCTAAACATTGTATTGAACTTTGCATTGACGGAGAGCCTCATTGAATCCTTGGCAGAGAGTAATATCGTTTTGTTGGTTGGCACACTCTAAGAATTGCTTGATTTCCCAAGCGCATGGGCCTTGAGGGGTTTCTCCCTGATGCTGTTGGTAAGTGGTCTGTGGTGGTGGGGCTTGCTGCTGGGTTGCTGCCTCACTGCTGCTTCCTCCACTGAACATACCAGTCAGTGCGCTGCCTGCTACATGTCCCTGTAACATACAAGTTTTATGAAACATGTTTCCAAGATGGCGCTAACAGGATCATTAAAAGGGCCTTTAACCCAACTTCACAGTCTCAAGTCCAGGGACTCTACAGTTCATTTTCTTCTAACCACATAATGAATCCGGCACCCTATGATACACTAGGCACTATAGTAGCATTGTATAAATTTAGGTAGATAATTCCAGACTATTATATGAAGACATGATAGTGCATCTGTCTTGAATCCCCCAATATAGAGTTGTTCTGTCATACAAATACCAATGAGAAAGATTTTTTTCCTTTCATGGGGGAGTGAAGCTATTATTTTTTTAAGTTATAGTAGTTATTGATTACTATAACTTACGGAAAAAGTTTTTGAGGGAACAGTATTCACAATACCGTTCCCTCACAAACTTTATAATCTTCTGTTAGAACAACCTTTCGGGCCTTAACATGAAACCAAATTTATTCTTTACATTCATTACATAAATATAAATAAAATCATTTTAGATAAAAGAATATTCTCTTCAACTTATTGAGGCTGGAACCATATGCCATAGAACTAAAGTTATTGCAGTATCATAAGGTATTAATCTATAGATAATTTTGCCAAATCAGTGATTAATAATAACTATTGGTAATATATTATGTACATAAGTTATAATTTTATATAGAATTAAAAAATTACTACCTATAACAAAAATTACCTGAATGCATTCTGGGAACACTGGTTTTTGTGTCCCCGGTGTGTACCAATAAGTTTTTAACAAAAAATGTATATACATTTGTTTGACAAAAAAACATATTTTCTTGGGATTAAATCCTTGTTTTCGGGACACTATCACTGGACACCCTGAGGCCATCTAGGCAGTCTCAAGTGCGGTAAGGCATCTGTGATGTTACATGTACTCTCTCAGATGCACTTTGTTGTTTCGTCTTGGGACTAAACCGCTACCATTTGATTCTGGATTAAAACCCCACCACTGGATCGCTGAGGCCATCTAGGCAGCCTTGGGTGCCGTATATTGGTATACGAACTCTCCCAAAATGGGTTCTTTTTATGCTTCAATTCAACCTACTATTGCTCTACCATTAATTTGGCAAAGCTAATAATCCTAAGACAATTACATTTGTATGGTGAGTATGATGGTAATGTGGGGTTGAGGGCACATCTATTTTCTGTTGCTCATTTTACTCAATTATACAATACCTTCCCTGATTTAGCTGACCCAACAAACCTCAAGTTTAATATCCTTGGTTTACCCCTTTACTTGAAGTAAGTTAATATAAGGGAATAAGGCCTCTATATTATTGGTTCAATACATTTGACATAAAACAGACTCACTTTTGCATTAAATATACTTAATAAATAGTTTTATAACTCCCAATTAGTGTTATTTATTATAATTGCACTTTGGACCAGGTCATCTGACCATCTTTATACTGCCTGCACTGACCCCTTTTGGAGTTTTGATGGGACCATTTGGTTAACCCTTGTCCTTTTTCTTGTTTACATAAAGCCTGTCCATCTCCAATTAAATTGTTTAATTTGATGGGACCATTTGGTTAACCCTCGCCCAATTTCTTATTTACATATAGCCTGTCCATCTCCAATTAAATTGTTTAATTTATAGTTTTGAGATGACCAAATTTATTTCTTCAAACCATCCACTTGCACAATAATTTAATTTATTGCAAATTGTTGATACAAAGATCATAACAACCAAACTTGTGATCAATTAACTTGGCATCTGTCCAAGTTCATTTCTTCAAATTGGTACATAAAATTGAGTTTGTAGGGTCTAATAATCACACTCCATGTTCTATTTCCCATTTTAAAATACGTAAAAACGTGCAAAAATTGTTTACGTAACAAATAAATACTTACAACGGCCGATCCCACAGCCACACCGCCGGCGGTTGCAGCCATTTGGCTGAACATAGACGGTTGCTGTGGAGCCGAAGAAGCCGAAGACACCGGAGCAGGGGAGGTCTGAGGAGCAGCAGCACGGGCAGGAACCCTGCTGGCTGGCGGTGGGGCAGCACTAAAGCAACATTAAGGTTATACAATCGAAAACATGAAGTATACAACAAAAACTATAGAAAAACAATTACCGCCGAGATGCAGGTGGTGGACTAGCAGATCTTCCACGTCTAGGCATTTTAGATTTTTTAATCTATATTACTTGAAATATTCACTACTACGTATTTAGAAATACGCAACTCGTATGATAATCCGTTTATCAATGACTGACTGAAGAAAAGTCTGTTCCGTCTTCTTCCTTCTGTCAACCCTGTCAATTACGGATTTACGGAAAAATCTAGAAAAAAAAGTATTTCAATCCAATCAACTCTTTCCTATTAATATAATTGTCCACGCGCTAGACAAAGACAAAGATAGACCCCTAGTTTACTCCACCCACAGATTACTTTATATTAGAATCTTCTTTTTTTTTTTATTTATTAAGGCAATGGTATTTTTAATTGTTGTTCGGTTCTCTCAAATATAGAGAAGGCCAAGGGTTAATGGTATTTTTTCCTCACGGTCCGAATGGCGATAACACCGCTGTCAGCGCTGACGTTCATAATCACCAGTCCGATTCAAAAAGCGCGATGAAACCGTTCACGGCGCTATTAGCGTGCTAATGAATCGGACCAGTGATTAAGCGCGCTCACAAGATCACTTGTATCTCCCTCTATCTCGCAACTAAAACATATGCTCCTCTCACTCTTTAATGTCAAATAAAACGCCATAAAAAAATTATGAATTTTAATGTATTTTATATATTTGTTTACATAAATACCAAAATAAATGAGAACACAACACTTTTAACTATCTACTTAATAATTATTTTAGAAATTTTAATACTTTCCTCAAAAACATGTCTCTAGATAAATGTCATTTTGACAGCATCCACAGCGATTTTACCCAGGGCCGTGTTCGGAAACTAACACTTTAACACTGGGTAATGTCACTACACTATATGCATCTCTTCTTCTCTAAGCATTTTTCAATATTTTTATCGAACTCTGTAACACTACCCAGTGTTAAAGTGTTACGTTTCCGAATACGACTCCGAAGCAAAATCACTGTAAGTCCAATATGGCGTCTGTAATGACGTCACTATTAATGTCAAATCATCTATCGTTAGCGCGCTTACCCTCAATCGGACCGGCACTGACAACGCTGACATCAATTTTGTCGCGAATCGGACCGCAAGGCTTATTTTTATTTTATTTATTAAGGCATTGGTAGCAAAGACCATCAGCCTAAATTTTATACATTTTTATACCATTTAGTAGTAATTATATAAAAGTAGATAAACTTAAAACTAAATCTTAAATTATACAAAATTCATCTTAAAACATATTGAATCTAATATAGTTATATCTAACGAAAGAAAAAGTTACAAATCGAATTAAGTAATAAAAACACAAAATTAATCCTAAAAAGTCTAACGATAAAAAAAAATATAATTACTTTACATAACTAAATCATAATATTTATTTGGTAAGCACAAAGATAATACAAATATTTACAAGAATTTTAAGACAAACTTATAGCCAATGGTATATTATATATTATTGTTTTTTATTTTTTAAATTTATTAAGGCATTGGTAGCAAAGAACATCAGTCTAAAGGAGAACGTCATTCTAGTCCCAACCGTAAAAGCTTAGCGTTCGCAAACAACGACATGCTTACTTAATAATCGATAATTTAAGCATTATTTAAGTTGGGAAGAAAAAGTTCTGACAACTTTTGTTACGAGCTGATTCTTCTGCCTTTTCTGTATATTTGTCCACATTATCCAGAAAAAAAATCTTTATACATTAAAAAATATTATTTATGCTGTTCTGGATTGAGATTTAACAAAATAAAAAGAGATTTCACATTATTTTGAAAGAAAAAGAAAAGGCCGTATAGTATTTAATGCCCTTTGTCCATGCATGAACCGAATAAAAATAAAATAAAAAAAATAGCGACGATAGGCCGATGGACTTGCATCCAAGGCACTTTAACACTGGGTAGTGTAACAGAGTGCGATAAAAATATTGAAAAATGCTTAGAGAAGAAGAGATGCATATAGTGTAGTGACATTACCCAGTGTCAAAGTGTTAGTTTCCGAACACGGCCCAGTGTTATGTTAAAATAAGTAATTTAAAAAAAGAGCAACGATATATCATTCACAGATTATATAATATTATTCTGTCAGTGCAGTACAAGGAAACACTACTAATAATTTTGCGGATTAATAATTCGCAGACCGAAATTGTTCTCTATACTAACCTAATAACTAGTCATAACATAACCTCAAATTCAAATGAGCATAACTTTTTTCTCCCAACTTCTCGAACTTCGATGTAATTAACAATTTTATTATATGTATGGTCCTCTATCGAACTGGATCGGTTTTATTTTTGAACGCGGCTTCTAAGCCTGGGTCTGAAAATACATAGGCTATGACCGTTATTCATTTAAATACCATTTAGTAGTAATTATATAAAAGTAGATAAACTTAGGGTGCGTTTTGTTAGCTGGTAACGTTTTTTTTGGAAAAAATATCGATAAATACAACATTTGACGTTAGTAACAGTCGTTTTTTGCGAAATGTTACCAATAAATGTTAACATTTTTAGCATCGCGTTGGAGGTGAATTTTTATTGTTAATCTTTGACAGATGTCAAACATCCGTATTTTCCTGCGTATGTATTAGGTTATTATTATTAGGAAAAAATAAGGAATACAGCTAGTTACCTAACAATCTTAAAATTATAAACTTTTGTTAAATTTATGTGTTTAATTACTTTGTAGATTTTAGTTTTTTATTTACTTTGCTGATAATGGAGAAAACATTTTTGGAGATACAAATTATAAAAACATTAATTTCTGAAAGAAATTATGATAATGATGATGATGAAATAGATTTTTTTAAATTATATTTTTGGCTTTTTTTACTTTTAAGGTAAATGTCAAAATGGCAGATGTCAGAAATCAGTATTTTGTGGTAGGTACATAATTTTATCGGTTTGTTTGTTTGCTTAAAATACTAACAATTGTTAACATGATCTAAATAAAACGCCAAAACAGCTAATTTTCATTCTAGCGCGAAATACTGGTACGGGTTAGCTAACAAAACTTAATCTTAAATTATACAAAATTAATCTTAAAACATATTGAATCTATAACGAAATCAAAAATATATAATTATGTGCTATCGAAAACACAGCGTCATTATGAAGAAGGAATATGAATTACTCACCATTTTAATGCTTTATTACATCATAAATGTTACGTGGATTACTTCAGTGCTTCCATCCTTTTAATTTTCTCGCTGTTTTTTGTAGTTCTTAATTTCACCACTAGATGTGTATGGTCATGGCGTGTGTTTTATTCAAATTACACGTATTTCGTAAAACAAATATATTTTTATTAATAATCTTTAAAATTTTGCATTTTATAAGATGTCCACTAACAAGAAGTGTCTCTAAGATAATGTGAAAGATAGTAATAGAGACGAAATGGAAGATCCAGCACCGAAAACCTTCGAATAATTTTTGGGGGAGGATTCGTCCTCTACTCCATACAGGAATTACTTCACAGGTTCGATTATACTCTTTGATCTACGAAGTACATTAATTATCGAACATTATACAAAAAACCCCAACTCAAACAATACTGAAAGTCACGTCGCTAGACGAATTTATTACGCAATTTTTTGTCAGAATTTTTATAAACTTGGCAATATTGTTACAAAATACAGTTTACGTTACCAGATACCGTTCAACAACAAACCTTCTTTAAATATACCCTCAATTTTTATTACTGCTAACAATTGTTAAGTACTGCTAACAATTGTTAAGTACTGGTAACAATTATATGTCTATAACATCCAGCATCATGACTGAACAAATCGACAATTTAATAAAATGAAATATATTGGATAAAGTCAAGAATTATTCTCCAAGTTATATTTCTAATATATATATTTTAATCAAATTAAAGTTTCAACCTGAATATAGGTTGAAGAATTCGCAGGGATTAAATAGGTATGTATTTACACAGCATTTTAAACTTGTGGCACTAGGAACAGTCCTAAATTCTTACAGAAAGGGACTGGGTTATATACATACATTTATCTCAGAAATATTTTAATATTCCTATTTCTAAAACTCACAGACCCTCCTTGAGATTAGTTTACAACAAGGAAATATTGCTAATGATGATCCTTCGGCTTATCATCTGCCCTATTCTATCTGTTCTTTCTGCTCTATTCTTAGCAATCACATGCTGAGATCTTATGGAATAAAGGTATTTTATTTTTAATATCCAATACTGATCAGACAACTGTAATGTCATGCCTCTGAGACAGTAAAATTGTTACAATTATTGAGGTAGTTTATTAAATAAAAAATAATAATAACTTAACTTAAAGTCTTGCAACCAACACAAGATTTGGATTTTTTTTTTGGTTTATGATAGAAATTAGTGTTAAACCTAGTAAACTTAACAATGAACAAACAAATAACTATGGGAAAGTACTTGCGGAAATTAGTAAATCTAAAACAAATAATAATAATATGTAAGATAATTTACACATATTGCCCTGGTCACAAACTAAGCTCTAGGCTTGTACTATGTGTACCAGAAACAACAATATTTTTGCTATGGATGAGAATTGAACCCAAATCCTCCGGGTACAACGCCAAGGCGGAACCACTACTCTACGGAGGCGGTCTAACTAAGTTTTGTGCGCTCTAACTGCAACAAATTTTGGGTTACTTAAGTTGTGTACATTATGCCATTCCAGGACAGTCAAACTTTACAAATATTACCAAGAAGTTTTAACTATCCTACACTAAAACAAAAACAAACTCTGCCCACAATAAAACTGCTCAAGATTTAGTATGGAAGCTTGAAACTTTAAACACGGGTACCTACTGTAATGATATAACCTGTAGGCTGTAACCCATTTTCTGACCATGCCTCAGACATGGGTTGGAGGGCCCTGCTTAACTGATGACTACTTACAACTTACTATTACTTGGCCCTTTTAAACCTAAATTTCCAACGGCTGATTCTATCAATCAAGTTGGACATAGTGATATCTGCACAGTATTTCTCAGGGAGATACAATGGTAGAAGACTGTCTCGGAGACAAAGATAACATAATGCACCTCTTATCCCAATCAACTTCAATAATCTTCAAATAATAGGTGAAACCTCAAATAGACGTATTTGCATCAAACAGATCAGCACTTGTAGTCAACTATATAGTCAACTATATATATATATATATATATATATATATATATAATGCATGCAATCTTCACAGATGTTTTCAGACAGATATGTGATAATAAGCTATTTTCTATTTGGTTGGGAGGCATTTCCACCTCCCAACTTGATATCTGGAGTACCGGCCCACCTAAGCCAAGCCCGTGGTACATTCCTGATGGTAGCTCCAGCCTGGCAACAGTCATTCTGAATAGCCGACCTCTGGAGAGAGCCATTAAGTTCCTTACCTTGATGATGCGCTGATAGACCTATCTACTTCCACCCAATGTGGACTGGTTATTCCTGAAAGTTTGGGATAGTTGGAGGTGAAAAGATGGAAGAGCTGCTTGGTCCTCCGAAGAAATAAAGTTACTCAAGAAAAGTTGGAGAAGCTCCACTATAATTATATAATTTCTAAGTAATGTTCTTCTTAAATAAAACCACTCATGCAGCACAATGCTAGTACCTGCACAAGTCTGCCATTTCTACATTCTTGGAAAATCTGATTCTATCCCTTAAATTTTGAAAATCAAGTACTTAAAGTTATCCAAAATTTAAAACTAAGAAACTTTAAACCAATCACATGGGACCAAGCTATTGGTAATAGATTGGCTGAAATAGACCCCTCAAAAGATGCATATTTTGACATTTTAAGAAGAACAGCAACTATTTATTAACTTGTTATAAGACTCAGGATGTAGGATTGGACATGACCTAACATCACAAAAATAAAAAACACTTTAATTGCCAAGAATACCATATTCTTGAATGCAAGGATTTTTTTAGTCAGGTTCACATATTTTACTATGATTTTAGAGTAAATATGTAAATTTTCAGTTTATATTAATATTACATTTATAGATACAAAAAAAAATACATACCCAATTATAAATTAGTTTTACATTATTAATTTATCAAAATTTACAATACCATATTATTCAATTATAATAAAATATGAACCCTTTAAAATTAAGGGTACAAAAAATAATAATACCAAATAATATCACTTAAAACTTCAGATAAAAGCTTTTTTTTTTTATATTCATAGAAAACCGATAACAAAAATGAATAACAAATATATAAATTATCATACAGACATGGACAAACACATTTATTTATGGCCGATATTTGGATGATACAGGCTGGACCTCAGCGACAATCAAGTTGAAAACTGTTTTGAAAGTTAGATAAGAGCCTGGGGCCTGTATATTGGACTCAACATCTCTCTGACATTTCAAGTATAAGCAGATTATAAAATGATAGTTTGATAGCCTTCTTATTACTATTATGTAGTCTTAGGAACATTACCTAAACCAATAGTTGATATAGGCATAGCAGCAATCTGCTGCTCGCCTATTATTCAATTACTGATTGAATCTAAGTTAAAACCTGCCTCTCGAAGTAGGGGGGTGGGTAAGAACGAAGAAAAAGGAAGTATTTTCAATTCACTGGGCAGGTACAGATCAGCCTTGGCATCCATGGCATGGCTTGATATTGGACCAATTTAAGATAACTGGAGACCTGAACATACTTTTAGAACATATTATAAAGGTATTCCATCACAAACATGTAGTTATGTTAATCTAAATAATAATTTGCTACACTTTAAAACATGTATGCTTCTTATTTAATTTTTAATATAGCCTATTCAAGTATAATTATTTTAGGTTGTAATATTATATTAGTGATCAAATAGCGTGTACTTTATTTTATTCACCAGCAGATAACAAACAAATCTTCATAACGACGCTGTGTTTTCTATAGCACATAATATTACCGTTTTACACTGCAATAAAACGGTTATTATATGTGAAGAAAATACAGCGTCGCAGGAAGTTCTTCCTGCACCCGTAGCACAGCCAAGCCAAGACAAGATATAAAGTCGCGAACCAATGTCAAAAGTAACTATTTTTTAATATCAACCAATCAGAGCGCTGCAAAGTTGTACCTGATTGGCTGATATAAAAAAATGTTTTGTTTGACATCCGCTCGCGACTTTATCTCTTGTCTTGGCTTGGCCGTGCTACGGGTGCTGGTGTTGAAGACACCAGGGGCTTTATTCCGAGTTTTGACACGTTCACCGTCGCGTATTTTGCGTAAACTATAAATATTGAAATATAAGTTCCATCCTATTAAATATAGAATTGAAATTCTATATTTTGATGAATTCAAATTCATCAAAATATAGAAGAATTCGCGTATTTCAAGATGGCGGCATTATTATAGCCAACCTAATACAAACTATATATCCATTGAAATAGAACTTATATTTCAATATTTATACTTTACGCAACGTCTTGTCGTCTTTAGCGGTTGCAAACTCGGAATAAGGCCCCAGGACCAAACACATCTAGTGGTGAAATTAAAAACTACAAAAAACAGCGGGAAACTTAAAAGGATGGATACACTGTAGTAATCCAGGTAACATTTAAGATGTAATAAAGCATTAAAATGGTGAGTAATTCATATTCCTTCTTCATAACGACGCTGTGTTTTCTTCACACATAATAACCGTTTTATTGCAGTGTAAAACGGAATATTATATCTAACGAAAGAAAAAGTTACAAATCGAATTAAGTAATAAAAACACAAAATTAATCCTTTAATAATATCGAATCTTATTTTAACATAGCACTGGATACAAGTCCATTACCCTTAAATTATTTAAAAAAAAAATTGTTCGATGATGACAGCAATGCGGCCATCATGCAGCCAGGAGGAGAGTAGCCATACACATTATTTCCACTCTATCAAATCACAGGCACAAATGCGCCTGTGCGTTATCAAAACTACACACATCAAAAAAGTCTAGGGATCAAGCATTTTTATGCGGATTTCTTGTGATTGAGATGTGGCTTTGTAATAAATTTATGATTTTATAAATTTATATGGATCCTTTTTGGTGCATTTTATAATTTAAAACAGGAACTGTCAATCAAATTCGAGTAAAAGATGAAAATCAGCTGTCAATATTTTCCCTATAAAAACATAAGACGCATTGAAGACATTATTAGTGCTACTGTTTCCCTACTACTGATTAAAACCAACGTTATTATGGAGCGGCGACGTCATTTAAGCAGGGAAGAAATGATCAGAGCCGTGGGAATGATAGAAGCTGGTTCCCGGCAACGTACTGTGGCTTTAGCTCTGAATACAAGTCAGAGTGTAATCAGTCGACTTTGGACACGTTACCGAACCACTGGTACCGTGGCTGAGCGCCATGGAGGACGGTATCGCTGCACCACACGGAGACAAGACCGATACATTCAAATCACAGCTCGAAGAGCTCCAACAATAACCGCCATGATGTTAGCCGTGAGCCTTCATCGCTCTTCAGGGAACTTAATTAGCGACCAAACAGTCAGAAACCGCTTGCATGAAGTAAACCTTCATTCCCGAAGACCGCTACGGGTACCACCTATAGCAATGCACAATCGTAGGACTCGATATCAATGGGCTCTTGAACACAGAAATTGGACAGAAGAACAATGGCGTTTCGTGTGCTTTTCTGATGAGTCTCGTTTTGGTATGAGGCCGGATACAAGACGTATACGACACTGGAGAACCCCTGGACGCCAACAGCGATTAAAATCCTGCCAGGAAGTCCATCCTTATAGTGGTGGAACCATCATGGTATGGGCGGGTATTTCGATCGGCGGAAGAACTGAGTTGATTTGGATCAGAGGCAACCTCAACGCTCAAATTTATGCTGAGACGGTTGTATCAGACGTCATCGTTCCTCTACAAGTGCATATCGGTCCCTTATTTCAGTTAATGCATGATAATGCACGACCGCACACCGCAAGAGTTGTAAGACAGACTCTCGCCGCAGCTAACATCAATGTCCTGCCCTGGCCTGCTCAGTCGCCAGACTTGAACCCGATTGAGCATGCATGGGATATTCTTCAGAGAAGAGCTCTGCCGAATATGGAGGGTATCCAGTCGCAAGAAGACCTTTTTTTGTTGTTGCAACGAACATGGGCGGCCATTCCACAGCGTGATTTGGATGAACTCATTTTGAGTATGCCAAACCGATGTTCTTGTGTTGTTAGTGTTCGCGGTAGAAACACGGATTATTAATTGTTTAAGTTACCCAATAAAATTAAAAAAAAAACTGTTATTTCAGTCTTTTTTTCGAACTTTAATGTTAGTGGTTCAAATGTCAAAAATCCCTTTATTAGGAAAATGGCAATTTTTTTTACTAATGCAAAGGTGACTTGGTTTATCGTTACTGTAGACAAACGAAAACATTTTATTTGATCAATCCTTAAAAAAAATTTTAATGAATATCAATCAGGAGAAAAGTTATTGCAAAAATATATGTTGATCCCTAGACACTTTTGATGTGTGTAGTTGTAAACCATGGAGCTATATAATATAATAGGGAGGCGCCCTTTGGTCTTAAATCGCCTCTCCAGTGAGAACAGAATATGGCGGCCACACAACTAGAGGTGGGACACTTGTTCATAATAATTTTACCTAATTAATTTTCAGTAATCGATTATTTTTTGGATTTTATCTTTTGCTAATATTAATGTAAATTATATTTTAGAAGAGGTTACAGAAAGTTTTATACTTTATAATTGAAAGCTCATACAATAAAAATGAAAACACGAATCCTTCATCTTTATGTGAACTTGTCCAATATATGGAAATTACAACTTTAAAATAATCTACGGACAGTTTAATTTCTAAAGTAAAAATTCACTTAACGAATGAACTTTCTGTTTTCAGAACATCTTATAATGAGGCTCTTATCTGTTTATTACATCTTTATGAGAATTATTCTTTTACTACGAGTATCTTATATATACATTTTCCACCGAGGCACTCCTGTATTGCTTCCATGCAAAATGTAAATATAAGATGTCTGTAATCTCCTACCGGGAATCCACGAAACTTTCGTCGATTGGATTAGCTATATAGCTTATCCCTGTAGGACCCCTGTATTGCTTCGATGCAAAATGTAGTTGATAGTTGATAATTAATGTAGCATCAAATGTCTCGAGAAAATTAAAATATGGCGTCATTACATAATGTAAGCGATAATCGGTCATCATCGTAGTTAGTTGAACATGTTTATTATTATTATTGTTGGGAGGGAAACTATTACAAGTCAACCTACACTACATGGACCTAATACCTATGTCTAAACCTCTGGTCTTAACAAAGTAAAGCTTTAAATATTTTATTATTATTATTGGAACACGCACGGCATGTGACTTTGTATCTACCTGGTGGTGAGCAGACCTACAAAGTCCATGAATGGGGTCGATCAATAATTGTTCTTAAACAAAATTGATTGCTCTTACTATGCCGGCTAATTGATGGGTGGCGACAAATTGCATTACGAGTATATTTTAATATGCTCGCTGCCTTATCGTCAATTCAACCCATTTCGTAACCGCACCCTGAAAGGAGACTACCACCTTGACAAGAAACCGATGCAGTAATCTCCTGAAAACCGATGAACCCACAGGCTAAAACCGAAACATGACTAGGATTCTTGACGGTTATTGCATCTGTATATATGTTACATTATATATACCTAGATATTATTGTAAAAATATATAATATTTAAATAAATGTATTTATTATATTAAAAGCGGTCTTCAATGTAAATTTTTCGTGACGATGATCCACGCAAATTCGCGTCGTTATGAGTATATATCTTGGTAGATTTTTTCAATTAATTTTGGTAATTCTTTTGGTAAGATTTCACCAGCGGAAATTGTGTTAGCTTCATTGCGAGACGGTATTGCAGTTTGTATTATTGGGCTCACTATATAGCATGAAACATATGGAACCGCCTTAATGCATAAAATAGCCTTTACAGTGAAATGTCAAACGTGTTCGTCGTCGCCATATTATGTGCTCACTTCAACTTCACTTGAAATGAACGCTCAATGATTGATTGAACACTCAAAACAAAAAGTGACAACAAAAAATATTAATTTTTGTTTTGAGTTTGTATTACGGAGGACATCTTCAGTTCTCATATTTGGAAAGGTAATTTTAGGTATTAGGGCGGCTCTCTATATAAATCTCTTCATGCATCACAGCCTTAGAAATATCATCCTTCCTCTGTCCCTCACGGCTAGGTAGTCTTACACACACACACACCTTTTCTGCGGAACTATTTTCACAAGATATTACAGAATACGGGCCCACCTTATGTGGGACCGGCAGAGCTCTTACACACCTCTCTCTCCGCGAGTCAGACAATACGTCGGGTTTCTTGGTACTTCTTTGACCGACGTGTCTTTTTGTGAAGTACTGGTAGAGTCTCTCTCATTTGGTCGGAGTCGGCCTCACCGACTCCAGTAGTCTCCAAGGAGACACCCCACTCCCTAATGGTGGAAGGCCCGAGCCGACCCCATTACCTCCTCGGTGACCCAAATCGGAGCGCACCCCCTCATGGAAAGTTTCGATAAACCGAGTATTTAAACTTTTGCGGCTAGCGAATCTCGCAGCCACGCCACCGTTGGAAACAGATAAAGCCCCTCAGGCTCCCTGTATTAGTCAGTCAAAAAAAAAAAAAAAAAAAAAAAAAAAAAAAGAAATATCATCTCTATTGCGATCACACACTATTTGTATTAGTTTGGCAAAGTGTCGCCATTATTATTACACGTATTTTTTGGCAAATTGGAAATTTGGGAATGGAAACTTTAAAATAATTGATTACAAATTTGTAACTACTAATAATAACTTATATTTATTATAATATTAAAATCTTTATTTGCCAATTACCACCCAATGGTCTAATTATAAAACGATTTCTTGGATAGATCTCTATTATAGAATTTATTTCATTGGCATTAGAATACTCAAGACAAAAGTTTTATATTACCTCGCGAATAAGTACATGTGTAATATATAAAAAATATATAAATATGAATTAGTTAAAAAAAAAAGAATAGTGGGTACATCACTAAACCAATTATTAAAATGAGAACATAGGCACTTTTGCAGGGCAGTCAACGATTGACAGGGCAATGGAACCAGCCCTGCGTTCCGTGAGCTAACGCGGGCAGTTTCTCGTGCTGACTTCAAAACCAGCGCGACCGCCCGTTTCAACACAGCCATGTCATTTTTTTTAGCGATGCTAAAATGCAGCTCTGAAACGATCGATGTTGATTTTTGATGCCACTTTTTGACAAGAAGCACTATTTTGAATTAAATAATTGAAATTAAAAATATTACTACCTTATCATTATATAATAAATCAATATTTTTTAATTAACTATTATTTAAATACAATAATTTTATAATATCACAATATTAATTTAATTAACAACCTCAAACTAAACATACCAAAGCTGAATTTAGTTACACAATATTTATTTTTAGGTTTAATCGAACTTTTAAAACTAAAACAGATATGAATATATAAAATAATTAATTAAATTCCAATTTGTAGATAGATATTCACATGTAAACAAACATCTGTCAAAAAGTAGCCGTGCTAACTTTTCGTGTTAAAATTTCTAGGGCCTTATTCCGAGTTTGCAACCGCTAATCACGACAAGACGTTGCGCAATATGGAAATATAAGTTCTATTCCAATGGTTATATAGTATGTATTAGGTTGGCAATAATAATGCTGCCATCTTGAAATACACGAATTCTTCGCAAGTTTGAATATCTTATTAGCATTGGAATTTCAACTTTATAATTAACAGGATAGAACTTATATTTCAATACCAGTACTTTACGCAAAATGCGCGACGGTGAACGTGTCAAAACTCGGAATAAAGCCCCTGGGGCCTTATTCCGAGTTTGCAATCGCTAATCACGACAAGACGTTGCGCAAACCATAAATATGGAAATATAAGCTCTATTCCAATGATTATATAGTATGTATTAGGTTGGCTATTATAATGCAGCCATCTTGAAATACACGAATTCTTCGCAAGTTTGAACATGTATTGAGCATTGGAATTTCAACTTTATAATTAACAAAATAGAACTTACATTTCAATACCCGTACTTTACGCAAAATGCGCGACGGTGAACGTGTCAAAACTCGGAATAAAGCTGGTCGCGGAACGATTGATGGTAACTTGAATTGCTAACATTTCCGCGCGGTGAAACGACCTTGGCTAAAAAAACCAGCGATCCGTGGCAGCGATGCTAAGCACGGAACGCGATGCTTCTAACCACCTAGTCTTAAACTGGTTGGTTATGTTGTGTGTGTTCAGTTGGGTTGTTTTTTTTTTCTCCCGCAAGGACAATAGTTTACGATTTGTTTATTTTGTATTATATTCTCAACATTTGTCTATGGGAGGAATGGCGACCTTGCCAAGTGAACACAGGACCTTATATATACTTTTTTTTTTTTACTCCTCATAAATGCCTGTAAAGGCTATTACATAAAATAAATAGTTTTGACTTTGACTTTGACAATTTTATGATCCATGCTGAGAACAATCACATTTAAAAAAAACGTGAGAACACAATATGGCGCCAACGAACAGTTTTGACATTTCAATCAAAATTTTAAGAAACAAAAAATAGCTATTTGTCTTTTTGCCATATGTAGATTTAAATGAGTGCAAGCGAGACAGATACATGTACGTGACTTTTTACTTTATAAGACATATTGTATTGTAACAGTTCCCGATTATTACTAGTTTCATGATATTTATGTACAGATGAGTTTTTTTTTCAAAATCAACCGGTTTGATTCCCGGATAGAAGTTTTTTTTTCAAAAATATAAAGATGCAGTTTTAGTTTTTTTTTAAATCGGACCCGAGACCTAGGCTATTTGAGCATTTTTCACTATTTCTTGTAGTGTAGTTTAGGATTTAGCCTTATAGGCACACTTGAAAAATACACCCTGCCTTGTATATATAATATAACCTACCTATATCAAAGTAATTTGTCTCTGTACAAATCACACTTTACTTATAGAAAAGTTTACTAAATGTGGCTATTTATTAAAAAAGTCATAGAGGTGTAAATTTTACTTATCCTATCCTAATTTCATATTTTTTTATTATATATTCTGTTTACGTCAATGATATTCTGTTATCTTTTTAAATAAAACGTAAATTTCATTTGAATGTAGGAAAAAAAAATGCCCAAATAGGTATATAAACATTTACATGGTAGTTATTATAAATGTAAAAGGTAGAATTATTTCATTATTTACTTTAGTTATACTTACATGTCTTGGTCGTAAATCATAGTTTTTGTTTTGAAAATTTAACTTTTAGTACCTACTTATACTTAGAAAAAAATGGTAAATGACGAAAATGTTCAAATTTAGTGGCTGATTACGCGGAAACTATAACTGATATGATATTAATATTATTATTATTTACCATCACGGGTGCCTTACGGTGCTCGAGACCGCCTAAACGGCATCAGGGTACCCAGCGGAGGGGTTTCTAATCCCACCTCGTCGTAGCCGATGGTATGAGTCCACAGTAGTCTACACCGAACAAGTGGCTAGCTCGTCGCAATGTTTTGGATAAACTCAATAACCCATCTATTAACAGTTTCACAAGTTGGTATAGTGAAACTGGGACCGACAGCACGTGCTCTCCGAGGCACTATAGTGGTGTTGTTAACAAATGTAGGTACCCACATTAGTTTTTAGGTTAAAAAACTCATTGGTACACACCGGGGTTGGGACCTTAGTCTAAGTTCTAACCAACTCGGCAACCACGTAGGTATAAACGTTATAACTGATATTAATTAATTTATTATTATTTTTTGTGAGAAATTGATAGTAAATTTATCAAGGATTATTTTGTTCGTTAACACTTTTCATGTATCGTATACATTTTTGCTTAAATAAATTACATATGTATATAAATATATATACAATAAACGTATACCAGGTTTAACTAAACCTACTCCATTATTTTTGCTAATTTTTTGTCTAAAATTATTGTACTAATCACTGTGAAACTACAATATTTTTTTTTTGTAGCAGGTTGGTAGGTAGGTAGGTATGCTTCATAAAATTAAGTCACACAAACACCTTGTATCTACTCAATTAACCCTTCGTAGGTACACTTATATAGAAATATAATATACCCTATGTTGACCACTGAAATATACTTTACCTCCCAACCAATTTTTTTCGAAATCGGTTTAGCAGTATAGACAAGAAACTTCGGAACAGACAGTCAATTGGGCTCATTTTCGCTTTTTTATTATTAATTAATATACCAAATATAGGTAGGATATGCTGAAAAAAAAATTGGAGAGAGCTCCATAATATAAAACATTCGGGGTATTGAGTGAGTGGTAACAAAAATCACCCAAATTTTAGTCGGATTCCGCACACACGTTATCTTTTGCAGAGAGTCATCCGTACGTCCGATTCCCCGTTTCGTAGTTCACTTCATGTCAGTTGAATTTTACCGCGTGATCAAAGTTGTCGTGTTTCGCAATTTGTGTAGTGTATTATTTTTCGATTTTATAAGTGAAAACTGTAAAAATGGAAATCGGTGAATACGACAATTTATTCTTTTTGGCTACATTTACCATTTCCGTTGGTGTTTTTATACATTATTTATATAAAAAGATATTAAAAAATGACGAATATCAGTTTGCAGCATACGAGACCGAAAAAGATACAGGTATAAAAAAAGACTACTTAAAAAGAGTTATTTATTACTAACGTATTGCTTTTTTAATGTATGTAATTATTGAGATATTGTTTGGCCACGTGGGTGAATGAGCACAGTGGGGAATATTGCATGACTCGCTGCGGTTTTCTTCTAATGTGAGCAGCGGAAGTTAACCGTTAAATCCGACCCGGCTAAAGAATGCAGCCTGTCAAACTTTTTCGAATTATGTTATGATTATTGTTTGCATATTTTAAGAAGATCATAGGTACCGTTTGGTTTCTAGTGCATGCACTAAGGCGAATACAATAAGTACTTAATTTTTAAGTTATGTAAACAAACCATTACCATTAGTTAAACAATAAAACACCAGTTTTTTTTTAAATAAATGTAATACAATAAGTACTTAATTTTTAAGTTATGTAAACAAACCATTACCATTAGTTAAACAATAAAACACCAGTTTTTTTAATAAAATTAATTTAGGTATAATGTTATGAAAAAATATATTTAACCATAAAATACTTATTTAAATATTTGGTAGTTAAATTATACATCATTATTTATATGAATTTTAAGGAATTCACATGCTGGAAATAGACCAAAAGCATATGATTCTTTCCCTGTCATGTCCTATCCTTTATCTTGCCAGTTTAATGATGCTGTTTATTGATAACTTAATAAATTTAAGCTAAGCATAGTTTAATGGTGAGGTAAACTATTTAATTTTTGTTTACCATACCCTCATTCTAAGTTGTACCCTCAGCTCCAAATTTCACTCTGTTATCTATCTAAATGTCAAATAAATAAAAAAAGAGACTAGTGGGGTTAGTGCAATCCTGGATATTTTTCTATTTATATTTGAGTATAATCTTTATTTTTCATTGTGATTGATTTATCATTTAGTGTTACTAAACATAATTTAAATTTAAAGTAAATTAAAGTAAGTGATACTTATTATGTCTCTGTAACATATTGTATCTTTTACCACTATTCATAAAGAAATGGTGTATCTTGATCAACTTTAATGTAAATCTTAACCATGATATATTCCGTAGTTGCTTTACTATTTCTTGTAAAAAACATGCATAAACACATTTTATCTGGACCAGGATAATCTGTAGACAGCTATAAAAATATTCTCAGTTAAAATTGTTTTTAATAATATATTTATTTATGTGTACAAAATGGTCCTATATTTAAAACGCAATATAAGCCAACACTTGTAAACATGTGCTTATTGCGTACCTTTAAAATATTAAGAATTAAAAATTTAAGCAACAGTTGTTTAAATATAATGTGTTGTACCAAAATACTATAACTACCACTGTGACTAATTTTATATGACTTTACTTGAATGACTTCTTCTCTAAAATAACATTTATATATGAAGTATAGTTATGACGCAACTGTAAAATAATTTATAAGATTAATAACAAATGACAAAGCAACATCTGGAATTATGAACTAAACATTATTTATACTAAAACTTATTATATTATTACACATTGTGTAAAGGAGTTAATGTACGGACATACTTAATTGTATATAAATTTCATTTACTACATAATTAACACTTGTCAAATGTCACCTTTCATGCCTTTTGTTAAGATTTTTATTTGAAGATCTTTCTTGCATGGGTCATTATCTGGTCTATTTAAGTTCAACACAATATGAATTTAATAATACTGAATTTGGTATGTTTTCAAATAATAAACATATTTACTTTATATCAAATTACTTATGAACATTTTATTATTTTGGTATGTATACCTAAAATGTGTAAAAATTGTATTATGAAGTTCTTCATATTAAAATTACTCTTAAATAAACATACCTACTAACTACTTAGTCACATTGTATAAAGGTCACAACAATGTAGGTGAACCCTGTCACTAATTCATCCTATTTCTGTAAATAGACATAATATTAAGTAGGTGAAGAAATAAATACTTATAAAATGTATTTTTCTGTAAATATTAAAATAATAATATGTATGAAACACATTTTCTGCAGGTATAACTTCGATAGTTGCAAGTTTTATAATTTTTGACAAAATCAGATAGGTAGTGTGTAGTTTCCAAGGTAGCGTGTTTTTTTTGCTGTCCAGTTTAAATATGTAACAATTATAGTAGGTATAAATGTATCTGTTTTTGAGTTCTTGTAGAAATGTCAATTGTTCTTGGATTTCCTAGTATTTTTTATATCATGATTGTATGTTTGATCGCCAGATGTAAATTACTGAGCTGATTAAATTAATAATGATTACTGCTTAAGTAAGTTTTTATAGAACTTGTTTTTAGCATAAAATTTGCTATTGTTATTTTATTTATTTGTAAACAATGATTCTGACTAGGCCATTGCCTTAAATTACCACTAGGTTGCATTACAATACATTGTTTAAGTGTTTCATTATTTTTTACATAACTTAATTATAAAAAAAAAAATATTAAAAAACTAAAATAATATTATTCCTACTTTTTTCTGACTAAAAAGGGTTAAGTTAACATTGCATTGAAAACACAAGACAGTAAGTTTGTAATGTTGTCATATGTAAGACCACTATCTCACTATTAAACTCTATTATGTTCTATCAATAAGCATCAGTAGGCCAATGTCAGTCAGTGAGAACATCTATTGTTCCTATAGATTCTATAGTATAGAAGATCACCTCGGAGAAAAGATGTGGACCCACTTAACTAGCTATGGCTTTCTCTAATGCATTTGAAAATGACAGGTAAAACTGTACATTTTGGTGAAAGGGGCCTATTTTGAATAAATAGCATGGTAGCTATTCATTTTCCTGTCTGTGGTGTTTAGGGTTCCATATACTATAAATAAATAATAAAACTTTCACTTATTAATATATTTTTTTAAGTTCTTTTAAAAATAAATAGTTTTTTTTTTTAACTTGATATAGTTTTCATTGGACAGTCCATACATTGATAACCTTTTTATTATTATTTTCCGGTTAAATTTATTTTACCCTCTCTCTCCAGTGATCATATCTACCAACTTGATACTAAGTATAACTTTGTAAGTGGATCACCAATATAACATTAATTTAATCGGACAGAGATATATTGGAATTATTAATATGATGATTAAATACCAAATATATTTTTTAGGC
The DNA here is from genome assembly GCA_947458855.1 of Monopis laevigella. Lineage (NCBI taxonomy): Eukaryota > Metazoa > Arthropoda > Insecta > Lepidoptera > Tineidae > Monopis > Monopis laevigella. Next base: position 21,420,608 of record OX381580.1, on the reverse strand, counting down.
TTATATTTATAATATTATGTTTGCATCTAGAAACTTAAAATAACTTCGATCAAACGATAATTTACAGAGGCTTGATTGTCTTAAATTAACTTCAATAGAATCATATACGCATCGTAAAAGAATCATGCTCTCTATTTTTTGACTTTTTTCCATGGGCGATTGGTTAGCAGAATACGAAATGTGACAAATTAAACTAATGTAATTCTATTACAATGCTATTATGACACGTTTGAACTAAAGTTATTTTAAGAGAATCGAATCCCTGTAAATAATATTTTTAAGAGCTGTTTGTAAAATTTGTCATTTATAACTATAATATTGACTGTTAAGTAATACTAAAATTTTCTAAAACCGACCGTTAATATTTAATCTTTAAAAAAAAATAAAAGAAAGAAAAACTTTATTTACATTAAACTACCAAGACCTTACTTATGCTAGTTTACAGTTTTAAATGTACTTATAAATCATTCACTACCTCTCTCATTACCTCAAATACTGCCGGTTCTGACCTTCTTTAACACAGACGTTCTGTATATTTTTCCTCGAAAACAGTCTTAACTGCAACATTGTACTAGATCTCAGAAATTATGTTCAGCAAATAATAGTCGTAAAAATATATAGTTTGCTCAAATTGCCTGTGCTTAGTTGATAATAAAATATTTACTATCAGATTATATCAAGAACCTAAATGGCTTACTTTTAAAATATTGTTTAAATTTCTTCTTTATCTCTCTTTATATAAGATTATGACAATTACTACTTTTGTCAATTAATTATTAAGAAGGACATAGTTCTGCAATGAGTTTGGTCAATTAATACGAGAGTTTATAAAAAATGCTTGTCACGTAATTTTTACCTATTTCTAACAGTTTTAAAATCTAAAACTTTAACTGATGTGTCAGTTTATGCAATGGAATATGGAAAATCGACATATTTGTCCGATTGGCCGGTCTCGTTACTACATGCATGATGCAAAAATCTTCAAGTGTCCTAGTCATGTTTCTATTTTAGTCTGTCGAGGTGTAACTATTATTTTAGGGTGCAGTTGCGAAAAGGGCAGTTCATTTAACAATAAAGTAGCGAGAAGTTTAAAGTAGACTGGCAATGCAAATTCGTTTTGTCGTCGCCCATTTGGTATCCGCATCACTTATACGGCATACTAGGAGTCGACTAATGCTGTTAAAACAAGTAATTAGTGATCTACTCCATATTTGGGTTTTGTAGGTCTGCTTACCATTAGGAAGATACAAAGTCACATGCCGTGCTCCAATAATTAAAAAAAAGCGGAAAATTATTTAATGTACTATGCTATCTATTTTCTTTATCCTACGTATTAACTAAGGACGGTCCCTAACAGACATAGCTAGTTCTAAATTATAGATTGGGTGATATTCCATCTCAACAGCCTAAACTCAACCCTTTATTTGCTATTAATTCCAGAACATGTAGCAAACCCAGAGGCTACACCCGAATCATCGGTCAAAGAAATAATGTCCCCCTCAGTGAAGATAAAGAAACGGGTCCCATGGAAGAGTAAATCTGATTTCACCCATCCTTGGCTGCTGAAGAATCTCAAAGGCCATCCTGGAACAGTCCTACATATGGACTTTTCGTCCAATGGCAAATATTTGGCCGCAACATGTGGAGGTAAGCTGCTTAAACGTGTATTATTCTATATTTAAGTGTACAGGAAAAGGATTCGCGAAATTGATGGTCAAAAAACATTTTAATGTTGTTTATATCACTGAAAAAGTAAATTTTTTTTTTCGGAAAAAAAAAGTACATGGAGGTGTAGATTTTATTTACTCGATCCTAATTACATAATAAATACCATCACGGATGCCTTTTTGGCTCCTGAGAACCGTTTAAACGGCCTCAGGGTACCCAGCTGATGGATTAACCCGTCCTCATTTCGCCGATGGTATTCGGAGGCAACACCTAACAAGTGGCGAGCTTGTTGCGGTGTTTATGCTGAAATAGCCTCGTTGTATGCGGTCACCCATTCCAGGCCGGCCTTGTTGTCATCTGCTTAACTTTGTTATCAGTTGTTATCAGTTGCGCAGTGACTTAACCACTAGGCTAGGCCGCTTTTTTTACATAATTTCTTTTAAAATGACTTTAAAGTAATATTTTTATAATAATAAATCAAACTTTGGGTCTCTGTTCAAAAGTTAATAGATTTTTTATAAAATTCTATCTAATTAGGATCGAGTAAGTAATATTTACACCTCTACATTATTTTTTCATTAAAAAGAAACTTCGATATCACTGAAAATAACATTAACACGTTTTCAGACGTTCGAGATCGCGATACCTTCTCCCGGCTTCTTAAGTCTTAATTCTAGAATAAATAAAAAGATAGTAAGATATATTTTAAAGTATGTTGAAGAGATATAAAGGTTTTTTAACTAAGGCATTCATATAAATAAAAAGATAAGACGTTCCATTTATATCACTTTTATTTTATGTAAATTTAGCCCATGTATATATATTTAGACTTTTATTTACTAATCTATCTCTTATATGATACAATATTGTATTTGTATTGATTGTCCCCATTCATAGATTTTGTGCTTACCACCAGGTATGAATGCTTCATAAATGAGGACGAACTCTATATTATTCAATAAATGGTTATAGTGACTCAAAGTTTTTCCTTGTATTATATTTTTTGTTTGGAATAGATTTAGCACAAATCTTAACTCTAATAAATTAAGCCATATTTAGATATATTATAATAATGCGATTCGATTATTATAATAATAATTAGTTATATACACACAAACATCACAATGGTTACTTACAAACTATTACAAATTGTGTTTATATAGTCAATAAAAAATGTGCATTGGATACTAAATTAGGTTTCCCTGATATACTCGTATTAATATATAATTTGGCTAATCATTAAAAAAAAAATCTTATCTATTTGTGAATGAAATTTTATTATTTCAAAAACGAATTAATTGAAAAAAAAACCCTTTTCATTGATAATATTATTATTACTATTACTTACTATCTTGTTATTCATTCTGTGTGACTAACCTACCTCAATGTTATGCGAATTATACCCTGATACTTGTACAACTATACATATCTCTTCAAGAAATTTTATTACTAATAATAAAATGTTAAATACTCGAATAATTAGTTTTTCGCCTTTCTATTATAGCGGTTATTATTTTGTTTAGATATCTATCAATCTAGATTGTAAAGTCTGATAATGACAAATTACTGTTCCATAATGAATTATTAGTGGAACTTGGCTATTAATTAATAAAATAAGTAATTCCGTATATTATTATTTACATGCATGTTTTATATTTTATATTCGCATAACATAGCAGGTTTTTTTTCTATATTATTGGACAGAACTTCTGTTGAACTTGTTATATCTTATTGTAGTATTTTTTTTTTAATAATAGACATGTAAATTTTATTATATTATGTTGTTTAAAAGATATATGATTCAGGAATTCTGTTTTATAAATATAAGTAGCTTTCTCAGATTCAAAAAAAGGCTTGGGATAATGAATATATAATTATTAATAAAAGACTTTCTATACAAACCAAATTTTTGGATCTTTGAGTTTTTTTTGACATTACTAACAAAATTCAATATAAATAAATTACTATGTAATGTATACAATTTTATTAAACAATACATAATTAATTTTGCATTGTTAATTTATTATTGAGAATTCGTTTATAACTGGGATTAAATTGCGTTTTACTTAATGCTACGTTCGTAGTTAAACATTTGAACTTCAATACAAAAAAAAGACATGAACCTAGTATTATAGACCGCAGTTTAATCCAGGTAGGTTAGGAAGCGCCATGCTCGTGTACCCTCGGGGACCTTGTGCGTTTTTGTTCTACATACTATACGCCACTGTTATGTGTAAATTTGGAGGTCCACGCCAAGGTTGATTCGCTGGTCGGCATATATAAAAAATATAGGGTTATAATTATTTACCTGCGAAATTTGAAGAAAAAATCAGTTACCTACTAAGGCTGAGTTCCACCGATATGACATGTCTGTAATTGTAACCATTAAAGTTAAAAATGGCGTCAATCAACTGTACTAGTGACCATCTTATGGAATTCTAATTTTAAACCTATGTTCAACTTGTTACCATCACGGGTGCTTTACAACGCCCGAGATAGCCTAGACGATCTCGGGGTACCAAGTGGTAAGATTTCTTCCATTCACACCTCGTCGTAATGTCGTCTACAAAAATGTACTGTAATAATTTTTCATTAAAGTGCAATTATAAATAATGCTATTAAGGCTCTGCAGTCGTCTTCAATCCCATACTTCCAATATTACAACTTGGCGCTTAGTCGAAGTTTAATTATTATTTTTATGTTGGTATTGGACGCAAAAATCTTTCTGTTGTGGGTATTTTTTTTGTATTATTATATTAAAACTGTATTTTTCTGATTAAAAAAGTGGTAGGCCCCCAGTTGTTACTCGACTTGAACTGCAAAATAAAACTGGTACATTAGACGTTATTTTTAACTTTAATCCTAACAATTACAAAGATGTCATTTGGGTGCAATCCAGCCTCATTGTTTAAGATTACTTAGGTTTTAAGGCATTTATTACTGAACACATATGTATAACAATTAATTTAAAATATCTATGACTATTAAGGAAAAGAGTAAATAACATGAGACTTCTAAAATTATTAAGAATTAAGTTTATAAATAATTATTATTAGGAGTAGTAGTCAGCACAGTTAAACGTCTGTCTGTTGACGAATCGTAACGTTATTTGAACCCAATAACAAAGGTATAGAAACACTGAGTTATTTTACAATTTACAATGCTGCCGACTGTACCTACATACTTTTTTTATATTATTAAAAACAAAGATGACATTTTTGTTCAAACTATTTGAAATAGGATAGTAAAAGTGATTAAAATAGGAACCTATTGTTGTATTGTTCAATTTATTTTTGTTATAAAAATAATTCATCAAATATACTTTATTTGTTGAGGTATTTCAAAGATAAGTTAAAGTATGTCACAGTAATTAATACTTATTAGTCATTTTTTTAATATACATATAGGTATATTTAACTCAAAATATAATTTAATAGAAGGACATTAAAGCTCTAGTTGCATCAAAGTGTCCGTTAAAGTAACTTGTAATTAAAGTTAAAAATGGCGTCGAATGTACTAGTTTTATTTTGAAAGCGATAGACAGCTGGTTCATTAGACGCCATTTTTACTTATATGCAACTGGAGCTTATATTAAATTATATTTTGAGTTAAATATATATATTTAAATAAAATTACTAATAAGTATAATTACTGTGACATAAGGGCTTAGCATAACCACGTCGATATAATTTGACAGTCAATAAAATGAAGTTTATGAATGAACATTCATTCATAAAATCGATATGTATCGAATTTGTCGATTTATCGAGCCTATCGATGCTGTTGTGCTAAGGCCCATACTTTAACTTATATCTTTGAAATACCTAAATAAATAAAGTATATTTAAATAATTAATTTTATAACAAAAATAGATTGAACTTTAATCTTTACAGTTACTTTGACGGAAACTTTGGTGCAACTCAGCCTAAGACACAATCTAGTTAGCTCTTCCGTCTGGTTGTTTCACATTATAGACTATAGTTATTTGCCATGACATTTTGTTATATTTATTTTAATAAAAAAAAATGCTTAAAGTTCTAAGGCAAACTTGATGCCGTTAGGTACTCTCTACTAGGGCTCCAATTCTCATCACCATTTATAGTACGATTGAACGCTAGATTATACAGTAAAGCGAACTTTGCTAGATCCCTAACTGTAGAAGGCTATCGTAAAGTCCTATAGCAACAATCATGTCGGTTTTCAGGAGACTATTGCATATATAATTGTAATGCAATTCGTCATTGTCGCCATTTCGTAATTGCATCATTTAGCCATTGTTTAAGAACATATGATTGACCCCATTCACGGACTTTGTAGGACTGCTCACCACCAGGTAGATACAAAGTCACATGTCGTGCTCCAATAAAAAAAGAGCTACAAAATCTACAATGTTGTTTGTCTACATATTGATAACTTAGGTCAACATTAAATTCGCTTTAGAAATGTTGTAATTAGAAAACTGTGATATAGGTTAACAGGTTACGAGTAAAAAAAAACATGTCGAGTATGATGTCATAAATGATTTTATTTAATAATGAATTTATATCATTTCATTGCCCTCATTCATCAACAAAAAAACTATCTGATAATATTATCTAATATAAAAGTAAGGATGTGAATGTGTTGCATGAATTCATGGGAGATATCTAATAGACATAAACGTTAACATTTATAGGCCATTTCGATTTTTCTTTTGCTTTTACGGAGGTCTTGTCGCTAAAAAAGTTTAAAAAGATGCACTTACGGTCGGTTTCTCGAAATTTTTAAGTAATACTTATTTATACAAAAAAAATATAAACGGCGGATTTTCATAGGCCAATAATATTTTTGAGAGATGTTTGTAAACTCCGCCATTTTCAACTATTAGTCAGTTAACCATTAATAATTTCGAAAACCCGTTACCCGGGGTACTCGAAAAACGTATCAGCACGCAGCTATTCACACATATACGTACCTACATTATCATGAATGAATATCTAATGCATGAAAATCTCTTTATTACACACGAGCTTAATGCTATTGTACATAGGCGAGCTTAATGCCTTAGGCATTATCTACCAGCATCTTTGGGAGATTGACCAATAACAGGCAGTGTGCTAATTAATGCAACATATAATATATAATACAAGGATTTATAAGTAAATTATTAGGTAATACAACACAATATATACTTACTGGTATTATAACACTTACATATTCAATGGCGAAATGAGGACGGGTTAATCCCTCCGCTGGGTACCCTGAGGCCGTTTATACGGTTCTCGGGAGCCAATAAGGCACCCGTGATGGTATTTATTATTATTATAAACATTTATAAGTAGGTATTAATTTTGGTAATCTGTGAAAACTTAAAATACATCTTGTTTCAATTGTTATAATGCTGTAAGTTTTCCAACATTGAATAAATAAAAATAAATTTAGTGGAGAGGCGCACAATTTTAGGTCAGCAGACTATATCTATCTATCTACATGATGAACGAAATATTCTTAATTTAAACCAAAATTATATAGGTATAATATATGCGTGAAAAATTGGTTTTATGCTCTAGTTAAAGTGAAAAAGATAAACAACGGTGGTTAACCGGAATGATAAGTAGGGTCACTCAACTTTTACAGACGTCTGCGACCCTGTTCTTTGTTTACTTTTTTCTGGGTCATTTTATTGAAAACTTATAGAGGCTGTCGGTACATAACAGGCTTAACCTACAATTATATATATAATTAAACATTAATATACTTACCTATAAAATAAATCATTAAGGGGATAACATGACTTAAGCTTGATGTTGCTTACAGTTGAAAAAAATAATGAGATTGAGTTTTATTTTTTTAAGCGACTGCATTCGTAATCGCGAACTCTGCGTTCACCATATAAAATTAGCTTTCGCACTTGCAGTAATACTCGATTACAGTTTGTCGCAGAATTAAAATATTTTTTTTGTCGATCACATCACTGCATTTATTAATCTTTCCGTGATGGGTAGGTATATATAGTATTTTTTTTTCGAAATAATAAAAAATATTATAATACCACATAAAAAAAACTTCGATCAACAGCTAAGTGTTTGTATGGGTGTAAAGTCGACTCCAGGGCCAGCGTCTTCAACGGGCAATTAATAAATTATATCCAATCCAATTTATTTATTAAATCAGACCTATGTAAAGGTAAAGTTTAAATATTATGTAAAACTAATTTTGACTGTTACAAACAGTCAAAATTATTTTTACATAATATTTAAACTTTACCATAATAATAAAACACAGGCAATATATTAAAAAAAATAAAGACAATAATTAAAATAATTATTATTATTTGCTTAAATAAATGGCCTCTACGCGTGCGCGTAATTTTGCCAATGTCGAGTGAGGAGGGTAGATTAAAATTTGTTGATTGTAAAGTGAAAGTGGGAAAATAGGATGGAAAGGAATAGGGATAGGACTAGGTTAGAATAAGGAATGGCCACATGACCGTATGCAAACATACGGTATAGTTATGCCAGTATCATGTGAAGGAGGAAAAAATCAACAGTAAAATGGGTACCGCCATTTTACTGAAGAAATGGATTCGTTGAGATAGCACAAACACTAAGGTCACTGCGTAAATACTACACTTCTCACACTTAAGATTACTTATGAATGCTTATTCTACAAAATTGGTACACTTTTGCACAATAATATCCTATAAACTTAACTATGAAAAATATATTAGAAACACACGACTACAGTCTTCGGGCTACCCTCAAGGAATCCAATTAAAATAATAGATACAACAATATAAAAAATAAAAGAGATAACCGTAGTATAAAAAATACGTAATAATCAAAATGCTATGTTTAGTTATAATTATTTAATTTAAATCACGTTGTATATATTTATAGAAATAATTTGAAAACTTTATTAAAATATGTGTTACAATTTATGAGGTAAATAAGTTTTGGTTTAAAATTCTAAAATTATGAATAATCATTCAATCATATATTTTTTGGCAGCCTCTGGCTTTATTTATTTATATCTTAGCCAATGTCGTAGAGAATTATTAGCGCCTTAAATACAAGTATAATAATTTCATAGCTCTAAATATAATTTTCAACCAATTTATTCTTAATGAAGCAAATAGTTTTCTTTTATATAACAGTTGTATTTATGTTTTGAGGTTAGTTTGAGCAGCACGTATTGTAGAGTATTTAGTTTTGGTCGGACACTTGTGTATGCAAATAACTGAATACGGAAGTGTAATGATGTATGTTAATTGTAAACATAATACTTATGTATATTTTTATTATCGCCTTAATTTTTTTTTTACTACATATGTTTTAATGAATGTATTTGTAGTAATGAATCACGCCATGGATTTGTTTGTTATTTTTGCCAGAAATAGTTTTTATTTTTCCATTTCTGAAATAAAATAAAAAAATACTTTATATAAAGGTCTGTCCAAAAACAGTGCAGCTGCATGGTGCATGAGTGTTCTTGAAACTGTAGTTGATAAGTTAACGACAGTTAGGATTCACCAATAGGACAGGTTTATTTGTAATGTTTAAACTTAATGTTACTTAGCCACCGTCTCCGTGGTCTCTAAGATTTTTTCGTTATGTATTGTACAAGGAAAATATGGGTGATAAGTCCACCCATACTTTCCTGGTGACAAACTAAGCTCTAGGATTGTACTATACCAGAAACAACGATACTAATATATATTTTCTGTACAGCTTGCCCAGACCATGGCAAGCTATACAGAAAAACGTACCAATATTTTGCCATGACTGGAAATTGGAACCCACGACCTGACACCACCCCAACGCCGCAACCACATGGTGATATCCTAGGTACATAATTTTGATTGAAGTATCCAGCTGTTGGAATTGGTATTTTGAAAGGTTTATTTCCAATATTGAAATAATTGAACTGCCTATAAAAGTTGTTTTAAAATCCTTGTAAAATACAACGAATTTACAAAATGAGTTATGTTATGTCACAGAGGTCAAGTTTAGTGTTTCAGTGGACTCACAACTCCGTAATGTCGGTACCAGTTGATTGATTTAGCGCCTTTTTGTTAAATATTCAGGGACGTTTCACAATAGTTTTTGTTGCGGAACAAACTTAAGATTTTGTATATTATTATTTATTAAGCATATAGTTTAGTCGGTTCTGCTCGGTCTGAAGCTCCTAGGTCGAGCCAAGGTCTGTGGGAGTCACGCGTCATCGCTCTGTGCGAGGCTCGTTTAGCCGTGACCAAAGCAAATTATATGACTGCTTTGTGACCAGATATAAGACACTTTATACCTGTTGGACTGAGTAATGAGGATCCCTTAAAGGAACATAATAAAACCCTGAGAGGACAACTTGGGCCTAAAGGGATTTCTCCGAAACCAATTAAAGTAGAGGGTTTATTTTTGTAATAGTTATTCTTCCTATAAACCGAGCGAGTAATCTAAGGTTTTAACTTTTTTATTATATACCCTACTGTATTTTTTTATTTTTTTCAATAACTGCGAGATTATTTATTATTCTGTTTTAGATTATACCTATATTAAAGTAAGTAGGTACGAGGAAGAGAACCCAGCTCCTGAGGTACAAGTGATAAGCTTAGTTTGGGAGCTGGCTGAATATTGTAGCCTCCGTAGACTAGTGGTTGCGTCTTTGGCGTTGTATCCGGAGGTCGTGGGTTCGATTCCCACCCATGGCAAAAAATATTAGTACGTTTTTTCTGTACAGTTTGTCATGGTCTGGGTGTTTATAAAATATAATATGTATTATATCGTTGCTTCTGGTACACATAGTACAAGCCTAAAGCTTAGTTTGTGACCAGAGCAATATGTGTAATTTGTCCTACATATTATTATTATTATTGTAAAATTGTATTGTAATAAATAAATTTGTACTGTATTGTAAACCGAGCGAGTGGGTCTGGAATTCGAAAGGTTGTACTTTGTTGGGCCAATATGTGGCACTACTGATTAAATCAGACAACTTTTCCCATGGTACTATGTGTCGCAAATGAAAAAAAAATGGCTTCTCCATACACATGTTTGTATGGAGAAGGAAGCATATTAGCCCAAAGTACAACCTTTCAAAGTTATCATATATTAGTGCGCAAGTAACAAAGATAAGTAGTGTAGGGTCAATATATTTTATTCTTCTACGCCTGTACTTTACTTATATCTGGACATCAACAAAAGAATTTTTTTCGACTTTAATCTGAGCAGTTTTTGAATTATACGCTGAAAGTTTTAGCAGGAATTTAGCGTTATTAATCGCTCTTAGCAGCTTTTATTAGACCTTTAACCAGCCACGAGTCTGGAGTCGTCATGCGCACACGGCATGGTAGATAATCTGTTGAGATGAACTGACAAGATATTGCAATAAAAGTCGTTTACCAACGTGTAAATGGCGAGTGTTGTCGTGTCTTTTTATCTTCTTTTTCTCTGTTCTGTGATCTTATGTGGTTTGTCCTCTTTTAAGATGCTATTAGTAGTCAACCTTGGCCATGCTAACTGGCTATTACGATTGTTTTTTACTAAGACACTAGCTAATCAGCTCAACTTTATCTTAGTAACTTACGTTTACGCAGCGTACGCTCTCAAAAGGAAGATTTCCTTTTTTTTTCAACATATTTAATTGTTACTCTGCTCCTATTGGTCGTAGCGTGATGTTATGTAGCCTATAACCTTCCTCGATAAATGGGATATCCAACACTTAAATATTTTTTCAATTCGAACCAGTAGTTCCTGAGATTAGCGCGTTTAACCAAACAAACATAGGTACTCTTCAGCTATATAATATTAAATATAGATTACTACCTAGTTTACGAAATCTAGAAATGTTTGGTTAAAAAAACGTGTTATTTTTAATCAAAATAAATAATTAGTAAAAAAAACAGCATTGTAATTGGTCTCCCAGTTTTGAGCTACGTTGCCATACATACAGACAGATACATGTGACGGGTTCAACTTATAATACCGCTCTTTTTGACGCAGGTTTTAATAAAATTACTACGAGGTTTAGGTGTTACATTGTTTTCGCCTTCATTAATATACGAGTAAATATATAAATAAATTATATTATATATGGAGCTTCTATTAAATTAATATATATATATATATATTAAGAGGAGTGTCTGATGAGGCCCTCCTGATTCAACTGCAAAGTATTACCTCTCCCCGCGCATGACAGTAAGTCGGTAACGCTACCATACTTTTATGTAAAACTTCCCCCCGACCCTTAATAAGAGAAAGAGCACGTATGAGATTATACCTACAATTTAGGCAGCAAAACGGCTTTCAGGCCATAACTGTTTTCTACCCCTTAACTTTAATGGATTTGAAAAAAAATATCTTATTTTATTAAAGAGAAAATAAACGATGACTGTACGCTTTCCTTTTTTTAATTTTCGCTCTTAATATTTTATAGGAATTATTTTAATGTGAAGGATTTTTTCGCGATTTTTCTCGAATTTCAGGGGTTGGTATTATTTTTCCTACACCAAACTTTAAAAAAAGAAAAACGTATGAGCCTAGATACAGGTCTTATTTATAACGCCTCCAAAATCTATGAATGTTTAGTGGGGGGTAACAGTTAGGACCAAAAGGTCGTGAATGTATGGGAAATGTTTGATCAGACTCTACTCTGAAATTAAAAATATTAACCACCTTTACTTAATTACAAACCATTGCTTGATTTTTAATAATGCAAAAAATAATATAGACCTTTTTTTATTTTTTGTATTTAAATTTATTTCTACAATATGTGTTATAATATTACAACACAAATTTTAGTACCTTTTAGATTTTAATAAATTCATTAAAAAATATATGTAGGTACCAAGTATTTTTTTACGACTTCATCTTCATTATTACTACCGTACACCTGTTTTAATACATACATTGCCGATCTATTTTAGTAAATAAAATAACATTTAATAATTATGAATAAATTAAATAACTGTATAAATTAATTTGTTAATAAAATTTTGCATAATAGTTAAGAAGTCAAATGATGCGCAAACCCACAACGAGTTGGCCAAGAATGATAAGGTTTACATTATCTAGAGGCCGTTATATTGTAGTTGAACGACCTTGAAATCGTTTCCTATATAACGGGTATCGGTATTTTTGCCTCAAATATCGTAAACTTAAAAAAACCGCTTGAAGCACCTAACTGAACCTTGTTTGACTACGATTTGATATGCTTACGATTTTTGATATCTTTTTTTATATTGGTCCTAATATCTTTAGGTGCTATTATAAAATATGGCTGACTGACTGACTCATTATCGGCCAGCTGAAACTATTAAATTGATGCTTTAGTTCTTATTTTAAGGAAGTGAGGAGTTTTAAAAAAAATATAAATAAATAGGTAAATCTCAATAATAGTTAAGAGATCTAAACACGTGTCTAAAAGTTTTATAAGACTCTATATTATTTTTTTTTACTTTTTTTTTCATGCCTCACCTCGCTCGTTAGTTAGAGAGCTGCTCATATGATTTACTGACTGGTAAAGAAACTGTCTGCCGGTGTGTATGTATAATACACGGATGTTTTACAATTCCGTCTCCGTAGACTAGTGGTTGCGCTTTTGGCGTTGTATCCGGAGGTCGTGGGTTCGATTCCCACCATTGGCAAAAAAATATTAGTAGGTACGTTTTTCTGTACAGTTTGTCATGGTCTGGGTGTTTATAAAATATAATATGTATTATATCGTAGTTTCTGGTACACATATTTTAATATTGTTATTGTTATTAATTTGAAAGTGGGATATTGTACAAATAATATGACGCAGCCGGGTCAACAAAAGCTAATTTGAACATGTGGTCATTTTCCAAGACTTTCCTCACATACATTTTAAAAGTTTCCTCATCTCTCAGAATCTAGTCGTGAAAATAAATTACCATTTATATATTAGGATTAGGGCTGATAAATAAATCAAAATTCAATATTGTCAAGTCTAAAAATTAAACCGCTTTCGTGGACTAGTGGATCCATAGTTATTGTATCCGGAGGTCGTGGGTTCGATTTCCACTCAAGGCTAAACAATATTAATACGTCTTTCTGTAAGTTTGCCTTGGTATGGGAGATTAAAAAATATAATAGGTAGGTGATTGTATAGTTACTTCTGGTACACATAGTGCAAGACTAGAGCATAATTTGTGACCAGGGAGTGAAGTGAAATAACCTATATAAATTTGTTCTTTACGATCGAGAGACCAAGTTATCTGAGCCGAATAGAAAATATAATATTGTAGGGTTTCCAATACCATGCAACATACGGGGTGAATTTGAAAGGATGTACTTTGGGCTAATATGAGGTTCTTATCACTTGAATATGTATCCTGATAAAAAAAAACAAAAAAAAAAAACAAAAGATTAAAGTACCAACCTAAGCAAATAATTATCAAAATATACCTAGACCTTAGAAATTTATTTTTTCTAAGACCTGGACAACATGTACTCCAATAGTTGCAGTGCACGCTGTTTGAGAAATTGTTAAAAATCAAGTGTAAAATAATTTTAAATGTACCTAATTCCATATGCCACTCAGCTGCGCTCACATAAACCGCTAAGGTTTTTGAGCGCAACTTATAGAACAAATCTGTTAATTCTTTTGATGTGAATAAATAAATTTAAAAAAGAAAAAAAAAACTTTTGGCTTCCCCATACAAATTGGTCAATTTAACATTTCTAGTATGCATAACATTCTGTATGGAGAAGGCATTTTATTTAATTTGCGACACATGGTTCCATGGGAAAAGTTGTTTGATTTTATCAGCAGAACCTCATATTAGCCCAAAGTACTTTCATCCTTTCAAAGTCAACCTGTATAAGCAATGCAAAACAATGCTAAAAACCGTTGAGAATCAATGTGAACATGATAATAAATTAAGTATAATTTATTGATAAAGGTAAAAGATTACCTATTTATTAATAAGTGTTATTATTAAAGTCCAGGTTTTTACAAAATAAATAATTGATGAAGACAAAAAAAAAACATCTGCATTTAAACAGTCAGTAAGTCATTTTAATTTTTATACCATGTATATCACTATAGATAAATTTATTAGTTTGTTATTAGGTTTATATTTTTGGTAGGTACTAAGTATAGAAAAATTAGATTTAAAAATCTTGCCAGAATTTCTGTTTCATTCAAAATGGATGGTAAAAATTTTGGCAAGATTTTTAAAATGTAATTTTAACAAACTAATAAATTTATCTATAGCTATATACATTGTATAAAAATGCAAATAATATATTAGCTACCTTTTACCAAATGAAAAACAAAAATAAATATCGTTACTAAATCTCTCGATCTGTTAGAATTGAGTCATCTTCAACGATGCATGATTCCATTGATTACTCATTATATGCCACGCAAGAAACGAGGAAACGAAAATGTCTATCGATCACGATCTGCATTCGCAAACATAATACTTAATGATCTTCCAACTCTTTTTGTATTAATAAAGGCCATTTGTTCTACGTGGATATTAAATTAGAAAGAAACCTAGTCATGTTTCGGTTTTAGTCTTTGGGTCTTTTTGGTTTTCGGGAGATTACCGCATCGATTTCTTGTCGAGGTGGTAGTCTCCTTTCAGGCTACGAAATGGGTAGTTGAATTGACGACAAGGCAGCGAGTATATTAAAATATACTCAATGCAATTCGTCTGTCGCCGCCCATTTCGTAATCGCATCATTTAGCCGGCATTTAGTGGGAGCAATCAATGTTGCTTAAGAACAATTATTGATTGACCCCATTCACGGAGTTTGTAGGTCTGCTACCACCAGGTAGATACAAAGTCACATGCCGTGCTCCAATAATAAAAAAATAATGTTACGTACAGCAAGATTTCTATATAATTTATAAACCCAGTGTAATTTTTTTAAATAAATTATTATCAGCGTAATGATGTTTACAAAGATTTTTTGCTCTTTTCTCTATAATGGAGTAAAAATTCAACTTTGTATTCCTATTCTGTAGGACTTGCACACTTCAACGTTTATCCCTTCTGTTATATTATGAACACATTGTTCCTTTGGCTTTTACCTGATTTAGGATAAAAAGTATTTAAAACCTACAGTTCTTTGAATTTCATTTTTGCTGTTTACTGTTTACAACAGGTACTAATTTTTAGGGTATTTATTTTTAAAAATTGAAATTAAAACTCGTTTTTTTTTCTTTTACAAATTCCTACACAATGTTAGGATACTCATCTTTATTATATATTTTGAACTTACAACGCCTTCTTTCTTAAAGCCTCTTTATACAGACACATGGTAGTTCATGTATGATAATTTGATATTTATACGTCCTATTGTATATCTCACCAATTTAGCTCTAGGCTCAAGTTTTATTACTATTGTGTATAAGTCATGCCAATTACCATATTGTTGAAGGTTTGTTTATTTTTATGCGTGGTCCAAGTGCCAATATCTTGCAGAGCGGCCGTAGTTTTAGTTAAAACTAGATCTCACTTACGCAATCTGTTAACACAGCATCGTTGTAAACGTTAACATTTCATAAAAATAGAACTTCCTCGTTCTCTTATGAGCCGTGACGCTGTTATGCACTACGTGTGTAAGGCCACTTTCGTAATATGCTTATTTTGTTATTGTTTTGGTATTGAAAAATGGTATTTGTAAACGACTAGTGAGCGTGTAATGTTAATATTTCATGCAACCATGTTTTTATCAATTTTTATTTTGTTTCAATTAAATGTTTAACTTCAATTCTCTGAGCAATCATAGTCAGATAATCCCAAATTCATCAGTGCGGATAAAGTTTTGAAAAAAAAAACATCGCAACACTCAATTAAAAACCAGTCCTTCAACCACACTTTATATGGCCCCCCAAGCTTGGACCATACAATGAGCCATTAAAATGATATGACGGGCTTGCAGTTAACACCGCAGCTCACGATGCCTTACGTCATCAGCCCTGAAACTTAAATCATTGTTATAGCTACTAGATGTCACGAATATGACGGCTTTTGTTGTATATTTTATCGTGTTCCTAATCTTCAATTAACCTTCTTGATTAGATTTTTCTGTAAACGTTATTATTTTATTAAAAAATGATAACATTTTCAGGAAGTGTTAGTCAGATACTGTTTTCGGAATTTAATGCGTGTGCATGTTTCCTTGAAACCTTTAGGTGCTCCTACAAATGTGACTTGGGCATTCTTCCGATTTTCTTGTATCAGATGACTACCAGCTTTGTCCTTCACCTCTGCTTCTTTAATAATAAAACTTTTATTTATAACCTTTACAAGCTCATTCCTTGCATTAAAATACAAAGCATTTCAATAATACGATTATTTTCTATTATACCATTAAGTGTAATTTACTTTGCACGAAGCAGTTTTTCCTATGTTTATGAATGTTGGCCCAATGGCTCGGCACGGCTCGTCAGGTCTCACCGGACGATCGCCTTGACATCCTTGCGCTTCATCACATCTTCTTAACACACAAATAAGGCTTGGATACTCATTAAATTTTAGGTAACTTGTAGAAGTTTCAACTGCCACATGCTGAGCAGGCGAACGTTTGACATGCCAATCTTTAGATTTTGTTTATCTGTATTTGTAGTACATGGGGACTGGATAGTGATAGCATCCTTCATGGCATCTTAGGGGTTTTTTTAATAATTCTTAAGCAAATTAATTCCACTCCCATTTTTTAAATTCCTTCATTTCTCATATATATATGGAATTTTGTTTCCATATAACCTAGGTCCAAAACATATTAGCACGAATCATAAAGGTTTCGCTATTCGCCGATACAATAACGTAATAATTCGCAAGTTTAATGATAAGGCCATTGATTTATGAATGTCAAGGGCAGATCTCTAAGCTTCTTCCTCTTAGCAACATCTGTGCCTATACGTTATCACTTATGGAACTTTTTGGAATTATGTGGTGTCACGTTGGTGTCACCATAGACCTTATTCAGTAAACAGTATTATCTTAATTAGAAATCGTCTGTATCTTTATTTGGGTTCTTTTTGGTATAATTAAAAAATATGATAATTGAAACCCTTAGATTTTTGACTGGATTAAAAAAAATATGCTGTCTATATTTATCACCTGTACTTAATTTTTAGTACTTAACTCTTTAGGTACTTTTACCGTTTTCGGTGTCATGTTTCTTATGGTCATATATTTGAATTACATTTACATTTCCCAAATGTTACCGGGTGGATAATGCCGCTCACCTATTACGATAAGCTATTGTAAAATAAAAATAAAAACATTCTGTCATTCAGAATATAGAAAGGTATCTAACATATTTAAAAAAACGTCTGTCTGCCACGAAGTTGTAGGCGGAGTGCAATGCGCTCCATTCCAAATTCTTATAGCTTTCCTCCTAATACCTATACCTATTTTAAGATGGTTTCGATTGATGCTTTTCCTACTATCTTATTCATGCTATTTTAACTAGGAAATCTAGAGGAAATTATTTTAGTTTACTGACCCCCGATTAGGTGGAAGGTCTCAACAGCTTCTCTAGATAGTCATACCAGTTTTTATTATAAAAAAAAAAACCCGTCGGAGTGACTATAATTTAAAGTCATTTATTCGCAAACGGAAGGTACATTAATGATGTTGCAATAATTTTAGTTCCGCTGTGTTACCATTCGGTATCTTAAATCTTAAAAAAATTGGGTATTATACCTTTTTTTCATTTAATTTTTTTGGAGATTTTTCTCAATATATTTTATTATAACTGTATGTGTATGTAGTTTTATTTATATTTAAGAGTAGCAATTGTACTTCCTACATAGACACCGTGAGATCACCGATGACGGACGGAGAGGTCGTTGAGACAGGCCCCCGCGAAGATATCGTCTGTAATGTGTCATGTGGCGAACACATGATGACACATATTGCCGTTGTATTCTGTCTATAAAAAGTTATATTTTTTATTGGTGGAAAAATGGGCCGGGCTCAGAATTTAATGAATGTCAATTTAAAAAAAAATGCCTGTACGGTTTTTATTGGAGCACATCATGTGACTTTGTATCTATCTTGTGGTGAGCAGAACTACAAAGTCCATGAATGGGGAAAATCAGTTATTGTTCTTAAACAACATTGATCGCTTCCACTATGCCGGCTAAATAATGCGATTACGATATGGGCGGCGACAGACGAATTGCATTACGAGTATATTTTAATATACTCGCTGCCTTATCGTCAATTCAACCACCTATTTCGTAACCGCATCCTGAAAGGAGACTACCACCTCGACAAGAAATTGATATACAGTAATCTTCTGAAAACTGGTGAACCCAGACTAAAACTGGAATATGACTTGGTCACTTGACGGTTTTTCATGGTCGGCGGAACGAAACCTGCCTAACGAAGTTATAGAGAGAGACCTTCCTCCCCCTATTTCGTCTTAATAAAGTTTCGTTTCCTGATAAAGCTTTTTGGGCTCCAACTCTTACTCTCTCGGAGCGCCTAGTCTTGGCGCAGGTTAAGTAAGTTGATGCAGCTAGTCGAAGGTGCACATCTCGGAATATTACCAAATATCAACCTGTTAAGCAGTATAAAGGTCCAAGAACAAATGCAACCCACAAAACGAGATACGAAATCGTTATTTGCACCTATTATACACATTTCGTTTAAAAAACTCTAGAAGAAGCAAGGAAAGGAAACACGCAAGCAGGTAGAGCATTCCATATTTTAATAGTGTGACATATATTAAGTATCACTAAAAATTTTAGTACGGGTTGGTTTATCTGCCACAGTGTGGGCATACATTTTGCTTCGTGAAGACCTTTTAGGACGGAAGGAACCTATTTTTATGTTTGGGGAGGTTAATTTTATTTTTAGGCAGATCAAATATAAAAATAGTTTTAACCTCGCACACTAGTTACTTCTGGTTTCTATTTCTCTCAGTGTGGCAGATAAAAGATTAATCGGCTAACCTGCTAGTCTGGCAAATAATTGCGTAGATCAAGATCATTAAGGAATTATTTTTTCCGAGTTGTTTTTTTTTGTAACCCTAAAAATATTTACATACCAAGTTCAAAATTGTTAGTTACAAGTGGAAGGTAATTTGTAGGCTTCGACGGCAGCATGGCCTTCTACCGCGAGGTGTATAAAGAGGTGCGCTTAACTCATCGACATGCTAATTTTGTGCGCACGAGTCGAATTTCCGCACACGTCCTATAAACCGAGTTCAATAGTTGTGGTTTTTATGTTTATAGTCATGATTCGGGAGCGGCCTAAGTTTTAGGGTGCGGTTATGGAGGAAGGTTCAGTTTTGAAGGATATTAACAAAATGAGAGTCGTCCAGGCGTCTGCTAGAGAGGTTAGACGACGAGAAGTCTATCGACTATTTCTGCCAAAGAATTCTGGCTATTCAACTGAGTAATCAGCTTCTTAGGTGGTTTATTCTTTCCTGGGGGTAATTCTGTTAATCTCAGAATATTTTTTTATTAATTTGGGATATTAGTAGACCCGTATTTCAAATATGAATCTTTATTCTTGTTTTTACATGTACTTATATTATGTTTTAGAAAAAAAAATATGATCAGATAAAAATTTCGTGTTATTTTCCGTTGTAATATTGTTGTTTATATTCTCGACTTGTTCTTATAAACACGATCATGATGATATAAATGATATAACCCGTAAGATCTCAGCAAAGTGATATAATATATGCGCTTGGCGCCACGGACCACTTTCCCCTGAATTCGGACGCGAAAGTTGTCTCGATGCAGACTTTCTATAGAGCTCCGTGCGCTCTCAGCTGCACTTTGAGCGTATAGATAATAACTGGCTTAGCATTTAACCTTTTGGTCAGTTTTTTTTTGAATTAATTGGTTTAAAGTAATACGTGGTAGCCGAGTTTTGTTAGATTGACTTCGACATTACAGATTTGATCCTCAGTGTAGTTTACAAGCTTGCCTTATTATTTCGTTTGCCTTTGAGAGCACGTTATGCCGTAGTAAAGCCACTAATATATAAACAGCTGCAATCTGGTGTAATCTTATAATGTGTATGAATACACTAATCAAAAACATCCCCAAGCTTGCCTCTTTAAGCATGTTAAGAGGTCAACCCACTAAAATATGGACAGCTGCAATCTGGTAATATACAGCATGCTTTTTGTAGGCCAATTATTAAATATTAGGTTAGAAGGTTCGTGCTCTTAAAAAAAGACTTAATGAAATCGGCACTTTTGATTCCTACAGCCCTTTACAGACGTAAAAACCGACATGTGACCTAGTCCAGACCGGGACCAGACTGTAGTAACCGGTTTTCAGGAGACGCGATCTCGCTTTGAATATTTATTTATAACTGGTTGCAACATGCCCTTAAACATCCTGATGATGACGAGAGTTTTTTAATATGATATTAAACTGCTGACGAATGCCTTTCTCTCACACTTATTCTACTATAAGCTCGGTATATAATTCCCTCATTTGGATATAGCTGCTAAAAATAATCTTACAGAGAACAGGCTTTCAATTGCCTGCCTGATTATTACAACTATAAACACATATATTCTCTAATAATAAATTGCAAATTAAGCACTGACAAGTAAATAAAAGTAGCAACATTAATAGATAAAAATATTAATTCAATGAGTTTAATTGAAAAAAAAAAAGTTGCCGAGTGCAACCAATTAACAAATTATCACGTCCAGTCTAGACTCACATTCTTAGAAGTGATTGATGGCGTGAAGGATAACTAACAGCTTGGAGCGAAATCTAGGTTAAATGTTGGTGTCTATAGCTTGCTTATATCTGTCTACCTCTAAATTTACCGCTACACCATATTGGGACTTTTCTATTCGACTTAGAAATTATTAATAAGGATCTAAGGAATGTGTTAAAATATTTACTCAATAGCCTTTAGTATTAAAATTAGTATTTATTTTATAAAAACATTTCAGTCTAGAAGTATGTCGAGCTGGCCACTTATTCGGTATAGACTATCACTGGTACCATGAGGTGGGAATAAAACCCCAAAGCTGGGCACCCAGACGCTGTTTAGGCGGTCTCGAGACAAAAATATGTACCCACGAGGGCAAAGAAATTGCAATTGTCTGCAATTTCTTTAGAACCTTTTATAATATGTTGACGAGCACGTTTCTTTTCTTTTTTTATCATTGTGTCTAAATTTGGATAGTGCATTGCGTATGAAACACGTTTAGGATAGACTAAAGTGGCAAATTAAGCATGTGAAGCACGATTGAAAGGCTAGCATGATGCTATTGAAAATATCAGCATAGTATAAGCACAAAAACAAGATTATACATAAACAATAAGATGATTCCACGTGGCCTATAAATTTGATGCGTAGGTAATCATACACGTGGGTACCCATCAAGTTATCTTTAAAGTGTGTTTATGACAAATTATATAATTTGCTGCTGTTGATAGTGGTCAAGGCCAAACAAAAAATATGATGCTTGTCATGGAACCAATGATGATGTTATGTTAATTTTTATTAGCTAATATAACTTTTTTTGCTCATTATGTTTGTATAGCGTCGTCTTATTTAGCTTTATCTAACTATTTAAAGTGAATTGTGATTTTTTACGAGTTACATCTTCGGTTTGACTTTAAATTGTTGCACCTCTAGATCTAGTTATTTATTTATTCAAAAAGTAAGTAATTGACCAAATTTATTATAATGTAACTAAAATTTGTAGGTCTGCTTACCTGACCTACAAATTTACAACTTTTATTAAACCCAAATCTTAACCCCGATTTCCCCAAAAAAAAAAAATTTGCTTGTTGTTAAAGTTAATAAAAACAAATTTTATTTATTTTTTAACAATATTTGATATAGCGGTCAGTAATAAGGAAAGTAAATTTAGTTGTAAAGCTTTAACGCACTTAAAGGTGCGAATGATCCTAAATGTTGTAAGTGGTGGAAAGTAAGGTGAAACCTGCCGTTGTCGAGGTGTGAGGGAGTCACACCGTATAACTAACTATACAGACCGCTCCACTTTCACCCTCGAATAAACAATTTTATATTTACTATACCTGCAATTAGTTAATTTAAACAATCACTAAATTACTCATTATAAAAGAGAAATTTTCTCGCGAAAGCTCAGCTTGAATTATGATTTTTAAGATAGACTTAAATTGTGTTTTTATCGGCTTACTGCAGTTCGCTACCGCCTCTTCCAAAGCTCATCTCTCCCATCTTTTGTCTATGATTCTAGTTCAGTCAGTCTTATTATGCCTTTTAGGTGCAAGATGTCCTATTCATTAAATAAAATTTAAGGGAACGTACAAATATATTTTAACAGAAAGTTTACTTCCCATATTATGTTACCGGTATCAAAAGGGTGAACTTTATAAAGTCAAGGTGGCGTAGTGCTTATCTTATCTGGTCTATTTGCTTTAAAAGCGCCTGCAATAGATAAAAGTTCACATCGGATATTTATATCCGGTTTAAACTTTACTTTATTTTTATTAATTTTATATTTTTGCTTTATTTCTATTATTAAGTAATTGATGATTAGGATTATCATATAATTTTTTTTGTTCTTTAAAAAAAATATTATCAAGATTAACGGAATGATTAAGTTGTGACTAATGATCCACTAATTGCCCCTTTTTAATTGTCAAATCATCTTGAAATACTTTGTTTTCTTGCATCACTTACTACTTATTACGTCTATTT
The DNA here is from genome assembly GCA_947458855.1 of Monopis laevigella. Classification (NCBI taxonomy): domain Eukaryota; kingdom Metazoa; phylum Arthropoda; class Insecta; order Lepidoptera; family Tineidae; genus Monopis; species Monopis laevigella. The sequence continues at coordinate 21,397,300 of OX381580.1, read as the reverse complement.
TTTGTGGTTAACCGAAATGTTTATCTGTATTTCGAAGATTTTGTTAATGTTTTGCGCATTCATTTATAATGTTGTTTTAATTTCTGAATTACGACTTACGGAAGCAAATCTGTTATTTATCTTCGAATGTACTACATCTCGATGACGCATTTCGACTTTTATAATATTTTTATCATTGTCTAGGACAAAGTTATTATTGACTATGAGGGAAAGCCTATGATGGAAATAATGTACATTTTCATTCTCAGATTTAAAAAATAATTTCTCGCAGTGTCCATTTGTTTATGTAATGATATTACCAGTGCTGTCATCAGCATTACGGCTGATCAGTGTTTGATTACCAACAGTGATGTCTGCAACTTCCAATAGAATTATCTAAAAATCTTCATTAAAATTTTAAATTTTCGCACAAGGAAATAAGTTTACAATTTCGTTAGCATATTTCTGTATAGCTGTAATAATGACAATAAGTATCAATTTGAATTTATTGATAAATTGATTAAGCGTAACATTTTAAACCTTATGATATGTACTATTAAGGACATAATTTGTAAGAGAGAGAGGTTTGTGAAGCGTCTATGAGCCACGTGCGTGTGTATAGTATAGGTATATGATTAGCCTCAGTCTGTGAAATGTCTGCGCGCCGACTTTTAATGTTTACTAATTAATCACTTGGCTACACAATAATTGATTGTTAATGTTTGTTATTTTCATGATTTTGTTATTTATTAATCGATTACCTTGTTATGTTACCTATTTTAATATTAACTACCTACTTCACATTGTTTAATTATTTTTTTACATGAGATAGGTTCTTATAGCTTCGGTAAGCCGACCGATAAGAAATCGCTGCAGTAGGCTTAGGAATACCGGTGAACCCGTAGACTAAAATGGTAACATGACTAGGAAACCGACAAGTAACCTAATGATGTTTCGGTTTAAGTGTATGGGTTCACCGGTTTTTCGGAACTTACTACAGCAATTTCTTGTAGACGTAATAGTCTCCTTTCAGGTTGCCGTTAGAAAACGGGCAAAAAGCGTGGCAAGGTATACTCGTAATACAAATTGGTCTTTGTCGACGACACCCATTTCGTAACCGCACAGCCGGCATAGTGGGAGCGACCAAAATGCTGTTAAACAATAATGCATTGATCGACCTCATTCATAGACTTTGTAGGTCTGCTTACCATTAGCAGGTAAATAATATATACTAAATCAATTTATAATTTGACAGACGGGACGGTATAACTATTGGAACTACAGAAACTATCCTTATTTGAGTTCAAATATCCGTAGATACTATGGTAAACATATATATTGAGAACGGCCGTTCGATATATTTATATGTTTGATACGGAGGAAATTATACCCGAAAACCTAGGGAACTTTTTATCTATAAAGTGTTTGGGATACATTTTCTTAAAAACTAAAAATGTGAAAAATTATTTAATAGTTATTTTTGCACCCTTATAAAGCAATTTTTTTTTATAAAGACAATGTACACAGCATGTTTAATTTTGCAACAGTGCTGCCATCTAGTAATATAGGCTGTAATTTCTTGTTACGCGAAGATTGCACGTAGTTCAAACTTTTGCCGTTGATGGCGCTTTGTTTTCAGTTGTAGTTCAATATTTTTAAAGATAATACTTGTTAATTTTATACGGTTTTGTAAACAAACATTAAAGTAGGGCAGATGAGGAGAATATATAGCATTGTAGAACTTAGATTTAAAAAACCTTTTTGGATTGTTAAATTTTTCTCCAACAGTGGAGAGGACTACAATATGGTAATGATCATGATATATTATTATTATATTGTCAATAAACCTTTATGCAATTATAATATATATATATATATATATATATCTTCACGGGTGCCTTACGGCGCCCGAGACCGCCTAGACGGCCCCAGGGTACCCAGCGGAGGGGTTTTAATCCCACCTCGTCGTAGCCGATGGTATGAGTCTTCACCGAACAAGTGGCTAGCTCGTCGCGATGTTTTGGATAGACTCAATAACCCATCTATAAACAATTTCACAAGTTGGTATAGTGAAACCGGGACCGACAGCTTAACGTGCTCTCCGAGGCACTATAGTGGTGTTGTCAAACAAATGTACATAAATTTTTAAATTAAAAACTCATTGGTACACACCGGGATTCGAACCAGGGACCTTGCAATTATAAATGAACCATTTATTTTAAAATATTAGAATTTTTAATTAAATACAATTTCTTATTATTTTTGCTCGTACCTACATGGTGGCCGAGTTGGTTAGACCTCAGTAGCCCTAGTGTGAGTTTTTTTTAACATGTACTTTCGCGTTAACTATACTACTGCGTTAACATTTTGACCAAACACACGCTCGCATTTTTAGTTCTCAAAATTTCCGCTTGGTGCGCTGAACTATTTCCCATACAAATTTTAGTTAACTGAAACTCAAAGTAATAGGTAGAAAACACACTAGGGGTACAGACCTCTTTTGTAACATCTTTTATTGATGCTCCGTTCCTATTGGTGAGAGCGTGATGTTATATAGCCTTCCTCAATAAATAGGCTATCCAATATTAAAATAATTTTTAAATTGGAACCAATAGTTCTTGAGATTAGCGCGTTCAACTAAACAAAAAACTCTTCAGCTATTATATTAGTATAGAAATAGATGTATACTTACCCTACATAGGTATATTTTATTATAGGTAAAAATGTTAAATAATTTAGTTTTTACTTTAGCTGACACCTTTTATTTAGTTTTTTTTCTTAGTAACCTTGGTACGTACTTAGCTGAAACTTTCAAGGACTTTTTAGAATTTGTTGAAACGCGGAAAAGCAGAAAAGCCATTGAAACTGTAGTTAAGGCGTTTTGTCGTATACCCAACTGCGTCGCGGAAGCCCGCACTCGGTTAACCTTCGCGCTGTGTTAATTACCCATTATTTGTTTTTGATATCTCACCACCTCGCGTTTTTATAGGGTTGCCATTAGGTAGTTGTTCGAATTTTAGAATGATGGTCTTTGTATTTTTTTTTAAATTTGACATGCAAGAATGTTGGTTCCAATTTTGTAAACCAATTTCGGAACTGGGAGACTGTTTAACTGCATGCCCTTCGTGTTTAAAATTTCTCAAACTCTTAACTTCGTAACAAATTGGCTTATGTTATGCTGAAGTTTGAAATTTGTAGAACTGCTTGCTTACCTTTAGATCAGTGCGTTGCATATTTCTATTTATGATATGTTGGTAGTCTTGCTGTTCGTTAAATACTTCACGGGTCGGCGCCAAAGACTTTAAAAACTTTATTCACAAAGGCGGACTTAATGCCGCTAGGCATTCTACACCAGTCAAACCTTCGGGACAAATAAACAGTAAACAGTAGAGAAGTGCAATACAAAAAAAGCAAAAACATTTTATATTCATACATCTATATACCTATTATTTAAATAAATAATTGGGATTAAAATTGCCTTAGAACCATACAAATTAGTAATATTCCCCGTCACTTGGCTATCAACGACATCATCCGAAGGGCTCTTGTCACTGCTGGAGTTCCTGCGATCCTAGAACCCTCTGGGATTGCGCGAAGCGATGGCAAGAGACCCGACGGCATGACTGTTGGGCCGTGGAAATCTGGCAAGTCTCTGGTGTGGTATGCAACATGTGTAGACACATTAGCCCCATCTCACATCCAGAAGACCTCATCCAGCGCGGGAAGTGCGGCCGTTTCCGCTGAGAACCTTAAACTGCGTAAATACGCCAACCTCAGTATTGGTTACGAGTTTGCGCCGTTTGGGGTTGAGACGATGGGGCCATGGGGACCCTCAGCCAAGCGCCTGGCCAGGGAGTTATCCAAGCGGCTCACAGAAAAGTCTGGAGACAAGAAGGCTGGCAATTATTTCTGCCAACGTATTAGCATCGCTATACAGAGAGGAAATGTTGCCAGTCTCCTTGGGACTATTTCTGATGGGACGTCTCTAGAGGACATTTTTTATTTATAGTTAGTTTTATTTTATTAGGTTTAGTTTAAATTTATTAGATATCTATATTTTAGTATTATTTAGATTAATTGCTTATGTGAATAAAGTTTATATATTAGGCAAATATTATTAAAATGTAAATTTTCAGTCAAAATTAGTAATATTAAAATGATCAATTTGTATGGGGAAGCCAAACATTATTAGCGCAAAGTACATCCTTTCAAATTCACTTCGTATATAAACATGAATTATTGTAGTAATTATATTATCTTATAGTGTTATTATTACTTACTTAACGCGAAAGCCTATAATAGTCGGATTACGTAGCTTACAGGCATTATGCAATCATCTACTATCAGTCCTATCTAGATATCCATCTATGCATTATTAAGAGTGTGGGAACCAGGGGGTGTAGGGCAAATCGATACAGTGGGGGTGGTTTGGGAAAGAGCCGAGGGTAGGTGGAATCGATGGATTGGCTGAAACTGCGCAACATCCATGCACTTAAATAGACCAAGGCCTTGCATTTGGTTTCATAATTAATTCAGAGACACATCGGTACGTGACGTAGAATAGTGGTTAAGTTTTATTTAGAGTTTAAAATTAAATAAGATTTTAAAATAAAGAACTTTATTGGGAAAATTTACAGTCAGATTTCAGGTGGGAGGACAAATAATGACCTAGTCCTTTATGGTTTTAGTATGTGGGTTTACTGGTTTTCAGGAGATTTCTGCATTGATTTCTAGTAGTGTTTAGGGTGTCTCCTTTCAGGGTGGAGTTAAAACATAGACAGTTAATTTGTCTACCGACCATTTCGTTACGGCATCGTAACAATATGTTGATCGACACCATTCAAGGACTTTGCAGGTCTGCTTACTATCAAAGATACAAAATCACTATGTAACAAATACAAATACAAATTCTTTATTGCCTCATATTGTGGTTAGTAAGTAACTAGCGAACTTACTTAAGTAAAACTAAAATAATGGCGTGAATATCGCCGAAGATAAGAATATTAAACTCATATAAATACTTTAAAAACGCGGAGGATGTCATTTTTAATTAGTTTTTATCCCAAAAAAAAATTTTTCTAATCATTATTTTTCGTTCCATATTACTTACAATCTCTATTTTTTCTAAAAAAATAACGGTCCGATATGACCCATCTATAAACATGTTTACAACTTGGTATAGTGAAACCGGGACCAACTGTCATGGGAAATAACTTAACATGCTCTTCGCTCAATGCACTGCAGCCATGTTGTCAAACAAATGTACATACTCGTATCTGTATAAATGTATGCTTATTTCGTAACCGCATCATTTAGCCGCCATAGTGAACGATCAATGTTGTTAAACAACAATGTAATGATCGACCCCATTTACTTTACTTTGTAGCGTCTACAATCAGGTACATACAAAGTCACATATCGTGCTCCAGTAAAAAAATAAAAATTAAACATAATTTCACATCGGGGCCAAATTATTTCTCAACAAACTTTTAAATTAAATAGTAACTACAAATTAAAAATGCTCAGAAACATATACGTTCGCTCAAATAAAAGCAATCCTGCTTTTGCTTTTAGCGCAGTTGAATAAAAGTAATTTCAAAGTTCCGAGAACTGACGGTTCGTTCGTAACAATTAAACAACTGAAATAAGGATTTCTGTTGCTTTTAGAGCAGCCATAAAGCTTTCAGTTTTCAGACCTTAACTGAAAGGTAACATAAAATCTAATAAGAAACCATATATTTTATTTTTAAGTGCTAAATTGAAGGTTTACATGATTAATAAAAATCCTTGATAAACCTTACGTTCTTTGTTAAATCCCAACAGAAAGTACAAAAACTTATTCCGTCTAGACTTATATAAGATGATCGTGAAAAATATCTAAGATAATTTGCTTTGACTTCTGGTATTCGAATATTTGGTCAATGCAATCATTTAGTGTAATTCCACGTTATTAAAAATTGAACGTTAAAGCACATGCAAGGTAACCTCAAATCTCAGATATATATTTAAAAAAAAAGCAATTATAATATGCAGCAGGACACTTCATAATGACCTTGTAACTTTTATAATGAAATATAATAAATATTTTTGTATTTGTATACATATTACCCAACGCAAATAGGGTCTACCCTATGTGGAACAACGATATTAATATATTTGCAACTTAATTCAGAAACTTTTTGATAATAACCTTCTCCTTTTTTGAAGTCGGTTAAAAATATACACATTTTCGTAGTACGTACATCATTTTATATCTACAAGCCAAAATAATGTTTTTAAAAACCCATTGGATTTTCTATATTTTTTCTGGAGAAATTCTCTAGTTATTTATGTGTACCCTTAACTACATGAGGCGTGATGATAATTATGTAGTGAAACTATTACGAGCACATAAGTACTAATAACCGCCGGCAGATGGCTCGTTTTTTACTACAGCGTACTGATTATGCAATCTAAGAGACAATAATAATTGATTGAATACTTTTGCATTGACTCCAACCTTGTGATACTGCGGCCATGAGTCCTGGTCCATCCGCACACTATCCGTCAATGCCAATTGAATCTCGGTGTTTGTTTATCAATGCTTATATTTCACCCGTTTGTAAATCGTGGACATTGATTTAATAATCTATATATAATGGTTTAACATATATTAAACGTCTCGCTACTTTTATTTCAATAAAAAAAGCAAAGTTAAAAGATATGTCGAAAGAAAATTATAGAAACAAAAAATGTTAACTCTAAAGCAGATAGGTTATGTTGCAAAGAAGTTTCTAAAGGAAAGTAGTCATCTGTGAAAATATATATTATTGAAACAAAAAAGGAGTATACAAAGAAACTGCAACTGTAAAACCTAAGTAGGTATATGATATGACTGAAAAAGGTTTATTTTGACGAAACCACAAGTGTATAATATGTTTTGCTGAAAAGGTTTTATTAGGTAGAGACGTCATTATTAATGAATAAAAATCTTTATCCAGTAGAGATGTCTACGTAAAACTCATATATTTGGACCTAAAGGATTTATTCAGTCGAAACGTCAACAGTAAATCATATGCGTTTGGCTCCGAAGACTTTATCCAGTAGAAACACCAACTGTAAACTCCTATAACAAGGGCTGAAAAGACGTTTCTTCAGTAGAGATGTCAACTGTGTAATTTCTTTATTATTAACTGCAAGATTTTTCAATACAGACTTTAATTTATAAAACTCATATATTATTGTCTGAAAAGTTGTTTCTAAAGTAGAGACGTCAACTGTAAAACTGTAATATTGACTGTTTTACAGTAAACAATTTTACTGTGACTATATATACCTATAATATTTACTATTTATCACATAATTGACTAAAAAGGCATTTTTTTTTTGTAGAGTTCTTCATTTTTAATGTTTTTTCATCATTTATTATTTATTAAATAAACATAATATATACTGTTATATTCTTATATATAAGACGTCATAGGTATTATTTAAAATTAATAAATGTTTTTAATAAACATATTTATGTTAATTTAACACTATTAACTCATATGAGAGTGAATTGTTTACTTATAAATATAAGACAAACACAGTCTAGTAATTAAAATGAATAATACAAGCAATATTTGTAAAGTAGACGTCCTTTGCCAATGTCTGCAAAGGCGGGTTCAAAAAACTTCGGGTATATTAAATTTTAAACAGTGTCTAATTCAGTGCGACCTGTTAAATTTTCATTTGCCATGTTAAAGTATAAAACTGAGATTACAAAAGCGTTAAAAGATATACAGAGTATTTACATTCAAATATATTCCATACCTACTAGCCAAAATACAAACAATCTGAAATTTAACAAATGCAACATTTGAAAGTCTACTGGAGTCAGTTACATAACTTGTGCATTTTTCTTTGGGCTTAAAATGTAGAATAAAAATCGTGTAGCCTATTGTAACAAGTACTTACATTTCCATATGTTTTCTTAGAGACTTGACAAATTGTATTGTTTGCTAAATCAACCTAGAAAGCGAATATTATCACCTCTAGCGAAACCGTGCGAACGATATTATATTCATGTTTACCATTCGATATAAGATACCATCGAGCATTTAGTGTCGATTAGATTTCCAGAGATGAATAAACCTTTGTTTTGATTCAATGTGGTCTATTGCGACTTAATTACTTTTCTGCTATTTTATCTTTTTTATATATAATATAATAACTATGTTCATATATGTTTAGTTAGCTAGACTAGTTTATCGACTTATAATGATGTACTTAAATATTTTTATAAGAAATCTTCTGTTTTATTCTTTTGTGCGAATAATATTGTGCTTAAGTATGTACTTGAAAGAAGCTCAGGGGCCGTATTAAGTTATTATATATTATGTTGGCTGGACTTTGTATTTGTTTATGGACCGAGAAAACTACACATGGCAGCGTCGTAATTGGTTTCACTACTAAACATCTGTATGCACTAACAGCTTGAAAAAACTAACATCATGGTGGAGGTAATATTTAAGTTCTTTATGTTATATACATATTTATGTTTATTTTTTTATTTTAATTAGGTCGAGCTTGTATACACAATGAAATATTACGGAATGATTCGTTATGCAATTTTAAAAGGACATGCCATGATCGCAAATACGTGTAGACTACGATTGTGTTAGGTTGCGTTTTTTCTCTCGTTTGATTTATTTACTTACTACAAATGTGTTATGGTTTTAAAGCAGGATTTCTACGAAAATAAAAACTTCAGACGCGAGGGCTATATTTAGCTCTGAACCACGGTCATTGGTGCACTTGCGGCTGCACAAAAACTCACACGCTACCCGACACAGTATTCCGCCGTTCTCCAAATTAAATGTTTGGACAATTAGGTGTTGACAAATTAGCTAGCTTATGAATTTCCGTAGTTGACTAGAGAAAACACATAAATGCAATGATTAAAGTTGTTTGATTGACGACAATTTTTTTTTGTATTTTTGTACAGACTACGATAACCAATAATATTATTATATTAATAACTAGCGACTCACCACGGCTTCGCACTGGTGCAAAGTAGATACTTACGCCGCAGACTTTTTTGTAGATCTTTATAAGATACACAATACCGTAGTAGGTACATCATATTTGATATCTCTCGTGAAGTGAAGTTTTATGTAGCCTTTCTTTTTTCTTTCGTTATTGTTTTATTAACACCCAGACCATGAAGACCATACAGAAAAATGCAATGTTATTTAGGTTCGATTCCATGAGTGGGAATCAAACTTCCGGCCACAATACCAACGGCGCGGCTTAACCGCTAGACCACGGAGGAGGTCTTGAATAAAAATAATTTCCATTAGACGTTTATCATGCATGCTGTTAAAATAAAACATTTTGTTATTTTGTTATAATTTCGTTAAATTAGTGCCTTCCGAGATCAGCTGTCGGAACTTTTATGGAACGTGTTTCCAAGATGGCGCTAATAGGATTATATAGAATTTGGTTGAGTAGAGAGGGTAGTGAACACAGTGCAGGGGAGAGTTAAAAGGCTTTTAACCCTACTTCGCGGTCTGAAGTCCGGGAACGCTGCATTTCTCTCCCCTGCCTTCCAACCACGCGATGGACCCGGCACCCGCACGGAGAAACCATGGTTAGCTAAGAACATTGTCTCTAGGCAGGTAGGCACTATCTTTTTCAACAAAAAAATAATTTGTTAGATATAAAGTAATGAGGAAGCGTCTACAATAGCGAACGCTTGCGGTGTTCAATAGGTAATTGCGTGCGAATATATATTTCAATTGAAGGGTAAAACGTCTTGATGAACCTTGGATACGCTAGGCTGGTCCCGGAACAATGTTTACTTTATCATATTGTACTTACTCTAAGAATATTTCATATATAAAAAGTTTTAACTTAGTCTGGACATTTAAATTTTTTATTTTATGTTTTTACAATGTAGAGTTTTGGATAATTATTGGAAAAGTAACAATATAATCTCAACAACAATCAGTTATTAATGTAAAGAAATAAAAATAAATTCCAAACCCAACCCAATTTCACAATACGTACAACAATTAGCTTGTTTATCAAGGAGATTTACGTCATTATTAAAAAAGTTCCGAGCTAATACCTGTAGGTCTATCGTGAGCTTTTGTTAAACAATCTTACACTTACTATACAGTTTAAGAGTAGTGTCTGATGAGGCTCTTCGATGCTCATGCTGATTTAACTGCAAAGTATTACCTCTCCCCGCGCATGACGGTGAATCGGTAACCTTTCCATACATTTATAAACCTAACCTTCCCCCCGACCCTTAATAAGAGAAAGAGCACGTATGAGATTATACCTACAATTTAGGCAGCAAAACGATTCTCGGGCCATAACTGTTTTCTACCCCTAAACTTTAATGGATTTGAAAAAAAATGGTCTCCTTTTATTAGAGAGAAAATAATGACTGTACGTTTTCTCTTTTTTAATTTTCTGCCTTGATATTTTATAGGAATTATTTTAATGTGAGGGATTTTTTTGCGATTTTCTTCGAATTTCGGGGGTTGATATTATTTTTTCTATACCAAACTTTAAAAAAAGGAAAACGTACGAGCCTAGATATAGGTCTTATTTATAACGCCTCCAAAACTTGTAAAAATCTATGAATGTTTAGTGGGGGGTAACAGTTAGGACCAAAAGGTCGTTAATGTATGGGAAATGTTGATCAGACTCCGCTCTTAACCTGTAGGGAACCACCAATGGGGTTATTTTGTCTCTACAGTATAAACTGTACTGATGTACAGTGTAAACTGTACTGATGTTTAGTTTAAAAATCTAAGTAAAAGAGCGTATAAAAAAATCTCATGGTAGATCTACAGATATTAGCTCGGTAACTTTTTTGATAATGACGTAAATCTTCTTAATATCGATTAACAACTAATAGAATGACTGTCTATTACATGCTGAACACTTGTTGCAGTCAAGCAAGCTAATCGTTGTACGTATTGTGAAATTGTGTAGGATTTGAAATTAATTTAAAGATAACTTGAAGGTAACTTTTTTGATAATGACGTAAATCTTCTTAATATCGATTAACAACTAATAGAATGACTGTCTATTACATGCTGAACACTTGTTGCAGTCAAGCAAGCTAATCGTTGTACGTATTGTGAAATTGTGTGGATTTGAAATTAATTTAATTAAACCTGTTCATATATTGTTACACCGGTATTCATAAAATCCTTGCCTTGAAGAAACTATAGTTTAGTAAAGTAGGTATACCCCCGTATTCTAAGACGTTTCCTTAACTCCACTCTTCACTCAAGGAGCGTCTGTCTCAACTTGCTTTTTATAGTTGACATTTGGTGGAAAGAGACAGACGTTCCTTGACTGTAAAGTGGAGTTAAGGATACGTCTTAGAATACGGGGGTTAGTCTCTTTGTTTAGCAACAAAAATACATATGCGTAAAAGGGACAAAACTTATTTTAACTAAAGTGTTCTTTAAGGACTCAATAAGTTTATATGAATAACGCTGTTAGTCTTCTAATAATTTCTGAAAACTTATCCAAATGGATAGCGTGTAATAAAAATTTTAAGAGTGTCCAGACTTAGTTAAAAGCATTTTAGTTATCAACACAAAAATGTCATAAATTTTAATTGGAAACAACAAAGTATTTTGATTCCTGCGCAGACATCCACGCTTCGGTATCGATCCAGGAACCATATACTATTTATAACAGACGCTAGGTCAACCCAGGTCATGCCGGGAGAGCGGTGAATGCGCGTCGCTTGTGAAACTCAATTATAATTATATTCAGCAGTAGAACAATGGACTGAAGGAGGAAATAGTAAGATGCCGTCATTGGCATTGGTGATACGACGCTGGTTAATCAGCTGTGTCCTCTCTTTGTAGGGTCGGCAATGAGTACAACTATCTTCTGATACTGAATAAGTAGCTACCTAATAAGGAATGTGGGAAAGTATGTGTAGGTTTTGTATAGGCAGGTAGGGCGTGAAAAGTAAATGAATAAATAAACATAGAGTGAAGTCACCTGTTGAAGTTATTTGTAAAATAAGTTAGCTTTATTATTCAGTAAGATAGGAAAAAGTACCTAATAGCCTACTTAATATATATAGATAGAGTATAAATCATTATATAAAATCTTATAGTAATTGACATTTACAATTTTCCAATTAATTAATTCACTAAAGAAGAATATAGAGCCACAGTAAATATTTGTCGAATATTAATTTACCTGACTTAATAAATTAGAGTCTATACATAATAAGCAATGACAAATTTCGTGATAAGTGACTGAACCTGGTTGTCTCAGTGGTTGCCATGAAATCGAGGATCGTAGGTTCGAGTCCCGTTGACCAGATTTTTTCAATGCGTTTTATCTTTAAAAAAAAATATTGTAGTCTATAGTCGAGAAAGATTGAATGATTAGCTATAGATAGATACAATAAATACACGTATAAATTATTTATTATTATACATTTTATTTATAAAATATTATTATTATTGTGTAAAACTGAAACATCAGAAATAATCGGCGCGACATTCAGTACACATTGAACTGTTCGAGTCCAAAGATACACATTCATTCATAAATCATTCAGATCTCTATACGTTTCATAAATTCTTCGTTAAATTCAAGATGCGTACTTCAAAGCAACAAATACAAACAAAATACACGTGCTAAACCTTGCGACTAATGACGAAATGACGGACTGATCTGACCGGCTAGAGGTTACGTACACATATTGGAGGCTAGGTAAATCAGCTCGAAGTTTTGCTTCATGCTAACTCGAAAGAATTGAAATTTAAACCGTTTTGACCCTTTCAACACTTCGTGCTATTTAACAGATTCGAGCCCCGAGCTTACTGGCCTCACGGTGAGTTTTACTAGATATCGAGTAAAACTATGCCAATACTCGTATGGTACAGTAACAGTTCCAAGTAGCTAAACAACCCAGCTAGCTAAAAAGGGATCAGACAGAAACTCCTTTGATTGGACCTGAACTATTCGTAGGCATACTAGGCCTAATACATTCCAAAAAAATCATTGCTATGAAGGCAACAGTTCTGGACAACATCTGGAAATTAAACAGAACTCAAATATGGTTATTGGTGGCAGTCTTCTCAGGACACTACATGACTGATAAACACCCTCATACTATAGGAGTAAGAGTTGATGTAGATGCTGTGGTAATGAGCCCGAATCCATGCGGCATTCTATGAGACTGACTATCCAAAGAATCAAATACCTAGGACAGGCATATCCGGACCCGGAAAGCTACAGGCTTATTAACCTTGGTGTGTCCTCAAGTATCTCAATAAAATATATGAGGACAGGACTAAGATTTGCGTTCAATAGGAACGGGGAACACACAAAAGATCCCATAGGGTCGAAGTGTTTTGACTCATGTAAACCAATAAGATAAGATAAATAGTTCCAAGAATAAGCTAAAAATAGTGACATTCATGGACTATGTAGGTCTGCTTACTATAAGATATGTACTCTAATAAAAAAAAACAATAGGCTAAAAACAAAATGGAGACACCTATGTACTTTATATTAATACAATCCACACTATTCCCTACTAGGTAACTGGTGCCAGCCAACTGTAGACGCATGCTCAGTGTTGACAAACAAAGAGTGATGAATCGATGTCCTTTTTAATTATAAACAAACTTTAATATTGAGTTTATTTAACGTTGTTTATAACGTTAAGTGGGCAGAAAAAGGAATCGCGAACTCGAGCGTCAAAAAACATCTAAATGTTGTTTTCAGTTCAATAACTATAATAAAGTTTTTTTAAATAATATAATACATTTTTTTTTGGAAAAAAAGAACATGGAGGTGTAGATTTTATTTACTCGATCCTAATTACTTTATAAAAAATCTGTTTAGTTTTAAAATGGAACCAAAGTAATATTTTTAGAATCATAAATCAAACTTTGGGTGTCTTTTCAAAAGGTAATATAATTTTTTATAAAAATACTATCTAATTAGGATCTAGTAAGTAATATTTACACCTCTACGTTCTTTTTCTGTAGAAATAAACTTTGATATCATTTACACGTTTTTAGACGTTCGAGATCGCGAAACCTTTTACTGGCTTCTTAAGCCATATACTGTAGGTACGAGATCTAAGTAGGTACATCTTTATCTTTAGTAGGGGTGTTTTTAAAAGAGTTCAAATTAATTAGTCAGGGATTAATTTATTTTTTAACCTTGTTTCGACATTGTTTTATTCCAAAATTAGGCTTAATACCTTTTTCGTGTTAAACTTCGTAAATATCTATTCTTCGAATCCGAACCCAATTAAAAATTTTCCTTAAGCCATTTTTTTTTTTTTTAATAAATAAGGCCATATTATAACGCAAAATACAAGGGAATACTTAAGAATGTTTAGTAATATTATGTAAAACAACACGAAATATAGAAAAAATAACTATCTCAAATTTAACGTTTATAAGTATTTAGTTGTCGTGACATATATTTATTTTCATCAATGGAGACTACTGCATTGATTTCTTGTCGAGGAGTAGTCTCCTTTCATGTTACAGTTACGAAACAAGCGATTGATTTGACAATAGCAGCTAGGATATAAAATAGACTTGTAATGCAATTACGTCCTCCTCGCCGCACATTTCGTAAGCGCATCATTTAGCCGACATAGTGGTAGCGATCAATATTATTAAAACACAATGAATTGAATTGATCGACCCATACCTGGATTTTGTAGGGTTGATTAACAACAGATAAAATATCACATGCAGGGTTCCATTAAAAAAAAAACTAACTTTGGTCGTATATCGATAATAAAACATGATTCACTGTCACAGTTATTATTCAGTAATTCGCATATCGTGCCAACTAGGTAATTAACAATTTGAAATTAAAACAATACTCACTACAGTTACTTCCGCTGTGACGGATGCTGTGAAACAACGGTGAAATTACACCGGTATAACTTCCGAATTCATTGGCCCGAATATACAGCTGTTTGCATATGACGTAACACATACCAACTTTTGTTGACTAAATATAATTACTATTTACTACATACATAGACGTAGTTAATACTAAGATATATACGTTGACTATGGATGACAGACTTAATTTTTATCAATCTACCATGACTTTATGATGCGTTTACTGTAGTGACTAGTAACTATAGTGAGAAATCAAACAATAGGGTCGTTTTATTTTTCAAACAAATCTGTCTGTTTGGTTGATCTTTAACTATATTTAACTAGGTAGAATAGTAAATACAGTTAGAACTCATTATAGAGTTTTTTTTTGTTTGGTTTTAACAAGTTTAGGAATAGACTGATATACTCTTAGGTAAATGTGGACTACGAAATTGTAGGAACTTAAGTGTATTATTCCTGTTTCTATTTTTTTGTAGTCCATATTTACCTATATCAATTTGTTACTAAACTTGTTGAGAATATCTCTACCATGAGTTATAACTGTATTCACTATATTAGTAAGTAAGTATAGTTAAAGATCAGCCAAACAGACAGATTTATTTGAACAATAAAGCGATCCTATTTGTTAAAGTCTAAATATAGATACTAGCGAGTAAAGTAAACACAAAAAAACTCATGGTATAGCTAAAAGTTCGCTAAAAATAAAAACGTTAAATTTTACTCTGTTTATGGAATGTTTTTAATTGGAGTGGTGTCTCTAGGCGGCGAAACGTACCGCAGTTGTGAAATTTTCCGACTTCGTATACGTGCCTTGCGTCACAATTTCTAGTGATCATTTTCCATTCATCCGATTCTGTATAGGTTCAAAGTTGAAGGTTTGCGGACTTACAAATTCATAACTAATTAGATAAAGTCATAACATTTCAACGCGTTCATTATTATGACTGTCAGTTTAATTAAACGAACACAAATGCTTTATTTTATTAAAAATGTTTTATACAATCAAATGTAAATTGCATTTTATATGTAAATACTATTAAAAAAAAAATCCCAAGACAAAGATTAATACAATGATCGAGAAATATATTATTTTTATTTTACGACAAACAATAATCGAGTATCACTTGAAGTTCGAAAGCTCATTTTGTATGGTGAACGCAGACTTACGATTACGAACTGCAGTGTCCTTAAATAAACACACGAGCACTAAAAATAATAATATAACTAAAATAATGCTAAAATTACTGTAAGTGTAAAAAAGCAGTATTCGTTTAATAATTTGACTGTCGATAAAATGAAGTTTATGAATGAATATTCATTTATAAAATCGATATGTATCAATGTTATTGATGCAGTTGTGCTAAGACCCTAGATATGTTTGTGTAGCTCGATTTAAGCGCTTTTAAAAACTGTGAACTGTCAAATTGCATTAAAACTAAACTAATATTGACAGATTCGACAACCTGTAAACAAATAAATTAGAATATACCTACTCGTATATAAAATTAAAAATAATTTGCGGAATAAGTTTTGCACCTACCTTTATTAGTCGAATTTGTTACGCAATAAACTTCCTATGTTGTAAGTTACTTCTACCAACAAAAAGCTACAGCATAACATTGACGCCTCAATGTTTTGATACCGAGTCGAATAGCATGTGTTTCCCCAAATTCAATACGCAGTCGTCCGTAACTGCGTGACGTAGCTAAGCCACAAAAATATTGGGCTAGGTCGGGGATAGGGTCGTCCCGCCCGCCCAGACGATCGACCTCTACAAATGTGCCCATCCGTACCTTTTACTCGATACTTGTTTGAGGCCGAGACGGTGTTTGGTCTGTGCTTAGTCTGGAGCTGCCAAAAGCAATGTTATGGCAGCTTTTACCGAATTGTCGCATAATTAAGGGTGTACAATATGTATATTGTATACAGAATCTAATGGAAATATCATTTTGGTAATGTACCGTATGGAACGATTTTTAAAAATAAATTTCCATAATTACTTCTCTCTTCTTTTTTGTTTTTATTTTTTTTTAACCCTACCTAATAAATAAGAGAAAAAAATTGTAGGTAGGTACTTTACTATCAATACACTAACACTTTACATCTAACATAATAAAATGATTTAATTAAGCAAAATAAAAAAATAAAAAAACTTTTTTATATAAATAATTAGGAATTGTAATCGTAAATAAAGTGATGATGAACAAATAGTTTCTAAGAATATACTCGTACATAAAATTAAAAATAATTTGCGGAGTAAGTTTTGCATTTAACGATTAGTCGAATTTGTTACGCAACAAACTTCCTATTTTGTTAAAGTGCGAAACGGACACAATTATATAACTAATAAATACTTAATTACAGTTAGAACTAAATATAATTGAATTTATTTATCTAGGTAGTGCAATCACTACGGGATGGTAGATATGAAAATTACATTGAAAGGAGAATCTCAACGCAGACAATGGTGCTAAAGGTGAATTGCAATCTATGATAGGCATTTCATATATTACTCAAAATTAAGACTAGCCATTCATAACGTAGTGCTGGTCCCGACACTATAGTATGAAAGTCATGGAAAACATTGCTATGTCAGAAGAAGGATGGGATGATGTGAGTGGGACTGAACTCCTACATGAAAATAAGGAAGGGCAGATATATAAAAGCAAGGTGAAGGTTAAACATGGCCGCGGGGTCCTAAGGTAGACGAATCATGATTAAATAGTTTAGAAAAGGTTTTAATAAATGGTGCAATTAAAAGTCTCCCAAATCGGCATGAGAAGAATTATTACTGTAGACTAGGCAAAATAAGAATGTAGAGATAATGACAGTTGCGTTTAGTTGTTTCTGTCTATCCCGTAAGGCCTGGCATGAAGATAAAAACAAAAACTAAACGCAATGTTACTCAATGTAGATAAGTCACATAATTTACTTATATCTATTCTGTAACAGTCTGATTGTACACTGTAATGTATTATGTAAGCTATTAGATATTTTTTCTAAGTATTAATTATTTATCTGTTTACATGTTCTAAGAATGTAATAGAGAAAACCGCCTGCACAGGGGGAAATAATGTGGATAAAGTCAAAAGAAGACTTTAACTTTTGTGTTATTCAATTATCTTATCTATATACCCTGGCTTAAAAGAAGCTGTAGAAATTAAATTAGTGTTGTAGGAATTTCTTGTAAGTATACTAGCCGGTAATTTCATTAAAAAATTAAACCCCACTATTCCCAATCCCTTTCAAAACTTGTGTGAAAATCATTATAATGTTTCAAAAACAGAAATCATAAAATGTTTAAGAATTATCGTTCTGTAAGTTCTAAATCCAACAGTTAAAACGTGGAAAGTCTAAGGACTGTTAATACTATAGTAACGAAAGTAGGCGTTGATTATAAAGGTTTTATTATTTACCTTCTGAGGTTACACGGACTTGGTTGCTCAACAAGCACATGCAGTCGTTGCCGTTTCCGCCGCAAGCTAGTTGGGTAACAACACATTAACTATTGTTCTTATTGTTACAATTGTACCCGATAGCCTGAGCCAATCAACTGCTTCCACTAATTATAAAGGCGAGAGATACATCCTCGGTTATTCATTGCAATTGTGGTGCTAAAATTATTATGTGTTCAGCGCTAAATTACTACTTGCTTGCCACATGGTCTAGTTTCTAAATCACATGACTGGATACTGGGTGACTATTTTACTTACGGCCACAAGTTTCTCTCTCTAAATACCCTTCTAGTATTTTTCACGACTTAGTGCCATACATAAGTCTCTATCTCTGAATATTCTTCTAGTGTATTCCACAAATTAGTGCCCAAAAATGGGAAGAACAATACTATGCAGTCCCTGGCCATATTATTTGTCTATATCTAGTGCCGTGCCATAAAAGTTTATATCTCTGAATACTTATCTAGTAACATCAAAGCTATAACTTTTAAAGCTACCTTTTCAAATTGGAAATGGTACATCTAGATTGACTGGTCTCCTGCGGCCATATTTACCCTTTATACATACATATCTGGTTCGTCACTCTATCATCATCACTCATTCATGGCGAAGTTTCATGTCAAAATATTGACCACAAAAAAACAGATCATCAATTTATACAAAAGACTAAAAGTAAATTAAAGAATTCAACTGCAGACTGAATTAGTAATTGATACAGCAAAACTACACCACTTATGCATATGTATCGATGCTCGTTCCACTTTGTTAAGCTTTTCGGTGTCATTGTACTTGACCTTGTATTTAAATGATTGCAAAATATACATATATCGTTCGTAGTAGTGGAGTCATCGACGAAACTGTTTAATAAATGTATGAATTTGTTTATTGATTGATAATGCGGTCACGATGCATAACATGTTTCCAACTACGAGGAAGCATTGTCCGTTTAAAACGATTGCCGATACAGTTTTTGTTCTTGTCAGTTATATTGCCTGGAGGAAGATAAGCCCATAATTCACACGTTTAATTTCGCAATGAGGTTTGGCAATGTGATTACACGAGGTTGTAATGAAGATATAAAGATTGCAACTGTTCTTTTATAATTTTATGCATCTGCTTTTTTTAAGTTTACCAAGGTTTTTTGATAATAATTGACGTTTTAGTTAGGATTTTCTGAAATAATACAGCTATAGTAGTTTTATTTTTGGAAAATTTCGTTTAAAGCCTATTTGCCTTGCGAAGATCGAAGTCAGTACCTTATCTCTGGTACAGGCAACATGATTTGAACCTTACTTGAATCTAGTATTTCATTAGACCTAAGCTTATCTTTGCTATAGGTAACATGATTAACCATACTTGAATCTAGTATTTCATTAGACCTAAGCTTATCTTTGCTATAGGTAACATGATTAACCATACTTGAATCTCGTATTTCATTAGACCTAAGCTTATATTTGCTATAGGTAACATGATTAACCTTACTTGAATCTAGTATTTCATTAGACCTAAGCTTATCTTTGCTATAGGTAATATGATTAACCATACTTGAATCTAGTACTACATTAGACCTAAGCTTAACTTTGCTATAGGTAACATGATTAACGTTATTAGAATCTAGTAATTCGGTAGTCAAACTATCAGCTGGCTACTTCCCAAATTTTATTTTATTTAATAACACCAGGATTGTTCCTCCTTTATATACTTTCGTTTTTGGTGCAGTGGCCACTGAACTGTTATCCTGTTTCTTTGTTAACCTCATCAACCTTTGATTAGACATAGATTATTTTGTTGTATAATTTAATATATTTTCACATTTTATTATCTGAACACTTAAACTAGATCCTCGTGGCAATTTTAATTGGCGTAGTAACATGTCTATATATTGTGTTTATTATATCTTGTACCGTAATTAAGTATTATTTATATATTATTGCTGGTATTAGGTTATCTAGTTTTCCTTTAAAAACAGATGCAGATCCTAAGCACATTTCACTCTCTCAAAGGTTAACTGATAGAAAATATAAATAAAGAGATTTTATTACACAAATAAATTCATTTTGTTTGTTGTTTTTTCTTTAACCTTTGATTAACAAAGTATATATATATATATTAAGAGTTTTATAACATACTGTACAATTAATAATGACATACTGGGTAAGTGATATTCTCATTAAGCAATGGGCTATTCTTCGAATGAACTTCTGTTATTCTAGGAATTGATTATCAAATCGTCTGCTCCTTCTGAGTCATTGTAAACAGCAATAATTAATTAGGTATTATGAATACTATAGACATCACTAAACGTTAGTTACATTATATTTGTCCTCATATGCCCACTACGTATTACATTGACGTCAATTCTAATATCAGTGTCGTTCACTTCAACGCTGGAATCCCAAGCTTATACTTCACCGTCGTTAAACCTACATTAATATACTCGTTTCGATTAAAACAACAATCTCGCTATTCCTTTTTCGAATATAAACGTAAACAAAAATATAAAAATGTGGCATTAATTACGTTAATCGAACATCTATAGGTAGACCATTCCATGATTTTTTAAAACCCTGTTTTATTTAGTTATTAACACAGAATAATAAAGTCTTTATAACAGGAAGATTTAACTATATAAATACAAGGAAATACAGTTCTGCTTATGTATGTTTTCCATATTGTATGGAAGTGGGACAGGTTTCGTCTATAAAATTCCCACCTACATTTGTGCCATAATGGAAATACCTTATAAAAAATACGTAAATACCATACCATAGCGTAGACGTGTGCGCAGTTTATTATATAAATATTCATTTTTTTCTCTTCTAATATAATTTTTCCTATAATACTAGTTCACAATAACCCATAATAACTGGTCACTTCTGATATAGTCTCTAGTATAATATAACTGTTATGCTTTATTATTATTAACTTCGACTGAGGGAATGAATAATAATTAGATAAAGGTCCATGGATTGTTTATCTGACCATACAAACATTTAAAAGCTTGTCTTATTATTTTGATTAATTTTGAATTATCAAGCTATTCCCAATCATATCACGGCATGTGAATCCATGAATGAGGGCGATAATTTTTTTTAATAGCCTTGATCGCTTCCACTAAAAATGATATAATTACAAAGACGAATTTTGGTTACGAGCTTACTTTAAACCACGACGCTTTCTCGTCAAAATGCCTGTTTCGTAGCCGACCCTAAAAGGAGACTACCACCTCGACAATATATTGATGTAGTAGTCTTTTGAAAACTGAAGTATTATCATTATTTTAGAAGACATTGCAATCCCTTTTAAACAAGGTTTACTCACTTTTATTAAGTAGTTACTGTAATAAACGAGTTGATACTATTTTTATACGCAAACACGGCATTGTACTGGTTTATGAATCAGCGTCTCATACCAACGCTACCTGAAAACGTCTGCCAATAAAACCGAAGTCTACTGACCAAGGGTTCATTAACACCTATAGGTAAACTAACGAAATAACAATGATTGAGGTTAATTACATTGGACAGGCCATTAAGCTGCTTATTGTCAATTTATGACAATACAAATTTTCATTAGATAATGATGATTTTTAAAATTTAACATTATAGAAAGTTTAACTTTCAGTCGATTAACTAATTATACTAGTATATGCTCGTTAGGTAAAAATTTAACTAAAATTAAATAATTATATTTTTCCAAATACAGTCATTAATTAAATTGTTGTTAAAAGATAATAATTTTCGATAGAGTTTCCTATAGATAGGTTCTTCCCTATAATAAACATTCGTCATATTTATAAACGTTGGAGTGATTTTGATTATTTAAGATGACGTATATTGGTATGACGCCTGGGGATTCCGTTTTGGTATAAGGATCTATTGAAATACGACCGATCTTAGCTCAATTTACCTTGAGATTTTCTTTATCACTACTTTAAATAAAGATACGCATAAGTGGTTCATGTGTTATAGAAATTAGGTCGTCTTTAATATTAAACATCTGCTTTTAAACATGACACCGATTTAAAATGTAATTCTGGTCATTACCTACTGCGCAATATTATACAGTAGATAGTGAAGAATAGGTATAGGAAATATAATATAATCGTAACATATAGGGCATCTGTAGAATATTATTTTCATTATGTTTATTAGCTTCTCCGTATTTGGTCGTTTTTTATTTAATTTAATTAAAGTTAAGATTGCTGTAGTTGGAATATTAATTTATTTCGTTTATTGATTCTCATAGTTGCCTCCATTTAATTTTGATCGAAGAGAAAACTTGTTTCTGATGCAAGTGCTTTTACATTATTGAAATGATTTAGATTATTAACTTCATGGTGCAATATTTATTTTCTTTCTGAGCACATTTTTTTATTACTTGTGAAATTCTAGTTCAATGCTCTGAAGTTAGTCATAGAAGCTGCGAGAGATAAACTAATTAAAAGAGATATTGATATAGCAAATAGTACTAACAGTAATAATAGTAATATTAGTACATAAATATATTAACCAAGAAAACATACAAGGTAACTTTCGAAGGCTGTACTATGGGCTAGTATGAGGCTCTACTGATCAAATGGACCACCATTTTTTTAACTTTCAACCATGAAAGAAATGACTAGTTTGTATGGAGAAGCCAATGTTTTTGCGACACATAATCCCATGGGAAAAGTTGTTCAATTTGATCAGTAGAGTCTCATATTAGCCCAAAGTACAACCTTCGAAAGTACTACTACTACTTGGTCTGTCGGCCCCGGTTGTTCGGTGGGGCCGAGTTCCGGCTAGGGTAGACCCTGTTGCCGGGGCAGGTACTCGGCGGGCGGCAGCCCGCCGGGGACTTGTCGCGGTGTGCGCGAGGTACCCCGCTGAAGACGGGGGGACCTATGTGGTGGCGACAATAATATTTTATCACTGATTACTTTATATCACTGATTACGAAGGCTTTCATTTGGGTTTTTAATCGGTGATACGAGCCTAAAACTATATTATCATAAAATTTTCGGTTATTGTCTTTGTTTATTGCGACTGACATCAATTGTTGTAAATGTGTGACATGAGCATATTTGTTATTCATGACTCGCATAAGGTAGTCTCTACAGCACAGAGCAGTAAGCCTCGAAGACGTGTCCCGAAAGCGTTATTTTTCCGGTTTACTGACGACTCGTTTGTCTTGTTCACATTCGTAACCGTTACCTCAATAGTCCTCATTGACCGTCTTAGTGAAATTTGGGGCTACAAAAATTTGGAATTAAAAAAAAACGAGTCTTGTAGATTTTAACATAGTTTTAGGTTAAGACATTATCTACGTTCACTTTTTTTTATTTTTTTTATTGGAGCACGGCATGTGACTTTGTATCTACCTGGTGGTGAGCAGACCTACAAAGTCCATGAATGGGGTCAATCAATATAGTAGGGTCAATCCCCCTACTATAGCCCCGGCTAAATTATGCGATTACGAAATGGGCGGCGACAAAGATGAATTGCATTACGAGTATATTTTAATATACTCGCTGCCTTATCGCCAATTCAACCACCCATTTTGTAACCGTACCCTGAAAGGAGACTAACACCTCGAAATAAAATCCATGCAGTAATCTACTGAAAACTTGGAAGGTTAGGCGAATCCAGAGATAATTAATTCTCCTCTTCTTTCCTCAATTTTGTGTATTCAAATAAATTTGATTTTTTGTAATATTTCTACAGTTTCCTTTAGTTTTTTTCACATTTAATCCATGGGTTCGATTCCCGCCCATGGCAAAAAAAGATTAGTACGATTTTCTGTATAGTTTGTCATGGTGTTTATAAAATATAATATGCATTATATCGTTGTTTCTGGTACACATAGTACAAGCTTAGAGCTTAGTTTGTGACCAGAGCAATATGTGTAAATTCTTCTACATAAAAAGAACACCATAAACCTAAAAATACTCCTAAAACGCTTACTGGTTTTGCTCTACTTTAAAGTAACCACAAAATTACATAGGCATTTAAAATGTCAGCCGACATTTACAGAAAATATTTATTATGAATGAATAATTTTGGCAATTTTATCTCCTTGACCCACAAAATTGTACTTGGTACGATGGTCTGACCACTTCGCCACAACTTGGGCCGTTCGTGACGTCACCAATGATGCATGACTTTCACCAGAATCGAGGCCTCTTGTTCACTGTCGTTGCGAAAACAGCTGACAAATATTTGGACAAACCGTAATACAATCCGCAACTGCAATACCGAATGGGACAAAGGCTGCTGTCGAGTCCTATTTAAAGAAATTAAGTCCTGTTTATTATTTTTTCTCCTTTATCTTATTTCTAAGTTATTTTCTAGAAAGCTTATAATATTAAAAAGTTTTAGACATTTCTAATTTATAGAAATTAGAAATGTCTAAAACTTTTTAAATCCTTCAAAATATAATTTTAGTAAAAAATCCTTCTCTGGCCATTATAATTGGGTCCATTCACTTGAGTCTAGTTGTGATTCCTGAACCGGACATTTGCCGTTTTTACCCCAAATGCTTACATTATTTTATTTGTTATTTTTCTAAAGTACCCACGTCATAAAATATAATATCTGATTCTCTGCCGTTTCCAAGTAAAATACTTGGATACATAATATAAACCACTAGAGCTGGTCCGTGAAGGTACCGCGAGGCCTATTGACCGCATTGAAGAGTAGAACATCTCTAGATAATTGGGGCAACTAAGGTTAGGCACTCAAGCCAATGATGTTTATAAAAAATATGGAGGAAGATAGGTATTGAATATTGTTGTTATTAAGATAAGCTTTCTTGTTATCTGAAACTTTAAAAATCTTAAAATTTGAGTAGATATAAGGTTGTTGTATTAGAATTGACAGAATACCAAATAATAATATATAATGATAGGACCTAAGCCTATTTTTTTTTAATAATCTCTATGTGTATTCATACATATGTATACTCGTAATAAAATCATACTTTTACTTTCTGTATCTGTACATTAAATATTTTTGCAAAAAAAATACTGGAAGTCGTGAGAAATAAGTAATAATACAAGGTACTTTTTTTATATAAAATTTTGTCTGTATGCTTGTTCGTTTGTGCGCGAATCACTTGAAAAACCCTCAAAATCACATAACTGAAAAATATGAAGTTTTAGTGGGAGTAACGTTTAGCGTTTATTTCATCAAAAAAAACAAAAAAAAAAATGATAGAAACCTCATAACGTGTGGCGTGGTCTTTTTGTTTATAATAAATAACACGCTTACGAAGTTGCAGGCGCCATCTAGTTAACAATATAACGCTATAAATCAAAATAAGCGTTAACAAAATAGAACGACATAAAACAGAAATCAAAACCACACGTTTTAAATGATTGTAAACGGTTAGTGTAGTCTGTGATGGGCTAGTTGTGCCATAACGATCGCGGTACCGTTCGTCTCCGAGCGATGCGCTGACATCCATTCGAAGGTTATCGCGGAGTCAGCGACCAACCGCGCCCACACGGCCCGTGCAAAACAAAGAACAACACGCGTCTCTCTCACATCACATTCTACATTTAGATAAAACTATATTAACAATAATATGAACTATGTGCGTCTGATAAACTATCCACTCAGTTCAGTATGCATACGCAGATGACTTCATTACTTTGTCTATAAAAAATGTGGATTCCATCACATGCTTTTATCAATCCATAGTGCGTAGTTAGCTTCTTAATAGAAGATACTCGTACCATCCTTACAATAACATATTGTGGCTAAACACCCTTTATTATTGTTCTAAGGCGATATCAGTTTTATGACGCATAGATTTTTATAAAAGTCTTGGGGTGATATTATGCATAATGACACGTAGATATTACCGTTTGCGTCAACGCCGAAGATATAGTAACTATCAATATTGGCAGGGACACGTGTCATTTACAGCGGACGTGCCCGCAGGTTTGCCTTTAAGAGTCCTTTGTTCTACCTTTCTTATCTCAAGAATTTTAAAGTAGTCTTTATAATCTTTTTAGGTAAGAATCCTCTCCAGACGTTTCTATTGTTGTGATCGTTTAAACTTTTAGGAGTTCGGGAAAGCAATACAGTATAGCGTGGTGATTTACTGCTTATCAATATAAAGTCGGCGGAGACGTATCTAGAGTGAGATATGTAGGAGCTGCGCCGACGAGAGCAGGGCAACGGCCGTCCTTCCGCCAGGCCACCGCCTCCCTCCCTCAATCACTGAACGTACATTCAATCACATGATTTCAATACACGCTCTTTACATTCACAAGAACTACTAGCATTTTTTAAACACTAATTAAATATGTAATTAAAAAATTAAAAACATTTAATCACTTCGGGTGTGGTTTTATAAAATTGCAACGTGCTAATTTTACAGCGTTAACAATGGACGTATGAGTATAAAAAAAGTAAAGCAAGCGGCGTAAGCGTATTTAATCTCTTAGCGTTAGGTATCAGCTGATGTTAGTAAACAATTCTTGTCTATGTTGACAATGCGACCGCGCGGCGTTAGATGTTCTTAATTCTATTTGCCGCCAGTTATAATTAGATAGTTATACAAATATTATGTATTTAGATTACGTTTATCTATGTATTTTTCAATTTTATTATCTTTGTTTCGAAAAATGAGAATAGGGCGGTCGATCGGCATGTCCCGTTAACGAGCGCAGCACTACCTGCGTATATATCGCGGCGCTCCCCACCGGCGCGCTTCATTAGTACAGCGACCGTGCGCGCGTTCGCACGTCGGTAGTTCCCTCGAATTCGTATCTCGACTCATGTGTATACAAGATCGCTCATTTAAATCATGTACACTGACATTGACCCGGGCGTGTTTTGCCAAGAGGTCATCCCTGCGGCGGACTCCGAGAGCGCAGCGGCACGACGCCGCAAACCACGGGAGAGACGCCGTCCCCCGACCCCGACGCCGTCGCCGCCGCCCCCGAGACTGTCTCATCCAGAACTGATGGAAGCCCTGCGCCCGCACGTGTTGCCGCCGCAGCGGATGTGGACGCTCGGGTACCCGCTCGAGCTGGAGCCCAACTCATGCAAGGTGGTCGTCTACGTAAACCCGCCGGCTCGCGCCCGGCCCTTCACCAGCTTCGACGTCAACGCGCCCGAGTTCGTGCCGGGCGGCTCTCCGGGCGACAGCGGCCGCGGCTCGTGCGGCTCCAGCCCGCGTTCCGACAGCGACGAGGAACAGGATGCAGTGGAACATTTGTGTGTGCGTTGTGATACTCCTTTCCGTGTCGGACGGGATGGTGAATATCTGACTAGAGAGAACTGCCTGTTTCATTGGGGTCGGCTCGGCACCGACCGTCGCCAGTATCAGTGTTGCGGTGCCGCGGTGGGCACCGGCGGCTGCAGCACGGCACGACTGCATGTATGGACCGGCACAAAGCCCGGGATGAACGGGCCCCTCGAAGGCTACGTGCGTGCCCGGTCCCGCCGCGGCGGAGTGTACGCCGTCGATACCGAAATGTGCTACACCACCGCAGGACTCGAACTGGCGAGCATCGCCGTCGTCGCCCCCGACGGCCATTTGGTGTATCGGGCGCTCGTGCAGCCGAGCGCCTCAGTGATAGATCTCAACACTCGTTTCTCTGGCGTCAGGCCGCGCGACCTAGCGCGCGCGACCAAGACGCTGAGAGACGTGCAGAACGACATTCTCGGGTTCGTGGGAACTGACACAATCCTGGTGGGACACGCGTTGGACAACGACCTGCGCGCACTCAAGCTGCTGCACACGGTGGTGGTGGATACGTGCGCGATGTACCCGCACGCGCGCGGCTGGCCGCTGCGACGGTCGCTGCGCACGCTGGCGGCGGAGGTGCTGGGCCGAGACGTGCAGCGCTCCTCGCATTCGCCGCTGGAGGACGCGCGGGCGGCTATGGACTTGGTGCTCACCAAGGTGCACCGAGAGCGGATCGCGCGGCCGCCGCAGATGCGGATGCCTCCCGAGCTGCGGCCGTACGACCCGTTGATATGCGCCGCCTGACAGTATGGATACTTTGTGACGACGACGTTTGTGACATTTCAGAACTTTAACTTTGTTGGACCGCGTTAGGTTAAGTGACTATGGACGCGAAGTGATGTACTTTTACGTTGACGGAGAGCGCGTATTTGTAAATAAACCGGTATGTGCCTTCGAATTGTTTCGACAATAAACGTAAATGTTTCTTTATATGTTCTGGTTTTAATTATTACCCTTTAAATTCAAATGCCAAACTGATAGAAGTTCAATAATTATTATTTATATTAACAGCTGTTTAAGTTTGAAATAGCCTTTATCAGTAACGAGGTAAACATAGTATTTATTAACGAATAACTTGTTCTCTTGGGTTTCCTCATGAGTGGGTAATACAAACTGTCTGACGTATAGGAATCCCTAATTGATAAACAGTACACTGATAGAGTTGATTCATTCCTAAAATTGATGATGGATCAAAACATAATCAAATATGGCTATAATAAATAAACAGGTAAATTGTTTATAATATTACACTGCATTGGTATCTGTTGAAATGATATCCAAAATGACTAAGCGTGTTCTGTAGATACACGCGTATTAATTTTTCTTAGCATCTGATTCTGACTCAACCGGAAACCTAACGATTCGCAGTAAAGCGGGTCAACAAGTTACGTGTCTTGGACTTTTTTGAGCCGATGAAAGTTAATATTTGCTTAATTGTTAAATATGTTTTTTTGATTTTCGCCGTTTCAAACTTAATCAGAATCATAACAACACAAATTTGAATGTAGTTTAAACTTTCGCATACGGACACTTCGGCCGTGCACTGGAAACCTGCTTATGTAATTCCTTACATAAAACAGTGACGAAACGCCCGGTGGATGAGCGAACTTAATGACTTCCACCTTGGCAAATGCTTTGTCATTAGGATCGCCAGTTAGTTGCATTGCAGCAATTTGTAATAGTTTTGCTATACTACAATTATTCTATTTGCAGTCAAAAGTGTTTTATAACTTGTAAGTCAATGTTACACTTAATCGATTTATACAACCTCAATGAAATCAAATAATAATTAGAATCGAAATTTGTCATGAAGCAACAAGCTATTTAGTACATAGATTATGTTCGATTGCTAATTCGGGTTACACTAGAGAAAACAATGGCTGTGCTGATAACGAAATCGGACTCGATATACATATGACGTTATCTTCAGGTCCAAAACAAAGCGGAGTTGTTGGCTGGCTCGTATCGCAAGGAGCAATGGCCGCTCGTCTCGAACGTCCGCCTCTATTACTTTGTTTACTTCTGGCCAAATATATTCGTGAGGTTTGTATTCTTTTATCTACAAATTTTCTGTACCAAGAAACCGATTTGGTTAATGATGCTAGCTTATCGCCACTTATCTCCAGATACAACTATGAGATAATATTTGCCATGATATTATGATGAGTTTTAAGGACAAATGATGTTTCCTAAATAGATAATCTCGATAAGCGTAATCGCCATTAGCGACAATTTTGTAATAACTTATTATTACAATAAAACATAATTTTCAGGTAACCGTATTAAATGGTATTGTGAACAAAGTTTTTTTTTAAATATGTTCGACCTCTTTGAATAATATAATTGAATAACCTGCAAAGGAGTCGTTATCTCGCGCCGAGCAGTTGATAGTTTGTTCAAACAAGTCGCGTTTGTTTACTGACGCTTACATAGACGACACGCGCGTCATTTATATATCTGAGGGCAAAGAGATCATTAGTAATTAGATGACATTATTTATTCCCTTTCGTTGATAGATCGATATTTTTACTGCTTGTTTTTGTTAGATTAGTATTTAATTAAATTTGATTTATAGTATTTGCCTATCCATTAAAGAAACGGTAAGTAAATTCAGTTTTCAAAACAATATTATCTATGTGGAGGTGACACACAGATTTCACTGGTACCAGTAATGCAACAGTCGAAAATAGATGTGACTCTTCATACACATCTTTGTAGCTCATTCACTGATTATCATTAGAGATAGCTTTCTTAGTATTATCTGACGTATTAGCTTCCACGTGTCACGCCGTCTATTTATGATCATAATAACATTTGTTATATACAATGTGTAAAATACACAATCGTACCTGCAGGTCTGTGACACGACAGTCGTGTGTGAAGGTTTCTACAGTTGGAGCGATGCCTAGAGATCAGACGTGGAAATAGAATTTCCAAGAATCAAACTGCCCGTAGTAAGACATTTACGCAAATGTCCCCGTTGGCTACAGTCAAGATTATTATTGTTCAATTTGTCGACAAATATATCCATTATACTTTACATCGCTGTTGAATACAGTTATTACTAGAAATGTTCGGTACATAAATATACAGGTGACCCGAGGTCGACTTCAGCCTTTAAAAATCAATATAAAAAAAATATTGGTGACTTTGAAAGGTTTTGATGGACATTTGGGGCGTAGATATAGTCTGTGAGGTTGATGGCTTCGGTGGCACCTTTGCAGGGCAGATAACAATAGGTCAATGGAACCAGCGTACCACCTAGTCTTACACTGGTTGCTTATTTGGTGTGGATTCGGTTTGGATGCTATTTATTTCTGTGTATGTATGGAAAGAACGGCCGGCTAACGAAGCGCACGCTTAGCCCATATGTGTATATATTTTTTTTGCCTAGATATTTTTATTCGATGTAAATAAAATAACATTAAAAACTAACATAACAAAAAAACAAAAAATCTATATTTACAAACAAAACCTTAATAATAAAAATTAATATATAAAGTCAAATATATATAAATTAATATCTCTACTACTCTTTTTTCTTTTGTATTGCAAATGAAAAAAAGTTGAGACTTTCATTTGAGACACATTGTTCCATGTTTTCTTTTTGGTTTGATCAATAGAGCTCATATATTAGCCAACCCACTAAAGTACAATCTTCCAAAGTCACCATGTATAATAAAATCGTAGACTTGAAACCCGTAGAGGATATAAGTAGGTACCTAATAGATTTTTTTTTTGTAAATATTGTCCGTTTGTGCAATATGTTCGTGCTCATCACGTATAAGGCACCCATTGATTTAAAAATATAATTAAAGAAATTTATTGTGAGTAACATTTTATCAAAATCGACCTGCAAAATCAAACGATTTTAAAATTTGGTAAGTAACTTCATAGCGCCACGTGCTGCGTCGAGTCACACGTGCCCAGTGACGGTTATTTATAATAAATGGCACACGAAGTTCACCACTTAGTCTTTAATAAAATCTTAAATTATTCGAATACTAAAAATTCTTTACGCTACTGCTAAAGAATTTTAAATAAGGATTCCGAGAACAAAAGATGAATTCAAGGTAAGTGAGGTATGTACGGCTCTGTAATCGTCCATGGCGATACCTATGGCGCTACTCGCCTCCGCGCCAATACATCTTTCACAAGACACTTGCACAAAGTTAAGCCGCATTTCGTCACCGCTTGCTTGGAGACGCCCACGCTCGGGCGATCCCCACTCGGTGAAGTTAGAGCAACTGATTTCTGTGAAATCCATGGTTAACTCGTTGACAGTTTATCTATCGATACACACCTATAATAATGATTTCATTCATTGTCTGTGCTGTATGATTGATGATGAATGAAATCTATGTGAATAATGTTTATTTCACAACTTAAGTTTTTTAGGATTATCAATATAAACTTGTTAGGCACATTATGGGCAGGTTTAATAGTGCGTAGGCCAAGTTAACATTATTATTTTTTTTAACATGCAGTTTAACAGTCCGATGTGGCTACGGGTAAGTTTTATTGTTCGTTAACGACTATTAATACGGACACAAAGAGTTTGTTTCTGGTTCGCTTGTTTCTACAAATCAAATGCCTGTTTAACAACTGTTTACCAATATCAAAGTTAATCTACCTTGACCATCATTCATTCATTCCACACACAAAAACTTAATTATTTTAAGGTAAACTTTATCACTATGAACCCCAATTACTCAAACAGCATTATAGAGCCAGACGCTTAAAGGTTTACCTTCAGGTAGTCTGCGTCTATTTACATTTTTTTAATGCTAAAATGTATCCACCAAGTAGTTTAGTTTACATAGTTTTATTACATGTATTATTCTCAAGTGAATTGCTAGATATATGTGAGTGCTGAATTGGTTTTGCTTAAAATGTTTTTTTACCGTTCTTATCCTCTCAGCATTTTCAGAATAATGCAACCGTTTTTTGTGAAGATCATTTGCAAAAACCTCTACACAATTCAATAGCTTTAAAACATTTTTTACCTAATCAACATTTCCAAATAAATGTCTGAGGGTAAAAAAAATTTGTTCAGTGTTCACACTATCTATGGATTTAATTGCTGATACTAGTTAAAGTCCCTTTAGAACGATGACAACACAGCTGTCAGCATACAGACTTCATTAGTGACGCTTTCTGGCCTCGACTCAAACAATGCCATAGGCCTTGGATTTTGCATGAGTACCAGCCGCAGTTTTTGTCTCATTATTGTTTAGATAAGGATCAGCTACCTCATAACATATGTGTGATCTTGAGCCGCTTCAAATCCTGATCGGTTTAAAAATATTTAAGTTTGTATGTTATAGTACATCTATATTACCTTGTCTACTATAATATATAGCACTAAGGGTTAGTCAGTGATTACTGATTACTAATGCTGGTAATAATATTTCTGCTGATTGATAAATATTTTTTCCAGCATACGAATGTTAGTTTTTTTTTTTTATAAAGCGGAAATGAACACGCTAAATTGTTTGGCATAAACATATTTTGGATGATATATTTTGTGTTATATGTTTGACAACACCACTAGTGTCTTGAAGGTGTGCTGTCGGTTAGATTGATATTTATAGAAGGGTTATTGAGTATCCAAACACAACGATGAGCTGACCACTATCGGTTTAGATTCAGAGTACCGGTTACGACGAGGTGGGAATAAACCCCCAGCGCTGAGACCGTCTAGGCGGTCTCGGGTCTAAGTCACCCGTAATACCTACCACATTTCTGCTGATAGAAAATATCAGTTTTCCAGCATAACAGAGGGAAAGTTTAATACTGATAGTTATTTATTTTTAAATATTACAAATAATTTGAAATGTAACATGAAAGTGTTTGATATAGAAAAATGGGATAATCATGTTGTAAGATATAATAATGGTTATAGTTTGTCTATAATAAATGAGTTAAGATTATAATACACCATGTCATTTGTTCACTTCGCCAGACTTGTTGACATGAAACCTAATGCTAATAACAAACAAAGGCTTACATTCATACTGAGTCATGAAACAAATGACCTGAATTTATGTAACGTTTTACATTGTTCTCTGATTTATGCCTTATCTTAAACGTTTACAATTTTCGAAATGGTTTCTAAGTCACATTTCCTTTCTTTTTTTTTTCGGCAAATAAGAATTATGAAAACTACTATCGAGTTCAACTCTTAAGATTGCCAAACTTTAGACGCACTATTACATTAACTCGAAACCGTTAATAGATATTTTGCCTAAACGACCTTTTAAGTTAACAGGCGTGGCATAATAAATAGTGGTCGCAAACGGCAGTTTGATAGTAATACACATTGTGTTGCATTGCCTGAAATCCGGGGCCTTGTAATAGTGACTCAGTTTCGATATCTAAGTGGTCCGTTGACCTTTTACCGATTCGCGTAGTTACACAGTCACTTGAGTAGATTTATTAATTTCACACTAAAATTTAAACAATGGTCTTAATGCATACATAGATTAGTTCTTGGCTACAGAAAATTATAGTGAGTCATTTAAAGTTGTTTCTGTGTTAGGAATACTAAATTGAGGTTTAAGTTGTTGCCTTGAAAATTGTGCATTTCCGCATAGATTCACTAGCGTCTTATGTTTAAAGATGGTAACTAGATTCTCTGTAAAGTATAAAATAACATTTACACCTTTATAATCAGGTCAATATATATTACTCATCAGTATATTCGAAGTAACTTGGCTTGTTGATGGCATGATTTCGTGACTCACAGCTTATGGTTTTTATGAGAACTGCTTTGTACCTAACATGATAATACATGATGAAATAATTATATAAACAATTGTTTTTTTTTGTAGAATAATTAATTTTGAATATACCTAATGAAGTTTTTGTAGTTGTTTTAAATTACTTACTCGATTCTCTTTAGTGTTAGTCATCGGTAATGTAAATGCTTAAAAGTCAGCAATAACAACGCATTATTTAAATAAATGCAATCTAATTGAACAAACCTTTCTTTTATTATGTTTCCAATGATATTGATTGCTATTGCTACGACCTTTCCAACTCGTGTCACGGTTACAAATAGTAAATAGGTTAAGTATACGGAAATTAAATTAAATTATATGTAAAAAAACATTGTGTTTATTTTAATGAGAAAATTGGAATTGAAACCAGTGCAACATGTGTTAGCAGCGTATTACTGGTGCAAACATGGTTATTGTTGTATAGACAATGGAAAATAGAGCGTACATAACAGTACAACACGCTGTTACATTTGCGGTTGTTAATAATTATGTAGGCTGCTTATCTGCCTATCATAATGTCATCGCTCATCAACCAGGTGCTAATATAAATAGATCTATATATGTTAATTGATATCTAAGTAGTGGCAATTGATTAAGCCACGCAATCTTATGATTAACAGAAAAACCAAGAACAAAAAAATGCAAAACAATTCAGCCAAATTCTCATCATAAATGTTCAGTTACATACTTACAAACCATATAGATTTGACATTTTATGATAAAACGTTCATAATTATGAATTAGACAGTTCTTAGTTAAAAGGATATATCGTAATTGATAGTGAAAGAGTCCTGGGACAGATGTCAGATATGTTAGGGGGCCACGAAAAATTAACGAAGTTTTAAGATTTGTCTTGTGTGCTACGGCTGTTAAAAGATACAGAACTTGATAGGCTTGATATCGTTAACAGCTGTCTAAGGACTATTTACATTTTGCAGTGTATTTTTACCTCTCCAAGATTCTTTCTTTGTTTAGTTATTAATATTAATAAATCTTATAACAATAGTTGTCTGAAAAATAATATAGAAATTTATATTTAGGGCTAGTGTTTCCAATTCAACAAAATTAACTGCATGCGTAAAGCTTCAACCGCACTACCGACTAAACAATGTATTAATTACTCAATGGACGAGTTCCACTTTAATTAATTTGCAACCATGAGTTTGTAGTTGTTATTTTTTCATTTATTTATATACAACATATTCTTTTATAATTTTAAAATCTACTGCTTGTTTACTTTGAAAATGTCTACTATTTATTTTAAAGAACAATGAAGTTTAAATTCTAATTGTTATCATAATACTTAAATTTGGTAAATAATACAACAACGAATAAGCAAGTTGAAATTGTTTAGATACATTATTGTGTTTATAAGCAAATCTATTGAAAGCTAAACTAACTATAAATCTTCTAATATATAATCCAGATGTTTGGACTAAAATAAACTCTGCTCTTTAATCTATAGCAAAAACAACAAATACAATATCTTGAAATAAGTATTGAAATTTGGAACAAAAACTATCCGAGGTCATTCATTACGCCAAGAATTATAAATTTCCAAGGTTCTCTAGAGGATTTGGCATCAAGATAATTATTATATACAGACAAATTTAACGTAATACCTGTTTTAAACATACAATGGAGCGTTTCGTCAAACTATGTATTACTGACGTGTACACCAGCGGCGCTTCCTTTGTTACCAACATCAAAATCAGTCGCAATATATCTAAACTGATTTGCTCGAGTTATTGTTTTATTATAAGGGTTATTTATTAACTGTACAGCAGCGGTAAACATGCCACACATACCAGAATTAAATTATGACTTTAAAAGATGGTGTATGTATGGAAACACACATGAAGAGATGATGCAAAATTACATATTTAAAGATTTAAGTAAAGTCATGGCAAGTGGTACTTTGTAGTCTACTTAATTTTTAAAGGGTAAAATAGAATGTTATGATATATTATACAATTTGTTAATGAACATCAAAGAACATTTTTTAGTTTAAACAATATTTTTTGCAGATGGATCCGTCATGATCTGGGATGTTCGCGATTTAAGCCAAAAGGAGCATAAAACTTTACGAGTGAATATTGAATTTGATCACGCCTCGCACGTGGTGTGGAGTCCTGATTCCAAGGCTTTCATTGTCCACACTGTGCGAGAGAACAACATAGTCGTGTACAAGTTAGAGAAGAAGAAGGACAGCACGATCGGCTCAGCTACGCAGGTCATCGTATTCGACAGGGTTCGTTGTACAAATATTTATATCTATGTTATTATCGGTGTTCATGATATGGGAGGGTTCAGACAGGGCGACAGCATAGAGTGTCCTTGTTTGTCAATCTCGTGCGTCGTTCTTGCTTGTTTGCATATGCACTTTGACACAAAACTTTCAGTCCCATAGCTTATGTAGTTCATCAAACCTATTTATAGATACACTGGCGAAATGCCACGGATTTCCTCGCTTGTGGATTTATCTTCTATAATGTCGATAACATGGGATTTAATATTTTATTAGACCCAGATATTGCGTGCATTTATATATTTTTGATTATTGTAATTCAATACTAATGCGTAACCTTCAGTGACTCGTTATTAGGTCAAATGATGTCTCCACTTACAAATTGCGCGTAGCTATAGATAACACTATTGGAAGTAGGTAATTAGGTCTATTCTAATGATATTAATAAAACATCTTATAGTAGTCATCGAGTGAGAATGTATTAATGATTATAGTAATAAATGATAACACCATTTTATTGGCATGCATACCTATAGGTACACATATAGAATAACTTTAAATATAATTTAATTGTATATCCGTATAGAGTAGATTTGAGAGTTACAGAATTAATGTAGCCCATTCCATAGGTGTACTTAATTATGCTTTATCAACATATAAATATATAAGCGTTGATCGCTTATTTGCATGTATTATAATTATATTGTTGCCGGTATGCATATTAATAAAATATAATAAGTATTTTTGTATCGTTAATTTTAAAACACGACGTATCTTAGTGATCAGGAAAATATTGTGTAAATGTCCTATTAAATTTGGTATTCAGTTCATTAGTTTAGCCGTAAATATTAACTTTCGCATTTATAATATTAGTAAATGGAAAACGAGTAAAAAATTCTACAATCTCGTTGAGTTTAACAATTTGTTCGACCTCTGCCTGAACGCGTCTGGGAGCTTGTCAACTCTCAAAGTCAAGTGCGAGTATTTTGGTCTACAAGTACACAATTCTTTGTTTATCAACATTCACCCGTGTCAGAGGGCTATAGGCGTCTTGGCTAAAGATCTAATGGAATGACAAGCTTCTTGTCTCCTGCATGGATTGTGTTTTACAATAGAACTATTAGTACAGTTTATCAATTAAAACACATTCTCCCTTCAACAAATTCTGAACATTTGCAACAGCCAGCGCATTATTTACGAACATTTCGTAATCGCATCATTTAGCCGGCCATAGTGGGAGCGATCAATTTTGTTTCAATTATTGATCGATCCCATTCATGCACTTTGTAGGTCTGCTCACCACCAGGTAGATACAAAGTCACATGCCATGCTCCAATAAAAAATAAAATCTCCGCTTCAAAACTTCGACCGCCTCCGTAGACTAGTGATTGCCTTTGGCTTTGTATCCGGAGATCGTGGGTTCGATTCCCACCCATGGCAAAAATATATTAGTACGTTTTTCTGTACAGTTTGTCATGGTTTGGGTGTTTTTATACATTATGTATAATGTGTTCAAGAGAAGACTTTGAACATTATTACCTATAATGAACCGATTCTATTTTGTTATATTAGGTTACGGAAAAACTAATTAGTACAGTGTACAACAAGGTTTGGTTGTCTAGGTACGAAGGCCAGAGTGTATTGTCTAATAAGTTGTTGTCTACTGTAGACTTAGAGACAACCTTAGCTTAGCTAGCGAGGGTCAGTCAAATATGAACATAATTTTTATATACGGCCACCAAATTTAATAATGGCTTTAATATAAATCATAATTTTTTTTTTAAAAAAAGGTCGAAAATCTTTTTTAATTAGATATCTTGAATATAAATTATAAATGCCATCTTTTGGTTCTTATTTAGATAATAAATCTCTTCGAATTGCCATAGGCCTCGGGCTAGGTGCTTTAATTAGTCACCCTCATTCCTGTAACTGTGCCAGTGCAGTGCAATCTAATGGCCACCACGGTTTAAGTTGCTAGTAGATCTGCAGGAAGAATATCCAGACATGCAGCTCTCAACTCTATTATAAAATCATCTTTATTATCAGCAGAATATCCGAGCAGCCTCGAGCCTTCCGGCTTGTTCAGGAATGATGGAAAACGCGTCGATGGCATTTCTCTCATTCCTTGGCAAGACGGAAAGTGTCTATTATGGGACGCTGCATGTGTGGACACTCTGGCTCCCTCGTATACCTCAGGGTCTTCCAAATCGGCCGGATTTGCCGCTGAAGCCTATGCCATAAAAAAAAAACAAATACACTCAAATTTCAAATTCCTATTTTTTTGTCCCATTCATTGTCGAGATAATGGGTACTTGGTCTAAGTCCGCAAAATCCTATATATTGTCTTTAGGTAAAAAGCTTAAACAGGTAACAGGGGATCCGCGTTCAGTTTTTCTTTTAGGCCAACGAATATCAATGGCCATACAACGCGGAAATACAGTTAGTGCTATGGGCACATTTTCTGATCCCTCGTCACCTCCTTAAATGTACTCATAATAATTAATAGTAGTAGAAATATTTTATATCTAATTCACTATTTTTAAATATAAATTAAAAATTGTAAACCATACAATATACTAGTATTTTCGTAATACATATTTGTTTGCTTGAATTGTAGGTATTCCGTATTCGATAGATTTTTTTTATTTACTCAAAAAATCTTTTTTTAATTTTTTTATATACAATTAAATAACAAAAATGTATATAATCCATACCAATATAAAACCCATTTATTGGGGAAGACTATAGACTACATATCATCACGCTTCGACCAAGAGGAGCGGAGTAACAATGAAAAATGTTCCAAAAACGGGGAAATTGATTTTGAGATTTTGAGAGCGTACAGTTACGCAGACGAAATTGCGGGATCAGCTAGTATATATAGTATATACACCTACTTTTTTGTATTATAATTAATTAATTTAAAAAAAAATTTAACACATAAGAATTTAGCTAATTGGCGTTTACTCCCATCGTGTAATTAAAGTGATAATAGATTGGAAGGATTAAAAAAATACTTTTTTTAGTCCTAACAACAACTTATAATTTGTCTAAATCTGCCTGTGCTGTCCTAAAGCCTGTGCACAAATAATTACGACGAGCCTTTGTTCTTCTTGCTGCCGCCGCGCCCTGCGCAGACCACCTGCGCAATAAGTCGAGCTTTAGCTGGACCTGGATGCATAAAGCTCCAGATAGTTACATTGTATAAAAAGTCGCAAACTTCATATTTTATGAGAGCACGGTTTGTGACTCTGTATATGTACCTAGTGTTAAGCATGCTTACACAGTCCATGAATGGGTCAACTATTCAAATCCACCATGCTTTAAAAAAATGTATATACATAGGGCCGATCGATATATTGTTGTTTAACATTTGCTGCAGTAACGAAATGGGCGACAAAAACGAATTTGCATTACGAGTCTATTTTAATATCCTCACAGAATCATACGCCCGTTTTGTAATCGCACCCTAAAAGGTGACTACTACCTAGACAAGAAACCGATGCAGAAGTCACCTGAAAACCGGTGAACCCACAGACTAAAAGCGAAATATGACTAGGTCATTTGGCGGGGGGAACTTTTTTGTACAATAACATATGACGGACTAAGCCGGGTAAACACTTCCTCAAGTATTTCTTTACTTTATTCAATTATTCATTATGCGGCCATAAAAATAGTCACACTGAATCAATGACTTGATACGCACGAATTATATATAGATTGTCTTAAAATAGGTGGGCGTAATGTTTCATCTTCACCGGAAGTATTTTAGAGCATTGGCCTGAATGGGAATGAAGATTTTATGAGTTTCAGAAGTTTAGTACTTAAGAAATTATGACCTTGGCTATATTAAACACAAGAAGGACTAAAATCTAATATAATATTTTGTAACAGGCGGCGATTGACTTATCTTCATTTCATTTTTTTTAGTGGTTATTTCTTCTGATAAACAGAGGTTTAAAACCCTCACAACAATATAAATCTTGTTGTGAGGGTTTTGCTAAACCACTGTTTTGTTCATGTCACGAAATAAACGTGAGACCAGGTTTAGGCTAAACCTAGTTTTTCGATTTGACCAGTAAGTATTTCACGAAGTTATTTCAAGAGTGGCCTAAAGATTTATTTTTAAATAGAGAAAGATATGTGTCGATGATGATGATGATGATATCCACCTGAAGTTAAGTTACCACTGCACATACAGATATAAAAACCGTCATTTTGCAACCTATATTACACACCAGCTCCACAACTACACATCGTTTCATACCACACACCATATTAACCAAAATGATGGAGTTGTAATATACATTAAAAATAATCTAAGACCAAAAATAAAAGAAATAAAATTGGAACATGCGTCATGCTTACAGGTGGACTTATTAGGTAGTGTTATTTTAGGTATATACAGGTCGCCATCAAACGTGAATGCAGATCTTTTTATAAATTCCCTAAGTTTGCATTTGGATACTATACAACACTATAAAAATATTACTATTACAGGAGACATAAATATAAATATAAACGAAAAACAAAATGTAATACATAAAATATCTAATGAGTGTAAAAACAGACTTAATTATTTAAATATGCTCTCTATGTATGGTCTAGCACCAGGACATACACTGCCTACTAGGGAAAGTAATTGCTTGGACCATTTTATGCTAAAGTTCGACAAGGATAAGGTTTCTGCATCTATAGCTGTTTTAAACACTTCTATCACAGACCACTGTATGATTCTACTGACTTTATCTAAAGTTAAAAACTATTACAAAACAAACAAAAATAAAATTGTTATAAACTATGATAAGGCTTTGCAGTCCCTTAAAGAATATGACTTATCCAATATATTACACATTAATGATCCTAATTTAATAACACAACAACTTATACAAAAATTAAAAACCGTTTTAGATAATAATACAAAAATAATCCATATTTCAAATAGTCAAGAAATACTAAAACCCTGGATGACAACTGGCATACTTCGTTGTATTCGAAACCGAAACCAAATGCAGAAAAAGTTACGTAATGATCCCTTTAACGAAACCTTAAAAATATCTTATAAACGATACCGAAATTATTGTAATCAATTAATAAAAAATCTTAAGAATAAGTATAATAGAGAACAATTGGCTAACTCAAAAGCAAACCCTAAAAAAATGTGGAAGGCTATCAAACGTATAACACATATAAAACAAGAAAAAAACCAAGATACTGAATTATTAAACATCAAAATTAACCCGGATAAATCAGTAAACTACGTAAATAATTATTTTGTCGATATAGGTAAAAAGCTTACAGGTGATAT
The DNA here is from genome assembly GCA_947458855.1 of Monopis laevigella. NCBI lineage: Eukaryota > Metazoa > Arthropoda > Insecta > Lepidoptera > Tineidae > Monopis > Monopis laevigella. Next base: position 21,355,388 of record OX381580.1, on the reverse strand, counting down.
AGCATCACATTATATTTCAAGAAAACTTAGCACTAAAAACAATAGTAATAATGATAGCATTTATAGATCGCCTTTAAATAATAATACTAATAATAACAATAATAATCTACAATCTTTTGTACTCTTGGACACAGACCCCGTGGAAGTTCATTGCACTTTACTTAACCTAAAAATAGATAGTGCTCCTGGGTGGGATAATATATCAACTAAATTCTTAAAGTATGCGCATAATGAAGTAGTACCAATAATTAGTCACCTGGCCAATAGATGCTTTGCCACAGGAATCTTTCCAGTTCCCCTTAAAAAATCGATAATAACACCAGTGTATAAAGGAGGGGATAAAGACGATGTGAGTAATTACAGACCAATATATGTATTGCCAGCTATCTCTAAAATAATCGAAAAACTGTTAAATTCGCGATTAATGGATTATATCAATAAATTTAATATTCTTTCAGAAACTCAATTCGGATTTAGACAGGGAAAGTCCACAGAGGATGCAATTACAGCATTAACCACACTCATCGTTGACAATGTAGATAAGGGTAAAAAATGCATAACCGTATTTTTAGACCTGAAAAAAGCATTTGATACTGTCTCTCCCAAAATTCTCTTAAGCAAACTGGATAACATTGGCATACGGGGTTTACCACTAGCATTATTAGCGGATTACCTTACCGACAGACAGCAGAGAGTGAAAATTGGTAAATATGTTAGTAAAGACTCTGCCATAACAGTTGGAGTACCGCAAGGTAGTGTGTTGGGGCCGACTCTGTTCTTGATCTACATTAATGATTTGTGTAACATGAAAATTAAGAGTGCCCAGGTGTTTTCATATGCAGATGACACTGCGGTAGTTTTCACAGGAACTTCATGGAGCACAACTCATGTGGACACGGAGCGGGGCATGGCGCAAATAGCGCGCTGGCTTGTGGCTAACCTTCTTACACTTAATGCTGCTAAGACTAAATACATTTGTTTCACAAAATACAATAATGCGCAACCACCCTTAAGTTTCGACATAAAGATACATAATTGCGAGAAAACTAATAATTGTTCATGTCCCCTTATTGAGAAGGTAGCGCATATTAGATATTTAGGTGTTGTTGTAGATCAGAGGTTGTCATGGGATGGTCAGGTAAACCATATTACATCAAGGATGAGAAAGCTAATATGGATATTTAAATCCTTAAGACATGCTATGCCAAAGATTGAAGCGTCCAATGATTCCAACCACCCCAAAAACTTATTGAACCAAATATACACCTCATTGGTTCAATCAGTGATAACATATTGCATACCTATTTGGGGGGGTTCCTCAAAATCGAGAATCATAGACGCAGAAAGAGCCCAGCGTTCTTTATTAAAAGTGATGAACTTCAAGCCATACAGATACGCAACAGATAAGCTATACAAGCTGTGTGGTTTACTTACAATTAGACAATTGTATATCTTACATATAACACTTAAACAACATAAAAGTGTAATATATAACCCCACTCTCATAAATAAAAGAAGGAAGGATATTGTAATAAATGTAAACTTCATAAAGTCAGCCTTTGCTGGCCGGCAATATGCCAACCGCGCTGCACACTTATATAATCAAATAAATAAAATAATATATATATATCAAATGAACTATAGTGAATGTAAGATTAACCTAACCAAGTGGTGTAAAACCCTAAATTATATTGAAACAGAAAAACTACTGCAATTTATAACTTAAATACCTGTTCACTAAATTAACTAAAAGTAAATAATATATTTATATAGATAGATGTAATATAATATGTTATATTATAATAGAATTTAAAATATACATACATACATACACCCAGATCCATAAACATATACCTTTCACACCCACATACACACACTAACACACCCACAAACGCATACACATACCAACACTAATACATCCATACGTTAATACACACACAAACTAACACCCACAAACGCACACGTACACACAATAGCAAACCGGAATGTTAGTAACCTTGTTTTAAAATCTTTTTAATTTTTATTGTATAATTTAAAAACTGAAAATTCGCAAATTGTCACCTACCTAAGTTATAGAAGAGCGGGGCCTCCTAACACAAGTATTTTTACTTAAAAGGAGACTCCAGCGTAACGTTGTAATTGTTATAATTTTGTGAATGAAAATAAACATTTTTGTATTTTTGTATTTTTTTTGTATATTATGTTTCGGTTTTAGTCTGTGGACTCACTCTTTTTCAAGGGGCTACTGCATCGATTTCTTTTCGAGGTGGTATACTTTCAAGGTGCGGTTACGAAACGGGCAGTTAGTTTGACAATTTAGCAGCGAGGTTAGTAATAAATACCATCACGAGTGCTTGATAGTTTTTTTTCATTGGTACACGCCATGTGACTTTGCATCTATCTGATGGTAAGCAGACCTATAAATTTAATGAATGGTGTTGATCTATACATTGTTGTATAACAATATTGATCGCTTTCACTATGCTAAATGATGCTATAAGAAATGCACTGCTACAAAGACATACCCGTACTTGCAAGTTTTTTATCATCGCTGCTTTAGCGTCAAATCAATCGCCCGTTTTGTAATCGCACCATGAAAGAAAACTACCATCTACTACAATAAATCGATACATTGTTCGGAAAACCGATGAACCCACACACTAAAACCGAAACATTACTAGGTCACTTGACAGTTTTTTCATCTATACTAATATAATAAAGAGGTAATCTCTGGATCTACTGAACCGATTTTGAAAATTCTTTTAGTGTTGGATAGCCCATTTACCTAGGAAGGCTTATAGGCTATAACATCATGCTACGACCAATAGAAGCGGAGCATCAATGAAAAATGGTGGGAAAACGGGGATTTTTTTTTTACTTTTGAGAGCTTCCGCTGCGCGTGCGCTGCGTAAACGGTTAAAGTTACGATACCGTAGACGTAGTTGCGCGTGTCAGCTAACTTATTAATAAGGCCTTAGGAATTTAAACTATACTTCTTAACTAATAACAAATTTACCATAACATAAGATTGGTATTTAATGTTCGGTTATATTACTACTTTTATTAAATTATTACACGAGTTATATATGTACTACTTTTATTAAAATTTACACTAGTTATATGTTACCTACTTTTATTAAAATATTCAACTTAAATATAAAATTTAATTGCAACGAGAAGTAACATTATATGTTGCATCTCTTTTAAACTTGTAGCTTATAAACCTACATTCGGTCCCGGGCGTGTTCCCGGAAAACCTGTAGGTGCTATAGGTACTTATAGGTCGGCGTAGCTATAGGTACCTATAGGTCGACGTAGCTATAGGGCGGTGCAGGCGAGCCCGAGACGGATCGATGGTGAGATATTTTAGTACCAACTCAAGTTAGATAACTACAGTTGCTAGGTTTAAATTTACTTTGTATGTTATATGATTTATTTACATTGTGGCCGATTTGTTAGAATTTAAATTTACTTAAAACGCTTAGGTCATGGGCAAAATACCCGTTTAGCTATACTTTTTTTTTTAATAGTTTTGTTTGTGAAGGATGGGTCAGCGCCTAAAATCCTTGCTGCGAAAGCTAGGACCGTGGTTCGGTCCCATCTTTCAGGATTTTTTTCATGCAAATTTGTGTTAACAATTTCATTATAAGAATATCCAGGTGAATTTATAGAAATAAAAAATTAAATAAATCTATACAATTAATAAAATTGTATATGAAAAATCTGTGGGTTCATTGATTTGATTAAAAAAAAATAGGCTATAGAACAATAATTTTTAGAATTCGTGTCTGTCTGCTTGTTTGTCAGAGCATCACTTAAAAACTACTGGTCCAATTTATATGCGTCTTTCGTTGAATAGCTATATATTAGTTTTGTGAGTAAAATAATATTATATTTCGATATACATAGAAAGCGGCCCCAGCCTAGTGGTTAATTCACTGCGCAACTGATAACAAGGTTAAGCAGATGACAACAAGGCCGGCCTGGGATGGGTGACCGCTTTATACATCGAGGCTATTTCGTCATAAATACCACAACATGCTCGCCACTTGTTAGGTGTTGCTTCCGAATACCATCGGCGAAATGAGGACGGGTTAATTCCTCCGCTGGGTACCCTGAGGCCGTTTAAACGGTTCTCGGGAGCCAAATAGGCACCCGTGATCGTATACATACATACTTACTGTTTATGTTTTAAGAGTCTCTTAGGAAAAGTTTTTTAAATCAGATAAAATACTTCTTTATTCTATGTAGCAAAATTGGGTATATTTCAATGACATAAAACTGTATTAAAATAGTTTTATTTTTTTTATTTTTGAAAAAATATTTTTTAGTGGGAAATAAATAACACATTTCTTGGTTATATATTCGGAATAGTTAAAAGAAAGCATATCGAGGGCTTGTATGTAAAAATAGGTAAAAAACAATGACAAATTTGGTGAAGAGTGACTAAACTTGTGCCTGGATAACTAAGCATTTGAGCTTGTTGCTGCAAAGCAAGGCGGTCGTTGGTTCGAGTCCAACCCTCCAGCATTTTTACCTAATTGCAATTTTATCTTAATAATTTCATAAAATATTATACCAACATATAAAATTGTTTACAAGTCTATACAAACACAGCGGCAAGATTGCCACTTCTTAGGTGTCTACTCAGAAACCTTTCCTCTGGGTACCCTTAGAATAGTATGGTACCCTTGATGGCACTTACGTTATATGATTTGAATTTATAAGCATCCGAGCAAGCTCGCCACTTGGGTACCCTGAGGCCGTTTAAACGGTTCTCGGGATCCAAATAGGCACCCGTCATGGTGCCTATTTGGCTCCTCTCCATTTTATTTATTTCTGAATTTATATCTGACAAGCATCATCAAAATAATAGTAGTTAAATACCATCACGGGTGCCTATTTGGCTCCCGAGAACCGTTTTAAACGGCCTCAGGGTACCCAGCGGAAGGAATAACCCGTCCTCATTTCGCCGATGGTATTTGGAGGCAACACCTAACAAGTGGCGAGCTTGTTGCGGTGTTTATGATGAAATAGCCTCGTTGTATAAAGCGGTCACCCATCCCAGGCCGGCCTTGTTGTCATCTGCTTAACCTTGTTATGAGTTGCGCATTGACTTAACCACTAGGCTAGGGCCGCTTTTTGATATATAATAGTTAAAGTTCCTGAAAAATAGTGTACATTTTGATACTAAAATTATATATTTAACATACCTTATCCCTCTGTGTGTGTTTGATTTGGTAGTTATTTTTGACCAAACAGTTACTAAATATCGTACACGGAATATTTTCCATTAGCACATTGTTTGGTATTATATTAAAACAAGCAATGTGTTTATTAAGTTTGTTTAAAGGCATTTTGGGCATAAACAAATTTTGTTACATAATGTATTTTTTTTTATGTAGGACAAAATTTTTTTAACACACAAAAATAACTCATAGTGTTATCATTTGTATATTTTGACAATTTGACAGCTTAATAAATAAATATTTTAAGGCTTAACCCTTTTAAGCCAGTGAAGGATTATTTATTATTTGTTTTGTAAGTAAATAATTGCCTGTAACTTAACATTTTATGGCAAGTCCACGCAGACATGTCAAATTAAATTTTATTGTCTTCAAATAAGATGTGTATTCGCTGCCTTGTAGCTTTGTGGCTTGCAGTGTGACATCACAAGCGGTCAAAGGTGCTGGGTATGTTTGTTCTACGACCACGTGTAGTATTTGCTGACACACATTATAATTAGTTATCGTTGTCTAATTTCGACAGCCTCCGTAGACTAGTGGTCTTGTGTCTTTGGCGTTGTATCCGGAGGTCGTGGGTTCGATTCCCACCCATGGCAACAAAATATTAGTGCGTTTTTTCTGTACAGTTTGTCATGGTCTGGGTGTTTATAAAATATAATATGTATTATATCGTTGCTTCTGGTACACATAGTACAAGCCTAGAGCTTAGTTTGTGACCAAAGCAATATGTGTAAATTGTCCTACATATTATTATTATTAATAATTAGAAATACTTGAGCATATTAATTACCAGTAACAGGTTTAAAAAAAAAACCATCGCGGGTGCTTTATGGTCGCCTGCACGGCCTCAGGATTCCCAACGGTGTGGTTTTATCACACCTCGTCTAAAAGATGATATTCTGAGTCTACACTGTAGTGATTAAGCTAACTGGATAGACTCAATAACTCATATAAAAAATACCAACGTGCTCTAGAAAGCACTATATATTGTTATATATATAAAGAGCTATATATGTATATATTTTAAATTAAAAACTTATTCGTACATCCTTGAATACATTTTTAACTCTCCCAAAGGTTATCTGGTAGATAATGCATAAGGTATTAAGCTCGCCTATGTATAATTTTATTTTATTTGCAATAAAATAAATAATCCCCACCGGGGTTTAAACTGGCCACCACGTACTTATAGGCACTTGACCATCACATATAGCTACTCGGCCACCACGTATAGGGACTCGGCCACCACGTATAGGCACTCGCCCACCACGTATTGTGATTTATTTTTGCACGAAATTATATTGTTTTTGATGTTGTAGCCTACGCAACGAGCTTAGAATAAGCTCCTGTAAATTCTGATAAAAGGCGATTATTAGCAATTAATATTTCCACGAACAAGATGCCCTTCTTATTCTTACGCCACTTGACCCCTCGCAGATTTGCCCCCGCGCATTATCAAGAAATCGTAGGAATAACCAACCAACACAAATTTAACCAGTAGCTTTTGTTAAACAATCATATTAATATTCACGAGTTTTTGTTAAACAATTATGCAATCACTGTAAAGTTTAAACTGTACCAATAGGTTTAAAGAACTTTATTTCCAAAAGAATTACAAAATTCACTTTATATGGAAACAATTATAAACATAAATTATACACGTAATATATAGAAAATCGGCAAACAAACAAGACATGATTATAACAAGAAAACAAATCTATTTTGTTTGGTATTAAACTAATTTAGAAAACAAAATAAAGTAATAATAATGACAAAAAATAATAATAATAATTCAAACTATTAAAAAAAAGTCTTTATACAATATCGAAAAAATAAAGCCATCTGTTGGTGGATCCCTACAATTAGAACTATACATAACGTGACCATACGTCTCGTTTTGAATGGGACTGTCCCTTTTTTCGCTACTTCGTCCCAGGGACCCCGAGGAAAGCTTCGGGACGCCGAAGTTTCCCGTTTCTATTTTCATAAGGGTCAACACTGATAAAAACTGAAAATTAATAATAAAATATATGTAAGCCTTAATTTAGACATATTGCTCTGGTCACAAACTAAGGTCTAGTTATACTTTGTGTACCAGAAACAACGATATAATATATAACATATTATATGACTTGGCCACCATGTATAGACACTCGGCCATCACATATAGGCACTCGGCCACCACGTACGTATAGCCACTCGGCCACCACGTATAGGCACTCGGCCACCACGTATAAGCACTCGACCACCACGTATAAGCACTCGACCATCACGTATAGACACTAGGCCAACGTGTTGCCTATACGCGATGCCTGATTGCCTATATTGTTGTTGTCTGTAGGTATTTAAATATATAAATGAATAACAAATTTTAATTGAGTCTTCGTTGTAGACACCTGAAAAGACTTAGGTTTTGTTGTCGGTACTCAAAGATATGTTGATAACGAAAGCGAATTGAAAAGCGATTGACAAAACTTTCCATGAATTCAATTCTTATTTTAATAATCACCATATATATTAAAACCTCCTAATACCATCGGCGAAATGAGGACGGGTTAATCCGTCCGCTGGGTACCCTGAAACCGTTTAAACGGTTCTCGGCCTTCCGAGAACCGTTTAAACGGTTTCAGGTACTGGTGCCTTCAACAGTCAAGGTATTTATTAATTATTTATATATTAAAACAAATTTTAATATGCTCATCAGAAAAATATAGTAATTTTTTTATATATTTTAATAATTAAATCCAGGTATTATTTGACTATAATAATAATTAAATACTCTTCAATATATTATTTCAACAAAATAGAGTTCAATATTATCATTATTTGGACTGTCTCCATAATTTTGACAATGCCCCGTTTGAAGTAAAATGGTCACGTTAACTATACAGTAAGTGAAATATTGTTTAACAAAAACACACAGCAGAGCTACTCTATATGCATCTATCACGCTTATTACTTACTTACTCGTATCTGAGAGCACGTTAAGCTGTCGGTTCCAGTTTCAGTATACCAACTTGTAAAACTGTTTGTAGATGGGTTATTGAATCTATCCAAACATCGCGACGACCTATCCACTTGTTCGGTGTAGGTAGACTCATACAATTGGCTACTGCGAGCAAGGTCCCTGGAGTCGACTAGACGCCCATATAAACGTACTTCCAATATTACAACTTGGCTTTTGGTGGAAGTTTTTTTTTTTAATGTTTGTAATTGGACGCAAAAATCTTTCTGTTGTGGGTAATCTTTTTTTTTGTATTATAATTTATGAAAAGTTTTTTTTTGATTTCGAAAAAAATCAAAATAATGACTCAACACAAAAAGATTAATAATTTCATGACCGACAAAAATATTATTTTAATTCTGCGACAAACAAAAATCGAGTATTTTTGGAAGTGCGAAAGCTAATTTTGTATGGAGAACGCGATTATGAATGCAGTGCCCTTAAAACCCCTCCGCTGGGTTAGGGTACCCAGCGGAGGAGTTTCTCCATACAAATACCCATAGGCCTTCTAGGTTCGTCGTATAGTGTCATGTTAGAAATTGGTAGCCGTAGTGACAGCATTGTAGGTACGTGGTCGTTTCAACCTTGGCCATTAGAGGCTCTGTCACGGCGTGCGATGTCGTAAAAACTTGCATGTTCAGTTCTACCACCTTATATAATGTTCCTTTCACAACTTTGGGTTCATAGTTGATCAATATATATTATCTGTAAGATAAAGAGGGACGTGATGTTTTGCTATCAACTGTTTTCTAAGTTTCACAAATTCAAATTATAATTGATTACCAAACGTTTACTAGAAGTTGCATATTGATTGAAATTGAAGAGACGAACCAAAAAATACTACTCGGTGAAAAGGAATTCTCGGGCCAAATCATTTAAGGATATATTGTTTCATATTTTATTATATTTTTTAATTAATTTATTTATAATGAAAAAAAAACTCTTAAATTAGCTAAATTTTGTGTTGGGTTAAGAACATTTACTTTAGTTAAATCAATTTACCTACTAAATCATTGTTTGTTTTTTTATTCAATATATTGTTTCATATATGACGGAAATAATAATTTATACAATATATTCTTGAATTATCTGACACTATATAAACGGTTCTGGAGAACCAAAAAGATACCCGTGATGGTATATGATGGTATATCTGACAAGAATAGTATTTTTCTGTCAGTTTCCTAAAACAGATAAAAAGTTTTAATATTTTAACAAAAGTCGGTATCCCAATATATTACACACTAAAAAACGCTATGAAAAATTCATACAATAACATGAAATAAAGCCTCTTTGCTTCATCAAAAGATGTGATGACGTCTATGTTTAAGTGGGTACTATGTATATATTAACCCTATGCATAAGAAACCTTAAATGGACTTAGTTCTGTTTTCAACTTTGTCCGCAAGTGAAGGGGTCCACCCACCAGCCCCCTAAAGTTCCATACAGAAAACTCTTCAGTCTAAAGGTTTCCTTTACAATAAAATTGTTATTTTCGAAGTTATATTAAAATATAATGGTACACTGAAAGCAGTTTCACGTGGATCCCTTAGACCACGCCTACGTAGACGCCTACGCTGCCTCGATCGATGGAGTCCTTTCGATGAAAGCTAAAATTAATTTTCTATAATACTGTTTAGAAAATTATTAATTAATTTACTACAGGACAACAATATAGACCGTTATTGAGTTAATTAACACTGGTTTGCTCGGCTCATATTATGTAACCAAGGACTACCTCCGTAGACTAGTGCTTACGTTTTGGCGTTGTATCCGAAGTTTGAGGGATCGATTCCCACCCATAGCAAAATTATATTAGTACATTTTTCTGTAAAGTTTGTCACAATCTGGGTGTGTATTATATGTATATATATATAGCTTATACTGTGACCGGGGCAATATGTGTGTTCTTCATATTAATGTTATAATTGATATTAATTATTTTTTATGCCTGTATTCATGAACGCTACTCAAGCCTAATATTTACTCAAGCATGGCTTTGCTCTTTTCACCAAAAGTGTCTTATGGGTATTATTGCCACCTCGTCTTAACCGATGGTATTTATTAAACAAGTGACCACCTCGTCGCGGTATTAACATATATACTTATAAACATTTTTACAAGTCAAGTTGTTACAGTGAGATACTTTAGTGGTGATGTCAAAACAAATGTACATCATTTTTAACATTACAAAATTAGCACAGTGTGGTTTGAACTTGTGACCACCATGTATTTTTAATTTATAAATTAATAAATACCTAGTTACAATTTAACTACGAAATATTAAATACAGAATTATGTTTGTAAATAAATATATTGCGTATGTTTATATCTGATTATCTTTGGATTACTTAGAAATCTTCGATTTGTAAACTAACAATATATTTCCTGTAATTGTGTGTAACGTGGGTGTTGACATATTATTATTTAAATTACTTTAAGATAAGCTCTTTAAACGTGCTTATTTATTATTGTATTATCTCCAACGAACGACACGAAGCGATTCATGTAATAATGTATATAATACGATAACAACACCATATTAGGCAATTGATTGCATTGATTAATTTTCGTGTTCTTTTAATGTTGGGATTTCAATATTTTGGGTGTTCTTTTTACAGTAGAAAAAAAATATATCTTATAGAACATTTTTTTTTTTCAATAAAATGCCCGAAATAGTAATTGTTATATAGAACGCCTATATGCGTAAAATTACACCAACAACATATTATAGTCTTCGTATTGGGCAAATAAAATGCATTGGTCTCAATTGTGATTTTAGTATAAAAGTTTTAAAGTGATTCCAGTAAGTCATGTTATCTTAATGATTTTGTATGGGCCGACACTAAAAGGATTTTTTAAAAATTGTTTTCTATATAATATATTTTTCATCTTGGTAACGACTGGTGTGTGACGAAGGTCTTGTGTTAATTTTTTTAATTTCATGGTACGATAAAAACGTTTTTTGTTTCATTATACAGGTTTTGAAATAAGGCTTTACTGATCCATCACAGTCTAAAAATAAGGATTCAAGTTTTGCTATTTTTGTAAATTTCAATAATAGGGGTAAAAATGTGATGGAAAACGGGTGCTACAAAGAAAATTCGTACTTACTAAAGAACGGCTTTCCTAAATGATAGGCAGGTGTTTCACAATTTGGAAGTGGGATGTATATAATATCATGCAAATTATATGACGGGCGAAACCAGACTAACAAAAGCAGTAAAAAATAAAATAGGCAAATAGGATAAAACCTATGAGCAGTTCATGTTTTTTTTTAAACTATGTAGGTTCTATATATTATAAAATCTTTATGTCTGTCTGTCTGTTTTTTTTTTGTTTCTTAAAAACCACTAGACCGATTTAAATGCAATTTGTTTTGTTAAATAGCTATTAGCTCTGTGGGTAAAATAGAGTATAGGTACTTATTATATTTCGATTTACATACAGTAAAGGGATCCCAGATAACAGGGTGTTTGTGTTTTGAGAGTCTGTTAGGAAAAGTTTTTAAATAAACTAAATATATTCGATAAAGAAAAAAAAATTATGACATAAAACTGCATTCAAATATTTTTGATATTTTATTAAAGTTTTGAAAAAATATTTCGTTGGGGCTTAGCATATCGCTATAACAATATACCACATCGATATAACAATATATCGGCAGTCGATAAAATGAAGTTTATAAATGAATATTCATTCATAAAATCGATATGTATCGAATGTATCGAGCCTATCAATGCTCTTGTGCTAGGGCCCGATGTTGACATTTTATGCCATCCGTTTGGCACTATAGTAGAGAAGTACTTACTGAAACCCAAACTGTAACATATAAATGAGGGTTTATATACATTATGAAGTGCGGACTCCACAGGCTAAAACCGAAACATGACTCGGTCACTTGACGGCTTTTGCACCTTTGCTTACGAGGTTTGGGACACCAGCTAGTAAATAATATTATATAAGTACCTAATTATTATATGGTGACGTCTTTTATTCGAAATTGTTTAGCGACCGGATGGAGAGACATCCGTGTTGCTTCTAATAACTAACTTCAGGAATTACAGCTCAGTTGGCATCCATCCCGTTATTTCTACTTAAATATAAATCCATATTTGTTTATGAAAGCTTATTTATTATGATTTCCCGCCGGACTCTGTGTATCTAGGTAAATATATATTTAATTAAGACTATCATTTTTTTTTAATTAATAGAGCACGGTATGTGACTTCCTGATGGTAAGCGAAACTACATAGTCCATAAATGGGGTCGATCAATACATTGTTGTTTAACAATATTGATTTCTCCCATTATTGTGCCGGCTAAATGATGCGGTTACGAAATGGGTGGCGTCATAGACATATTTGCATTAAGAGTTTATTTTAATATCCTCGCTGCTTTATCGTCACACCAACCGCTCGTTTCGTAACTGTAACCTGAAAAGAGACTACCCCTCGACCTAACCTTGACGGTTTTTTCATCTATGGGCGGTCGTAACAAGTCCGATCGGTCGGCCTAGCGAAGTTATAGAGGCGTTCCTCCCACCTGTTGACCCAGCTTCATCCTTTATTCTAATTCTATATAAAAAACACCCCTTTTTCGATTTGTGAAACCAGTATCTATTACGTTAAGAAAACTCGTAATAGATGTAACGCAAAGTCTTTGCATCGTCTATTGAAGTATCTTTGCTTTCCGAGATCAGCCGTCGGAACTTTTATGGAGCGTGTTTCCAAGATGGCGTTAACAGGATCATGTAGTATTTGGTTGAGTAGAAAGGGTAGTGAACTCAGTGCAGGTAAGAGTTCAAAAGGCCTTTAAACCTACTTCGCGGTCCCAAGTCCGGGAACGCTGCAGTTCATTCCCCTGCCTTCCAACCACGTGATGGACCCGGCACCTGCACGGTGCGAAGCCAAGGATAGCTAAGAACATTGTCTTGCTCTCATGTTTAAGATACTTCTTCGAATTTCTATATTTATTTCTTCGTGTGTCTATTAGATTTAAAAGAAGATTAATATAATTTCCCCTGCTAAATTCTAAAATTATGAAACACCTTTCTAATTATTTTCAATAAAGTGTCTACCATTTTTTTTACTTTCCAGAAAAATCATTGAGATTTAAAAAAAAAATCAAGTGCTTAAAAAAATCGGCATGGCATAAGGTATCACGTAAGCCTTTATAAATACCATTTAGTATAACTATAACAATTCCACATTGGTATCAGTGTACCCGTTATATTGTTACATTGTATTGAAACAAAGTGTAAAGAAACTCTTTTATTGGTAGGAAATGGTATAATGGCAACAATATTTCTTACCTTAGAAAACCATTTTTTTCCTCAAAATCCAAAATGATTATACCCGGATTAGTATCTTTTTGTTTTAGAGTCTTTTGTTTAAAAAAAATATTACTACGGTCCTAAATCGTATAACTTTACTACTTAAGCTTGTCGATTTAGTTTACTATTATTTAGTTGTTACTATTGTTAATACACCTTGCTTATAAAAGCGGTATGTTTGAAATATTGTTTTCGTTGTAACAGAACAAATTCGGATTATTTGTTTTGTTCTCAGATTTACTAATGAACACGTTATTGTCAGGGACACCCGCGAAGTTTGTAGATAAGCATGGCGCTAGGTCATATATATATGTTTACATATTATATGTTTTTTGTTTAACTCGCTACTTTTATATGGAATTTAATCGTTTATTATTCAATATATATGGTCGGATTAATAGTCGTTGCTAAGCAATTGCTAATTCTTAGCCGATGCTTCGGACTTTCAAACTACATATGAAAAAACTAAAATTTTACAGTTCCAAGCAATGGGTTAGGCTAAGCAAATTAATAGTCGCTTAGAAGCTCCAGCGGTAACATTTTGTTTCTAATAACGTGAGCGTTAGATTGTCAAAATAACGAACACGTTATTTTTTCCGAGTCAGGGACACCCGCGAAGTTTGTAGATAACTGAATGAAACAAGCCCTTCAGTAAGTCTAGGTCATAAATATATGTTTACATATTATATGTTTTTTGTTTAACTTGCTACTTTTATATGGAATTTAATCGTTTATTATTCAATATTAATATATATTATCTCATGTTTGAGCGTTCTAGGACCTACAAGGATTATCGATTTAATATATCACGGGTGCCTTTTTTGGCTCCAAAAACCGTATAAACGGCCTCAGAGGGTACCCAGTGGAGGGATTAACCCGTTCTTATTATGCCGATGGTATTCGGAGGACACCTAATAAATGGCGAGCTTGTTGCGGAGTTTATGATGATATAGCCCCGTTGCTTGTATAAAGCGGTCACCCATCCCAGGTCCGGCCATGTTGTCACCTTAACCTTGTTATCAGTTGCGCAGTGACTTAACCACTAGGCTGAGACCGCTTTTTTTTCATTCGATTTAATAAGGATTATAATAATAAAAAAAGTAAATAAAAAATAATTATTATCGATATAAATATATAACAAAATAATTTACATTTTGTATGAGATAAATAATTTTAATTAATGTTTATATAAAAAAAAAAACATACTTATAAGACAATTTAGTTTATCTTAATTATCTCTTTATGTAACGACTTTTAAATAAATATAATAAAATACTATTGATAAACATATTATATCTACTTCCTCGTTATTCTACTATAGGATTGCAGTTTATATTGCATAATAGGACCATAACGTTTGTACTATACAAATAGATCGCTAGGTATACCAATATAAATGAATATGTTGTTATTTAATAAATAGTGCTTATTTACATTAACTTTAAGGCTACGTGTGAGCGTAAAAAATATAATATTTAAGGAGATTAATAATCTCATTAAAAAAAAAATCTAAATTTATAAATAAAGTTAATCGAAATAACTTTAGGCTGGCTAGGTTTTATAAATAGGAAATACCAAAAAAACTTGCTTCTTTTACACTTTAATCTCCTCTGTAGTAGTCTCTAGTAGTGAAATATGTTTTCTTATTAATGTAATATAAAATAATTTTGGATTTTTAGTCCATTTACAATATAATTGAATTATACATAAAATTAAATAAAATTTTAGTCTTTTAGAGTAAGAAAAAAATACTATTATAGTTTTTTTATAGTGCTAGTCAAAGGAATACTATAATATGATGTTTTATTATAAATATTTTTTTTATCATATCTTTGATACTTATATTATATTTTTATAAATTCTTCAAATTGATATTTCCAAAAAAAAATATTACGCAACGTCTAATTGAGAACCTCATTTTTTTATAGCAGGCATTTTTTTAAAGAATAAATCAAGCATTTATTTATTCAAACACTTTATTGCACAGAAAACAAAAGTTATGTACAATAACAAAAAGCTTACCTTTAAGCCTTGTATGATATTTTTTCTTGTTTAGATTTTCCTATTTTTAATCTAATATTTTATTACAATAATCAAATTAAAGCGGGTATTCTTATGCGGGTATTATCATAGGTATGTTATTGTCAATAAAATTACATACAATCACTGCGCCTTAAGTACGTCCTTCATACCACACAACTTAACATAGGAAGGTAGTAAAGACACAAAGCTATAAAATTTTAAGAATGAACAAACTGGCTTTTGTTTTTGCATTCTGAATGCATTCAAGTTTTCGTATCCAGTGACAATGTTACTATTGCAATGGCAAACCTAAACAGTGTTGCAACAGTTCAAAGTTTTATCACTGAAAAGCTTCCAACTTTATCTGCAATAAACTGAAGAGTTTTACATAAATATACTTTTCTTGTTTTAAAATGTAAGGACTTTCACACATTACGATATTCAGCAACGATACCTGAGTATATAGTCGGATTAATAGTCGTTGCTAAGCAATTACTAATTCTTAGCCGATGCTTCGTACTTTCAAACTACATATGAAAAAACAAAATTTTGACAGTTCCAAGCAATGGGTCAGGCTAAGCAAATTAATAGTCGCTTAGAAGCTCCAGCGGTAACATTTTGTTTCTAATAACGTGAGCGTTAGATTGTCAAAATAACGATTTCTGTTATTAGCGCAATCTGCGGCCACATTCTGTTTCTTATAACGTGAGCGTTAGATTGTCAAAATAACGATTTCTGTTATTAGCGCAATCTGCGGCCACATTCTGTTTCTTATAACGTGAGCGTTAGATTGTCAAAATAACGATTTCTGTTATTAGCGCAATCTGCGGCCACATTCTGTTTCTTATAACGTGAGCGTTAGATTGTCAAAATAACGAATTCCGCTATTAGCGCTTTCTCCTCCAATCAGAGTAGTTTTTTAACCTTCGCCGATTGGGGGAGAGAGCGCTAATAGCGGAATTTGTTATTTTGACAATCTAACGATCACGTTATAAGAAACAGAATGTGTCCGCAGAGAAGGTTAAAAACTACTCTGAATGGAGGAGAGCGCGCTTATAGCGGAATTTATTATTTTGAAATCTAACGTTTTCGTTATAAAAAATAGAATGTGGCCACTGGTACTTACAGATCTTTAGAAAACCTCCTATGTGAAAAAGGCTACTTATATCTAGTATATAGAATAGGTGCAAACTAGATATCAATATCTATTGACTCTACCTGCGTGATCTTCGGAGAAATTGAAATGGCTTTAGACAATAGACAATTTAGTTAGAAGAAACAAACTTAAATGAGCTCGTAATAGATTCTCCATTGTCTCCAGATATCTCACAAAAACCAATAAAGTAAATCAATGTTTGAAAGTTATATGTGCCTATTTACATTAAACTTCCATCAACAACATAATATATACAAAAAACCCATACAGATAAAAATGTGATGAGTTCATAGGTTTTCAGGAGTCTAATGCATCGATTTTTTGTCTAGGTGGTGGTGTTCTTTCCATGGAGATTTATATAGGGAGCCGCCCTAAGGCTTAAATCGCCTTTCCAAACATAAGAATAGAAGATTAAAAAGACCAAAATTAAAAACAAAAAGTGGACCAAATATTATTATAACCAAACATTGAGCGTTAATTGGTTGAAGTGAGAACAAAATATGGCGGCAGCGAACATGTTTAACATTTTGTTCGATAGGCTATTTTAGGATTTAGGACGGTTCTGTCTATTATTCTTTTTTGCATATTCCTGTCAGGGTGAGGTTACGGACGGTGTGTTAATTTGACAATAAAGTAGCAGGGATATTAACGTCGACGCGAATGCAATTTGTTCTTCGTCTTATGTTTGTTTGCCTTTTTAGGTGGCAGGAAGGCCTATAACTTCACTAGGCCGACCGTCTGGTCCTAGAGAACTAGTCCTGTTTCGGTTTTAGTCTGTTGGTTTACCGGTTTTCGGGGAACTACTACAACGTTTTCTTGTCGAGTTGGTAGACTCCTTTACAAAGTAAGCGTGCTATCTCTTCGACCTCATAGTTGCTTTCCATCAGGCAAGATTGAAATTAAACGCAGGCTATGTTTATAATAAATAAATAAAAAAGTCATAGTGGAAGCGACCGATGCTGTTAAACAATGATGTAATGATCAACACCACGCATCTACTATGTCGGCCTGCTTACCATCAGGTATACAGAGACACATTGCAAGCTCCAACAAACTAAAAATAAAATAGTTTACATTTGAACTAAAACTAATTAAAATTTATAACAAACTTTCCAGCGTCGTGTTCGCAAAAACAACATGCAACGTTACACTCCTATCCAATTATGTCATGTAATTTTATACGAACTCTATACCTAGCTATACGTTGGAAGCGTCAACTTCGCACGGCTCTAATTAAGCTGCTCCAAGTATTCGCTTTGACTGCACCTGCAGTGACGGCCCTCGCTGGAATACCTACGACGAACAATAGCCTTGCATAAGCCGATCGGTACACGTTGCTATCCGACCTCGTTTCTCTATTGAAAATGTACCAAGGACGAGAGATGTGTGTGAGTAAAATTATTAGGTTTCAAAGAGCTTGGATCCTTTATAGGATTTAAGACCCTCAATGTATTTAGATATGAAATCACCTACGGGTTTTACAAACTATACAGTAAAGGCATGCTATATAATATAATAATATGTAGGACAATTTTCTCATATTGCTCTGGTCACAAACTAAGCTCTAGGCTTGTACTATGTGTACCAGGAACAACGATATAATACATTTTATATTTTATAAAAACCAAGACCATGACAAACTGTACAGAAATAATGTACTAATATTTTTTTACCATGGATACAACTGCGGATAAAACGCCAAAGGCACAACCATTATTCAAAAACTAAACTATTAAAAATATCAGAAATATAGTAGTACAGTAAAATATCTGGTAAAGCATTTAGTAATCTATTTGAGAAGCGCGAACCAAAGCGATCTTTTTTCTTATTTTGGTTCTCAAAATCCACATACACAGAGTCCTGAAAAATATTCAATCCAAATCGGTTCTATGCAAAATAAACACACAAAAATGCCCGTTTCTGTTTGAAACGGACGTGTCCCATTAGCAGCTGAATAAACTTAATTGCATTTTTAGCTTAATCCGATTTCTTTCTCCAGTTTTGTTTGGCAGCTCAAAGTATAATCTCCTTTGGATGTTTATCAATCAGTCGTCTATTCGTTAAAATGTACTCCTTATATTTTTGAGTGAAGCAATGCAATCAAAAGTTTCTCTGCCATTCTCTGTCTACAACCCCGTGTCCGACAGAGTAGTCAGGTCATTGTGGTCATCCCCACTATCGCTTATTGCCGCACGTCGTGTTATATGTCGCTTACGACGGAAAAGGAAGTATTATTACGGAAAACCACACACATCCTATGTGATTTTACACTGATTTAAATTAGAAACTAGACGGTGTACAGATTTTCACCTATCAATACTCCTATATTTTAACTTAGATCTTTATATTTAGTATTGATACTTAAGCATATTACGATTATAGTACGACAAATAGATACGATAAATACGATGATAGACATTTTACGAAACAGCAAGATTTTATTTAGATATCCACCTTTAGATGACGGTTTAAAAAAACATTTTATTATGCAAACAATGCCTAAAGCTATTATTAAATCCTCTCTTTTGTAATGAATACAGTTTTATATAAATATTGCGTTCACAACTACATAGATACAAAATTTTCCGTCATTCGTAGCCATGCGCACACGTCGTACTTTCTCATCATTAACGACGCATGATTGTCTATGTTTTATCGCCATCAATCCATTGTGTTCGACGCTACTAAACCAGATCCAAGTACTGGTAGTTTCTACAATTATTTTCTTATACTTCTCAACTTAGTTTCGTAGTAAGCTTCTAATAGCACTAATGTGACGGCATAACTCGTAGATGATAAGAAATGTATATGCTGATCTATGTTATAAATGTATATTATCTATGATGTATTTACGTGCTGAAAAATATGTATTATATATTCGCGAAAAAACAGCGAATATCCGGACGAACTAGACCAGATAGATTGGTGTACTTAATGCTTCAATAAAGTAATATTTAAGACCTGACAATTTCATGGGAAACAAACATTCCTGACAGAAGACTACAAATGGAACAAATACTTTAAACTCACGAATAAGAGTTATGAGTAACGTTTTAAAAATCAGCTTTATGCAGTGGAAATCCGTGCAAGAGGATTTAATAATAATAAAAATATGAAGGACATTACACCCATATTGCCTGATCACAAACTAAGCTCTAGGCTTGTACTATGTACCAGAAACAACGTATATTTAAAAACACTCAGACCATGAGAAACGTACTATGTTTTTCCATAGAACCCACGACCTCAGAATACAACGCCTAAGGCGCAACCACTAGTCTACGAAGGCGGTATTATTTCCAGTAAAATATTCTTTCGAACGATCTTGGCCTTCCAAGATCGGAAACTTTATGAAGCCATTTTCCAAGACGGCACTGACAAAATCCTGGTTGGTTAGAGAGAGAGTACTGAACACAATGAAGATCATTGATGCCTGTACTTCGCGGTAACAAGTCCGGAAAACACTGAAGTTCACTTCCTTAACGGAACCAGCACGGGCAAAGAGACTCCATGGGCAATATTGCCTCTGTGGAATCTATGGATAGCTAATAACATTGTCATTGACTCTGATATCTCTACATTTATTATTCAACAATATATGAACTACGTATTGAAGCGAAATCGATCGTTTAATGGCGACTCGGGTTCATGGGTATAAATCCATGGTCGATAGGTATATCTGAAGGCAACTGAATTACACTAGGTTATGCTGTAGTACTATATTTCTGATATTTTTAATTCTTTTGTCAGCCATAGTGTTTTTTCAAGTGGATAATTTCAAAGTTTTAAATCTGAAATCGTATTATATTATAACTTAGGAATAACTTAAGAGCAGTTTATTTTAACCGTCTCCGTGGTTACACCCTTGGTGATGTATCCGGGGGTTGTTGGTTCAATTCCCACTCTAGCAAATAATAATAGTAAGTTTATCTGTTTAGCTTGTCATAAGTCTGGGTGTTAATAAAATATAATGTGTATTAGTATCGTATATATACGTGGTGGCCGAGTTGGTTAGACCTTGGACTTAAAAACACTTAGGTCCCTGGTTCGAATCACGGTGTGTACCAATGAGTTTTTTTTTTTTTTAAACTATGTACTTTTGTTTGACAACACCACTATAGTGCCTCGGAGAGCACGTTAAGCTGTCGGTCCCGGTTTCACTATGCCAACTTGTGAAACTGTTTATAGATGGGTTATTGAGTCTATTCAAAACATCGCGACGAGCTAGCCACTTGTTCGGTGTAGATTCATACCATCGGCTACGACGAGGTGGGATTAAAACCCCTCCGCTGGGTACCCTGGGGCCGTCTAGGTGGTCTCGGGCGCCCGTAAGGCACCCGTGATGATATGTATGTAGTATCGTTGTTTCTGGTACACATAGTATGTTTAGATATTACTTAGGTACGTATAATTATTTGTATTAATAGTGCTCTATTCCTATACATACATCTATATATATATATATACAAAGATTATACATGTTTACTCTTATAGATACATTTAATAATTCCAGTTAGTGAGTAGGAACTGTTGTACTCAATCAATCAAATTATTTATTTCATGTAAGACTTTACTGATATTTATGAATAGTCAAAAAAGAAAAAAGTTTTAATAATGAGTTAGTGCGTTTGGTTAGGCTGCTACAGGTATATATATAATCATTATACATTATACGATTTATTATACGATTCATTATAGATTATGCGTGGTGGCCGAGTTGGTTAGACCTTAGACTTAAAAACACTTAGGTCTCTGGTTCAAACCCTGGTGTGAGTTTGACCAATGAGTTTTTAATCTAAAAAAATATGTACCTACATTTTGTTTAACAATATCACTATAGTGCCTCGGAGAGCACGTTAAGATGTCGGTCCCAGTTTCACTATACCAATTTGTGAAACTGTTTATAGATGGGTTATTGAGTCTATCCAAACATCGCGACGAGCTAGCCACTTGTTCGGTGTAGACTTATATCATCGGCTACGACGAGGTGGGATTAAAAACCCCTCCGCTGTGTATTCTGAGGCCGTCTAGGCGGTCTTGGGTGCCTTACGGCGATATTTATTTTATTTATTATAGATTATTTTTCATTAGCTTGATATAGAAATTAAACTAATAAAGTGGAATCTTAAAATGTGTCATTATATGAAAAAAATACTACCCAAGCGAACACGCTACATAACCAACTAGTGTAGTGTAAGACTAGGTGGTTAGTTGATTCCATTGACCATCCAATTATCATCTACCATACAATGTGCCTCCGATACTATTGGCTAATATTTGTCGTTCTCACATTTTCATGGTTGACTTTTGACATTATGAGAGAACTTTATATTCAGACTTCGTATTTTTCCTTGCGATATCTTGGAATTTTATTTACATGTATTTCGTTAAGTCGGTCGACTGCCGTTTAGGTATTCCTATTTCCATATTTCAACTAGCAATAAATAAAGAATTAGTTTCTTTATTTATCCCTTCTACCTGTATCTGTATAACATTTTTTCAACATAGGTTTCAGCATAGAATTTGCAATTGTTTTTATACTGTATTTAAAAAAAAATCGTGTTTATTTTACCTACCAACCACTAATTGCTAAAAAGATGACATAAAATGTCAACTTTATACAAAAAATCAAATTTCTCAAAAAATTAATGTAACAACGAAAATATATTAATGCATTTTTTTTTTCATTACAATATGACCAACTTTGCTTCATAGAACACTATAACTAATAGGCATACCAGATAGATCTATTTTTTTTTATCCTAATTGACTCTTAAACACCAATACCTGTAGGTATATCTGAACTGTATATTGAAATATTCCTATTCAACAAAGAAAAATGCATATTAATTGGTCCAGTAGTTTTTAAGTGATGCCCCGACAAACAAAGAAAAAGTCACAGTCACAATTTCTAAAAATGATAAATTATTGTTCTATAGCCTAATTAGAGTGAATTCCGCGATTATTCTTTAATCTAATCAATGAACAGATATAATTTTATGTAATGGAAAATTGGACTCAGAACAAGAAGAATGTCACTAAAGGGTGAGACGCGAACCCACGATGCTTTAGCGGCAAGGTACTACGTTAAGCCATTCAGCCTATTATCCATTTATAATTTCAAAATAAGAATATCCAAGATTTATAAAAAAGAACATATAATTTCTATATCTACAGTGTTTATATATATAGGCCTTCTAACTTCACCTAATACTGAGTAATTAGTAAAAGTATAAGGTGTGCGTGTAAATAAATAAATAGGCAATGAAAAATTTTGTGAAGGTTCGCTTGAACCTGGAAAGCTCAGTTTGTGACCCATTGCACCCTCCAAGATTCTTTTCATTGTAATGTTATCTTTTACACCTATTATTATTTAAATTAAAATATATAATCATGCCTACCCCAGCAGCATGACGCCCAATATAGTATGATAATATATATTAAGGGCATTGCATTCGTAATCGCGAACTCCGCGTTCTCCATACAAAATTAGCTTTCACACTTCCAATCAAATCAAATCAAATATTATTTATTTCATGTAACGTTTTTTCGTTTTAACAATAAGGTGGTTTTAAGTGCGCTTGGTTAGGCTGCTATATATATATATATTAATTAATAAAAGGAGTAATTAGATAAAAATATTAAAAAATTAAAAAAAAACAACCAACCGAACGCACGCTACATAACCAACTAGTGTAAGACTAGGTGGTTAGCTGATTCCATTGACCATCCGATTATCATCTGCCATACAAGAGTGCCACCGAGGCGACCAACCTCACCAACCGTATCCACGTCTTAAATATTAGTTCTTATATTATATTATTGTCATTATATTGGCTGTAGATATTTTTGAATGACCATCAATCGCATTAACATAGTTATATGGATCGGTATCTTCAAGGGCGTAAACACTAGTTGTAAAGTCGACCCCCCCGGAGACACCCCGGAGAAAAAGGTACCAGCAAGTAAAAAACTCTGGTGCTTCACACACACTAACAGAGGAACACAGCCATTGAGTTACCGATATGCAAATAGCATATGGTAGCATACTTAAAATGCTCTAATCCCACTAAAAGCATGCACAAAACACCCTATGGCAGATTATTTAACAGTATAGCAATTGGTTACTGTACCTATGTACAGAACTGAAAATACTAAATAGTACAGGCAATTTACTAAATAATTATATATAATAACAGAGTACCTGTATAACGTAAATATAAATAAGTAATCATAAGATATACCTTATCCAAAGATAAAAAGTTAAATATAATAAAAAATTAATTAAGTAATAATAAATTATTACAATATCAGATTTAACATACCTTACTAGGGTACTAGTACAATTTAAAACTACAATTGAAAAGGCAATACTAGTTGTGAGACCTCAATTGCAGATCAAAACGGGTCCAGACATCTTTATCATTAATATAGTCATTGACTCTATAGTAAGCCCTATGGATTAATGTTTGTTTTATACAATTTTTTAACTTTATTTCACTTAAATCTATAATACTTTTAGATAATTTATTAAATAACCTTATACTGTTAATGATAAAACATTTATTAGTTTTTTGCAGTCTAAACTTTGGAATATCAATTTTATCTATATTTCTTAAGTTTAAATTATGCCTGTCGCCATTTTTACTAAACATACTTAAGTTTTTCTTGACGTACAATAAATTCTCATAAATATATTGAGATGGTAGTGTCAATACATCAATTATAGGAAATGTTTCCCGGAGAGAATCACGAGCTTTCATGCCATATATTGCCCGAATAGCCCTCTTTTGTAAAATAAATATAGTATCAAAATCTGCCGCGGATCCCCACATTATAAGACCATACGTCATTATACTGTGAAAATAGGCGAAGTACACTAGTCTGGCTGTTGCAACATCAGTTAATTGTCTGATTTTTCTGACTGCATATGCAGCAGAGCTCAATCTATTGGATAGATTGGAATCAATAATACTCGATTACTGTTTGTCGCAGAATTAAATATATATATATTGAATATAATATTTTGTCAGTCATTGTATGTATTAACTTATCTTCATTCTTGGGTCATTATTTTTATTTTGAAATCAGAAAAACATCTCTTAATATATACATATAATACAAAATAAAACTCACAAAAGAAAGATTTTTGCGTACAATTACGAACATAATAAAAAAATGTACTTCGACCAAAAGCCAAGTTGTAATATTGGAAGTACGTTTGTATGGGCGTCAAATAAATTTGCGACATGATGTTAAAACATTTTAATTGAGTATTCAGTGTTCTAAATTCATAAGTTTCAGTAACTTCTGTATTTATAAATTCTGCAATAAGTATATGAAATATTCCGAATTTTGTATTTGGAACACAAATGTTTTGTAAATAATTTCTCGTACGTGAATATGCGCAGTATCCAGAAATGGAACAATGGTTGAGCAGTGTTTTGGTAGGTAAGCACGAACGACGTCGGCGCACGCGCAGCCTCGAAGATGTATTTTTAGCGCCAGGAAGGTTCAGCCTCCGGTTTTCCTTGCACATTATGTTTATCCATATATAACTCGACGACCTGCCACTTTTACGAAGATTACCAAAACAAGAAGTTTTTTTTAATAGTAATATAAATACCTGCCTAGTTAATTAGGTTTATTATTGTGAGTTTTGCATTTTAAGTATTCGTTTCATTGCTTGTGACAATTCTTTTGATTGTTTATATGGTTGAAACACTTGTATCGTCCACATTAATTACAATTTAATTAAAATGTTAATGAGTTCAAAAAATAGATTTCCAAAGTGTCACTCACTTGTATATTAATTCAGGTGTAAAGACCGTCAAACGACCTAGTCATATTTTGGAATCATGTTGTGTATACATAGTCTGGCCATAAATACTGTTACAATAAAAATAAAAAATAAATTATATTTGAATTTGGAAGTCATTTTTATACGATTGTTCATTGTGCTTTCTCATTTTGGCGCCAATACACTGTACAACATTTTGCGAAAATCGCTGTGATTGCATGACACAAAGTCAAGCCAAAAGCAATTTTTAAAACTCCATACACTTGGTATTAGTCAAATGTTTGTGTACCGGGCTATTAATAGGTACAATGAGACCTCCTCTGTTTGTGACAGAAAAAGATCTGGCCGTCCACGTAGTGTTCGTACGAAAAAGGTGGACAAAGCAGTAAGGGAAAGAATTCGAAGAAATCCTGTCCGAAGCAAAATATGTTATCTCGGGAGATGAAGATAGCACCTAGAACCATGTCGCCATGATAATTTAAAAAAGAATAGGGTGGTAAAATCGAAACAACTACTGAAGCGGTACGCAAAGGGAGGCAACAGAAAAAATGTTTACGGGTGAGATTTTTTTTACAATTGAGCAACATTTTAACAAAGAAAATGACCGTATTTATGCTCAAAGCTTTAAGGAAGCTTCCCAATTAGTCGACAGAGTGCAACGTGGGCATTATCCGACTTCAGTGATGGTGTGGTAGGGTGTTAGCTATGAAGGAGTAACTGAGTCATATTTTTGTGAAAAAGGTATCAAAACATCGGCACAAGTGTATCAAGATACTATTCTGAGAAGATAGATTAGCCCCTTAACAACACCATGTTCAATAACCAAGTATGGTCCTTCCAAAAAGACACGCAGTCTTGGTTGGAAGCGAACGTTTTGGACTTTATCAGAGCTGAAGACTGGCCGTTGTCTAGTCCCGATCTTAATCCGCTGGATTATAATTAGTGGCCAGTTTTAGAGAGTATGGCATGCTCTAAACGCCATGATAATTTGTCCGTAAAACCATCCATACGATTGACAGTGAAGAATTTTCCCATGGAAAGAGTGCGTGTTGTAATTGATAACTGGTCTCAACGTTTAAAGGACTGTATTACAGCCAGCCAATGGAAATCACTTCGAATAAGCTTTTTATATTTTTAATTGTTTTATATTTATGTATTAAACTATCACACTGTAAAAGTAATAAATGTTATTTGCAATAGAAAAAATTTTTTTTTTCTTTGTTACAATATTTATGGCAAGACTAGGTAAATACTGTCTAGACGACTACTTACTGTATGAATTTATTGCCGAAGTAGTTAGTCTCCTGTCAGGCTGCGGTTATAAAACATGCGGTCAGTATGTTATGATTGATGATTATGGAGCAGAGACGAGGATAAAATATATTACCAAAAAAATACATCTTTTTTAATAGTCCATTTTGTCCTAGCTCTAAAGGCCTTCTAGTAAACTCGTCTCCTCCATTAACTTTGATCTTTGTTGAACTTTTAGTTCTGCTAACCGTTCTGGAAATATAGTTAAGTAGTTTTTTTTTTTTTTATTATTGTACAACTATCTTTTTAATCCTAAATAAATAAAAATATTTATTAACCTACATCTACCGCAATATAATTCATAATAACACTATTTGGTATTTACAAAATGGTTATAAAAAAATAAAAGGCAAATCTAACAACTGTTATGATTATATATTTAATTCGGAGTATTTGCATATTAATATATTGTTGATATAACATAGATACACGAATAAAACACATTTTTAAACATGTATTATGTTGAGTCTTCATGCAAGAATAATTTATAATATATTAATAAGTAGGCGAATAAATACCTATAATAAAGGAGTAGATACCTACAAGGATAGATATAAAGAAAAGTTGCTAAACGCACTAACTTTTAGTACTTACATATCTTTTTTATATTAGGTATTTAAAAGATAAGTATTAAATATTAAACAAGCAGACTGATTAAGATGCACATGTACTGGCACTACTCTGATAGTTCTGACGCAGAACATATGTACTGTATTTGCCAGTCCAAGTCAGTTCATAAACACCTATAACTGCCCATTCAACCGCAATTAATAAAGCACCATATTTCTGTTATTTATTTACTTACTTAAATATTTATTTTTCGACAATAATTCTAAAATATGAAGGAGAGGTGTGTGGGCGAATAGAGAGCGCCCACACACCTCTCCCCGTACGTCATAAGTCTGTCGGCGGCTAGCTGTCACTGCATGCGCCCACACGCTACACGCCATGCATGTATCACAGGCCCGTCGATGGCTAGCTGTCACTGCTTGCGCCCACACGCTACACCCCATGTATCACAGACCCGTCGATGGCTAGCTGTCACTGTTTGCGCCCACACGCCACATCCCGTGTATCGCAGGCCCGTAGATGGATAGCTGCCACTGCATGCGCCTACACGCCACATCCCGTGTATCACAGGCCCGTCAATGGTTAGCTGTCACTGTATGCTCCCACACGCCACATCCCGTATATCACAAGCCCGTAGACGCACACGCCACATCCCGTATATCACAGGCCCGTAGATGGATAGCTGCCACTGCATGCGGCCTACACGCCACATCCCGTGTATCACAGGCCCGTCAATGGCTAGCTGTCACTGCATGCGCCCACACGCCACACCCCGTGTATCACAGGCCCGTCGATGGCTAGCCGCCACTGCATGCGCCCACACGCCACATACCATGTATCACAGGCCCGTGGATGGCTAGCTGTCACTGTTTGAGCCCACACGCTACACCCCATGTATCACAGGCCCGTCGATGGCTACCTGTCACTGTTTGCGCCCACACGCCACATCCCGTGTATCATAGGCCCGTCGATGGTTAGCTGTCACTGCATGCGCCCACATGCCACCTCCCGTTTATCACAGGCCTGTCAATGGCTAGCTGTCACTGCATGCGCACACACGCCATACCCTGTGTATCACAGGCCCGTCGATGGCTAGCTGTCACTGCATGCGCCCACACGCCACACCCCGAGTATCACAGGCCCGTCGATGGCTAGCCGCCACTGCATGCGCCCACACGCCATATCCCGTATATCACAGGCCCGTCGATGGCTAGCTGTCACTGCATGCTCCCACACGCCACATCCCGTATATCACAAGCCCGTAGACGCACACGCCACATCCCGTATATCACAGGCCCGTAGATGGATAGCTGCCACTGCATGCGCCTACACGCCACATCCCGTGTATCTCACAGGCCCGTCAATGGCTAGCTGTCACTGCATGCGCCCACACGCCACACCCCGTGTATCACAGGCCCGTCGATGGCTAGCCGCCACTGCATGCGCCCACACGCCACATCCCGTGTATCACACGCCCGTCGATGGCTAGCTGTCACTGTTTACGCCCACATGCCATATCCCGTATATCACAGGCCCGTAGATGGCTAGCTGCCACTACATGCGCCCACATGCCACATCCCGTATTTCACAAGCCCGTAGATGCACACGCCACATCCCGTATATCACAGGCCCGTAGATGGATAGCTGCCACTGCATGCGCCTACACGCCACATCCCGTGTATCACAGGCCCGTCGATGGCTAGCTGTCACTGTTTGCGCCCACATGCCACATCCCGTATATCACAGGCCCGTCGATGGCTGGCTGTCACTGCATGCTCCCACACGCCACATCCCGTATATCACAGGCCCGTAGATGGATAGCTGCCACTGCATGCGCCCACACGCTACATCCCGTATATTACAGGCCTGTCGCTGGCTAGCTGTCACTGCATGCGCCCACACGCTACACCCTATTTATCTCAGGCCCTTCGATGGCTAGCTGTCACTGTTTGCGCCCACACGCCACATACCATGTATCACAGGCCCGTCGATGGCTAGCTGTCACTGCTTGCGCCCACACGCTACACCCTATGTATCACAGGCCCGTCGATGGCTAGCTGTCACTGCATGCGCCCACACGCCACATCCCGTATATTACAGGCCTGCCCCTGGCTAGCTGTCACTGCATGCGCCCACACGCTACACCCCTTGTATCTCAGGCCCGTCGATGGCTAGCTGTCACTGTTTGCGCCCACACGCCACATACCATGTATCACAGGCCCGTGGATGGCTAGCTGTCACTGTTTGAGCCCACACGCTACACCCCATGTATCACAGGCCCGTCGATGGCTACCTGTCACTGTTTGCGCCCACACGCCACACCCCGTGTATCACAGGCCCGTCGATGGCTCGCCGCCACTGCATGCGCCCACACGCCACATCCCGTGTATCACACGCCCGTCGATGGCTGGCTGTCACTGCATGCTCCCACACGCCACATCCCGTATATCACAGGCCCGTAGATGGCTAGCTGTCACTACATGCGCCCACATGCCACATCCCATATATCACAAGCCCGTAGATGGCTAGCTGCCACTGTATGCGCCCACACGCCACATCCCGTAGGTTACATGCCCGTCAACGGCTAACTGTCATTGAATGCGTTCACACGCCACATCCCGTATATCACAGGCCTGTAGATGGCTAGCTGCCACTGCGTGCGCCCACATGCTACATCCCGTGTATCACAGGCCCGTCGATGGCTAGCTGTCACTGTTTGCGCCCACACGCCACATCCCGTATATCACAGACCTGTCGATGGCTAGCTGTCACTGCATGCTCAGACACGCCACATCCCGTATATCACAGGCCCGTAGATGGATAGCTGCCACTGCATGCGCCTACACGCCACATCCCGTATATCACAGGCCCGTAGATGGCTAGCTGCCACTGTATGTGCCCACACGCCACATCCCGTAGGTTACATGCCCGTCATGGGCTAGCTGTCATTGAATGCGTTCACACGCCAGCCCCGTGGGTCACAGGCTCTGCAGAATGATACACCTCTAGTAATCACAGACTTAATGAAAATGATATAAAATTGTATTTTTATTTCCGATTTCCTGGGTGGTTGTAGTATTATCCTTGTGTGTGAGCTGAATATTGTATATGTTTTGCCTTTGGTATGATATCTAATTCAATGGAAAAATACGAAAATTTTGTATATAAATTGGTCTATGTTTATTACGAAGGTTTTGCCTTATTTAAATGTTTTTTTACGCGTGTACCAAGTTACGTACATTACATATACTTATTTTTTAAACTACTAAATTAGAATACAAAATAAACAATTATACAAATTATCCACATTCTCCAGTGAATTGTTATACCCATGACTAGACAATAGGTACGAGTGTTATGCAAAAATAATTGGTTTTATGACTTAGAATATGACAGCTTATAGTTTCAGCTTCATCGTGGTCTATGAAATACGAAAGTGAATTAGATTGCTGCCGATATGTATTTAAACTGCATTCTGAAATTCTGTAAAGGAAAAGGAAAGCTCTTTGTTTGCGGACATTCCTCGCATGACTTGCAATTCGCGCCTGGGTTGCTGCTGGAGTCCTATTAACAGAACATGGTCGGCCGGTTCTTCTTGGCATCCACACTAGAGTTCATCTTACTGAACACCTTTGATAGTACGATGAACAAACCTCTGCATGATATTCAAGTTTGAAATAACTTCAATATTATGGTTGGGGAGTGCCTGCAACAGTGTAACGCTTACCTTTTAATGTTCATTCTATGGGGAGAATAAAATGTCCGAATAAGTTTTAGCAGTTTATAGGTAGGAAAATATTTGAAAATCGAATACTTAAAAAAAAAGGTTCTACTTTAATAGTAGTAACAATATATGCGTGTATATATTATTATAACTTTTTACCGACTTCAAAATAGGAGGAGGTTCTATGTTTAATTGTTTTTTTATATATATAGACATACCATGCTCCCAAATAATAGGAGCAGTCAAACACCTTAGTTTTTTTAAAGGCTTCTTTAGGGGGGTCTCGGATTTCGTGTTCGTGAACTCGATGGTCTATACGATGCTTTCAGTAGGTAATATTAAAGATTTTTGCGAAAAATAAAACATTGAGTAGTATAAAAAATTTATTAACTTTTGTAAAGACAACTATGTAAAAGTAAATTACGATTTTTATTTTAAAGATTTTACCTTAGTTGTCTTTTTAAAAATTTGCAGATTTTTTGTAAAGAGATTATGTAATTAGGATTAAGTACATTTTATTATTCTACACCTCCACGTTATTATTTTTTGACAAAAAATACTTTAATATCACTGAAATCAACGTTTGGACGTTTTTAGACGATCGAGTTCGCTAATACTACCAGATGCTTAAAAGCACATTTCATGTGCTTTTAAGCATCTGGTAGGTCTATTCTCCCAAGCCACCACTCGAAGAAGTTCAATACTCTACAAGAGATATACACTCTACAGAGAGCCATTAAAAACGGCGGGTCCAGGATTTAGTTATTTTACATTTTAGTCAAGATTTTTAGAGGATTTTTTGAAATGTAAAATTTAGATCAATTCCAATGATTTTAAGGGGAAGGACTACCTTCACCCCCTGGATGATCACCTCACTGTTATGAGACGCTTGGGGAGAGACGTGTGAGCGGATGCAGTTACAGCTAGCAGTCCACGTATCAATCAAAGTGTTTATAATACGCAATATGATCAAGATAAATCGAACGATAATTCACTAGTTGAGACTGTAACTGCTCAGACATCTCTTTTTGGTCACAAAGCTATCTTTATTTTACAATAAAAAATATTATGATAATAACTTAATGAAGTAACTGTTATGCTACCTACTTACGATTTTTTAGACAAGAAAGAGAGGGATCATCTAACACAAGTATTATTATACTTAATAGATGGTCCCTATTATTCTAATAATTGTTTAAGCATTAATATTTTGTTAAAGTAAATAAGGAGTATTTTCATTTAATTTTTTTCTTTGTAAAGATGTACGCTTATAGACTAATACTTCTCTGTAAAATCTGTAATTAACGAATTTTAATATTTTAATTCCAGGTTCATGAAGGTGATGTAGTAGGTTTAGGAATCTCATCTAGCGGGAAATTTATGATGTCCTCGTCCAGCGACAGTGACATAGTGATCTGGGACCTGAAGGGCTTGGTGCTGGAAAAGATCAGCACTTACCTGATGTCCAACTACTCGGCCAAGATATCTCCTTGTGGCCGATTCGTCATGGCTACTGGTTTTACTCCGGATGTCAAGGTATTTAGATATTTTTGCTACAAAAGTAGTCCGACTCATAATCCTATGTCATTACTTCTCTTTCAGAGTTTAAAATTCTTAGATTTCCGTTAGTTAACATATGATTCCTTATACCTAAAATTCTTTTCAGAGTTAAAAATATATACATATAGCATAACTCAGATTTCCGTCAGTCAATATATCATTTAAATGGCGTTTCTTCATTTCATAGTTTAAAATACTTCATATTATTGCAATACACGGACTTCTTTTCAATAAAATACTTGCATATAACTTCGATCTCAGTCAGTATCAATACTTATAATTTCAATGACATTACTTCTTTCGAGTTTAAAATACTCGCAGAATTAACAAAACAAAACAGCTTTTTTTAAATTAAACCTCACTCCACCTTGTGAGGGTAATGAACCCGAACATTAAACACGTTGAAAATCAGGTAACACATATGCAAAATGCAAAGGTGTGCACCAGTCCATCAGATGTGACAGAACAGATTTTGTATGTAGAGCGTTGAGAGATGACCTCAGCCACGAGGGTAAATCAATTTCGAATATAGGCCAGATCACTCGCAAGATATACGTGCATAATATTGTAGATATATCTATACTATTTCTGCCATCGTTTATGTACATACTATATATGGATATCAAGGTAAATCTTTTTTGATATTTGCACCGAATCTACTTATGACATTGATATTTATACTACCTTATGTACCTTCAAATTACTCTATTAAGATACTTACGTGCATAACTGACTGATCATTGGCCAGTCAAAACTTCAGGCTAGCTAGGATTTCGACAGTAGCTTCCTTTTGTTGTTGAGCTCCATTTTTTTATGAAATTTGAATTCTTAGAGGGGTAAAATGAAAGGGAAGTGCTACAAAAATATGTTGACGGGGAAAAAATATGAGTACCTATGGGAGAAGGGAGGCTTATTTTGTTATTTAAGTGTTGGTTTTTAGTATTAAGCTTTTCTTATATTTTAACGAGTCAGGCAGCGTAGATTTTGTAGTTTTTCACAATTTGAAAAAAAAAATGGGGTTTTTCACAATGTTTTTTTTTACAAATAATATGGCGAGAGAAAGAGTAAAGCCGGATAAAAAAAGCTAGAAATGCATAAGATTGTTTTCTACTTTCCATTGCCTATGTCTTACATGTCATTGGC
Source organism: Monopis laevigella (assembly GCA_947458855.1). Taxonomy (NCBI): domain Eukaryota; kingdom Metazoa; phylum Arthropoda; class Insecta; order Lepidoptera; family Tineidae; genus Monopis; species Monopis laevigella. The sequence goes on along the minus strand of OX381580.1, from coordinate 21,321,517 downwards.
CACAACTTTGGAGGTTTTTTTAAGATTCGGAAATATATAAAAAATGGTCCAGAACACAGTAAGCAGATGCAATAAATGGCAGAAACAGTTTCTTAGTTCACTTTTGCAACACCTAACTATTTTTTATTTCATGATTTTTTTTCCAATTCATACTTCTAATAGACTCCGTAGACTAGTGGTTGCGCCTTTAGCGTTGTATCCGGACGGTTCGATTCCCATACATGGCAAAAAAATAAAAGTACGTTTTTTTTCTGTACAGTTTGTCATGGTCTGGGTGTTTATAAAATATAATATTTAGTATATTGTTGCTTCTGGTACACATAGTACAAGCCTAGAGCTTAGTTTGTGACCAGAGCAAAATGTTGTAAATTGTACAAAAAAATATATATCTGTGGGCCCCAATAATCTTAAAACATAAATTAAAAATTAACTTAATATCGAACCGTAATCGCATCATAATAGAATTTCGAATTTCGTTTAGACATGGTAAAAGTATAATAAATTATTACTAACTAATGTATTTTACGTAACTTACGATAAGTTTCCCGCAAGAGTACCTTATACAAGAGGGCTATTTCTAAACATAGATAAAGTTAATACTAAAATATCTATGTAAAGGTCAGAAAAAGTCACTACTTGGACTATTTATAAATAATGTGTTCTTTTAAGCTTATAATCGTTTTAATATAGCGATTATAAGCTGCGTAGGCGAACTAATTGATCTGAAAAAAAACTTAATTTTTATGCAAGTTTTATTATAGTAAATACCAGCAGGGGTAATTACGCCCACAGCGCTAATCTAAACTTTAATCGATATGATTGGACAGACAACTAAGTAATTTTGGTTAAAGTTTAGCTTAATGTCTAAGGCCTACATAATTACTGTATGGCGAGGGTTCTCGGGTTGTGTCCAGTTTTAAAAAGATTTAATTACAGTCTTGGAGTATCTATATATCCAAGTTTGTTTAAATCATTATTTTTTTTTTTACCAAGATTGATTAATAAGAAAACTTAAATAACATTAAAAATAAATAAAATAATAATAATTAAACAAAATCTGTATTATAAAGAACCTATAGCAAAAAAAAAAACTTTATATTAATATATTTCCTTCATATCGCCGTCAATAGGGAGGGTCCCCAAAAGACTGGCTGCGTTCCCTCGTTGTATTGCAATACTGATACGCTGTCCGAGGAACGAGCCAGCCCTTCGGTTACCAGATGCGTTGACCAACGCTTGGAAGTGTAGTTGTAGATTTTATGTGCTCCTGGTCCCCACGGCCCCATAGTTTCGACCCCAAACAGCTCAAATACATAGTCCGTTTGAGATTTTCTCCCGTACAAGCGACAACGCCAGCTTTTAGTGAAGTCATATTACCATATTATATTTTTAAATATTTAAGTTACAAAAAAAGAGCGCAGCTTCGGAGGATTTGCAAGATTACCAAAATATATATGATCAAAATACTTAACATAGAGACTGAGATGGTGCTATTGTATTATTAAAACGTTAGCAACGTCAGTTAGATATTAAGCATGTTTCACTCTTTCAAGGGTTAGCTGGTAGAAAATGCCTAAGGCATTAAACTCGCCTATGTACAATTTTGTGCAATAAATAATTTTAAATAAATAAATTATTCGGGATTATTCTTTACCGCTTCTCAGATGGTATTCTTCTATTAGGCCATGAAACCGGTGATTGGTGTGCTGGTAAAGCAGCAATCATTTTATTTATATAGACTTTTAGAGCAAATTAGTTTTTATCGCCACCCGTTTCCTAACCGCATCATATAGCTGGCAAGTGGAAACGATCAATATGATCTGTTGTTAAACAACTTTGTATTTGTCATCTAACGTCTTTTATAGACTTTAGAATATAACTTTCTTAACTCATACTTAAACCATATATAGTCTACACTATACTAAAATTATAAAGAGAAAATAAACGATAGTGTGTTCCGGATAAACTCAAAAACTACTGAACCTATTGTAAAAATACTTAACCAATAGAAAGCTGTACTATCAGCGAGTGACATGAACTGTATTTTATTTTCGATCCCATTTCTTTTAAATTAAACGGCGGGTACAGTACTTAGTCATTCATAGAATTTGTTAGACTACTTATGAACATGTTGTGGTTCAAAAGATAACTATTTATAGTACACTTATGTTTGTTATTCTATTCTTCATGGGTCCACCTGATCCATTATTCACTTGGTAATAGTATTTATAGACATTCAGGCATCCTTGACTATATAATATGATTGTTTTCATTTATACAGTATGTTCTACAGCTATGACAGCGGCCACATTTTGTTTCTTCTCGAGAGCGTTAGATTGTCAAAATAACGATTTCCGTTATTAGCGCGCTCTCCTCCAATCAGAGAAGGAGCGCGCTAATCACGGAATTCGTTATTTTGACAATCTAACGTTCGCGTTATAAGAAACAGAATGTGGCCGCAGGACTTTAAACATTGAACGTAGGATATTTTACCGAAAGAAGACTTTTTTTTAAACTGCATTCACAGATTTTTTTTTAATCGCCTGTCGCGAGTATCTAATCCACTAAAATCTGAAATGAACATGTATTTATGGTCATCGAAAGGGTTAATTATAAGGTTCAATTATTTCAAAGTATGTTAAATCAAAGAGAGTGTGAAAGGAGAATGCGCAAATTCCATAGTAACTTTGGCTCTTAATAAATACTCAAAAATGTTGCAATAATCGTTAGCATAGACTAGAATAAGGCCAAATAATCTAAAATGTTTACCTAAATATTTATATATACAATATTTATTTATACAAAACAATAATTTGAATTTATTTCAGTTAGTCGTAAGGCTTATAGTGTTTGTACTTCAATAAAAAGAAATAACATCTAGTTACTTTAATGCTCAATAATGAACATTACATTATTCAGGCCGCCGTATACAAGTGGTTGCGCCTTTGGCATTGTATCCGGAGGCCGTGGGTTCGGTTACCATCGTTTCTCACGAGGCTGCACGTTTATCAAATATAATAAATGTGTTATATCGTTATTTCTGGTACACATAGTACAAGCCTAGAGCTTAGTTTGTGACCAGAGCAACAAGTATAAATTGTGTTACAAATAATTTTTATTATTATTCAATATTATATTACTAATAATTAAAGAAAAACGTTATTTGTTAAATAACGACTATTGGAATTTACATTTTGTAACGCTCACCTCTATCATTCAAAATTCATCGGAAGTCATGTAAACTATTGATTAATGTATATTATTCCCGACTTTATGTATCAAAAAATTAAATTATGTTTTCTGGAATTATTGGTAACTTTGTTGTTTCTTGGGCAGTTATTTTTTAAAATCTTTGAATTCTTAAAAATGAAAACAATTCTTATATTAATAAAATGACATAGATGATAATGACATGTGTGGTAGAGAAGTGGGGCACCCTGTATATCAGATGCCTTGCAACATGGTGTTCAAAGAAATAGTGTTTACAGCGCGGTCGTCCGATGTGATATGTATCGGAAAATATGACCTTCTCCGTTAAATTATCGCATCGATCCAGTGCAGTCGTTTGAAGTTTATTTATAGAAATAATTTCGTGCGCCATGTTTGATTACACTATTTTATTTATTCCTTTTATGATAGAGACTTGGGCCCCGTGTAGCTGGGAATATTATAGTATCGTTTATGCTTGGGCCGCTAGAGCAAAAAAATAGTATTTTCCCCAAACGCTTAAATATAAAAAATCAACCGCTCGTTTCATAATCGAAAGGAGACTACCAACTCAACAAGACAGTGATGAAGATGAGTCACGACTATGTAAACTTTTAAAGGCTTTATTCACTTATAAACTTCAGTTCTATTTTATAGTGTATTTACGTTAAATTATTATTCAAATACTAAAATAATATTAATAAGTAAAGATTTATTGAAATATCTACCAGATTTAATATTTACTTTTTCATAATTACATTATTATTAAGAGAGTCAATTTCTTGTTTAATGCGAATATTGCCAGTGTCTATCTAATTATGAAAAAGGCACACACTAAGAAGTAAAAACAAATTTAAATACTGGTTTTATTAATCTTATAGTTTAAAATAACTTCGTTAATACAATAAGAAGGGACAAAATATATTAACATGATGTTCGTAGTACGGGTTTGGAGAGGATACAGAACAATTTAGGTATGGCGACACAAGGGGCTAAAGTGAGAAAACATACACAGGACGACACAAAGAAATATTTAGTAATTTAGTAATAATATAAGAGATTTAAATCTTTAAAAAAACATTCAGTACATGTATTTACCAACCCCTTAACAACATTTTATTCAGAATTATGCAAACAAATATTTTCACAGTAGATGATTAACTCTTAACGTGTTATTATGTAATAACAAAACATCCTATTTACCAGAAATAAATAATATGATAACCAAGCAACACCCGATATGGAAATGAATCTAGAATTGCAAATATTATGAACCTTTTATCTCTCTCAGTCTGACCCACATTCTGAAGGTAAATATAGAGAGATACCAAATCGAATTTGTCGCGAAGTGCTTTCATATTTTCTCCGCCGATTTAAAAGCTTAGTTTGTAAAAAAGAAAATACAAACTTCAATAATTTCCGCCGTTATGTACATTGCGTTGCAATCTAATATTGGTTTCCAATATTCTATTTAACAGTTGTAGGCAGTAGGTAAAACGATAAAATTTTTGTACCTACACCTTTTTATTTATTTATTTATAAGCCATTTATTCCTTATACAACATTATTAAAAATATATTTACACAAAAGAAATATTTTAAATTTGTAAGGTCCCGTCGCGAGTATAGGCCTCCTCCAATTTCTTCCACTGCTTTCGATCTCTTGCCAGTTTTTTCCAATTTCCTCCTGCAATCTCCTTAATATCATCTTCCCATCTTTTTTGTAGTCTTCCCTTCGGTCTTTTCCCTTTATCAGGTCCTGTCCATTTAGTTACTATTTTTGTCCATCTTTCATCTTCTAGTCTAGCTAAATGCCCTCAAATGTCTATTTCCATTAAATTTTTTTGGTATGTTTTAATGCGTCGATTATTATTGTTTTAGATCTTATTTTTGTATTTGATATTTTGTCTCTAAGTTTTATCGATAGAAGAAATCTTTCCATGGCATGTTGACATGTTCTAATTTTGTTTGATAACTTTTTTGTTAAAGTCCACGTCTGTAAGGGTTGGTAATATACAAGTGTCCATTACAGTTGTCTTTATGTTTATATGAAGGTTACTTTTAAATATTTCTTTAAACGAGCAAAACTTATTCCACGCTTTAGTCTTTCTTCTTTCTAGTTCTCTGATGTTGTTATTGTTAAAAGTCTAAGTAATTGGTAAAAGTTTGCCCAAATAAACGAAGTTAACATATTCAATTTTGGTGTTATTAATTTTAATAGTTTCCATATTTGATTTATTAGTCAATATTTTTGTCTTGTCAAAAATTATTTCCAGCCCTATTTCCATACTCTCTGTGTAAAGTTCTTCGACCATTTCTTAAATTTCCTCAAATTTGTCAGATAGAAGTACAATGTCATCCGCGAACCTTAGATGATTAAGGAATTCTCCTTTTATCTTTATACCTTTATCGTTTCACTTCACGTACTTCTTTAGGTAAATGTCAGGTCCTGTTTGTTCTAGTTTAATGTTGCTTTTGCAGTCTTTGTAGATGGACCTACACCTACTCTATATTTATTTTAAAAGACCTTTGCTTATATTTATATATTTTTTTTAGTTTTTTTCACCACAAGCATATTACCGTAAAGTGAGTTTACGGTAATAAGCTTGTGTCTACCTAGTCATGTTTCGGTTTTAGTCAGTTAATTCACTGGTAAGTTTACCAAAACTATGTAAAATGTGTAAAAAAATATTTTCAAACTCAATTTATTTCTAAACATTTTGTTTTTTTAATGAATGGCCACTTCGCATTATGCTTTATTTTGCCAATGTCTAGTGGTGGGTAGTTGTAAAAAGTATTTATTATATGTGAGAGAGGAATAGTAGGCTGGAAAGGAATTGGGAAAGGACTAGGTTAGAAAAAGGAATGTACTTAGACCTACTCCATATCTACTTTGCTTATATTTATTATTTAAAAAATCTTCCACAAGCAATAATCGCCAAGTGACCTAGGGCTTTATTCTGAGTTTTGACACGTTCACCGTCGCGTTCACATTTTGCGTAAAGTACGGGTATTGAAGTGTAAGTTCCATCCTGTTAATTATAAAGTTGAAATTCCAATGCTCCATACATGTTCAAACTTGCGAAGAATTCGTGTATTTCAAGATGGCGGCATTATAATAGCCAACCTAATACATACTATATAACCATTGGAATAGAGCTTATATTTCCATATTTATAGTTTGCGCAACGACTTGTCGTGATTAGCGGTTGCAAACTAGGAATAAGGCCCCTGGTCATGTTTCGGTTTTAGGGCAGGTTTCTTGATGGATAGTTTACGTTACTATAGTTAAAAATGGCGGGTGTCCTATGAGATTTTTGGCAAAGCATATTTCAAATTCATATAAAAGACGCCATAACTGTCATTATTTAACAATTAGTCGAGATGAGTATTTATCAAGAAACCGGCCCTTAGTCAGTTAATTCATTGATAAGTTTTCTAGCGGCTACATTCTGTTTCTTATAACGTGATCGTTAGATTGTCAAAATAACGATTTCCGCTATTAGCGCGCTCTTCTCCAATAAGGGTAGTTTTTTTAAACTGATTGGAGGAGAGGGCGCGGTGGAACGGAATTTATTATTTTCTATATATCTAACGCTCACGATCAGTGTGTTCGTTTACTACTGTTTTTCACTTAAAGCGCTTAGAGGCTTTAAGCCAATCTAATCAGCCGTCAAAGTACTCAAAGCGAAGCAAAGCAATCGCAGCGTTTGCAGGAGTACTCGAACAGTTTTATGTGCATAAATAAACATCATATAAAATTCATAAGAGAATACAAAATAGAGTTCAAAAACTGTTAAGTGAAAGGGAGGAACAATAAAAATAAACAAAAAAAAGTATTTGATACACAATAATTGTGACCACAGACAATTTACTTTGATTGCACTACTCGTATTTTCCAAGCGTTCGCAGCGAATTCGATGACGTAATTTGCTTTTTTTCTGTGACGTCATCAAAAATCAAAAGCAAAGCGAAGTACTAAAAAAACACCTGTCAAGTAAATTAAGCTAGCTTTGTAAGCCTTTTAAGCAGTACTCAAACGTACCGGATATAAGAAATAGAATGTGGCCACAGAACTTGTAAATTGTAAAGAAAAATATTTAAAAGTCAAATTATTTCTAAAACATTTTTCTTCTTAAATTAATGGCCTTTTCGCATTACGCGAAATGTTGCCAATGCCTAGTGGAGAGTAGTAGAAAAAAATGTTGGAGAGGGATAATAGGATGGAAAAGAATCAGGAAAGGACTAGGGTAGAATAAGAATTGGCGACATGACACCACATGGTATATATCTCCTGCCAATGTCGAGTGAGAAGGAAAAGAAAAACCAACGATAAAATGGGTACCGCCATATTATCTAAGGTTAAGGTATTCATTGAGATAACACAAACACTGAGATCTCTGCGTAAATGCTACATTTCACACACTTATTCACAACGTTATTCTACAAAATTGTAACATTTTTGCACAATAATATTCTATAAACTTAACTATCAAAAATGCACGTACAGTCTTCGGCTACCCTCAAGGAAAGAACTTCTATATGGTCCTTATAAGTCGAGATTATTATCTTTTTAAGGAGCGGTTATTACTGGTTCCTGTAACACAGGGACACCTAGCATAGGAACCAGGGATACAAACGTCCATTTTTAGGTGCAAATCTTTATATTATTATAATATTAAATTATTTTCTACAGTAAATTGTTACCTAATTGTGTGTCAAAATAAATGTTATTTTATTTTATCTTTCTGTACAAATGATAGAGTCCTATTAAGCGATACGTGTACAAACAAAGAAACTCTACACGAATTTTAATAAAGTTTGAATATAATCCTATTAGGAGTAGACTTCTCTGTCCTTTTTTTTTAATCGATGTAGATTTGTGAATTTATATGTCTTATTTAGTTGTCCTTTTAATATCAAACTTCAAGCTATTATACCTTTAATAGTCGGTACTCAGACTCTCAGTAGATAGTATATTAATATAAATTGTTGATGTTTATATTTGCTTGGTTTTGGCAAATCACTCGGATATTTGAACATGAAGAGAAATATTGATATAACCAAGTATCAACAACCCAACGTTTCGAGTTCGCGGTATTTCGGTAAAATATAACACACAGAGAGAACTAAAATAAATTGGTACATAAACTGCACGTGGCGTATTTAGGTATATCGATAAATATACCAGGAATACAGATCTATGAATTTTCAATTTATACGTCCTATTTTAGATAGATTCCTACATTTATACAACTTTTTTTATATTGCAAAGCTAGATACAAGCATGACTACTGTAATCTGCAGGGTAACCACTGTCTTTGATAACGTGATTTCGTTCGAGTTGAGATCGAGAACGAAGTTTTTGGTTTCAAGAAAAGTGAACAGCGTTGTTTAAATTGACTATTGCATAGTTAGTTCAAATATCTAATAAATTATAAAAAAATATAATATAAAATTAAGGATTTTGGAATTTTTATATGTATTAAATTCGTCATTTTTGATCTCAATGAACGAAAACGATCTTACGGTATCGAAGTCAGTATTTACCCCTTGGTTACGTAAGTTAGGTAACGACTACACAGGTTTACCTAGTGACCTAAAGAAACGTATTAATAAATGTGCCTATGAAATATTAACTTATTGTAAAACTGAGACTGTGAATAAACTTATGAAATTACTTATGACTTGAAAACCAAAAGTCACAGGTTCGATCTCCGGTGGCCTATGAGTTAAATCTAACTGAAACTACGTGCCCCTTGCAAGTAGGCATGCAAATAGAAATTAAAAATCTACAGACGATTCAATATATTTCAGGTATTAGAAGTATGTTTCGCCAAGAACGGTCAATATTCACAAGTAAGCAAAGCGTTCGAGCTGACCGGTCACTCCTCGGGCATATACGACGTGGCTTTCGACGTGGACACCTCTCATATTGCCACCATCTCCAAAGACGGAACCTGGAAGCTCTATTATACAAAAGGTAAGGGTTTTTGATTCTTTTTTTTTATAAGAGCTCAACTTGTGACCTTGCATTTACCTGATGTTAAGCAGTATGCAATGTCCAGGAATGATAGCAACAAGCGTATCCATACAGTTGCACCGCTGGTTGCCATCATTATGCCGGCTTAAGATGCCTATTCACGCATCGTTTAAAGGACTCTAGGTTATAAGAGGAAGGAAACACGCAAGCTGGTAGAGCATTCCACATTTTAATAGTACGGCAGATGTATGAATTGCCAAAACGTTTAGTAAGAGTTGGTACATCCGCCACGGTATACATATGCATTTTGCAACCAGTGCGTGTTGCCCTGTAACGGAAATGGTGAAGGGGGAATAATTTTGAAAAGCTCTTCAGAGCACTGTCCATGGTATAGACGGTAAAATACGCTCAACGATGCCACATCCCTGCAACGGCTCCATTCTCTTCTTATAACCATCGGCGAAATAAGGATGGGTTAATCCCTCCGCTGGGTTCCCTGAGGCCGTTTAAACGGTTCTCGGGAGCCAATAAGGCACCCGTAAAGAATGATGGATCACGGAAGGAAACTTTAGATAAATTTAGATGTATTTTGGGCTTAAAAAAATATTTGTGATTTTGAGTCTACTTAGACCCGGCAATAGTCAACTATTTAATTATTAATTATGTCTATTAGTTAATGCTGTTTGTTGTCATATTTTAAATGCCGCAATGCTACCTTGTTCGACCTAATCAAGTAATAGCATTATTTATTAACGAGTGATGTAATATTTGAATATATTTCGTGCACAAATCCTGACGTGGAGCTCTTAATAGTCCAGCTCGTTATCGAAGGATTTAGCCTGCTAATGACTTTGATTCCGTTATTCGGTATTATGTGACGTCGAGTTGTGATGTAGGTAGTAGGTACCTACCTATAGATAGTATTGTACCACAATGGAATTTGATTTTATAATTTAAAATATGCAACTTTGAAAATTTTTGATTAAGGTCTCTGGAGTCGACTTGACGCCCATACAAACGTACTTCCAATATTACAGCTTAGCTGTTGATTGAAGTTCAATTATTTTTTTAATGTCCGTAATTGTACGTAAAAAGCTTTCTGTTGTGGATAATTATTTTTTGTATTATAATATTTAAAAAGTTTTTTTTCTGATTTCGAAAAAAAAAAAAAAAAAGATAACCCAACAAAGAAAGATTAATAAATACAATGACCGGCAAAAATATTATTTTAATTCTGCAACAAACAGTAATCGAGTATTGGAAGTGCGAAAGTTAATTTTGCATGGGGAACACGGAGTCGCGATTGCGACTCGAACCTTAAACTTAGTTTGCTGCTGAACAATTAATAATAATATATGTAAGACAATTTACACATATTGCTCTGGTCACAAACTAAGCTCTAGGCTTGTACTATGTGTACCAGAAGCAACGATATTATACATATTATATTTTATAAACACCCAGACCATGATACTGTATAGAAAAACGTACTATGTTTTAATTTTTTTTTTTTAATTATTCATTATGAATGGACGTTCTCGTTAAAGTATATATAAATAATATGGAACTGTTATAGTTACAAGCCTTGTTAAGAGCTTACTCACATCGTACCTATATGATAAAACATTAGTAATTTTACTGTCAAGCGTATCTCGCCTTAATATTTTAAATTATTTTTCTATAAGAAAAAGAAAATTTAAATGCAAAATGCTTTCCTTCCATTAACTAACGTTTTTTTCCCCTTTTTGAGTTATAAACTTTTCGATGGGTACACAGAACAAAGTTTTCGCTATAGGAAATTTCTGGTTATATTCGGTTATAATTTAATTATATTTGAAGTAGCATAAACTTATATCTACATAGATTTATTACAAAACTAGTGGGATGGAATCCAATCAAATATAAAGAGAGCTTAAAGTGCTTCAATCTATAAAAATATTTCCATTCCAGACAACTTTCAATATGGAAAACTTTCAAGAGTTATGGAAATAGGATATCGTCCGCGGAGAGAACATAAGTTTTCAAAGAACAGCTCATCTTTTAAAACCTTCTTTATAGACATTTTAAAGTTTAGTTAAAAAGTAATGTTTTAGAGTGGGGTTGTTATTTGAAACCTTATTATATTAGGTAATATGTCGACCGCCTCCGTAAACTAGTGGTTGCGCCATTGACGTTGTATTCGGAGGTCGTGGGTTCGATTCTTACCCATGGCAAAAAAAAAATCGTATTTTTTTCTGTACGGTTTGTCATGGGCTGGGTGTTTATAAAATATAATATGTATATATCGTTGTTTCTGGTACACATAATACAAGCAAGCCTAGAGCTTAGTTTGTGACCAGAGCAATATGTGTAAAATTGACCAGAGCAATATTGAATATATATATATATAGCATCCGTTGTTTATGGTACACTATTTTAAGGAACCAAAAAATTCTTTCTTTATAAGATATTATATCTTATAAACTTATAGCTTATTTTGGGACCATCTAAAAGCTAATTTTAATTGCGTCTGGATAAAGATAAAATAATTAAAACCCCTTAATAACTTCAACAGTGCAGTACAAACTAGGCGAGTCTCCTCACGTGCTAGAGACTGGAAGCTACACTCAGACATCTGTTCCTCCAAGGATGGCGCTGTCTCCTAATGCAGAAGTGCTTGCTGTATCTGTGAACTCTGACGTAGAGTTCTTCGACACTTACACTGGAGAGAGATATGACACTGTCGAGGATATTGTTACTGGTATGTATTGGTGTCGTAGAGACTTACACATACACATAGTCGCTCGTGTGTCACACCAGGTGGCGCTGTCTTCCAATGCAACTTTCATATTGATATCGTAAACTGACAAGTGAACAAAGTTGCATGTTTCAAGATCTGCTAAACCGGAAATGCTTATTGATGGATGGATGCTAACATATTATTTTAAGCACTGCATGTGACTTTGTATCTACTTGGTGGTAAGCTGACGTACAAAATCCATGAATGGAATCGATCAATACCGGATGTTTAACAGCATTGATTGCTTCCACTATTTCGGCTAATTACTATATGTCACAAAAATTGACTGAGACTATCACTTCGACAAGAACCCACAGGCTACTACTTAGCTAGGTCACTTGACGGTTTTTTTTTATATGTATGGTGGTAACTACTCGAATTAGTATGACTAATCCCGTAAAATAAGCTACAAGGAATAGTGGGGGTATCATATTTTATACATTTAAAAGTTACCAAAGTATGGTAAATTTAACATTGAGGAAATGAATATATATTCATATTTCTTAGGTAGGTACTTTACTTACTTTGGTTTTACTTTCCGAAATTTCAAATGGCCAAAAGCCTTAACAACAACCTTCCGGCGCCAGCGAAGGGGTTTTAATCCTACCATACCATCAGCTACCACGTAGCCGAATACGAGTCTACACCGAACAAGTGACTAGTCGTCGCGATGTTTCGATATACTAAATAATATCTATAAACGTTTTTTATATTTTTTTTATTGGAGCACGGCATGTAATTTTGTATCTACCTGGTGGTGAGCAGACCTACAAAGTCCATAAATAGGGTCGCTCAATAATTGTTTTTAAACAAAATTGATCGCTCCCACTATACCGGCTAAATGATGCGATTACGAAATGTGTGGCGACAAATTGCATTACGAGTATATTTTAATATACTCGCTGCCTTATCGTCAATTCAACCCATTTCGTAACCGCACCCTGTAAGGAGACTACCACCTCGACAAGAAATCGATGCTATAATCTCCTGAAAACCGGTGAACCCACAAACTAAAACCGAAACATGACTGGGTCACTTGACAGTTTTTTCACCTAATATTTAAATTTAATTTCAGGTTCCATCCAGTACCTGAAGTTTGATGCGAGCGGCAAATACCTATTCGTGTGCGGTGACCGAGTGATCAGGATCCTCCACAACGTGTGCGGCCTACAGACGTCGGTGAACAGCTGCCGGCGACTCCTGTCCACCCGCCAGACCTCCGCCACCACCGAGAGACTCAACAAGAACATTGAGACCGCTTTACTGGAGCTTGCTAAGTTTCGGAAACAAAACTAAAATGTTTATTTAACGTTCTGTTTGTTAATTAACAGTATTTTACCATTAACATCAGGTTTTTTCAAATTTTAAGTATTACTTAACTGTCAAATAGTTAAAAATGGCGGATGTTACAAACAGGTCTCAAAGCAAATTGCTGTTGCACTTTTTTTTAAATATCTATTGTAAATCTTTATAAAAAGCGCTAGAATTGGGCCTCAGAGGCGATATTATAAGATGTACTTACTTGATCATTGTTTCTCAAACTCTCAATTTCGAGTTAACAATAATTTATATTACTGCGTTAACATCACACGCTCGAATTTCTAGTTCCCAAAATTTCCGGTTGAGGGGCTGTGCTATTTTCTATACAAATGTTAGTTAACTCATACGCAAAGTAATAGTTAACTCACACTACTGTGGCCCTAGTGTGACTTTTTTTAACGTGAACTTTCGGGTTAATTATACTACTAATATTCACCGAACACACGCTAAAATTTTTAGTTTCCAAAATTTCCGGATGAGGCGCTGTGCTATTTTCTATACAAATGTTAGATAACTTAATCGCAAAGTAATAGTTATAAAATCAGACTAGTGCTAACTGATAGGTAAAAAAGTTAACGCAGTAGTATAGTTAACTGGATAGTAAACATTAAGTAAACTCACACCCCAGTGTATTTTTTAACGTGTACTGAGTTAAGCACACGCTCGCATTTTTAGTTCCCAAAATTTCCGCATGTGGCGCTGAACTATTTCTCATAAAAATATTTGTTAACTTACAAAGTAATAGTTAGAAAACTCAGACTTAGTTACTAATATTGGCTTAAAAACATTTAGTTGATCACAATCAAAGTTATAATGACCTACGTTCTATTTGAAATGGAAAGTAATACTATCTTTATTTTGTGATCGAGCCTCAGATCTCAGTATTAATATATTATAATTGACTTTGACGATACTCGTAGTAGGTTCACTAAGCGACAAGGTTTCTACTGATTGTCTCAACGCAAATTTAACCTAAAAGTTAAGGCTGTTGAATTCAAGTTACAATGGACGTGTTCCTTCTCCATACGCTTTTACTATACTAATATTAGTTCAAAGATACTTGTGATTTAGATCTTTTTACAAAGTTTGAGAACTTTTTAATTTTTTTTTAAGAAGGGACAAATGAAAACACTTTCCTATATAAAATATACTGTTTATTTTTTATGAATAGATTGTACTCTAGCCAAACAAAAGTTTTGTATTGGCAGTTATTAACATTTTAATAAAGGACAAAAAATCATTAATAGTGGCTCAAATTGATATAACTATGAGTTATATCTATAATTTAGTTTCCTTAAGTGTAGATATATCAATAAATTAAATAACCATAGTTGTAAATATTTAGCTAGAGCTGCACGAAAGTGTTTGTTAAAGTAATTGTATCTATTAAAGTTAAAAATGGCGTCGTACCAGTTTAATTTTGAAAGTCGGATGACAGCTGGTACTTTCGGCGCCATTTTTAACTTTAATCGTTACAACTACTTTAACAGAGATTTTGGTTCAACTCTGCCTTTATATTTTGTTTGTCTCTCTTTAAACTAAAGCCAACTTACAAAATCTTTTTAAATTGGCCGTAGGTGTAACGTACTTTGTGATATACTTATATTTTCACTAAATTAAAATGACATTTGTAGCGATACAATTTATTAAATATTATTTTGTAAGTAGTGATGTATTTAAGTTTAAATTATTTCTAATAAACAGATCTCTATGATTTGAAATTATTATATACTTAATATAATATCTTTACCAGTAAAATGCATTTAAGTAGATTATAAATTAGTTCTACTTATTTTATGGCGAATTTTATTTTTGTTTTAGGTAATTATTACTATTAAATTATGATATTTAGTTATTCTCATTAAATAAGATATTAAAGGTTAATTATATCGATGTTGAACGTAGATATTATAAATTCATTGTTTAGAACGTAGAACTGAATTTTGACAGACGTTCTAGTCGCCATTTTTATTATTATTGAAAATAACATGTATTTCAATGTAGAAATATCTTAGTAGATATCTCGTTATAAAATGTATTTTGATTCCACGTAGACTTGTTCGAAATATGATGAAATTTCTTGCACTTATTTGGAACCTTTTAATGTATACAAGGTTCATTACAGTCGGTCGAATAAATTGTTGGCCCACCTAAGATTATTGTCACAACAAATGTACGCTGTCAAAGTACACATTGCGTGTATATGTTGCATTTATTATTCCCTCCTAGTCCTTTCCCCTTTTCCTCTTGCTACCTACATAAATAAAATTAACTTTACCCACTTGAAATTGGCAAAATTACGCACAATGCGTAGTAGCCATTATAGACACTGCATTCGCACTCACAAAGTTTGCGTTCTCCATACAAAATGAGCTTTCGCACTTCCAGTATTTCTTAACTACTGTTTTTTAACGCATAATTAACAATAATATTTTAGTCGGTCATGTTGGAGTCCTTAATTTTTTTAATCAAAAAAACAATATTTTTTAATATTATTAATATAACAAAAATAATTAGGCAACATAAAAATAACTTATATTGGAAGTACTTTTGTATGGGCGTCAAGGTGACTGCAGGACCCTTAAGGCAATATAATAACACGTTGCGTTGTGATTTTTGACAGATTTCATTTGTGGGACACGGTTCTGAGATGGGTCAGTTTAATTTGGATGATGTCACTTTTTAGAGATATAGTACAGGACGATTATAATAAGTCTAGGGGTGTATATCTCACGGATGACCTGAGCAATAACAAAAATTGTTGAGACTACGCATTAAGAGTATCTTGATGAATCCACCCGCAGCTATATTCACTCAGCCGCAGACTTTTATAGTTAAATAACCTTTTACTAAGAATTAGATTCACGATTTTTACATTTTGAATCCCAAGTTTTTTAGGTCAAATAGTTGTAGTAAAACGGCATTTAATTATTAGCATTTGTTAATCAATGTATATAAATAATATTAATCAAATATACTGTATTTGTCTTTCTACCCTTTTCCACCAGATGGCGTTCTATATTTTTTAGATTTTTAGGGACCAAGGTATATCTTGTGGTCTAGAAATTAATTTTTCCCTCCGCCTTAAATGTTAAATACTTTTTATATCAATTTTACAATTAAAAACATTATTTATTATGGATAATTAAATACTTTTCAGTATATTTTTGTCTGAATTAAAGTTTTCATTGTTATCTAAATACATTACCTACAGAAAGGAATTATGAATGTTTTTGTTTACTTTGATTTGACTACCTATATGTATAATAAACAATTTAAATTAACTGGTTGAATTTCTGTGACTCGATTAAATATTATATAATACAGATTTTTTGATAAAAGTAGATACTTAATCAAATTAATTTTATTGGATAATTATCTACATGATGCACTATATAAACTATGAAATATATTAACTGCACAATTTTATTATTAAGGTTTTAGTGACCCTCTTGTATAATTTATTAATTCTATATAAATTCATGGTATACAATTATGTTAACCAAACTCGTATAAAATAAATAATTCTCATAATTAGTCTAGAGATTAATTATTTGTATTGAATTTAACATATTATATCTGGAATTAAAAATTATACGAGTTTGGCCGCAAATTTTCTTTAAATGTTTTCAATATAAGTTTAATGAATTTATATTTGAGTTCTGAATAAAGATTTTAAAGCAATCCGTATTTTTTATTTAATGGGGCACGAGGGTTTTTTAAATAGTGGTGCCAAAGTCCTAAATCGACTTTCCATACATGAGAACAGAAGATGGCCACCCGCCACCTAAACTCAAAAGCCATAATTAGTATAACAAATCAATGCTCAATATAGGGTGCGTTTTGTTAGCTGGTAATGTTAGCGCGGCGCTAGCATTGGTCGTTTTTTTTTTTGGAAAAAATATCGATAAATACCAACATCTGATGTTAGTGACAGTCGTTTTTTTTGCGAAATGTTACCAATAAATGTTAACATTTTTAGCATCGCGTTGGAGGTGAATTTTTATTTTTAATCTTTGACAGATGTCAAACAATCCGTATTTTCCCGCGAATGTATTAGGTTATTAGGTAATCTTAAAATTATCTTTCGAACTATAAATATTTGGTTTTATAATATACTTTCGTCTAATTTATGTGTTTAATTACTTTGTAGATTTTAGTTTTTTATTTACACTGAATAATGGAAAACAAATTTTTGGAGATACAAATTATAAAATTATTAATTTCTGGAAGAAATTATGATAATGATGATGATGAAATAGATTTTTTTTATTTATATTTTTGGCTTTTTTTACGTTAAGGTAAATGTCAAAATGGCAGATGTCAAAAATCAGTATTTTGTGGTAATTTTATCGTTTTGTTTGCATTGCTAAAAATACTAACAAATGTTAACATGATCTCAATAAAACGCCAAAATAGCTGATTTTCATGCTAGCGCGAAATACTGGTACGGGTGAGCTAACAAAACGCACGGATAATCTTAAATCGTACTTTTGTTTTTTTCTTAGGAAGCTGATTATTTTTGTTATTTGGGCTTATAAATTATATTAGGAGAATTGACAGTAGTTTTATTGTTTATATTGTTCCTCTAACAGCAATTTTCTCTTAGCGGGTACGATTTAGGCAAGTTTATATTTCCCTTGCAGACTCTGACAGTGATCAGTGACCGTAGTGTTTTTTACGTTCTCACCACAGTAAGTGACCACTTTCCGCCTATTAGATTTGCTTATTTTGACAGGCTTAGTTTATAATAAGTGATGAAAAATTGGAAAGTACTCACTTAACGCAGTGAGCACGTTAAAGCCTCTTACCATTTATTGTAGTGACGTACACTCGACTCAATCACAGTGATATTTTGATGTCACGGAAGCTTGTCAAACTTGGTAGATCTTTTTCTTGGCCGACTGTAGTTGGGTACAGTCGGCCAAGGAAGTAGTCTATTTGAACAACTGATTCATTTAATAAGTTGCTACCCTAAGATCTACTTTAAAATAAAATGCCAAACATTCGTTGCTCCCATATTTTGTTCTCAATCCAATCTTAATTCGTACTCGTATGTTCCTTAATCGTACTTTACGAGATCATCTTGCAATTTTCAAAAGAATAATAATTAGTCTTGCAAAAAACACATGAACTCATTTGGAACATTCATTACACTATACACGTCTGACCGATCTTAATTACATAAAACTGTTAGCCATGTTTCAGTCTCTATAGATTGTTTTGTAATCTTTCCTGGAATTCATTTTCCTTGTTCTTTTAACGTTTCCAGTCTTGGGATCTATCTTAATCTTCGTTAATTTAAAGTTTTTTTTTTGTAATTTTTATCTATTTAATATTTTTTTGAGTAGACTTTCCGTCAATAGGGGTAATTAGCAGCTGTGATCGTCTTCGGCTAAAACTCAAAAAATAATATGAGAATTTCGAGTTAACAATCATTTATATTACTGTGTTAACATATTCACCAATCACACGCTCGAATTTCTAGTTCCCAAAATTTCCGGTTGAGGGGCTGTGCTATTTTCTATACAATTGTTAGTTAACTCATACGCAAAGAAATAGTTATAAAACTCACACTAGTGCTAACTGATAGATTAAAAAATTAACGCAGTAGTATAGTTAACTGGATAGTAAACATTAAGTAAACTCACACTGTAGCCCTAGTGTAATTTTTAACGTGTACTTTCGCGTTAAGCACACGTTCGCATTTTTAGTACCCAAAATTTCCGCATGGGGCTATTTTTCTTACAAATATTAGTTAACTCAAACGTAAATGAATAGTTAGAAAACTCAGATGGGTTACTAATATTGGCTTAAAACATTTAGTTGAACACAATCAAAGTTATAATGACCTACGTTCTATTTGAAATGGAAGGTAATACTATCTTTAATTTGTGATCGAGCCTCAGATCTCAGTATTAATATATTATAATTGACTTTGACGATACTCGTAGTAGTTTCAATAAGCGACAAGATTTATACTGATTGTCTTTGTCAACGCAAATTTAACCTAAAAGTTAAGGCTGTTGAATTCAAGTTACAATGGACGTGTTCCTTCTCCATACGCTTTTACTATACTAATATTAGTTCAAAGATACTTGTGATTTAGATCTTTTTACAAAGTTTGAGAACTTTTTACATTTTTTTAAAGAAGGAACAAATGAAAACACCTTCCTTTATAGAATATACTTTTTATTTATTTATGAATAGATTGTACTCTAGCCAAACATTTTTTTTGTATTGGCAGTTATTAACGTTATTAATTTTAAAGTAATTGTATCTATTAAAGTTAAAAATGGCGTCGAACATACCAGTTTTATTTTGAAAGTCGGATCGCGGCTGGTACTTTCGACGCCATTTTTAACTTTAATCGTTACAACTACTTTAACAGAGATTTTGGTGCAACTCTGCCTTAATATTATGTTTGTTTCTCTTTAAACTAAAGCCAAATTACAAAATATTTTTTAATTGGCCGTAGGTGTAACGTACTTTGTGATATACTTATATTTTCACTAAATTAAAATGACATTTGTAGCGATACAATTTATTAAATATTATTTTGTAAGTAGTGATGTATTTAAGTTTAAATTATTTCTAATAAACAGATCTCTATGATTTGAAATGATTATATACTTAATATAATATCTTTACCAGTAAAATGCATTTAAGTAGATTATAAATTAGTTCTACTTATTTTCCGCAAAATGGCGAATTTTATTTTAGGTAATTATTACTATTAAATTATGATATTTAGTTATTCTCATTAAATAAGATATTAAAGGTTAATTATATTGATGTTGAACGTAGATATAATAAATTCATTGTTCAGAACGTAGAACTGAATTTTGACAAACGTTCTAGTCGCCATTTTTATTATTATTGAAAATAAAATGTATTTCAATGTAGAAATATCTTAGTAGATATCTCGTTATAAAATGTATTTTGATTCCACGTAGATTTGTTCGAAGTATGATGAAATATCTTGCACTGATTTGGAACCTTTTAATGTATACAAGGTTCATTACATTCGGTCGAATAAATAGTTGGCCCATCTAAGATTATTGTCACAACAAATGTACGCTGTCAAAGTACACATTGCGTGTATATGTTGGATTTCTTATTCCCTCCTAGTCCTTTCCCCTTTTCCTCTTGCTACATACTCGTACATAAATAAAATTAACTTTACCCACTTGACATTGGCAAAATTACGCAAAATGCGTAGTAGCCATTAACACTGCATTCGCACTCACAAAGTTTGCGTTCTCCATACAAAATGAGCTTTCGCATTTCCAGTATTTCTTAACTACTGTTTTTTAACGCAGAATTAAAATAATATTTTAGTCGGTGATTGTATTATTAATTTTTTTGTGTTGGAGTCCTTAATTTTTTAAATCAGAAAAACAATATTTTTTTATATTATTAATAATACAAAAATAATTAGGCAACATAAAAATAATAATTGAACTTCGACTAACAGCCAAGTTATAATATTATTGGAAGTACTTTTATATGGGCGTCAAGGTGACTGCAGAACCCTTAAGGAAATATAATAACACGTTGCGTTGTGATTTTTGACAGATTTCATTTGTGGGACACGGTTCTGAGATGGGTCAGTTTAATTTGAATGACGTCACTTTTTAGATATATAGTACAGGCCGATTATAATTAGTCTGGGGGTGTAAATCTCACTGATGACCTGTGTTATTATAACAAAAATTGTCGAGACTACGCATTAAGAGTATTTTGATGAATCCATCGGCAGCTATATTCACTCAGCCGCAGACTTTTATAGTTAAATAAACATTTACTAAGAATTAGATTCACGATTTTTACATTCTTGAATCCCAAGTTTTTTAGGTCAAATAGTTGTAGTAAAACGGCATTTAATTATTAGCATTTGTTAATCA
This sequence comes from Monopis laevigella, assembly GCA_947458855.1. NCBI lineage: Eukaryota > Metazoa > Arthropoda > Insecta > Lepidoptera > Tineidae > Monopis > Monopis laevigella. The sequence goes on along the minus strand of OX381580.1, from coordinate 21,300,322 downwards.
ATGTATATAAATAATATTAATCAAATATACTGTATTTGTCTTTCTACCCTTTTCCACCAGATGGCGTTCTATATTTTTTAGATTTTTAGGGACCAAGGTATTATCTTGTGGTCTAGAAATTAATTTTTCCCTCCGCCTTAAATGTTAAATACTTTTTATATCAATTTTACAATTAAAAACATTATTTATTATGGATAATTAAATACTTTTCAGTATATTTTCGTCTGAATTAAAATTTTCATTGTTATCTAAATACATTACCTACATAACGAACTTATGAATGTTTTTGTTTACTTTGATTCGACTACCTATATGTATATAATAAACAATTTAAATTAACTGGTTGAATTTCTGTGACTCGATTAAATATTATATAATACAGATTTTTTGATAAAAGTAGATACTTAATCAAATTAATTTTATTGGATAATTATCTACATGATGCACTAAATAAACTATGAAATATATTAACTGCACAATTTTATTATTAAGGGTTTAGTGACCCTCTTGTATAATTTATTAATTCTATATAAATTCATGGTATACAATTATGTAGACTAAACTCGTATAAAATAAATAATTCTCATAATTAGTCAGAGATTAATTATTTGTATTGAATTTAACATATTATATCTGGAATTAAAAATTATACGAGTTTGGCCGCAAATTTTCTTTAAATGTTTTCAATATAAGTTTAATGAATTTATATTTGAGTTCTGAATAAAGATTTTAAAGCAATCCGTATTTTTTATTTAATGGGCACGAGGGTTTTTTAAATAGTGGTGCCAAAGTCCTAAATCGACTTTCCATACATGAAAACAGAAGATGGCCACCCGCCACCTAAACTCAAAATCCATAATTAGTATAACAAATCAATGCTCAATATAGGGTGCGTTTTGTTAGCTGCTAATGTTAGCGCGGCACTAGCATTGGTCGTTTTTTTTTTTTGGAAAAAATATCGATAAATACCAACATCTGATGTTAGTGACAGTCGTTTTTTTTGCGAAATGTTACCAATAAATGTTAACATTTTTAGCATCGCGTTGGAGGTGAATTTTTATTTTTAATCTTTGACAGATGTCAAACAATCCGTATTTTCCCGCGAATGTATTAGGTTATTAGGTAATCTTAAAATTATCTTTCGAACTATAAATATTTGGTTTTATAATATACTTTCGTCTAATTTATGTGTTTAATTACTTTGTAGATTTTAGTTTTTTATTTACACTGAATAATGGAAAACAAATTTTTGGAGATACAAATTATAAAATTATTAATTTCTGGAAGAAATTATGATAATGATGATGATGAAATAGATTTTTTTTATTTATATTTTTGGCTTTTTTTACGTTAAGGTAAATGTCAAAATGGCAGATGTCAAAAATCAGTATTTTATGGTAATTTTATCGTTTTGTTTGCATTGCTTAAAATACTAACAAATGTTAATTAACATGATCTAAATAAAACGCCAATACAGCTGATTTTCATGCTAGCGCGAAATACTGGTACGGGTTAGCTAACAAAACGCACGGATAATCTTAAATCGTACTTGTGATTTTTTCTTAGGAAGCTGATTATTTTTGTTATTTGGACTTATAAATTATATTAGGAGAATTAACAGTGGTTTTATTATTTTATTGTTTGTATTGTTCCTCTAACAGCAATTTTCTCTTAGCGAGTACCATTTAAGCAAGTTTATATTTCCCTTGCAGATAATTCTGACAGTGATCAGTGACCGTAGTGTTTTTTACGTTCTCACTACAGTAAGTGACCACTTTCCGCCAATTAGATTAGCTTATTTTGTAGTGTATAATAAGTGATGGAAAATTGGAAAGAACTCACTTAACGCAGTGAGCACGTTAAAGCCACTTACCATTTATTGTAGTGACGTATACTCGACTCAATCACAGTGATATTTTGATGTCACGGAAGCTTTGTCAAACTTGGTAGATCTTTTTCTTGGCCAACTGTAGTTGGGTACAGTCGGCCAAGGAAGTAGTCTATTTGAACAACTGATTCATTTAATAAGTTGCTACCCTAAGATCTACTTTAAAATAAAATGCCAAACATTCGTTGCCCCCATATTTTGTTCTCAATCCAATCTTAATTCGTACTCGTATGTTCCCTAATCGTACTTTACGAGATCATCTTGCAATTTTCAAAAGAATAATAATTAGTCTTGCAGAAAACACATGAACTCATTTGGAACATTCATTACACTAAATTATCGTCTGACCGATCTTAATTACATAAAACTGTTAGCCATGTCTCTATAGGTTTTTTTGTAATCTTTCCTGGAATTCATTTTCCTTGTTCTTTTAACGTTTCCAATCTTGTCATCTATCTTAATCTTCGTTAATTTAAAGTGTTTTTTTTTATTATTTTTTGAGTGGACTTCCCGTTAATACACTCAATAGGGGTAATTAGCAGCTGTGATCGTCTTCGGCTAAAACTCAAAAAATAATATGAGAATATCAGTTCTATTTCAATGAAGTCTGTATTAAAAATGCCACGATTTTGAATACACGAATTCTTTGTCTTCTTTGAACATGATTTCAGTATGAGAATATCAACTCTATATTATATATCTAACAATTCAATTTCTAAAGTATGGATTGACTTATAACTTTCAGTTTTAAACGTTAATATCTTTAATGAGGCCCCTGAAGTCTTAAGTGGTTTTAGACCTATCAATTTTTCTCATCGGTTAAATTTATTGTAAAACCGATTTAATAAAAAAAAAAATAAAGAATAGGTATACCTATTATAAAATTATATCACCACCTAATCAAAATTCTCGATTATCTTTAATCGTACCGGTACGAATTAGAACAATCCTATAAGTACGAATTACGAAAACTTCTCACTAACATTTCAAATCTTCCACGTAAATAAATATGGCCAGCGAGATTAATAAAATTGACAAAAAATGTCAGTTAATAACATTTATATACACTATACTGAGAGATAAAACTAATAGCATATAATTATGGAGCTATGAGCTTATGAAATGTCCTAAAATACTACTGAAATTGTCAATAAAAACTTACTTTTTAGATAATTATGTAACGTAGAACAACACAGCGTTATGCTTCTTTTAGTGCAAGATGGCTGACTAAAGTTTACGTTTTATGCCGTTTAGAACGTTTTGGCAGCCTTAGGATAGGAGAAACACCTAAGGTACGATTTAAGCAAGTTTACCCTAAACTTTTTTTTTATGACGTGAAAATGACCTTCAACCACAGGGTGGTAGACCACATTTTTGGGGCACCGTACCCTCGCTTTTTAAATGTTACACTTTATATGAACACGTCACGAGGTATAAAACCTAGTGGTAACAACTTACATACTTGGTAAATTGAAAGCGCCATTAGTGTCGGGTCTCTAGGTATTAAAAACCTCGAAAAATGTATCTGCAAACGAAAATAACAAAATTTTCTAAAACAAAGGTTATTTTTTGTTTGCTTTTCTATTGCAAACTATTAAAATAGGAGGTATAAAGGTATCTTATATTTAACGATTGGATGCAACTATTAAAATTTAAATTAAGAATTATAATTAAAAATGACCCCAAGAAAAAAAAGCTGTGAAATCTCGTATATTTTTGCCAGAGTACGATATGACATAAAATGGTATTATTGCATGAGTCTTCATAGTTCCTTTTTAAAATTTAATTTCTAATATAGAATTTGCATCTAACCGATAAATTAAAGTGACATCTAGTTGAGGCTAAAGGTACTAAAAACGCCATCTAGTAAAGGGGGGCGTAAATATTTTTTGAAACGCTAATGGCCAATCTATTACCTTTATATTAAAGTGCAGTATCTACTGTACTGCAGAAAGCTGGTGTATGGCGTCCGATTAGTTTCTGACCCACCACAGAACTTGCAGCACTTCACATTTTTCACCAACACTTGTGTTTTCACAAAGTTCTATGGTGAGGCAATACAGAATCATGAGTTGAAATATCTTAACTTTATCATTAACTGTTGGTATTATTTATTATTATGGGTATGAACTTCAAAATCAAAAGAAAACAAGTAAATAATTTTCCTTTTTTTATTATTAGCACAAAAGTGATAGTTATCGACAGTATGAGATTTGATAATAAAATAAATATAATTAAGTACACTTTCACAGCTTTCCATAAATGCGATAATTTATTTTAAACTAACTATTCTTTCAATTCCATCAATAATTATTTTGCAAAAATATAGATCTCTGAATAACATTACTTTGCAAATATATTTTTTGGGCCATATTAGGTATATACTTTATACAACTTTTTGTTTACAATATAATATTTGATTGATCTATTAAAAAACTGACAAAACGGTAACGACGTAATTATACTTGTAATAGTGTAGATGGCGTGTCAGTAAAACATTTGTCATAATAGATATATTTTTAATATAACTGTAATTTTGTGAAGCTGACCATGAGATTGTTGTCTAATTTACAATATTATTTTAGTTGTTTTTATAAATATATGTTTTGAATAGACTCAACAACCCATCTATAAACAGTTTCACAAGTTGGTATAGTGAAACCGGGACCGACAGCTTAACGTGCTCTCCGAGGCACTATAGTGGTGTTGTCAAACAAATGTACATACATTTTTAAATTAAAAACTCATTGGTACACACCGGGATCCGAACCAGGGAAGTATTTTAAGTCCAAGGTCTAACCAACTCGGCCACCACGTATATTTGATTTTTTGGATAAATCGCGATTATTCCAAATCATTTTACAGTAATTATAAATGAGCATAAAAACCTTTTTTTTAATTATATCTTTACTATTTAATGTTAATTTTTATTTTATAACTTTATACTATAACCAATTTGTCAAATTTGTTAGCTTCGAAAAGCTTTTATGTCGGTTCACTTTTCATCATAGGCATATTCCAGTCCGCCGGTGCCAACTTATGTGTCTACAATATCATGGTCCAGATTACTCAGCTTTAATAAAATAAATTGAATTTAAACTGCATTAGAATATTCAAATAATTGTTCAAACAAATGATTATATCAAATTATACTCCATTATCACTACATGTTTCATTGACAATCATCTTTTCAGACCTATATCTAAAAAATATGAGAAAGTAAATTTGAATAACATTACATTATGAAAAAAAAACTGCTTTTTAAGAAATGGTAATAGTAGACCTTAAAATAATGCTCCAAAAATATATTGATAAATGGACATTTTCATCATTTGGACCAACATAAATAATTAGAAATACCCAATGTAAACCGATTTATCTGTTTTTGTATACATATATTTAATCGTTATAGTTTTAACATAAATAAGTTTAATAAAGAAAAAACATTTAACTGGATTTAAATTAGTGGATAATAAACTATCCTATATCCATATTTTTACACTTATTCAACCAAATTGATAATTTAATTTCTACTATAATATTACCAAATTATATTGATTAAAAATGGCAGTGATATGCAGTTTGTGACTAAAAGTAACATTTACAATTAAATTTTCTATTATATACCTACCTGGCGACTTATACCGCTATATATTATTAAAAAATTAATATCAATAAACATATAAATTAATTTAATAAAAATGTTTGAACAAAAACCTCTAAATAACCTCTCATACTTTATTTTTACAAAAGTAATGTGAGTGAAAGTTACTGATATCAAATATTTTTACAGAGTTTACTTTATAAAAATATCAGTAACTTTCACTCTCATTACTTCTGTAAAAAGAATGTATGAGAGGTTATTTAGAGGTTTACATGGTTCAAATATTTTTATTAAATTAATTTATATATTAATTTTTTTATTACCTTATTCATAAAAAAACTTATTGAGCCCTCGAAGAACACTTTAGTTAAAATATGTCCCCTTTACACATAATAAACACATTTTGACTAAAGTGTTCTTCAAGGATTCAATAAGTTTTTATGAATACGGCCACAAATCTTTAAACATAATACATAGCAGTAAAATTGCCCGGTAAAACAAATTGTGATTAGATAAATATCTACCTACAAAAGTAATTATGTTCGAATATGTGAATCAATGACTATAAATAAGATAAAATTGTGCGGGCAGTGTCAGAGTAGAAACGGAAAAACACACAGAGGTGAATAAAAAATTAACTGTACTGTAATTTTTAAACTTGCATATATAGCTTAACATGTGTTTAGCAAAAAAAGCCCTAAAAATAATAGTAAAATGTTGACAACCCAGAGGTCATATGTTTACGTAGGTTGTAAGACAATAAAAATAACAAGTATATATCTTTTTAATATTAACTGACACTTTTATGAAATTGAACTCTTAAGAGTAAATGTTTCAACATTTATTAAAAATGGCTATGACAAACTAGATTTAAACAGTCATCTATTAAGTAATATTTGAAAAATTCACTACAATTTTTAATTGATATATTAATTTTACTCAATTTACTGAAAATTCACTTTTATATACTTACCAATATTATGTAAATATATAAAACTAATATTGCACTGATATTCTATATAACATTCAAATGAGTTTCTTCATAATAATTCTAGATCAATATTTAACATATGAATGTATTCTATATAAAGATGCAGCCACACCGCTTGTTTAATGTATCTATTATATTTACAAATCACTATTATTTTCAACAACTTAAGCTGTATTACACCGCGTTACAAATTAAGCGTGAACATTTGGGTTTTATGTGTAAAGTGTTTCATATGGACACTGCATGTTTCATATTGACACTGCATGTTTCATATGGACACTGCGTATTCCAAATAGGCACTTAACGTGGCGGCACCTTTCACCATATGTTAATGGAACGGGACTTAACATGCTCTGAGACACAGAGAGTATATTTTTGTTTAATATAACAAAATAACACTGGTAATTATTTAATATGTCTGAAGATTTCGATTAACGTGGTGCTATTCAACTTTAATGTAATAAAATATAACAGTTTAATATTAACAAGAAAGTGAAATAATAAATTAGCAGTTCACAAAAGTGTATTTTTCCCGAACATAAATAATGTTCGGGAAAAATACACTTTTGTGAACACAGTCAATTTACAATCTTATTCTACCTACGAACAAACATCTTATATATAAGAAAACATTTGTGACTAATTCCAATAAAAAAACAGAACAGACTAGATCTAACCTACTTCTCTCTTTTTTCACGAATCGAACCTTTCTGGTGTACTTCTATTCTATAGATCTATTTACTTAATTTATATCCATTTCATTATATTGTATAACAAGGCCACCCGAAAATTTCTAAACATCATGGCGAATTAAACTTATTTAGATACTAACCCATACAATAAAGTATTGGTAGATAATGAAACAAAACTAAAAATATTGTGTTAAGAATGTTTAGTTATTTGAACCTTACAGTTTTAAATTAAGGTTGCAATTACATTAAACTTTTTATACAGTTCAGCGTATTTGGAACTTATCATATGGGGCGTGTAATCCTGGGTGTTTTTTGTCACAGTAACAAAATTTTTATATTATATTTTATGATGAAAATAATAAAAGTTTTTTTTTTGTTTTTAGTGTCGTATTGAGATAACTGTTGGAGTAATTTCAGGCATACAGACGTTCATATGATAAAACAATTTTCGTGTAATATTTATGAAAAATAAATAAATACTTAAGTATCTTTTTTATTAAAAAACTGTGTTTTATACAAGCAATACAAAAATATTTGCAACTGTAAAAAAAACACTCAGTATTGTAGTCATATTTTTTTATAAAATTGAGGGGTTTAAGTAAGATTCATGTTTTCGAATTTCCAGGTTGTTTTTTTTTACATTTTATCATTTATATATATTTTTTTTACTATTATTTAAATTTAATAAAGCGTTGTTGCGTTTTATACTTGTAAAAAGCATATATTTTGTGTATTGACACAAGTATATCTATTTATAATTTTAATTTCAAACTGATTGGTTCACTGGACGTTAAAAAGGCAATATTTTGTACTTTAACATTTCAATATTTTATTGTATGTATGATAGATTCGTCACACAAAATATATTTTATTTCTTATACTTAGATATGTAATTTATGAAAATTACAAAAAACATCTACAAGTGAACTAGATATCAAAGTCTTTTAATTCCGATTACTTACTACGTGATAACTGTCGCGCATTGAGTGGTTATTAAAGTTAATGCCTGATTGGGGGCCATCCATAAATGATGCTTATGAACTCTCACTTCCCCTTAACGTACGACGTTAAGGGGAAGTGAGAGTTCATAAGCTTCGTTCGATATATATTGATTATGTTTGATTGATATGTGATGTAATATCATCAACATCTAAAGTATTAAAACGGGGATCTATAACTTAACTTTAAAAAAATATATTACCAACTCTGAATGGAATTTTAAAAAATTAACTGTTTTTTTTTAACTAAAGCATGTGACTCTTCAGTCACCTGGTGGTAAGCGGCATATAACGTCCAAACAGTTGAAATGAAACAATAAGACAGTGGTTGTCTCCACTATGCCGATTCGTTTAATAATACCAGGGAGGGCGGGATTTACGGATGGCCCCTTAATATCGCATTAAATCGTTTTTAATCAAAAGCCGACGCGCAGATTCACTTAATTCTTTTGTATAATAAAATAATAATATGTAGGACAATTTACACACATTGCTCTGGTCACAAACTAAGCTCTAGGCTTGTACTATGTGTACCAAAAGCAACGATATAATACATATATTTTATAAACACACAGACCATGACAAACTGTACAGAAAAACGTACTAATATTTTTTTGCAATGGGTGGGAATCGAACCCACGACCTCCGGTACGACACCAAATGCGCAACCACTAGTCTACGGACGTTGCCACAAGTGTAAGAATACAAGTAAAACCAAATATTGTGTGTGTCGACTTTTGTTTTTAACAGGCTTAACTTTAATCAAGGATCAAGGTGCGGCAGTAAGAGATTCATACAGTGGCCGTAATGTGAGTTTTTAAACGTTTACTACCTTTTCAATCGTTACCTCTCCACCAATAGGATCGCTTAATTTTCCCTAAACTGTCAAAATAAGTCTTAGAATGTTAAGCATAGTTATGCAGTAGTATAGTTTAAAAGATCCACTTACTAGGCCTCAGATCTTGACAACTATCCGTCAATAAAAGCGGTTGGTTTAGCTTTGTTAGCACATAATAAATACACTATTTAAAGCAGTAAAATACTTATATAAGAAAATGGAAGCAATGCGTATTGATATGGTGTTCAAATCATTGAGCAATCAATTTAATTTGTCTATGCCACATAGATTGTGGCATAGACAACTTTATAAAAAGCATTCGTTTACATACAAAATTAAACCCTGGAGATTTATTTTAAAATTGGTAGAGAGTTAGACCGCTTGTAGACATTCGTTTTTTGTTTTTATTTTAAAACGGGATAAAGAAGTATTATCTTAACCGGGCACACGTCACGTGGCGCTATGAGTTTATAATTTTTTTATTGTACTTTGTATCTACCCGGTGGTGAGCAGACCTACCAAGTCCATAAATGGGGTCAATCAATAATTGTTCTTAAACAACATTGATCGCTCTCACTATACCGGCTAAATGATGCGATTACGAAATGGGCTCGAGTATGTATATTTCAATATACATACTCGATTTTGATGAAATAAACGCTAAATGTTACTCCTAATGGTTCAGTTATATAATAATGGATCCAAAGAGTAGCTTATACGTGATGCAAACGAACAAAAAGACAAACTGAATCAACTTCTATAAATAATTTCTCGCGTCTTACAAATTTTTTGTAAAGATGTACAGAATCAGAAAGTATACGATATTATTATATGTATAGAAATAGATAATATCCAGCAAAAAACGGACGTCTACAGGCTGCGGTCTATCTCCCATCTGCAGTTATTGAATCAAGGACTTTTCATCCTTTCTTCATTTAACCTTTGGTGGAAAACAAGAAATACTTGAGTAAACATTGTGAATTTGAGTAGCTTTTAAAAATAATGGCATTAAATTATATAAATTTTAGGTGACACGATTATTATGATATTCGACCCATATATTTAGTATATAAAAAAATAGTTAGGTCGATTTTTAATATTAATGAACACGAAGTTAGTGCCAATTATTATGCTATGCTATAAACAAAAATTTGCATTGATTTTTAATACAAACGTCAAAACATTAATTACACTTATAACATAATAGATAAAAAGGCACGTTTTAAACACAAAATAGTAAAAACGGCAATATACATTAAACACCATTCCTTCAACTCTCTCTAGCTAGAGCGGTGACTAAATTTATATTCTACGATATAAAAAATGAATTTTTGACAAAAATGTCTCTTATCTATATATTTTTTAAATGATGATATTATTTATTTTATAAGTAAATTATTATTATAATATTGTCGTTAGTTTTGTAGAGAACATATATTAAGTAACATGTTAACAATCACCAAAATGGCGACGACTAGTGTCCGTCAGGAACGTCAATTTAGAAAAACAAAAACTAGAATACACGTGCAAATAATAGAAATGCAACTCTCATACATAATATAAACAAATACAAAAAAAAATCAGTCAAATAATTTCGGAACAAAATCAAGTCTATAAAAGAGGAAATTATGCGTAAAAATTATAAACACATACGTTCTTATATTCGTTTGATAAACGAAAAGTATTAATTAAAGTGTTTTTCTAAGAAATTATAAACTAATTATTATTATATTAATTTAACTGTTTAACTTATATTATTTTACAAAAAAAAACTTATTAATTCGAGTACATTAACAAAGATTGCTTGATAAACTTATTGAAAAAAAAAATACATAAGTGGTGTTGTTTTAATTTTAACAAGGTTTTAAAGTGGTCTAGAAACTTAAATGACAATCTATCAAGTAACAAAAAAAATATTAAAAGTTCAACCAATTAACTTATAAATAAATAAACAGAAAATTATGCGATAAAGCTAACGAAATAAAACTAAATAAATACTGTAAGTACTTAAATAAGAAACATTCTGCGCTGACCACAGAACGTGTGACTTTGGTAAGGTCCATAGACAATATGGCCGCGAGCTCCGTCAGTTCTTCCCTTCTCATATAGACTAGCATGAAATTCGATCATCGTTTGCGCTATGGCATCTTCTAACAGCCCATCTAGTTCAGTCAGTCCAATCTGTAAACAAATTGATAATATTCAATAATGAAAAGTTTTTTTTTAAGTGGTGCATGGCATATGATTTTGCATGTACAACACCTTGTTGTTTAATAGTATTTATCGCTTCTACTATGCCGGCAAATTATGCGGTTACGAAATAGACGCGAGAAAAATACGAATATATAACGAGCCTCGAATGCTTTATCGTCAAATTAATTGCCTGTTTAGTAACAGCGGGGTGATTACGCGCACGACGCCAAGCTAAACTTTAATCGATATAATGCAAGTCTGACGTAATGCAAACCTATTGACATTGAATATTGACAGACAACAAAGTCATTTTGGTTAAAGTTTAGCTTAACTTCATGCGGCGTAATAGGCCTACAGAAACTTGAAAGGAGACTACCACCTCGACAAGAAATCGATGCAATAGTGGCCAGAAAAACGTTATATTAAAATAGTAAAACTGAATAATCGTTATTTAAATTTTTTTTTTTTGAATAACTTTCTTTGATATTTGTAAATATAATAGCGCATTAGTGAATCGTACCATTAATTGAAAGTAGGCTCACAAAACATCAATCTCCCACGCCATCGTCACACACTCCTCTTACTCTTTGTCAATGTCAAATAAAATGACATACAAAGCATTTTAGTCACAGTCACGAAAGTTAATTTTATTATACACATACACATATATCATCACGTTTGCCTTACGGCGCCCGAGACCGCCTAGACGGCCCCAGGGTACCCAGCGGAGGGGTTTTAATCCCACCTCGTCGTACCCGATGCCAATAGTCTACACCGAACAAGTGGCTAGCTCGTCGCGATGTTTTAAATAGACTCAATAACCCATCTATAAACAGTTTCAAAAGTTGGTATAGTAAAACCGGGACCGACAGCTGAACGTGCTCTCACACATTCGGCACTAAAATAATTATAATATTATTTTTATTATGCTTTGCAAAAATACAAAAAATGTGACTTATATCAGTCACCATAATAATTATTTTCGGAATTTATATAGTCAATTTGGCATACCTAAATATGGATTCAGAAGCAAAATCATAATCCAAAATGGCGTCTGCGTCAGAGTGACGTCACTATTTTTACCAACTAGTGTAGTTAAAAATAATAAATAACTAATAATATTGACTTACCTATGTAAGCATAGGTAAGCTTATGGTAATGCTTTTATCCTACTGAATATCACGCGTAGAACACCCCGCGGCAGATATACTAACATGTGTATGGTGACTGTGAAAAGTTGTACTTTGGGATAATATGAGGTTCTACTGATCAAATCGAATAATTTTTCCAATGGAACCATGTGTCGCAAATGAAAAAAAAAAGCCTTCTACATACAAACTAGTAATGTTAATATGACCAAATTCTATGGGGTAGTAAAAAATATTTTCATTTACGACACAATATTATAATATATATAATATTTCAATTTCTATTCGAAACGAAATATTAAAGATTCCATCACATGCCTCTACCAAATATATTTATTTACGGTGTCATCTGATCGCCAGTGGAACTTGCTCCCCCTGCACATCAGACAGTCACCGTCTCTCGCATTTTTTAAGAAATTACTCATTTCTCATTATCACAAGTCAGGTAATTTAATCATATATTTATGTATTTATTTTCCTATTTAATTAATGTTTTTTGTGTAGTTGTAGATTTGAGTATGTAGGTACTTATATCAATAACTGTATGTAGTTTGCTTTCTTTTTACATTACTCTGTGCACCCTATATTACAATTTTCACTCTCCTAGGCATTATCTACCAGCTAACCAGCTGGTAGATAATGCCTAAAGCATTAAACTCGCCTAAAATAATATAATAAATAAAATTTATTGGTTCCATTGAAAAGTTGTTCAATTTTATCAGTTACCTTTCAAAGTCACCATGTATGTGAGGAAGTATGCTCACCACCATCACCAGTAGGAGTGCAGCCGCAGACAGTCGTTGGCCAGGTCGGCCAGCAGCGCGCGGCGCCCCGGCAGCAGCGCCAGCCCGGCCACGCGCCGCGGTCGTCTCTCCGCCAGCTCCGACGCCGACAGCACTCGGCCGCCAGCCATTGCTTGTAGTGCTAATAGAGCAGCGCGACCTTGGTAAAAAAAATATCCTTTTATTGCGTGGTTGCCGGACCCATAAAACCAATAATAATAATATATAGAACCGTCCTAATGCCTTAAATGGCCAACAAAACGAAATTTAAAATGTGTTCGTTGCCGCCATTTTCTGTTTTCACAACTAATCAAATTTATTATATATATTGTGATTGCTTATAGTATTTTTTGTTATCTATTTTTTAATGTTGTTAAAAACTTTTTATGTATTATGATTATAGTGGCGAGTGGTACAGTGGGAGCGATCAGTGTTGTTAAAATCAATGTACTGATTGACCCCATTCATGGACATTGTCTGCTTTACCATCAGGTACTACTTTTGAGAACTAAAATGCAAGCCTCTGATATTTGTACATAAGTTTTGTTTACAGTGCGATAAAGTGTTTAAATAAATAAATAAATAGGTGTAAATTAATGCAGTAAATAGTAAATAGGATAGTAAACATAAAAAAAAATGCAAAATGTCACACAGGAGTATCAGGTTACCTTTAATGGCGCGCACACAGACGGCTATTGCGCCCGTACTGTTGGGGTTGCCAGTCTCCAAAGCGACGCCGCCGTACGATCCGCGACCTGAAAACCAAAACAATTTGATAAGACAAAAAAATATTACTATTATGAATAAACACCTAAGGCCTAATATCGGATTTCGTATGAAATATCAAACATGTTTTTGCCGCTGCGCTATATTCTGTTATTACTTTTTGAACAAACATTGATTTGTTATAACATTTTTAGTTTTTACTTTACTTTTTATGTTTGTATAGTGAACGGTCATCTTTTGTTCTCATATTTGGAAAGGCGATTAAGGTCTTAGGGTAATAACATATAATATTATACTTTAATGATTGAAACACGTTTTTTTTACTTAAAAAAAACATTTTAAAAATAAACTAAAAGACTAAGTGTGTCTCTAAATCACTTCAACTTTTATACTAAACTCAGGATTGGGCCACTCGCCTAAATATTGCCGATATTGGTTATTTGCTGGATACGATAACAATATGAATATGCATTTATTTTATTGTATTCCAATAAAATTATTATATTAGTAGTACATATTTAGGTTATTTAGGAAGGAAAGTCTCTATAGCTTCGTTAGGCCGACCGACCGGTCTCGTTAGCACCGCCCATACAGATGCAAAACCGTCAAGTGACCTAGTCATGTACTGGTTTTACAAGTTTACCACTTTTTTTCGGATACGAACTTCCCTGACATTTCCAGATTTTCCAGTCACTTTTTGTTAGTTTCCCTGACCTTAATGAGTTTCAAAAAGAAAAGAATAAATCCCAAAAATATATTATTTGTATTTTTTAATTGATTTTTGGAAAAAAAAGTATTTGAGTTAAAAATATATTATAATGAGAATATTAGCAAATAGAAACAAATTTAATTAAAATTTTTTTCGGAAAATATAGAGAAACAAAATATATTTCACATTATTTAAAAATATGCATATTTTGAACTTAGATGGAATCGCCCCTTTTAGGTTTACAGTTAGCAAGTCGTGTGTGTACATTTAAATATTTTCCCTGATATTTCCTTAACTTTTGCAGTCTCCGAAAATTTCCTGACTTTTCCCGGTTTTTTATGTTTTCAGAAAGTGACCACCCTGTTTTAGTGTGGGTTTACCGGTTGTCAGGAGATTATGCATCTATTTCTTGTCGAGGTGGAACTCTCCTTTCAGAGAGCAGTTACGAAATGGGTGGTTGAATTGACGATAAGGATTAAAATATACTCGTAATATAATTTGTCTTTATTGCAACCCATTTCGCCGGTATAGTGGGAGCGATCAATGTTGTTTATGAACAATTATTATTGTAAAACCCCATCGATGGACTTTTTAAGTCTGCTCACCACCAGGGGCCTTTGTAAGAAAGTTCGATTGAAAACTACTATGCAAACTGAACGTTACATTAGGAATGCTTTGGTATCTAGGATACGGTTTTTGTTATTATAATTTCATGGTCTGTCATAGATTGTTTTATTTAAATCAAAACTAAACATTAAAATAAATATCTTTATTTTAATATACCATCCTTTCCGAGACATTTATAAGAGGTTATGGGCTAATCACCAACTTCCGAAATAATGGAACATAGGAATGGCAACCAAGGGGAACACCAGAGAATGGAGAGTCATTTTAGTAGTCTACCACCATTCGAGAAGCTAGATGGTCAAGGTAATTATAATACCTGGAAGTTCCAGATGGAATTATATTTATTAAATGAGGATTTATGGCAATATACATCGACTCTACCTGTCGTTACGGATACTAATGCTTTAAAAAACGATCAACGAGCTAGGGCTAAAATTTGTTTGATGCTAAGAACACATTGTTTAGTACATGTAAGACAAGCCAAGAATGCTAAAGAGGCATGGGATGCTCTACGCACTGCGTTTGAAGATAAAGGCATTAACAACCGATCTAGACTTCTCAGTAAACTCGTAAGTTTAAAGTTGGAATCTTTTCAAACTATTCGAGATTATGTAACAGAGCTAATGACGATTTCGCAACAATTAAGGGATCTCGGAAAAGAAATCGATGATGAGCTATTAGCAACATTAATGTTACAAGGATTGACTGCAGAGTATACACCAATGAGGATTGCTATGGAGAATTCCAATATATCTTTAACAACGGATTATGTTAAAACGAAACTATTGCAAATAGACACTGAATATGCAACGACGAGTGGTACGAGTTCTGCATTTCTATCTAACAAGAAATATCAGAAATACCATAATAAAGCAAAAACAAAGATCACGAAGAAACCGGTTAGCTGCTATATTTGTAACGGACAACATAAAGTCAAGTTTTGTCCTCAAAATCCTAATCGGAAGCAAGGATCGGGAGGAGGAGAATCTTCTTTATCGGCATTTTCAGCAACTGAAATTAACGAAGAACCAGTTTGGTTTGTGGATTCCGGAGCATCGACGCACATGACGAAAAGAAGAGTTTGGTTAAATAACTATCTACAAAGTAGTATTAATACATATATTGTGTGTGCAAATGGAAGCATGCTAGAAGGTAAAGGTGTAGGTGATGTTTGCAAAGGGTTAAATATTAATAATGTGATGTATGTACCAAATTTATCAGCGAATTTACTTAGTGTGAGTACACTCGTAAAGTTATGTAATTATATTTTCTAAGAATGGATGCGAATTGTATAAGACCGATGAATGTGAGATTAAGGGGAATGTGTTTATGACATGTAAAGAAGATAAGGGTGTTTATAAATATTATTCACAGGATCAAACTAGTTTTATGGCAACTGTAAATACTGAAGTTTATACATGGCACAGGAGACTTGGTCACTTAGGTTATAGGAATTTACAGATATTGAGAGACAATATGGCTATTGGGGTAAGTTTTCCTAATATTTCTAATAATTTACAATGTATAGCTTGCTTAAAAGGGAAAGCAAACAAAGTTACCTTTTAAAAATAATAAAAGTACGAGAGCCGATGACATTTTAGGGTTAATACATACTGATGTATGTGGACCGATGAGTATTACGTCTAAAGGAGGATTCAGATATTACTTAACTTTTATAGATGATAAAACACGTAAGACTTTTGTATATTTTTTTAAATCTAAAGATGAAGTATTTTCTAAGTTTAAGGATTTTTTAATATTTACAGAAAGACAAACAGGAAGAAATATAAAAATATTAAGATCGGATAATGGTACTGAATTTGTTAACAGGGCAATGGACAGTTTTCTACAAGAACACGGGATACAACATCAGTTGACAGTAGAATATACTCCAGAGCAGAATGGTGTAGCGGAAAGGGCTAATCGAACAATAACAGAGAAAGCACGGAGCATGTTGGAAGATTCTGGATTGGATAGAACTTATTGGGCAGAAGCGGTAAATACTGCAGTTTATTTAAAGTATAGATCTCCAACAAAAGCTGTAAAAAATATGACACCTGAAGAATTTTGGACAGGTAAAAGAGTAGATTTAAGTAATTTAAAGATTTTTGGATGTAAAGCTTTTATGCATGTACCGGATCAAAAAAGAAAGAAATGGGATTCGAAAAGCATAGAACTTATACATGTAGGTTATTGTGAAGAATCAAAGGCTTATAGATTGATTATTTTTCGAAAATCAAATGTACAGATGTAATATACCAGAAGGTTCTAATGAAGAAAGTATTATAAGTGATGAAATTAATAGAACTGAAAATAATATAGTAGAAAATCTGAATAATAATGTAAATATAGTACAGAAATGGATAATGAAAACTGTTTAGTAGAAGAAGTAGTAAGAGATCAAGAAGCTGAAGAAATAATAAGAGATGATAATTCAGAAGAAAATTATTATTCAGCAGATGATGAAGAAATAATTACAAGAAGATATCCATTAAGAAACCGTCGACAGAAAGATTTTTCAGATTATATATTATATCAGGCAATGGAATATGATTATGAACCTTTAACTGTAAAAGAAGCGCTTACTTGTTTTAAGAAGAAAGAATGGAAAGAAGCTATAGAAAACGAATTCAAATCATTAAAAAATAATAGTACATGGACTTTAGTAAAATTGCCTGAAGGCCAACATTGTGTTGATTCAAAATGGCTATTTAGAATCAAAAAGGAAGCCGGAAATAAGCCAAGATAATATAATAAAATAAGCAAGATTGGAAGCACGCGGTTTTACTCAAAGAAAAGGTATTGATTTTAATCAAGCATATTCACCTGTAGTTAGACATAGCACTTTAAGACTTTTGTTAGCAATAGCTGTTAAAAAAGGATTGACAGTAGACCACATGGATGTCACAACAGCATTTCTTAACGGAGATTTAAAATAAATTATTTATATGTCACAACCTAAAGGATTTGAAGAAGAAGATAAAAAGGATCATGTTTGTTTGTTAAGAAAATCATTATATGGTTTGTAACAGGCAACTAGAGCATGGAACGATAATGAAGTTTTACTGAATTTAAACTTTATAAGATCAGAAAATGAACCATGTGCGTATTATAATATAAAAGATAAAGATAATATTATGATAATAACGGTTTATGTTGATGATATATTAATTTTTTGGAACAATGAATCTGAAGTGAAGAAAATAAAGCAAATATTAATGTCAAAATTAAAAATGAAAGATTTGAAGGCTGAATTATTTTAGGAATTGGACTTAAGCAAGAAGACGGTAATATCAAAATGGATCAATCGGATTATATAGGAAAGTTGTTAGAACGTTTTAATATGACTGATTGTAAGGCCGTTTCAACACTTATATTATCAGGACATAAATTAACAAAACCTAATGATTTTAATTTTGTTCCTAATAAAAATATTCCTTATCAAGAGTTAATAGGTGGTCTTATGTATTTA
Organism: Monopis laevigella; assembly: GCA_947458855.1. NCBI lineage: Eukaryota > Metazoa > Arthropoda > Insecta > Lepidoptera > Tineidae > Monopis > Monopis laevigella. The sequence goes on along the minus strand of OX381580.1, from coordinate 21,281,654 downwards.
AATTTATGTACAAGACCAGACATTGCTTATGCAGTAAGTTTCTTGAGTCAGTTTAATAACTGTTATACGGAAGAGCATTGGATCGCAGCAAAACGTGTTCTTAGATATTTAAAAAGAACTAAAACATATTGTTTGAACTATAAGAATACAGGGTTTAATGTTGAAACTTATGTTGATGCTGATCACGGAGGCAATATTTGCGATAGGAGATCATATTCAGGATTTGTGTTTAAATTGGCTGGTGCAGCTATTACTTGGGAAAGCAAGAAGCAAAGAACAGTAGCTTTATCAAGTGCCGAAGCCGAATATATCAGTATGTCTGAAGCTACAAAAGAGGCCATTTTCTTGAAAAGGATTATCAAGGAGTTAATTAATTTAGATATAAAAATTACATTAAATACTGATAGTCAATCGGCAATGGCAATAGCTAAAAACGTTATAAATAATAATCAGACAAAATATATAGCTGTAAAGTATCATTTTGTGAGAGAGGTTGTACTAAATGATATTGTTCAATTAAAGTATTTGGATATTAAGAATATGGTCGCGGATGTATTTACGAAAGCTTTACAGAAAGGAAAGTTTAACTTTGGTGTATTTGGTATGGGAGTTCAAATTAAATGAAGTATGAGATAAGTAAATGTAATGTTATAAGTTTGAGGCGGAGTGTAAGAAAGTTCGATTGAAAACTACTATGCAAACTGAACGTTACATTAGGAATGCTTTGGTATCTAGGATACGGTTTTTGTTACTCGTTATAATTCCATGGTCTGTCATAAATTGTTTTATTTATATCAAAACTAAACATTAAAATAAATATCTTTATTTTAATATACCATCCTTTCCGAGACATAAGAGCCTTACCAATAAAATTCCTATACATTTTTATCATTCGATGCGGCGATTCCATTGGCGCTCGTGTTCTTTGATCAGGCCCCAGGTAGATACAAAGACACATAACACAATATAAAAAAAAAAGTTACCTTTGGGCACGGGCTCCAGCATAGCTATGAGGGCGCCGGACACGTCGTACACCCGCACGCACGTGTCCGCCACCACCAGCAGGTGCTCGCTGAGCGCCACGCCGCCCACCAATCCCAGCTCACCGTTCCCCACCTATCACAACATACTGCGCGTTAGAACAGAAGATGGCCGCCGCCATACAAACTCAAAACAAAAGCTGAGAACACAATATGGCGGCAACGAAAACCTTTAAAATTTCGTTTTATAGACGATTTTAGGCATTAGGGCGGTCCATATATTGATTGTTCTTAGTTTCATGCCCAATATAGATCTTAAGAGATCTGAAGTCGTGTAGAAACGTACTTCCAATATTACAACTTGGCTGTTAGTAGTAGTTCCATTATTACTTGAATGTTGTTGTTTTTTTTTTTACAATTTACACTCTCTGGTCAAATTTAATTGTACTTAAAAATCTTTCTGTTGTACTATTAATACTAATAATTAATATTGTAATATTAATAGTCACTGATGACGCCGCTCCAAAGAGAGGCGAAATATTTGACAAAAAAAAATATACCTTCAATCTATATATTTTTTTACCTAATAAGAAACACATCTAACACACATTGATTCAGATAATTATATTATTAAACATATTTAAATAGTTTCTTCTGATCTAAATTAATAATATGTATATCCTCCCAATAGGGTGTCAACCTCAGCCGGTTCTCGGTCACACCGAACAACCGGTGCCGTACTCCAAGTAATGTGAAAATATTAACATTTATAGTGACGTCACTACAGACGCCATATTGGACTTGCAGTAAAATCCCTATGATCGCTGTCCGAATAACATTTATTTAGAAACATATTTTTAAAGAAGGAAACCAAATTTTATCATTTCTCCATTTTATTACTATTTTGGTGAAAAAATATTCATTATATTACATTTATGACATTAAAAAGAAGTGAGATGGCAATATGCGTTAGTTACAACCTAGGAGATATAAATGATGATTTTATGAGCGCGCTAAATCACTATTAACACCTTTTTTTAAGTTGTTATATAGCACTTTTTAATTTGGATCAGTGATTTTTGATGAATGTTATCCCTTGAATTCGTGTTATGGCAAGTGTATAGTAGTGATGATATATGTGGACATACCTCCAGCTCGATGTCCCCGTGGCTGTCGAACAGGAACACGGAGCGCGCGCCGTTGTCCGCCACGGCCAGTCTGCGGGAGCGGGCGTCGGCCGCCACGGCCACGGGCTCCACTAGTCGCGGAGACTGCACCACGCGCAGGGTCTCGCCTTCAGTGCTCACCTAAAACATATATGTAGTACAACTTACACATATTAACTAAACCATTGTACTATGTGTACCAGAAACGACGATATATTACATATTATATTTTAAAAACATCCAGATCATGACAAACTGTACAGAAAAACGTACTAATCTTTTTTTGCCATGGGTGGGAATCGAACCCACGACCTTCGGATACAACGTCAAAGACGAACCACTAGTCTACTGAAGCTGTCATATAACTCCACTATAGTAACATCGGAAAGCACGTTAAGAAGCCAAGAAAAGGATAAAGGTGTAAATGCTGTTTTTAGTGATATAATTTTTTTTTAATGAAAAAAGAACGTGTAAATATTACTTACTCAATCCTATTACATAGTATTTTTATTACAAAATCTATAAATTTTTGAAAAGACTTTGATTTATGATTCTAAAAATATTGCTTTAGACAACATTTCAAAACTTAACAGATTTTTTATAAAGAAATTATGTAATTAGGATTGAGTAAATAGAATTTACACCTCCATGTTATTATTTTTTTAAACTTTATTATAACTGAAAAAAACATTTAGATGACATGACGCTCGAGTTCGCGAATTCTTTTCCTGTGAACTTAAGCTGGTCCAACCAAGTTTCACTATATAAACTTACTACAACTTATTATACACATGGTAGCCAAGTTGGGTGGACCTAATATTTAAAAATATTACAGTTTCTAGGTTCTCACTTCGACGGGCTGGCCACTTGTTCGATGTAGACTTAGAATACTATCGTTTGCGACGAGGTGGGAATAAAGCCCCACCGCTGGGTACCCTGAGGCCGTATACATCACCTTTGTGCACCTGATTGGACATGAGGAAATAGGCCATATGGCTCTTTTGCGCTCGTGGCAGTGGCGGCCATAAAACGAGATATTGAAAAAAAAAAACGGCGAAACTGCCTCCAGCGATGGCATTCACAATAGTGTTGGTCACCTGAACAATCCGGCTCGAAGGACCAATTAATGCAGCAGCTAGCATTAATTGTTGGTTTGGTCCTTTGAGCCGGATTTATTTCTTACCAACTTCAATGAAGAAGCTCTCAAAAGGAACAAATGTTTCCATCATTTTTCATTAATAGTCCGCTCCTATTGGTCGTAGCGTAATGTTATATAGCCTATATCCTTCCTCAATAAATGGGCTATCCAACACTAAAATATTTTTCTAAATCCGTCAGTAGATCCAGAGATAACCCCCTACAACCTCACGAATTTTACCCCTTTATAATATTAGTATAGATTAATTACTTTGTTATTATTCTATATTTTGATATAGAACCTCGCCCGCACAATTTTCAGTAGTTAACTTCAATTTATGAAAAAACATTTTTTTAGGGAATACCCATAAGGAAACACGAAGCACGTTGCAAAAAGATTCACAGGTTTTAAAAGCTGCCTGTGCATATAATAAGTATTTTGATAAGCAATCACAACAGAACTAATACAACCTTTTTACTCACCTCTGTGATGGTTTTAGTTCTCCAGTTAACAGCTACCACACCGTCTGCCGTTACCGCGATCCCCGTACAACTTCGTCCAGCTAAGCCTGAAATAATATAATAATATTTTTGCTAATAACAATACAATGAAAATAATATTAAAATGAAAACTAATATTATATTTTATTATTATGATTATCTTATATTAATGGCCTCTAAACGTGCGCGTAATTTTTCCAATGTCATGTTGCGGGTAGATTTTTTTTTTGAGCATATAGTGAAAGTGGGATAATAGGATGGAAAGGAATAGGGAAAGGACTAGGTTAGAATTAGGAATGGCCACAAGACTGTATGCAAACATACGCTATAGTGATGCCAGCGTCAAGTGAAGGAAGAAAATATCAACAGTAAAATGGGTACTGCCATTTTACTGAAGATAAAGAGAATCGTTAAGATAGCCCAAACACTGAGATACCTGCGTAAATGCTACACTTCTCATGCTTAAGATAACTATGAATGCTTATTCTAAAAAAGTGTACTTTTGCACAATAATATTCTGTAAAATTAAATATGAGAAATATATTAAAAACAATCTGTGTAACCGTCTTCGGGAGAATCTATAATTTTTTTAATTAGTGTAAATAATGGATGCAGGGAAGAAAGGATTTTTGAGAATAACATGACACTACCACTCGCTTATAATTTTACAACGGAATTGGCGTGGTAGAGTCGGCAGTTTATTGGTGCACGAGTGACAGAGATAAGTAGTGGGTTCTATGTACTTTATTTTCTTTTATTCTTTCTCTTCCGCACTTTACATTATTTGTTAGTTTTTTGTTAGGTTAGTTTACATTGTTGACGTACCTTCATTAACAATATGCGACTTGAACGCAAAAGTTTCGTCGTCTAACACCTTGACTCTGGAGTTGCCCGCATCCAGAACATATATCTCTCTCCTTTTTGGACATCTGGAAAAAAAAAATTATATTCTAAGATCTGTAGAGTTAATAACACTACAGTTTTTAGGTCCCCGGTTAAAACCCTGGTGTGTACCAATGTATTATTAATTGAAAAAATTATGTACATTTTGTTTGACAACTCCACTATCTTGACCAAGTGGTTTCTGACACAGACATATTATGATACTGAGCAATTATTGCATGTTATTTCCTAAGGAATCATTGTGCACTCAGTTATTGTTCTGTTTAGTCACAGCCTTAATAATAACATTCATAAAATTTGTGCATGCATATTTTTATGACACACACACACACACACACACAAACACACACATAACACATATACACACCCTCTCTTCTAATGTACGGGTATCAGGACAACCTAAAAGTATTGTGAAACATTTTTTTTTTGATGCAATCAAGATTTTTATTTATTTAAAAAATAGTGCCTCAGAAAGCACATTACTCTGTCGGTGAACGGTTTTACTAGTTTTCCAACTAGTGAAACTGTTTATAGATGGGGTCTATCCAAACATCGCGACGAGCTAGCAACTTGTTCGGTGTAGGTAGACTCACACTGCGCTGGGTACCCTGATGCCGTGATGATATTTATTTTATTATTTATTTCATTTCAACTTAATTTGAGGCGAAAATATTTTTATACAATGATAAAGTTATTATCATATTAGGTCTTAATATATATATTTTTTTAATGGAGTATGAAGTTTCGAATGGCTGACACATTGACACATCGGACCCTGGTGACCGACACATACCTGGCCACGGCGACGGGCTGGCACAGCTGGTCCTTGCCGGTGCCGCGCGAGCCCCACACGACCAGCGGCGTGGCGGAGGGGCACACGCGCGTGCGCAGCGGGGAGTCCCGCACGGCGCGCAGAAACACCAGCACGCGCACGCACAGCGCGCCCGACGACCACGGACGCATCGTTATCCTGGGTGATGAATACATCTCATCATGAAAAAAGGACGGGTAATTCTCTACGCTGGGTACCCTGAGGCCGTTAAAACGGTTCTCGGGGGCCAAAAAGTCACCCGTGACGGTATTTATAAGCAATACTGAGATACTCCACTGTTAAAGTATGCTTTCCTTCAGGCCGATTCCTATAATCTACCATAATGGTAACGGTTTGTTCCCATATTAAAATTTGTTCTAATTATTTGTACAGGAATAACGAACCGTTAACGTTCGCTGATTACAAAAAGTGACCATTAGTAAGCGAAATTGTAGTGGATATTCTTTTCCATAGAATTTATAGAAAATTTTAGTGGGAAGACAGAGTCTCATCGCACGTAATTCAGAAGAACTGTAGCTAGTATGACTGGCAGACCTTGGCAGCACACCAGAGGCTCTACCATGCCGACTTTTGAGGCCGCTTTATTTTTGGTAACAGGATTAAATAAAGCGATCCTATTGCTTGTTGCTGACGTATACGTAAATGAATAGGTTACGTTGCTACAATGCGCAAACCTATGGTAGAGCCACAGGATCATTGTCAAGGGTGTAGTAGACAGCAATTGTTACACAACAGTATTTGCATATTATCTAATATACACCCAGACCATACGCACAGCAGCCATTCATTGCGCGACAATCTATTAATCTATTGACAATTTGTATACTTTTTTATATTTACCCACTACTTATACTTTTTTTTTACTATTAGCTTTTTTAAATAATTTTTATTTTTTTATTTTTTTTAATCATTATTATTACTTTTGTTTTTTTTATAAATTAGTTTTAATACCAAATAAAATAGATTTGTGTTCTTATTATAATCATGTCTTGTTTGTTTGCCGATTTTCTATATATTTACGTGTATAATTTATGTTTATAATTGTTTCCATATAAAGTGAATTCTGTAATTCTTTGGAAATAAACTTCTTTAAACCTAATATTGATTGACATGATTCATTGATTTTGTAGAACCATCATATTGTAATCTTTGGCGTTGTATCTGGAGGTGGTGGGTTCGATTCCCACCCATGGCAAAAAAATATTAGTACATTTTTCTGTATAGGTCTGGGTGTTTATAAAATATAATATGTATTAATATATTATATGATTGTTTCTGGTACACATAGTACAAGTCTAGAGCTTAGTTTGTGACCAGAGCAATATGTGTAAATTGTCAAACATAATATTATTTTATTATATATAATAAATAAAAATGATGATGATTATGATGATACCTATAGAGTCCGGTATCGAGATCGCAGACAGCACACGGTAGCGGCTGGTCGTCCAGCGTGGCCACCGCGCTGACGGGGTCCCCGCCCGTGCGCCGCGCCTCCCCGTGGTAGTCTATGGTGCGCAGGAGAATGCTCACCTCTAGCCCCGATACACAAGCCGACTCTGTGCCATGAAAAAACAATCACTTTTAGGACTGAATTCCAAAACTTGTGCCATCTCCCGGGAAAAAGAAAGAGACGGGAATGTAATTTGTGTATATTCCATATTTTCCTTTTCCCCAAGAGATCACATGGGTAATCATATTTTAATTTGGGAACACCACTAGGTAGGGAAACAATAAAATGTTTTTTTGGTTCCTAGTTAACTTTGTTTAGGATGGCCTAAAAATGATTTTGAAGTAGGTATAGTTAGTTGCTTGGTAAATGTAATAGAATATGACTTCGGTCAAAAAAGTATGTATATTTTATAAATTGGACCCATGAAGCCATCTAGGCGGTCCCAAGCGCCTAGCTAGACTATTAGAATATTTTTCTCTATAAAATCATACATTCAAATTTACCATGTACTGAAACCTCAATGGGCTGTCTTTATGACTGAATTTTAAAGCCATAAATGAGTTTTTTATAAATAAATATTCAATAATCAAATAGTAAACAGAGTCATACCTACTGTAAGTTAGGCTATAATAGCTGTAATACTTCATAATATAGTTAATTTCTTAAAGCTCTATTAAGGGCCCTGGAGTCAATTTGACACGCATACAAACATACTTTCAATATTACAACTTGGCTGTTGTTCGAAGCTATATTTTTTTAATGTTGGTAATTGTACGCAAAAATCTTTCTGTTCTGGGTAATAATAAAAAATAATTTTTAGTTTTGTTTTATATTTCAAAAAAAAAAAATTTAACACAGAAAGATAAATAAATACAATGACCGACAAAAATATATGCGAAAGCTAATTTTGTATGGAAAAGCGGAGTTCGCGATTACGAACGCAGTCCATATTTATAAAAGCAAAAAAGGTATCCATGCTCACCCAATTGGAGAGTACAAAGACCAGGAAAAGTTGTGCTAGTGCGAACCCGACCCAAAGCGCCCAGGGCGTCCGCAAATCTGACCGTGGCGTCATTATGGCCGAAGTCCACTGCTAGAAAGGCGTTTTCTCTTGGTTCAGCCAAGGCGGTTGCGTCGCCAAGTCTAGCGCCTAGAGCGATGGCTCTGGTGCTTACTTCTCGAACCTCTACTTGCTGTTGTAAGCCTGAGCATTCCGCTTCCACCTGGAAAAATATACATATAGTTTTTATTTATTTTTTTCTGGCTTTTTCTATAGCTTTTTTTCATGTGCGATAATTCAGCCCATGATGGACATTGGGATAGTTTATCTTCTTGAAGCCTCAGGGAGGTTGAATTGTATGGGGGCTGTAGAAAATATTCGCTGGTGGCTGTAGGTTGTCTAAACCCTATAACTAGGATTTTGAGTATCCTAAAAATAACAAAAAAATTAACACACAGACATTGGTAAGTATTTACACAAAAATGGGGTTGATAATAAATGTGATAAGTAATGTGAAATGATAAAATAAAATTAAAAAAATATATTAAAAAAAACATAAAAAAATAGTAATTAAATTTGAAAAATTAATCATAGTTTAATATGAAAATGAGAGATGTAATATGATAGTTTTAATGAATGGCGTAAACGCCAAGGATAATAAGGTTTTAAGGTTTGTTGGCGAACTAAATTTTAAGGGAAAATTTTGTATAATGATAATGAGTAAAATGAGCAACTAAAAAACAAACTAGAAAATATATGATCAAGAGTACCCTCATCGAAACCGCATTCATAGATGGAATGGTCCTGGATTATATAGTATATTGTTATTAAATATTCCTCAAGTGTGTTTTTGTGGGTAACTCATCAATGTTTATGAATGAGCTATAAAAAGCCCACGGTAGGGCATCACTATTCTAAATTGTGTTTTTTAATATTGAGATTTTTAGTCTGACTTTGCCTTTCGCTTACGTAGGTATAATTAATGATCAAAAATAATATTTTAAATATAAAAAGAACATTGCGTTTCTCAGACTTTGTTTTGAGATGTGAAATTAAATATAAATAAAACCATTAACACAAAGAAAATATTTACTGCACATAATGTAAAATATTATGCATTGCTTGATAAAACTTATGTAAGGCAGAAATGTTTTAAACAAAGGGGACTTACAGACATTGTGTAAAAATAAATTTTAATACAGTTGCTCAAAAAGTGGCGTATTGCAGGGACGTATAGCGTTCAGGATGTGGGCTATTACATACTCGAGTTTTTTTTTTACCTTTTCCGAACTCGTGCGTTCTCTTTCCCAACTGTCAAAATAATGTCTATTAAAAAGAAAAAAAAACCAACCACGAAGTTTTTACTAAAAAAATTTCATAAAAGTTTTTATGATTCATGCAAACATTTTAAAAAGAAGCTACTAATTTATTTAAATATCAGATTTAATGATTTGATTCAATGAGTTAGGTTAGGTTTCATTAAATTTCATTTTCATATCAATAAACAAATTCTACTGAAGACTTGGCTGTATGGGCATAGTTCCCTTTGCCTACCCAGAATGGGTGAAGAAAACGAAAAAAAAATCTCTGCTTATATTCTTTTACGGTTGGCGATTTTCCAGAAATTTTCTTTGCGAGTTTAGTTATTGCAACTGTATTAAAAATAGTTGTTCAGTACCTACACGTGCGGAACCGTCATTGCAACTTGTTCCGACTCTCAACATTACACATTCAACCCCTCACATTCGGCAGCGCCTCGGCTCGCGTAGACATTTGTCGGAACTCTTTGCAATGACAGGCTTTCCGCGCTCGTAATGAAATATACTATATTAAGCAAGCACACACAGGAACATTTTGAATGCAAAAATGTGTCATATTTTAACTTTGATATCCAATCTATTTAAAGGAGCCTCTAAATAAGAATTTTGACATATTTGCTATGAAACAACTGTCATTAACTGTCCCTTAACTTAGTTAGAGACTCCCTAAGAGTTGGTAAAATCGGGCATAAGATTCCCCAGTTGTGTTGACACCCATACATTGCAGATTTCTCGTTCGCAACTGAAGTGTTCTTAATATTTCATTTGATATGCTTGCTGCATTTTTTTTTTTAGAGTTTTGACTGTAAATTCAAATGTAAGATAATTTAGGCTTGGTTCAAAAGTTAGGTATACTTACTTTTGTTTTCTCCGCATCAATCAGTTTCAGTTGTTCCTCCAGCAGTTTTTTCTTATGTGTAGCCGCGGCCGCCGCAGCAGACTTCAATTCACTGTGTCTTTTCTCCAAAGCATTCTTTAACTCTGTGAACTGCCTATCGATGGCTTCATCAGCCGCAGCGGTTGCCGCTTCTAAACGTCTTAGTTCTGCGGTGACAGCATCTTTAGCCGAACCTAACTTGGTCAAGCACTCATTGGCTCTATATAAAAGTATCTCCGACATTCTTTTTAAAGCTATAGAGAAAGGTACTACGGTGTGGTCGCAGGGTGTGTCGCTATGAGGCCCGTCTGCGCAGTGTCTGCAGAACACGCAATCACAAGTTTCGCAGAAGAGGAGTTCTCTTCCAGGATGTGAGCTACACTGGGGGATGACTTCCCTTCGCTGTCTAGCCATTAAATCTAGGAGCTGGTTAACGAGGAACGATGGCGGAAGAGCAGCGACGCCACCTCGCGGAATAGTAATGAGTTCGCGGCAGATGGGGCATCGAAAGCAACCAGCTTCTCGTGTCTGAGAGGCTGCTATACGAGTGAGGCAGTGTAGGCAGACTGTGTGAGAACACTGCAGAAGTTTTGGTGTGTGTTCACCCCCATCATATAAGCCTGAAATGTTAATTAAAAACATTTAAAATTACTAAATTATAAGGAAATTTAAGTTTAAAGACAATTTTTGTTAAATGATGATTTGATGAAGGATTTTTCACCCATATTGTCTTGGCCACAAACTAATCTTTAGGCTTGTACTTATATGAAACAACCATACTAAATCATATATTTTATGAACACCCAGACAGACAGACTGACAGAAAAACATCATAATATTGTTTCGCCGTTTGTGGTCAATAAATGTGCAATAAATAAAGAAATCTCAACTTTGTTAAAAACAAAAGGATACTTACATAAACAAGTGCCACAAGTAAGGAAACTCTCGTTAAAATCTTCATAGTTGATGGAAACCGTCTCGACTAGAGTCGAGCTCATGTTGGCCATAACAAGGCGTAGTCGAGAACTGTGCAAAAAAGAAAAAATTATATTATAAAGAATAAATAATTATACATACTTTATTATATTATATTAATGTGGAAATAACAGATTTTCACATAATTACAGACATTATAGATAGGTTGTTATTATAAGAGATAAACTTGTTATAATATTATTGATATTAATGTGTTGATTTATACATGCATTTAAAATGGTTACTAAACCTGAAGTGCACTAAAATAATAAAATAATTACTTTAAATATTTCAGTTAAAATTAAATTAATTTTGTGCACACCAGCCTAAGTCTAGTGTTGATTAAAGACAACAGTATTGGTTGCTTTCACTATGCTAATTAATAGGATACTTATAATACTTCTATAATATAATAAATACCACAGTGAGACATACAAAGTTTTTCAGAATACTTAAATATTTTTGTATTCATTATTTAAAATTAGCTTTATTTGGTATAAAAATATGTTAGGTAAAGGTTCAATAATAAGTTAATCTTAGTAAGCCAATAAATAAATATTAACAAAAAAATAATTAAAACAAAAAATTCACCCAAACTTACATAAATTATTTGCTTGGTAGTTAAGTTTAACAACCTGTTGTAAAAAACAAACTATTGTTATAATCATTATTATAGCAAATTGATGCATAACAATTCCCACAGCCTGATTAAAAGCATAACCACTTTTAGTGCTATCAGAATGTGTCCCATCTTATGTAAGTACAAGAAACAGAAAGGGACATTTTGAAAGCAACACACACAACTGAAAGCACTAAAAGTAAATATGATATGAATTGAGTTGTGGGGATAATTTCATTAGGTAACACATGGTCTCTTTACTGAATTAAGTTGAGAATTACAAAATTCTGGGACAAAGTAGACATAGATTATGTACTGCATCTGTCCAATATAAACCAGTTTTCTTAGTTAAGTAGCATATAAAACTAACAGTAAGTATAAGTAAGGTACATACTCGTAATTTTAACTTAGTTCTTTTTCTAAGCTCCAGTTGCACTAAAGTGTCCGTAAAAAATAGTGAATGTACCAGTTTTATTTTGAAAGCCGAATGACAGCTGGTACATTCAAAGTCATTTTCAACTTTAATCATTACAATTACTTTAACAGACACTTTGGTGCAACTCAGCCTAAGCAGCGACACCATCGGGAAACTGCCGCAATCTATAGGTACCTACTAAGTAATCTAAACGAACTTATTTCTTGTCAAGGTGGTAGTCATCTTTCAGGGTGCGGTTACGAAATGGGCGGTCGACCGAGCAGCAAGGATATTCAAATACGTCTTTGTCGTCGCCCATTTCATAACCACACCATTTAGGCAGCATAGTGGGAGCAATCAATGTTGTTAAACAACAATGTATTGATCGACCCCATCAGACAGAGTCACATGCTGTGCTCCAATAAAATAATAATAGGGTTACCCTCTTATTTTAGCTGTTTTATAATTATTAACCGATTTTAAAACGCAATAAATTAATGGCATAATAGGTTAAGACATCTCTTTCAATAAATTAGAAAATTTAGAACATACTGTATAAAGACAGAAATTTTAACCACATCAAATTTTCATTAAAATGGGCCCCAGGAGATTTCGTATTAAACTAATTTAGCTTATCGTAGATAAATTAGTCCCGTCACAATACCTATTACAATATATCAAAACTAAGAAAGCAGATTGAATACCATTATGACTTGATTTGGCCCTTTAATATACCAAATGGTTTTAGTTTAGAACATTCAAAGTCTATTTGAGATGTTTTAAGTGCAAAAGGACTTAACACAGGGCTTATTGGCCCTGACTTGGTTATTCTCTAAACTAAGTGTAATAGTTTTAGTACAAAGTCAGCCATTAATTTATTATATTTCCTTTTTTCTTTTATTATACTTTCTCAATAAGTTAGAGCTCCTATTAAGTTTTGCAAAAATACAGTAGAATATTTTTACATTATTTGGAATAATTTTGATATTTTTTTTTTAATAATTTTATATATTTCATACTATAATAATTTTATATACTTCATCATTTAAATAATTATTTTCAGAGCGCCCGTGAATTATATAGAAGTATTATAGTCTATTTCATTGATAAACTAATAGTCCCAATAAAAATCACAAATACCACCAGAAGAAACAAGAGTTAAAATAATATACCTATTTGTTAATACGAAACTAAAGTCGCCATTTTAATTAAATAGTTTATTGAAATAAGTTAAGCCATTTGCAAAACTAAAATAAAACTATTAATTCTTTATTTAACCTTAATAGTCCTAGATTAGAATTTCTTAAAACTTAAGAGATTATTATAACATTGTTGAGACTAGTCGTGCAGAACCTCGCACGTCCATAAATTGGTTTTAGACCCTGTTCAATACCCTTTCAGAACTTAAAATGTTACTTGGGTGGAGAATGCAACCTTGTGATTGCAAATACAGTGTCCTTAATGAGTGGTATTGAAATATGAAGTAAATTTATATTTATAGATTGCCTAGAGAGCCTTTGGGTTGGGTACCCAGAGGCTTACATGGATGATCTTGGGTGTATGAGGCTTTGTTTTGTTCATACTTTGTTGAGGTAATAGGGAAAAGTACCAGTATATGTATGGTAAAGTAGTAATATATGAAGAATGTTTATTCTTGTTAACATTGCTTGTTTATGTAGTGTTAAATAATAAAGTAAGAAAATACTTACAGAATGGAGCAACAATACATGGAAGAAATAACACAAAGCTATGCTAAGTATACTCAGGTACCAATTTTACTTAATTTAATGCACGCCAAATAAGAAGGAGCTGTGATTTAGAAATGCGAGTGATGGTGACATAAAAATTGCATTTTGACTAAATTGGGAATTTATTATGATTGCGGTTAGGAATAAATAATCAAAACTACATTTATACCCAACAAACTATAATAACAAAAAGACTGCCGTAACCGATCGATAACTATAGAATACTATTTTGATGACAAAGAAACATACTTCCACCAACACCACACTATTTAAAACATAAAAATTGTAAAAACTAAAGAAGTGGAACTTCTAAAGAACTACGTGGTACAATTTTAAGGCCGACCATATTATGGTTTTTAATTCTTGACTCCTTTTGATGCCAATTTATTTATTTATCAAAACTTTCTTGAGATCACACAGTACATTAACCTCAACAAAACACACACAAGGAGGAGGAAGGAGGGAGGGACGGAGGAAAGGACCGAAAATATAGAGCGGTGCCCATTGCCCTTTAATCGCCTTTCCATTTTTGATAACACAAGATGGCCGCCGCAATACAAATTAAAAAAAAAATCTATCAAGCTATCCGTGAGCGTTGATTGGTTGAAGTGAGAACAGAATATGGCGGCAATAAACGAACTCGTTTGACATTTTGTTTTAAAGGCCATTGGCACATGATGGTTCCATATTTTATTATTAGTTTCATGGAAGATTAAAAATAATATAGTGGCGTATTTAATAACATCTTTATCAAATTTCTTTTTTCTTCCAACCCACTTCTGCTGATCTATACACCGCTCATAAATGATTTATAGAACTGCCCCCCTAGCCAAGAGCATCGGCGCTTTTTGCGCCCAAGCGTCGCAGAACGGACAGTGATCGACAGAAATCGGTAGCCATGAACAATTTTTGACGTTAACTTTCATTTTGTTGAACGCGGGAGGGCGACCGCTCGGCCCGATTATTGACGTTCCGATAATATATTTAAAACCCGCGAGTAATTTTGAGTATGATGTTTTATAACACATAATAATTATATTACGAATGAATTGAGAATATAAATTAAAAGCAATATACATTTTTTATCATATTAATGGTGTAAAATTTATTGTATAGTTTTTACACCTTTGGATATTAATGCTTATTTTAACTTACATGCCTAATCGGAACGATATTCGTTATTTTAGTGTTAAAGAGAGAGAGATAAAAAATAAATCCTATTGGTGTAACTATGTGATATCTCGTTTTATTTTACGGGCCAGCGGCCATATTCTGTTCCTTATAACGTGATCGTTAGATTGTCAAAATAACGATTTCCGCTATTAGCGCGCTCTCCTTCAGATCAGGGTAGTTTTTAACCTTCGCTGATTGGAGGAGAGCGCGCTAATAACGGAATTCGTTATTTTGACAATCTAACGCTCACGTTATAAGAAACAGAATGTGGCCGCTGTGCTCTTTACATTTACGAAAATATAAACATTGCAGACAAACTCTTCGGCATTATTAATATGGCACTTTTAAGTTGTAAATATAAACTGAAGAATTCTAAATATAAATTCGAGGCATCCGGGGCGGCCCACGACCAATTTATTTTTTAAAACTCTGTAATCAAGGAAGAAATGTTGCAGTTATATTGTTCTCGGATTGGAAATTACTTTTTGAATAGGTAAGAATCAAAATAAATAAGTGCTTCTAAAGTTTTGTATGAATATGACATTTGGTGATGACGTCACGTTCGTTAAATGCGTTGACAGAACAAATTGCCAGCCAAGAACACGGACGGTGAGCGTTGCGTATTCGTTTTCGTTAAAGCGCTCGCGAGAGGCCAATTTCCCCATACATTTTGACAGCAACCGCTACATACTCGGAGGGAATTGCCAGCCAAGAACACATTTTTGTTCGTTTTTTGCGAATGCTAGACGCTAAATTCGACTGTATACGGGCGGGTGGTCGGGGTCTCCCTTTCGAGCTATATTCTATCAAAACGACGCCATTGTTTTGATTTAAATTAACTCAAAGTATTGTTTTAGAAGTTTTTTATTATGTTGTGTAAATTAAATTGCATAAATTAAATTTATTAGTAACAGCAAATAACGAGTGGCGTCTTTATCGACGCCAAATATAGATTAGAACCACGAAAAGTTCTCTCATACTTACAAAGCATCTTAAAACACAGAGTGTGATCAAACTAAATATTCAAGAATCATAAGGACTAAGGAGTAATATAATAATTTTAAAACTATACCAACAGCAAAAGTACGACTAGGAAAAATTGGAGAAGAATTACGAATAAAAGGAGTCCGACAAGGAAACCTATTATCCCTCAAACTATGCTCGGCTGTATTGGAGGAAATTTTTCGTCAATTACATTGATTGGAATTATTTGGAATAGCTATGAGCTTAACATAAATGGAAGTAAAATATCTCAACTGAGATTTGCTGATAACCTAGTTCCAGTTATTATGCAAACAACTAGCAAGAGAAGTGGAAAAACGGGGCTTAAACGAACCATGTGTGAAAACCAAAGCTATGACAAACAGACATAAACAAACCCTGAAAGTAAGTTATCAAGAAATTGAATAGGTACTTTTATTTAGGTCAAACAATTGCTCCAAAACTTTAAATGGAGAAAGAAATACATAGAATAGTATGTATGTTCTCAGGTCTTTGAAAGAAGTATAAAAAAATCAAGACATCCTCATGCCGAGTAGTTGGAGACCGCTGCCAATGGTATTTGCTGGAGGAGGCCTATGTCCGAGGATAACCTGAACAAATATCTGATCTTGATTGATAATATTGGATAGAAGTGTTACAACATTAAATCAAACAAACCAATATTAGGCAAAAAGTTAAGAAAACATGTATAAATTCTTGTAAAATATCACAAATAAAGTTTATTTTTATTTATTTCTTTATTTTTAATGAAAAGTTCACATTTTCAAAGAAATTGGGGATACCAGGGAGAGTTTAGGTAACATTTTAGGCTTAACAAAGGATTTTTCAGAGCCTTTGTGAAGACCTAGAATGTTTCACAAGCCGCACATACTTTTGGTTTAATATATATTGCTATATTCTTCTTTAATAATATAATTGTATATAGTGCCCTAAAAGAATATGATTTTCCTTGACCATTACTAATAAAGTTACAACTTTTGGTATTTCAGGGACTGATGATGGTCTTTGTGGTTGTACAGAATGACTTTTCACCTTGAGTTTCAAATTTAAAAGAATCCTTTTATACTGGTATATTATTATTAAAAAAAAAAAATCCTAGCCTTAGTAATAATAATACAATTTATACTCAGCCACATTAGATATTTTATTATATACACTATATGACCCATACATGCACACACATCCACACAAATATTCTCTTAACGCTGTAATATATATGTATAATATTGTTAAGTAAAAACTACTTAGTACTATTATATAAATGGTACTAAGTAGGGTATGTGTACTATGTACTATTAGACCTATATTGTTTATACAAGCTCTTTTATTAATAGGAATTTAAATTCCCATGCAAGCACTACATAGTTGGATGGATACTAGTATGGTACCTAGAGTAACGTTTCATTATTTTATATTAATACTATTAGGGAATTACATGTATCCATGAAGGTAAAAACCGTGCCCGTCCGCGCGCCGCTACTGGAGTAAGCATCATTCAATTTGCAGGATGCCGCGCGAGTGACAAATTTGTCACTCACACACACTTTCACATTTTTTACATCCTCAGTCTGACTTGTGCGTTCGGTGGAGAAGGTGGAAAAGATCACCGCTTTTATTGTCGGAAAAATGGTTAATTGTACATTAAAGCTCTGTAGAAACTACTCTTAAAAAAAGTACCTAGTGTCACGTTTTTCAAGTATGTATTTAACATGTTTTTCTTATATTAAACCTTAATAAAAAATTATAACAAAACCCATAATTAAAATATCAAAATCTAACGGTAACTGTCAAACTATGTGCGTCAGTTAGAAGTTGAAGAACTAGTGATGTGTTTTTATTTTTAATGAGAATTTCGATACTTTAAAATAATTTATAATCATTTAAATTTAATTTAATCAAAAGGTATGGCGACTACAGAACCGTCCATCGAGGTTACAAATTAGTGATGTGATTTTATAGTTGATAAACTCAATTTTTGTAAATACTTTCATGGTTATGACATATTATACAATTATTGTTTTTTTTTATATAATACTAATTATATTTTCTATACGTACAGTAGAAAGATCCGGCATTAAAACGTAAATGGGTAGAGGCAATTAAAAGAGAAGAAAATTGGTTACCAGCAAGCATACCCGTGTATGTTCAGTACATTTTGAGGAATCAAGCTATGATTTAATTGTTTACACTCACTCGGTCACCTTCCCAGTGGGAGTCGGGCATAACCACCACATACGGGTGAGGTGGTATCCATAAAAGATTTCCTCCCCCACGCAAAAAAAAAAACTTCCTCTTGGAGGTCGGTCAAAAATGTTGAGATTGCGTTTAGTAGGTAACATGTAGTTAGTTGTGCATGTGTTTTAATTTAATAAAGTAGGTATTTTAATGTATTATCCAAAAAAATCACTAGAAATCGCAACGCGGCAATGCCGCTAGTGTTTTAGGGACATGTGCTTCGGCGGCAACGGAGGATATTAATGATTTTTTTTTTAATTTAGCTTATTATATATTATTTTGTTATCATATTTTTGCTTATTATTTAGTTTATAATATTATGTTTTGTTTTATTAAGGTATCCTTTTTTTTAGAATTAGTTTATTATATGTTATTAATATTATGTGGATTTAAAATATGTAGGTATTGTATATACCTACATATTTTAAATCCACTAGTATTATAAATGCGAAAGTGTCTATCAGGGTGAATTTGAAAGGATGTACTAAATAAGGCTAATATGAGGTTCTGCTATAAAATCTAACAACTTTTCCTATGGAACCATATGTCGCAAATAAAAATAAAAAACTTCCCCGTACAAATGGGTCATTTTAACGTTACTAGTTTGTATGGAGAAGGCCATTTTTTTTTCTTTAGCGATACATGGTTGCATGGGAAAGTTGTTTGATTTTATCATATTAGCCCAAAGTATATCCTTTCAAAGTTATTAAGTCTATTCAAAACATCGCGACGAGCTAGCCACTTGTTCGGTGTAGACTCATACCATCGGCTACGACGAGGTGGGATTAAAACCCCTCCGCTGATTACCTTGGGGCCCGTGATGATATGTGTGTGTATTACAATTGTATATCGATAAATAATTATTAATCTTTGATGACTCTATAAATCCCGAAATATTTGGTTTATATCGATAAGTTATATATTTGTTGTCGGTGGCAGCACTATCGAAACTATTAAGTATGCAATTTAATATTTAGCTTTTTATAATAAAAAAACAATACACTACATAGACACGCGCACACATCATGTTTGACAATAGCTAACTTGTATCTCTTTTATTCTCAGGCAGTTATTTAAGGTTCAGACGCGTTGAGCTGCCATTGGAAGCCACACCTTTTTCGCCGTTTTTCATTTGTTTGCCTCAGAAATTGGCGATACCGGTATCGTACTATTATGAAACAATTTATGTATCATGCTTACTCCATTGGCGCGGGGCGCGTGTTTTTAGCTTTATGCATGTATCTAATGTGGGCATTTGTAGATATACTTACCATAATGGTAAGCTTATCATTTGTAGATATACTTACCATAATGGTAAGCATATCTACAAATCTTAATATTAAACACACTGGTATTCATAAAAAAAACTTTTTGAGTCCTTGAAGAACACTTGTATATAGTAGGTTATGTCTCTTTTTTTACCAAACAAAAATAAATAAGTAAAAAAGAAACAAAACTTATTTTAACTAAAGTGTTCTTCAAGGACTTTATTATATTTTTATCATTAAAACTGTTATTAATTAAAATTCATAATAAAAAATATTAATCTTCATTAATCTGACCCATTTAAATGATACAAGTATCAATAAGAAATGTTAATAATGATACCAGCATTTCTTATTCAATACTCTATGTTTAAATGGGTCCATCCGACAGACCTAGACACCTTTAAACTTGTCCACCTATATGTCTGTGCCACCTATATTGATTCTGTTAATGTATATTTAATTAAATATTTCCCAGAATATTGATTTCTTAAAATTGGATAATATTCACAATAAAACATAAACAAATTAAAAGTAAATATTTATTTAATAATTTTGTTTGGCTTGGGCCACTCTAAAACTTTGTGCACCATAGTGCACCATCAAGAAAGGTCACAAACCTTTCTTGATGGGGAAGGGGGTCCTTGAAACTCTGCAAAGTATAAATACCTGAAATAAAAAAAATACAAAATTGTACTTAGTTTAATAAAAAGACCATTTTTTTTTTAATAACAAAAATCACAATTGCAACATAACTGGGTTGGAGTCAGGTTTTACTATCTGTGTCAGTTGACTCCACGCTTCTAAATATGGTAGGAGAGTGAATTTGAGACAATGTTCTAAGCAAACCATGGATTTACCGTGCGGGTGCCGGGTCCATCGCATGGTTGAAAGGCAGGGGAATGAACTGCAGCGTTCCCGGACTTGAGACCGCGAAGTAGGTTTAAAGGCCTTTTAAACTCTCACCTGCACTGTGTTCACTACCCTCTCTACTCAACCAAATACTATTAATTTAATTTAAAAAAAAGTAAGCGGACAATTTGTAATTTATTTTTCTTAACTCACCTATAGTGTAACATTATATTGGTTATTACGCTGCACAAGCCATTACAATTTGGGAAGACTCTTCAGATTCATAGTGCAGAACTCTGTCTATTCCAAGGTATTTTAATGACCCCCTGAGATAACCATTTGCCTGCTTCACACATATCCTGTATTGGTCCGCTGAGGTATTAATTAGGTACGGAATCCGTGACAGGGGTAATCAATCATGGTTCCAAGGCATATCCGAAATCACCTGAAATAACATTTATTTGTATGAGAAACAAAGGTAAATAGATGGGTGTTGTAAACACAAAGGTCCGTTTTTTTTCGCCTATTCGGCATACAAATGTTTTAACAACGTGTCTTATCAATTATTAAATATATAACCTTAGAAGCACTTATTTATTTTGATTCTTACCTATTCAAAAAGTAAGTTTCCAATCCGAGAACGATATAACTGCAATATTTCTTCCTTGATCAGAGAATTGTTAAAAATAAATTGGTCGTGGGCCGCCCCGGATGCCTCGAATTTATATTTAGAATTCTTCAGTTTATATTTACAACTTAAAAGTGCCATATTAATAATGCCGAAGAGTTTGTCTGCAATATTTCTATTTTCTATTAGGTTTGTTTGTAATCAAATGTAAAGACCATTGGCCCGTAAAATAAAACGAGATATCACATTGTTACACCAATAGGATTTATTTATTATTATCTCTCTCTCTTTATCACTAAAATAACGAATATCGTTCCGATTAGGCATGTAAGTTAATTATAACATTAATATACAAATCTGTAAAAACTGTACAATAATTTTTACACCATTAATATGATAAAAAATGTATATTGCTTTTAATTTATATTCTCAATTCATTCGTAATATAATGATTATGTGTTATAAAACATCATACTCAAAATTACTCGCGGGTTTTGAATATAATATCGGAACGTGAATAATCGAGCCGAGCGGTCGCCCTCCCTCGTTCGACAGAATGAAAGTTAACGTCAAAAATTGTTCATGGCTACCGATTTCTGTCGATCACTGTCCGTTCTGCGACGCTTGGGCGCAAAAAGCGCCGATGCTCTTGGCTAGGGGGGCTGAAGTCTTGACTCACAGATAAAATAGAGTACTACGTACAGATGACAATCTTCCATACAAATTCACTAGGCATCTTGCACTTCCCAAGTGATTTCAGCCATTACTTTTTTTTTTATAGCAGTGGATGATAGTAAAACACCCGAATTGAAGCAGTTTTAATTTTCATTGGAACATGCAAAGATATTTCGAACTATGAGTCCTAGTTTTTTTTTTACTGAATATATTCCATATAAATAATAATATATACGTATGGGAATTTGAATAAATTTTGAACGCTTTAATGCAAAAGAAAGATCCAGTCTGCCACATTCTGTTCTTATAACGTGAGCGTTAGATTGTCAAAATAACGAATTCCGTTAATAGCGCTCCGTCCTCCAATCAGAGAAGGTTAGAAAACTGCTCTGATTGGAGGAGAGCGCGCTAATAGCGGAAATCGTTGTTTTGACAATCTAACGATCACGTTATAAGATACAGAATGTGGCCGCTGAATTTAATCCATCTCTGTGATACAATTACCCTGCGGCCACATTCTGTTACTAATAACGTGATCGTTAGATGTCAAAGTAACGATTTCTGCTATTAGCGCGCTCCTCCAATCAGAGTAGTTTTTTAATCTTCGTTGATTGGAGGAGAGAGCGCTAATAACGAAATTCGTTATTTTGCCAATCTAACGCTCACGTTATGTGTAATAATGTGGCCGCTGGATCGTTATTAGACCAATTTAAACAAATTTTAATCCATCGGTCATATTTGTTCCTTATAACGGACACATTAGCTTGTCAAAAAAAAAAGAAATTCTTTAAAATACAACAATCAGTAGGCTAATTACGAATTAGATGGTAATAGCGATCAAAATTACTTTCAACATAGTTTAAAACCTTTATAAATGAGGTTGTAATGGCGATTGCGTTACAATGTATTATCCGTTAAATATTTATAATTACTGCGCCATTAAATGGCGCAGTAATTATAAATTTCAAAGACGAAAATTGCAATCGTTATTATGAAAATATTTCCGTAATTAGCCCAATGAAACAAAGAGGAATACAAATCATAGACTCTACTCCCCTGTCTTACAGATGCTTTTGGCTTGAATATCTTTATTTTGACAAACTAATGTTACCTTGAAAAAGCAACAATTATGGTCGCAGTCCAGTCAAATATGTTTACATTGGTCTAGTAACGATCATGGGTCCTTGGACGACAGCGCTGGATTAAAATAATGGAGCCATCTAAAGATTCCTTTATTTATTGTTGTCAAAGTTAGCGTTCATAATCCATATTGGAATTCTGAAAAAATATCTGTAATGTTTCGTATATTTTTTATTTAAATATGTTAAAACATGTAAATTTAAATCAATATAATATAAAAAGAGCCTAATATTGTCTTATTTACTATCGCTTAGCCAAAACTACTAGCCAAAGGACTAGGTACATCATATTTGAATTAGTTTACCTTTGTGGAGACCCACTAATAATGTATCAAAATTAAATCTCGATGGTTAAAACTAATAAATAATTAATATTTAAGTAAAGATGATAGACACACTTGCAACTTGTACGTTCTTATCAGCGAACCTTTGTTTGTACTCTTATAAAACTAATTTACATTATTACATCTTTTTTTTTATAAGTATACAGGGTGAATTTTTCAAGTGTGCCTTCATGGCAAATCCTAAACTACAAGGTATATCGAAAAATGCTCAAAGGAGTCAAGGGGCCGATTTTGATAAAAACTAAAACTGCATCATTAGATTTTTGAAAAAATAATTTTCCTAGCCGGGAATCGAACTGATTGATTTGAAAAAAAAAATCATGCTGTATCGGGCAATTCTCGCGCTTTCGACATTCGTCTCGATTCGAGATTTTTACACGAAAAATTACTAAATATGTAATTTTTCGTTCAATATTTATATATTTGCCCACCAGGTGGGCAAAATCGTTATTTGAAGACTTTTTTACAAATGGGGCCAGGCGGGCAATTCTCGCGCTTTTGACATTCATCTCGATTCGAGATTTTTACACGAAAAATGACTAAATATGTCATTTTTCGTTCAATATATTTAATATTTATTTCGTTTAATGTTCGATATTTTTTAACGAAAAATAGCATATTTAGTCATTTTTCGTTTAAAAATCTCGAATCGAGATGAATGTCGAAAGCGCGAGAATTGCCCGCCTGGCCCCATTTGTAAAAAAGTCTTCAAATAACGATTTTCGTGGGACTCATATCCGCCATACATACTACTGGTATATACTTATTTGGTATGTTTTCCTGAACACAATGTGCGGTTGTGACTTCCTAGGGGTATGGAGGGGGGAGCAGTGACGTAGCAAAGATGGCGGCCCGGCCATACTATTAAGCGGTATTTCTAGAGAACTAGGTACTTAACCGATTTACTTAAACAAGGTGTCTAATGAAAGTTCATGAAATGTAAAGTACATTTTATGAAGTTAAATGAAGTACATTTCATGATCTTTCATTAGACTTCTTGTTTAGGTAAATCGGTTTAGTAGTTATCTAGAAATACCGCCCGGCCGCAATTTTTTCTACGACACTGCTCCCCCCTCCATACCCTTAGGAAGTCACAACCGCACTTTTTGTGTTCAGGAAAACATACCAAAGAAGTACATACCAGTAGTCTGTATGGCGGAGATGAGTCCCACGGAAATTAATTTTATGTTTGGAGACCGGACTATTTAGTTTACCGTTTATTATTACTTACCAGAATTTGATACTTATAAGGGTCACTTCAGCTGGTGCAATAATACAGCGTGACTTTTTTTTTCAAAATCAACCGGTTCGATTCCCAGCTAGGAGATTTTTTTTTCAAAAATCTAATGATATAGTTTTAGTTTTTATAAGCGACACTAACAGCTGGTGTAATAATACAGCATGATTTTTTATTTTTCACAATCAATCGGTTCGATTCCCGACTAGGACATTTTTCAAAAATCTAATGATGCAGTTTTAGTTTTTATCAAAATCGGTCCCAAGACGCCTTTGAGCATTTTTCGATATTCCTTGTAGTTTAGGATTTGGCCTTAAAGGCACACTAGAAAAATTAACCTGTATTATAATAAACCTTAAGACTTAAAAACACTTTGGTACAGTTTAAACCCCGGTGTGTACCAATGAGGTTTAAATCTAAAAATGATGTACATTTGTTTACAACACCACTATAGTGCCTCGTAGAGAACATTAAGCTGTCCGTCCCAGATTCACTATGCCAACTTCTGAAACTGTTTATACCTATATAACCGAGCTAGCCACTGGTTCAGTAGTAGGCTCATATTATTAGCTACGACGAGGTGGGATTAAAATCCCCTCGGCTGGGTTGGGTTACCTGGATACCTACTACATATTATTATTTGCATCTTATCTTATCTTATCTTATTAGTTTTTGGGGCTGACATCAGTCAGGACACTTCGACCCAGTGGGATCTTTTGTGTATTCCCCAGTCCTTTACTCCTCACTCGTCCTTTCCATCCTCGAATATGCTGCAGACATATTTGAGGACGTCCTCTAGTTTGAGGAGTCTGTAGCTTTCCGGTTCCGGGTAAGCCTGTTGTAGGTATTTCAATCTGTAAGTGGCCCTTGCATCGCACTGGCACAGCAGATGCTGCATTGATTCTAGCTCATCAGAGCAAAATCTGCATCTGGGATCGTCTCTAATTCCCATTGTATATAGATGTTTATATGTCGTGTAATGTCCCGAGAAGATTCCCACTAGTAGCCTTATTTGTGTTTTGTTAAACTTCCAGATCTTATCCAGACCAATTGCCTTTGTACCAATGAATTTCTTGGAGTGTGTTAGGCCTTGTTGAGTTGACCACCAAGTTGTATGTTTCTCATTGGCAAACTCCTTTAGTGCATTGTTTATTGTTTTACTAGGTATGCCAATAAATGGTTCAGGTCCCATAAAAGGGGTTTCTGATCCCTTTCTAGCCAGTTCGTCTGCCCTTTCATTTCCCTCGATTCCCGTATGCCCCGGAACCCAGGCTAGTCTCACCCTGTTGTTCCTACCGATTTTATTCAACAGTTTAACGCAGTTTAAGACCAGACCAGATTTCGTCTCATATGAACTTAGCGCTTTAAGTGCCGCTTGGCTATCGCTGAGAATGTTGATAGTTTCTCCGTGAGAATTCCTATCTAGGATCTCCTTTGCACAAACAATTATTGCGTACAGCTCCGCTTGGAAAACTGTAGGGTAATGGCCCATGCTTACAAGAATATCGTAACCTTTGGTATGTATTCCTGCACCCGTTCCTGATATCATCTTTGATCCATCAGTAAACCAGTTTTGACAATTACTGTCCAGTTTAGAGCCATCTTTCCATTCCTCCCTTAACGGGAAGTATATATTATAGTTCCTTTTGAATATTCGAACAGTAGAAATGTTGTCAGCACACATTTCTAGAATCCTATCGAGATTTTTATTAGTATCCATTTTTGTGTGAACAGTTTGTGGCATATTTGGAAACCACTCGTCACTATTTTGTAGACGATATAGTGATTTCCTTGCTTCTATCTCTATTAACACGTGTAGAGGTTTCAGATTTAGTATAACCTCCATTGCTGCCGTCGGTGTTGTTCTAAAGGCGCCTGATATGGACATACATGCCAATCGTTGTAATTTTGCTAGCTCCTTTTTACAGGTGCCAAGCTTGGTTCGTGGCCACCATACAATGCTTCCATACATTAGCATTGGTGCCACTATGGTATCGTATATCCACCTCATCACTGTTGGCTTTAATCCCCATGTTCTGCCATATGCCGATCGACACATAGCAAAGACTCTTATTGCCCTTTTAATTGCCATGTCAACATGTCGTCTCCATGTGAGATTTTTATCCAGAATGACTCCTAGATATTTTACCTCTGTTGACCACTGTATTTGAGATCCGAACAGTTTTAAAGATGTTAATCCCGTGAGATCTCTTTTCTTTGTAAACAGCAATGCTGTTGTTTTGCTCGGGTTTATTGATAGATGTTGTATGTTACACCATTGTTCAATAGTTCCCAGTGCCTTTTGTGCTACACTAATTGTTGTACCCACAAATTTTCCGTTTACTAGTATAACTAGGTCATCGGCGTATCCTATTGTTTTATATGGGCCAACATTCAGCTTAGTAAGAATTGAATCCACAACAAGGCTCCACAGTAAAGGAGAGAGCACTCCACCCTGTGGGCATCCTTTGGTTGTAGTTATCCTCATTTCCTCTCCTAGTAGTTTTGATATAACAATTCTACCCCTTAGCATATTTTGTATCCATCTACAAATGGTTGGTTCTATGCCGTGTCTTTTTGAGGCACTATCGATCCCTTCAAAGGTTGTGCGATCAAATGCCCCTTCTATGTCTATGAATATGCCTACACATACTTCTTTATTCTCCAATGCCATTTCAGCTTTTTTAACAACATGATGAAGTGCTGTTTCAGTCGACTTACCCTGCTGATAGGCGCATTGAAGTCTGTGAAGAGGAGTCCTTATTAGTGGTCCCTCCCTAATGTGTCTATCTAATAATTTCTCCAGTACTTTCAATAAGAAAGATGATAGACTTATAGGCCTGAATGACTTTGGTTCTTCATAGTTATCTTTACCTGGTTTTGGTATGAATACTACCTTAAATAATCTCCATTGCTTCGGCGTATATCCGAATGCAATAGATGCTTTATATAGTCTGCTAATGTAAGAATTCAGTATCGGCAGTCCCCTTTGTAGTAGAATGGGATATATATCATCAGGACCCGGTGATTTATATGGTTGGAATTTACTCAGGGCCCATTTGATTTTATGTTCGTCTACTATTTTTTTCGCAGTTCCCAATCTTGTTTAGTGGTATGTACTGCCTGTTCACTGACACTGTTTAAGTTTTCCACTAGGTTGTCAGTTATGATTGATCCTGGAAAGTGTGTTTTGAACATTATTTCTAATGTACTTTTCCCAGTCTCCGTTAACTTACCGTTTTCGTCCCTTACTATCATAAGTGGATTGGCCTTTGTAGCAGCCATTGCCTTCGTTATTCTCATGATGGCAGGTACCGATTCAATCGACTCGCAGTGTGTTTTCCATGCTTGCCTTTTTGCCTTTCGCACTGCTTTATTATATTCTGTTAATTGCCGTGCATATTCACTAAAATCATTTCTTGCTTTAGCGATATTGAAAGCCTTACGGGTTACCTTGCGTAGCTTATCTAAATCTGAGTTCCACCAAGGTACCTTTTTAGCCAAAATTTTTTGTTCCGGACAGTTATTTGTCCATGCCTTGTTGATTGCTCTCTCAATCCTGTCCGCTTCAAATTCTAAATCGATAATGGAATTGAGCTTACCTTTATTGTCTCCTAGTTCTACCTTTAGGTCACTATAGTATGTTTTCCAGTTGGTGTTCCTAGGATTCCTCCTTTGTACGGTTTCAATGTTATGTTGCATCATGTACCTAAAGCATATGTATCTGTGATCAGAAAGAGATATTTCATTAGACACATGCCAGTTTTCTATGTTAGAGACCGTATTCCTTGTGGTCATTGTGATATCCAGCACCTCGGCCCTTCTAGCATTAACGAAGGTAGGCCTGTTACCCTTGTTTAAAATTATTAAGGAAGAACTTACCACATAGTCCAGTAGTTTTTCCCCTCTTGTATTGTTGTCTGTGCTTCCCCAGACAACATGATGAGCGTTTGCGTCACATCCCATAATGAGGTGCTCGTTGCTTGTAGAGCATCTTTTCACTAAGTTCTCAATTCTAGGTGTAACGGGCTCCTTGTCTTCGTATGGAAGATAGGCAGAAGCTATCAATGTATCCATCCGACCTTCTCCAGATATTAATTTTATTGTTGTAAGATCCCTGTGACAGAAATTAGTTAGTATTATTGCATGTATGCCATGTCTGACATAAATGCAAGTTCTAATATTCCCATCATTAGCCTGGTGTATATAACCACCTGTGTTATCCAAGCCCTTAACCTTTCCTTTATAGAGGTATGGTTCTTGTATCAAAGCAATATCATATTGATTTGCTGTAAGTGCTCGTGCCAGAAGGGCAGTCGCCGATTTGCAATGATGTAAATTAATTTGTACAAAATTTAGGTACCTTTTTATGGAGTTCGTCATTCTTGATAATCCCTTTTGTGTCTTTTGATATGTAGTGTATGTTAAAGTGCGTGTATTTATGTGTTTCTGATATGTGAGTTAAGAATGCGTGTGTGTGTGTGTATGTAATTTGATAAGCGTGTGTTTGTGTCTGTCTCTTGTGTGTTAGGGATTGGTTGGGACCTCCATGGGGCCCTCCTCTGCTCCTGACGTTTCCGACTGCTCGCCTTGTTCACTCAGCTCCAGGTCGACCAGTCCGTCTAGCAACTCTGCTGTCTTCACCGAGGTGGTAGGTGAAGTTGGTTTAGTTTGTGTGTGCATCG
Organism: Monopis laevigella; assembly: GCA_947458855.1. Lineage (NCBI taxonomy): Eukaryota > Metazoa > Arthropoda > Insecta > Lepidoptera > Tineidae > Monopis > Monopis laevigella. The sequence continues at coordinate 21,252,494 of OX381580.1, read as the reverse complement.
GTTTTCAGGAGTCTCATCGATTTCTTGTCGAGGTGGTAGTATCATATTAGGAGCGGTTACGGAATGGGTAGTTTATTTGATGATAAATCAGCGAGGATATTACAGTATAATCGTAATGCATGTTCGTCTTTGTCACTGCCAATTTCGTAACCGTCACGATATGCTATTCCGATCGTGGGGCTATTTAAAATGTATTGTTAGACCCCATTCATGGACTTTGTAGAGTAGATACAAGGCATTCACATGTTGTGCTTCAATAACATATAATCAAATAACACAACAAAACTTCGCTCTAAATACCAATTAATCTGTCTAAGCTGTGATATGCGATGAATCGAATTTATTAAAATTCGTCGTAACGGATTACTCCACGGTTTTTATATTTTGTAAAATCTTCTTATACAAAATCCAATTATATACAATTTGTAAGGATTTTTCTTGCGGATGATATTAGGTTTAGTCGGATAAGTATGTAGTGAGGCCTAAATTAGAAAGGCTCCAGTTGCCTTTATTTTAAAAACTTTACCTATGACAGGAAGAAAATGTAGTGCTGGACCAATAACTGGCAGTGAGGATGGACCTGGAATTTCTTTCCATGATTTGAGATTTGCCGGAGTACTGTTCGAAGTTTTGCTATCGGAACTGCTGACTGCTGCTATAGTCCTGTGAAAGAATATTGGCTAATTAATATGTTGGTAGTTGGGTCGTATTCAAAATTTTTGTACATTTTTACATCTCAAAACGTCCTTGTGAATAGTGTTGAAATGGTTAATATTTTTTAAATAAGATCTATATATAATTTAAATATAGGTTTTCCAAATTAATACCTCTAGTATTCATAAACAAAGAAATTATACCGGTAAGTATAAAAAAATCTGTTTTGCTATATACACATCGTACTTGGTTCATACAAATAATTATGTCTCCAGACACACGTGTGTTACAAAAAAGTAATTTAAAAAAAAAATCTAATTAATTTTAGATAATTCTAAATTTATCTAACTGCATTATGATTAGTACCACGTAATTCTTATAAAATCAATAAAATTAACACAGAGATACTTTAATTACTTACAATTTAACACGTGTCCACATTATTTTTCATTTTGGTTATTCCCTTTTGTAACATTAATTTTAGCAGATTTGTAGCAAACAACCTTTCGTTATCGAGATATTAACTTTTCTAAAAACATTCGTTCAGGGTGCGGTTACGAAATGGGTTTCGAGCAACTCAACTGAAACCGAAACTGAATTGACGATAAGGCAGCTAGTATCTTAAAATATACTCGTAATGCAATTCGTCATTGTCGCCCCCCATTTTGTAAACATTTAGCCGGCATAGTGGGAGCGATCAATATGGTTTAGGAACAATTATTGATTGACCCCATTCATGGACTTTGTAGGTCTGCTCACCACCAGGTAGATACAAAGTCACATGTCGTGCTCCAATAATATATATATATATATTTATATATAAATATATATAATTTGAATTCTAGAATCAAATGGTCTTCTTCCTGAAAATCAATATGCTTTCAGAAAAGGTAAAAGTGCATCTGAAAGCTTTACAACGTTGATAACTAAAATTAAAAATGGCTTTCAAAATAGTTCTTCAACAGTTTGCGTTTTTCTCGATATTCCAAAAGCGTTTGACTCAGTAGATTTACAAATTATGGTACAAATATTATATAATTTATCCATTCCAGGCAAATTAATTAAATGGATTTATAGTCTTTTATATAATAGAACTGTACATATTAAATTTAATAATATATTACATGATCTAATGGCAGTTAATAAAGAAGTAATGCAAGGGTCTGTGTTATCTCCTCTATTGTTTATTTTATACGTGTCTCAAATATAAAAATATGTAGATACTACTAATGTAAATAATTTGCAGACAGATATATAATAGAAATCAAAATATGAATGTAAGCTTCAACTATCTTGATGTTGCTTTAAAACAATTACATAATTACTACCATAACAAGTTGTCTATAAAAATTAACCCTATTAAAAGTTCTGTTATGATATTTAACACACAAATGCACTTATTGCGATGAAAATAATGCTGATTTCTAAATCATGAAATTAAATGTTCTAACATTTAATTTTGCTATGTCCAGAATTCAATTTAGAACGTCTTATAATGGCAGCCGATTTGTGCGACAAATTAAATAATACCAATATATAATAGTTAAAAAAATTGCTTTGTAATGTAGACTGTTTTAATACTTTATATGATTATATTATTAAAACTATAGGACCATTATAAAAAATATACCACCTGGAATTTTATATTTTTTTGACTGTTAATTATTATATAATAAATGCGGCCGATGGACTTGTATCCACACATACATATCATCACGGGTGCCTTACGGCGCCCGAGACCGCCTAGACGGCCCCAGGGTACCCAGCGGAGGGGTTGTCGTAGCCGATGGTATGAGTCTACACCGAACAAGTGGCTAGCTCGTCGCGATGTTTTGAATAGACTCAATAAACAGTTTCACAAGTTGGTATAGTGAAACCGGGACCGACAGCTTAACGTGCTCTCCGAGGCACTATAGTGGTGTTGTCAAACAAATGTACATACATTTTTTAATTAAAAACTCATTGGTACACCCCGGGATCCACGGGATGTATCCAGTGCTATGTTAAAATAAATAAAAAATAAAAATTGAATTCCAATATGATGTTACCCAGAGTCGTGTTCGGAAACGTAACACTTTAACACTGGGTAGTGTAACAGAGTGCGACAAAAATATTGAAAAATGCTTAGAGAAGAAGAGATGCATATAGTGTAGCGACATTACCCAGTGTTAAAGTGTTAGTTTACGAACACGCCCAGGGTGTTCCAATTTAGGTGTAATTATAACCTTTGCGATCTTTCGGGAAAATAAAATCCAAGCGGAGCTGTACGCAATAATTGTTTGTGCAAAGGAGATCCTAGATAGGAATTCTCACGGAGAAACTATCAACATTCTCAGCGATAGCCAAGCGGCACTTAAAGCGCTAAGTTCATATGAGACGAAATCTGGTCTGGTCTTAAACTGCGTTAAACTGTTGAATAAAATCGGTAGGAACAACAGGGTGAGACTAGCCTGGGTTCCGGGGCATACGGGAATCGAGGGAAATGAAAGGGCAGACGAACTGGCTAGAAAGGGATCAGAAACCCCTTTTATGGGACCTGAACCATTTATTGGCATACCTAGTAAAACAATAAACAATGCACTAAAGGAGTTTGCCAATGAGAAACATACAACTTGGTGGTCAACTCAACAAGGCCTAACACACTCCAAGAAATTCATTGGTACAAAGGCAATTGGTCTGGATAAGATCTGGAAGTTTAACAAAACACAAATAAGGCTACTAGTGGGAATCTTCTCGGGACATTACACGACATATAAACATCTATATACAATGGGAATTAGAGACGATCCCAGATGCAGATTTTGCTCTGATGAGCTAGAATCAATGCAGCATCTGCTGTGCCAGTGCGATGCAAGGGCCACTTACAGATTGAAATACCTACAACAGGCTTACCCGGAACCGGAAAGCTACAGACTCCTCAAACTAGAGGACGTCCTCAAATATGTCTGCAGCATATTCGAGGATGGAAAGGACGAGTGAGGAGTAAAGGACTGGGGAATACACAAAAGATCCCACTGGGTCGAAGTGTCCTGACTGATGTCAGCCCCAAAAACTAATAAGATAAGATAAGATAAGATGCAAATAATAATATGTAGTAGGTATCCAGGTAACCCAACCCAGCCGAGGGGATTTTAATCCCACCTCGTCGTAGCTAATAATATGAGCCTACTACTGAACCAGTGGCTAGCTCGGTTATATAGGTATAAACAGTTTCAGAAGTTGGCATAGTGAATCTGGGACGGACAGCTTAATGTTCTCTACGAGGCACTATAGTGGTGTTGTAAACAAATGTACATCATTTTTAGATTTAAACCTCATTGGTACACACCGGGGTTTAAACTGTACCAAAGTGTTTTTAAGTCTTAAGGTTTATTATAATACAGGTTAATTTTTCTAGTGTGCCTTTAAGGCCAAATCCTAAACTACAAGGAATATCGAAAAATGCTCAAAGGCGTCTTGGGACCGATTTTGATAAAAACTAAAACTGCATCATTAGATTTTTGAAAAATGTCCTAGTCGGGAATCGAACCGGTTGATTTTGAAAAAAAAAGTCACGCTGTATTATTGCACCAGCTGAAGTGACCCTTATAAGTATCAAATTCTGGTAAGTAATAATAAACGGTAAACTAAATAGTCCGGTCTCCAAACATAAAATTAATTTCCGTGGGACTCATCTCCGCCATACAGACTACTGGTATGTACTTCTTTGGTATGTTTTCCTGAACACAAAAAGTGCGGTTGTGACTTCCTAAGGGTATGGAGGGGGGAGCAGTGTCGTAGAAAAAATTGCGGCCGGGCGGTATTTCTAGATAACTACTAAACCGATTTACCTAAACAAGAAGTCTAATGAAAGATCATGAAATGTACTTCATTTAACTTCATAAAATGTACTTTACATTTCATGAACTTTCATTAGACACCTTGTTTAAGTAAATCGGTTAAGTACCTAGTTCTCTAGAAATACCGCTTAATAGTATGGCCGGGCCGCCATCTTTGCTACGTCACTGCTCCCCCCTCCATACCCCTAGGAAGTCACAACCGCACATTGTGTTCAGGAAAACATACCAAATAAGTATATACCAGTAGTATGTATGGCGGATATGAGTCCCACGAAAATCGTTATTTGAAGACTTTTTTACAAATGGGGCCAGGCGGGCAATTCTCGCGCTTTTGACATTCATCTCGATTCGAGATTATTTGCCCACCTGGTGGGCAAATATATAAATATTGAACGAAAAATTACATATTTAGTAATTTTTCGTGTAAAAATCTCGAATCGAGACGAATGTCGAAAGCGCGAGAATTGCCCGATACAGCATGATTTTTTTTTCAAATCAATCAGTTCGATTCCCGGCTAGGAAAATTATTTTTTCAAAAATCTAATGATGCAGTTTTAGTTTTTATCAAAATCGGCCCCGTGACTCCTTTGAGCATTTTTCGATATACCTTGTAGTTTAGGATTTGCCATGAAGGCACACTTGAAAAATTCACCCTGTATACTTATAAAAAAAAAGATGTAATAATGTAAATTAGTTTTATAAGAGTACAAACAAAGGTTCGCTGATAAGAACGTACAAGTTGCAAGTGTGTCTATCATCTTTACTTAAATATTAATTATTTATTAGTTTTAACCATCGAGATTTAATTTTGATACATTATTAGTGGGTCTCCACAAAGGTAAACTAATTCAAATATGATGTACCTAGTCCTTTGGCTAGTAGTTTTGGCTAAGCGATAGTAAATAAGACAATATTAGGCTCTTTTTATATTATATTGATTTAAATTTGCATGTTTTAACATATTTAAATAAAAAATATACGAAACATTACAGATATTTTTTCAGAATTCCAATATGGATTATGAACGCTAACTTTGACAACAATAAATAAAGGAATCTTTAGATGGCTCCATTATTTTAATCCAGCGCTGTCGTCCAAGGACCCATGATCGTTACTAGACCAATGTAAACATATTTGACTGGACTGCGACCATAATTGTTGCTTTTTCAAGGTAACATTAGTTTGTCAAAATAAAGATATTCAAGCCAAAAGCATCTGTAAGACAGGGGAGTAGAGTCTATGATTTGTATTCCTCTTTGTTTCATTGGGCTAATTACGGAAATATTTTCATAATAACGATTGCAATTTTCGTCTTTGAAATTTATAATTACTGCGCCATTTAATGGCGCAGTAATTATAAATATTTAACGGATAATACATTGTAACGCAATCGCCATTACAACCTCATTTATAAAGGTTTTAAACTATGTTGAAAGTAATTTTGATCGCTATTACCATCTAATTCGTAATTAGCCTACTGATTGTTGTATTTTAAAGAATTTCTTTTTTTTTTGACAAGCTAATGTGTCTGTTAGACCTGTGAATAACAGATTTAGTAACACCGGCGCCCTGGCTTCCGGATGGACCTTTGCTTTCTCTGCCAGCAGCAGAAGCAGTATCATCTGGCCCGCCCAAGGACTGACACTTATTCCCAGTATTGGGTTTAAGTGTCCCTTCCCTGTGCCCACCACGATGCACTGCAATTCCACTGGCAGAGGCCACGGTGGCCCCCTCCTTCAGCTTACTGTCTGATAGACCTTTGCTTCCGTTGCCGGTAGCGGTGGCCCGTCCTTTTGATTGTGAGCTTTCTGCCTTTGCGCTAGGCGCCTTTGCTTCCTCCGCAGAGGAAACCTCAGCCTTAGGGGCTGACTTGGTTTTTTTTAATGAAAAAAAATCCATGGGGTATTTTACAATACTTCATCCCATTAGTTCCCCACCCTCCATGGAGTCCTCAACGTCGGGGATGCTTATAGAAGCACCAGGGCTACTAACAGAATATAGTCCTCCAGAGTATGTTATCCGCGAGGCTAAACAATACATGAAACCAAAGACATGCACTGCCGCCTGCAGACCCCATACCCCAGAGGGCTCGCCTGGCGGCCGTCTGACGGACACCGCAGCCGATTGATCACAGTTGGCTAATCTGCGACCGCCCGTGTCGAAAAAAATCCGGACCAAAGTGGTGTGTTGTAGTCAGGAAACAACCTCCACAGGTCTCCTTTCCACTCAACCACCAGGACTCCTTCATCCTTTCATACGGGTCCCCGCGCACGGCACAAACACGCGGGTGGGCATTGTGTGTGTATGTATATATTTATAAACTATAGATAAGCACCCACTACTCATCCACAGCGAAGTGTGCTGTATAATATATATAAGGAGTGATTGTGAGGAGTTGTGGGAAGGTTTATTATATCAAAAATGTGAATGAGTGTAATATAATAGTAAGTATATAACTATATAAATATTAATAAATACATTATATTTTGCATATATATTATAAAGCCATCTCCATTGTCTAGGAGCTCTTCCCCGAGTGAGAGTAGCCCCCGCCTGGATGCATAGAGGAATGCTCCGCAGGAAAGGGGAAGTTATATCAATAAGTGCATAGATAAGATATATAAAGCATATTCCTACGGCCAGGCAATGCAGTGCGCCCGATATACTCTGCTATTGTCGGTATCGTGAGGTGGATGACAGCTGCACGAAGCTCACTGGCCGACAACATTGCCCAGGGGGGATGACCTGCATAAGGCAGGTTCACCACCAAGCCAGTCTCGACCGCCCTACCGTCCGCCGCGGCCAGAGACGGTGATGGTGACGTGGACATGTATATTCGGACTTTAGGTGTGCGTCTGTTAGTCCAACTTCGTGCACTTGGACATACTTACGCTAACGGCTAAGTTAGCCAACACCTACTTACCCCCCCATTATTATTTGCATGCCTTTAATGGTAAAATATGCTGAGCAGACTAGTATATAAGATATATTGTACCATATTTTGTGAAAAGACAGAGTTTATTATTATTGTCTTGACTCCATGTCAGAGGCCAATGAGCAGTAATAGTTAGAAAACTCTACGTAGTACTCTATTTTATCTGTGGAAAACTCACACCAGGGGTACTGTGCTATTACTTGATTTTGAGCTATAATATACATGGTGACTTTGAAAGGATGTACTTTGGGCTAATATGAGGTTCTACTGACCAATACGAACAACTTTTCCCATGGAACCATATGCCGCAAATGAAAAAAAATATTGCCTTCTCCATACAAACTAGTAATGTTGAAATGACCAATTTGTATGGGGAAGCTAAATTTTTTTTTCATTTGCGACACATGGTTCCATGGGAAAAGTTGTTCGATTTGATCAGCAGAACCTCATATTAGCCCAAAGTACATCCTTTCAAATTCACCCTGTATATGAACTAAAATTTGTACGGAAAATAGTTCAGTGCTCCAAGCGGAAATTATGAGAACTAAAAATGCGAGCGTGTGATTGGTCAAAATGCGGAAAATTTGTACGGAAAATAGTTTAGCGCTCCAAGCGGAAATTATGAGAACTAAAAATGCGAGCGTGTGATTGGTCAAAATGTTAAGGCAGTAGTAACGTTAGTTAAGTGGGCAGGAAAAGGATTCGCGAACTAGAGCGTCAAAAAACATCTAAATGTTGTTTTCAGTTATAATAAAGTTTTTTTTTGCATAAAAAGAACATGGAGGTGTAGATTTTATCTACTCGATCTTAATTACATAATTTCTTTATAAAAAAATTGTTTAGTTTTAAAATGAGAACTAAAGTAATGTTTTTTGAATCGTAAATCAAACTTTGGGTGTCTTTTCAAAAGTTAATATATTTTTTATAAAAATACTATCTAATTAGGATCGAGTAAGTAATATTTACACCTCTACGTTCTTTTTCATTAAAAATAAACTTTGATGTCACTGAAAACAACATTTACACGTTTTTAGACGTTCGAGATCGCGAAACCTTTTACTGGCTTCTTAACGAGAAAGTAAATGTTAAAAAAACTCATACTAGGGCCACTGTTTCTTGTGTTGTGTTTACGAAAATTTTGTAATTTAGATTTCTAAATAAAAAAATATGGATTACACCAACCAAATAGGTCTGAATGGGCAATGGAGATAACGTATGCATGAGAATCCGCGATAACTTTGATATTTGAGATGTTATAAAATAGGTACACAAACTATCCTTGACTTGGTTACTCGTAAATAGCGGTGAATTTCCACAACAACCAATAGGGTTGCTTTATTTTTGGTAACAGGATTTATGCCCGCTCACTATAAGGTTCAAAGGAACCGTTTATTACCCCCCCCCCCCTCATCATTTTTTTTTTTGGTTAGGAAATAATAAAATTCCGGCTTTAAGAAGCTTTTTTTGTCCATTCATGCTGTAGCAAAAAAACGAAAAAATGAAGCCGGCATCGGATGCCGATTTCATGACAACGATGCGCATCGATGCCAAAAAAATACGAAAACGCCCATGTCTAGCGCAAAGTACCGGGAAGTTACTAAAATACCTTTGTTATTGTTTTAAACGCGTTTGCGGTAATAAATAAAAAAGGGTTGCCAACTTAGGAGATTTTAATTCCCATTTTTTTTTATTTAAATAAAAAAACAATGTTACGTAACACTTTGTTCGAAAACCCCCTTCCGCCCCTGTAACGCATCGTAACGTTTTTCAAGATGGTGAACGCAGACTTCGTGATTACGAATGCAGTGTCCTTAACAAAATATGTCGCAATTTAATTCTTATTTCACCTGCTTGATACTTAGGTACCTACCTCGCATTGCAATAATATCTTGTCTGCCGTTTCCTAATATCGCTGTTTATCTTGTTATCACATTTGTGATGATTAGTATCTGAATATAGCTACACACCTACATAAACAAAATTCATTTCAAGTTCAGCGGTATAACTGGTTGGACGTGATCACACAAAAAATATAGCGTGCAGCGAACGGCTGCTACTCACGAAGACGGCCTTCTGACGTAAATGTTGTGTTCAAAACGTATAATTTTGTTTATTTACTTTAGTTAGTTCAAGTGTGTGTTTTTGGATTGTTTATAAGTTCTATTAAATGTTGTCAACTAAAGTAAAATCAACGTTTGTTACTGGGAAGAAGTATCATCTTTTAATCAGGTAGGTACAGACCGTCTAATATAAGTTGGCGTTCCAGTGGCGGCGCCTCCTACGCTCGTGTTGTTTATTTATGTATATTTTTCCTACATCCCACTAGAAAAAAAATCTGATTTGATTGCAATTTAAATTAATTGGTAGGTTTTCTAAATCTGGGTAGGTATTTAACCAGTCAGGCGTCCAGCGCCGCAAACCCGTAGTTCCTTTTTTGGCTACACGCCAACTTATATTTGACGGTCTGTAATATGATGTTACCCAGCGTGTTCCAAATTAGGTGTAATTATAACCTTTGCGATCTCTCGGGAAAAAGAGAGACCCAAATATTGCATCGATTTCTTTTCCTCAAGAAATCATATACACGATTATAAATATTATTATGATTTTGGGATAAAACCGGGAACCATCGATAAACAGATCGAACTCGTTAAATGATAAAAATGTGTAGGAGAAAATGGGTAGACCTCGATCGACGGGAACGTCAAATCTCATACATTTGAATTTCGGTTTCGATCGACCCTTATAGTAAAGCTCCGGCGAGGTGTCTGTAAATCAGTCTGTCTACACAAAATATCTCAAAACTACTAATTTATAGATCTTGTTGACCCTAACTAATATTATCAGTAAATTAAGAACTTTTTTGTGAATATTAATGGGTTCTCTAAATTTGTATTAAATTAGTTTTGCTCTATCACCAACAGTTTTTGAACATCGGAGACGTCGATGATGAGATCGGTGGAGTGAGCAGTCTGCAAAATGTGTGTAGAATTTGGCCTTTCAGGTGCTGCGGAATCCCGGCAGCACTAGTGGAAATGGCTTTAGTCCACCGAAGAGTATTGTGTTGTAGTAGGAATAACTGCTTCTATACCACGATGCGAGTTGCAAAGTAAAGCTGCAACCTGAAGATGTTGTTGATGAGATCGGTGGAATGAGAAGTGCTCTCTGTAGTCGAGCCCTGCAAAATATATGCAGAAGTTGGCCTTCCAGGTGCTGCGGAGTTCCAGCAGTACTAGTGGAAATGGCTTTGATCCACCGACGAGTTGTGTTGTGCGACGTGGCTGCGGCATGTAACTGCCTATGTAGCCTCTTCAGGAGGCAGGATTATAGGCAGTGGTGATGCTGTACCAGACGTCGACGATTTAGCGCGTAGAGCAGGTATGATTAGAAATGCCCCCCGCAGAAAGTAGTGATGCGGTGGGGGCAGTGAGATCTTGAGATCCATCCATAGATAAAAAAGTGGGCAAGTATTTGCAGCTGTGCAGAGTTATACTTCCGGGCGAAAAACAGCGGTTCCCAGGAATTGTTAAAAATATTCTGTATAAATGCGCCCATATTGTTGTAAAAAAATATATGATAAAGTTTGGGAACTTGCGGTATGTTCATTTTAATACGGGGTCACCAATTATGTAGGAAAGGTGACAAATTAAAGTATGAAATAGAAATTAATAAAAAGGTTTATTATTTACACTACTATCACTTCTTACATTTATTTACATTATTATTGTGGAGGAATGAAGGAACTGAAAGTATATTTTAGGGAGGGCGAGGAAAGATAAAAAAAGGGGTTTAACACCAAGGATAATCATTCTAGTATGTACAGGAACGTGTGGCGCGTATAAGAAATTTTATTCGACTGATAGGGTCGCCGAGCTACTGCGGGAAATAACAAAAGAATAAATAATGTTCTGGAAGGATTTGAAAATTTTGACTTTAGTTGTAAGAAATCGGGTTGTTCTCGTTCAGGACGATTCTCAAGGGTTGTTCCCATTGGGTGGATTTTCCCAGAATATATTATTTATATGAAGGAGATTGCTTTCAATACACAACAGTTGAGTAAAAATTAGACTGCTTCAAATTAAAAAAAATACGAAATGCGTGGTCACCCTATTCTACGCTTAATATGAAGAATTTTGATTTTTTTTAATATTTCAACAGATTTACAGACACCGGAGCTTCACTATAAGGGTCGTTCGAAACCGAAATTCAAATTTATGAGATTTGACGTTCCCGTCGATCGAGTTATAGAGATCGACCGTATTCATAATAATATTTATAATCGTGTATCCCTTGAGGAAAAGAAATCGATGCAATATTTGAGTTTTTTATTTTCCCGAAAGATCGCAAAGGTTATAATTACACCTAAATTGGAACACCCTGGGCGTGTTCGTAAACTAACACTTTAACACTGGGTAATGTCGCTACACTATATGCATCTCTTCTTCTCTAAGCATTTTTCAATATTTTTGTCGCACTCTGTTACACTACCCAGTGTTAAAGTGTTACGTTTCCGAACACGACTCTGGGTAACATCATATTGGAATTCAATTTTTATTTTTTATTTATTTTAACATAGCACTGGATACATCCCGTGGATCCCGGGGTGTACCAATGAGTTTTTAATTAAAAAATGTATGTACATTTGTTTGACAACACCACTATAGTGCCTCGGAGAGCACGTTAAGCTGTCGGTCCCGGTTTCACTATACCAACTTGTGAAACTGTTTATAGATGGGTTATTGAGTCTATTCAAAACATCGCGACGAGCTAGCCACTTGTTCGGTGTAGACTTATACAATCGGCTACGACGAGGTGGGATTAAAAACCCCTCCGCTGGGTACCCTGGGGTCGTCTAAGCGGTCTCGGGCGCCGTAAGGCACCCATGATAATATGTATGTATGTATATAAATGCCTGTAAGTTATTAAAATTCAAGTTCTTAATGAGACAATACAATATAAAACCCTTTACAATATAAAGGGTGTTGCATCGCGTATAAGAAATTTTATTCGACTGATAGGGTCGCCGAGCTACTGCGGGAAATAACAAAAGAATAAATAATGTTCTGGAAGGATTTGAAAATTTTGACTTTAGTTGTAAGAAATCGGGTTGTTCTCGTTCAGGACGATTCTCAACGGTTGTTCCCATTGGGTGGATTTTCCCAGAATATATTATTTATATGAAGGAGATTGCTTTCAATACACAACAGTTGAGTAAAAATTAGACTGCTTCAAATTAAAAAAAATACGAAATGCGTGGTCACCCTATTCTACGCTTAATATGAAGAATTTTGATTTTTTTAAATATTTCAACAGATTTACAGACACCGGAGCTTCACTATAAGGGTCGTTCGAAACCGAAATTCAAATTTATGAGATTTGACGTTCCCGTCGATCGAGTTATAGAGATCGACCGTATTCATAATAATATTTATAATCGTGTATCCCTTGAGGAAAAGAAATCGATGCAATATTTGAGTTTTTTATTTTCCCGAAAGATCGCAAAGGTTATAATTACACCTAAATTGGAACACCCTGGGCGTGTTCGTAAACTAACACTTTAACACTGGGTAATGTCGCTACACTATATGCATCTCTTCTTCTCTAAGCATTTTTCAATATTTTTGTCGCACTCTGTTACACTACCCAGTGTTAAAGTGTTACGTTTCCGAACACGACTCTGGGTAACATCATATTGGAATTCAATTTTTATTTTTTATTTATTTTAACATAGCACTGGATACATCCCGTGGATCCCGGGGTGTACCAATGAGTTTTTAATTAAAAAATGTATGTACATTTGTTTGACAACACCACTATAGTGCCTCGGAGAGCACGTTAAGCTGTCGGTCCCGGTTTCACTATACCAACTTGTGAAACTGTTTATTGAGTCTATTCAAAACATCGCGACGAGCTAGCCACTTGTTCGGTGTAGACTCATACCATCGGCTACGACAACCCCTCCGCTGGGTACCCTGGGGCCGTCTAGGCGGTCTCGGGCGCCGTAAGGCACCCGTGATGATATGTATGTGTGGATACAAGTCCATCGGCCGCATTTATTATATAATAATTAACAGTCAAAAAAATATAAAATTCCAGGTGGTATATTTTTTATAATGGTCCTATAGTTTTAATAATATAATCATATAAAGTATTAAAACAGTCTACATTACAAAGCAATTTTTTTAACTATTATATATTGGTATTATTTAATTTGTCGCACAAATCGGCTGCCATTATAAGACGTTCTAAATTGAATTCTGGACATAGCAAAATTAAATGTTAGAACATTTAATTTCATGATTTAGAAATCAGCATTATTTTCATCGCAATAAGTGCATTTGTGTGTTAAATATCATAACAGAACTTTTAATAGGGTTAATTTTTATAGACAACTTGTTATGGTAGTAATTATGTAATTGTTTTAAAGCAACATCAAGATAGTTGAAGCTTACATTCATATTTTGATTTCTATTATATATCTGTCTGCAAATTATTTACATTAGTAGTATCTACATATTTTTATATTTGAGACACGTATAAAATAAACAATAGAGGAGATAACACAGACCCTTGCATTACTTCTTTATTAACTGCCATTAGATCATGTAATATATTATTAAATTTAATATGTACAGTTCTATTATATAAAAGACTATAGACCAATTTAATTAATTTGCCTGGAATGGATAAATTATATAATATTTGTACCATAATTTGTAAATCTACTGAGTCAAACGCTTTTGGAATATCGAGAATAACGCAAACTGTTGAAGAACTATTTTGAAAGCCATTTTTAATTTTAGTTATCAACGTTGTAAAGCTTTCAGATGCACTTTTACATTTTCTGAAAGCATATTGATTTTCAGGAAGAAGACCATTTGATTCTAGAATTCGAATTATATATATTTATATATATATAAATATATATATATATTATTGGAGCACGACTTTGTATCTACCTGGTGGTGAGCAGACCTACAAAGTCCATGAATGGGGTCAATCAATAATTGTTTCTAAACCATATTGATCACTCCCACTATGCCGGCTAAATGTTTACATAATGGGGGGCGACAATGACAAATTGCATTACGAGTATATTTTATGATACTAGCTGCCTTATCGTCAATTCAGTTTCGGTTTCAGTTGAGTTGAATTTACGAAACCCATTTCGTAACCGCACCCTAAACGAATGTTTTTAGAAAAGTTAATATCTCGATAACGAAAGGTTGTTTGCTACTATTTAGTAACTACCAACATATTAATTAGCCAATATTCTTTCACAGGACTATAGCAGCAGTCAGCAGTTCCGATAGCAAAACTTCGAACAGTACTCCGGCAAATCTCAAATCATGGAAAGAAATTCCAGGTCCATCCTCACTGCCAGTTATTGGTCCAGCACTACATTTTCTTCCTGTCATAGGTAAAGTTTTTAAAATAAAGGCAACTGGAGCCTTTCTAATTTAGGCCTCACTACATACTTATCCGACTAAACCTAATGTCATCCGCAAGAAAAATCCTTACAAATTGTATATAATTGGATTTTGCATAAGAAGATTTTACAAAGTATAAAAACCGTGGAGTAATCCGTTACGACGAATTTTAATAAATTCGATTCATCGCATATCACAGCTTAGACAGATTAATTGGTATTTAGAGCGAAGTTTTGTTGTGTTATTTAATTATATGTTATTGAAGCACAACATGTGAATGCCTTGTATCTACTCTACAAAGTCCATGAATGGGGTCTAACAATACATTTTAAATAGCCCCACGATCGAAATAGCATATCGTGACGGTTACGAAATTGGCAGTGACAAAGACGAACATGCATTACGATTATACTGTAATGTCCTCGCTGATTTATCATCAAATAAACTGCCCATTCCGTAACCGCACCTGAAATGATCTCGACAAGAAATCGATGAGACTCCTGAAAACCGATGCACACACAAACTAAAACATGACTTGATTACTTGAAGGTTTCGCATCTGTATTGGGGTGGTTAACGAATCCGGTCTATTGTATTTTCAGGTTCGTTAGGACCAGTTGAAGATTTTAATGTATTAAGTGCTGTTCTTTACAAAAAATATGGCCCTATAGTAAGATTAGAAGGCGCATTCGGATCTCCTTGTAATATATTTGTGTTTGACGTCGACATGGTTGAGCAGGTTGCTGTACCAAGTTTTTTATTAGAATTTGTTACATAAATAATTGATGTCTTATTAACTGATAATTTTCTTACATTCAAGATTTTACGTGGAGAAAACAGCATGCCTGAAAGGCCTGCTTTTGAAAGTTTAGAATATTACAGGAGAAATCAGAAGCAATCAACTGGATTACTTACGGAGTATGTAAAAAACAAAAGTGAAATAATTACCTACTTATTAATACATTTTAAAAATACTTCTTAATAAAATTTTATTTAATTAATTTTATTAAGAAGTATTTTTTAAATACCTATAAAAAAAAAACTTCTATTTTACATAATTAACAATAAGATTAAAACGAAACTTGAATACTACTTATGTATTAATAATTAAGTATGCTAACATTTTCAGACAAGGCGAGCGTTGGAAAACATTTAGATCAGCAGTAAATCCAGTAATGTTGCAACCGAAAACAATTAAATTATATAAAGATGACATTGATAAAGTTGCATTAGATATGATTGAACGGTAAGATTAATTAAAAAAAACAACAGTGGTTATTGGATATATACACGGTAAAGTAACATACATACATACATACATATCATACATACATACATATTATATTTAAATTACAGAATGAGGAATATTAGAAATGATAAAAATATAATAACAGAAGATTTTGAAATAGAAATGAATAAATGGTCTTTAGAATCTGTTGGTGTGGTAGCTCTGGGAGGTCGTATTGGCTGTTTAGATCAAAATTTAGGTGAAGATTCTGCTGCTAGAAGGTTAATCAAAAATGTACGAGACACTTTCATTGTAAGTGATGAGTTAGATAACAAACCTTCTCTTTCGCGTTACTTTGAAACACCTAAATTAAAAGAAGCAATGAACATTTATGGAGAACAAATAGAGTAAGTACTCGTCAATTTATTAAACATTAAATTATATAAACAAAAATCATCAATTTTATTCCATTTGCAATAGCAACGATAGGTCCGGACCCATTGACAAAGCGTCAATGTCAAAGCTCGTGATAAGGCTCGTTCCGTAACGGGTGGCCCTTTGAGTACAGAGGCTCTACCATGGGTTTGCGCATTGTAGAAACGTAACGTATTCATTTACGTATACGTGAGCAACAACCAATAGAATCGCTTAATTTTTGGTAACACGATTAAATAAAGCGATCCTATTGGTTGTTGCTCACGTATACGTAAATGAATACGTTACGTTTCTACAATGCGCAAACCCATGGTAGAGCCTCAGACTATTTTATTCAAAGGGTCAGCCTCGCTATTCAACGGGGAAATCAGCGAGTGCACTTGGCACACTACGTTAATAAAATTGTCATTTTTAATTTTAAAGAAACTAATATTTGTGTTTGTAATTCTGAGGTATTGTAATCTTAATATTATTGTAGTCAATAAAATTTTTACTTGCCTAGAAGACGTTGTTACTAGTAAAAATAAAAATGCTAGAGCATTAAGGTATTTTTTTTCAGTTTTTTATACTCATGATGATAATAAATATAATAGTTTAGTAATAAATATTTTTTACAGAATAACGAAAATATTTATAACGAAAGCAATAGAAGAATATAAGAAACGTAATACAAATCCTGAAAATAAAGGAGTGTTAGAAAAACTACTGGACGTTGATATAAATACCGCCGTGGTGATGGCATCTGACATGCTAGTAGCTGGAGTTGACACTGTAAGATATAGAATATTACTATCTTGGTTAATACCCTATGGTTCCAATATATACTAATATTTACATACCACAATACCACCTAGCTAGACGGTCTCAATGTACCCGGCAGAAGGATTTGTTATGAACCTGTTTGTACAATATACAAACACTAACACTTGTTCATTATAGCCTCAGAATACGTCTCGGCTATTACGAAGTGGAAATCATCTCGTGACCAACTTGTGAAACTATATAAAAATCTCGAGCCCTATTCTTAGTCTATATAGAGTAAGTGGCAAACTTGTTGCAGTGGTTATGTCTTTATAATAATTATCCTGTCCGTGTGTAGGTATGTTTTTTTTGTGAGTGTTTATGTGGATTCGAAAATGGTTTAAATTCACAATTGGACCGCAATCGGGTTTTATTTTTAGCTTTGCATTGGGCAACAGCAAACGCAACGAAACGAGTCAAAATAACGTTTGCTAAACCTGCTAAGAGCACAGACATAAGATCTTGGCCCTAACGCAATACTAGGTCTGTGGCTAATAGCAATAAACCTAAATTTTGGGCGGGATAACGTCTGTCAGGTCCGCTAGTAGACTTATAAATAATGTCACAGTAGAATAGTATGTACTAATGAATTGTTAATAATCATAGAAAAAGAATAGTCTTTTAAATTCTACCCTTAACATAACACCCAGCCGTTCACCGTTAAAAGGAAGTGCAAATTAAACGATGAAACCAATTTACGGTGAAAGATGATAAAGTATTTTTAATTGATTTCAGACTGCTCACACGATGATTGGAGCTTTATGTTTACTGGGTGCACATCTAGATAAACAAGCAAAGCTACGCGAAGAAGTTTTATCCACTTCTCTAGGAGAAAGGCGACCATATCTGAAGGCCTGTATAAAGGAAGCCTTACGTATTTACCCAATTATTGGAGGTAATTTAAGACGTGTTACCAAAGAATATCATTTGGGAGAATATTTAATTCCGAAAAAGGTAAGCTTATATAGTCACATTTTGATCTGAGAACAATAATTAATAATAAATAAATATAAAAAAGTTCTATGAGCAGACGTGAGTATATAAAAATGGAATAAAATTTAATTAAAATATTTTTAATTTTCTTTTTGAGGATATTTTTTTCTGCTAATGTTAACACATTCTATATCGATGTTGTACATAAGTAGATAGATATGTATTTTAGAAAAATAATAAGTAAGAGAATAGGGGAAGCGATTTGAGATCTAGATTTAATTAATTTATAAATAAAAAGAAACAATAGACAAATGAGATTTTTTAAAGAAAATACTACAGACATACTACGCACTAATTTTTATGTTTATTTATCCGCTAGTATTTTTATATATCTTTATAAATGTTTTAGATGAACATAATTCTCATGCATGAGTTTCTGTCAAAGCAAGATAGCCAATTCCCGAGGGCTGGAGAATTTTTGCCAGAACGTTGGATAACTTCTAAAGATGATCCTATACATTACGGGCAGGCTCATCCTCTGGCGTACAGTCCCTTTGGTTTCGGAGTTCGTATGTGCATAGGCCGGAGGATAGCAGAACTCGAGATCGAAACCTTTCTTTCGAGATTAGTCGAAAATTTCGAAATCGAGTGGTTTGGCCCACCGCCGAAGAGGAAGTCGTCACCTATTAATTATATTGAAGGACCATATAATTTTATTTTTAAGGACTATAAAAAAGTTTAAGTTTTTAATTATTAATCGCCTTTTTATTGTTAATCGCTGCTTTCAATAATTTATACTATATATTTCGGTAGTTATCATGGTTACTATCCGTCAAAAAAGTATAATATTATATCGATTATTGTAAAGTAGTTATTCTTTGGGTATTAAAATACTTATCTAAAGTACGTATATAATACGTACGTAATATTTTGTTGGTTTAGCCCCGATTTCGCTAAGGGCTGCTTGAGTGACATTTTTATTATGCATTTTCCCAAGATGCGGTGCCGCTACATGACAGTCGTATAAAGCGGCGAATGACGCCACTGAAACCATGTCTTTGCCAACAAGATGGTTTCCTACATAGCGTTTTTGACACCGTAACTTTAAAAAGCGCGACGACCATATAATACGGAGCTGAAGAGTGTTCAAACTTTTTAAATATTTCATTGAACAATTTATTTTTAAAATTACAAAATGTCTACTGGAGCTGATGGATGGACACGTTGTGTTCTGTTTTCCGTGAAATACGGCCGTGGAGTCTCGAACATTCCGTCACCGTTAATACGCTCTTTTTACGACCGTTGTATTGCGTCCGCTATATGACGGCACCGCTATTGGAAGAAAACCAAAGCTTTACGAGACTTTACCCTAAATGCGTTTACCGACGGTCAAAGTTTAATTTTTTTGGCTAATTAATATATATGGTGACTTTGAAAGGATGTACTTTGGGCTAATATGAGGTTCTGCTGATCAATACGAACAACTTTTCCCATGGAACCATGTGCCGCAAATAAAAAAAAATATTGCCTTCTCCATACAAACTAGTAATGTTAAAATGACCAATTTGTATGGGGAAGCCAATTTTTTTTTTCATTTGCGACACATGGTTCCATGGGAAAAGTGTTCGATTTGATCAGCAGAACCTCATATTAGCCCAAAGTACATCCTTTTAAATTCACCCTGTATATATAATTCTGTGCTATGATTTGGGATGTCACATGCGCAGACGCTTTGGTTGTGCGAGTCACATTTCAATTTCTTCCAACACTGCTGGTGCCGCGCGTCTAAGGCGGAAATCAACATAATAAAAAATAAACTCGCTGCGTGTCTCCTTTGTATTTCTTTCCTCTGCTGTTTGTTTGGTTGTTGGTTTCACCGTGATCGTGGTCTCCGGAGGCCAAGAAGTTTGCCAAGTCAATTAGCAAACTACTTTATCAAAAATCCGGTGAAAAAATCCTGACGGATTAGCTTGAAGATACTTGGTACTCATAGTAACACTGCTGGGTTGGAAGAAATTTATTATTAATATATTTTTGTGTAATTTCTTTTGTTATTGTGTTAGATATTATTTTGTAAATAGTATTTAAATATTGGATACCCTACTTACTAATGTCCTACTGAAATAAATAAACTATTATATAATTAGTTATATAGTAAATTTTAATGTATTTTAAAAAGTGATGACATGTTAGCAGTTGTGTTAATAACTTGCTCTAATAAAAAAAAAACCGACAGTAAACAATATCTTGTTTTTTTTTTTCAAACTTTTTCACACTTTGCGGTACCTACCTAATAAAATTAAATATCTTTCTATAGAACAAAATATTATATAATTTCTAATTTAATTTTGAAACGACAATAACCTTGGGAGATAAGGACGAGTGATAATTATTCCAAATTTTTATATAACTGAAAATTAATTATTATTAAAAATATAAAAGAAATAACATAGGTACTTACACTGTACGCTGAAACGGAACTCCGCTCCGTTCAAGTTATAAGTCTAAACCCAAGAGGAAAAAAAGTGGGGTCTAAAGAATTTTCAGGAAATAGCATCATTTGAAAGAATCATTTTTTGGATTTTCGAAAGAGACCGGTCGCGGTGGGGGGCGGCGAAAACGTAGTAGTGGTAGGTAGTTGCTTTTTTAACTGTTCCATATGTCAGGATACTCAGGATCGAAAGGTGCTACAACAGTGAAACTTTGTATGTTTACTCTTCTTATAAAACTAATAAGTATAGGTTCAAGTATTCACAATTTTATTATATTTTTTATAGGGGAAGAAAGGCGTGTAATAAAAATGAGTGATTTTATTTAATATTTTCACGAAACACATCTCTCTTCAAAATTTTAAAATTCATGTTTTGTAATGAGATAACTATATTTTTAACACAAAAAATATGACGGGGAAAGCCGGGCCAACAAAAGAAAAGCTAGTTAATTTTAAGTCTCCATTGTCACTTATATATATTGTACCTTGCGGTAGGTTACGGTACAAATATAATTGAAATCAAAATAATTTTATCATTTGACCACACAGATATAGATAAATAGGTTAAGTTTATCAAAACAGTTTATTATATGAGCGTAAGTACAGTCATTAATAGCATGTTATTTTAACGATTTTTTTTATTATTTTATCTCACCAAAACAAAACAGTCGAAAAAATTATAATTAATAGGTTTTTGGAGTTTTCGTCCTATATAAAGGGTGACTTTGAAAAGTTGCACTTTGGGCTAATATGAGGCTCTGTGATCAAATCGGTCGCAAATGAAAAAAAATTTTGGCTTCCCCATACAAATTGATACGTTTATTACATTATAGGTATTATTACATTACTAGTTTAGAAGAAAGCTTTTTTTTTTCATTTGCGACTATGCAAAAAGTTGTTTGATTTGATCAGTAGAACCTTATATTAGCCCTAGGTACAACCTTTCAAAGTCACCATGTATTACATATTGTCACCAATCAAGTCTTGCGACTAAATATGGAACTAAAAAATTGTCTTGTAAAGTTTACGAAAGAATCCCCTTGGGCGGGGCGGGGGCTGCAGTCACGCGAACCCAACCCCGGTGTGTACCAATGAGTATTTAATTAAAAAAAATAGAGGGCGTCTGTGTATAAGTAGATAACAAGCAATGACAAAATTCGTGAGCGGAGAGTGGAACCTGGTTGGCTCAACGGTTGAGCGCCTTGCCGCGTTAGTAAGGTTCGTGGGTTTGAGTTCCGCCACCAGGATTTTTTTCATTGCATTCTTATCTTTAAAAATTTAATATAAGATTATCCTATAAAGGAATTTATAAATATGCATAAATATAAAATACTGAAAAAAGTAAAAACAAAAAACAGACTCCTCTGCCATCTTGTATTAGAAACTAGGACTTCTAACTTCACTCGTATAAGAGTTATTAGAAGAAAGCTAATAGAGGGCGTCTGTGTATAAGTAGATAACAAGCAATGATAAAATTCATGAAAGCTGACTGGAACCTGGTTGGCTCGGCGGTTGAGCGCCTTGCCGCGATAGAGAGGTTCGTGGGTTCGAGTCCCGCCACCAGGATTTTTTTCATTGCATTTTTATCTTTAAAAATTTAATATAATAAAAAAAAAACTTTTGCAACACTATAGTGTCTCGGAGAGCACTTTAAGCTGTCTGTCCAAGTTTCACTACACCAACTTGTTAAACTGTTTATAAATGGGTTATTGAGTCTATCCAAATATCGCAACGAGTTAGCCACTAGCTACGACGAGGTGGGTTTAAAAACCTCTCCGCTGGGTACCCTAAGGCCGTCTAGGTAGTCTCGGGCGCGATTTAACTTTTTGCAGCGAGAATTCTTTCGTGAAACGGACTCTTGACTTCCTGTGCTACAGAAGCGCCGTCACGGCTGACGAACTTGAGTGGAAATTCTCGGTCTCTAGGTGTAAATTCTCGAGATTTCGACATACATGTCGGCTCGATATATTCCAATAAAACTGACAGTTTTCTTTATAGTTTTGTCAGTTTATATTCAAATATATTGAACAAACATAGTCAGCAGAAATAGAGCCCAGCGGCCACATTATATAGTAAGTATATGAAGACTCCGAAGTAAAGCAAATAAAAAAACTCATCAGCGGACTAGAACTTGGCGATCAGAACCCTCCCAGTTTCTTAGGAAGATGAGGAAACTTGCTGGTCACTCGCAACTAACGACGCCATCCGAGTCATATAAAGCACCCAGCTTCCAGCAGATCAGAGCCGCCTTTGCCATCAGCTAAGAAGCTTCCCTTGAATCTTTAGCCTCTATGGAAGACCTAATGGAGAAAGCTTTGACCAACATCCATCACTATAATTTCACCACCACCCATCCTCACAATCTTCTATCGTTACAATTTACAACGGCCAAAACTTGTCATTACTAAATTTGTAAATGCAAAAAACGTCGTTGGAACTTGCAGATTACGAGAAAATATTTCTTCCTCGCGCTCTCGCTCACGTTGTAAATCTCCACAAATTTAGCTGTTCACCGCCGATTTGAAAAAAAGCTATAAAATTGTCGCTTTCATGTTCGTGGAAATCAGAGTCTCAAAAAAACTAGTTATTCCATCTATGGTGACGGAAGTCGATGGAAACTCTAACAATCGCCTTAGTATTTTTGACCGAGACACAAGGGGATGTTGCCAAGTGCACCGGAGCAGGCATGTCAGTCATTACTATAACTCAAAGAAACGAAAATCTGAAACGAATCTTTTTCAGGAATTCTCCCTCTTTCACGCGACAAAACTTAAAAAAAAAACAAGAAACAATGTGAAACAATGTGGCTACTGCTGAATGTGTCGTCCTCTCCTTTCCGGTTCTAGTCATTAAAAAAAATGTGGCCCTTAGCGATGCACTTTCCAAGCGCCTGAACAATCGAGATTGCATACAAAAAAAAACATCGTACAATAGGGTATTTGACTTCTTTTATATGATTCTTCATTACATAATAAACACACCACTTTTATATTTCTGGGATCTCTACTCTATTATTATTAAAAATCAATGTTAAAGTTTGAATTTCCACAATGGCGCTAAAAACGCTGTGTTGCAGGCTATGTCAAGCATTAAGTGTGACGTAACACGCAAGTAAACAAACAAGCACAGATTAAATAATCTCCTATATATTATACTCTATTCTATTTCATCTACATGATTTATAATCTGTGTATTATTTTGTTTACTTGCGTGTGATGTCACCAGAAGATGTACCTCTATATATATGTATGTATCTACTTAGCTAGCTAATCCTATTACTTATTTGTTCAGTGAATCCTATTTTAAATGTCTTTTATCTGATTCATTAAGAATTGTTTTAATTTTTTTTTTAAATAGAAGCTTAGTTTTGTGTGTTTCTTGTCCATGGGCTTCAGTCAACATAAGCCCATGTTTACGTGGAGTATCGCTATACATTACTCCACGCTAGTTACAAGAGTTGGTGACCACAATTTATAGTATATTTTTAATGTACTCAAATAGCCTATTGACATTTTATCTACCTACAAAAAATATTTGTCAAGAGAAGATATTTATAAAAGGTTTTTTTTTACTTATAAATACTATTTATTATTTCAAACTTTTATATTATATTAAAACTTAGAAAACATAATGACTATTATAAAGCTAGATAATAATAAAAATTTAATTAATGAAAATAATTAATTGAGTTCCTCTGGAGCCGCGCAGGTGCCGAGAACTACACCCGCATTGCTTCTTTGAATTTCTAGCCCTATGCGTTGGAAAAAGTAAGGCTCGACGGTCACCTGATTTATCTATTAACAATTTCCCAAATTTTTCTTACCGTAGTCTTTACACATTTAAAAGATCTTGACTTTTCAAGATCAGCTAACATGTAGATTTTAGTGAATAATTTCACGCATATCATTTTTAACAACCCAGAAATGCAGAAATATCTAGTATTTTAATAAATCTATTATTTAACAAAAAACATAGCTATGTTAGTTATGTATTTAGTAAGTGACTGTACGTCTGTCCGTAGGTACCTATGCAAAAAAGCTATATACAAAAAAAAAGATAATTCAAATCTGTTTAATAGTGACAGATCTTTATAATATACTTAACAAACATAATTTAAATACTTAGTTAAAAGTTCCAAGTGTTTAATATACCTATGTTATATATTTCTGAAATTATGTTTAGCAAAATAGTACCCTTATTAATTAAACGGAAATCAAATACAATTATAGTAAGGTAAGAAAACAATATTATGTAACTAATCATTATACATCTATAGAAGTTCAATGTTGAAGGCCATTTTTTTATGATTGATAAAGTTTATTTTTAATTTATTTTCGACATTTTAAATTCTAATCTAAAACCCGAATTAAATAACACTTTAAAAGTTTTAAAATAGGTAAGCAGTAAGTTGCAGCTTTCTTTCGATTTCCCTAATTTAATTATAATAACTAATTTTTCGTAATAATTTAGATATTTTAATAAAATTAAAATACTGGTTGAAAATAGTGTCTAACAAAAAAAAGTGACTAAATAAAAAATCAAAAACAAATTGCTCAAAAAAATTAAGAAAAACAGAAAAAATCAAGTCTAGTTGCCTAGAATTCTGTTAAGTAATATTGAATGCCTATTTGTACCATTAAAATAGTTTCATGATCGATACACTCATTTAAAACAAATAATAAACTCTAATGCCAAACATAGTTTAAAGTCGTTTATTATTTGTTTTTCTATTATGTTTTTACTAGGTATTACAATTGTATTTTTATTTTCCTATTAAGTACAAATACTTATATACTTATATATAAAAAAGCGGCCCCAGCCTAGTGGTTAAGTCACTGCGCATTACTGCGCAACTGATGGGTGACCGCTATATAAAACGAGGCTATACTATCTTAAACACCGGAACAAGCTCGCCACTTGTTAGGTGTTGCCTCCGAATATCATCGGCGAAATGAGGACGGGTTAATCCCTCCGCTGGGTACCCTGAGGCCGTTTAAACGGTTCTCTGGAACTAAACAAAGGCACCCGTGATGATATTTATTTAAATTTTATTTATATACAAACTATTATACCTACGTACAAATACTTATATACATATCATGATACTTATTTACTAATAATAATACAACTATTATTTATTTATTTATTATATAATATTTAACACATTTTGAGTATTATAGTAGGTAGGTATAGTCGTATTCACTATAAAACACGCTAGAAAACTAGCTATCTTCATAAAAATAAAATTAAACTAGTTTTCTAGCGAAATAAATACCATAAAGACAAATATAAAAATGAATAATATTGAATATAAACACCCAGACTTTGACAAACCGTACAGAAAAACGTAAGTAAGTACTAATATTATTTTTCTATGATGCTGGGTCTTCATTAGCGGGCGAAGATTCGTGACGCGTTGTCGCGCCAAAAACATCGTGTTCGGGCTCACGCGATGTTCTTGTCTACATCATCGCGAATGCCCGACACAATGTTTTTAGCGCGCCAACGCGGCTTTTCATCGTGCTGGGGTATGTTGTTCTCTGTTGGGCGGCAAGACGTAGGCTGTGATTGTAGGCTTCAACATGGAGGAAGTAGTAGCGTTGCATTAAATGTCGATAAATTATCATTTTTTTACAATTGTACGAGTATCAGTTACAAAATATTATGAAAAAAAAAGAAGAAAATGGAGATGGTGGATGACTACCATTCATAGAAACCAAACGATATAAGTCTCTAGTAAGACATCAACGAATCTTTTTTCTTATTTTTGTAGCCCCAGCATGAGCGGTATTGTTCCCACTCATGCAAAAATAATATTAGTACTAACATGTAGATTCCATCACCCACCATCAGAAATAACGTTAAGGACCAAGAAGTTATATATATATATATATATGCAACAACAAGGGTGGCCAACAACTAGGCAACAAGGTGTATAACATTCTAAATTTCAAGTATAGATAAGATCAGTAGTTCTCGAGCAAGATATTATATTAAACATTGGAGTCCTACTATAAGACTTTATATTTAAACATATTTTTTATTTATTTTAATGGCCGTTTTATTTATTTATTTAATATTTTATTGCACTACAAAGGCAGACTTAATGCTGCTAGGCATTCTCCACCAGCAACCTTCGGGACAAGTGATGACAATTGTGAGAATGCATGATAAAATACTACTTATCAGATTATTTAGCTAATAAAATAATATACAAATTAAGTCTGGTAATGTTAAAAATTCAAAATTAGGTATGACTATAAATAGGTAGGTACATAGTATGTTGTTTCATACCTAGGTACTTAAGAATATAAAATAACATTTTAAATCTGTATATATAAAAGGTATTTATTTAAGCGAAAACATTCATTAAGTTCTTTTACAGGGCGATAGCAGCTGTCAGTAGTCCCGATAGCAAAACTTCGAATAGTACTCCGACAAATCTCAAATCATGGAAAGAAATTCCAGGTCCATCTTCACTGCCAGTTATTGGTTCAGCACTACATTTTCTTCCCGTTATAGGTAAAGTTTTTAAAATAAGGTAACTGGAGCCTTTATAATGTAGGCCTCTAATACTTGCCTTCGTGAGCCGTATGTGAAAAATGCTTGCTGTGATTTTCAAACAGTCAAGTTCATTCAATTTTTTTTCTATAAAGAGACTAGGTATGTAATAAGAATCAAGTAAGTATATTCACACATACCGCCACGTTAGTTACTCCTACTTACTTGATCCTAATTGCATAGTCCCATTATAAAAAAAAACTTTAATACCTATCACTAAAAACCACGTATCTAAACGTTTTAAGTGACTTTCGAGTTCGTGAATTGTGGTCTTAACGCTCTCTCACGGACAAAGTAAAAAGCACCAAGTTTTTTTTTAAATGACACACTTTATTGTTTCACACTTACTAAGTATCGAACTTAACGACTTTATGTTTTTTAATCGATGGTCTCGCTAAATTACTTAAAAGTAACCCATGTTCAATCCTATCATTTACTTTTCTTGATTATTATGAATTGTATTGTATCAGATCTTACACAGAATAAATACAAAAATTACTGAACAAAATGGAAAAAGTATTATTACACGCATGAATTTCTCATCACTTTATCTTTGTATCAACATCTTTTACAGTTGCAAAGGCAAGCTCCGAATAAAAGACACGACGCGACGGGGCCAATTCTGGCGCGACCAACATGTCAGTCGAAAGCATCAGCATTAGGGCCCCAAAACTACTTGTACTATTAATTCTTCTGTGCCAAAATGACAGATCTTCATAATCGTTAATGCATAATCGTCTGTGAGAGAAAAAGCCTCGGTGGCCAACGTGTTACTGTGACGTCTTTCTTATTGCCCTCACTTTCCCTTTTATCCTTATTAAGTATTTGTTAATTTATGCAATATTAATAGTATTAATATTATAAGTAGTATTTCAATCGATATTATTTTATTAATCCTATTAGGTTATTACAGTGAGGCATACGAATGGAAGATAAGGTTTTAAATTCCAAGCAGTTTAAAATAAGAAGAATGTTACTTTCAGGTTCATTAGGACCAGTTGAAGATTTTAATGCATTATCTACTGTTCTTTACAAACACTTTGGCCCTATAGTAAGATTAGAAGGCGCTTTCGGATCTCCTTGTAAAATATTTGTGTTTGACGTCGATATGGTTGAACAGGTATTGTATGAACTATGATGTCTATGTATTGTATGAATAAGTGTTATATTCGAATTTATTACATAAGTAATTAACGTTATATTCACTCTTTGATCATAAAAATATATAGTTACATTTAAGGTTTTACGTGGGGAAAACAACATGCCTGAAAGGCCTACATTTGAATCATTAGAGTATTACAGAAGACATGAGAAGCAATCAACTGGGTTACTTACTGAGTATGTAAAAAATGAATCTAAATATTATTAATATATAGGTATGTAACTAACTAAAAAAATAAATTTAGTTTTAGTTAAAAAAAAAATGTTTTGTAAGTAATATAAATAAATAAAATGAAAACTATAGTAAAACTAACAATAACATTAAAACGAAACTTTAATAATACTTACGTTAATTGATAATTAACAATGCTGACATTTTCAGACAAGGAGAGTGTTGGAAAACGTTTAGATCAGCAGTAAATCCAGTAATGTTACAACCGAAAATAATTAAATTATATAAAGATGAAATCGATAAAGTTGCATTAGATATGATTGAAAGGTATAAGATAAAAGAAATATTAGTGGTTATGGGAAGGTTAGATGGCAAAGTAGGATAATAGTATTTAAATTACAGAATGAAATCTATTAGAAATGATAAAAATATAATAACAGAAGATTTTGAAATGGCGATAAATAAATGGTCCTTAGAATCTGTTGGTGTTGTAGCTCTGGGAGGTCGTATTGGTTGTTTAGATCAAAAATTATCTGAAGATTCTATTGCTAAAAGATTAATTAAGAATATACGAGACACTTTCTTTATAAGCAATGAGTTAGATAACAAACCTTCTCTTTGGCGTTATATTAAAACAACTAAATTTAAAGATGCAATGAAAATTTATGGAGAACAAATAGAGTAAGTATCTATACATTATATTAAAGAAAGTAATCTTTCTGTTTGTAATTTAGAAGCCACAATGCTGAATAATAGTGTAGACAATTTCATTTTCAAATAACTACTACTAAATTTTTTAGATTAATATTAAAATTTTAAGTTTTCTATTTTCACGATGAAAATGTAGATAATACTTTAAGTTAGGTAATAGACTTTATTTTTTTACAGAATAACTAAAATATTTATAATGAAAGCAATAGAAGAATATAAGAAACGTGATACTAATCCTGAAAATAAAGGAGTGTTAGAAAAACTTCTGGAAGTTGATATAAATACCGCCGTAGTGATGGCATCTGACATGCTAGTAGCTGGAGTTGACACTGTAAGATATAGAGTATTACTACACACATCGGCAGAATTAGCGGAACACAAAAAAAAGAGAGAGTATAAAATAGTTAGCTTTATTTTTAAACAAATAATAATTAAACATGAAACAACAATTAAATTAATACGTTTTGACATTAATTTGCAACACCATATTTAAAGTTTAATGAAAAAAAAACTTAACTAAACAAAATGCATTTTTCTTAGATTTCGTAGTGACAGAGAAACAGTTGAAAATTTTAGATTTTATGACGGTTTAAAATTTATTGAATGAATGTTTAATAACGAGTGTTCACCCCCCCGTGCCCTGATTAAGGTTTCCATCAGTCTGGGCATGCTGCGAATGATGTTGGCAATGATGGGGCAACCTCTGCCATTCTTCAACTAATGTGTTTTTCAGCTCGCCCAGATTGTTAGGAGGTGGCATTCTTGATTTGATACTCCTTTTTAGCAAGTCCCAAACGTGTTCAATCGGATTCATATCCGGGGACCGTGCTGGCCACTCCATCACCGTAACACCAACATATTTTAGGTATGCCTGTACTGAGCGAGTACAGTGAGCCCGAGCATTATCCTGCATTAAAATGAAGTCGTTACCAATAAATGGGGCAAATGGCACAACATGTTCCTCTAAAATCTCCCTAATATACTGATCAGCATTCAGATTCCCGCCGTCGACTACCACTAACTCCGTGCGAGCTCCTAAACATATCCCTCCCCTTAATTGAGCCGCCGCCATATGCCACTGTATTTTCAAAATTAGACTGTAAATAACGCTCTCCTTTGCGTCTCCATACTCGCCGCCTTCCATCAATCTGATTTAACAGAATTCTACATTCATCAGTAAAGCGAACCTGTCCCCACTCGTCATAGTCCCAATGATGATGTTCACGAGCAAAGTATAGTCGGTTTGTGCGGGGGTGTCTCTCAAGTTTTGGTGCTTTGGCGGGTATAAACGAGCCTATACCAACTTCATCGAATCTTCTGCGAACTGTCCGCTCACTCACTCTTACTCCTCGAACCTCCTCCAATGCTTTTTGGGCCTGCACCTCCGTAAATCTCGTGTTCAGACGAACTTGAAGTTGTAGAAAACGGTCATCTCTCCTTGAAGTACACCTTTCCTGCCTTGTCCTCTTCTCCTCACTAGAGAATTCGTCAATCTGTACCGTTTGATGCTACGATGAATCGTTGACAACGATCGACGAAGTGAAGTGAGAATTTGCCTCCCTTTTTATTAATGATGTTCCTTTTGAGGAACCGTGTTATCATCTAACCCATGTTCCTAAATTTCCACTTTCCCGTAATATAAATATATTTCCTAATTCCTACTTTTCAAAAATAATCAAACAATTTCACGCAGAGACTTCTAACTCACCACCTAAAGCCGAACATGAGAAAAACCCGACATAATAGTCTTTGACGATGTGACAAATCCTTAAATCTTGGGCAGCCATGCTGAGAAGAGTGAATGAAAACAAAACTGATCATTTATAGCACGAATTTAAAGTCTTGTCTTGTGGACCCGTGCTAGCAAAAAAGTCATGCCACACCGTTTTGCCATTTGTTTGCGACTCTGTATCGCCTTGGGTTGGCCGTGCCAAGTCACGAAGGTAAAATAAGATTTTTTTTTTTCAGACTGCTCACACGATGATTGGAACTATATGTTTACTCGGTGCAAATCCAGATAAACAAGCAAAGCTACGCGAAGAAGTTCTATCCACTCCCATAGGAGAAAGGCGGCCATACCTGAAGGCTTGTATAAAGGAAGCCTTACGTATTTACCCAATTATTGGAGGTAATTTAAGACGAGTTACCAAAGAATATCATTTGGGAAAATATTTAATTCCAAAAAAGGTATGCATAGTAACCTAGTGATATTTTAAGAAACAGTATGCCAAGTTAGTCTTAGGTTTTCAAATTGTTACTATAAAGGTAAGCATTAGATTGTTTATAAGCAGTAAAAAAAGCAAACCGAAACAGTTTTATTTAATTTTATCCGTTTTATTTTAATTTAATGCGTGCAAAACTTTTAAGCTAAGTAGATATATGATATATATTTTTTAATGTTTTAGATGAACTTAATTCTCATGAATGAGTTTCTGTCAAAGCAAGATATACAATTCCCGAGGGCTGAAGAATTTTTGCTAGAACGTTGGATAACTTCTAAAGATGATCCTATACATTACGGGCACGCTCACCCTCTGGCGTACAGTCCCTTTGGTTTTGGAGTTCGTATGTGCATAGGCCGGAGGATAGCAGAACTCGAGATCGAAACCTTTCTATCGAGATTAGTCGAAAATTTCGAAATCGAATGGTTTGGCCCACCGCCGAAGAGGAAGTCGTCGCCTATTTATTATATTGTAGGACCTTATAATTTTATTTTTAAGGACTATAAGAAAGTTTAAACTATTTTTTTAATAAATGATCAGTATCTTTTTTAACTACTTATTTTAGTCGTTGTCAGAGTCTATGAGTTTTCAAATACATCGCGTGTGTTTGCCTCGATTACTCCTATGGTTTGCTAGTGACAGTTTTTATTAATGTATTTACTTACACTATAAATACGTTTACCGACTGGCAAAGTCATAACATTGTTTGGTTTAGCTATTTAAAAAAAGTCACGACAAGCTAGTAGTATCGTGCTCTAATGTCGGCTTCACACGCTTGCCAAACTTAGAAAAAATATTAACAAATGTGCTTTAGTTTGACTTGCGAAGATTTGCAAGCGATTGCTGCAAATCCAAGCTTAGTCGATTTTTGGTCCACAAAAGAATCGAAGCTTGTGGCCAGTGTCATATTTAAAGATGGGCCAATTGAGCCATTGCCCAGGGCAGTCAATTTTAGGGGCGGCTCCGGCTGGTGTCAAATATCTCGCTCTGAAAATAAAAAATATGAAACAGCCTTTTTTTAATATACTATATATATGTACTATGCACTAGTTTTTACACTACGTTAAACGACAAAGTCACCTAACCCCCGTATTCTATCATGGAGGTTGGGTATTAGAGGAACCTTCCTACACTAACTTACTGACTATTTAAGGGACAGAACTCAGCGAACTAGACTTGACCAAAACACTACTAGTACTGACATCTCGACTTCCATTTACGGTGTACCGCAAGGTAGTGTTCTCGGACCCACCCTGTTCCTTATCTATATCAATGATTTAACTAACTTGACATTAACTAATGGACTTGTGTTTTCCTACGCAGATGACACTTCATTACTCTTTCAAGATGATAACTGGTCTGAAGTATTTATCAAAGCCGAAGCTGGATTGCATAAAGTTATCACCTGGTTGCGACTTAATCTACTTACCTTAAATACTAATAAAACAAATTTTATCCCTTTCTCAATTAATGAATCCTTACAACCTGACATAGACTTGAGTTTAATTG
Organism: Monopis laevigella; assembly: GCA_947458855.1. NCBI lineage: Eukaryota > Metazoa > Arthropoda > Insecta > Lepidoptera > Tineidae > Monopis > Monopis laevigella. The sequence continues at coordinate 21,219,413 of OX381580.1, read as the reverse complement.
CCCATACTTGTACGAGCTATCCCTCTGATAAGTGCTCCTGTCTTAAAATTAAAAGAGTAAACTCCACTAAATATCTAGGCATAGTTATAGACAAGAATCTTACCTGGTACCCTCAACTTGAAACAGCTGTGAACCGTACTAGAAAACTTATCTGGCTTTTTAAACATCTTCGTAATGTAACCGACACACAACTCATTACGTATATTTACACTACCCTTGTTCAGTCTATCCTATTGTATTGCATAACCATCTGGGGAGGTACTTTTAAAACAAAATTTATTAGCATTGAACGTGCACAAAGAACCATTCTAAAAGTAATGTTACATAAGAAAAAAATGTACAGTACATCTAAATTGTACAGTGATGCAAACGTGCTAACTGTTAGACAACTTTATATATTACAATGTACTCTTAAAACACATAAAAATACCCAACTGGACCTAAACACTCTAAGTAAAAGGAATCCCTGCTTAGTAATTGTTATGAATTATTGACCGTATTATTGACTTATAGCTTTAGACGACGATATGACGAGACTGTGACATAGTGACAGTTACTTTGACAGGGTTCTAGGTTTTGACAACGACACCAAACAGACGACAAATTCTTATAAAAATAATATTATAATAAAGCCTTATTATACGACCGGCATATTGGTTTTATTTTGACCAATATCCTACAAGTGGTCCTTCGAACTAAGCGAAACAGTGCTGTGGAGAGTGTTGCCGTGAAAATCTGTGGTGTTTTTAATGGTAGTGACACGAAGCCAGACGAAGACGACGATGAATTCCGGTACGCATTACGACACGACAAATGATGCTGGAACCGTCACCGCGCGCATGGACGAGGCTTATGACGACGACACCGTTCACGCCAGAGATATCTCACCAACAAGATCCATTCCATCGACCCGAAGAAGTGTTGCGTCCAGCTGCACTTCCACTGTACGTAGACAAAGACTTTTAGACCTACAAATTCAGACTGCAACAAACATCGCTGAAATAGAACTTAAATCTGAAAGAGCCGCTCTTGAAATCCAAAAACAGCTAGAACGACAAAGATTAGAAATCCAAATGGAGTACGAAAACTCAAAAAGCCGCACATCTTCTCGATCAAACTCAACTTCCAGATTTCCGACATACCACGGCCATAAAATTTCACCTAGGACTCCAAATCAACATCTACTTAAAACATCGACCGACTTTCAAACCACCGCGCCCACTGCTGCAAAAATTAACATTGAACAATTCATGGCTCGACAATCCAGTGTGAAAGACCTCCCCATTTTCTCCGGAAACCCAGAAGAATGGCCAATGTTTTATAACCAATACACAAACACGACACGACTATGTGGCTATTCAGATGACGAGAACATTGTCAGACTTTCAAATTGTCTCCGGGGAGAAGCCAGAAGCACAGTACATGCATTACTCATGAGCGCATCAAACCTGGAAAAAATCATCAACACATTAAAATTACGTTTCGGTAGACCAGACTTCATTATTGACACAATGCTAGCAAAGTTAAGGAGCATGCGCGACATCCGTCACGACGACATGAGACAGTTGTTGATGTACGCGACTGAAGTGCAAAATATTGTTGCAATTATGACTACATTAAACGAAATTAACCATATAAACAATCCAATATTAGTTCGAGAAGTGTTATTTAAATAACCGTCGTCTATGAAATATCTTTGGGGAATAGAAAAACAAAGAAATAACAAGACAAACAATTTGCAAGACGTTTCTGACTGGCTTATCGACATCGCTACAGCAACAGCTGATTTTATACCTATAACGGCGAGTGCACATGTACCTAATAATAATTATAAAACTAACGATAGACATCATCGCATAATGACAACAAGTAAGTACAGTTCATGTCGTTTATGTAAAGAAGACCACGACATCAAAGATTGTAAGACATTTCTGCAACTTTCCATGAATGACAGATGGAAGTATGTGACAGAAACAAAGATGTGTTTCTCCTGTCTGTCGACACGGCATCAGCTGCAGACATGTAAATATAAAATTAAATGTAATATAAATAATTGTCAACGTGTACACCATAAAATATTGCACGGCGAACCAAGACCAAGAGACGATGCGATTGAGACAACTATTGTAAATACGTCGACACCTGAATATTTGACGACGACTGGACAGACTGCTGCTGTTATGAATCATTGCAGTGATGGCAGTTCTGTACTTCTAAAAGTAATTAGAGTTATTATAACCGGACCCAACGGTGACTACGAGACGTCTGCACTGCTGGACGAGGGAGCTGCTGTTAGCTTGATCGACGCGTCGCTAGCAGTTCGCGCTGGCCTGGACGGAGACGCCGCGTTTTTGCGAATCCGTGGTGTCCGCGGAATGACGTCCGTCGATTCCACTTCGAAGGCAGTATCGTTTAAAATTCGTGGTACTACAAGTGAAAGTGTAGTATATAAGATGTGCAATGTTCGGACTGTTAATAATCTAAATTTACCAATGAACTATTTTAGTCATAAGAAAATTGTGAACAGATTTCCTTTTATTTGTAAATATTTGACCATGACTGACCTTGCTGTAAATAAAGTTGACATTTTGATTGGACAAGACAATATTGACCTAATAGTTACTCGACAAATCATAAAGGGGCTAGACGACACGCCAATGATTTCGAAAACGAGACTTGGTTACGTACTGCATGGTGTTATTTCCAGCCCACCTGCATGTGACGAGAAGAACGTGCTGCATCTCTACCCAGTTGATCTGACAGATACGACTAAGCAGAGCCATAAGACAGAAGACTCTGTATTAATAGAACCACAGATATACTCTTCTAGGTCTCAGGAAAATGCCAGACATTTTAAAGTTATGACAACACTGGCTAGTTACAGAAGAGACATACAGACTATTGACTTACCAACAAATCATATAGAGTCTTCTGATGTTTACACGACCTCGCAGACAAGACCTAGACATCATAGCTTAATGCGTATAAGGACTTTAACGAATACTTTACCTAATCAGTGGAGATGGACGCTGACTTACCCAAACCACGCAGATCACAGTAACACGACATACGACGCGACACGGATATATAGACATAGACCTAGACACTTACCTCGTAATTTTAAATATAAAGTAGGACTTACCTGACCTGTAGATACTTACCTAACCTGAAGCCTGACCTGAAGATACTGACCTGACCTATAGATACTTACCTGACCTATAGATAATTACCTGACCAATAGATACTCACCTGACCTGTAGATACAGTGTCAGTGACAGTGTGAAAACTACATACTACTATCTTAGATATATCTTATAACAGCAGTTCATTTTTGGACTTTAAGTAATTTCTATAGGTACTTAGTTCATAATAATGACAGCGATTAATATTTTGATTTGACTAGCGCTAGAAACAAAGACTGACCGTTCAAGTGCAGGGTGATGACAGAGTAAGAATGACAAGACTGACAGGTCGATATGATCACTTACTGGTGTGTGACATGAGTTGACATTGATGGTGGTGGCTCAAGATGGATTGGACTAGACTGACTAGACTAAGTATTGACTAGCAATACTGAAGGTGAGAATGTTATGAATTATTGACCGTATTATTGACTTATAGCTTTAGACGACGATATGACGAGACTGTGACATAGTGACAGTTACTTAATAAAAACTTTTTAATTAAATAAATACTCATAAAACAAACTCTCCACAAACCACACACACACACACACACACATTTTATTATTATTATTATTATTATATATTCTATACTATTATTATTTAATAAAATAAATACTTATATAACAAAGTCTACACACACCACATACACACATACATTCGTACACACATACACGCACACATTATTATTATTATTATATAAACTTTTATTTATTCATGAATATACACAAATATAATAATATTCTAATAATATTAATTTACATAAATATTTTATTATATATTTTACAAGTGTAATATCTATAGGAAGAGCGGGGCTCTCCTAATACAGGTGTTTTACACTTACAGGAGAGTCCCAAACCATGTTAACATACCTTACAAATGAAAAAATAAATAATTTTTGTTTTTTTTGTTTTTTTTTTATTCTAAGACATGTTCTTTACTCCACTTTACACTAAAGGAACGTCTGTCTCTTTCCACTAAATATCAAGTAAAGAAAGCTAGTATGAGACAGACGTCCCTTAATTGAAAAGTGGAGTTAAGGATACGTCTTAGAATATGGGGGTTAGTCCTGTTCCATGTCTTCATCTATCTTTGTGCCATCTCCTACAATTTCATCCAAATCCGCCATGTTTTTTTTTTTTGGAAAGCAGTATGAAGGTCCAAGAAGAATTGTCAACCAACAATTATGATCTACGTAACCGTTGATTGCACCTATTAAGCCGGCTTATGATGCCTATACATGCTCCGTTTAAAGGACTCGAGATTATAAGAAGAAGGAAACACGCAAGCAGGTAGAGCATTTCACATGTTTTCATCTGATTGAGTAATATATTATGATGTGATGTGAAAAAATAAGTACTATGGCAGTCGCTTTGGGGCGGCCAGATGTAAGTGTCCTGGGGCAAAAATGAACCGTAAGTCCCTGCTTGTTGCAAGCACTTGTGATGTATTTGTATGTGCGTTTGTTAGTTAATATATATTATAATAAATATTATATAGCTTGTGTACTGGCCGTGAATTATTTATTTATTTAAAAACTTTATAGCACAAAGAGATTACAAAGGCGACAAAATGTACGTATGTACAAAAAGTGTAAAATAATCTACTATTCTTATTAAAATCGTCAAGTGACCTAGTTGTTGTTGTAGATGTAGTTGGGTTCACCGGTTTTCAGGAGATTACTCCATCGTTTTATTGTCGAGGTGTGTGTGATTGTCTCCTTTCAGGGTGCGGTTACGAAGTATAATAATAATAAATAAATTTATTCAGTAACCAAAATATTTTTTTAACACAATTAAACTGTAAGCTGGGCTGCTCCTTTTAAGTTATAGTAACCTGTATTAGGAGCAACCCGCCTCTTCAGTTGAAACTACACTTGTAGACTTTCAAAAATTACATTAGTTATAAGTACATCTAAAAAAAAATTAAAAGGTGTGGTGTGATCTGAGTGTGTGAGTGTACTGTTGACGTTGTATGTGTGTCTGGTCTGTGCGTGTGTCTAGGCGTATGTGTGCATGTGTTTGGTCTGTGTTTTTTGTGTGAGATTGAGAAATGTTTGTGTTGTAAATAGTGAGATACTATATTTAATAGGTTTTACTAATACAATTTCCTAGGAAAAGAAACTATTGGTTATTGCAGTAACCATTGGTTATAGAAGAACCTATAGGTTAAGTTCAGCAATATAATTTTATTCCCAAAAATCAAATCAACTCATAGTTTCCTCTATTTCATTATAGTTTTGTGATTTTAGCCAGGTGGTTAGGGTTCCTTTACATTCGAATAATTTCATAGGATATATATTTAATATTTTATTTAATTTATTATATATATACGCAGATTTATATAAAAATTGGTTGGAAGCAAATTGGGTTCTTACTGTTTTTATATTTATTACCATTTTATTACGTTTTTTAAGTTTATTTGGGTCTATAGTTTGATGTTTATGGATTTTTAAAATGCATTGGAGAATATATAATTTTCTAACAGATAACACGTCGGCATCGTTATATAGTTGGGTAGTGTTATATCTTTTCCTTTTCTTTAGCATTATTTTTAATATTAGTCTTTGGGCTCGTTCTATTCCTATAAATTTGGTTTTGAATGTACCTCCCCATATAACGATGCAGTACAATAATACTGATTGGAATTGTGTTTTATAAATATACGTTAGTAATTTTTGATCTAAAATGTTGCGTAATTTTTTGAAAAGCCAAATGAGATACCTAGCTTTACTTACCACTGATTCCATTTGAGGGTACCAAGAGAGATTTTTATCGATTTTAACACCTAAATAATTTATGGAATTAACTTTTTTAATCGAAGAGCATGTGCAAGGGTCTAGGAATTTTATACTACAAAGATGGGCTGTTATTGACAAGTTGAGTTCAGGTTGGTTGGAGTCATGAATAGAAAAAGGAATATAGAAAGTTTTCATTAGATTTAGTGTTAATAAGTTTAGATTTAACCAATTTATAACTTTCTGAAATCCTGCCTCAGCTGATTTATGAACATTAGGCCAGTTATCGCCATGAAAAAGAAGTGCAGTATCATCGGCATAAGAATAAGCCTGGCCATCTTGTATAAGAAGGTCTGTCAAGTCATTTATGTAAATAAGAAATAGAGTCGGTCCAAGGATACTACCTTGTGGTATGCAATAGTCATGTATATATTCGTCATCACTATAATAGTTATTGTCCAATTTAACGCGTTGAGTACGATTTTGAAGATAGTCAGTAAGTAGTGTCAAAAATGTGCCTCTGATCCCCGCTTTTTCTAATTTTAGTAAAAGAATGGGGACTGAGACAGTGTCAAAGGCTTTTTTTAAGTCGAGAAAGATACATAAAGCTTTTTGTTTTTTATCTAGATTATTAGTTATGTCATTTGTCAAGTCGAGTATCGCATCCTCAGTACTAATTCCCTCTCTGAATCCGTATTGGTTAGTTGATAAAAATTTAGTAGTATTTAGAAATTCGATTAATCTTTTATTTATTATTTTTTCAATGATTTTCGATATAGCTGGTAGAATTGATATTGGTCTATAATTATTTAGGTCAGTTTTGTCACCATTTTTATAAATGGGTAATATTATGGAGCGTTTAAGCTGTGTAGGAAAGGTGCCTTGTCTAAAACAAAGAATACAGAGGTGAGTAATTATAGGAACAAGCTCTCTTTTAGCCATTTTTATAAAGCTTGTAGGGATATTATCCCAGCCAGCTGCTGACTCAGGCTTTAGTTTATTGATAATAGATTCAATTTCAGATGGTTCAGGCTCAATAATACCAATTGAGTTTAGTTGGGTAGGGAGTAAGGAAAAATATTTTGAAGTTTCAATAGGATCTATTTTTATTTGTTGTGCTAATGTTTTACCAACACAATTAAAATGTTTATTAATATGATTTGAAGAATCATTAGGATTGTTACAAATATTTAATAATTCTGTATTATTTTGTTGAGTTTTGTTAAGATTTGTGATTGTTTTAATACTCTTCCATAATGTTTTATTATTATCTTTTGTTTTGTCTAGAAGATTTATTTCGTATTGTTTCTTTAGTTTTTTTATCAGGTTGTTGCAATAATTTCTGTATCTTCGATATGTTATTTTAAGTATTTCATTAAATTCATCATTTTTTAGTTGTTGTTGTAGTTTATTTCTATTTTTGATACAATTTAGAACACCGGGTGTGATCCATGGTTTTAATATTCTTTTACTGTTGGGTATTTTTATAGTTTTTGTATTTTTATTTAAAGAATCCGTAATTTTAATGAATAGTTGGTTAGTTAATTCAGTAGGGTCGTGAATTGTCAATAGTTTGTCAATGTTATTATTTTGTAACGAAATTAAAGCATTATTAAAGTCGGTGATAGTCTTATATTTTGGAGGTTTGTAAGATGTTTTGTTTAAATAGTTAAATATTGCTACCATTTTATGGTCTGTAATCGTCGTGTCAAGTACAGCGACAATTGAATTAAATTTGTTCTGGTCTATATTTGTGAAAATGTGGTCAAGGCAGCTGTTTATTCTTGTATCACATCGGTGTCCAGGGTAAAGACTGTGTGATACTAACATATCCAGGTACATCTCCGAGTGATAGTTAAGGTTATCTTCCAAGATATTTATGTTTAGATCACCTGTCAGAATAATATTATTATTTGTACCAACAGTGTTTAGGTAATTATTAAGCGATAAAATAAAATTTTCTGGGTTTCTTTCTGATGGTGAGCGGTAAATACAAATTATTTTATAGCAGGGGATCGTGATTTCAAGGCAGGAAGCTCCATGTAGATTAATTTCTGAAATATTATGTCTAATTTCGCTTTTTATAAACACCACAACACCATCATTTTGGTTCATTTTGTTTGTGGAATTGTATGTTAGGTAATTAGTCTTATAGGGGAGGGGTTTATTTAGGTTAATGCGACATTCAGTTAGAGTGATAATATCAATGTCGTATTTTAGTAAACTTAGATTTGCATCTAGGTCATCTAGATTTGACTCCTTGTGTACGCTTCTAATATTTTGACAAATCAATGAGAAATCTGGTTTTTTAAGTGGAAGGTTTATTTGGAATAGATCAATTTGGCTACTGATTGGTTTCTTATTATTTATATTATCCAATTCCTGTAAAAGGTGAGTTGTATTATTCATAATTAATTTTATTATAAGTAATTTCTAAGGTAAAAAGATCGTAGGTATAGGTAATATTTGTATAATTGTAGGTAAGTATATTATATTTTGTTAATGTATGTTTTATTAGTGTGATGATTTTTTTTAGATTTTGATAGTTGTAGGTATTTATTTTTTTATATCTAAATGTATTAATGCTATGACATATTTTTTTAATTATAAGGTTTTGATTTAAAATGTATTGATATACACTCAAATTTATTAATATAATATAGACAACAATTTTGAAAAAAATAAATATATAACATATATATAAGATTATCGACATCGTTTTATATACGAACATATTTGTAATATTTGTAAGTATAAGAGAGTAAGACACTATGTAAGAGTAATAGTAATCTTGGAGGTATATAAGGAAGATAGTATAAGGTTGGTAAGAACTAATGAGTTGTACTGTAGTATTTAAGTTTTTAAATGTGTATTGCGTCTGTGTATATTTTATATGTAACATTTCTAAAAGTAAGCATGCAATATTAATAAAAGAACCAGTATGATAATAATAATTAACAATAAAAAGTCAATCACTTTGTTTCATTTTATGGACCTGTGCTTCGTTTCTAATTGTTATAATTGGTGAATTTTCACCTTTTCTTACAAATACCTTACCAAAGGAGGTCCAACAAAATCTGTATTCATTTGCCTTCGCTAGTTCCCTTGCTAGAAAGTACAGACGAGATCCTCTCACGGTTAATTGTTCAGAGACGTATACAGGGATGTCTACATTTGTGGTAAAACCCAAATTTTTAGCACGGATCTTATCTTTATTTTTTACATTAAACATTTTACATTTCTTTAGTATCTCTGACTTGACTAATGTTGAGGACATTTCAACGATTATAGGGCTGTTGTTCATTTGTGTATCACGTTTTTTTTGCTTTACTCTAAAAATATCCCTAATATCTGATTTGTTTATGTTACAATCTATGTTTTTAGTTAAGCAACAGGTCATATTAATTAGGTCTTCTTTTGTCTCGTTTTTTTGTTTTGGAACGTTTTTTATTTCTATAGAAGCTTTTCGACTTCCTCTCTGTAGGTCTTCAATTTTCTCTTCCAAAATGATTATCTGTTCCCTATCCTCTTTAGGTTTCATTTCTAGTTGTTCAATTTTCTTTTTCATTTCTTGGTTTTGTGCTGTAAGGAAAGATATTGAACTCTCAATATTTTGATTAGTATGTTTTATTTCTGTAAGTGTAGGAATAATTATTTTTAAATCTTTTTCGTGTGATATTTTTAATTCGTTTAATGTTAATTTAATTTCATTCTTAAAGTCATTTAGATTAGAGAGATAATCATCATCTCTTATCCTCTTGGTTCTACGCTGGGACACGAAGTTTGTTGGAGAGATTTCATTAATAAGGTCGTTTAAGTTTGTTTCAGAAAATGATTTCTCCATATTAGAGTCCATTTATTATATTATTATTTAGAGGTTTTTTGTATCTTCGCTTTGAAACGGCCTGTATATAAAATTATTTGTCACGTTCGTATTATATCAACAATAGATCCGAAAGGTAGTAGTACCCACAACGGTTACGAAGTGGATGGTTGAATTGACGATAAGGCAGCGAGTATATTAAAATATACTCGTAATGCAATTCGTCTTTGTCGCCGTCCATTTCGTAATCGCATCATTTAGCCCGGCGGCTAAAGAGCAATCAATGTTGGTCAATCCATTTATGGACTTTGTAGGTCACCACCAGGTAGACATCATATGCCGTGCTCCAATAATAAAAAAAAGGTACCTACCTACCTACATATAAAACTGAACAGTGTTTGTTTCTTCGATCAACAATCTAGGGTTTGTTTGTTTAAACGCCCTAACCTCAGAAGATTCCAATTATAAAGTAAAAATAATTAGTAGAAATTTAGGATCAATAAAAAACTGGTACCTACGCTACTGTTGAAACCGTATTAGATTCTTACTGAAGTGAATTTTTAACATTCATTATCTTCGTTGCCAAATTGTTCATTCATTTCTCCTTATTCCAACGCTCCTCATACAAATATACACCTTAAATTTATAACAAGACATTTGGAAATTTTCAAATCGTTTATTAACTCTTCAAAAAATATAAATGATAAAATAAAATATACGTATAAAAAATAATTATTTACAATATAAAATTTTTGAAAATGAGACAAAGGCGTTACCCCGTTGAATAGCAATACTTATCCTCTGAACTTGCCCAGATAATTTTTTTACCCAGAACACGGATAAATTTGCTAGCAACCTCGGACCACGGACCTATTGTCTCAACAATTGTTTTTATTTGTATTTTTTGTAAAGGGTCGATGGAGGGCGGCGAAAAGGAGTGGGTGTTGTTTTTTTTTTGTTCTAATGTCTAGGGATGTTTCGATCCTGACATATTATATGGCAGGATTAAAAGGTGCTACAACAGTGTTACTTTGTATGTTTACTTTTCTTGTATTATTTCATTTAACAAATTTAAATAAATAATCTAAACTAAATTAAAATATTCCTTAAGTCTGTCATGTCATAGTGCCCAAGATACTGACGGCATTTCCTTTTTGTATTGCTAAAGATTTCTTTGCTTGAAATACACGCCAGCCCTTGGATCACCAGTAGCGTCAATTAGGAGTGGAGCCAAGGTTTTGTAAAAAGCATGTAATAACATGATTTTATAAAATTCTTATCAGGATATTGTATTATATTGAAAATTTTATAGATAAAAATCACAGAAAATTTTCTTGGTGGATGGGACTAGAACCCACGACCCTCGCTTGGCAAGGTACTCAACCACTGAGTCAACCAGGTTCCAGTCACCCCTCACGAAATTTGTAATTGCTTGTTACATATTTATACACAGACGCCCTCTACGTGCTTTCCTCTATTTACTTTATAAGAGTGAAGTTCGGAGTTTACTTTATATAAGAATGAAGTCGGTAGGTAAAGTTTTTTAACTTCATCGTCTCCGTTGATATTTTTGTATTTGATAATAAACCTACCTTTGTCCGAGCAGGCCGACCCGTATAATAAATAATACTATATTATAAAAATGAGAAAAAACTTATTTTATCAATTGACCTACCTACAGATACAGATACATAGGTTAAGTTTATCAAAATATTTTTTATTGCAACATGGGCCTAAGTACAGTCATAATGTTTTATTCAGACCAAAATCATCGATTAAAATCCTCGTATGTAAAGTACTATCACAGCTGCTTTACGCGCCCGAGACTACAGACCGTTCACCGTACCCAGCGGTGGGGTTTTATTCCATGGAGATATAATAGGGAGGTGCCTTCTGAAGATGGCCGCCGCCATACAAATCAAGCAAAAAAAGTGATAACACAAGCAATCCGTCAGCGTTGATTGGTTGAAGTGAGAACAGAATACGGTGGCAACGAACTCGTTTGACATTTCGTATTATTTTATTATCGTCATATTTTATTATTAGTTTAATGTTTTATTCCCACATCTGCATAGTCTATGGCATTCTCAGTCTACTATGGCATTTTTTTTTGTCGCAACCGGACTTGGGACTTTTTAAAGATTAGTTCTAGGTAAATTGTGTCTTAGAGTACCTACAATTTAGGTATCCTTTCTGTATGTAGAACTATTTTTTTATATTAGGTCTATGGAAATAGACCCAGTTATACTATAATAAGGATTGGGACAAGTAGGTTTAAGAGGTTAGGGAACGAAATGAAACGTTTGAATAAGAAAAATTCGCCAACGGAAACTCGACTGCTATTTTCTCTAAATTCTTCTAAAAACATATATCTCTTTGGTAATCATTTTATTTTTAGTTCCATGTTTGGTTAACCAATAACCCTTGATCCTTCCTTTTTTTTTTAAAAAAACCTACACGCAACCTTTGGTTGGAGAAAATAAATGGTACTTTTTCCAACATTATAAAAAAATGGGGTCGATCAATAAATTGTTGTTTAATAATATACATTGCTCTCATTCTTTAGATATCATATATTATAGAATTCAAGTAAACGGACTAATAGTTCTCGAGATATTTGATGTGGACATATCATGGAGATGCATATATATATATATATGAAGCCACTTTAATGCCTGAAATCGTGTTTCCAAACGTGAGAACAAGATGGCCGCTGCCATACAAGCTCAAAACATAAAGTGAGAAGTTGAGTCTTTGAAGAACACTTTAGTTACAATAGGTTTTGTTTCTTTTACGCATATTCAATTTTGTTGCTAAAAAAAGAGACAAGACCTAACTAAAGTGTTCTTCAAGGACTCAATAAGTTTTTAAGAATACCGGTGTTACTTCTTAACCCAATCAAACGATCGGGACATATGAAGAAACAATTTATATTTAAATTTACAAAATTCTGGTTTAGCTACGTCCACACATATTTTAATAGGTAATAAAAGAGCTATAAAATAAATATATTTATATACTAAATTAATTATTTATTCAGTAAGTGACTGTACGTCTTTCCGTACATACCTATGGTAAATACAAAATAAAAAATAATATTAAAGTGTGTACTAGTCGGCTGGTCAGATCTTTTTAATATACCTACATAACAAATAGAATTTATATAAACATTCCTAGTTTACTATCGAATCTAATTCCTGAAAATTTCAAATAATGTTACGCAAGATGCCGTTATTAATTGTACGGAAAACAAATACAATTTTAGTAAGGTAAGATTTTTTTATCTATTCATCATTTGTATTATCTAAATATTTATTAGTAGGTATATATAGCAAAGTAATTCATGGCAAATGTATTAAATTTTGTGTTTATTGTTTATACATAGATATAGCAATAGTGCTGTGATTTTACGACTAAGATTTCGTGTGCCACAGATTGGCTGAATGTAGTGAGCCATATATGTTTGATAAGATCTTTTTGTAACCTACATTCCGACGAATACATGATTTATTTATTTATTCTATTTAAAGATGTCGAATGTTAGTCATGTTTTTTTTCCAAATTGGTCCCATATGTGTATTTTGATTTAAGTATATATTATTTTGGACATCTGGTGATACCGGGCTTATGGATTTTTCAAGTGTGTCTTTAAGGTCAAATCCTAAACTACAACAAACAGCGAAAAATGCTGAAAGGAGTCTCGGGGCCGTTTATGATAAAAACTAAAACGGCATTTTATATTTTTAATTTGTTTACCCAGCTAGGAATCGAATAGAAGTATGCAGTTGCAGTTTTCTACACACAGTGGAATAAATAAACTTAAATTAAGTTTATTTATTTTTTGACTTAGACCCTTTTTCACTTAGACCCTTTTTCACTTGAACATATTAGATTTTTTTATTGGAGAACGGCATCCCAGGTTGACCTATGACGTCAACTTAGTGTCATTCTCGACGTATCTAATTGACGTCATAGGGGCGTCAAAATGCTACCTGGGATGTGACTTTTTATCTACCTGATGGTAAACTTTAAAGTCCAAAAATGGTATTGATCAATACATTATTGTTGTTACAATATTGACCCCTCCCACTATGCCGGCTATATGATGCGGTTACGAAATGGGCGGAAACAAAGACATTTAAGAATTACGAGTTTATTTTATCGTTAAATAATCGCCTGTTTCATAACCGCACCATATAAGGAGACCACCACCTTGACAATAAATCAATGCAGTAGTCTCCTGAAAACGGCAGGTAATTTTTACTTATAGCCTTTTGCTTCTATTTCACTTAACTGGATATATAATTAAATTTCAATTAAATCTCACCACCAAATACTAGAGATATTCATGCAGATGAAGACCTAAGTTAGCCTACAATTTGTACAATTTCAGGACCCCTGTAACCGAAGTATCAGGAGTTATGAAGTCATGGAAACAAGTACCTGGACCTTTTTCATTGCCTTTCATCGGAGCGATGTTTCATTTCCTTCCAGTTATTGGTACGTTCCTACGAGTAAGTATACATAGGTACCTACTTAAAATTCATGATAATTACCTATATTTAAATGAAAAGAAAGTAATGCTTACTTTTATTATAATTTAAATATTGATAAAAAAAAGTTAGCTGATGAACGAGCTATTACATCTATAGCTCGACTGTATATTGATAAAAAAGTTAGCTGATGAACGAGCTATTACATGTATAGCTCGACTGTATATTGTAAAAGTTAATAGCACCTATGTGTAACTAACATCGCCTAAACCTCTATATACATCTAGAAACATTTGGTAACCTTTAAATTGTAACACCGGTATTGATAAAAACTTATTGAGTCCTTGAAGAACACTTTAGTTACGGAAGGTTTTGTCTCTTTTTATAGGCAACAAAAATGATTATGCGTAAAAGAGAGAAAACCTTCTATAACTAAAGTGTTCTTCAAGGCCTCAATAACTTTTATGAATAAGGCCATAAGTATATATGTCTAAGGACAATATGAAAAGATATGCCACATGGCGTGCGGGATCTACAGGGGCCGATTCATGGACGGGGTCGTTCTCGCGAAATATTTATTTATTTAAATCTTTATTGCATACAAAATACAAAGGCGGAAATATTCTATTGAGGCAGGGGTCCCTCAGATGAGTTTCCATTCCCCTGTATTGTAAGCTCCATCAACATTCCTACATTCTCAGAAACCCTCCGTCTTGGCGAGCAGGATGTCCAATTAGCACTGTTTGCGGATACAGATTCTTCTAAAAGTCCCAGACTCGCCGCCAAGAAGTTGCTAAGATGCTAGATGTCCTTTGTTCCTGACTCGACAAGTGGTGGATATCCGTCAATGTGAGAAGAACGGCTGCACTGATGACGACACACCTGTTTTAACTCCGGGGGCTGTAGGTCTATTCGACCAACACTGTTCAAATGTCCTAAGTCCGTTTGCCTAACTTTCGAAACTGTTTGAGGTAAAAAGTTGAGATAAGGAATTGTGTGATCTTAGTGTATGTTAGTGCTGTGCTAGTGCTAGACTATAAAAAAATTGGATCATGATTTCACTCTCGGTATTATTTACCTACTAAAATCTTTGTTTTAGGTATTTTTGTACACCTGAACCTTTTTTTTGTGTTTTAGGTTCTATGCAGCCAATCGAAGATTTAGAAATTTCTAATCACATTTTATACCAAAGGTACGGCCCAGTGGTCAGATTTGAAAGAGGATTTGGCTCGACACCTTATATTTTAATTTATGATGTGAAATTAATGGAACACGTAGGTACTCTAGGTACTTTATATTATTCTAATTATCACATAATGAAACCGACTTAAACGTCCGTCTGATAACTCGTTCACACGGCAATACACCGCACTTTTCTAACATAAAATCTGACCGAATAAAAACCTTACCTTATTTTTTAAAGGCGGAAGAGGAAGGGTTTCTTTAACTTCGCTAGACCGATCGACCAGTTACAGCGCCCTTATAGATGCATAAACCGTCAAGTGACCTAGTCATGTTTGGGTTTTAGTCTGTGTTTTCGCCGGTTTTCAGGAAACTACTGCATCGATTTATTTTAGAGGTTGTGTTACGGAATAGTTTATTTGACGTTAAAGCAGCAAAGACTCGTAATTCTCAAACATATTTTATGTTACTAGTTAAGTATTTGAGTATTTGTATATTATAATAATATTGAGAATATAAGTATTTATAACAATTTCAGGTTTTGCGTAGCGAGGACAGCAGAATTCCAGAACGACCAGGTTTTCCAACTTTAAAATATTACCGAAAGAAATATAGCCAACATAAATTAAATGAAAAATCGTCTGGACTTTTAACAGAGTGAGTTCACCTTGCCAATCGGGTGCCAAAAATACATTTTACCCATTTATATTTAAAGTTAGTGTAAACCTTATTTTTCTTTTTACAGACAGGGAGAACGATGGAAGTCTTTCAGGTCTGTCGTGAACCCTGTTTTGTTAGACTCAAAGACCATAATGTTATATCAAAATGAAATCAATAAAGTTGCCACAGATATGGTCAAAAGGTAATATGAAATATTGATTATTAAACTGTATTCGTATAATTTATCATCAGGTCTATTTACTACCATACACTTGTCACGCATAGCCCATACGCGTAGCCACAATAAGCTGGGTGAAGTCATACTAGTTAGATAGCTGCCCATATGATTTAATGAGTGCTAAAAAAACCTTCTGCTAAGCTTGAAATATTATTCTTAGTGCCTGGATATAATTTTAAATTTTCCCCAGGTCCAGGTCCGGAAGCCCAGGTGCATATCTGCTGGTCATACCTCTAGTAAGCCTTAATTCAGCCGAACAGGTTTTGAGCGGCTTCCGAGTCAGTCACATGTGCATTATGAGTATCACACATGTGATGCTCACAATGCACAAAAATTACGGTTTTTGAGCATAATTCTGGACTTTGACCTCATTCGCGGTTTAAACTTGGCAGAAGGTATGTCCAGGATTAAATCTACCGAAATATGTATCTAACCAGCAGATGGTGTCCGGATCAGTGACAAACTGGCTGGTTTTTAAACGCCCCCTCTCCCGGATCTTGAACCGGGGAAATTTGCAAACTATATCCAGGCTATTTGGAGCAACATTAAGAATCATATTTCATGCCCAGAAGACGGTTTCTTTACAAGTCAGAAACCCAGCTCTCTCTCGTAACTTTAAGAGTCTGGTTAGGCTGCAGTGCTCGCAGTTTGATTAGAGCATCTCGACGACAACTTGTGTTTATTATAAAGTATTAAAGAACGAAATGTATGAATGTACATATTTACTAATAGTATTTTCAGGTTGAGATCTTTAAGAAATATAAAAAATATGCTGAACGCAAACTTAGACCTGGAAATGAATAAATGGGCTTTAGAATCTGTCGGCATAGTGGCATTGGGAAGTCGTATTGGCTGTCTGGATGGTGACCTAGCAGAAGACTCTCAAGCCAAGCAGCTAATTCAAGTCGTAAGAAAAGCACTTATAATGTCAGATAAGTTAGATAATAAACCTTCAATTTGGAGACTCTATAAGACGAATGATTTTAAGAATGCCATGAAAGTTTATGAGAAACAAATGCAGTGAGTATAAAAGAAAATTACATTTATAAATTAACGCCGAATAAATTCGTGTTATTCTTGAACTGAGACGAGAAATCACGAACCTTATCATATAACAGTGAACATTTATATAATTTAGTACCTTCCATTTAATTTCTCTTCATTTATACTTTTTAGAGTTACATTTTTTTTTTCAAAAAAGGAACACTTATGTTTTTTCCATCAGTCTGGCTGTTTACATAAAATTTGGGATAGTTATAGATTGACCTATTAATTGGCAAATGTGATAAAGGGTCTTAGTAAAAAAATGTGACAATAGATCAAATGGGGTGTCCAAAGGGAGCTATAACTTTGCTTATACATTTTTTATATAATTTGACGGGTTTATTTGAAAAAAAAATGATATTGTGGGTCAATTAATTAACAACCTAAATATGGAACGAAAAATTATTATCAAAAATTTATTTAGCGCGTTGAAATTTTGATTTCCTATATTTGAACTTTGTTCCTCTTTACAGGCTAATTAAAATATTTATAAAGAGAGCTAAGGAACAATATAAAAAAAGAAATTCTACTCCAGAAAATAAAGGAGTTCTAGAAAAGCTGCTCGAAGAGGATGAGGATATAGCAGTGGTGATGGCATCTGATATGCTGTTTGCTGGTGTTGATAAGGTAGGTCACACTAATCCTGTATTTTTTTTTGTTCTAAGTAATGAGGTTATAATTTAATAAAATCCCATTTTAAATAAATTCGTACTTTTATAATATGCCTGTCTCTCCAGATATCTCAAAAACCGGTTGAATAAGAAAGTTGTAATTCGAAAAAATTGTATATAAAGGGTTGAGGAAAAGGAAATATAAAGGAGAATTTAGAATGAATAATTATCTCAGTAACTATTTGAGATAGAAAGTTAAATGATTTGTATACGTATTATTAGATTTTGTATATTACTACTATCTATGGTATAGACTTTAATCTAAATCCTACAAAAAAACAAGTTTTACTATTCCAACCAACGTGCTCTACAAGGCACGGAAACAATGTTCTAAGCTATTCCATGCATTCTCCGTACGGGTGCCGGGTGCATCGCGTGGATGGAAGGCAGCGGAGTGAACTGCAGTGTACCCGGAATGCGAGCCAGGATGAAAGGTCTTTCCGAATTCAACTCTCCCCTTTTTCGTTTCGGTACTATTTAGGGCACAAGAACCCGTGGTCGAATACGTTTTAAACCAATAACTCAGATTCTAATATAATGCTTATAATTTCAGATAACCCATACAATTTTAGGAATTTTGTACTTGTTGGGAAGTAATCGTGACAAACAGGCTATCCTTCGTGATGAGATCCTGTCGACAGGTCCGCAAGACCAAAATCCGTACGTCAAGGCGTGTATCAAGGAGGCTCTGAGGCTGATGCCAGTAACTGGATATACTTTGAGACGCGCCACCAAGGATTATAATTTATACGGATACTTAATTCCAGAAAGGGTAATTTATTTTCTTTATAAACTTTATTGCGTAATACAAAGGTGGAATTTATGCCGTCGGGTTAATACCCTCAAACCTTTAAACCTTCGATACATTTTAGTATATAGCTGTGCAATAAAAACATTTTTGATTACTATTATAGCAAAAAAAAAAATTTATGGAGAAGTAACAGCTAGTTTAATTAAACTGAGCGATGAGAGTTCATAAGAGGGCATAGAAAAACAAGGTTTTCGAGATTTATTATTAGGAATTTAGGAACCCATCTAGATATTGATTGTCTATAATTAATTAGGTATATTTAAAAAAAATAGTCAGTTCGCTAGGCCAACCGACCGGTTTACTTACCCATACAGACGCTAAAACCGTCAAGTCAATAAATCATGTTACAGTTTTAGTCTTTGGGTTTAAGGTTTTTAAGGAGCCGCCTTTTTGTCGAGGTTAGCACCTTAGCGAGAATTGTAAAGTAGACTCTTAATGCAAAGTCGCCTTTGTCGCCGCCAATGTAGCCAGCATAGCAAGAGTGACCTATGCTGTTAAGCAACAAGGTATTAATCGACACCATTCATGGACTTTGTAGGTCTGCTTATCATAAGGTAGATACAGAGTCACGGTCTATGTTCCAATAATATATACATATACTTATAAAGTACTTTTTTTCAGATGAACATAGTTTTAATGCACGAACACGCCTCAAAGATGGAGAGCAATTTCCCTAGGCCGAAAGAGTTTTTGCCCGAGCGTTGGTTAGGCGACAAAAAACATGATTTGCACCTTATCAATACATATCCATTCGGTTTTGGGATACGTATGTGTATTGGTCGTAGGATAGCAGAACTTGCAATAGAACCATTAGTATGCAGATTCGTTGAGGCTTTTGATGTTGAATGGTTTGGTCCAGCGCCTAAAAGAAAAGCGTCTCAGTTAAATTATATTATGGGTCCTTACAACTTTATATTTAGGGATGTTAATACAAATAATTCCATTAAAGGCCTAGTGTGAGCTGATACTACTGTGAAGAAAAAGAAAAACAATATTTTTTTTAAATAAAAATAATCTTTCATTGTCTATGAAGTTTTAAATAAAACATACCTACGTATAATTGAATAAAATTGCAGTTTCATTTCATAATTTATATTGACCTACCTAAATTACTTTCTAGGTAAAAAAAATCGTTTTGAAAATTATGGCTTTTTCCCAATCTCCTAGGGAAAAAGAGCTAAAGCTTTTAAGTCCCTTCCATGACCTGCCTGGTTTGTACAATCTACCACTCAGTGGTGGACCCAGAGAAGGAGGCTCAGAGGTCTAAACCGCCTGCCAAACAATAGAAATTTAATACGAAAATCTATATGTTTTTATAATAATTATAGATGAGTACGAAGTTCTGACAAAAAATCCTTTAAATTTGTCAAAATGGCCATAAACTAAAAGAAAACTCCTGGATCCGCTCCTGCTACCATATTGTATTATTATTAAATTAATATTGTTTGGCATAACGAATACTAGGGCTTTAGATAAAAACTACTCCATTCCATTTATAGAATCGCTTCAGACAAAAAGTATGGATTTTGACAGTATGGATTTTGACGTCACACCTAGAGAAGAACCGATGAAATCGTCAAAATTTCTCTAAAGCCCCTGGTGGATAATCGCCTGGACTATTAAGCAAGCGCGAAGTCATCACTGGGCTGTGTTAATGCTACTAATGTTACAAACATTAGTAGGATTAATACAGAACGAATAACAAATCGAAAAAAAATGGAAAAAGTCAGTTACAATTTAATTTTTATTGATTAGACAGTGACGTTTCCGCTTCAAAACGTGAACAATAATTTGCATTATTATTTATCGTTCTATAGCATGAAGGTAAAAACCGTGCCCGTCCGCGCGCCCCTACTGGAGTAAGCATCATTCAATTTGCAGGGTGCCGCGCGAGTGACAAATTTGTCACTCACACACACCCTTACATTTTTTACATCCTCAGTCTGATTTGTGCGTTCGGCGGAGAAAGTCGAAAAGAGCTCCGCTTTTATTGTCGGAAAAATGGTTAATTGTGCATTAAAGCTGTGTAGAAACTACTATTAAAAAAAGTACCTAGTGTCACGTATTTCAAGTATGTATTTAACATGTTTTTCTTATATTAAACCTTAATTAAAATTAATAATAAAACCCATAATTAAGATATGATGGAGATGAGCGAGTGAATGAAAATGGTGTCAACTTAATTGATTTATGTTTGGAAAAGAATCTCGTTGTGACAAATACAATATTTAATCACAAAGAGATTCACAAGTATACATGGCAGAGAGATAAAGATAGAAGTATGATAGATTTCGTGATTGTGGATGAAAGACTGGTTAGTAAAGTTGCCGATACAAGAGTATTTCGAGGCCTCAATATTGGAACAGACCATTTTCTTGTAGTTTCACGGATATATGGTCTGTTCAAGTGTTGGAGAAACCGGCCTCGGAATACGGTAACAATACTAACGAGAATAAAAGGAGAAAAGTTGCAAGATACGGAAACGAAAGAAAAATATGTAAGTAAGTTAAAGGATAAAATAGGGGAAGCATGCAATTTTGAGAATGATAGTCTAGACGAAGTATGGGTCAAATTCAAAAACGGAGTGACGGAAACGGCAGAAGAAGTATGCGGAGTAAGTAAGAGGAAGAATGCAAGAACCAACATGTGGTGGGATGACGAGGTAAAGGATCTGGTTAGTGAGAAAAAGAAAAAATGGCTAGATCTACTTTCTAAAAAAGCTAGTAGACGGGTAAATGGGGGTGTGACAGATGAAGATGTACGTGCAGCGAATGACATGTATCGTGAGATGAAAGTTAAAGTAAAAAAGTGCATTGAAAGAAAGAAGAAAGAATTGAAAGAGGACGTAGAGAGAAAATTCTCCAAAAACTTCCGAGATAATATTAAGCTGTTTTGGAAGCAGGTTAAGATATCTCGGGGAGGATTGGGGAATTCAAAGTTAAATGTGATTAGAGATAAGAATGGGGACTTGTTAACGGAAGAAAAGAGAGTGTTAGGGCGGTGGAAAGAATACTTTGAGAATTTGTTTGTGGGAGATGACCATCAAATACCTGAGTATACAGATGTGTCTTCTACATTGAGTGAAAGTAATGAGAATGAAAGAGATTTAAGCATGGATGAAATTATGAATGCATTAAAACGAATGAAAGTTGGAAAAGCAGCTGGTTGTGATAGGATAACGGTCGAAATGCTGAGGGGGGGTGCATATCTGGTCGCTTCCTGGTTGCATCTGTTGTTTAAAAAGTGCTGGGAGGCCGGTCGTGTGCCAGAAGACTGGCGCAAGGCAGTTCTAGTCCCGGTTTATAAAGGAAAGGGATCGCAGCAGGAACCCAAGAATTACCGTGGCATCAGCCTTCTCAGCATTGTTGGCAAGTTGTATGCAAAGGCTTTGATTGAAAGAGTAATGAATGAAACTGATAAGAAAATTTGGGATGTGCAAGCGGGATTTAGGAAAGGTATGGGATGCATGGATCAAGTCTTCTCTTTAAGATGCGTCAGTGAAAAGATGCTAGCCAAACACCAAAAAGTGTATTGCGCTTTTCTAGACCTTGAGAAGGCTTATGATCGTGTGAGTAGAGAAGAGTTATGGAAGCTACTGTCGATGTTTGGATTGGGGAGCAAAATGATCCGTGCACTGAAATCTCTTTATAAGGATTCCAGTGCATGTGTTCGAATTAACGGGACGTTATCCGAACGGTTTAACATCTGTAGAGGTGTCAGACAAGGGTGTGTGGCGTCACCGTGGCTCTTCAATCTCTTCATGGACGGCTGTCTGAAAGAGCTGCGTGAAAGAGATTGCGGTGTGAGAATGAATGAGATGGTAATCAAATGTCTCTTATATGCCGATGATCAAGTCATCCTTGCATCATCGGCATATGAGTTACAACAAATGGTTAACATTATGAACGGAGAATTAGAAAGGAAAGGCATGAAAGTGAATGTGGATAAAACCAAAGTTTTGGTTTTGGAGAGAGAGGATGACATGACAGAATGTGAGATAATGATAGATAGTAAGAAAGTGGAACAAGTTAAACAATTTGTTTACTTGGGAAGTGTGTTTACAAGAGATGGTAAGTGTGTGGAAGATATTGAAAGTCGAGTGCAAAAGGGTAATGTAGTGAATGGTGCCTTACACAGCATAATGAGCAGCCAAATTATGTCTAAAAAGTCTCGGATGGCTGTTCACAAAGCGGTGCTTGTTCCTACATTAATGTATGGAAGTGAATGCTGGGTATGGCAGAAGAAGCATGAAAGTAGGATTAATGCCGTAGAAATGCGGTCATTAAGGAGTGCTTGTGGAGTAACAATTGCGGATAGAGTGAAGAATACAGTTGTGCGTGAAATGTGTGATTTGAAAGAAGATGTAGTGACAAGGATTGAGAAAGGAATGTTACGGTGGTTTGGGCACATTGAGAGGATGAATGAAAAGAGACTGACGAAAGAGATTTATGAATCTGAGGTGAATGAAAGAATAAGGCGGGGACGACCCAGAAGAATGTTCCTCGACCAAATCGGGGACATTCTCAAAAAAGCTGGGATCCGTAGTGCCCATAACCGTAGAGCTTGTATGAAGAGAGTGATAGATGTGAAGGAAGCGAGAGAGTTATGCCAGGATCGTTGTAGGTGGCGCTCCCTTGTTTCTGCCTATCCCCGTGGGAAAAGGGCGTGACAATTTTATTATTATATTATTTATATATATAATTAAAATATCAAAATCTGACGGTAACTGTCAAACTATGTGCATCAGTTAGAAGTTGAAGAACAAGTGATGTGTTTTTATTTTTAATGAGAATTTCGATACTTTAAAATAATTTATAATCTTTTCAATTTAATTTAATCAAAAGGTATGGCGACAACAGAACCGTCCAACGAGGTTTGTCAGTTACTATTTAGTGATGTGATTTTATAGTTGATAAACTCGATTTTTGTAAATACTTTCATGGTTATGAGATATTATACAATTATTGTTTTTTTTATATGTATAATACTAATTATATTTTCTATACATGATACAGTTTCCCGAAAGATCCGGCATTAAAACGTAAATGGGTAGAGGCAATTAAAAAAGAAGAAAATTGGTAAACAACATGAATACCCGTGTATGTTTAGTACATTTTGACGAATCAAGCTACGATTTAATTGTTTTTCGCCTTTTGTAGTTTGAGTATAACTTCCTCTTGGAGGTCGGTCAAAACTGTTGAGATTGAGTTTAGTAGGTACATGTAGTTAGTTGTGCATGTGTTTTAATTTAATAAATAATTTAATTTAATAAAGTATTTTAACTTATTGTTATATTATTATATACCTATATTTTTTAAATCCACTAGTATTATAAATGCGAAAGTGTCTATCAGGGTGGATTTAAAAGGATGTACTTTGGGCTAATATGAGGTTCTGCTGATAAAATCTAACAATTTTTCCTATGGAACCATATGTCGCAAATGAAAAAAAAAATGTACTTCCCCATACAAATTGGTCATTTTAACGTTACTAGTTTGTATGGAGAAGGCCATTTTTTTTTCTTTTGCGATACATGGTTCCATGGGAAAGTTGATTGATTTGATCATAATAGCCCAAAGTATATCCTTTCAAAGTTATTGAGTCTATTTAAAACATCGCGACAAGCTAGCCACTTGTTCGGTGTAGACTCATACTATCGGCTACGACCAGTTAGGATTAAAACCCCTCCGCTGGTTACCTTAGGGCCCGTGATTATTTGTGTATGTATTACAATTGTAGGTATATCGATAAATAATTATTAATCTTTGATGATCTCTATAAATCCCAAAATATTTGGTTTATATCGATAAGTTATAATATTGGTTGTCGGTAGCAACACTATCGAAACTATTAAGTATGCAATTTAATATTTAGCTTTTTATAATAAAAAAACAATACACTTCATAGACACGCGCACACATTCATGTTTGACAATAGCTAACTTGTATCTCTTTTTTTCTCAAGCAGTTTTTTAAGTGTCAGACGCGTTGAGCTGCCATTTGAAGCCACACCTTTTTTCCCGATCTTCATTTATTCGCCTCAGAAATTGGCGACACCGGTATCGTACTATTATGAAACAATTTATGTATCATGCTTACTCCATTGGCGCGGGGCGTTTTTAGCTTCATGTTCTATAGCGACTGTAATCTATGTACACAGGTAGAGGCAATAACTTTTCCTTTATCCTACTCGGCTGCCTTAAAGTATAAGACAGTATCTGTATTTAAACAAAAATCCAATTGTAAAAACTTTGAATTTTTCATTCAATGTTAGTAATTACCTACTTTGCTAATGAGTCAGTGTTAATTATATTTTTGGCTTTTCTTCCTGTAATGCTTAATGCTATATATTTTATTTAGCAAAACTGACATTTAAATTAACACTGACACAATACACAGTATCTGATGCTACTACGACAAATACTAGGTTTTGTTTTGCCTGCAAATACATACTCTACTATATTCAGAAGCATTTCATTTAAAGCTATACGCTACTAGTAAGTTACATACCTATATATTTTTTTAATGTGAACTCGCTATGTGACCTCACATCTACCTGATGGAAAGCAGTATGAAGGTCCAAGAACAAATGCAACCAACAATTACGATTTACGTAACCTTTGATTATGCCGGTTTAAGATGCCTATACACGCTTCGTTTAAAGGACTCGAATTTATAAGACGAAGGAATCACGCAAGCAGGTAGAGCATTCCACATTTTAATAGCGCGACAGATATACGAATCACCATTTTTTTTTGTGCGGATTGGTATATCTGCCACAGTAGGTATGTGCATGCATTTTGTTACCTTTTGCTATCTTTTGAAGAAATAATCTTAGATTATTTTTTCGGAAAAATATGTAGTGGACAAACTAAACCTAGTAATAATTTATGGAAAAAATATATAATGATACTGTATTTTGTTTTGTGACAACTAAACACACGACAGACGAGTATATGATATGAGTCAGTATCTCAATTCACGTATAGCCAGCTGGTCGGTTTGTTTACAGCAAATAATTTATGTATTTCGGGAGTTAATTTAAATTATATTTAGATAGACAACAATTTAACAGCGCGTATCAGAGTAAAATGGAATTATCTAATAAACGTCTATGAAGTGTTTCAGTTTCTAAGAATCATAATCTACCCTACTAATTTCGTTTTATTTGTAATTTATCTATTTCTACAAGATGTCGTTTAGCAAGATTGTGCCATCGTTAATCTCACGTAAATCAAATACAACTTTAGTCAGGTGAGAATATTTTGTATTATTAGTATTAAATTTAGTAGAAGCTAACGTGGTCTAGTGGTTGCGAATTGGCGTTGCACTTCGAGATCGTGGGTTAGATTCTCACTCATGGCATTTATTAACCCTCTTGTGTACAAATTGCCTTGTCTTGATGTTTTTAATATAGGTAGGTACCTTTATTTTATTAGGTACTTATATAATATATTGTAAGTAATAAAATAATCCACAATTTTCGAAAAAATCGGTCAGAAAATTTCGGTAAAGAATATTATTTTTAAGAAAACCGAATTATACAAATATTAAAGATTAAAATACACTTTTTGTATTTAATGTGTGGTGGACCACAGACCAAGGATCTTGTCTTGAGGCATCTTACTGTCTATGATGTGGACAGACAGACCTTTTTTTTCTCCTTCCGGCTTTTTCTATCTTTCCATCTTGATGCGATAATTCAGCCAATAACAAATATATTTATATTAATGTTTTTCACAGATTCAGTGAACTAAAATTATCTTCTTGATTTCTTTGAGGCTTGTTGTAATTATTGAGGCTTGTTTGTTATTGATTTAGTACTCCATATGTAATCTGAACTTTCTCTTGGTTGGCAATGATATCGCCATTTCTTTCTCATTAATATTTCTGTGAAATCTTTTGACTTAAACTGTATCCTTGAGTAAACTATCTACAATAAAAGCCAGACAGACGGTACCTATGAAAATATATCAAAATAGACAAGTAGGTAACCACCTACCTACCAGAATAAGTTATAACCAGCTTTGTGAGGCATGAAAACTTCACGCTTACCACAACATGCTGATGATAGTAAATACATATTTTATGCTTGTCAAACCATTTTTTTTTATACGTAACTATATATATTTGTATCTGTAAGTAATTTGGTTTGGCAATAAAATATTATATTTTAAGAAGACAGGAAAAGGAATCACGATTTCGTACGTCTAAAACCGCGTAAATGTTGTTTTCAGTGATATCAAAGTTTTTTTTAATAAAAAAAGCACGTAGAGGTGTAAATATTACTTACTTGATCCTAATTAAATAGTATTTTTATTTAAAAAAACTATTAAGTTTTGAAAACAAATAAATCAAACAAAGTTTGGTTTATTATCCTAAAAATATTACTTTAGTTGACAAAACTTAACAAATGTTTTATAAAGAAACGTAATTAGGATCGATTAAATAAAATCTACGCCTTCAAGTTCTTTTTTTCCAAAAAAAAATCTTTATTATCACTGAAAACATCATATCTATAGATGTTTTTTGATGCTTGAGTTCGCGAATCCTTTTCCTGCGCACTCAAGTAGTACAGCTTAATTTTATTATAGTATTACTACCTACTTATTTTATATATACGTGGTGGCCGAGTTGGTTAGACCTTGAACTTAAAAACAAGGTCCCGGGTTCGAATCCCGGTGTGTACCAAAGAGTTTTTAATTAAAAAATGTATGTACATTTGTTTGACAACACCACTATAGTGCCTCGGAGAGCACGTTAAGCTGTCGGTCCCGGTTTCACTATACCAACTTGTGAAACTGTTTATAGATGGGTTATTGAGTCTATCCAAAACATCGCGACGAGCTAGCCACTTGTTCGGTGTAGACTCATACCATCGGCTACGACGAGGTGGGATTAAAACCCCTCCGCTGGGTACCCTGGGGCCGTCTAGGCGGTCTCGGGCGCCGTAAGGCACCCGTGAAGATATATATATATTATTTTGGAAATGCTTCGTAAATTAATTTTAATCTGACGTAACTACATTTTCAGGACTCTTACAGAAGCATCAGGAAACTTGAAGTCATGGAAAGAAATACCTGGACCATCTAAGTTACCTTTTGTAGGAGCTATGATTCATTTTCTTCCTATTATTGGTAAGTCCTAGATCAGCAGCGCCATAAATTATTGTAAATCTCAGTTTGATATGGAATTTATGTTTTTATTTAATGTTTAATTTGATTTGTCTAATGTGTTTAAAGTGTTTACTACTATATTTAGTTTGATGTTGAGTTCTTATGAGGACTCCAAGTTTACCTGTATCCTTTAAAAAATGTGCCATTAATATGTACTTATCTTGTTGTTCGTTTGCTGTACTTACCTTTTTTGAAAAATAAAAATAAAATAAATAAATAAAATGTAGGTTCTTCTTCTTCTTTAGGCTTTGGCAGAGACCCCATAGTGTTAAGTAAGGATTAATGCCAGTGTCGTGTAGGTTTAGTGTCATCACTAGCAGTTGGGGCTGGTGAGTATTGATGACATTAGGTATTACGGGAATAAAATAGGTAGGGGCGGATCCAAGATTGATTTTTGGGACGGGCCCTAGGGCCTTTAGGCAAGTTTTTTAGAGGATTTTTTTTGTATTAACTATTACAAAATAGTATATGATGGGAGCTTGGTGTCTGAAGCCGCCACTGGTAGAAGGGAGAAAAATAAATAAACGGTCAGTTAATTTGACGACAAAGCAGCAAGGCTATCCAAATACGCCTTTGTCGCTGTGGGAAAAACAATGTGTTAAGAGCATTGACTTCGCTAGACCTACCGACCAGTTTCGATTCTTTTACCCATACAGATGCAAAAACCGTTAGGTGAAATAGTCATGTTTCGGATTCTTTTTTTATATTCTTTTGTTTATATTCACCAGTTTTTAGGAGGCATGCATCGATTTCTCGTCGAGGTGATAGTTTCCTTTCAGGGTACTCTTACGAAACGGTCAGTTAATTTGACGATACAGCAGCGAGTCTATTACCTACAAATCCTACAGTAGGCTCGTAACGCCTTTGTCGTCGCCCATTTTGTAACTGCAGTCGGCTGTTTATCGATCCATTCATGTGTTTTGTAGATTTTCATACCATCAGGTCAAAGATTAAGTCATGTGCCGTGCTCAAGTAAAAACAATTTGGGGTGATTTGTCATACATACGAACTACTTTCACTATGTGACCAACATAATCAGCTTAAACAAAATTAGCTTTTCCTAATATTTTAGTCATGTAGGTGCAACTGCTATCATCACTTCAGTTTCTTTTATTGTATAGTAGGTACCTACTTTCTAAAACAAATTAAGAGCCCTGGAGTCGACTTGACGCCCATACAACGTACTTCCAATATTATGATTGGCTGAAGTTCAATTTTTTTATGTTCGTAACTGTACGCAAAACTCTTTGTGTTGTGGGTTTTTTTTTATAATAAAAAAGTTTTTTTTTAATTTCGAAAAATTATTATTTTAATTCTACTACAAAGAGTAAACGAGTATTATTGAAAGTGCGAAAGCTAATTTTGTATGGAGAACGCGGAGTTCGGAGAAAACGAATAAAACCATAATCCGTGAGACACAAGTTTTGCCACAGGGTAGTGCTGTTCGTATCGATATAAAAAAAAATGCTTTGGTTACGAGCTTTCTATAACTCTGTGGTTACCAGTGTATTTATCAAGTAACAATGATATATATTAAATTAATTTTATAATTTAAGATGTTTTATTTTTTGCTTTAATTTTTTTTCTCAAATGTAATTTGTTTTTAGGTTCCATAGGGCCAATCGATGATTTTGCGTCTTCCAATGACATTATATACAAAAGGTATGGACCAATGGTCAGGTTTGAGGGAGGGTTTGGATCACCACCGATTATTTTAATCTATGATGTGAAACTAATGGAACAAGTAAGTTTAGACAAGTAAATAGTTCAAACCTCTAAGATTCTAAGAAGTTTATGCAGTCCTTGAATAGTCACCACCAACGCTGGTATTTCGTTGGTAAAACTTACTGACTGTAGTTGTCTATATAAGACAACAATTAAGAATCCACCAATAAGAGCGTTTTGAAAAATAAAGCGATCAATATTGACGCCTCCGTAGACTAGTGGTTGTGCCTTTGGCGTTGTATCCGGTGGGTTCGCTTCCCACCAATGGCAAAAAAAATGGACGTTTTTCTGACAGTATGTCGTGGTCTGGGTATTTATAAAATATAATATGTATTATATCATTGTTTCTGGTACAAGTCTAGAGCTTAGTTTGTGACCAGAGCAATTAGTGTAAATTGTCCTACATTATTATATTATTATTATTTATTATTTGTGGCCGAGTTAGGGCCGGTTTCTTGATGGATAGTTTACGTTACTATAGTAAAAAATGGCGGGTGTTCTATGAGATTTTTGTCAAAACATATTTCAAATTCATATAAAAGACGCCATAACTGTCATTATTTAACAATTAGTCGAGATGACTATAATCCATCAAGAAACCGGGCCTTAGTTAGATTTGAGTTTTTTTTTACATTTGTTGGACAGCACCACTATAGTGCCTCGACGAACATGTTAAACTGTTGGTCCAAAACTGTTAATAGATGGTTTATTGAGCCTGTCCAAACACCGCGACTAGCTAATTACTTGTTTGGTGTAGACTCAGAATACCATCGATCACGGCGATCGTGGTCGGAATGAAAACCCACTGTGTTGGGTACCCTGAGGATGCTACGATCGTTCTGTATTTGTGGATTTTTAAGGCGTGGTGGGCACAAAAATAGCGTTCCGCATTTTTAAGAAAGTGACTGTATTTAGACGAACAGAAAAAATATTTTCTTAATATGGAGGATATTAGTGATATAACTATCGTGCCAGAAACGTAAAATAAAATAGTTTGTTCAATAGAAATAAATCGTGAAAATAGCTCTGAAATTTTCTTTTTCAGGATTTGATGACATTACTATAAATAAATGTTTAACATGATTTATATATTTATAAAAGTGTATATGATAAATATAAAAAAATATTATCGCATCCTATTTTAATTTGTATATAGTTTTTCTTAAATTAATATTAAAATACATTGTGATTTACGACATTTTTTTCTGTGCGACTTTTGATAGTCGACGGTAAGCAGCGTGGTCAGAAATCGTTGGTACATATAACGCTGGGATAAAACATAGTGTTTACTGTCGAGCGTACCTCGTCTTAACATTAGTGATTAGCTATTATTATCAACTACAGTTAGCAAAACTGACGATAGATCCAGAATTATTATTACTATTATGGATCCACAGAGTTATAGGAAGAAGTATGGATCGTATTTTCAAGCCTATATACACATAGGATGTTATAGTGTTCGGTTGGGTAGAGAGGTTATTGAAAGCTGTAGATCTGACCGTTCCCAGGTAGCATTTTGACGTCCCTATGACGTCAATTACGTCGAGAATGACACTAAGTTGACGTCATAGAGACGTCTAAATGCTGCCTGGGTTGTTTGTTAATATCTGGTCACTTGTCCGGATCCCTCAGTTTGTTTCACAGCCTCTGCCTCCCTTCCACTACCACACATTGCTTTATCTCTTAATTTAAGGTTTTACGAAGTGAAGACCGCGACCCTGCAATGCCAGAACGACCCGGTTTTCCTTCTCTAGAATATTACCGAAAGATTTATAGTCAACATAAATTCAATGAAAAATCATCTGGACTCCTCACTGAGTATGTATTTTTCTAAAATAAATAAAAAATTAATGAGTTATTAAAATTCCAAAGTTCTTCCCTAAATTTTTGGGTTGGAGAAAGGCCTCTATAACTTTGCTAGGCCGACCGACTGGAATTGTTACCACCGCCTATACAGATTCAAAAACCCGTCAAGTGACCTAGTCATGTTTCGGTTTTAGTCTGTGGGTGTCCGATGCAGTAGTCACCGGTTTTCCGGAGACTTCTGCATCGATTTCTTGTCGAGGGGGTAGTCCCCTTTCATGGCACGATTATAAAACGGGCGATTTATTTGACGATAAAGCAGCTATGATATTAAAAAACACTCGTAATGCAAATACGTCTATGTCGCAGTCCATTTCGTAACCGCATCTTTTAGCCGGTATAGTAGGAGCGATCAATATTGTTGAACAACAATGTACTGATTGACCCCATTCATGAACTTTGCAGGCCTGCTTAACATCATGTACATACAAAGTCACATGCCGTACTCCATTAAAAAAATACTTATAAATAAAAAATCTATCAGTGTATCATTGTATCCTAATGTCATTTTTTTTCTAGACATGCGGATCGATGGAGGTCTTTCCGAACCACCGTAAATCATGTCTTGTTGCCTGTTGAAAATATAAAGTTATATCGGGATGAACTCGATAAAGTATCGATAGATGTAGTCGAAAGGTAACGTTAACATTTTTACTTAATTTGAAATAATAACAATTTTGCCGGATCTCATAAACTCTGTGGTGGTGCATTTCCCCTTCGCTTTGTACAAACTTTGGAGCAGCTACCGAAAACATATGGAACCATGGATAAAGGAGCCTATTTAATAAAGTGCCAATCCAAATTACAATGACAATTTATGATACATTCTAACTACTTACATTTTAAACTTAACTAGTTGTGCCCTGCCGTTTAATTTTAAAGAAAACTGTCCGAAAATAAAGATCAGTCCATGTACTCGATAATAATAAAGCTATCTATTAGTCAAATATTTTTTAGTATCGGTCAGGAGTTTGTCCAGAACAAACGAACTATCAAATCTTTCTCTTTATAATATTAGGAAATATAGATTAAAATTGTTGCGTTTATGAAATAAAGGCTCCCAGAGGGAACCTCTGGTCAGGAGCTGTAAACTGCAATGACCTATTTAGGTTGATGATGATTTTTGAACATGTTAAGAATACCTAGAATTTCTATTTTTCAGATTAAAATCCTTAAGAAATGAAAAGAATATGATAGACGGAGATTTCGAACTGGAAATGAATAAATGGGGCTTAGAATCTGTCGGCGTAGTGGCATTGGGAGGTCGCATCGGCTGCCTGGATGGTAACATAGGAGAAGACTCCCCAGCCAGGCAGCTAATTCATGTCGTTAGGGAGACATTTTTAATGTCAGACAAGCTAGATAATAAACCCTCAATTTGGAGATATTTTGAGACGAAAGATTTCAAGAAGACTATGAAAGTTTATGAGAAACAAATAGAGTAAGTTAGTCAATATAACAAAACACAAGTAACTACATTCAAAATTTATTAAAAAATGGCATTACTGTAACTTATTGCAGACTTACCAGATTATTTATAAAGAACGCAATGAATGAATATAAGAACAGAGATACTACTCCAGAAAATTTAGGAGTTCTCGAGAAGTTGCTACAAGTAGACGAGGATATAGCAGTGGTTATGGCATCTGATATGCTGTTTGCTGGTGTGGACACGGTAAGTTCTATTCTAATGCTCTTATTTATAAAAAAAACTTTATTTACCATACGGTGGAAGACAAGCTACCAGAAGTAAAAGATTTGGCGTTTCTTACATATTCCGCACGATAAAAAAATCTTGAGTCCTTTAAGCGAGGCGTGAACAAGTTCTTCAAGTAGACATAGTGGCAACCAATTGTAGCAAAATGCTATTTTTAGTTGAACACATTCTTTATATATTGCCACTTAATACGAAAAAGTTCGTCCACATTCCACAAACTTGAGATGAGGAGGGAGGATGAATTAATAGATACTCGTATCTATATTAAAATGATTATACTATGTTGTTTAAATTGTTTATTATAAAGGATCCTATTAATTATCGTTATATATGATTATTTTATATTGTTTAGTGTGATAAGCGTGTTAACTTTTCGGATGTTAGGCAGTCCAATTCCCGCGTGTGGAATACGCATTTTCAATAAATAAAAATTTGTCATGGTCAAAATTTAATGTTACTTTTTTTGTCCACCATGTACATAAAATAGTTTTGAAACAAGCCATATTCACCAAACTTTTTATACCCCAAAAAACTATTTGGTGAAACTCTTTTATTTTTGGCCTAGATCAAATAATGATTAGGCTCAGGTGAAAAATAACCTAGCAAACTACATATTTATTTTAACATATATCTTTTTGGTTACATGGGGTCAATAAGATCTATAACAATTTTAAATTTCAATTAAATCAAGCCCGTGTTCGGCGGACATGCTGGCATTTAAGGGCTGCTTTTTTGATGTTTTTTTTTTGGAACCCTAAAAACCCTGAAGTGAAGTGACCATAAAATATAAATATACTTACATTATGTTTTCAGACTGCCCACTCGATGCTAGGAATTTTATATCTATTGGGAAGTAACCGTGATAAACAGGACCTGCTTCGTAAGGAAATTCAGTCGACAGGTCCAGGAGATCGAAGGCCGTATCTAAGGGCGTGTATTAAGGAAGCCTTAAGGCTGTTGCCGGTAGCTGGGGCTAACTTAAGGCGCTCCACCAAGGAACATATCTTGAACGGTTACTTAATTCCGGAAAGGGTAAAATTATTTTTTTATGTGACTTGATTTATTATAGTCCCACTGCACTAGTGCCAAATTGCTTGTTTCTTATAATTAAAAAAATCTTTTAAAAATATATACTTTAAAAAAAATCAAGATATATCTCAATCTTCATTATTTAATTATATTGTTTATATTTATTATTTTACGTAATAAATATATTTAATATATACGTAATAAAATAAATAAATTAGGCCTTTTCTAGGTACCTAAGTATAAAACGAATACGGAATATCTGTATTTAATTAATTCATTTACACAAATACGTATAAGAAGATTACTCAATTTATGGCGTTATTTTTTCCTTCAAGATCAAGGCGCAGGTAGCATTTTGACGTCCCTATGACGTCAATTACGTCGAAAATGACACTAAGTTGCGACAGTGTCGACATCGCTTTCACTCCATAACCTCGTCTCCAAAGATGCCAGTGATATACTTTAGAAAGAGGTTTAGGTCCAGGAGGTAGTTATTAAGAAACATTTTTACAAATAAATCTTTAATTTTTCAGATGAATATGGGTTTAATGCACGAATACACCTCAAAGATGGAGTGCCATTTCCCCAGAGCTAAAGAGTATTTGCCTGAACGTTGGATAGTAGACAAAAGTGATCCTTTGAACTATAGTCGTGCGCATCCCTTTGCGTATAGTCCTTTCGGTTTTGGAATCCGCATGTGCGTTGGCAGAAGAATAGCAGAACTTGAAATGGATACATTTGTTGCTAGACTTATAGAGGCTTTTGATATAGAATGGTTTGGTCCAGCTCCTAAAAGAAAAGCTTCTCCGTTAAATTATATTTTAGGTCCCTATAATTTTATACTTAGAGATGCTGTTAAAAAGTAAGAACACGTAAAAAGCATGTTATTTTAGAACCTAATTAATACCCCTTACTTATAAAAATATTTAAGTTTCAAAAATTCACACTGTTTCTAAAACGATAATCAAAATAAGTTTATGATTAAATTAGTTAACGATATATCTATATGATTGGTAATTTTCACGTAATTTGAATCATACAATGATTTTATCATCGTTCTAGAAGGCGATAGTGTTTTCTCTTTTATTATTGAGACTGAAAACTAATTAGCCTAATCTTTGCTTAAACTTTTTTATAAGTAAGGCCTTTAATTATTAATAAATATAATAATGATCATAAATAATAATGATGATGATAATGTTTAAATTAAGTTACAGCATAATCAAAGAGAGCTGTTACTACAAAACTATGGCCAAGATGCAGAAGAAATGCATCTAGTAATATGATTTAGTTAAGAAATTGGCACAACACTATCGATATGGTCCAATAAATACATGTCAAATACAAAAATAGATAAATGTCGTTTTTATTAAATGAACGATGAAAGTCCATTCATAAACTTTACTTTATCAACTGTTATATTGCTTTTGAGGTTTAGCATTACCACGTCTATATGATGTAACAGTCGATAAAATGAAGTTTATGGATTCCTAAACTGCTTTTTAGATGTATCTATTTTGTTGATTTATCAATGCTGTAGTGCTAATTTTAGGTAGGTTAGTATTTTTTTTAAATGTTAACTTTGGTCATAATCAATTTTATACTCTGTGAAATTATGTTTTAATTAAAATATGTTATTTATTATACTTGCCTGTTGTTTTATTTTATCACTACTTGGCGGCATGATTAGTTTTTTTTTATTTCATGATAGAAAAACATTCTAGTAGGTAACCTTTTTTGTTTTGGTAGACAGAATATAGACAAAAACAGTTATTTAAAATTGGGGCCTGCGGTCTGGGCCTTATTTCAAGATTAGCTTTTCGTAAATTTTCCGACTTTGTTGGTTAAATAACTAATAATAGAGTTATATAAAATAATGTATCAAAATAAGCAAAGTAGCTAATACTCCTCTCGAATTTTTTTGTTAGTATTATAATTTTTACCTTATACCTAACATATACTTATTATACTTTACGTTTATGTCGCCCAACGGTTTTTGCTTCTACCAACTCTTCTCTTGACTAAGTCGAAAGATGTTTTGCATTGCAGACATGATATGTTTCAGCCTCTCTCTCGGATCTCTTCAGCAACTGGAGAAATCTTTTGCGGCAATGAATTTCACTTCTACTAATTCTTCTCTTCAACAATTGGAAATATGTTTCACGCCCATGTCATTTTTATTTTACCAATTCTCTTCAGCAACTGGAAATATGTTTAACGACTATATCATTTTACTTCTACCGACTCTTCCCTTCAGCAAATGGAAATATGCTTTGCGGAAATGACATTTTGCTTCTACCAACTCTCCCTTCATCAAATGTAAATGTTTTTACAGCCATACCATTTCGCTTTACGAACTCTTTTCTTCAGTAACTGAAAATGTTTCTCAGCCATTATATTTTGTTTCTGAACACCTCTTTTAGAAAATTATTATAATGAAGTACAGCAGTTGGTATTGGTCATGATGACAGTCCTTCTTTCGTCTGGGATACAAATTAATTATAAGAATTATAATTTATTTATGTTAGTGTTTTTATTTGAAACTCGGTATGAGTTAGCGTTTTATATTATTTCGCTACGCAAACAGCAAATACCTATTAATTTTATTTAATGTCAAGTGTGATAAAAGAAGATAAGATTATTATGTTGTTATATATGAACTGTGGATAGATAGCGAGGTAGGTACATATAGCATAATATATATTTTATGAATAAGGACCATACCATCAAATCTAATAATTACTTTGATCTCACGAATGAAATTATTAGAAAAGATTTAAAAACTTAAATGTATGCAGTGGAAGTCGGTGCAAGAGGAATTCCAGCAAGATCTTCGCATCGTCTATTAAAGGATCTTGGCCTTCCAAGATCGACTGTCAAAACTTTTATGGAACGTGTTTCCAAGATGGCGCTGATAGGATTATTTAGTATTTGGATGGGTAGTGAATACAGTGAAGGGAGAGTTGAATTCGGAAAGGCCTTTAACAAGTCCGGGAACGCCGCAGTTCACTCCCCTGCCACGCGATGGATCCGGCACTGAATTCGATAGCCTAAGAACATTCACATTATGATGTTTTAATCCGTTTTATATTATTTTATCAAATAGGCATGATTAAACAGTTTAAGACAGTGAAATCCGGCTCAAAATAGTGACGTTTCTAAGGTTAAGGAAATTGGTCGTATATTGGAAAATTTATAATCGAACATCTTTGTTACATAAAATTAAATACTTAATAAATATAAATATCATCACTGGTGCCTTACGGCGCCCGAGACCGCCTAGACGGCCTCAGAGTACCCAGCGGAGAGGTTTCTAATCCCACCTCGTCATGGTATATGTCTACACCGAACAAATGGCTAGCTCGTCGCGATGTTATTATTTATTATATTTTTTAAATATTAGACTCAATGACCCATCTATAAACAGTTTCACAAATTGGTATAGTGACACTGGGACCGACAGCTTATTGTCCTCTCCGAGGCACTATAGTGGTGTTGTTAAACAAGTGTAGGTACACTTTTTTTTAATTAAAAACTTATTGGTACACACCGGCTTTGTTTTTTTCTATAATATTATTCGAATGCAATCTCTAACGACTACTAAGTATGCTTTTTTAATGATATATATGATTAAGTTGTATATCAACAAAATAACATTGACCTTGTCGACATGACGAAGAGTATTTTGTCGGCTGTTGTGATCAGTTGTGATGCTCGCGCAAGGTTTGGCCCGCGAAGGCCAAATTATTTTTAATCAATCCAGTAGTGAGACTAACTTCAGAGTGGACGCTCCCTATATGAAATTTTATTCTAAGAATATTATTTATTTACAATGAATAAAAGTTATTCTTTATTAAAGTTTGTACCTGAAAACCGAATAGCTATTGCTGAAATCCAGTATTTATTCGGGTATGTGTTAAATAAAGCTTATTTATGTACCATTACAGATGTTTTACGTTACGTCTCCCGAGATCGCCTAGGCAATTCTCACTAGTGGTATACTATTATTTCTTCTGTACTAGTGGGTAAATAAATTACGTCATATTTTATGATCTTGATGTTAGACCTACAAAGTACATGAAAGGGAGGCGTCGATCAATACACACGTTGCGGTAACGAAATCGGCGTAGCTGGTGGTGTTCTAAGTCTACATCACACCATGCATGACAAGCCTGCCTGCCGCTTGTCATGCATGGTGTTTGACCGCCTCCGTAGACTAGTGGTTGCGCCTATGGCGTTGTAAGCGGAGGTCGTGGGCTCGATTCCCCACCCAAGGCAAAAAAATATTAGTAAGTTTTTTCTGTACAATTTGTCATGGTCATAATATGTATGTATTATATTTCTGCTATACATACCTAGTACAAGCCTAGTAATTCCTTTCGATGATAAGACAATTGTAGGGTGATTTAATAAACTAGGTACCGTAACATCACATTCAAAGTAATAAGAAAATTAAAATTATTTTATTAAATGGATCTGTAACATGAATAGGAAACGAAAGATGAATTATTAATTTAAATGCATGAATTTCACCACCAATCACGCTTTAATGTTTAAAACCTCAGGGCATAGAATAGATATTTATACTTATTGTTAAAATATACTTATTAAAGTAAAATTATTATTCAAAGATTGAACAAAGACGATTGGTTTGCAAAATTCTGAAATACATTAAAAGGGTAATCCTAATGCAAACTATAGGTGGCTTAAATTAGTTAAACTTTTTACAAAAAAAAATACAAATATCTGCTAGTTCTTAAAGTATTGTTTTTAGGCAACAAAGATGGCAGACAACTGCAGCAGCTACGAATCTAAAAACTTTGAACGAGATGCCCGGACTATCAAGATTACCATACATTGGATCTCTCCACCATTTTATTCCAGTAATAGGTAAGAAACAGGGGCCCTAGTGAGTTTAAAATATATATTTTTCGAGGTAACTATACTACAGCGTTAACATTTTTACCAATGACATGCTCGCAAATTTTTGTTAATTCAAACTCAAAGTAATATGTTAGAAATCTCACCCTAGCTAGGGCTACAGTAGCCCTAGTGTGAGTTTTTTTAACATTTACATTCGCGTTTGACCAATCACACGCTCGCATTTTTAGTTCTCAAAAATTCCGCTTGGAGCGCAGAACTATTTCCCATACAAATTTTAGTTAACTCAAACGCAAAGTAATAGTTAGAAAACTCACACTAGGGCTACAGTAGCCCTAGCCCTAGTGTGAGTTTTTTTAACATTTACATTCGCGTTTGACCAATCACACGCTCGCATTTTTAGTTCTCAAAAATTCCGCTTGGAGCGCAGAACTATTTCCCATACAAATTTTAGTTAACTCAAACGCAAAGTAATAGTTAGAAAACTCACACTAGGGCTACAGTAGCCCTAGTGTGAGTTTTTTTAACATTTACATTCGCGTTTGACCAATCACACGCTCGCATTTTTAGTTCTCAAAAATTCCGCTTGGAGCACAGAACTATTTCCCATACAAATTTTAGTTAACTCAAACGCAAAGTAATAGTTAGAAAACTCACACTAGGGGTACAGTTCTAAAATAACCTGGACCATGTCCATGCGAAAAACAAGAGATATAAGGAAAAGTCCATACTTTTCCTTATATCTCTTGTTTTTCGCAGTTTTTGGTTCTTTTACAGACAAGAGAATAATGAATCTTTAATCCTTTTTATTTTTTTGGACCAACACAATGTTACTTGGTATTTACCTGATGGTTAGCAGATCTACAAAGACCATGTATGGTGGCGATCATACATAGATCATTTCGATTATGACCCCTAAATGATGCAGTTACGAAATGGGCATCTACAAAGATATTACGAATCTATTTACTGGCCGCTAAGTAACCGCATCCTGAATGGAGACCACCTCGAAAAAAGTCGATGGATTGGCTCTTAAAACTGGTAAGCTCACAGACTAAAACCGAAACATGACTAGGTCACTTGTGATTTAGCATTTCGTATACCTTTTAAACATGTGATACAGTACCCCTAGTGTGAGTTTTCTAACTATTACTTTGCGTTTGAGTTAACTAAAATTTGTATGGGAAATGGTTCAGCGCTCCAAGCGGAAATTTTGAGAATTAGAAATACGGTCGTGTGATTGGTCAAAATGTTAACGCGGTAGTATAGTTAACGCGAAAGTAAATGTTAAAAAAACTCACACTAGAGCTACAGACGTACATACCTATCTGTGATGATAGTTAAAGAGTAAATAAGTATACGTACCCCTTTAACACAGATAAAAAGGAATTCTTCAGCGAAAAATAGAAATATTCTCAATATTTCTATTATATTGTTTCCATACAAGTAAATTTTTTTTTTTAACTAAAGTAAACGTTCTTAACCTAAAATAAGGCTTGACTGTCAGATAATGCCCAACGGCATTAAGTGCACCTTTCTATAATGCTATAAAGTTTTTGATTCAAGAACATATTGTTTTCGACAAATTTGAAATAATATTTGTCTTGGCCAAGAGGATATTGTGTGATCCAAGAAATTATTTTTATCTGAATATGTCTCTAATTGGCATGACAATAATTTTCCATCTTGAAAATGAATACAAATTTTTCTTACTATAAATTTCAGGTAAAATAGGGTTCAAAATGAATACTTTTGAATTAATGAAAGCACTCGAAAAGAAATTTGGACCCATCTTTAAGTTTGATGTTTTCGATCGAAGCACAATGGTGGTATTGTTTAATCCTGAAGATTATGATAAGGTAAGTAAGAATCGTGCAGTTACAATATAGTTTTGGGTTCGACATGCTATGCCTCGAATAGTAATATATGTATAGAAGAAAAACCAAACCGACACCTTTCTATGATTAAATATCAGATCTGGAATTAATAAATTACAAACTTCCTATATTTTTGTTACGTAAAGTATTATGTAGTAGATTTAACAAGGAAAAAAAATCACTGTAAGTATCTATTACAGCGAAATTATGTGAATTTTGTTTTAAATACTTTCCTAAGAATCTTAGCACAAACACCCTATATACTGTTTTTTAACTTCCCTTTAGGTTTATAGAAATGTTATAAGCTATTTTACTCTCAGATATAGCTATTAAAAACCGCATAAAAATCGTCCAGTAGGTATTTCAATTCTAAAAAAAAAAATGTCCTCAAGGTATATTAAGTCTATTTTTTTATCTAATTAAAAGTATGTAATTTTTTTTTCATTCACAATTTTATTACGAGCAATTTTATTAGGTACAATACAAACGCCAACAGCTCAAATTACCCATTTCCTTTAGTTCTTTCTCTTTTCAATATCTACAATGAATTCGGGAGCAAAGGTCACCAACGGAAATGGTCAGTTTTTGCTGTTGCCGATTGTACTATAGATACCATAAAGGTTAGATTTATTTCAGGTATTTAGAGCAGAGGAACAAATACCATCCAGACCGGGATTTGAATCCGTCATATACTATCGAACCGTTCTTAGAAAAGAAACATTTGATGGCGTGTATGGCCTGACAACAGCGTGAGTAATGTAATTAAACACATATTATTAAATTTTTACTAAATTGTTAAAAAGTTAAATCAATATAGAACTACATATGAAGTTTAGCGGTTGAATTAGTGGGAATGAGTAAATGAATATTGCATTGTACAGAAAAAAAATTGCAAATTAAATGCAGAAACTAGATCCAAAACTGTTTGGGCAATTATTCATTTAAGTTTATCACAGTAATGGAAACATTAACTAAGATATAATTCCCTAATATAATTAACTAGCTTATCCGTGTAACTTGGAGAACGTACGTAAACGGTTAAAGTTAGTTTAACCGTTTACGTACGTTCTCAAAAAGAATATTTTTTCCCCGTTTTTGCAATATTTTTCATTGTTACTCCTATTGGTCGTAACGTGATGTTATGTAGCCTTCCTCGATTAATGGGCTATCCAATTTTTTTTTTTTAAATTAGAACCAGTAGTTCTTGAGATTAGCGCGTTAAACCAAACAAGCAAACAAACTCTTCAGCTTTATAATATTAGTATAGATATATATATTTTTAACGTATAAAAATATTGCAGGGAAGGTCCATCATGGAGAGAATTTAGAACTAAAGTAAATCCAGCATTACTCATGCCAAAACTTATAAAGCTATACACGCCTGGTATTGCAGACGTAGCAGATGATATGGTTAATAGGTTAGTATATTTTTTAAATATACGTGGTGGCCGAGTTGGTTAGACCTTTTAACCCCCAGTTGGCTCGAATCCCGGTGTGTACCAATGAGTTTTTAATTAAAAACAATATGTACATTTGTTTGACAACACCACTATTAATAGTGGTGTTCCCGTTCACTATACCAACTTGTGAAACTGTTTATAGATGGGTTATTGAGTCTATGCAAAACATCGCGACGAGCTAGCCACTTGTTCGGTGTAGACTCATACCATCGGCTACGACGAGGTGGGATTAAAATCCCTCCGCTGGGCACCCTGGGCGGTCTCGGGCGCCGTAAGGCACCCTTGATGATATGTATGTATGTATGTGTATATTTTTTAAACACAATAATGAAGATGTTGTTAAAAATCAAGATAATTTCTGAATTTTACTGTTTACTAGGATGAAGAAATTTAAAGATAACCAGAGCTACATAAACGAAAATTTTCAATTTGAAATCACCAAGTATTCTTTGGAAGCCATAGGTGTAATAGCCCTCGGGAGACGGCTGGGATGTCTAGAAGATAACTTGGCTTTAGATCATCCAGCCACTCAGCTTATACAATCTGCAAGTGATATTTTAAATCTGAGCGCTACTTTGGAGTTTTTCCCTGGAATTTGGAAATTATTTCCGACACCGACTTTCAAAAAGGTTATGAAAGCTTTGGACTTACAATGGCAGTAAGTACCTATGATGAAATTTGTAAAATTATTTATACATTTTCTTTTAAACCATTAGCTAGAATTGTAATATAGATGTAATGTAATGTAACGACCAACAATTTTGGTGAATATCATTATTGGTCGTTCCTACTACAACGGCATATCATCATCATCATCATCATCAGCCTATTGCAGTCCACTGCTGGACATATGTCCCTCCCAATTTGCCTGTTCTGTTCTGCGGCAAACGTGACTAGCCCTCTGCCACTTCAGCTTACTAGTCAGTAAGCAACGAATCCCTTAACTTCCTTTGTTTTCAGCATCTTTTTTACTAATAACGGCATAAGTAAGGTTAAAGTAGTAGGTGTACCTGTAAAGTAAAATACTAAAATAAAAATTACCATTTTTAAAATATGAATAGGGTTAATGATAGTAATAAATTTCTGTACTTTAGAATAAGTGAAATGTACATAAAAGAAGCGAAACAGAAGATAGAAAGTAGAAATCAAGAGATTCCAGAAGAAGATAAAAGCATCATCGAAAGACTTCTTGCTGTAGATGAAAAAGTCGCAATTATGATGGCCAATGAAATGTTGCTTGCTGGTATTGACACGGTAATGTAATTTTAACTCTGAATAATATAGTGTGAAAACTGTCAGCCCACTGTGTAGGTCAGAAAAAGGAAAAGGTAAGGTTATGGCCATTTGAGATAAAATTTTAAAGTTAAAATTTAGGATATTTAAATGTAATTTAAACTAATAAGGACTTTATTTGTAGGTAGCATTTGCTTTACTTAACGTTTTGTACCACCTTGGTAACAATTTGCAAGCTCAAAACAAACTTCGAGAGGAGATACGGTCCGAAAGCCCCAAACGTTCATATTTGAGAGCCTGTGTGAAGGAAGCTTTGAGGTTTTGGCCTGTAGTTCCTGGTAACCTGAGAAGAACTACCAAGGAGCATATTGTTGCAAATTATATCATACCTAAAGGAGTAAGTAATTTTGGTCATTATTTAACATGTTTATTAACATTGCAACTAGTAAGTAAGCTTCAAAAAATAATCTTAAGTGGGCAGGAAAAGGATTCGCGAACTCGAGCGTCAAAAAACATCTAAATGTTGTTTTCAGTTATAATAAATTTTTTTTTTGGAAAAAAAGAACATGGAGGTGTAGATGTTATTTACTCGATCATTTACATAATTTATTTATAAAAAATATGTTAAGTTTGGAATTGATAACTAAAGTAATATTTTTAGAATCATTAATCAAACTTTGGGTGTCTTTTCAAAAGTTAATATATTATTTATAACAATACTATCTAATTAGGATCGAGTAAGTAATATTTACACCTCTACGTTCTTTTTCTATAGAAGTAAACTTTGATATCACTGAAAACAACATTTACAAGTTTTTAGACGTTCGAGATCGCGAAACCTTTTACTGGCTTCTTAATAATAGGTCTGTTATCTTAATCTGATCA
This sequence comes from Monopis laevigella, assembly GCA_947458855.1. NCBI lineage: Eukaryota > Metazoa > Arthropoda > Insecta > Lepidoptera > Tineidae > Monopis > Monopis laevigella. The sequence continues at coordinate 21,174,727 of OX381580.1, read as the reverse complement.
ACAGCGTGTATCTCGATCATTTGTATCGTATGTATCAGTATCTATTCTACATTTTATATGTGTATATGTATGTATATTTATGTATATATACATTGATTTATATTAGTTTTTTAAAATCAAGCACGCGACTCATTTTCGTACACAATCTTAAAGGTAAGCTGGTAGATAATGCCTAAGGCATTAGGTTCGCCTTTGTACATAACTTTTGTTTACCTGTGCAATAAAGTAGGTATTTAAATAAAAAATAAATAGATACATATATACTTTGTCATGGCTAAACATTGAAAATCGTTAGAATATGTTCCTAATCATGTTACAATGTGTGTTTAGTCTGTGGGTTTACCGGTTTTTAAAAGACTACTGCATCGATTTATTGTCAAGGTTGTAGTCTTCTATCAGAGTGCGGCTACGAAACGGGTGGTTAAATTAACAATAAGGCAACGAGGATTTTAAAATTCGTCTCTATCGCCGCCCATTTCGTCATCGTATCATTCAGCCGGTATAGTGGGAGCGATGAATATTGTTTAACAACAAATTGATTAATCCCATTCATGAACTTTGTAGTACTCAAATTTAACCTAAAAAAAAAAAAAAAAACTTATATTTAGATATAATTATTGGGGGAAAATACACTTTTTCCTTTTAGTTTATTATAGTAAGCCCCTTAAAACTATTTTGTCAAACTGTTGCAGATAGACGTTGTCTCTCCTAACGAGATTTTATCCAAGTCAGAAAAATATTATCCCCGACCTCTAGAATATATCCCGGAGAGATGGACAGCTGAGAAAACTGACCCTTTGTACTATGGGAACGCTCCACCGACAGTGACCCAGCCATTTGGATTCGGAGTCAGGATGTGTATAGGCAGAAGAATAGCCGACTTGGAAATAGAAACCCTTTTATCTAAGATTATAGATGAGTTTGAAGTGACTTGGGAAGGTCCGCCTATTAAAGTAGTGACTAAAGCTACTAATATGTTTGTTAAACCTTATGGCTATAGGTTTAAAAGTTTAAAATAAGATAAATATTGTTAAGTTTATATACTTAAGAGGAGTGTCTGATGAGGCTCTTCATCGAAGATCTCTTGCCGATTCAACTGCAAAGTATTACTTCTCCCCGCGCATGACAATAAGTCGGTAATGCTACATTACATTTATGTAAACCTTCCCCCCGACCCGCAATAAGAGAAAGAGCACGTATGAGATTATACCTACAATTTATTTATACCGACTCCAAAAATCTATGAATGTTTGGGGAGTGGTAACAGTTAAGACCAAAAGGTTGTGAATGTAGGGGAAATGTTTGATCAGACACTTCTCTTAATAAAGTTTTTTTTTATATTCTAGTAATAATTACAAGTACAATTATTAAACATTAATTGAAATTTGACTCTAAATATTAAAAATAGGGAGGAATTGTACATATTTTAGATGTTAATGATTGTACCTGTTATTAATTAATATTAAGGGTTATACTGTTGTCTGGACACCCATAAAACATACTTCCAATATTACAACTTGGCTGTTAATCAAAGTTCAATTATTATTTTTATGTGGTAAAGGTATGCAAAAATCTTTGTTGTTAAAATAAAATACACAATACAGAAAGATTGATTCATACAATGGCTGACAAAACAATAATTTTAAATCTGATAAAACAGTATTTTTATTACTGGAAGTGCGAAAGCCCTTTTTGTATGGACAACACAGACATGAATGCAGTGTCTTTAAGTAAATAATACATATTTTATCATGAACTATAAAGGTTTTTTATATTTAGCTTGTATCCAAACTCTGTACATAGTAAGTAACTTTCCTCTATTTACTTGTAATCTTCTATCTATTAGGTTTTGTTCCTCTTCAAAACCAGCTTCTTTAAACATATCCCGGATTCCGTCTTGAGTAAAAAAATATACTCTAGTATTGTCTCCTCTAGCATAAAAATTATCAGATATACATCGTCCGTTTTTAAATCTCAACTGGGCTAAGTCGTATCTGCCATAGTCACGAAACACCAGTAGCCCTCCCGGACGAAGATATTTGTAAATATTGTTGATAACAGATTGCATTCTGAAACAAAAAAAAAAATACAATAAACCATTGACTAAATATACAATTTTATTACATGTTTGTATATTGCCTGCCTATTTGTGAGATTGAATATAATCACAACAACCAAGATATCTAATGTACAACATTAAATGCAATAAAGTAATGTTGATTATTGATAAGGGTGTACGGGCAAAAGATCCTATTGTAACAAGAACAATACTTATATATTATTTTTAAATCGAGCATTGCGGCCATGTATCTACCTGATGGGTAAGCAAACCTACAAAGTCCATGATACATCAATCAATACATTGTTCTTTAGCAATAATGATTGCTCTCAATGGGAGGCGACAAAGACATTGCATTTAAGTCTATTTTAATATCCTTGCTGCTTTATCGTAGGCCTAGAAAAGTTCCTCCCACCCACAACAAGGCAAATTTGTCAATAAATATTTATCATGATCATGATTTCACTATATAGTAGGACACCCAAACCCAACAAATCCATATCACATATATATCATAACAACTTGAATGGTAACTAAATAAAGACCAAGATAATGGTAAATTCAAATAAAAAATAATATTTTCCTAAAAAAAATATTTACCCTTGATCTACCCACTAAGTAAAAAATTCTTGTGTTAGAAGCTCTTTTAAAATAAAATTTGTCTCTACATAAAATTATCAAGCTGTATTATATAATAACCTATATTAGGTTAGGATAGGAAAAGAAGATTATATTTTTGACAAAATAATTATTATTATTTAAATAAAAATTTGAACAAAATCACACAGAATATATTTAGCAAAATACTACAAAGAGGAAATCAAAACTGAATCAGTCATACTTGCTTTTATCTGTATATTCAAGCAAGTTAAATATATATGTATGTTCAAGCAAGTAAAATTTAAGTTTAAAAAATATTTTTGAGATTATTTTGCATATTCAAAATTGATAAAGGAAAAAAAACTTACTTAGAAGGCTCAATTGCAGATAAAACGAAAATCAGCACTATGATATCTATAGAATTTTCTTCAAAAGGTACATTCCAATCTCTTGCAGTTGCATCTAAAACAAATACACTGCTCCTCTTTGTATCATACAAAGGATTTTCTTTTATAATTTCTATTGCTTTAGAAGAAAAATCACAACCATAGACAAATAGGTTAGGGTCTTGACTATATTGCAATATAGGAAATATTGTGTTACCAACTCCACATCCAATTTCAAATATAGATCTTTTTCTTGTATTATCTATAGGTTCTATTTGGGGTTTCGTAGTATATGTGGATGTTCCAGGAGAAACTCTCACAGGTGCTGAGGTATTGTCAGGTGCAAGTTCAGGAAACTCTGTAAATAACCAATGGCGGTCCTTGAAGAACCTGAAGTATAAAATTAAAATTATTATTATTTCTGGAACTATTGGTTATTGGGAATTACAAACATTATCCTTAATACATATTTCTTGCCAGCTTATTCTATTTGTACTGCTCCTTAGGTGGAATACTAGTAAGTATGTTTATTTGGGAACCAACTCAATCCACCTTGTTGGAAAAGCCCTTAACAAAACCAGTTGCTTGTAAGAGGATGTAGTTGAATATTAAAAAAATATATGTTCACAATAGGCAAATGAGTATTAAATATAATTACTGATAATATAAACCTTATATATAACCTTAATTATAAATCTTAAAGAATACAATTAAACAATACCTACCTATTTTGATGAATATCATAAAAGGAATCCCAATGTTTGTCGGCATTTTGCTCTAAGCTTTGCAGTTGGTCTTCAGTAAATAAGATATTTGAGTTACATTTAACTTTTTCTTTGGCATTTTCTTCTTGATCCTGATCCCATTCAACATTATCCCTGAAAATGTTTGTTTAGACAATATTAATAAATATAGAAATTTTGAGTCTAGTCTTTTCCACAGGTGGCTGGAAAATAAACTAATGTATTTTTTTTGAATATGCTACTAAACAGATTTTCACCCCTAGCTCAGTGGTGAAAAGTATTATTGATATTTTCTAGCATAAACTTCCAATATCTACTTATTAACATAACTCTAAAAAAAAAAAAAATTCCATACCTTACCTTGAAATAATAAAAAAACTTGTATTAAATCAGCAAACGCTAACATTTTGTTAGCTGAGCTGTTGATATTAGCAAAAGATTAATTAGTGTTATTATATGGTATGTGTGGTTTGTCTGTTTAATGTTTCATTTAAAACAGCCAAAGGTGTCATAAAAGTTTAAAATTTGAATGGTATAGTAAGCTATACAAAAACAGCAGACTAGAATATTATTATTAACTTATATTAATGGCCTCTATGCGTGCGCGTAATTTTGCCAATGTCACGTTGATTGAGGGTAGATTCAAAAAAAATCGGTTGTTAAAGTGAAAGTGGGATAATAGGATGGAAAGGAATAAGGAAAGGACTAGGTTAGAATTAGGAATGGCCACATGACCGTATGCAAACATACGGTATAGTGATGCCAGTGTCAAGTGAAGGAGAAAATAATTGACAGTAAAATGGGTACCGCCACTTTACTGAAGATAAAGGGATTCGTTGAAATAGCACAAACACTGAGATCACTGAGTAAATACTACACTTCTCACACTTAAGATCACATAAGAATGCTTATTCTACAAAATTGGTACACTTTTGCACAATAATATCCTATAAACTTAACTATGCAAATTATACTAGAAACACACGACTACAGTGTTCGGGCTACCCTCAAGGAATGCCCAGACTAGAATATACAGAATACAAAATAGTCTAAACCTAATTATTAAAAAAAAAAGTTTTGGTAATAAAGTTACGGTAAGATGCGGCATACCATGCATTAAATTGGTAGAGACTCTCCTTAACTGTGAGATGCCGAGACCCTCCTTGAGGTTTCTTTCTAAACCGTGTCAATTCCAAATCACTTTTAGATGCAATAGTATTCTTGTACTTTTTAAACATAAGTAATATCCTACCACGCATTATGTTTGAATACGTCCTCTGCATTTTCCAATAAACGATTTCCAAATTGTGGCCTTTTTACTGTATCATCGTCTTCCATATTACACTATTTACAATTTTATTATATATAAAAAAAAACTATAAACCAACCAACCAACATCAACATAACCTCCAAACTGAACTGTCATCCAGTCAGTAGAGATGTGAAAAAATAACTTATTATAAAATAATCAATTAGTTTTTCAAATTAATCGATATTTTGATTTCCAAATACAGAAAATCGATATCTATCAAATCGTTTATGTAAAATCAAGATTTTGATTTTTGTAATCAGGCGCACCCAAGTATAAGCACCAGAAGAATAATAAGTATTTGAATTTGTTTTCGTTCAACAAATCTTTATACATTTAAACGAAAAAGTAAATTTTAGCAGGAGGTCCCTATAACTTTACCAGCACCCCTAGCACGGCCAAGCCAAGACAAGATATAAAGTCGCGAACCAATAAGTCAAAAGTAACTATTTTTTAATATCAACTAATCAGATCGCTGCAAAGTTGCACCTGATTGATTGGCTGATATAAAAAAAAAGTTTTGTTTGACATCCGCTCGCGACTTTATATCTTGTCTTGGCTTGGCCGTGCTACGGGTGCAGGGGCCTTATTCCGAGTTTGCAACCGTTAAACACGACAAATCGCATACATTTGGCTTTCGATGGGTATTCCGATTCGATTATCGACTGGCTCTTTGGTAAAGCCCCTGTGGCCTTATTCCGAGTTTGTAACCGCTAAACACGACAAGACGTTGCGTAAACTATAAATATTGAAATATAACTTCTATCAAGTTAATTTTAGAGTTGAAATTAAAATGCTTCAATTATGTTCAAATTTGCAAAGAATTCGTGTATTTCAAGATTTGCGGCATTATTATAGCCAACCTAATACAGACTATATAACCATTGGAATAGAACTTACCCGACCCTTAATAAGAGAAAAAGCACGTATGAGATTATACCTACATATAATCTCATACATGCTCTTTCCCTTATTAAGGGTCGGGGGGAAGGTTTACATAAATGTATGGTAGCGTTTTTTTAGCTTTATTTATGCAGCAAAACGACTTTCGGGCCAAAACTGTTTTCTACCCCTAAACTTTAATGGATTTTAAAAAGTTTTATTTTATTTGAGGGAAAATAAACGCCAACTGTACCTTTTCCTTTTTAAAATTTTCTGTCTTTATATTTTATAGGAATTATTTTAATTATTTCAGGGGTTGATATTATTTTTCCTACACCAAACTTTAAAAAAAGGAAAACGTACAAGCCTACATATAGGTGTTATTTATAACGCCTCCAAAACTCATGAAAATCTATGAATGTTTATTGGGGGGTAACACTTAGGACCAAAATGTCATGAATGTATGGGAAATGTTTGATCAGACTCTGCCTAATGCAAATTCGTCTCCGTTGCAGCCCATTTCGTAACCGCATCATTTAGCCGGCATAGTGGAACGCGCCGATCGAGTTCTACCCATAGACAATATTTCCTATATTTTTTTATAGGAAATCGTCGACGCGTCTATCGATTTGTCGATATGGCGTCCCGAAATATGACTAGGGACCCTAGTCATATTTCGGTTTTAGTCTGTGGGTTTACCGATTTGAGACTACTGCATAAATTTTTTGTCGAGGTGGTAGTCTCCGTTCAAGTTACAAAATAATTTAGGCCGGCATGGTGGATCGAAATATTTTAAAACATCAATATATTGATTTAACCACGGAATAGAAAAAACAAGTGGAAATGCTATAAAGCACCAAATGTATTAGAACCGGTGTCGCCAAAATCATATATCTATAAGTATTGAATCTATAACCACTTCGTCCTGATTGGTTGCAAATATACACAGCAATTTTAAACACTATTCTCCAAATAATTAGATTTAAATTCATATAAAAAAATAAACATGCCATCTATCATAAAGTAGTAAGAACCTCCTATAAAATTTGTTCTGCTATTCCAACACAGATGGCGTGATTACTACAACATTCGAATAAATGTTTTGTTCAGTAGACATAAGGCATATTATCTTTTATATAAAAAAAGTATTTTAGTTTGTTCTAGAACTTTCCTTGCATAAAAATATAATAATTGAAAGGCGGCGACATAATAAAATATTTAAAGTATCGATATCGATGCTTTTTTTAAATATAAATTGTGCTCTATATATTTAAACGCAGATGGAAGGGAAAACTTTTTAGAAAACATAGCTATAAAACTTTAAAAAAATATAAAGGCTTAAAACACTGATTTTTGAGATAAGTATATTTTTTTAAGTTGAGTTGGGTGACGTTGTTGTGACGTGAGCACGAAACAAAACTTTGGGACGCAATCTTAATATAACTAGTATTTTTGTAATAAAAATAAAGAAATTAGGCAAAATGAAGAAATTATTTTTGCTTGGAATATTACATTATTTTATAAAAATATTTTTTATCGTTATTTAAAAAAAATGAGTTTTTAGTCGCAATGGTACAGACCCCAATTTTGTTTATGCATATGACGAAGGTTAGAAAGTTGGTTAAGTTCTTATTGATGACCTTTCAATGATTTTAATGAAATTATATATAAACCGCTCATTATAACAATATGGTAAATAGTAAGTAATGGTAATGGTAAGTAATTGTAACAATGGTAGCCTAATAAATATTGATTATTCAATTTTATATACTATTAATTTCAATTTCTTTTTACAAACAACTGTTACTGTGTCTAAATATGAACACAATTCTTCGTAATAGAGAATAGCTGCTGCGCTATAAATATTTTTTTATGTATGTGGTAAACCAACCAAATTGTGCTGACTTCTACGTATAGGGAGTTTATCGTTATAAAGGGTTTACACGTACATTTTATTATTCTAAGCCCACACTATTAGAAAAATGTATGCGATACAATATGAATAAATATTTAAAAAAAATATGTAAGTATATAATTTTGTATAACTGCCGAAACTGTTCCTTCTTTTCTTTAAATAAATAAGTTATATCGATAAGCACCCACTACAACACTAACCGAGTAGCAAGAACTTTTGAAATCAAAATTTCAATCTAAAGTATTCTTTTTTACAATTACATAAGGTTGATTTTAACTTCATTTAAACTTCAATTATTAGTAAACTAAAATAAGCTAAGGTTTTTAAAGAATACTAACAAAATCGTACTTACCGATGATACGAAACACCTCCATTACGAAGATTTTTTCTCCTACTATCGTTTTTGCACTCCAGAATGCAACAATACGGCATATTTACAATAATTATGCGGAAAAATCAGGAACGACACGAGACTACCAACTCGAAGCGATGTTAGACACGACTGATAACGACTGGTATCAAATAAGCGTAGCTACGCTTAATTGTGCCACACTAAACACGCCTACTTTGCACTTCCACTTGTTTTTTCTATTCCGTGGATTTAACCCTTTCATAGACTTTGTAGGTCTGCGTACATACAAAGTCGTGCGTGCTCCAATAACAATAAATAAATAAAAAATATGTATTACTTATAGGTAATAAGAATTTTTATTTATTTAAATGTTGTCTATTTTTTAAGTACCTATCTATATAAAAAAGCATCAAGCGAATGCTAGTGAGTACTAGGGAATAGTGGATAAAGTTTTGTTTCGGATTGAAAAATTAATACTGTAAGAACTAAAAAATAAATACATTGGCTACAGAAATGCAATATCCGTTTTTTAATAAAAAAACAAATAGATTTTTCGACAAATCATTAATTTATTCTAAATTAATCGATATAGTAAATCGATTATTTACCTAGTTGCTAGAAAATATCGATTATTATACATCTGCTTAATTTGGCGTAAATAAATACCAAAAATGCCTTGAATTTTATTCATATATTTGGTTAAAGAGAGGCTTTACAATGATCGAGACATTCTCAAACTTCTTTACAGTCGGTCTGAAAGAAAATTTACTGACAAAATTTTTTGACTGCAGAGTTTTATATAAAGAATTTAATTATACGTTAAAAATCCTGTATTATAAAGGTTGCCATGGACGATAGAACGTATTTTTTTTACTTTGATTGATAATGTCAACGACGTATCCGAAACGCATGAAAAAGGCGGTGCGCTCCAAGTGAGTTTTTTTTAAACTAGTTATCACTAGTTTAAATTATACGTTAAAAATCCTGTATTATAAAGGTTCCATGGACGATAGAACGTATTTTTTTTACTTTGATTGATAATGTCTACGACGTATCCGAAACGCATGAAAAAGGCGGTGCGCTTCAAGTGAGTTTTTTTTAAACTAGTGATATTCCAATAAAATTTGTTTTTAAAGTTCTAATATTTTTTTTATGTAATCTTTTTATTTTATTTTACCTTTATTTTTAAATAAACTTGTTTATTTAATGATGAATGTAAAATATAGCTTCTTTTAAAAAACTATAATATAGGCAGAGATACTAAATTTTAATTTATAGATTTTGCAAAATAAAACATTTTTTAAATAGAAGATTTATGTAAAATATATTTCTATATTGTTGTAAAATATAACTATATATAAGGTAATTTATTATTTATAATATAAGTTTTTACGTGAAGTAAAGTACTATCATACATTATTTATTTTTTAAAGAGACATGACAATGACAATAACATGAGCGAAACTTTCATGTGACAATCAATACGTACAATCGTTCTAAAAAGAAAATGGACAAAGGCGCTTTAGGCCCGGTTTCTTGATGGATAGTCCTCTTGCCTAATTGTTAAAAAATGACAGATAAATTACTATTATTACTATTTCGAAAAAAAGGGTTTCTTGATGGATAGTTAAATTGACTATCTGTTAAACATAATAAATTAATAACAATTTATTATATAATTGTGTTATTTTTTTCAAATTATAAACAAAATAAATTTGTGCATAGAAATAGTATATACAGTGAAATCGGATTATTCGGATGAAGATGTTTCCAAGATAAGATTGTTAAGAATTAATACAAAAGTATTTATTATAAACCAAATTGGATGAACATTGTAAGCTTGGCCTTAAGTTAAAAAAAAATAGTATATGCAAAGTGCGCAATAAGATTTGTAACTCCCTCCTGTCTGTAACGGTGTTAATAAAACTATTTCAATAAGATCTTTCACTATTTACCCATAAAACCTTGACGGGTTTTATGGGTAAATAATGAAAGATCCTATTGAAATAGATTACTCTAAAATTTGGGATGAATTTCGGATAAATATAAAACATATCTGTGGTCCATAAAATAATATAAAACCTTTCTTGAATGCCGAACAACAAGGTAACAAAATAACTTTAGGTATATTCAATGTATATTATGTATAAAATTGCCGGAAACTGAACACAAAATGAAGGCAGGGATGAAGTCAATTGATAATTTTGCTAAATTTCCTTATAGCAAAATATTTTAACAAATGGTTAAGTTGTGTCTACCGATAACCTATTGATAACTATAGTTTTTGCTGATGACTAAGGATTAATGAATTAACTATAGTTGCTTAACCAACTTTGATTATATAATCAAAGTGTAAAGGCTACAAATAGTCAAATTTAGCTATCTATTAAGAAACCGGCCCTTAGTTGTAAACTTATTCGTAAAGGAATGATTAAAATATACGATTCACGGTAATATAAATAACATTTTCAATTACAAAGCAAATTATTGTAAACTTGTATCATATGGTACAACCTATAAATTATTTACATATACATATAAATCAACTATAATAGAACAATAATCAACGGAAAAAAATCGATTTCGTGTAGCACATATCTTATTATCAGATCCGATTATAATTATGTGTATCATCACGGGTGCCATACGGCGCCCGAGACCGCCTAGACGGCCCCAGGGTACCCAGCGGAGGGGTTTTAATCCCACCTCGTCGTAGCCGATGGTATGAGTCTACACCGAACAAGTGGCTAGCTCGTTGCGATGTTTTGAATAGACTCAATAACTCATCTATAAACAGTTTCACAAGTTGGTATAGTGAAACCGGGACCGACAGCTTAACGTGCTCTCCGAGGCACTATAGTGGTGTTGTCAAACAAATGTACATAAATTTTTAAATTAAAAACTCATTGGTACACACCGGGATTCGAACCAGGGACCTAAGTGTTTTTAAGTCCAAGGTCTAACCAACTAGGCCACCACGTATATAATTACTGTCAAAAAAATATTCAATTAAAAAAAATATCTGTAAAAATATTTTAATTACTGTCAAAAAAATATTCAATTAAAAAAAATATCCAATTATTTATAAATGCCCATCTCTAAGGACGATGCTGATCGTGTTCGGAAACGTAACACTTTAACACTGGGTAGTGTAACAGAGTGCGACAAAAATATTGAAAAATGCTTAAAGAAGAAGAGATGCATATAGTGTAGTGACACTACCCAGTGTTAAAGTGTTAGTTTCCGAACACGGCCCTGAGCCGTATTCGGAAACGTAACACCTTAACACTGGGTAGTGTTACAGAGTGCGATAAAAATATTGAAAAATGCTTAGAGAAGAAGAGATGCATATAGTGTAGTGACATTACCCAGTGTTAAAGTGTTAGTTTACGAACACGGCCCTGGGGCACAGACAGAAGTTGCCTCCCTTTCTACCGCGTCATTCTTTACTTTTCTGACGACGTTAATTGTCTTCTTTCAAACAAAACCTAGGTTAGGTACTTAGTAGTAAGTACGTAGATCATAAAACAATTTTATTTTAGGATGTCTGCAGCATAGGTATTTTAACCTAAGGAGATACGGAAGCCATAAGGCACACTTCATTGTCTATGAAACTAAATATTGCTTTTCGGTGTATAGGCACAAAATAAATAATAGTAGGTACAAGTAGTATAGGTAGATTATGTAGAAAGATATAAGTGCGAATAATACCTTTAAAGGAAACAGATTATACCTACCTAGTAAAAGAAAGAAAAAAAGGTGAAAGAAAAACTTACAAAAACATTGCCTCAGTATATCTGCTTAGTCTATGTTATTTTAAGCAACCTACGTAGGTACTTAATTGGGCAAATAAATAAGTATGTATGAGCAAGTATGTATGTTGTCTACTTATCAAAACTGCATAATATTTCTAGTAATATTTCATGGTAGTGCACTAACCATTACTACCTATAGTTATCAAACAAAACTATATACTATAGTAATAAAAAATCTAATAAAGTACATAAATACGAGAGACTTAGATAACTATAACAAAGGACAACATTTGGTACATAGGAAAGGTTTAGTGTACTTGCCTAATAATAACCGTGGTAGGCGTGGATTTATTTACCTTTTGAGGTCCTTTGGAAGTATAAAAAACGTAAGGTCCGGAACCTTGTTACTATTATTTAAGCAACATAATGTGGCACAATAAGCTTTAGACCTCATTTTAGTTAATATTAAATATAGCGACAAGGCGCGTGAGTATCATACAAACGTGCGAATCGGCCGGCGAGCGGCAGCCCCATAGATTAATAATATATATACTAGGCAGCCCACTGCGACAGCCCTCAAAAATTTAACCCATCCGTGAGTACGGCCGGTTACTTGTAGTTTCATACCTAAAGTGCGGAGTGGATCACCCCTGGCTGGGGGCCTTTCTTATAGTGAACAGAAAATAGATATAGGAATAGCTTATCTGTTTAATAAAATTATCCTCACTTTATTCTTTACCGTGGGCTGAAAAGTAGAGTAGAGTGAGATTCATTTATATTTATTAGTTATACAGACATAATACCTATTTCCTAAATGTTGTACATGTATTATATTTTTAGATAGAGGAATGACTCTTCTATAACCTGGAAATATTCAGGCCCTCTTAAAGAGGTATACTGTATTTTTTCAGTAAATTTTCTTTCAGACCCACTGTAAAGACGTTTAAATTCAGGACATTTTAGGTCTATCTATATAATTTCATAAAATATTATATCTGCTTAATTTGGGGGTATTGTTTTAAGATAAAACTAATTTTCAGACCCTCTGTAAGAGAGTCTGAATATTTTCAGGTAATAGAGAAGTTATTCCTCTATCTAATACATATATAAAATTAAGGACATTTTGTCTGTATAACTAATTATTTTAATTAATCTCAGAAGCCAAAAGATATAATTGAAAGTTTTCAGGAAACTTCTTTGCGGGTACACTGTAAGGGTGTCTGGATTAGTCAATGTATAAAATACAGGACATTTAACGTTTAATTAAGTTATTTTAATATAACTCTGCAATAAAAATATTATATTGTATTTTTTTAGTAATTTTTCTTTCAGTCACACTTAAAAGAAGTTTGAGTATGTTTCAATCATCCTCTCTTTTACTTTTTTTTTTACTTTTTTAACGTTACGACATTTTCGGTAATAGTTGATATTTACATACAGTAGTCCTAGTGTGAGTTTTTTTAACATTAACTTTCGTTTTAACTATACTACCGCGTTAACATTTTGACCAATCACACGTTTGCATTTTTAGTTCTCAAAATTTCCGCTTGGAGCGCTGAACTATTTCCCATATGTATTTTAGTTAACTCAAACGCAAAGTAATAGTTAGAAAACTCACACTTGGGGTACTGATAATAATTGCAGTAAATTTCACATATTTGATTTGTCTCGAAAAGATCCCTAACTATTTTTCTATTGTCTGCTGTCTGGTACTTTCAGTACCTATATTTTTTTTTAACGTTACGACATTTCGCCAAAAGACCCGAGTATAAGGACCGGTGTGAAGTTAGCGGCCAATTTTTTTGCACCCAAATTTTTTTCGCTTATCTGAACAAACCCTTATGCTGCCAGATATCTAGCAGCCTTAATTTTATGAAAAACGTTCTGTTAGAGTAGTAAACGTATAGTAGTGAACACAATCTATTTCATACAGATTGATACCTTTGACGCATAGTATGTTAGAAGCTGGATAATCAATTCTGACATGTTTCTACCCTTCAATGGTGTTTTTTTAAAGAAATCACTATACTAGTCTATGACAGAAATAAGAAACCAAATTATAAGATGCTAGATATCAAATGCAGTTCCTTTAACAACTATTTAAAACATATTTTAACAACTCCGGACAGATATTTGTACCTTTGCATGACGTTTTTTTGTAATTGATTACTTTACATGAATAAGTATTATTTAACAGCCACTCGAACTATCACAGAAATGAGGAACCAAATTCTAACATACTGGATATCAAAGGCAGTTCCATAAGCAACTATTTAAATTAGATTTTAACAACTCGGAAAGGATATTTCCACCTTAGCTAGACTTTTTTGTAAGTGATGAATATCCATTTTTCATCTGCCTCTCGGTCTATGACAGAAATGAGGAACCAAATTCTAACATACTGGATATCAAAGGCAGTTCCATAAGCAACTATTTAAAACAGATTTTAACAATTCGGAAAGGATATTTCAACTTTTGCATGACTTTTTTGTAAGTGATGAATAAGTATTTTTCATCTGCCTCTCGGTCTATGACAAAAATAAGGAACCAAATTCTAACATACTGGATATCAAAGGCAGTTCCATAAGCAACTATTTAAAACAGATTTTAACAACTCGGAAAGGATATTTCCACTTTTGCATGACTTTTTTGTAAGTGATGAATAACTATTTTTCATCTGCCTCTCGGTCTATGACAGAAATGAGGAACCAAATTCTAACATACTGGATATCAAAGGCAGTTCCATAAGCAAAGTCAAAGTCAAAAATATTTATTTCATGTAAACCTTTACAGGTATTTATGCATAGTCAAAAAAAAAAAAAAACTATATTTAGTATAAGGTCTAAGTGTGCGCTTGGTTAGGCTTTTGCATACATAAAATAAAGAAACCAAACCGAACACACACCACATAACCAACCAGTGTAAGACTAGGTGGTTAGCTGGTTCCATTGACCTGTCCATCGTTATCTGCCATGCAAAGGTGCCACCGAGCCGACCAACCTAACAAATTATATCTACGCCCCAAATATCCACTATAAGTAGTAATTAATATAAAAGTACAAAAATGTATCAATCAGAGCGCAAACACTAACCGCATGTTGGTCCCCCAGAGACACCCCGGAGAAAAAGGCACCAGCAAGTAAAAAACTCTGGCGTTCCACATATGTACCTGACCATCAGGAGATATGTTTATTTACTAGCTTATAATATGTGATATTTTATATATGATAATTTACCCTCATCCTGCTGAAGAGCACGAGTAGAACACCCCATAGCAGATAAACCATTTTACAATATAGAGGTAGTACAGAATCACAAAACACCAAAGCCCCCCGATGCCCGCGCTAGTCTATCCGACAATTTTGCGAGACCTCCGCTTTTAACATAATAATTAAACTATGCATGTCCAGCGGAGATCCAAGGCCCCCACAGCAGCACCCGATCACGGACGTAACGTATGTGTCAGCCATCCTCCTGCTCAACCAGGCCCTTAGGGTGCAGACCAGAACCCGGCACACGCGCCACCACTGCAATGACCTTCAAAGGAGAGGAAATCCGCTGGACACATCATATTACTAGGACACATTACTAGGCCATATGCATTATAGAATCTGAGACACGCGCAAACATCGAAAGCGGATTCGTATTATGTAGCTCTGTTAACAAAATAATAATTTAAATATATGAAAAACAATAGTAGGTATACTACCTAGCCAAAATACTTAATATTAAAAAAAAATAAAAACAAAAAAAAAAAAAAAAAAATAGTAATAACAAGTTATTACCTTCTAAATATAACAAATTACCTAATGTAGAATAAAAATAATATAATAAGTACTTAGTAATGAATTATTACTGTATCACATTTATTAGTTGAGAGATTCCAGTCGCAGGGAGGTATGTCTCCAGACGTCTCTGTCATTAATATAATCATAAACTTTGTAATATGCTTTTGCTATATACAAAGTTTGCTTAATACAAATTTTAAATTTTATATCATTAAGTTCTATAATTGAATTTGGCAATTTATTAAATAACCTGATACTGTTTATTAGGAAACATTTATTAGTTTTTTGTAATCTAAATTTTGGTATATCAATTTTGTTTATATTTCTTAAGTTACGAGTATGCCTATCTGCGTTTTTATTAAACGTAGTATAGTTTTTCTTAACGTATAATAAATTTTCAAATATGTATTGGGAGGGCAGTGTCATTACTTCAATTTTAGGGAAAAATTCCCGAAGGGATTCGCGGGTCTTCATGCCATATATAGCTCTAATAGCTCTTTTTTGAAGGATAAATATTGTTTCTATGTCTGCAGCTGAGCCCCAGATAATAAGACCATAAGTCATAATACTGTGGAAATAAGCAAAGTACACAAGCCTGGCTGTTGCTACATCAGTTAAAAGTCTGATCTTTCTGACTGCATATGCAGCTGAGCTCAATCTTTTAGATAAAGTGTTTATGTGAGCTCTCCACTGCAGTTTGGAATCGATCGTGATTCCTAAAAACATAGTGGAGTCAACAAATTCCAGCTCAGTGCCGCCTAATTTAAGTGAACAGTTGACTACTGGAACGTTTGGCAAAGAGAATTTCAGGCACTTGGTCTTTTTAGGGTTTAGAACCAAATTGTTTGCCGTAAACCATTCAGAAACCATAGTCAGAGTATTGTTTGCTACTGACAATATATTGTCTTTCCTATCAACTTTAAATAATAGTGACGTGTCATCAGCAAACAGCACTATCTGCGCTATTTCCTGTACCATGTGTGGAAGGTCATTTATATATACAAGAAAGAGAAAAGGCCCTAAAATTGATCCCTGGGGAACTCCCATTTTCACAAGAGATCCTTTAGAAACACTACCATCAATGTTGACACATTGTGTTCTGTTTGTTAGGTATGACCGTATCAGATTTAACGCTACTCCGCCAACACCATAAAATTCCAGCTTACCTAACAGAGTTTCATGATCTACACAATCAAATGCTTTCGAAAGATCGCAGAAAACACCAATAAGATCCTGAGACTTTTCCCATGAACTAAATATTTCCTCAATCAATCTAGTACCAGCATTTGTTGTATTTCTACCTTTTGTAAACCCGTATTGATGATTATGTAATAATTTATTTCTATTAAAATGTATTAATAATTGACTTAACATTATTTTTTTCAAATATTTTACTTAGAGCCGGTAATATGGACACGGGTCGATAATTAGTAGGGTCTGTTCTACAGCCCGATTTAAATATAGGGGCTATTTTACTATGCTTCATAAGGTCTGGAAAAACACCCTTATCCACACAGCCATTATAAATATCAGCCAAGATAGGCCCTATAGTGTGAACAATAGGTTCGATTGCTTTTACAGATAATCCCCATAAATCCTCTGTTTTCTTCTTATTTAACATTTTAAAGTGCTTAATAATATCATCACTTGAGACATGTATAAAACTAAATTCTAGCAAATCAGGTAGTTTAACATAACGATTTAATAGTTCCTTAGCAATACTGGATGACGAATTAATGCTATTCGTGACTTCCAAAGGAATATTAACAAAAAACTCTTCAAATAAGCTGGCAACTTCATTTTTTTCAGATATCATTACTCCGTTTTGTCTGATTAAAATATCATTTTGGATATGTGCGTTTTTACCAGTTTCATTATTAATTATCGTCCATACACACTTAGATTTATTTTCTGACTGTTTTAGTTTAGAGCTAATAAAATTAGATTTTGCCATGAGGCAAACTTTTTTGAATATTTTAGAGTAAGTTCTAACATAGTTATGAAAATTTTGATCTAAAGTAAAGGATCTCCTGTCATATAAATCATATAAAGTATCTCTGCTTTTTCTAATGCCTCTGGTTGCCCAGATAGCAAAATTCAATTTATTATTTATTTTCTTAGACTTTGTCTTGCATACTTTATCAAATTCTAGGGTTATTAAATTATGTAGATTTGAGTAGGTTGTATCAGGTTTATTAATATTATATTTGAAATTATTAGTTTTTTGTATAATGTTATTATTAAAAATTTTTAGTCTATTATCAGTAAGAAGTCTATATTTAATTATTTTATTTTTTAGTTTTACTTGTGCTTGAAAGCTGATCATTAGACATTTATGATCAGAGCGTACACCAGTAATAACAGAGTGGTCTGGAACGGGACAATTTGTGAATATATTGTCAATGCAAGTCTGACTATATAAAGTAATCCTAGTCGGTTCAGTAAATATGTTATTTAAATTAAAGGAAGTAAAAAGAGAAACGAGCTTTTGTTTGTCACATGTATCTAACAAAATGTCAATATTAAAATCCCCACATAGAAAAATTTGTTTATTTAAATCATATATTTTTGAGAGTACATCCTCCATAATATCTATAAAAGAATTTAAAGACGATGCTGGGGGTCTATAGATGCATAGAATAATATATGAGTCCATCTCTGCACATGAAATCTCACAAACACGTTCAACAGATAGTTTTACAATATCCTTGCGCTCTTTATACTTTAAAGTATTTTTAATTAAAATTATAGACCCACCTCCTTCACAGGAGTTTCTATTAAAAAAACTAGCAACTAAAAAGTTATTTACATTGAAACACATTTTATCGGACTTAAGCCAGGATTCTGTAAAACACATTATATCCAAGTTATATTTTTCAATAAATAATTCTATGTCAAGAACCTTGCTAGAGAAGCTTTGAATATTTTGGTGAATTAAATTAATTTTGCAAATGTCCTTCTCTATTGTCAAATCTAAGAGTTTAAAATTGGTTGTACCACAACATTATTAGTACCACTACTAAATGATGATGTGGAGTCAATGCTTAATAAAATATTATTAGCTACCAATGTAGCAATATTTCTTTGTACCTTCATGGGTAGTTTCATGCTATCCTGTGTCCCATTAAAATTTTTAACAAATATGTTTATATCAAAAGGAGTAAACAGATTATTGTAGCGAGTCATATTATAAATACAATTGTTTAGATAATGTAAATGTTTATTTTGTCTGACAGTATATCCCTTTGAATAAAGGAATGTACATAATGTAACATTTCTTACTCCAAGTTGAGACAAAAGATCCACACTGTCCAACAAATCTCCTTTGCTTGTGTTTAATCCATTTCCTACCAAAATAACTATATTACTAAATGAATTGTAAAATTTAGATGAAATGGATTTTACAATATTTATAAAACTATTGCCTGGCATACAGTCACAGAATGATCTAAATGGAAATTAAAAATTTTACCCATTCCCGTACCAATACTATCTGTGAGCAGTAAGGTGTTGTTAGTTAAGTCCCTAGGAAGGGTGGCGCTGGAGAAGGCCATGGATGATCCAGTATTCGATAAATTTATCTGATTTTCGCAGGAGCAACAGTTTTTATTAATAAATGAGTCAAATCTATCTGCATTATATTTGCTTAATTGTAGAATTTCATCCATATTCTTAATTTGTTCCGTAAGGTCATTCTGTGACAATTGGTATTTCTCTGTTAAGTTAGAGAGACATAAGTGTAAGTTGTTTATCTCAGTTTCAGACTTTAATCTGTCACTATCATGTAATTGTTGTAAGTTGTTTATATAGTCACTATTTTCTTTAGCTTCCAACATAAGCCTATGGCAGTCCGCTTTTAATGAAATATTCCTAGATCTAATAAAGTTATTATTTAACTTATTCCTATACTTTTTTATAAACTTCAACAGCTTAATGTATTTTCTATTACTAAAATATCCATTATTAATAGTAGTCACACTATTAACTGTTAAGTCCTTATCAATCAATTCATCATACAAACATAAGGTTTGTTCACTTTGGCACCTCTCCTTCTCCTCTTCAAACTTTTCAATGGTCCTAAGAGCTTCATTAAGCTGCAGCTCGAGATGGCTAATCCGATCCAATGCCTGCACATAATAATCACTGTACAGGCCAACATTAGAGAGCTGCTCCTGCACCTGATCCCGCTCACTACATACATCCTTATACTGGGTGTGGATTTCACTGAGTTCTTTTTTTAAGTCTTTAATTTTGCTGTTTATGTTTAATAACTCAGCCTCACTATCGTCTCGCTCTTTCAAAAGTTGGTCACAGAGATTTTTGGAATTTTTTAATTCAGCCAGAGCAGTTTTTAATTTTTGTTCCAATTCTACCGCAGTAGCTCTTCTTGTGGTAGGAGGCATGGTCAGCTCTGAAAATGGAATCTACACACAGTAACTAATTCACACAAAAAAAAATAACAATACATAGGTAATTCTGTAACCATAAATTTATCATCATGAGTCTACAACATTGTTAATAACCTGTTAACAATCAAAATATGCATCAATATAATATTATACATATCTTAATAATATAAAATTGACACTTAAAATCAATGTAATGTATAATGTCAGTGGGCATGTAATAGGCTTAGAATTATAATATGTTAAATATTCCATATTTGCCAATCAACACATAAAATAATTTCTTTAATAGATAAAAATTAAAAAGCAATATAGAATGTACCATTAATAAAATTATGTGGTTGGCAGACTTATGGGGTCTGTTACCTTTAATATTTAAGTCTATACACTAGTATTCAGGAGTGAGAAAAGGTTGCTTGTTTGTTAATTAAGAATAAATAATGAACCTACCTAGGTGAATGTAATATGGATGGCAGGTGAAAGGATATAAAAATATTGTTATAGATACATAATAACCACATAAATGAATACAAGTTTAACAAAACCGTAGTTATTTATAAGTAATATCAAGTTCAAACAAACTAAAGAAATGAAATATTTGAAATTCAAATCATTTCACTAGGAACAAACTGTCAAATTGGAACGCCGAACATAAATACCTTTTTGCGTTTAATAATCCTGAGTCTTCACTCACAACCAAAATAACTATTTATTTTATAGTTTTCCTAAAATGATTATAGTATTTACTTTGGTATTACTACATTTAAACTATTTTAATTATTAGCAACTATTTAAAACAGATTTTAACAACTCGGAAAAGATATTTCCACTTTTGCATGACTTTTTTGTAAGTGATGAATAAGTATTTTTCATCTGCCTCTCGGTCTATGACAGAAATGAGGAACCAAATTCTAACATACTGTATATCAAAGGAAGTTCCATAAGCAACATTTTGAAACAGATTTTAACAACTCGGAAAGGATATTTCTACTTTTGCATGACTTTTTTGTAAGTGATGAATAAGTATTTTTCATCTGCCTCTCGGTCTATGACAGAAATGAGGAACCAAATTCTAACATACTGGATATCAAAGGCGGTTCCATAAGCAACTATTTAAAACAGATTTTAACAATTCGGAATGGATATTTCCACCTTTGCATGACTTTTTTGTAAGTGATGAATAAGTATTTTTTATCTGTCTCTCGGTCTATGAAAAAATGAGGAACCAAATTATAACATGCTGGATATCAAAGGCAGTTCCATAAGCAACTATATAAAACATATTTCAACAACTCCGAAAGGATTTTTCCACCTTTACATGACGTTTATACAAAAAAAAAACACAATTTATGAATAAATATTTTTCATCTGCCTCTCGTTCTATGACAGAAATGAGGAACCAAATTCTAACATACTGCATATCAAAGGCAGTTCCATAAGGAACTATTTAAAACATATTTCAACAACTCGGAAAGGATATTTCCACCTTTGCATGACTTTTTTGTAAGTGATGAATATCCATTTTTCATCTGCCTCTCGGTCTATGACAGAAATGAGGAACCAAATTATAACATGCTGGATATCAAAGGCAGTTCCATAAACAAATATTTAAAACATATTTTAACAACTCCGGACGGATATTTCTACCATTGCATGACGTTTTTTGTAGTTCATCACTTTACATGAATAAGTATTGTTTAACTGCCACTCGTAGAATTTGGTTCCTCATTTCTGTGATAGTTCGAGTGGCAGTTAAAAAATACTTATTCATATAAAGTGATGAACTACAAAAAACGTCATGCAATGGTAGAAATATCCGTCCGGAGTTGTTGTTGTTGGAAATATCCTTTCCGAGGTGTTGAAATCTGTTTTAAATAGTTGCTTATGGAACTGCCTTTGATATCCAGTTTGTTAGAATTTGGTTCCTCATTTCTGTCATAGACCGAGAGGCAGATGAAAAATATTTATTCACTACTTACAAAAAAGTCATGCAAAAGTGGAAATATCCTTTCCGAGTTGTAAAAATCTGTTTTAAGTAGTTGCTAATGGAACTGCCTTTGATATCCAGTTTGTTAGAATTTGGTTCCTCATTTCTGTCATAGACCGAGAGTCAGATGAAAAATACTTATTCATCACTTACAAAAAGTCATGCAAAGGTTGAAATATCCTTTCCGAGTTGTTGAAATATGTTTTAAATAGTTGCTTATGGAACTGCCTTTGATATCCAGTTTGTTAGAACTTGGTTCCTCATTTCTGTCATAGACCGAGAGGCAGATGAATAATACTTATTCATTACTTACAAAAAAGTCATGCAAAAGTGGAAATATCCTTTCTGAGTTGTAAAAATCTGTTTTAAGTAGTTGCTAATGGAACTGCCTTTGATATCCAGTATGTTAAAATTTGGTTCCTCATTTCTGTAATAGACCGAGAGGCAGATGAAAAATAGTTATTCATCACTTACAAAAAAGTCATGCAAAAGTGGAAATATCCATTCCGAGTTGTTGAAATCTGTTTTAAATAGTTGCTTATGAAACTGCCTTTGATATCCAGTATGTTAGAATTTGGTACCTCATTTCTGTCATAGACCGAGAGACAGATAAAAAATAGTTATTCATCACTTACAAAAAAGTCATGCAAAAGTAAAAATATCCTTTCCGAGTTGTTAAAATCTGTTTTAAATAAATGCTTATGGAACTGCCTTTGATATCCAGTAGTTAGAATTTGGTTCCTCATTTCTGTCATAGACCGAGAGGCAGATTAAAAATACTTATTCATCACTTACAAAAAAGTCATGCAAAAATGGAAATATCCTTTCCGAGTTGTTAAAATCTGTTTCAAAATGTTGCTTATGGAACTTCCTTTGATATACAGTATGTTAGAATTTGGTTCCTCATTTCTGTCATAGACCGAGAGGCAGATGAAAAATACTTATTCATCACTTACAAAAAAGTCATGCAAAAGTGGAAATATCCTTTCCGTGTTGTTAAAATCTGTTTTAAGTAGTTGCTAATGGAACTGCCTTTGATATCCAGTATGTTAGAATTTGGTTCCTCATTTCTGTCATAGACCGAGAGGCAGATGAAAAATACTTATTCATCACTTACAAAAAAGTCATGCAAAAGTGGAAATATCCTTTCCGAGTTGTTAAAATCTGTTTTAAATAGTTGCTTATGGAACTGCCTTTGATATCCAGTATGGTAGAATTTGGTTCCTCATTTCTGTCATAGACAGAGAGGCAGATGAAAAATACTTATTCATCACTTACAAAAAGTCATGCAAAGGTTGAAATATCCTTTCCGAGTTGTTGAAATATGTTTTAAATAGTTGCTAATGGAACTGCCTTTGATATCCAGTTTTTTAGAATTTGGTTCCTCATTTCTGTCATAGACGTAGAGGCAGATGAAAAATACTTATTCATCACTTACAAAAAGTCATGCAAAGGTTGAAATATCCTTTCCGAGTTGTTGAAATATGTTTTAAATAGTTGCTTATGGAACTGCCTTTGATATCCAGTTTGTTAGAATTTGGTTCCTCATTTCTGTCATAGACCGAGAGGCAGATGAAAAATACTTATTCATTACTTACAAAAAAGTCATGCAAAAGTGGAAATATCCTTTCCGAGTTGTAAAAATCTGTTTTAAGTAGTTGCTAATGGAACTGCATTTGATATCCAGTATGTTAAAATTTGGTTCCTCATTTCTGTAAAAGACCGAGAGGCAGATGAATAATACTTATTCATCACTTACAAAAAAGTCATCCAAAAGTGGAAATATCCATTCCGAGTTGTTAAAATCTGTTTTAAATAGTTGCTTATGGAACTGCCTTTGATATCCAGTATGTTAGAATTTGGTTCCACATTTCTGTCATAGACCGAGAGACAGATGAAAAATAGTTATTCATCACTTACAAAAAAGTCATGCAAAAGTGGAATTATCCATTCCGAGTTGTTGAAATCTGTTTTAAATAGTTGCTTATGAAACTGCCTTTGATATCCAGTATGTTAGAATTTGGTACCTCATTTCTGTCATAGACCGAGAGACAGATGAAAAATAGTTATTCATCACTTACAAAAAAGTCATGCAAAAGTGGAAATATCCTTTCCGAGTTGTTAAAATCTGTTTTAAATAAATGCTTATGGAACTGCCTTTGATATCCAGTAGTTGGAATTTGGTTCCTCATTTCTGTCATAGACCGAGAGGCAGATTAAAAATACTTATTCATCACTTACAAAAAAGTCATGCAAAAATGGAAATATCCTTTCCGAGTTGTTAAAATCTGTTTCAAAATGTTGCTTATGGAACTTCCTTTGATATACAGTATGTTAGAATTTGGTTTTTCATTTCTGTCATAGACCGAGAGGCTATACCTATTTTTCTAGACCTATTTTTTGTAAGTGATGAAAAATACTTATTCATCACTTACAAAAAAGTCATCCAAAAGTGGAAATATCCTTTCCGAGTTGTTAAAATCTGTTTTAAGTAGTTGTTAATGGAACTGCCTTTGATATCCAGTATGTTAGAATTTGGTTCCTCATTTCTGTCATAGACCGAGAGGCAGATGAAAAATACTTATTCATCACTTACAAAAAAGTCATGCAAAAGTGGAAATATCCTTTCCGAGTTGTTAAAATCTGTTTTAAATAGTTGCTTATGGAACTGCCTTTGATATCCAGTATGGTAGAATTTGGTTCCTCATTTCTGTCATAGACAGAGAGGCAGATGAAAAATACTTATTCATCACTTACAAAAAAGTCATGCAAAAGTGGAAATATCCTTTCCGAGTTGTTAAAATATGTTTCAAATAGTTGCTTATGGAACTGCCTTTGATATCCAGTATGTTATAATTTGGTTTCTCATTTCTGTCATAGACCGAGAGGCAGATGAAAAATGGATATTCATCACTTACAAAAAAGTCATGCAAAGGTGGAAATATCCTTTCCGAGTTGTTGAAATATGTTTTAAATAGTTGCTTATGGAACTGCCTTTGATATGCAGTATGTTAGAATTTGGTTCCTCATTTCTGTCATAGAACGAGAGGCAGATGAAAAATATTTATTCATAAATTGTGTTTTTTTTTTGTATAAACGTCATGCAAAGGTGGAAAAATCCTTCCGGAGTTGTTGAAATATGTTTTATATAGTTGCTTATGGAACTGCCTTTGATATCCAGCATGTTATAATTTGGTTCCTCATTTTTTCATAGACCGAGAGACAGATAAAAAATACTTATTCATCACTTACAAAAAAGTCATGCAAAGGTGGAAATATCCTTTCCGAATTGTTAAAATCTGTTTTAAATAGTTGCTTATGGAACCGCCTTTGATATCCAGTATGTTAGAATTTGGTTCCTCATTTCTGTCATAGACCGAGAGGCAAGTCAAAGTCAAAAGTCAAGTCAAAAATATTTATTTCATGTAAACCTTTACAGGCATTTATGAAAAGTCAAAAAAAAAAAAAAAAGAGTATATATAAGGTCCTGTGTGTACTTGGCCAGGTCGCCATTCCTCCCACAGACAAATGTTGAGAATATAATACAAAATAAACAAATCGTAAACTATTAAACTATTGTCCTTGCGGGAGAAAAAAAAAAAAAAAAACAACCCAACCGAACACACACTACATAACCAACCAGTTTAAGACTAGGTGGTTAGCTGGTTCCATTGACCTGTCAATCGTTGACTGCCCTGCAAAAGTGCCACCAAGGCGACCAACCCAACAGACCATAGCTACGCCCCAAATATACATACTTTAGTATAGGTAATCAAAATATACCTACAAGTAGATAGATAAAAGGTATCTTTTAGGGCGCAAACGCTGATCACAAGTCGATCGCCTCAGAGACACCCTGGAGAAAAAGGTACCAGCAAGTAAAAAACTCTGATTTTCCACATGTACCGTATCATCGGAGGAGCATGGTCCTGCATGGTTATTGACTTAAACCTATGCTTATAGCATGTGGTATATACTCTCATCCTACTGAAGAGCACGCGTAGAACACCCCAAGGCAGATATTACAATATTGAAAGTACAGAATTACAGAACACAACATTTCTTTGATGCCAGCGCCGGTCTATCAGCAGAAGATTTTTCGGGATCTCTGCTTCTTATATGATAACAATCAAACGTGCGTGCCCAGCGGAGATCCAAGGCCCCCACAGCAGCACCCGATCACGGACGTAACGTATGTGTCAGCCATCCTTCTGCTCAACCAGGCCCTTAGGGTGCAGACCAGAACCCGGCACACGCGCCACCACTGCAATGACCTTCAAAGGAGAGGAAATCCGCTGGATACGTATACTACTACATTGCAGGGCCAAATACATAGCTGAATCCAAGGCCTGCGCAAACATCAACTAGTTAAAAAAAAAA
Organism: Monopis laevigella; assembly: GCA_947458855.1. NCBI lineage: Eukaryota > Metazoa > Arthropoda > Insecta > Lepidoptera > Tineidae > Monopis > Monopis laevigella. The sequence goes on along the minus strand of OX381580.1, from coordinate 21,148,165 downwards.
CCATGGAAATGTATTCTATAACTCTGTTAACAAAATAACTTAAAATAAATAAGACAAATTAACATAAATGTTAAGTAATAACTAATTATTACCTTGTAGAAAATAGTAAATATTTAAAATAATGATAAAAGGTTATAGTAATAACAAGTTATTACCTCATCCAAAAATATATAAAAAAATATCTACCTATTGTAGTATAAAAATATATATATATACCTATAATAGTAAGTATTATGAATTATTACAATATGACAGTTACTATTAGTTTAGAGATTCCAGACGCAGAGAGGACTGATTCCAGACATCTCTGTCATTAATATAATCATTAACTTTGTAATACGCCTTGGCTATTAAAGTTTGCTTTATACAATTTTTAAATTTTATATCATTTAGTTCTATAATTGATTTTGGTAATTTATTAAATAGCCTAATACTGTTTATAAGAAAACATTTATTAGTTTTTTGTAATCTGAATCTTGGTATGTCAATTTTGTTTATATTTCTTAAGTTTCGGGTATGCCTATCTGCATTTTTATTAAACATATTATAATTTTTCTTAACATATAATAAGTTCTCAAATATGTATTGGGAGGGCAGGCAGATAAAAAATGGATATGCATCACTTACAAAAAAGTCATGCAAAGGTAGAAATATCCTTTCCGAGTTGTTAAAATCTGTTTAAAATAGTTGCTTATGGAACCGCCTTTGATATCCAGTATGTTAGAATTTGGTTCCTCATTTCTGTCATAGACCGAGAGGCAGATGAAAAATACTTATTCATCACTTACAAAAAAGTCATGCAAAAGTAGAAATATCCTTTCCGAGTTGTTAAAATCTGTTTTAAATAGTTGCTTATGGAACTGCCTTTGATATCCAGTATGGTAGAATTTGGTTCCTCATTTCTGTCATAGACAGAGAGGCAGATGAAAAATAGTTATTCATCTCTTACAAAAAAGTCATGCAAAAGTGGCAATATCCTTTCCGAGTTGTTAAAATCTGTTTTAAATAGTTGCTTATGGAACTGCCTTTGATATCCAGTATGTTAGAATTTGGTTCCTCATTTCTGTCATAGACCGAGAGACAGATGAAAAATAGTTATTCATCTCTTACAAAAAAGTCATGCAAAAGTGGAAATATCCTTTCCGAGTTGTTAAAATCTGTTTTAAATAAATGCTTATGGAACTGCCTTTGATATCCAGTATGTTAGAATTTGGTTCCTCATTTCTGTCATAGACCGAGAGGCAGATGAAAAATACTTATTCATCACTTACAAAAAAGTCATGCAAAAGTAGAAATATCCTTTCCGAGTTGTTAAAATCTGTTTCAAAATGTTGCTTATGGAACTTCCTTTGATATACAGTATGTTAGAATTTGGTTCCTCATTTCTGTCATAGACCGAGAGGCAGATGAAAAATACTTATTCATCACTTACAAAAAAGTCATGCAAAAGTGGAAATATCCTTTCCGAGTTGTTAAAATCTGTTTTAAATAGTTGCTTATGGAACTGCCTTTGATATCCAGTATGTTAGAATTTGGTTCCTCATTTCTGTCATAGACCGAGAGACAGATGAAAAATAGTTATTCATCTCTTACAAAAAAGTCATGCAAAAGTGGAAATATCCTTTCCGAGTTGTAAAAATCTGTTTTAAGTAGTTGCTAATGGAACTGCCTTTGATATCCAGTATGTTAGAATTTGGTTCCTCATTTCTGTCATAGACCGAGAGGCAGATGAAAAATACTTATTCATCACTTACAAAAAAGTCATGCAAAAGTAGAAATATCCTTTCCGAGTTGTTAAAATCTGTTTTAAATAAATGCTTATGAAACTGCCTTTGATATCCAGTATGTTAGAATTTGGTTCCCCATTTCTGTCATAGACCGAGAGGCAGATGAAAAATACTTATTCATCACTTACAAAAAAAGTCATGCAAAAGTGGAAATATCCTTTCCGAGTTGTTAAAATCTGTTTTAAATAGTTGCTTATGGAACTGCCTTTGATATCCAGTATGTTAGAATTTGGTTCCTCATTTCTGTCATAGACCGAGAGACAGATGAAAAATAGTTATTCATCTCTTACAAAAAAGTCATGCAAAAGTGGAAATATCCTTTCCGAGTTGTTAAAATCTGTTTTAAATAAATGCTTATGAAACTGCCCTTGATATCCAGTATGTTAGAATTTGGTTCCCCATTTCTGTCATAGACCGAGAGGCAGATGAAAAATACTTATTCATCACTTACAAAAAAAGTCATGCAAAAGTGGAAATATCCTTTCCGAGTTGTTAAAATCTGTTTTAAATAGTTACTTATGGAACTGCCTTTGATATCCAGTATGTTAGAATTTGGTTCCCCATTTCTGTCATAGACCGAGAGGCAGATGAAAAATACTTATTCATCACTTACAAAAAAAGTCATGCAAAAGTGGAAATATCCTTTCCGAGTTGTTAAAATCTGTTTTAAATAGTTGCTTATGGAACTGCCTTTGATATCCAGTATGTTAGAATTTGGTTCCTCATTTCTGTCATAGACCGAGAGACAGATGAAAAATAGTTATTCATCTCTTACAAAAAAGTCATGCAAAAGTGGAAATATCCTTTCCGAGTTGTTAAAATCTGTTTTAAATAAATGCTTATGAAACTGCCCTTGATATCCAGTATGTTAGAATTTGGTTCCCCATTTCTGTCATAGACCGAGAGGCAGATGAAAAATACTTATTCATCACTTACAAAAAAAGTCATGCAAAAGTGGAAATATCCTTTCCGAGTTGTTAAAATCTGTTTTAAATAGTTACTTATGGAACTGCCTTTGATATCCAGTATGGTAGAATTTGGTTCCTCATTTCTGTCATAGACAGAGAGGCAGATGAAAAATAGTTATTCATCTCTTACAAAAAAGTCATGCAAAAGTGGCAATATCCATTCCGAGTTGTTAAAATCTGTTTTAAATAGTTGCTTATGGAACTGCCTTTGATATACAGTATGTTAGAATTTGGTTCCTCATTTCTGTCATAGACCGAGAGACAGATGAAAAATAGTTATTCATCTCTTACAAAAAAGTCATGCAAAAGTGAAAATATCCTTTCCGAGTTGTTAAAATCTGTTTTAAATAAATGCTTATGGAACTGCCTTTGATATCCAGTATGTTAGAATTTGGTTCCTCATTTCTGTCATAGACCGGAGGCAGATTAAAAATACTTATTCATGACTTACAAAAAAGTCATTCAAAAGTGGAAATATCCTTTCCGAGTTGTTAAAATCTGTTTCAAAATGTTGCTTATGGAACTCTCTTTGATATCCAGTATGTTAGAATTTGGTTCCTCATTTCTGTCATAGACCGAGAGGCAGATGAAAAATACTTATTCATCACTTACAAAAAAGTCATGCAAAAGTGGAAATATCCTTTCCGAGTTGTTAAAATATGTTTCAAATAGTTGCTTATGGAACTGCCTTTGATATCCAGTATGTTAGAATTTGGTTTCTCATTTCTGTCATAGACCGAGAGGCAGATGAAAAATACTTATTCATCACTTACAAAAAAAGTCATGCAAAAGTGGAAATATCCTTTCCGAGTTGTTAAAATCTGTTTCAAAATGTTGCTTATGGAACTTTCTTTGATATCCAGTATGTTAGAATTTGGTTCCTCATTTCTGTCATAGACCGAGAGGCAGATGAAAAATACTTATTCATCATTTACAAAAAAGTCATGCAAAAGTGGAAATATCCTTTCCGAGTTGTTAAAATCTGTTTTAAATAGTTGCTTATGGAACTTTCTTTGATATCCAGTATGTTAGAATTTGGTTCCTCATTTCTGTCATAGACCGAGAGGCAGATGAAAAATACTTATTCATCACTTACAAAAAAGTCATGCAAAAGTGGGAATATCCTTTCCGAGTTGTTAAAATCTGTTTTAAATAGTTGCTTATGGAACTGCCTTTGATATCCAGTATGGTAGAATTTGGTTTCTCATTTCTGTCATAGTCAGAGAGGCAGATAAAAAATAGTTATTCATCTCTTACAAAAAAGTCATGCAAAAGTGGCAATATCCATTCCGAGTTGTTAAAATCTGTTTTAAATAGTTTCTTATGGAACTGCCTTTGATATCCAGTATGTTAGAATTTGGTTCCTCATTTCTGTCATAGACCGAGAGACAGATGAAAAATAGTTATTCATCTCTTACAAAAAAGTCATGCAAAAGTGGAAATATCCTTTCCGAGTTGTTAAAATCTGTTTTAAATAAATGCTTATGGAACTGCCTTTGATATCCAGTATGTTAGAATTTGGTTCCTCATTTCTGTCATAGACCGAGAGGCAGATGAAAAATACTTATTCATCACTTACAAAAAAGTCATGCAAAAGTAGAAATATCCTTTCCGAGTTGTTAAAATCTGTTTCAAAATGTTGCTTATGGAACTTCCTTTGATATACAGTATGTTAGAATTTGGTTCCTCATTTCTGTCATAGACCGAGAGGCAGATGAAAAATACTTATTCATCACTTACAAAAAAGTCATGCAAAAGTGGAAATATCCTTTCCGAGTTGTTAAAATCTGTTTTAAATAGTTGCTTATGGAACTGCCTTTGATATCCAGTATGTTAGAATTTGGTTCCTCATTTCTTTCATAGACCGAGAGACAGATGAAAAATAGTTATTCATCTCTTACAAAAAAGTCATGCAAAAGTGGAAATATCCTTTCCGAGTTGTAAAAATCTGTTTTAAGTAGTTGCTAATGGAACTGCCTTTGATATCCAGTATGTTAGAATTTGGTTCCTCATTTCTGTCATAGACCGAGAGGCAGATGAAAAATACTTATTCATCTTTTACAAAAAAGTCATGCAAAAGTAGAAATATCCTTTCCGAGTTGTTAAAATCTGTTTTAAATAAATGCTTATGAAACTGCCTTTGATATCCAGTATGTTAGAATTTGGTTCCCCATTTCTGTCATAGACCGAGAGGCAGATGAAAAATACTTATTCATCACTTACAAAAAAAGTCATGCAAAAGTGGAAATATCCTTTCCGAGTTGTTAAAATCTGTTTTAAATAGTTGCTTATGGAACTGCCTTTGATATCCAGTATGTTAGAATTTGGTTCCTCATTTCTGTCATAGACCGAGAGACAGATGAAAAATAGTTATTCATCTCTTACAAAAAAGTCATGCAAAAGTGGAAATATCCTTTCCGAGTTGTTAAAATCTGTTTTAAATAAATGCTTATGAAACTGCCCTTGATATCCAGTATGTTAGAATTTGGTTCCCCATTTCTGTCATAGACCGAGAGGCAGATGAAAAATACTTATTCATCACTTACAAAAAAAGTCATGCAAAAGTGGAAATATCCTTTCCGAGTTGTTAAAATCTGTTTTAAATAGTTACTTATGGAACTGCCTTTGATATCCAGTATGGTAGAATTTGGTTCCTCATTTCTGTCATAGACAGAGAGGCAGATGAAAAATAGTTATTCATCTCTTACAAAAAAGTCATGCAAAAGTGGCAATATCCATTCCGAGTTGTTAAAATCTGTTTTAAATAGTTGCTTATGGAACTGCCTTTGATATACAGTATGTTAGAATTTGGTTCCTCATTTCTGTCATAGACCGAGAGACAGATGAAAAATAGTTATTCATCTCTTACAAAAAAGTCATGCAAAAGTGGAAATATCCTTTCCGAGTTGTTAAAATCTGTTTTAAATAAATGCTTATGGAACTGCCTTTGATATCCAGTATGTTAGAATTTGGTTGCTCATTTCTGTCATAGACCGGAGGCAGATTAAAAATACTTATTCATCACTTACAAAAAAGTCATTCAAAAGTGGAAATATCCTTTCCGAGTTGTTAAAATCTGTTTCAAAATGTTGCTTATGGAACTCTCTTTGATATCCAGTATGTTAGAATTTGGTTCCTCATTTCTGTCATAGACCGAGAGGCAGATGAAAAATACTTATTCATCACTTACAAAAAAGTCATGCAAAAGTGGAAATATCCTTTCCGAGTTGTTAAAATATGTTTCAAATAGTTGCTTATGGAACTGCCTTTGATATCCAGTATGTTAGAATTTGGTTTCTCATTTCTGTCATAGACCGAGAGGCAGATGAAAAATACTTATTCATCACTTACAAAAAAAGTCATGCAAAAGTGGAAATATCCTTTCCGAGTTGTTAAAATCTGTTTCAAAATGTTGCTTATGGAACTTTCTTTGATATCCAGTATGTTAGAATTTGGTTCCTCATTTCTGTCATAGACCGAGAGGCAGATGAAAAATACTTATTCATCATTTACAAAAAAGTCATGCAAAAGTGGAAATATCCTTTCCGAGTTGTTAAAATCTGTTTTAAATAGTTGCTTATGGAACTTTCTTTGATATCCAGTATGTTAGAATTTGGTTCCTCATTTCTGTCATAGACCGAGAGGCAGATGAAAAATACTTATTCATCACTTACAAAAAAGTCATGCAAAAGTGGGAATATCCTTTCCGAGTTGTTAAAATCTGTTTTAAATAGTTGCTTATGGAACTGCCTTTGATATCCAGTATGGTAGAATTTGGTTTCTCATTTCTGTCATAGTCAGAGAGGCAGATAAAAAATAGTTATTCATCTCTTACAAAAAAGTCATGCAAAAGTGGCAATATCCATTCCGAGTTGTTAAAATCTGTTTTAAATAGTTGCTTATGGAACTGCCTTTGATATCCAGTATGTTAGAATTTGGTTCCTCATTTCTGTCATAGACCGAGAGACAGATGAAAAATAGTTATTCATCTCTTACAAAAAAGTCATGCAAAAGTGGAAATATCCTTTCCGAGTTGTTAAAATCTGTTTTAAATAAATGCTTATGGAACTGCCTTTGATATCCAGTATGTTAGAATTTGGTTCCTCATTTCTGTCATAGACCGAGAGGCAGATGAAAAATACTTATTCATCACTTACAAAAAAGTCATGCAAAAGTGGAAATATCCTTTCCGAGTTGTTAAAATCTGTTTTACATAGTTGCTTATGGAACTGCCTTTGATATCCAGTATGGTAGAATTTGATTCCTCATTTCCGTCATAGACAGAGAGGCAGATGAAAAATACTTATTCATCACTTACAAAAAAGTCATGCAAAAGTGGAAATATCCTTTCCGAGTTGTTAAAATATGTTTCAAATAGTTGCTTATGAAACTGCCTTTGATATCCAGTATGTTAGAATTTGGTTTCTCATTTCTGTCATAGACCAAGAGGCAGATGAAAAATGGATATTCATCACTTACAAAAAAGTCATGCAAAGGTGGAAATATCCTTTCCGAGTTGTTGAAATATGTTTTAAATAGTTGCTTATGGAACTGCCTTTATTATCCAGTATGTTAGAATTTGGTTCCTCATTTCTGTGATAGTTCGAGTGGCAGTTAAATAATACATATTCATGTAAAGTGATCAATTACAAAAAACGTCATGCAAAGGTACAAATATCTTTCCGGAGTTGTTAAAATATGTTTTAAATAGTTGCTAAAGGAACTGCATTTGATATCTTATAATTTGGTTTCTCATTTCTGTCATAGACTAGTATAGTGATTTCTTTAAAAAAACACCATTGAAGGGTAGAAACATGTCAGAATTGATTATCCAGCTGCTAACATACTATGCGTCAAAGGTATGCATCTGTATGAAATAGATTGTGTTCACTACTATACGTTTACTACTCTAACAGAACGTTTTTCATAAAATTAAGGCTGCTAGATATCTGGCAGCATAAGGGTTTGTTCAAATAAGCGAAAAAAATTTGGCTGCTAAAAAATTGGCCGCTAACTTCACACCGGTAGTATAAGTTATACCGAAATATAATATACCTACTCTATTTTTACCTCCAGAGATAATAGCTTAAAAATAAAAAAATCACCTATAATTCGGTCCAGTAGTTTTTAAGTGTGTATGTATGTATGTATCATCACGGGTGCCTTACGGCGCCCGAGACCGCCTAGACGGCCCAGGGTACCCAGCGGAGGGGTTTTAATCCCACCTCGTCGTAGCCGATGGTATTAGTCTACACCGAACAAGTGGCTAGCTCGTTGCGATGTTTTGAATAGACTCAATAACCCATCTATAAACAGTTTCACAAGTTGGTATAGTGAAACCGGGACCGACAGCTTAACGTGCTCTCCGAGGCACTATAGTGGTGTTGTCAAACAAATGTACATAAATTTTTAATTTAAAAACTCATTGGTACACACCGGGATTGGAACCAGGGACCTAAGTTTTTAAGTGTGTTTACAAATAATCAGACACGAATTAAAAAATTAATAGTTTATTTTCTTTAGCTTTCTCACCATTATTTTCAACCAAGTCAAAGTACAAATTTATATTGATTAGATATATTAGAATAGGATAGGTACATATCTTGTGGTGGTTTCTTTCTCCTAAACACATTAACTCTTTAATGACTTAAGAAATCGATTTTTATTATGTTTGCTTTGATCAGAACGGCACATTACACGTTTTTATAGGGTAATAATTTTAACTTTCATCCAAAATTATAGGTAAGTACCTACATCAGCCAATTTTCTTGTTCGTAAACAGAAGAAACCTACCTATTCCTATAAAAAAAACTTTTAATATGGTTACAGAAACTTTGATAGAAGTAAAATTTATAACGGTATATTATTTAGAAACTATCAAAACGTTAAGTTTACTAGTTCCTACCAGTAAACAAAACAGAGGCTCTCGCGCAAACCCATGCTGTTTGCGCATTGTAGAAACGTAACGTATTCATTTACGTATACGTGAGCAACAACCAATAGGATCGCTTTATTTTTCGTAACAGGATTGAATAAAGCGATCCTATTGGTTGTTGCTTACATATACGTAAATGAATACGTATACGTTTGTACAATGTGAAAACCCATGGTAGAGCCTCTGTCCCTTAAATTATGAAACGAAATTTTGGCAGATCGCTGGCGCAATCGATTGGAGGTCTCGTAGCCTAAATGCATTAGAAATAAGAGCGACTACAACTCAAATTATCAACGCATTGACATACCGCTGCTGCTTTCGCTGTTTTAAGAATGTGAAATTCATGTGTGGTTTATTTTTAACATACCTACCTGCATTGGAAAAAGTCAAAATGAAAAAATATGTATGTATGTATCATCACGGGTGCCTTACGGCGCCCGAGACCGCCTAGACGGCCCCAGGGTACCCAGCGGCGGTTTTAATCCCACCTCGTCGTAGCCGATGGTATGAGTCTACACCGAACAAGTGGCTGGCTCGTCGCGATGTTTTGAATAGACTCAATAACCCATCTATAAACAGTTTCACAAGTTGGTATAGTGAAACCGGGACCGACAGCTTAACGTGCTCTCCGAGGCACTATAGTGGTGTTGTCAAACAAATGTACATAAATTTTTAAATTAAAAACTCATTGGTACACACCGGGATTCGAACCAGGGACCTAAGTGTTTTTAAGTCCAAGGTCTAACCAACTAGGCCACCACTACAAAAAATCTAAATTAAATTAAATCAAAATTATTTATTTCATGTAAATCTTCACTATATTATGAATAGTAAAAAAACAATGAGGTCTAGAGTGCGTTTGGTTAGGCTGCTATATATACATGGTGACTTTAAAAGGATGTACTTTGGGCTAATATGAGGTTCTGCTGATCAATTGGAACAACTTTTCCCATGGAACCATGTGTCGCAAATGAATAAAATATTGCCTTCTCCATACAAACTAGTAATGTTAAAATTACCAATTTGTATGGGGAAACCAAATTTTTTTTTCATTTGCGACACATGGTCCCATGGGAAAAGTTGTACTATTTGATCAGCAGAACCTCATATTAGCCCAAAGTACATCCTTTCAAATTCACCCTGTATATAAACATTAATAAAAGGTTTCATTAAATAAAAAAACTACCCAACCTAACGCACTCTAATAACCAATTAGTGTAAGACTAGGTACCATCCGATTTTCATACAAGGGTGCCATCGAGGCGACCAACCTCACCAACCATAGGTATCTTCACCTTAAATATTAATTTTGATATTATTATTATTATATTGGCTCTAGATATATTTAAATGACCATCAATCGCATATCATAGTTATATGGATCGATCTACACTAGTTGTAAAGTCGATCCCCCCGGACTGCCCCGGAGACACCCCGAAGTCAAGTACAAATTGATAAGTACTTTTTTTTTTAACGGAGCACAACATATGTTTATTTAACTACCTGATGTTAAGAAGTTCATAAAAGAGGTCAATTAATACATTGTTGTTTAACAATATTGATCGCACCCACTATGCCGGCTAAATGATGCGGTAATGAAATGGGCGGCTACATGGACGTATTTGCATTACGAGTATCCTCGCTGCTTTATCGTCAAATCAATCGTCCGTTTCGTCACCGTACCATGAAAGAAGTCTAGCTCCTCGACAATAAATCGACGCAGTAGTCTCTCGGAAATCCGAAAAATAAATAAATAAAATAAAAATAAATACCATCACGGGTGCCTATTTGGCTCCCGAGAACCGTTTAAACGGCCTCAGGGTCCCAGCGGAGGGATTAACCCATCCTCATTTCGCCGATGGTATTCGGAGGCAACACCTAACAAGTGGCGAGCTTGTTGCGGTGTTTATGATGAAATAGCCTCGTTGTATAAAGCGGTCACCCATCCCAGGCCGGCTTTGTTGTCATCTGCTTAACCTTGTTATCAGTTGCGCAATGACTTAAACACTAGGCTGGGGCCGCTTTTCTATACTAATATAATAAAGAGGAAAGATTTGTATTTTTGTATTTTTGTGTTTTTGTGTTTTTGTGTTTTTGTGTTTTTGTGTTTTTGTGTTTTTGTATGTTTGTAATGAATAAACTCAAAAACTACTGGACCGATTGCAATAATTTTCACCATTAGAAAGCTGCATTATTCAGAAGTAACATAGGCTATATAATATGACGCTAGGTCCTATAGTTGTGGAGCAGTAACCAAAAATGTTTTAAAAACGGGGGAAAAGTATCGTTTCTGAGGCCCTCCGTGGCGTGCGCTGAGCATATAGTTAAAGTTATACAAACCTGTGCGAAGCCGGGACGGGCCGCTAGTTTAAAATAAATTTCTGTAAAATGTATACCTATGTACTTACATATTTTTTATGAACCATGGGTAATTTTTAGAATTTTAAACAATGCTTCAGTCAGAGGTTCCTGTTCGAGTAAATCGTATTTCGTAAGTTTTGATTAATAGTGTGACTATGTATCAACTATCAATAGTTCTTAGTTTCAACCGACACAGGTTCTGTTCGACAAGTTTCGATAGTGTTCGCTCTAGAAGGCCCTGCTGCAGATAGAACCTGTCAATAAGTTTCAAGCAGAGTTCTCCATATAGAGTTTGTGGACTTCTATCTAGTTGGGCGTAGAGTAACATTCTGACAGAACAACTTAAAGGGTAATGGATAATTATGTTATATGTTATATAGAAGGTCGCTTAATAAATTTTGTTTAAGATTTTAATTTGAATATAATATCTGTTATAATATAGATGCCCGCGACTGGAATTTTTAATTTGGTCCATAGTATAGAATAGTATGTGACATTGTATCAACCTAATGGTAAGCGTCCCTACAAAGTTTATGAATGGGTTTGATAATTTGCAACAAACACGCGCTCATAAATCTTAAATATATCAACTTAAAGATTTATCAAGCAAGATATTATGGGTAACCTATTACAAAATTATATAGCTACTTTTTTATTTAAAGTTAAAATGGGAGCAATTTTTTTTTTCTTTTACTTATAGAATATTAACTTTAACTTATAGAAGTTATCGTTTTTTCAAAAAGCCAGTTACTTTTAAATATCTTGTATTATTATTATGTTTTTTTTAATATTTGTTGTGTTTGAGGTATTTTCATAATCGAAATCTATATTTCTTACTTGCTTTATGCGCCCTCTTAAGAGACTATCATATATAAAAAGCGGCCCCAGCCTAGTGGTTAAGTCACTGCGCAACTGATAACAAGGTTAAGCAGATGACAACAAAGCATGCCTGGGATGGGTGACCGCTTTATACAACGAGGCTATTTCATCATAAACACCGCAACAAGCTCGCCACTTGTTAGGTGTTGCCTCCGAATACCACCGGCGAAATGAGGAATGGTTAATCCCTCCGCTGGGACCCTGAGGCCGTTTAAACGGTTCTCGGGAGCCAAATAGGCACCCGTGATGGTATTTATTTATTTATTATTTTTTTAAGAGACTATTCATTATCGTCAAATCAACAGCACCTAAACGAATACTTACTACCATTGAAAAATATGTTTAAAAGCGAAAGGAATTGGTTTTTTGACTCGGAAATAAGATTTAAACGGAATTCACTTATACATAGGGTTGCCAGATACAGGGATACCATTTCCGGGACAATTACATAACACCATAATAATATATTTGAAATAAGCACCAGGATTAAGTGCACAGGCAAAGGATTCGCGAACTCGAGCGTCAAAAAACATCTAAAAGTTTTTTTTCAGTGATAATAAAGTTTTTTTTGGAAAAAAAAGAACATGGAGGTGTAAATTTATTTACGCGATCATATATTTACATAATTATTTTTAAAAAAATCTGTTAAGTTTTGAAATGACAACTAAAGTAATATTTTTAGAATCATAAATCAAACTTTGGGTGTCTTTTCAAAAGTTAATAGATTTTTTATAAAAGTACTATCTGATTAGGATTTACACTTCTACGTTCTTTTATCATAAAAAAAACCTTGATATCACTGAAAACAACATTTACACATTTTTAGACGTTGGAGATCAGGAATCCTTTTCCTGGCCTCTTAAGGGGCCACATTTTAATAATACGTTATACGTGGTGGCCGAATTAGTTAGACCTTAGACTTAAAAACACTTAGGCCCCTGGTTCAAACCCCGCGTGTACCAATCAGTAGTGCAGAGAGCGCAGCGTACTTTACTTTTAGTAGCCGTGTCGTGCGTGTTATACAGGTTTTGCTGATCAAATAAAACAACTTTCTCTATGGAACCATATGTCCCAAATGAAAAAAAATTTTGGTTTCCCCATACAAATTGGTCATTTTAACATTACTAGTTTGTATGGAGAAGTCAATTTTTTTTTTCATTTGCGACACATGGTTTTATGGGAAAAGTTGTTCCATTTGATCAGCAGTACCTCATATTAGCCCAAAGTACATCCTTTCAAAGTCATCATGTATAAGTAACTTTAGTTATACTAATAACTTAACGGAATACGAAAGTCGCGAAAATCCGGGACATTATGTAAATAAATAAATTTCCCGGCCATCTGGCAAGCCTACTTAGGTATACATATACAATTAAGATTTTAATTATCAATTCTAAACAAAAACCCTTTATTTAATATTCGAATACCACAAACGGATTTGTACTTAATTTTAATATAGAAATGTCACAATAGGTATTTGATCGACCCTCCGTCTAAAGTCTAGACTGGGATTCCATTCTCTTTCCGGGAAGATCGCCCAAATACCTACTGAACTAGGAGAAGTGACTGAAGCTATAGATAGAGGCTCCATTAAAGGCAAGCAACGTGCTACCCCCTAGGGGGAGGCTGGGGGTCTACAAACAATTCCCGCCACCAAGCTCATGGTAGGTATAGGTAAGATATTTTGGTAGAAAGTGCGCTAAGAATTTTATTATATTAATAATAAACTATTTTTTAACGCAGAACTACATAGTAAGATTTTCAGAGATATCGAAAGTAGGTATTTTCTCTATACAGGGAGAATTTTTCAAGTGTGCCTTCATGGCCAAATCTTATACTACAAGGAATTCAAAGGAGTCCCGGGGCCGATTTTGATAAAAACTATAACTGCATCAATAGATTTATGAAAAAAAAAAATATCCAAGCGGGAGTCGAACCGGTTGATTAAAAAAAAAATCGTCTGTATCATTGCACCAGATGATAGTGTCGCTTATAAAGATCAAATTCTGGTAAGTAATATCTAGCGGCAAACTAAAGGAAATTGCTCATTTTTAATAATAATAAAAAAATACATACTTTACCACCGTCTACTTTACTAACTAATCTATTTTTTTGAAATAATGATCTAGTCAAAGTCAAAAATATTTATTTCATGTAAACCTTTACAGGCATTTATGAAAAGTAAAAAAAAAAAAGTATATATAAGGTCCTGTGTGCACTAGGCAGGTCGCCAAGTGCACACAGGACCTTATATACAAATCGAACAAAATAACAAAATAAATAAATCGTAAACTATTAAACTATTGTCCTTGCGGGAGAAAAAAAAACAACCCAACCGAACATACACTAGATAACCAATCAGTTTAAGACTAGGTGGATAGCTGGTTCCCTTGACCTGTCTTCTTCAAACCCTATCCATATTAACAACATACAGATGTAAAACATTCAAGTGACCTGGTCATGTTTCGGTTTTAGTCTATGGGTTTACCGGTTTTTAGGAGACTATTACATACGATTGTTTGTTGAGGTGGACTTTTTAGGGTGTAGTTGGTAATTTGACGATAAAGCAGCGAGGCTACTAAAGTAGACTCGTAATGCGAATTTGTCTTCATCATCGCCTGTTTTGTAACCACATCTTTTAGCCGGTAAGAAGACGCGATTTATGCTGTTTAACAACAATGAATTGGTCGACCCCATTAATGGATTTTGTAGGTCTGCTTACCTTCAGGCAAATACTCCAGTAAACAAACATTTTTAAAAATAAAAACGAATTCAGGTGGGCTATTCTCGCGCTTTCAACATTCATCTCAATTCGAGATTTTTAAACGAAAAATGACTACTTAAATATGTCATTTTTCGTTCAATATTTAAATATTTATTATTTATTTCGTTCAAAATTATAGCCAATTCATAAATTGGCTATAATTTCAAACATTACTTTAGTAAGGGTTAAAAACATTAAACATATTTTCTTAAAAATTAGCACTTTCGTTTAGTTTGGCATTTAAAGTTATATTCCACCATTTAATCCTTATCAGCCGGTGCAAATAATACAGGGAGTTTTTTTTTCAAATTCAACCGGTTCGATTCCCGGCTAGGAGAATAATATTTTCACAAATCTAATGATGCAGTTACAGTTTTTATCAAAATCGGCCCCGAGACTCCTTTGAGCATTTTTCGCTATTCCTTGCAGTTTAGGATTTGGCCTTGAAGGCACACTTGAAAAATTCACCCTGTATATCTCTGGGATAGAAATCTAGAAAAGTTTTTAAAACGTCATTGTAGATTTGAAACAAAAATGGTACTTTTTCGATGGGTTTCTTACAACTTTTATAGCTAAAAGGTTAAAAAGGAAGCAAATAAGAAATTAAAATGTTTTTTTTCTTTTACTTATTTTGATAATAGGTAAAAAAGGTAGGTTGTAGGACAAGTTACACACATTGCTTTGATAACAAACAAAGCTCTAGTTTTGTACTATGTCTACCGACCAGAAACAACGATATACCTAATAGGTACATATTATATTTTATAAACATCCAGAAATTTTAGTCAATAATAGTTTATCAAAGTTAACTAAATGCGAGTATCATATGTATGATACTTTTTTTATCATCTGTCAACCTTCTAAAATTAAGCTCTATCTAAATTATTATGCTCTCCGTTTCCCGCGGATATTGAACAGGGGCTGTGCGTTCGGAAATGCATTGCCGATGACTGCGTAGAACGGAACGGCTCACGTCTCATTGCACGAGAACTAATGTGTGAACGAGATAATTTCTACTATATTTGTATTTTATTTAAAAAAATACTCCCCTAGTTAGGTAGCAAGGCTTTTGTTTTATTTTTATGGTTGTTTATCAAATTTTCAGGTAGAAAAGGTAATAATAATAATATTAATATGTAGGACAATTTACACAAATTGCTATGGTCCAAACTAAGCTCTAGGCTTGTACTGTGTACATGTGTACCAGAAACAACGATAATAATACATATTATATTTTATAAACACCCAGCTCATGACAAACTATACAGAAAAATGTACTAATATTTATTTGCCATGGGTGGGAATCGAACCCACGCCAAAGGCGTAACCACTAATCTACGGAGGCTGTCAAACTACTTCTTTACTTTCGCTCACGGCCTTGCACTTCTAGAAGCCTTCGTGTGAGTATCCAAATATGAAATATTTTATGTTTATATTGCTATTAGAATTATGCTGACTATGCCCGCAACTACATCTTCCTCTCAAAGAAGCGAAATATGATTTTTCTAATTTAATAATGATTAAAAAATATATTTGAGGATTAGTATGAAGCAGAACCGATAGTCTGCTTTAGGAGTATTATCAATAGAAGCAGAGTTAGCTTCGAAAATCAATTACAAGGCATAGCAAAGAGCCGAAAGTCATTATTTTTGCAAAACATTACATCATACAAGTTACACCTTTAATTCACATTTTTTTTTTATATATCAACATTTTTTTCCGCGTAATTATATTCCATTATTATCTAGGACTATATCTTGGGTTTTGTATTTTCTGAAGATAAAATAGGATAAATATATTTTTTATTAAAACTATATAGGTACGTGGTGGCCGAGTTGGTTAGACCTTGGACTTAAAAACACTTAGGTCCCTGGTTCGAATACCGGTGAGTACCAATGAGTTTTTAATTAAAAAAAATATGTACATTTGTTTCACAACACCACTATAGTGCCTCGGAGAGAACGTTAAGCTGTCGGTCCCGGTTTCACTATACCAACTTGTAAAACTATTCATATATTTATTAGGGTTATTGAGTCTATTCAAAACATCGCGACGAGCTAGCCTTGTTTGGTGTAGACTCATATCATCGGCTACGACGAGGTGGGATAAAAAAAAACCCTCTGCTGGGTACTCTGGGGCCGTCTAGTCCGTGATGATATCTATGTACCTATGTATTAAAAACTTAGCCTAATTATATCATATGTACATTTGTAATATGTATACATAATAATTAATTTGGAAATAATAGTTACTGAAAGAAAAAAGACTAAAAAGACCTTACTTCGCCCACGTTTAGATTAATCCACACTATACGCCACTGTTATGTACAGATGGGGAACTTAATGAAATCTTAGCATTTGTATATTATCTATTTAGGTATAGTAAAGATATAGTGAGGTGGTGAAGTCTTTTAAAATCGTGTATAGATTTATGAAATCAGAACTCTTAAACTTTAGGTAGTTTAAGAGTTTTAGAAGTTTTCCTTTGCTACCAAATTCATTAAGGCGAGGACCTTCTTGAATCATATAAAGTGATTTGCATGCATACAAATTCATTGTGTGGTGTGAGAAAATTTCGTATAAAAAAAAAAAAAAAATGAGCTAATTAAAAAAAAACACGATTATTGTTTTAGTACACTATAATAACTAAATAACAAATCAATAAAAAAAAAGTTGCCGCTGAAGATATTGAGTATATTACGAAACCCAACTTTTTTTTTTTCGATTACTTTTATTCATAATATAACATACGTCTACTGTATTTTTTTGGGCTTTTAATTTAAAGCCAAGACATCAAATATGACGAAGAAAAATGACTTGATTTCACATTGATCCTGAGGCTCTACCATGGGTTTTCGCATTGTAGAAAAGTAACGTATATGTATACCTATACGTGACCAACAACCAATAACCAATAGGGCCGCTTTATTTTTGGTAAAAGAATTGAATAAAGCGATCCTATTGGTTGTTGCTCACGTATTCGTATACCATTACGTACGTTACGTTGCTACAATGCGCAAACCCATGGTAGAGCCTCTGGTCTTAAACTCATTTCACATGTACGTACGATATGATCTCCTCCTTAGACTAGTGGTGCGCCTTACACATACATATTTCTGGTTCTTTAAAAAAAATGAACGACATATGTACATTCGTACATTTTTATTAACAACCCCTAATAAAACACACGCGAATCCGAGGGCAACACTAGTATAACATTATAATAAAGCCACTAAACTATCATATTTATAGTACTAATAGCTGGTGCTATAATAGGTTTATTTTGATAGCACTATAATAGTAAGTATACGAGCGTAGTAGCATAATTTTACTTGGCGTAGATATACCTAGTAGCATTACAAGAAGCCATCTGTTGCGGTTATGATGTGGAGTGAGGGGTTGGCTCGACATCATGCATCTTCATCACTCATAATTCTAATAACCTCGGTTTGATCCTTAATTTTTGATGGACTTTCAGTATATTTATTTAGATACTTACACTTTATGTAGGTAGTTAAATAAACAAAATAAATAAATGTCATCACAGGTGCCTTACGGCGCCCGAGACCGCCTAGACGGCCTCAGGGTACCCAGCGGAGAGGTTTTTTAATCCCACCTGTATCTATATCCTCCCGTCGTAGATGATGGTATGAGTCTACTCCGAACAAGTGGCTAACTCGTCTTGATTTTTGGATAGACTCAATAACCCATCTATAAACAGTTCCACAGTTTGGCATAGTGAAACTGGGACCGACAGTTTAACGTGCTCTCCGAGGTTAAAAACTCAATGGTACACACCGGGGTTTGTATCTATGTATTTTTAAGTCTAAGGTCTAACCAACTCGGCCACCACGTTTCACGTAGATAGTTATAAAATATAATATGCATTAATTATTATAATAATAATAATAATTATTATTATTATTATATTAAATATAAGCTGTTTTTACTTAGGTAGGAGGAAAGTCTCTACATCGCTAGGCCGACCCAGTTTATTACCACAGATGCAAACTCCAGCAAGTGACCTAGTCATGATGTCCTTTCTTTGGGTGTGGCTACAAAACGGATAGTTGATTTGGCGATAAAGTAGGTAGTCTCGTAATGCTAATTCGTCTTTGTCGCCGTTCATTTCGTAACCGCGAACCGTCGTCAAAGTGGCCAATCACAACAAATTAATCGACGCCTTCAACGGTCTTTGTAGGTGTGATTACCATCAGTTAGACACATGCTGTTACATACAATTCAAACACTTAACAGACAGATATAGACAGTAGACCTAGGAACATTAGGATTATCACTCAACTTATGTTTTTTTATTATTTAAGCTATAATATTTTACCAATATTCTTAGATTTAATATTCTCGTGGTGATAGCTCAATTTTGAATGAGGGTAGGTAGGAGTAGAAAAGAGGTAGGAAGATATAGATAAATTGGTAAGGATAGAAAGGGACGGAAGGGTAGACAGTGTTCAAATATGTATTTATGAACAACAAACATGGTAAGCCGACCTATTATATACTGCGCGTATTTAAATTTGTTGTATAATATTATTATTGGTTGATTATATTCTGGAATAGTTTTTCAGTTATCGAATAAAAACTCTAATACTATAGTAAACAAAATTTTCAATAAGATATTCTCTTCATAATTTTAATTTTCACATGGTTCCCAAACAAAATATAAATGTAACAAGTAAAGCAAAATATTATTTTCGATTGTCTTTTGATGTTACAATATCTGAAAAGTAATAAGAAGTAAATGTTCTATATTTCCGGCATTGTAGAGTTGGTGGAATCACGTCGATTATGCCACATTGCTGGAGTGCTCCAAGATTTTCTCCATCATTTTGGATTAGAGCCAAAATTTTATTCGATTATGTTTTTTTATTGTAACACTATTCGCCTTTGCATTGAAATTTAAATATTTTATTGTGTCCTTTTTTAAATCTTCTTCTGAATTTGTTGTAAAAGATATTGTGACTTTGGTATTTTTATTAGAGGACACTGCATTCGTAATCGCGAATTTGTTGCTTTCTCCATACAAAATAGTAAAGATTCAGTAGTACTCGATTAATGTTTATCGCAGAATTAAAATAATATTTATTAAAGAGAAAATTAAAGTAACACACACAATTTTTAAATGATATTTTTGTCAGTTATTATATCGTGGTGGCCGAGTTGGTTAGACCTTGGACTTAAAAACACCAAGGTCCCTGGTTCGAATCCCGGTGTGTACCAATGAGTTTTTAATTTATAAATTTATGTATATTTGTTTGACAACACCACTATAGTGCCTCGGAGAGCACGTTAAGCTGTCGGTCCCGGTTTCACTATACCAACTTGTGAAACTGTTTATAGATGGGTTATTGAGTCTATTCAAAACATCGCGACGAGCTAGCCACTTGTTCGGTGTAGACTCATACCATCGGCTACGACGAGGTGGGATTAAAACCCCTCCGCTGGGTACCCTGGGGCCGTCTAGACGGTCTCGGGCGCCGTAAGGCACCCGTGAAGATATATATATATATATTATATTTATTAATAAATAGAACTTTGTGTCAAGTCGACTACAGAGCCCTTAATAAAAGCTATTGAAACAATTTGTCATTATTATTAGCGCAATCAAAAATATAATATAAGCATGTACACACATTGCAGCCTTTGGTAGACTTAGTTACGGATAAAGGTTATCATATTATATTGTACAACTCAACCTTGAAAAAAAAACGAATGATATAAAAGTAGGTATCTGAAATTGGTGTGCATCTCCCATTCATAGTATACAGTTTATACCTAATTGTGTCTCGAATGACATTTACTTGTAAACTTCTTACATATCTTCACGGGTGCCTTACGGCGCCCGAGACCGCCTAAACGGCCCCAGGGTACCCAGCGAAGGGGTTTTAATCCAACCTCGTCGCAGCCGATGGTATGAGTCTACACCGAACAAGTGGCTAGCTCGTCGCGATGTTTTTGAATAGACTCAATAACCCATCTATAAACAGTTTCACACGTTGGTATAATGAAACCGGGACCGACAGCTTAACGTGCTCTCCGAGGCACTATAGTGGTGTTGTCAAACAAATGTACATAATTTTTTTAATTAAAAACTTATTGGTACACACCGGGATTCGAACCAGGGACCTAAGGCCGCCACCACGTAATCACGTATTGAAAACTTCTTATAATAACTTTAGTTTCTTTAGTTATTATTATTGTTAGACAGCCTCCATAGATTAGTGGTTTCGCCTTTGGCGTTGTATGGCGTCGTAGGTTCGATTCCCATCCAAGGCAAAAAAATAGTATGTTTTTCTGTACAGTTTGTCATGGTCTGGGTGTTTATAAAATATAATATGTATTATATCGTTGTTTCTGGTACACATAGTACAAGTCTAGATCTTTAGTTTAGTTTGTGACCAGAAGATCTACCATGGGTTTGCGCATTGTAGCAACGTAATCTATACGTGTACAAATTCGTTACGTTGCTACAATGTGCAAACCCGTGGTAGGGCCTCAGAGCAATATGTGTAAATGGTAAAAAAAAAGAGAGATAGAGAGACAAGAGGAGTTCGGTTGTCGGTTACTAACTAAATCCTTATCCATTGTAAATAAGAAAATCACTGACATGGGACGTCACCAACGATCGTTGGACGTCATCTAAGCGGCATCAAACATTTCGGCTTCATTGTCAATCACTGGGTGATCACAGAGGCTCTATCATGGGTTTGCGCATTTTAGCAATGTAACGTTTACGTCCATGAGCAACAACCAATAGGATCGCTTTAATCAATCCTGTTAACAAAACTAAATCGGCCCTATTAGTTGTTGCTCACGTATACGTATACGTTACGTTGCTACAATGCGCAAACCCATGGTAGAGCCGCTTGTTCAGCCGCGAGCACGGCTGTGTCACGTAAGCGGCAAAATTTCTGGGACATTGGTAAAGGAAGTGTTTGGCAAACAACGTCTCAAGTGTCGCCTCTACAGTGATGTTTATTTTATTAATTTAGATTCTGTTAATTTCTTAATTAATATTTATAAAATGTTTGTAAATGTTTTTATAAACAAGTTATTATATATAAGTAAACGTCCTTGCTTTATGTTACTAAGTACAAGTTTTTAAAACCAACAAATGACTTAATTATTGATAACCCATCTAGGCTCTACCATGGGTTTGCGCATTGTAGCAACGTAACGTATTCAAATACGTATACGTTACGTTAATACAATGAGCAAACCCATGGTAGAGCCTCTGACTTTAATCAAGAGTTTAATAATAATAATATGTAGGACAATTTACACATATTGATCTCGGTCACAAACTAAGCTCTAGGCTTGTACTATGTGTACCAAAAACAATGATATTTATGTATATATTATATTTTATAAACACCCAGATCATGAAAAAGTACTATTTTTTTTGCCATGGGTGGGAATTGAACCCACGACCTCCATATACAACGTCAAAGGCGCAACCACCAGGAGGCGATCAAATTAGATAAATGGTCTTACATAGAATTATTATGAAAAACTATCCACACGGATCTATACACAAGCAATTTTTATTTCATTTATTACGTTCTTCGTAAGTGAGCGTTTAATTAGAGGAGCTATTTTATGTGCGCCAACCCGAGGCTCTACCATGAGTTTTAGTTTCGTATTAACGTAACGTTAAAACACGAGGAACCACCAATAGGGTCGCTTTATTTAATGTGTCAAATGACCCTATTCGTGATTTCTCACGTATTAACGTTACGTTAATACGAAGCTAAAACTCATGGTAGAGCCTATGTAATATAGTTGTATCTTGATCGAAACTGCCTAATTATAAAATTAATACAAATTTATAAAAGCATACAAGTGGAGGTTTCTACCTAGACTCAAACACAGAAAAACACGCAAATTCGGACCCTAATATAATGCTCTCAGATACTTTCAGAATGTATCTAACCGTATATCCAACAGTGAACTGCAACAGGCTACAAAATATTTAACTTTAAAAATTACAGCTTCAACTTCCCGTAATAATAATTTGTTTAAAGAGTTACGAAATGCAGTATACCGACTATTTAGCGAAACAAAATTTAAATTAATAACAATAAATGAAATTTATTGGGATAATTGAGCGAGAGTTTCAGCAATTAGTGGCAGTCGTCGACGGCTTCTAACTTATACAGCGAGCACACAAGGGCCATCTGGCGGGAGTCCAACGCACCACTCTGACACACGAATTTTCATTTTTAGGCAACTTTCGTACAATTTAAAATTTGTGCCAATTCTCAAGCTTAATTTTGCACGTTTCTATTAAGAGGTCAGTTTTTGTTAAGATAACTAACCGTTGCATAACTAGCCTACTTATACCAATGCTCCGTTTGATTATTTTAATTGATGTTTCGGATTTAGTCGGTGGGTTTACCGGTTCACAACACACCAGCACAGCAGCATCGGCACACCAGCTTGAACTTGTATCCTGAACATGTAGTGTTTTTAAATGTAAGGTCCAATTCGGCCACCGCATTAAATAGAAGTTGTCTATGATACAAATATGGGATATATTCATCTGCAGAAAGGTTTTTTCTATGTTAACTACTTGATAAATATAATCCCTTACCTACATATACAAAAGATTACATATACAAGAGAAATATATTTCAAGTTGGTACCTAAGTTATACCTAGAAAAGATAGTACCTATTGAAACTTACTTTAGTACCGCTATTTTCCGGCCCTGATCACAAATGACCAGCGGTGGTCTGGCTGAAATCCAATTTTGGATAGCATCTGTTTTTCAGGGGTTTTACAAAAGTAGATTTTAAATTGTCTGAAAACTGTTACATATTTGATCGTTTTTAAAAGTCTTGATTTAAAATGTCATCTTCTTAAGTATTAAAATGTTTAGTCAATTTAAGAAACTAATATTAGGTAGGTAATTGTAAAATATATAATTAAAATAGTTTTTTTTAAATTCCTTTATTTAAAATATTGACCCTGCTTTGCACTTCTTATTATTTGTGTAAAAGTATACATCCTACTTACAAATTGTATAAAACCAGCCTATTAGTTTATTATTATATATATCTATACTAATATTATAAAGCTGAAGAGTTTGTTTGTTTGTTTGAACGCGCTAATCTCAGGAACTACTGATTCGAATTGAAAAAATATTTTCGTGTTGGATAATCCATTTATCGAGAAAGGCTATAGGCTATATAACATCACGCTACGACTAATAGGAGCGGAGTAACAAAGAAAAATGTTGCAAAAACGGGAAAAAATTATTCCTTTTAAGAGCGTACGCTGCGTAAACGGTTAAATTTAAACGCGCAGACAAAGTTGCGCGGGTCAGCTAGTACATATATATAATAATATAGCCTATTAATTTCCCGTGATTTTTTTTTAAATCATTAATCCGCTCATTAAATTTTCAGGTATTTATTTATTTATTTAAAATACTTTATTGCACAAAATTACAAAAAAAAAATGTACATAGGCAAACTCGAAGCCTTAGGCATTTTCTACCAGCTAACCTAAGGTAGGTATATGTGTCATAGGTGTGTATATAGGTGTAACGATTAATAAATAATAATAATAATATTTAATAATAAGGGAGATAATTAGAGGTACGGTAATCAGACAATACCTAAGAGCCGTATTTTAATACCTATTTAATATATCATGTAATAATAGCAAATAAAAAGAAACCTAGAGACAATATTCTATAGACACCAAAAGCAGTAGGTATATAATTAATTATAAGTAATAACAACCAATGATGAATACTAATAAAATTAATTTTAGGCATTAAAGTAGCTTATACCTAACAGTACCAAAACCAGTCTGTAATAATAACTAATAACACTGACTAAATAACAATAATACTTCTAGCTAAGTAAGAAAATAAATTATACCTAAGTGTTAAAAGAATCTATAATTGCTAAAGGTACTAATACTAGTAATATTAATATTTAAGTACTTCTTAATCAAATAATAATAGTTCAACCTAACTAAGAATATTAATTCTAGGTATTAATGTAACCTAACCTACCTATATAGGTACTAAAACGAGAAGGATGCCCGTAATGATAATAAATGATAGCAAAGAAAAGTGAAGCAACTAACTTTGAAAAGAAAACTTGACTACTTCTTAACCAGCCACGTCATAAAAACACGGATAGTTAGTAACGTCGAGACTGGAATATTAATGTATCTATTTAATGAATATGCAAAACTAAAGATATAACGCTGGCTAGTTAGTATGAATTTACAAATGCAATAAATCTCGCAACCCTCTTCCAACTCGCACTTTCTGCTCACGCCATGCTCAGCTCGTTTTATAGACTGTCTTCGTTGCATACAGAAGTGCACGTGAACTAACTACCTACTTCGATATCGTATCTTTACCTTAGTATACTTACTTATATATTGGTAGACTTTATTAGCTTCAAGCTTGCATGTTGTAGATGTATATTAATTTGTCATAAGGTCTATCTATGCTAATATTATATAGCTGAAGAGTTTGTTTGATTGAACGAATAAGGCCGCTTTATTTTTGATAACAGGATTGAATAAAGCGATCCTATTGGATGTTGCTCACGTATACGTAAATGAATACGTTACGTTTCCACAATGAGCAAACCCAATGTAGAGCCTCAGCTAGTTATTAAATATGTACGTTTTGGTTTATAGTTTCTATATTAAAACTACCTCACTTATAAAATTTTCTAATTATCCCGAAGTAGGGATAGGTAAATTTCGTGAAATTTTTCAAGCATTGAAATTTTTCGGAAAAATTTCAATTGGTGTTGAAAATTTCACGTTTGATGTGAAAAATATTTTTCTTATAAAAATGTGTATATATGTATGTGTACACTATTCTTAATAATACAATAGTCTGATTTATTAAAAGTTAAATTGTTTTACAATGCATCGAATTAACAAAATTATATAATTTTGGATATTTCTAAAATTATACTAAAAAAAAATAATCAACGAGGAACATAAAAAGGACTTATTCTGGTGAAAATGTTTTAAAAAAAGTGTGTTTATACAATATACTTAATTATTGTCTTGTCTTTCATATACTAAACTCGAGTCATCGTTTAATTACTATTACACTTAAAATTACTTAATAGGTAGGTACTGATTTATTGTTTATTTATTTTTAATGATAAATAAATCTCTAAATGTCCTTAATCCTAACCGCGAAATTCTAAACATAATAGAGTTGGAATGTGTTATTTAGTTAGGACTCTGATTTAGATACAAGAAGTATGTAAATATAGCAGTCAGAATCGTCAATTCGAATGCAGACTACATTGCTGGATAAAGTCACTGCACGCACGCCTCACGGCACGGTACCTATACTCCAGACGTACACAGTAGCTCTCTCTTCCTCCTATTCTTAAGTCCGAATGGTTCAGATTAGACATAATCTAAAGTTGAACACGTTGTCCAAAGGCAATTCACTGATTTTCTAAACAATAAATATTTACAGTATGCATTCACTGAAACGCTCCCAGTATCTTATTCCTTTAAAGGTTAAGTAATGTTAGTCAATTCTGTGCTTCTCCCTATCATAGAATACGCTGTTGTCTGTATGCCGATGACTAGCAACTGTTACTTTGAAATGAGCGACGTAAATGCCGCGATTACAAACGTGAATAGCGATTTGGAGGCTATTCGGGTACGTTCGCAAAGTCTCGGTATTCTAGTCAACCCCTGCAAGACTCAGGTCATGATCATTGGTTCTAAACACATGCTGAGCAGATTGGATTTGGGAGCCATATCTCCAGTATTATTTAATAATTTACCACTTCCCTTTTGCCAACATGCTAAGAAGCTTGCTTTACCCATGTCCTCCGATCTTTCCAGGAACTACCACGTCGCTGATATCAGTAAACGCATTTTCTCCAGTATGCATTCGCTGAAGCGCTCCCAGTGTCGGCCACATCCAAGACAGGACACGAGAGTGTGTCCTTTGACAATTTTTCACATCAGTCTTATCCTAAAGTTGCAGCACGGCCACTTCAAGACTCATGTCTTGTCATGAGTTTTGTCTTGCTTGAGGTATTGGGTGTAATAAATATGTATATCTCGGTGCCCGCGACATTACTTAACTTTTTTAAATCTTTTAAAAAAAGTTTCTAGTAGAAAAAAAGGGAATTACGTGAAAATATGCATATATGATAAAGAGGGAATTTTGGGAACGTGGGAATTGTAAAAAGTAGTCAATGTAAAGGTTGGAAAATACTATAAGAGAAAGTATGCTATAACGTGGGAATTTTGAAAAAGTATTTCTACATGACAGAAATTGAAAATTCACATATTTTAAAAAGTGGGAAAAAATATTTTTCCCCGATTTTTTATAAAATGGGATATTATTTCCCACTAAAAATCAATTAATCGTCAAATAAGACTTTTTCCTACTTTAAAAAAAAAAGGAAATTTTCCCACTTAAAACAGTTGAAATATTCAATTTGACTACTATGGGACTCTTTCCCACTTTTTAAAAAGTGAGAATTTTCTCCCATAGTTTCAAAAAGTTATAATTTTCCCCACTATTTCATTAAGTGGGAATTATTCCCACTTTTTCAAAAGTTGCTAATATTTCCCTACTTTATTTATAGGGTAGAAATTTTTCCTCTCTTTTTCATTAAGTGGGAATTTTTCCCCATCGTCACCATCCGTCAGCTAGCAAAAAGTCACGCCACATCGTTTCGACAATTGGCCGTGCTAAGGCTGTATGTTTACTGTAAGATTTACTTAATATGTTTGTGATATGTAGACGTTTTGTCTTTGGCCTGCGCAAGTATGACCATATTTCCGAAGTAGTTTAAGTATTATTATGCATCATTGATAATATTATATCTATTTAATTTTTAGCAGAAGCAAGGTATCTCCAAAAAGCAAGACTCAGTAACTTTTTTTCTATATAATTTTACGCAATAAAATCCAATTATAATTTAAATAAAGAATTTTCATAATATAAAATATATTTACTTAGTACAAAATAATGAAAGTTTTAATACAAATCATTAAAATTCGGAGTTTATTAGAACAAAAATATTTTTCACTCGATTTGAAATTTTTCAAGGAGTTTTGAAATTTTTCATATTTTTCACATATTTTTAATTTCATTGAAATGAAATTTTTCATTGACCCATCCCTATCCCGAAGGTTTGACTGATATCCCCCAGCGCCATTTTTTTTATTGTAGAACGGCATGTGACTTTGTATCTATCTGATAGTAAGCAGACCTACAAAGTACATGAATAGGGTCGATCATAACATTGTTGTTTAACAATATTTATTGCTCCCACTATGCCGGCTAAATGATGCGGTTAAGCCCTTTATATATAATATATTATGCTTTATATTATTAGCAAAAACAGCTGCTAATACTGAAAAAAAACTTAAAAATAAAAAAACTATAAAAATAATCGGCTTAAACAAGGTAAGGACGAGAAGAGAAGAAGGTAGACGATTTAAAACTTAAACTTTATTGATGTATTTTTCCATTTTACATAATATTATTTTGTTGGTCGGTCTTAAGCACTCCTTGTAAAGTAGGCAAACTACAACAGCTGAAACTTGGGCGGTAACTTTGCCGTACGCAGACAAACTTGGTTTTTCATTTAATTTCTCTTGAGCGAATAGAACTTACAATATTTTTAGTGAAACCAACTTTGGAATAAATTTCGAAGAGTTTCTGTCTCTGACGTTTATTTTACCTATGCTTCCTTACTTAAAATAAATGTCGGGTTTGGTTTTTAATTAATTTTATTAGAGCACAGCATGTGACTTTATATCTACCTAATAGTAAGCATACCTACAAAGTCCATGGATGCTTTTATATATTGTTAACATTGGTCGCTCTAACTATGCCAGTTAATGATGCAGTTACGAATTGGGCGACAACAAAGACGAATGTACTATTCTACTGTAATTTCGGAGGACTGCTGCATCGATTTCTTGTGGAGGTGATAGACTCCTTTTTACAGAGTAAGCGAGCTATCTCTTTGACCTCATCATTGCTTTCCATCAGGCAAGATTGAGGACAAACGCAGACTCTGTTTATAATAAAAAAAATACATAAATAATGTTCTCGCTGCTTTTATAATGTTGTAAATAAACCGAACGTTTCATAACCGTACCCTGAAAGGAAATTTTCACCAATTTTTATTTTTTATAAATATATAAGCTATAGCTCCTAAAAAATCTTTAGAAGTTTTATGCATTACTTTTATTTATATATCTCCGAGGTACTTATAAATGAGTTTTATTAATGGTTTAGAAGCAGCATTGCAATGATAGCCACCGCCTTCTTATTGTTGTGGTTACGAAATGGAAAAGACGAATTTGCATTATGACTCTAGCTTAATATCCTAGCTGTTTTATCTTCTAATCAATTGCGTGTTTGGTAACCTTACCCTAAAAGAAGACTACCGCGACAAGAAATGCATGCAATAGTCTCCTAATAATATATAACTAAAACCAGAACATGTCTAAGGGCTGATTTTTCAATGGTCAGATAAAGTTATTCGACAGATAACTTTAATAAATTTGCCAGTTCTTCATACAAATTAACTGTCCAATAATTTAATTTGTCGATTGAACAATCAGTCCTAAGTAAATAAATAACATCTTCATTGACCTTAAAGTTGATAGATTCCCATATAGGTTACCACAATTACAATATTAGGCTCATTGGTTAGGTATCTACAATAATTTATACCCGTAAATTACAATTGTCACGTTATGAATTAGGCCACAGGGCTCCCGCGCTAGTCCCCCCTGTGTTGCAGGAGTCAGTCATATTCGTTCCTTTAAGTATTGGTGATTTATTTATAGAATATACGTGGTGGCCTAGTTGGTTAGACTTTGAACTTAAAAACGCTTAGGTCCCTGGTTCGAATCCCGATGTGTACCAATGAGTTTTTAATTAAAAAATGTATGTACATTTGTTTGACAACACCACTATAGTGCCTCGGAGAGCACGTTAAGCTGTCGGTCCCGGTTTCACTATATCAACTTGTGAAACTGTTTATAGATGGGTTATTGAGTCTATTCAAAACATCGCGACGAGCTAGCCACTTGTTCGGTGTAGACTCATACCATCGGCTACAACGAGGTGGGATTAAAACCCCTCCGCTGGGTACCCTGGGGCCGTCTAGGCGGTCTCGGGCGCCGTAAGGCACCCGTGATGATATATATATATTTATAGAAGTCACTTAAAGAAACCAGTAGATCGAAGTAGAGACCTCCCCACCTAAAATACATGGAAGTTACTGTTGTATTGGGTGATTTATTATTGTGAACTTTATGCGAAAATAAATATACATGGTAGACGAGTTGGTTAGACCTCAGACTTAAAAACACTATAGTTTTTAGGGTCCCGGTTCAAACCTCGGTGTGTACCAATGTTTTTTTTTAATATCTATATTTCTTTGACAACACCACTCTAGTGCATCGGAGAGCACTTTAAGCTGTCGGTCCAAGTTTCACTATATTCACTTGTGAAACTGATTATAGATGGGTTATTGAGTCTATCCAAATATCGCGACGTGCTAGCCACTTGTTCGGTGCAAGTAGAACCATACCTTTGGCTACGACGAGGTGGGATTAAAAAACCCCTCCGCTAGGTACCATGAGGTCGATGGGCGGTCGCCGTAAGGCAACCGTGACGATATATATGTAATTACTAGCGGCCCGTCCCGGCTTCGCACAGGTTTGTATAACTTTAACTATATGCTCAGCGCACGCCACGGAAGGCCTCAGAAACGATACTTTTCCCCCGTTTTTAAAACATTTTTGGTTACTGCTCCACAACTATAGGACCTAGCGTGATATTATATAGCCTATGTTACTTCTGAATAATGCAGCTTTCAAATGGTGAAAAAAATATTGCAATCGGTCCAGTAGTTTTTGAGTTTATTCATTACAAACATACAAAAATACAAATCTTTCCTCTTTATTATATTAGTATAGAAGTATAGATTATTATTTTTATTATGTATATATGGTCGAAGACAGGTACCTGTCTTCGACGATATATATATTTAAAGAATAAATTTGAGTGAGCTTTCGGAATCTCCAGGACTCAAAGTTCATCCATGATGTCTAGCTTCAGTTTCGTCAACAGTTTCTAAACAAGAACTTTACAAAATTTATGCCACCCCAAAACACAAGCTTTGTAACTCGCTCAAAAGCAAAATAAATTCAATACCTACCAAACATTAACATACTACCCAATATGTATGCGAGAAATTTCGCCCGAGAATTTCCGAGGACTGCCGGCGCAAGGTGTTTGTACTCGTACGTACGTTCCGGTGCGCACGATAAGGGCTGATCTGCGGAAGACAGCGTGCAAGAGCCTGCAAGCGCAGACGGGATCGATATAGGGGTAGCAGGCGGCCGACCCCCTCGCAGGGACAATCTCTAAACTCGAAGCCTCCGGGGTGTAAAGCCTTTTTTGTTGTTGCAAAATCTTGAAAGAGCTGTAATCGGTGTCGTCTTTTATAGTTGGAAAAGTTTCGAGTTTATTTGAATGTGGATTTAAAATAAAAAAATCTTGTTTATTTGTAATATCTCGATGGAGTAGGTACCTACACTTATTTGAATTCTTATGTTAAATACGTGGTTTTTAATAATTATTTATTTATTCAGATACCAACATTAAATAAAGCTTAACTGGTAGATAATGGCTAAGACATTAAGGCCACCTACATTTTTAATGAGCAATAAAGACTTTTAATAAATAAATAAAATAAATAACAACATTTTCTCTCCTTCCTGTGTGATCAACTAGAATACTCTGGTTCGTCAGCGATAGACTGAATATGTTATGATTAAACAAATCCAGTGCCTGCTTATTCTTAGGTACGACATTTACGCTACAACGATAAAACGAAGTTTATGAATAAACATTAATTCATAAAATCGATATGTATCGATTTTGTCTGATATAATATTTCAATGTCAGCTTTCAATGTGACATTGTCTTTTTATTCTCTAAGAGTATACTTTCGTTTTTTAAGAATAAGCAGGCACTGGATTTGTTTAATCATAACAAATTGGATCCGGGTTTAGATATATTCCTATAGTATTCATATAGTTTAATTCCAGGTGCGGTCTACCTACTATTATTATACAATACAATACAATTTATATCAACTACATATATTTAGATGGAAACGATTTAAATATTTAAATAATAATATTAAGTTTGCAACGTTTTAAGAAATGGGTCAGTCAGCCATTATTAATAAAATTGTACTTATAGTAGGTATCAACAGATTTTATTTTTCTCAGGTATGCAAAGTTCTAATTATTTTTTTGTGAGATTTTTTATTAAAGATTGTCTAATCTATTATAAAACTGCGCGCACCTCCACTAATATTGTATAATTGTTGATCGAAAGTACCTATCAGTGGCGTGTTGGCCATATAAGCCATGCAACCCAAAAATCTAGGGCATAAATAATATAGCCTTCTGCCTACTTATTATTTATGAATATATAAAAATATGTTTTTCTACTTTAAAATAAAAATGCTTAAAAATAATATATTGCCACTAGATTATTTATCTACACTAATATGTATACTATATCTATATCTATATTAATATCTATACTATATTTATACTAAAATAAAGAGGTAAAGTTTGTGAGTTTGTGAGGTTGTAGGGGGTAACCTCTGGGTCTATAGAACCGATTTTTTTTTTTTAGTTTTGGATTACCCATTTATCGAGGAAGGCTATAGAGTATATATAATAACACGCTACGACCAATAGGAGCGGCTAATCAATGAAACATGTTGGGAAAACGGGAAAAATTGGTTCCTTTGAGAGCTTCCGTTGCGTGCGATGCGTAAACCGTTAAAGTTACACAGACGAAGTTACGCGTGTTAGCTAGTACTCAATATTCTGGGGTATTTGTGGCTTCTTGACTTATATGGACCGCAAGCCACTGCTACATATGCGTATAAAAAATATCTAAAAGATAAGTGAGTATTCAATACTGACCAATGAGAATCCCTATTCTTTTAGATACACTTTTCAATTATGGTGTTCACGGTTTATAAATAAAATAAAGTTGATGGTGTCTGAACGGGGTTAAATGCAATTTTAGCCAGCGAGCGTTTATACTACACTACATATCTACTTTGCGTGTGCAAAATTATCTCTACCGTATATTATTCTCTCATTACTTTAACCGTTTACGCAGCATACGCAACGGAAGCTTTCAAAAGGGAATATTTTTTTCCCGTTTTTACAAAATTTTTCATTGATGCTTCTATTTGTCATAGGATGATATTATATAGCCTAGCCCATTTAGTGTTCCACGATAAATGGGCTAGCCAACACTTTTTTTTTCCAATTAGAACCAGTAGTTCCTGAGATTAGCGCGTTCAACCAAACAAGCAAACTCTTCAGCTTTATAATATTAGTATATATTTCTTTAATAAATAATACTTACAAAATATTATAATGAGTTTTATTAAATATATTACTAATAAAATAATAATTTCGAAATAAATTTATCTCTTTTAAATTAAAGCTGGTTTAACTTTACCCTATCACAAAAGCACAACTTACACAGACACCGTTATATGAATAAAATAAACAGTCACCCTCACAGTGAAATATATTCTGTTTATTGTTAGCAAAAGCCGTGAGTTAGCGAAGTGTAAGCCCTTAGGCCGTTCGGTAGAATCGGCTGAAAGTTCCGCGATAAGTACAGAACTAGACTGCTCGGTACGCAATGCAATGCAATATTGTTACTCCATACGACTAACGGCGGATATTAAGGGTGCATTGAGACGAGAACCGCGTTTTTGTATTGTTTTGTTTGCTTGCATCTACTTTTGTTTACTGTTCATATATGAGTTTTATAATTATCTCTGCTTACCGCTTATTGTTTTGTCTTTAGGGTTCTGTAGTTTTTTTAATATTTATTTTAAAAAAAAATTACCCTCATGGGGTAATCCTTACGGTTAAAATATGTCTGTTAGTCTGCCAGGCCGATATCTAAAAAAACAGTTGAGGTAGAGAGATTAAATTTGGAATAGTAGATAAATCTTATTATTATTATAAATCTTAGAATATTCGAAAACCAAATTTTCAATTGCAAGTTTTATTTCAGGATATTTGTGCGTATAATAAATACCTTTTTTATATGTAGGACATTTATTACTCACATATTACCATGAATTAAGCTTAGGCTTGTACTATGTACAGAAACAATGATACTGATGCATATAATTGATAACATGTAGCTAGCTAGACCAAGGCAAACAGTACAGAAAAACGTACTAAAATTGTTTTGACTTGAGTGGGAATCGAAACCAAGACCCCCGGATACAACTCCAACTAGGCGTCGGATATAATCGAAATCCACTTTTTAATTTAATAGAATTGTCACAGTTTTTTTCTTCTATTTTACCTACTGCACCCTGTGGGCGAATAGTATTTGTGCTTTGCCACTTTATTTACCTACGAATGAAATGTATTTTAAGTTGTAGGTAATTGCGAGGTTTTTGGTTTATTTTTATACTTATTTTAGTCACATTATATTACAGTATACATATACATATCATCACGGGTGACCAGGGTACCCAGCGGAGGGGTTTTTAATTCCACCTCGTAGCAGCCGATGCGATGGCATGAGTCTACATCGAACAAGGGGTTATATATTACAGTATGAGATAGATTATAGATTATATAGTGCCCGTTACAAACGGGCGTTATATAAATTAAATTGGAAAAACAGTTATCTGGATAATGCTCGTTAATGAAATTCCCATGTGTTTTATTGACTATATCTTTTTAATAAATTTACCACTTTTATGATGATACTCGTTAAACGCAAATAATTATTATTACAAATAAAAATAAAATAAATAGAAGACTACCACCTCAATAAATCGAACAATAGTCTCTTGAAAACCGGTGAACTCACCAACTAAACCTGAAACATGTGTAGGTCACTAAATAAATAACATAAAAATGAAACAGCTAACATATCTAAAAAAACAGAGTAATGCTTGGAAGAAGAATGAGCGAGCACGAATATTCCGATGTTTGGATTAATAATCGATTAATCTGGTCCGAATGCTGCCTTGCGTCACAGTAAAAGCCGAGAATATATAATGTAGTTCTAAATGTGAATTATTATTTTCAGCCTGTGTTACAGAGAAGCCATCGTATAGTGAGGTGTTAAACTAAGGAGCAAGAGGGCTAGTAGTGACCACACTTGCCTTGGTTCCATGGATATCCGTCTTTTTTTGTACCATACCATGCTCCACTAGCATGGTATATGACTTTGTATCTTCTTGATGGTAGTCCTACAAAATCTACGAATAGGGTCGGTCTAATTGCTTACTATGCTAGACAAATGAAGACGTTACGAAAGGGTTGGCGAAAAAGACGAATTTGTATTACAAATTTAATTACTTTTCTGCATTATCGCCAAATTGTCAACCTGATTTATAACAGCACCCTGAAAGGAGACTATCACCTCAATACATCGATGCAATAGTCACCTGAAAACCGGTGAACTCACAAACTAAATCTGAAAGATGAGAATTTCACTTGATAGTTTTTCCATTGTATGGGCGGCGGTGTAAATCGGTCGTGGCTTTGGTACCTACTCATGACCAATACTTAAGAGGAGTGTATGATGAGGCTCTTCAATGCTCATGCTGATTCAACTGCAAATATTACCCATACCCATTTAATTTTCTTATTATTTAAAATAATCCCTATAAAATATCAAAGCAGAAAATTAAAACAAGGAAAACGTACATTTTCATCGTTTATTTTCCCATTAATAAAATGAGAACATTTTTTCTCAAATCCATTAAAATTTAGGGGCTATTAAAATGGGCTATCTAACACTAAAACATTATTTTTAATTAAAATCAGTAGTTGCTCGTTCAACCAAACAAACAAACTATTCAGCTTTATTATATTAGTATAGACTTTAAAAAAATCTACTCTGATGTTTAAAAAGTTCTAACCATACATTGAGTGCTAAGTCGTAGTTTAAATCGATACTAAGATGGGGCGGAGCACTAGCTAGTGTGTAAAGTATAAAGAAACTAAGGATGCACCATGAATAAAAAATAAAAATAAATTTTAGAAAATTCCCAATATAGACGAAAAAACCATATAGGCTTTTTATTGGTGATAGAATTTTAAATCGATGCAGTAGTGTTTAAATTTAAAGCAAACAATCAAATAGTGCCAATAAAAAAATAAACACTATTATCGCAATTTACAAAATAATTGACTTCTCCATACAAACTAGTAACTAGTATGGGGAAGCCAAAATTTTTTATCATTTGCGACACATGGTTCCATGGAAAAAATGGTTCGATTTGATCAGTAGTGCCTCATATTACCTCAAAGTACAACCTTTCGAATTCAACATGTATTTCACAAAACCACATTAAATTACCGAAGTTAGTATGCAAACGGAATTAAACTCCTTTACCGAAGTGGATTACTTACTAGGTATTGAAATTGCATGCAAACTACGAACTCCATGTGGAAAGTAACATCCCTATTAGACATATAATGAAATCCTCCATAGACATGTGGAAAGTAACATCCCTATTAGACATATAATGAAATCCTCCATAGACTAGGACTAGTGGTTGCGCCTTTGGTTTTGTATCCGGGGGCCGTGGGTTCGATTCCCACCCATGGCAAAATAATAGATTCGTACGTTTTTCTGTACAGTTTGTCATAGCCTGGTGTCTATAAAATATAATATGGATTATATCGTTGTTTCTGGTACACATAGTACAAGCCTAGACCTTAGTTTGTGACCAGAGCAATATTTGTGAACTGTCCTACATATTATTATTGTTAATAAATTAAATTTAAGATATGTATATGGCAATATGTGCGTGCGTATGTGTGTAGGTTCCTATTTGTATATGTATACCTATTCGTGTGTATGAATCTGCTTGTATAATAATATATAACGCATTCGTATAACTCACCTGAACTACTTTTTCACAGATTATAGCTAGGTAATATAACTATTAGCTCTGTGTTACATATAATAGAGTGACAGTCGTTTTAAATAAGCTGTGTAAAAAAAACTTTTACACCAGTTGACCTAGCAAGGTCTAGCTTATAAGTATATTTATCAATGTGCATTGTCTAGATATATGATCGTAGTACTTGCTACTAGTGACCTATATTGTATGACCGCCGTAGACTAGTGGCGTTGCCATCGTAGCAGTCGTTCGTAGCACAGCTATGTGACGATCTCCGGATACGACTATTCATAAGGCAAGGTATGCTCGTCAGTGAAATTACGTGTTTGTATCTACTTTCCTGTTTTATCTCAGCGTTATAAGTACAGTTTCTGATGAGAGTAAGTGTGAACTACGAAAAGTCGTACTGAAACAAAATGTAAGTCCCAATGCGTTTAAATATTAATTTAAGTAAGACTACATGAAAAATGTAAAATATGAATTAACAATCTTCTTTTTATTTATCATATACACTTTTATAAACAAAAAAATCATGTTAAATATTACTATATATCATAAAATACGAAAAGAGAAAATTTCAGAGAAATTTTTTGCTATTTATATCCTCCAGATTATCAAAATATTTTTTCTGTTCGTCTAAAAACAGTCAGTTTCTTAAAAAAAGTTAAACTATCGACCATATCTCTGAACTCACTTCACCTTAAGGTATATTTAAACTGTCCAAAACAGCTAAACTAATTCTTAAAGACAGGTAACCAAACAAAAAGTACGCATTGTCAATCATACCCATTATAACACAAATAGCACAACCCTACGACAAACTGTACGCTAGTGAGCCTAGTGGAGTACCTAGCTTATAAGTAACTCTAGCGATGCGCGTTGTTCGAAAACAAGCACAACTTCTTAGAGACTTCTAAGACTGGACTATGTCCCTAGATCGAAACTTATCAATGTGGCATTATATACAGCAAAGTCGAAAGTCTAACCAAAACCTTAGACTTAAAAACACTACAGTTTTGAGGACCCAGGTTCAAACACTGGCGAGTACCTACCTACTAATATTTGTTTTATTAAAAAAAAAAAGAAGTAC
Organism: Monopis laevigella; assembly: GCA_947458855.1. Taxonomy (NCBI): domain Eukaryota; kingdom Metazoa; phylum Arthropoda; class Insecta; order Lepidoptera; family Tineidae; genus Monopis; species Monopis laevigella. The sequence continues at coordinate 21,110,376 of OX381580.1, read as the reverse complement.
ATGTTTGACAACACTACTGTAGTGCCTTGGAGAGCACTTAAGTTGTCGGTCCCAGTTTCACTAAACTAGCTTGTTCAGTATTTTTTTAACTGTCTAAATCTAGTAAAAAAAGTGTAAAAAATTTACACTGGATGGAAGAAAACTAACAACACATGGATTACTAGTGGGAGCTATAGGGACTCAATGTATTATTGTGAACAATAAAGGATAAATTTATTATTATAACTATTCATTTCGCTGCCTCTTTTTTTTAAGTTGATGATCTTTTTTAAAATTATTATAAATAAATAAATATTTAAAAAAATCCTGTATCTAAAATATAATAATAGTAATAATAATAATATGGACAAATTACACATATTGCTCTGGTCACAAACTTAGCTCTAGGCTTGTACTATGTGTACCAGAAGCAACGATATAATACATAATATATTTTATAAACACCCAGACCATGACAAACTGTACAGAAAAACGTACTAATATTTTTTTGCCATGGGTGGGAATCGAACCCACGACCCCCGGATACAACGCCAAAGGCGCAACCACTAGTCTACGGAGGCTGTCAAAAATATATTATAAATACACTAAAAAAATATCCCTGTATCTAACATAGATTTTGTACCGTCTGCCTTTTATGTATCACGAGGTCGTGGGTTCGATTACCACCCCTGGCAAAAAAATATTAGCACGTTTTTCTGTTCAGTTTGTCATAATATATGATATCGTTGTTTCTAGTACACATAGTACAAGCCTAAAGAGCTTAGTTTGTAACCAGTGCAATATGTGTGTAATGTGCTTCATATTGTTATTTTTATTGTATCCCGGTATCTAATTATGTGTACGTACCAGGTCATTAAAGGGTTGCTAGAAGTGTACCAAACAAAATATTGTTTGTCGTAAAAGCAGATGGGTGCAATTATAGTGCTGGTGAACGTTAATGCTGCACTTAAAAACGTTTTATTCAGAATGTAGTGGGTTTCGGCTTTTGTCATGTCCGAGGCTGTAAAATTAATGATAGTGCTTGCTCGGCAATGCTTAAATATGCTTACATATTTAGTTGGTAATTATATTAGATAGTAGCTGTTGCTTAAAAGTTCTTGTGCGTGTTATTTTAAAACTAAAATACCGAATCGTCGCGGCATGGGGCGCTATGAGGTTTCAACTTAATTTTAATGTCTTTTGATTCTGTAAGTTGATTTTGATGAAATAAACGCACTCATAATAAAGCTTGTTATATTTCAGTTATTATAATTTTTATTTCAATGTGTGGCTTTTATGTGATACAAACTAACACAAAAATCGTCAAAATATTTAAATCTTCTTTTTTCGTTATATAATTTTTTTTTCTATCTAAACCTTTTTTTGCAAAAATCTTTAATGTACTACTACAGCCAGGAAAGTCTACACTTTATTTTATGTATAGATAAATGTTTCATACTTTTGACCACCTATGTAGCCTAATGGTCCAGTAGAATACGAAGGTCGTTGGTTCGATTCCCACTCAAAGCATACAATATACAACTTTTTGCCGCTACTGCACTGGAAAGCCTTAATCGGCGAAAATATGGAGACCTTGCTAGAGATTACAAAATTGTGCCGGTTGGAGTAGAGACTATGGGGCCGTGGGGACCAGGTGCGTAAACAATATTTAAGTATATATCGAAGTGTTTGGTCGACGTCTCCGGTGACCAAAAGGCTGGCTCGTTCGGACAATACAAGGAGGTAACGCAGACAGCCTTTTGGGGACCCTTCCAATTAGCAGCGATATGGAAGAACCTTACTATTTACCTTAGTTTCGGTAGGTACCCTTTATATAACTCATGTAAATTATAATAATAAAATTAACCAATAATAATATTAGTACTTCTTTAAATATTATTTTACCATGAGTGGAACACATGACCTTCAGATGAAACTCTAACAGCGTGACCACTAGACCACGGAAGCGAATGAATGAGGCAATTGATAAATTATATAGTATTGAATTATAAAGTAAGACGATACTAATGTTTTACTTTATAAAAAAGTAGGTACAAGCCTTGAACTTAGTTTGTAACCAGGCAATTGGGATGATTGACGTAATGCAAACCTGATGACAATGAAAATTGACAGACAATTACGTCATTTTGGTTAAAGTTTCGCTTAACGTTGTACTACTAGAGGGCGTTACGAGTGCAATGTCTTACATATTTTTGAATATGTTTTCCGTATGCCATTCTTTTACCATTTTTACATTTTACTTTATATTACAAATTCAATAAACTAATTAAATTTCTAAAATAAAACAACAAAAACTTAGTATACCTACCAAACTTATAAATTAAAAACATATTTGTCCTGATAATTTAATTATACCTAACTATAATGCAATCATAACTGTATAAATATTTCCCAACCAACACAAAAAACGTAATGAAAATCAACAACTAAAACTACATCACTCGCAAAAAGACGCTTAAAAGCGTTAAGGAAAATACCTCTCCCGCGCTCAAATAATTACCAAGTCCTTTAAAATTGAGCGCGGATCGGTTGGGGGCCCCGCTTTGACCAGACGTTAATAAATGGCCGCTTACACCTTATAATTGAGAAAAAGTGTCGCGTCGCAGGCTTCGTAACGGATAGGTATAAATCTTTATGTAGACGGGAGCGTCGTGGTCGCTCCTCTAGCTAGACTCTGGTGAGGTTATGTATTCTTCGCACGTGCCGTCTTCGTCCCCTGAATATACGGAATATTAGGTGAGCCATACACTAAAGCATCTATCGATATACAACATTGGTTGCAGTGTTCCTATCGAATTGGTTGTTTTATTTTATTTATTACAATTCATGTAAAATTGCGGCTTGCTCGTATATGTCGTAATATATTTTTGGCCAGTCGTGTTGACGCCCATACTAACGTATTTTCAGTGTCACAACTTATCTGTGGTCGTAGTTCATTTAATATTTTTATGTTGGTAATTGTATGTAAATATCTTTCGAATTATTTATAACTATAAGCTCGTAACTTCGTCTGCGTAACATTAAATTTCTCCCCGTTTTTGCAACATTTTTCATTAATTTTCCGCTCCTATCGGTCGTAGCGTTATATAGCCACTAAAATATTTTTTCTCGAACCTGTAGTTCTTGATATTAGCGCGTTCAACCAAACAAATTCATCAGGTTTATAGTACCTATAGAGTAATTAAAAAAGTTGTGTGTTCTCGTTTGCAAAAACAAATCGGCAACACAAAAATTAATAAATACAATAACCGGAAGAAATATTATTATAATTCTACGAGCAACAGTAGCCGTAAACATGACGGTAAGCAGTCCTACAGAATCCATGAATGAGGTCGATCAATACACTGTTGTAAAACAGTATTGATCTCTCCCACTATGCCGGCTAAATGATAACCCAGCCTGGACCCTTACTCCGGAGCCTGGTCTGTCACCGTCTGCTCATCCTGACGTACACGTCACGGATGGCCATAGCAGACCATCGCTGCAAGCTGCCCGGTACCCATCTGCAGAGCCTGGCCTGCCACTGCCTGACCATCAGAGAACACTGAACGCTGCTCCCTCCCCGATAGCTGTATAATCAGGGCAGTAACGTACTTTTGTTTGATGGAATCATTTGCATGTTGCTATGACTCTCTCTCTCTCTCATAGCTCTCTTTCTTTCATCATTATTAGTTTTATATAGTTAATTTATTGTATAATATAATTTTCTTTATATGTACGTTGTTTATATCAATAGCCAATTTGCAACCCTATAGGTAGGATAACGTAACATAATTGGCCTATATCCTAGCTAGTGTTCGTTTACGATTAGGGGTGCGATTACAAAATAACCGATAACTCTCGTTTCGTAATCGCACCCTGAAAGGAGACTTCCACATCAGCATGAAATCGATGCAATAACCGAAACATGACTAGGTCACTTGACGGTTTTTGCATCTGTATATATCTTTTTTTTGCAATTTTAATCTTTTTACATACCTACCTACCTTTAATTAGGGCAGAAATATTCCTCTCCAACTTTATATTACACGACTACCAGCATAAAGATACTAAAAGCAACTATTATTTCTTCTGTGCTAAAAGCTAAGATATAAAAAGAAGTAAGTATATTTCGTACCGAGCGTCAGAAAGAAGTGTGTTTGACGCAAGTCTCTCCAAAGTCTGTACGGTAGAGAACAAACGTATTGTCCCTAATGTGTTGCCAGCCTAAGACTTGCTGCTATTTATTGAGCGCTACTGCCTTCTAGAACACTAAGCGGGTATTCAAACGATTTCACAATTGCTGACCTATTTTTTTCAGTACTCTATAGTCTCATTTCCTGAAGAATTTTCCACCAAAGAACTTTATTTAAAAAATTTTAACATCGCTTTATGATGAGTTGTGAAAGTTCTTTCTATCCTAAAATAATTCCTGAAATTTTACATTTATTAAGTTGTCAATGATAACATATTTTTTATTTGCCAAAATTGTACATAGGTCAGTTCTAGGTATTCTCTACCAGTAAACTGTTAATCTTTTAGTGGTAGGTATATGCTTAGGGTGCCGAACCGTCTTTTTTAAATTAATCATTAACTTAGTAATATTTTTCGAATTTTGTATTTTTTTTAATGCTCTAATATTTGGAAATATCTTATCTTATGGTCTTGGGGTCTGATATCCGCCAAAATACTATGAGATCTTTTGCGTGTTCCTTATTTATTTTGCACCTTTTGCCCTGACATAAAAGTATATATATTGATAGGTTGCTGACATATTTCTAACACATTTAAGGATATCACATAGTTAAAGTAATGTTTTATTTTAAAGCGTTCAACCAATTAGGGCTACGTAAAAAAACGTGGAATTCTTTCACAAAGATATATATATATATATATATATATCTTTGTGATCTTCACGGGTGCCTTACGGCGCCCGAGACCGCCTAGACGGCCCCAGGGTACCCAGCGGAGGGGTTTTAATCCCACCTCGTCGTAGCCGATGGTATGAGTCTACACCGAACTAGTGGCTAGCTCGTCGCGATGTTTTGGATAGACTCAATAACCCATCTATAAACAGTTTCACAAGTTGGTATAGTGAAACCGGGACCGACAGCTTAACGTGCTCTCCGAGGCACTATAGAGGTGTTGTCAAACAAATGTACATAATTTTTTTAATTAAAAACTCATTGGTACACACCGGGATTCGAACCAGGGACCTTAGTGTTTTTAAGTCCAAGGTCTAACCAACTCGGCCACCACGTATATTAAAATAATATAAATTCTTTCACAAAGAAATTATTATTATCTTATTATCTATTGGCGATAGAAAGTTAAAATATGTTTATGTATCACCACTAAAAAGTGGTGATAACGTAGTAGTTATTTAATAAAAACTTTTATTTAGTACAACTCTTAAAATTTGCATTATTAATAAATCCATTATTCAAAAGTCTAACCAACTCGGCCACCACGTATATTTAACTTTAATCAAGTACGTCATATATAAGGCTTGGAAGATTTAATTTTAACCGAAAACCAATCGGCCCTAAAATTTCTGGTTAAAAACCTTAACTAGTGACACCATTTTATCTAGGCATAATTAAAATGACGTCATTATACTATGGTACCGGTAGTTATAGGTTAATCTTTCATATCTTTTATATAACAAAGATCTGGTGGGCGATTCTCGCGCTTTCGAGATTCATCTCGATTCGAGATTTTAAAAAGAAAAATGACTAAATATGCCCTTTTTTCGTTCAAAAATATCGAAAATTAAACGAAATAAATAATAAATATTAATTAATAAATAATAAATATATAAATATTGAACGAAAAATGACATATTTAGTCATTTTTCGTTTAAAAATCTCGAATCGAGATGAATCTCGAAAGCGCGAGAATCGCCCACCTGTAGTCGATTATATCTGATATATCTAATAAAGATCTGGGTTTTATTCTGAGTTTTGACACGTTCACCGTCGCGCATTTTGCGTAAAGTTCGGGTATTGAAATGTAAGTTCTATCCTGTGAATTATAAAGTGAAATTCCAATGCTCCATACATGTTCAAACTTGCGAAGAATTCGTGTATTTCAAGATGGCTGCATTATAATAGCTAACCTAATACATACTATATACCCATTGGAATAGAGCTTATATTTCCATATTTATAGTTTGCGCAACGTCTTGTCGTGATTAGCGGTTGCAAACTCGGAATAAGGCCCCTTTAGTCGATTTGACGGCCATACAAACGTACTTCCAATATTACAGCTTGGCTGTTAATCGGAGGTAAATTATTTTTTTCATGTTCGTAATTGTACGCAAAAATCTTTCTGTTGTGAAAAAAAAAAATAACCCAAAAAATTAAGATTAATAAATACTATGACCGACAAAATTATTATTTTAATTCTGCGACAAACAGTAATCGAGTATTACTGGAAGTGCGAAAGCTCTTTTTGTATGTAGAACGCGGAGTTCGCGATTAAAAATGCAGTGTCCTTAAACAAAATTTCTTACACAATTTTACGACATGGAAAAGGCCGTGTAATAATTTTACAGTAGGTCGTTCTACTAGATTGATTTAATTTTATTAAAAGTTGGTTATGGTTAAAATAATTATTTTTATATGAATAATTATAGAAAATTTTACTCCGACCGGGGTAAAAATAATGCTGATTATTTCTCAATGCAATTATATGTAGAGATAATCTAAAGTAAAACGCCGTGCCCCTTCACTGCATGAAAGTATGGTATAGATGCAATTAAACAATTTGGTCAATATTATCACCACCGGTAGCCCTAGTGTTGATTTTTTAACGTTTACCTACTTTCAAGTTAATATTTGCACCAATCACACGCCCGCATTTTTAGTTCTCAAAATTTCCGCTTAGGGCGCTGAACTATTTTCCATACATTCTTTGTTAAATCGTACGCAAAGTAATGGTTATAAAACTCACACTAGGGCTACGCATGAGTCGACAGCACACACACATAGAAAAGTACCTTCACATTTAGTTACAGATTTTTACATTAGATTATCTTTACATATAGGTACTCTCGTATTTCAAGACTTAGATTATAGATTGTCCCTGAAAGTTGTATTGAAACGCTTTCAGACATGAGTCTACGATGCCAATTCTTTCTGATTCCAAAACGATTTTTCTGTACCTATTTAATAAATCAAAAATAAATAAATAATAATAATATGTAAGAAAATTTACACATATTGTTCTGTTCACAAACTAAGCTCTAGGCTTGACTACTTATGTGTACCAGAAGCAACGATATAATATATATTATATTTTAAAAACATCCAGACCACGACAAACTGTACAGAAAAACAGGTACTAATATTTTTTTACGTGCTAATCTCAGGAACTGCTGGTTCGAATAGCAAATTCATTAAGTTTTGGATAGCCCATTTATCGAGATTGCGTATAAGCTATATAACATCACGCTACGACCAATAGGAGCGGAGCATCAATGAAAAATGTTGAATAAAAGGGAAAATTTGTTCATGTTGAGAGCTTCCTTTGCGTGCGCTGCGTAAACGGCAAAAATCTTTCTGTTGTGGGCAATAAATTTAATATTTAAAAAGTTTTTTTTTATTTCAGAAAAAAAAAAAACCCGAAAGAAAGATTAATAAATACTATGACCGACAAAAATATTAAGTTACGGAGACTAAGTTGCGCGGGTCAGCTAGTAATATATACATGGTGACCGAGTATGTAGAACTCAGACTTTATTTAATAAATAAAAAATGTACATTTGTTTGAAAACACCACTATAGTGCCTCGGAGAGCACGTTAAACTGTCGGTCCCAGTTTCACTATACCAACTTGTGTATGGATTATTTAGTCTATCCAAGCATCGCAACGAGTTTACCACTTGTTCGGTGTAGACTCATACCATAGGTTACGATGAGATAGGAATGAAACCCCTCCGTGGGTAGAGGACGTCTAGGCAGTCTCGGGCAACATAATAAAAAAACCCGTGATAATACATAACAAATTATTATTTCAAAACGATTTTTCCATATTATTAAATAACCCCGCCTGAACTAGTAATGTACTGTTACAGCCCCAACTAGCTCGTATAGGAACGTGGCAATTTCCCTGTTTGTAAACGTACAAATCACTTTAAATGTGACTCGAAGCGTTTGGCGCAGTGCGTGCAACTTTGCTCATAAAACAACATTGCCAATTATATTGCATAATTTAAATAAAATTATTAACATTGAAGTTTTATTTTATTAAATTACGTTTGTATGGGTAAATAAAATTTGAATGTTTGGCAAAAGGCTAAATAGTTTTTGATGAGATTTGGCACAGAAGGTAAAGTGGATATGTGGCGCCCAATAATAGAGTAGGAAAGCGGTGACGACAGCATCTCAGTTATGGTCAGGGCCAGATTTAGGGTTGGGTTTACCGGTTATCAGGAGACTACTGCATCGATTTCTTGTCGAGGTGGTAGTCTCCTTTCACGATGCTATTAATTCCTGTTACGAAAGATAGACTCGTAATACATATTCGTCTTTGTCGCCGCCCGTTTCGTAACCGCATAATTTAGCGAGATAGTGGGAGCACTGGGAGCGATCAATGGAATTGACCAATCCTATTCATGGCCATTGTAGGTCTGATTATCATCAGGTAGATACAAGTCCACATGCCGTGTTCCAATAAAAAAAGGGGCATTCGGGATCGGGGCTACTGCCCCAGAGCCTACATAATGTTTTTTTTATATATCCACCAGATCAGTTTTACACCTGAACCTATTAGGAACCCTTTTTATTTGGTACACACTTGGAACACCAATAATGTCTTTAAGCAGTAACGGATAAATAATCAATGTATAACATTTATAAAATTAGAACAAAAAATCCTAACAAAACCTCCTTTTAAAGGTAGGCTTTAAGAAAGTACATTAAGCTGGTATGAATAAATCTAAAATTTACTTAGTTGGCAGTAGTTTTCTTCAGGAATTTTCGAGCAACAAATATCTTAGAAAACGACGAAACTAGTACGATTCTAAGATCTTGCTTCAACCCATGTAAATTTATCAAATACCTTAAAACAAAACATAGAGTAGGTAAAATGTCAAGGTGTATCTATACCGTACCTTACTTCCCACCGTACACTAAACCATAAATAAATTTCCTTAAAGAAATGTTGTTACTATACTTACATATTTATGACATGTAAATGCTTTCTTGTCTATGATATTATGCAGCTTTAACAATATAAAACACAAAGTAAAGCCGCGGGCCGTCGGCGTCTAGAATCTCTATGGCTTGTCAAACATATATTATTAATACTTACGAGTACCTTATTATCTGCTGCTTTCTTCTAGGACAAAGAACTTATTTATGGTAAAACATGACATTATTGTAATAGATAACTACAAAGCGAAGTAACTACCCCTCATTGGATTTAGCGTGATGATATTATTATTAATACAGGGGTCGAGAGTTTCCTGAAAAAACTAGTTAAATATTTTTTTTTAAAGAAGAAACAATAACTTATAATTAGTGTTAATAAATTAAATTATAATAAAAGTTTTCTAAATAGCTTTAAATTAATTTTGACCACTATAGGCTGTTGGCGTGTATCCGGAAGTCGTGGGTTCGATTCCCAATTATGATAGATAATATTCGTATGTTTTTCTGATTTGGGTATTTATAAAATATAATATGTATCAGTAATATGTTGCTGGTACCTAAGTATAAGCTTAAAGCTTATTATGTGACAAGGACAAAATAATTTGTGATATTAATGACCCTATATATGATATATGTATATCTCTATTATTATTATTTTGAATTACCAATAAAAAAAACAGTAAAGTTGAGTAATGAAATTTATTTATCGAATTATTGTTGAAAAGTAAACCTTTTCATAAAGTTTCTAAAAATAATCGGATCAGAGGCTCTACCATGGGTTTGCGCTTTGTAGAAACGTAACGTATACGTAAATGAATACGTTACGTTTTTACAATGCGCAAACCCATGGTAGATCCTCTGATCAAAATAAAACAGTAATCTAATCGAAAGACAAAAATTCACATACATACATATCATCACGGGTGCCTTACGGCGCCCGAGACCGCCTAGACGGCCCCAGGGTACCCAGCGGAGGGGTTTTAATCCCACCTCGTCATAGCCGATGGTATGGAGTCTACACCGAACATGTGGCTAGCTCGTCGCGATGTTTTGAATAGACTCAATAACCTATCTATAAACAGTTTCACAAGTTGGTATAGTGAAACCGGGACCGACAGCTTACGTGCTCTCCGAGGCACTATAGTGGTATTGTCAAACAAATGTACATATTTTTTTTAATTAAAAACTCATTGGTACACACCGGGATTCGTACCAGGGACCTAAGCGTTCTAACCAACTCGGCCACCACGTATATAACTATAACACGTACAAAAATACTACCTAAATAATAACTAAAAAAAGCTCAGACTACGTTTCCGAAATCCGAAACTCCAAAATAATAGTAGACAGTATTACGAGCGTACTTGTTGGTTAACGAGAGTAAGTAGTAACAGGTTGTAGTACGTTCTAGTACGTATACATACATACTCGTATAACGTAAACGTAGTGAGTACACGATCCCACCTGACGACCGCGTGGCCCAGGTAAACACTGACCACGTGACTAACACGGGACTTCTTCAGCGTATAATTTAAATTAAACAATAAATATAAGAGATAGAACGTGTTATAGTGACAGTTATAGCGCCATTTAAACACTCTTCTGAACTTTATTTTATAAAAATTTTAACCGTGAAGCGCAGTTGCCGGTGTTGAACCGACAGTGGGCGGACTCTAGACAATATTGATCGGGAAACTATCTCTTTCTTTCATTCTCAAATCGCATCTGTAAAGTGAAACGGTTATATGAAAGCTCTGAGTACAACTGCGAGGCCTCAGTGTTGAAAGGTTGTATGTAAGGGATGAATGAATCGGGTGCGTTTCAGAAGCGACAACTGTTGTCAGTGCATTTTGCTTCCGGTAAATCCGCTAGAAGTTTACATCGGCAGCTTTGCTGGGTTTCAGCGTGGTCATATCGCTGAGCTTTTTCCGGAATTTTGAAAGCTTTTTATACTACGCAAATTGTATTAACAGTTTTATCATGCCGCAAATAAAACTAAAACTTTGGTTTAAAATATTATAATTTAATCTCAAATATAAAGCACAAAAAAGTATTTATTTAAGGCTTGTTATATGTACTATAATGAGTACCATTCGGCGTCCGAGACCGCCTAGACGGCCTTCGGGTACACAGCGGTTCTAATTCCACCTCGTCGTCGGTAGATATCGTATAAAAAGCTGAGATATTATTTGTACTTTTAGAACTTCAACTTCTTGACATTATAATCGTAGACCTTCTGTGTCGCTGTCGATAAATAAAATATAAAAAAAACTACAAGAAATACGTAATAGAAGGTTTTTTTTAAATATTATTTGTCTGATTTTTTCTGCATCACACAAAATCCACTGATTGGATTCAAAATCTGATTACGGAAAAATAATATATTGTGAGTAGAATTAAGTGTTTATTGAATCAAAATTCACATTTAGCCGACATAGTGGACCTACAGAATCGAAAGTTTTATTTTATAGAGTTATAAACCTGATATTAGTCGCGCTACGTGCTGCGCAGAATAAAGCATGCCCGGTGACGGTTGTGGCGGAGTTTTTTTGTTGATTAGAATAAATTAAATGCACACGAAGTTTCAGGCACCTATTATTATTTTTTTTTTTTTTATGAGAGCTCAACATGTGACCTTGTATCCACCTGATGTTAAGCAGTATGCAATATCCATGAATGGTAGCAACAAGCGGATGCATACAGGTGCACCGCTGGTTGCCATCATTGTGCCGGCTTAAGATGCTTATTCACGCTTCGTTTAAAGGACTCTAGGTTATAAGAGGAAGGAAACACGCAAGCTGGTTGAGCATTCCACATTTTAATAGTACGGCAGATGTATGAATCGCCAAAATGTTTAGTACGAGTTGGTACATCCGCCACGGTATACATATGCATTTTGCAAACTGTGCGTGTTGTCCTGTAACGGGGGAAGGGGGAATAATATTAAAAAGCTCTTCAGAGCACTGTCCATAGTATAGGCGGTAAAATACGCTCAACGATGCCACATCCCTGCGAAGCTGCAACGGGTCCAAGGTTTTATTGAGCTTTTCGTCTCCAATAAAACTAGTCGCTCGCTTCTGCAGGGTATCGAGAGCAGATAACAGATACTTGGCAGATCCGTCCCAAAGATGCGAACAGTATTCCACACACGAATTTTACATATTTTTTTTTTTTTTTTTTTTTTATATATTACATAAAAACGAATTGAATTAAAAAAATCACTTGGTACGTTCTAAATAATTTTTTTCCCATATATCATTAATTAACCCCAGTGAATCATGATTACTGTATCGATTTATTGTTAACGTGGTAGTCTACTTTCAGGGAGCGATTACCAAATCTGTGGTTGAATTGACGATAAGGCAGTAAATTTTATTTCGAGTATTAAATAAAAAATACTCGTAATGAAATTCGTATTTGTTGCGACCCATATCGTAATCGCATCATTTAGCCGGCATAGTGGAAGCGATCAATTTTATTTAATAATAATAATAATAGTAAGCCGTTTATTTTCAATACCAAATAAATGAAGTAAATATATTCAATTGTAATAAATATTAGATTTCAGTGCACTATATTAATCTATTACACAATACATGTTTACAACAAAACATACTTATTAACATTCATAATAAAAAATAAAATAAATCACTCAAGGTAAAAATAAATAGTTTATAAAATATGTAAATATTTCAGTAGAATTTAATTATTAAGTGTCTTGTGTTAGTGCACTTAGCTGCTATCCGGTGTTGGCACCCATCGCCTCGATCAATTTTATTCAAGAACAATTATTGATTGACCACATTCATGGACTTTGTAGGTGTGCTCACCACCAGGTAGATACAAAGCCACATGCCAACGGAATGATGGCAAGAAACCTGATGGAATGACTTTAGTACCCTGGAAGTGTGGGCGGTGCTTAGTATGGGACGCTACATGCGCCGATACTTTTGCTCCCTCACATCTTTCAGAAACTTCTCAAAAGGTTGGCGCTGCTGCTTGTTCTGCAGAAAACCTCAAACGGCGCAAATACTCTAACCTTACGGGAGAGTATGTGTTTGAGCCGTTTGGAGTTGAGACGATGGGGCCGTGGGGACCGGGAGCGCATGCAATTTATAAATAAATTGCCAAGCGGTTGGTCGAAACATCTGGTGACCAAAAGGCTGGCTCGTTCCTCAGACAACGTTTAAGTTTGGCCATACAGAGAGGTAACGCAGCCAGCCTTTTGGGCACCCTTCCTGCTGGTAGCGATTTAGAAGAAATATATATGTTATAGGTAAGTAGTTTTTGTTTTGTTAATTCCTTTTAAGTTAATTTTATACTATACTAATTTAATAAACTAAAAAAAAAAAAAAAAATTGAATAAATAAAAATATTTTTTGACAGCTTTGTTTTTATTTGTATATGTTTTCAAATGAATGTTGTAAAGTAATAAATAATAAATACCGTCACGGGTGCCTTTTTGGCTCTCGAGAACCGTGGATATAAAATATTAGTGCGTTTTTCTATACAGTTTGTCATGCTCTGAGTGTTTATAAAATATAATATGTAATTATATCGTTGTTTCCGGTACATATAGTACAAGCCTAGAGCTTAGTTTGTGATTAGAGCAATAATGTACCTATACTGAACATACATACCTACACTATTTTTATGCAAGTCTTTAATGTGAGTTCTAAAAGATGCCTACGTGCCTCGTTCTGGTTTTTCAGGAAATATTACAGCAAATATTGCATTGAAACATGTCTATAGGAGTGTGGGGGCCCAGCGGATGGTAAAAACTTTTATTCAGCGGAGGTCGTCTGCTCCAACTCTCGCTGTATCTATCATTGAACCTTAAAATAAATAAATGGGATAGAACGCGCATTTAATAGTTGTTTTTTTTTTGTACAGTCATTTGACTGTATGCAAAAATAGATTAAAATGTACAAGATAATTACAAAAAATACGGTGGACTTAAAGTGCCAATATAACGTATTGAAAATATATTTACAGAATTTAAATAACGTCAAGAAATACATTATAATAATTTTGATATAATTTTTGATTGTTAAATAGCGATATTTTAATACAATTTTTAGTTTTGTTTTGTTTTAATACTATTTGTTTTTTCTTTAGAGCATTGCATGGACTGTATGGAGTGCAATACCTAAGTGGTCATCGATAAATTAAGTCACATGAATTTTATGTTTTTTGACCCCCCCGCCCTTGCCACAGCTGCTCACATTTGTGAAACTCTCCCCTCCCTAGTGTGATGTCACATATTTTTCAATTGTACTTCTAGAAATTATTAAATTAAAACAGTAACTCCAAAATTAGGTCTTTATTTAAATTATGATAATAAATGTGACGTCACGAAATTAAGGGCACCTCCTACCCCTTACCCCTACATATTTCGTGACATAATTTATTATGTTCTCAGGGGACTTCTCTATAGATTTTTATCCGTGATCTGCCTTGGTTGGTCACGAAATCCACTATCATTATATATTTTACGTGGTGGCCAAGTTGGTTAGACTTTGGACTTAAAAACACTTAGGTTAAACCCTGGTTCGAATCCCGGTGTGTACCAATGAGTTTTTAATTAAAAAAATATGTACATTTGTTTGACAACACCACTATAAAAATAAAATAAATAAAAAAAATAAAAAATGGTTTATTCATTCAAGTACAATTTTAAAGTTACAATTTTCTTTGACCTTCTCCTTTTAAGTTTTAGAAAAACCTGTCTTAGGAGAAAGCCCACTGATCCAGGCTTATACACTGTTCCATTGATTAGTAATTATTAGTTGAAATTATAAATATGTTTTGGTGTGATTTTGTATTTGGCGTGCGTGTGTGTGCGAAGGTATATTTTTACATGTGTAAGTTTGTGTCTGTTTGCGTGTAACTATATATGTAAATGTTATAATTTTGCATGTATGTGTTAGTAGGTATATGATTTTTAGATATTGTGCAAGCTTCAATTTTGTTCAGTAGTTTATTTGGAAAGTGTGAAATTAAAAATGTTAAATACACAAAAATAATAATATAAAAATCAATAATAAAATTAAAGTTGCTAATTTATAATCTATTTACAAATACAATAAATATTTAAAATATTATAACCACCACCACTGATTCCAAGATACTTAGGTACTTTACGTTCCAACACCGGCACTCATAAAAACCAGTCCTCGAAGAACACTCCAGCCCCAAAATCGGAGGCGGGGGCCTCAATCTTTTAGCCACAAATAAATATATAAACATATATATGCGCATAAAAGACAATATCTTACACAACTAAAGCGCTCCCCAAGGTACCAATAAGCTTCCATGAATATAAGGCCGTAAATCTATATTTTATCTAAGAAATCCTTCACTTGTTTCATAATCTAGAGATTTTAACCAATTAGTTACTATTTTTTTACATTCCAAATTTGACTTTGTATATATATTAAGTATTCTATTTATTCTGTTGTATAACAATACAGACTGTGACTCAAATTGATTGTAAGCAAAAACTGTATTACGTCTAATCGGAGTAATGACACTGGGAGGATTGCGTTTTTTAATTATATAATCTTTAGGTTTGGTAATTTTATGAATTTTCAGTATCGAGTTTAGAATATATAATTTTCTTACAGATAAAAGGTTGGTAGATAGATATAAGTCTGTAGTAGGGAATCTAATTCTCCGAAACATCATTACCTTTATAAGTCCCCTCTGGGCCCGTTCTACACCTATTAATTTAGTTTTAGCGGAGCCCCCCCAGACCGACAAACAATACAGGATAATGGATTGGACTAGTGTAATGTAAATATAAGTCATAAGATTTTTGTCAGTAACATGTCTTAAATATTTAAATAGCCAAATCATTTTTTTTATGCGTTTCGTCACATTTTCGATTTGGTAGTGCCATGTTAGATTTTGGTCAATTATTACGCCTAGGTATTTAGTTTTATTAACTTTTTCCAGTTCCAAACAATCACAGTTTGTTTTGATGGTGTTATAGCATTTGTGCGCAACCAGTTGTAAGTCATTAGTCGGTCGTGAAGAATTAAGAATTGAAAAAGTCAAGTAATTTGTTTTTGAAATGTTTAGAGTCAGTAGGTTAAGTTGAAGCCAATTTATTACCTTGTTAAGGCCGATTTCAGCTGTGTTAAAAACTTCAGTCCAGTTATTGCCATGAAAAAGTAGGGCAGTGTCATCAGCATATGAGTAAATTTGTCCCTTATGTAATTTTAAGTTAGTTAAGTCATTTATGTAAATTTGAAATAGGGTAGGGCCTAAAACACTACCCTGCGGAACGCCAAATTTAGTAGTATTATGAAAATCACTAAATGTATTATTGTCAAGTTTAACTTTTTGTGTCCTGTCATGTAAATAGTCAGTTATTAAATCAAGAAAAGTGCCACGAATTCCTATAGTGCCTCGGAGAGCATGTTTGACAGTTTAACCTTAAATCCCGGTTTCACTATACCAACTTGCGAAACCGTTTATAGATGGGTTATTGAGTCTATTCAAAACATCGCAACGAGCTAGTCACTTGTTCGGTGTAGACTCATACCATCAGCTACGACGAGGTGGGATTAAAACCTCTCCGCTGGATACTTGTCATGATATATGTATATTATATATTTTTACTTTCGCCTTTTGTTCATCATCCTTACAGTAAACGTGGCCGAACCATTTAAATAATCGTTCTAATATTATTTCCTAAGTGTGGAAACCCTCACGACCTCCGGATACAACGAAGGCGAAGTAATTTATAGATATAAAAATATAATAAATTATTATTGTAAATAATACCTACGTCTTATCAAACGTCCAATCACGGTACACAAATAATAAAAATTATGCGCGTTCTATTAGTTTAAAGCCCAGCTATTTCTACTTTTACACCTATTTATTTTAACATGTCTATGTAATATGTATCGTATATGTATCTATCGAAGGTTATAATTTTCTTTGCGCGCCCCGAGTTACGCTTGCGGATATATACGTAGATTAATTTGTATTTATCCCGACAGTGTTTACTTAAACTTGAAGACGTCTAATTTCAGCTTAAAATAGAAGATTTCTTTTTCTGTAAATAGAACTCTTTTTTTGTTCTGGGAATAGGGATGGTTGTCGTAATTTTATTCCATTTTTAAAAGTTTATAAAGATTGTTAATAGAGTATAATTCTTTGGTTTAAAGAATGTTTATTTCCATAAGATCAAAACATTACCGATTTTCCGAAGTCAACTGCATCGATTTCTTGTTTAGGTGGTAGTTTTCTGTTCATGGTGCGGTTACGTAACGGGCGATTGACTTTACGATAAAGCAGCGAGGATATTAAAATATACACATAATGCAAACACGTCTTTATCGCCGCGCATTTCGTAACCGTATCATTTAGCCGGCAGTGATTTAAACAACAATTCATGGACTTCAATTATAGAGTTTGAATGTCTGGTTACCATCAGGTCGATATAAAGACACATGAAGTGCTCCAATAAAAAAAAACGACAACAGAGTAGGCACAAGTAGATTAAAATTACAAACATATTATAGGTACTATCAGTGCCCCACAGTTTGATCTGCCATTTAATTTAAAAGAATTATGATCGAAAATAAAATATATGCCCATAAAAGAAATCTCTATTGGTGAAAGATTAAAAAAAAATCGGTTCAGTATTTTTGAGTTTAATCGGAACAAACGATAATATTAGTATATATAAAATTAGAAAAATAAATAATACAAAGAAATGTAGGTAGTACCCAACACAATATTTTATTATAGAATCATTTTCTGGAGTCCACTGTATAAATTTATTTTCGAGACAGTAGACTCCTTTTAGCGTGCGGTTACTAAACGAACAGTTGGTTTGACGATAAAGCAGCGAAGATATTAAATAACTTTTCATTAATCTTAAACGTAGACTTCGTAAACAATCTTAATTGTTAGGTAGTAGATAATGCCTAAGGCATTAAGTTCGCCTTTGTACATAACTATTGTTTACTGTGCAATAAAGTGTTTACATAAAAATATCAAAACGGGTGCCTTTTTGGATCAAACGGCCTCAGGGTACCCAGCGGAGGGATTAACCCGTCCTCATTTCGCCGATGATATTCGGAGACAACACCTAACTAGGCGAGCTTGATGCGGTATGATAGTATAGCGTCGTTGTATAAAGCGGTCACCCATCCCAGGTCCGGCCTTGTTGTCAACTGCTTAACCTTGTTATAAGTTGCGCAGTGACTTAACCACTAGCCTGGGGCCGCTTTTGTTTAATATATAATATATATTAATATATAATTTATATACACGTGGTGGCCGAGTTTTTGGTACCAAATTGGTACCAATGAGTTTTTTTATTAAAAAAAAAATGTACATTTGTTAGACACCACTTTAGTGCCTCGGAGAGCACGTTAAGCTGTCGGTCCCGGTTTCACTATACCAACTTGTGAAACGGTTTATAGATGGGTTGTTGAATCTATTCAAAACATCGCGACGAGGTAGCCACTTGTTCGGTGTGGACTCATACCATCGGCTACGACGAGGTGGGATTAAAAACCCCTCCGCTGGGTACCCTGGGGCCGTCTAGGCGGCCCCGGGCGCCGTAAGGCACCCGTGATGATATGGATATGAAAAAATAATTTATAATTCCAGGTTATTCAATCGAAGCGTGAATTTGCAATTGACATGGTAGGTAAACTCCATGCAACTATCGATTTTAGCGTTGGTTGCGACAATTCATGGACTACATAAACATCTTACCATCTCAGAGTTAATGCAATAATTTAAAAAAGTTGAAGTGAAAGTTGAAAAAATCGCAGTGCAAATTCGTCTTTGCTGCCCATTTCGTTATCGCATCATTTAGCCGGCAGGAGAACGACTAATATTGTTAAACCACTATGTATTCATCGACCCCATTAATGGACTCTGTAGGTCGTACCACCAACTAAATACAAAGTCATAATCCGATAAAAAAAAACAACTAAGAATTTGTTCCCTAAAGTAGTTATTATGCGTTTACCATTGTAGATTTTTCTTATGTATAATGTTGTAAAGAAACGCCCAACCTTTATGGGATCACTCAGTGCCTTTATGGACAGCAGCTCTACTACAAGATTTTACAAACAGTTTCTACTATAGTCGCTAGTAACTATAGATAGGGATCAACCAATATTACTTTATTAGTAAAATAAACCTCTACTTATTGGTTGATTCCTATCTATAGTTACTAACGACTACAGTAAAAACTATTTGCAATAACTTGTGGTAGAGCTAAAGAAACAGGTTGAGGTAGAAAGTTTTAATTTGGAATAGTAAAATAAATACTATCACGGGTGTCTTTCTGGCTCCAGAGAACAGTTTAAACGGCCTCAGGGTACCCAGCGGAGGGGTTAACCCATCCTCATTTCGCCGATGGTATAATATTCAGAAGTAACATTTGGAATAGTAGTAGATCCTAATGTCTTCTCGGTGACCGAACTGTTTATATAAAAAAAAACTGCCAAATGTCAGTTATTTAAGAATAATAAACCAAAATTCCAAATTATATATAACTTACTGAAATTAATAACTGTTCGCTGAAATCAAACTTTCCCTCCTATTTATTGTTTTCAGTTGCAGAAACGGCATATTATTCTTACAGTAATTTTGACCACATGATAATTAAAAAATGCAATTAAAGTACACCTTCTTTAATTAACCGCATCCTATTTGGGTCTGAATATGAAGTCGTTTCATAAGTCTTCAAAAACCAAAAAACTCATAGGCTGATACCAAAACACGACATCTAATATAGTCATATATATAGTATAAGTAATGTCGCACAAGTTGATATTTTCCCAAAGTATTGGTTTGGTAAATATACAAATTTGGTGCGCATGTAGCCAGAGGCAGAGGAAACTTGGATCGGAATACCAACGGACCGTCTCAAGTGTTTACGAACTTCAACTGCGCGACATCCTCCATATAGAAATAAATTTTCATCTAAGTTTATATATCGAACATGTTGGGAAAATCAGAGGAAAAACTCTTTCAGATATTTTCTTTCAATATGTTGTGTTGGTATTACGTAAAAGTTTTCTCTCGCGTTTCATTTAAGTTTTAAAATATTGAAAGTTTTTCTTTTAATATTTTCTTTACAACTTACTAGCTTGGCTTCGTTACCATTAAATATAATTAAATGTTGCTGGAACTTACCTGTTGGAAGCGATCTGGAAATGTTATTTTTATTTATTATAATTTTTAGGAAAGTTTTTTTTTTAGTATATTTAATTGAATCGTGCGTTATTTTGTGGAAGTTTATTATATAAGTTATTGTAAAATTATAATTATTCCACTTATGATTTAGTGAAAGTAACTAAATCATTAGTATTGTGGTGATATTTCTTTGTGACACATACTTTTGGACACCAATATAATAACCAGAATAATTACAAAGTAGGTAATTAATCATTTAGTATGTGCAGATGTATTATTTAAATAATTAATTATATTATACAACAGAAAAAATCTTCATTTTAAATCATGTGTCCGTATTTACAAGTATAATATATTTATTATATTGACAGCCTCCGTAGACTAGTGGTTGCGCCCTTGGCGTTAAATCCGGAGGTCGTGGGTTCGATTCCCACCCATAGCAAATAAATATTAGTACGTTTTTCTGTAAAGTTTGTCATGGTCTGGGTGTTTATAAAAATATAATATGTATTATATCAATGTTTCTGGTACACATAGTACAAGCCTAGCTTAATTTGTGACCATAGCAATTTGTGTAATTTGTCCTACATATTATTATTATTATTATTAATATATCCTAATACCAATTCCGAATATTGTCTGTCGTGATACCAATTCCGTAAGTCTATTTGCATTTTTATTTAAAAAATATTAAACCATTTGTATTCTGCTATAATAGATGATGGAATATAGTTACGACTTGGTACTGGTAAAAGAATTACTCGCCTTCTACAATTACAATGAATAATATCAGAATTCTTCTCTAAATGGATTATCGTCACAGCTAACGAAATTAATGCAGAAATTCACGTTCAATTTAATACTAAACAATAGAAGGCGGCTGCAATTAGTAGAATAGCCACTGAGCTTCGAGGGAGGCGAATAACGAGGCCCAGACAAAAGCGTCGCCGATTCGACTCCCGTTTGAAAGCTCTTTTTCATTTCTTTCAAATGGGCAAACTACTGGCATGAGGGAAAGATTTCAAGTTTTTACTCTTCATTCTTTTTAATATGGACTCTTTTAGAAATAGGGGTTATACATTTTAATGATCAGTTTAATGATTGCTTTTTGATTTGGGTTTCAATTATTAATTATCGTTAAAAATCGTTTTGGATTCTAGATAATTTAAGTCTTAATGCCAAATTCATTATTTGCGAATCTATTTTAGATAGGTGTGAAGTACTACTTATATAACTATATATTTACTACTTAACGCAACAACAAAATGTTAAAACAATCATTTACAGTGGAAAAGCGTGTCGTTTTAGATTACTTTATCCATTATAGGTATAATATAATATATTTTGTTGGTTTGGTGGTTTTTTATATGTTAGTATGTTTTTTATATATGTTGGTGAGGTTAAGAAACAGGCAGTCTATGTAACTTCAGATACTTGCCTTAAAATGTGTCCCGATTTACAAACTACAAAAATCATAGCAAAGTCTAACCGGATTTCAAAATTATTTAAAATGACATGCAATTTGACTTCCACATTATAGTAAAAATAGGAAATATTTTAATTTAGGCGCTATAATTCCACTTAGAAAGTAATAGTGAGCACTCGATATTGTTTTTCAGGCGTTATAATTACAATTATGCAATATTTCGGTTAGACAAAACATATATTTTTACACTTTTTACACTGCTCAAGATACATACTCGTAGTTTGGAGTTTAAAATAACATATAATTTAACCATATACATTTAAAGTTTTTATGGGCACATCCATCATACAAAAAAAACATTTTCTTTGGAATCTAACAGTTAAAAAAAAAAAAGATTAATTTATGTTATATATACTAATATTATAAATCTATACTAATATAAAAAAGCTGAAGAGTTTGTTTGGTTGAAGAAGCTAATCTCAGGAACTACTGGTTCGAATTTAAAAAAAAGGTTTTAGTATTGGATGTTTCAATTAATGGAGGAAGGCTATCACATGGCTACATAATATTACGCTACAACCATTAGGAGCGCAGTAACAATGAAAAATGTTGTAAAGAAATTTAAAAAAAATCCTTTTGAGAGCGTACGCTTAAACGTAGTATACGGTTAAAGTTACGCAGCCGAAGTTGCGCAGATCAGCTAGATCCCTAATATAACTATTGTCAAATCCATTTTTCCTTTATTAATGGAAAAAGTAATTTTACAAAAAATTCAAGCGTGTAATGTTAATGCTACATGATTATTTGTTCTGCATTGAACGATCAAATATTACATATTCCGAGAATAAAAATTGTAGGTTTGATATAAACGTTTCACGTGGAAGCGTATTATTTGCGAGACGCCTATTCCTATGGTTGATGATAGATTCAACATATTATTATGAAATTACTAACCTTAAGAAAATGCAATTTATTTTCTGTTAGGCACTTTTATAATTATTTTTTCATGGGTTCCGCAATATGGCAAAAATACATTAATAGTACTTTTTCTGTACAGCGGTTTGGGTGTTAATATAATACCAGGCTTTGTTGAGCGGCTTAGCCCATCATATTATTTGTGCAAAACAACAGTACCTACCTAATAAAATTATATGCCATCTCCCTTATTAAAATTAAAAAAGAATGTAAAACACTCTAGATTTATAGGCAGATTTACTTACAAAGTTTCATTGTTCCCGTAATACCCAGTTTTTACTCTCCCCATAATAAAATTCCAAAAAAAAAGTGTCTATTAGTTTTATAATACAAATACAAATACATCCAATAATTTATTACATTTAATAATTCATTAAATATAGAAAGATTCATGGTTTCGGTAGAATTACAAAAAAAACACTGTATGGAAACACTTTTTACTGGAGGAAACGTAAGTCCGCCCTTGTATAGTAAATAAAGATTGAATAATATAATAAACATAGTTAATCCTAGAAACACAATTTTTTAATTTTTTTTTTTTATTGGAGCACGGCATGTGACTTTATATCTAACTGGTGGTGAGCAGACCTACATAGTCCATGAATGGGGCCAATCAATAATAATTCTCAAACAATATAGATCGCTCCCACTATGCCGGCTAAATGATGCGAATACGAATTGGGCGGCGACATAGACGAATTGCATTACGAGTATATTTTAATATACTCGCTTCCTTATCGTCAGTTCAACCACTCATTTTGTAATCGCACCCTGAAAGGAGACTACCAACTCCAAAAATCGATGCAGTATTCTTTTGAAAACCGGTGATGGTAGAAAATTTTATATTTAAAATTAAATATTTTTTAATAAATTTTGAATTAACTATTCTTGTTTATAAAACTATTAGGTAGGTATGGTATGGTCTCCTTTCCCCAATACAACACCAAAGTAACCTCATCTAGTTGAGTTGCATCATACAATTTAATTGTCATTATGACAATATTACAGAGGAAACTGGTCTGCGTCTCAAGATGTGTTCACTTGGAAATGTCTGTTAATGAACATGAGTGCTACAACATAAGTGCCTAACCAGTAAAGAAATCAACTTGGACTTTAATGCGTGTACTATAAGATAGTTATTAGCTTACAAAGAGATGATATGTGAACCAAGTCTGGTGAAGTCTCACAGCGGTTTCCGTTTGCATAAGACTAGAACTTATCGTCCTGTTCTACTCTTAGGAAGTTATAATAACAGACTAACTTACTATTTGAATTGTCAAGTTAAAATGAACTTAAGTTTACGTGGAGTTAAATGAAAATTGGTAGTATAATATACTTAGGTATTACATGTTTAAGTAATAGTAATGATATTGGAGTGGGTTTTAATATCGTATTCTAACTATTCTAATATGTAAAAGTTTCAAAGTTTGTTATTTCAAAGTGGCTAAATCGTTTTATATGAAATTTTGGATAGGTATATGTAGGGTAATAAATAATATATTATGTTGCTTTATACCCTGGCGAATTTTATTTATTTATTAAGCCTATGTACTTACTTGACAAATTATTTTTTATATTAATTTGGAAATGGTAAATATTTACTAACAAATGGTAAAATGTGGTTATTTGAAATAAACTGTTAATAACAAACAATATCATATATAATACTAATAACTAATAACGTAACCTAACCTAACCCCACCCCATAAATACCCAATTTTTCAAAACCAAATTTCAGGGAACCCTAAAATATTTTATACCTAACATTTTTTTTAAATTATTTAAAAGCATGTAATATAATTTCAGGATGGATTATAATTTCCATAAATAAATATTCAACAATTTTCTTTTTAATACACTCAGAATATGTTTAAAAATTCTGCTCCACCATTCTACGAGTTTCGTGTGCAAACGCCTTATAAAAGAAATAACACAATAAATAAACGCAACGTTAGTTTCATAAACTAAAATGTATCCACACAAAATGTATCTATATCATAAAGAGAACAAATTGAAAGGTTTTCACACAGAGAAGCACTAACTTCGTCAGAGAGAAATGGCACCGTAATTCGTTTTTGATGTCTAGAGCGTAAAATATGGCGCCCTAATCAAAATATATTGTTCACGCTTATTCATACACCTACTATGTGCTAAGTGTGAGCGAAATGTGTGATGATGGCCGTGAGTTATTGTGGCGTTTTATTGTTCAGCGTAAAACTAATACTTGCATTAAGCATTAATAATGATAACATTAACGCAATACAGGATACATTTTTCAAGTGTGTCTTCAAGGCCAAATCTTAAACTACAAGGAATAGCGAAAAATGCTCAAAGGAGTCTCAGGACCGATTTTGACAAAAACTAAAACTGCAAGATTAGATTTTTGAAAAATGTATTCTCCTAGCCTGGGAATCGAACTGGTTGGTTTTGAAAAAAATCTCACCTGTATTATTGCACCAGCTAATAGTGTCGCTTATAAAGTTCAAATGCTCTCAATTCTACTTCAAACCTAGGTTATTTATTTTTATTTATATATTTTATTACGGAATACTTACAGCATTAGAGTGATATTATAATATAAATATGAGACAAGATGCATGTATATAATATGTAAAACAATTCATTAAAATATACAGTAATACCTACAATTATTTGTGTTCTACAATATATAGATTACGATATAATAGGTAGGTAAACCTATTATATCGTACAACAAATCGGATGTTTGGTATTCATGACGGAAAAAATATCTATAATAAATGTTCTATCATAAAAATAATAGGAGGGGTTTTTAATCCCACCTCATCGTAGCCGATGGTATGACTCTACACCGAACAAGTGGCTAGCTCGTCGCGATGTTTGGATAGACTCAATAATCCATCTATAAACAGTTTCACAAGTTGGTATAGTGAAACTGGGACCTACAGCTTAACGTGCTTTCAGAGGCATATAGTGGTGTTGTTAAACGAATGTACATATATTTTTAGAATAAACACCCCGGGGTTTGAACCAGGGAGTGTGGTTCAAACCGGAGGAAAGTGTTTTTAAGATACATTAGTTACACCATAGACGGTCTATGGTGTAACTAATGGACCTTGTTGAAGATCAAATTATATTAAATACATAAATATAGTCCATTACGCCTCTACAATATATTAAAGGGTTGAAACGATACTGAAAATAGGCCACTCTGTACGATCTCTACATACCTTCAAAGTTGTGGAGGATCACATCCATGTATCGAATCAAATATAAATTAATTAAACGAGTACTAAATAAGTAACAATAAATCCAGGTAAAATAAAACAAAAAAAAATCTAAAATATTTATTATTTTTTATCAGAAATCTTGTAATTACAAGCGCATTGGTCAAAGTTTCCTCAATTAAAATCGTAGCGAGTAAGTACGTAAAACTTTAATTTCTGCTTCAAGTTGAGTTATAAATCAAATGTAGACGGAAAATTGTGTGAAACTACGGCGGGAGTTCGGCGGAATAGCCCTGTAGTGTGTGTCACGCCGCACTTCTACAGACGCAGTTTTCAGCGACACGTAAGTACCCGCGCAGACGTAACGATTCGCGACTGCAGCGCCATCCCCGGCAGACTGGCGAAACCTTTGACAGCGACTAAAATGGTTGCGTGAACACGCGATCCCACACGCTTCTTACACGTTGACCGGCATTCGCGATTTATTATATTGTTTCACCTTTTCCCGAAATATGTGCTAGTGTTTTTTACTTAGCTTTCTTATTCGTATAACTTTGTAATACTTTCGAGATGGCTTTGCATTTGGAGACTGCGTTGCAGAGGAAGTTTAACTTCAAGATCACTACGGTAAGTGCATTACCCGGCATGGCGTATCGATCGTGACCATATGGCGGCTACGAGCCTCGTAGTGCATACCGTAGTCGTCACGTTACTACTCACTACTAATTAATGACTTTGTTTACCTTTCACTTTATGTATATTCGAAATGATAAACAATGTGTTTCGTTTTGAAATTCGAATTGGAAATGGAAATTTGAATTTTACTGGAAATTTTGCTCTTCGTTTTTGTTTTATTTCATCTATAAATTAAATAGAAACGCGTCGTTTGTTTACGTAATGGATTGACAATTATTTTTTATTTAAAAAGTTATACATATATAGTTATTTATGTTTTTTAACGTTTAATCATAGTTTATTTAGATATGAAAAGTAGGTATGGTGAGTATATATGATGACGGTTAAACACTTGTTACGCCCACCATGATATGCAATTTGAACTAAACGCCAACGCAAAATCTAAAGGTCGCTGCTAGAATTCAAAACCGTTCAACGTGAAATGTTTTCATTTCCAAACATAAACAACGGTATATTTACCTTTATGAAAGCCGCTACTGTTATTAAATAGGATTTACAGGATTCATTTATTTTTTACTTTTTTTGCCGAGGACGGAAACCCACGTAGTTTTGGGCTTTGCTTCATTCATATTAAGGTTCAATTTGCGTTACAAAAAGTTGTCGTCGAAAAATAAATAATAGAACTTAATACAGACGGTAAAAAGTACTCAGACATGACAGTATTCTAAAAGTTTTAAGTATTTTTTCAGGGTGCGGTTACGAACCAGGCGATTTGAACACAAAGTAGCGAGGATATTAAAAAGTAAAGCAAATTGGTATTTTTCGCCCCCAAATTCGTAACCGCATAATTTAGCGTAGGCATGCTTAACGTCAGGTGGATAGAAAATCACATGTCGTGCTTTGATATAAAAAAGTACGACATTGTTATGGTACCTACGTTTTTCCCTACAATGAAGTTTATTAGTTAAACCTTTACGTATTTCTTTTTAAATGCATTTTCATCACAAAACATTTTTCATTCAACCGTTCATTTTAAAACAATTTGTCATTGTAATTCAATCATGCACAGAGCGACCGCTAGCGTGCTATTTTTTTAGCATCTATGTGTACTATACTATACTTTATGTAGCTGCAATGTTTTTTTAAAATATATAGGTACATATCTAACAGTACTTTGGTAGTGTCTACTTGGGAAAAACGCAGCTTACTTAAAAACGAAGTAAAAAAACGATCCTAAACTATTACTTTCTTAATATAGATATTGGATAGGTTTTATTATTGTTTCGTATATTTTGTTTCCGACCTTTTTTGTAGATAGTACCTTAATGCGGCTCAGTCGAGTGTATTCACGAGGAAGGGTCTATAAGTACCTTTTATTATATTAGTTTAACCTTTTTGTAAGATACTATTTGTAGGTACCTACTTATAATTTAATGGCAGCTTTTTGTTTTTTTTTTAAGAACCCATTTAATGTTGGACGCGGGTTTCCGTCAGTCCGCATAAAATATCTTGATAACTACTGGTCAGTTTTAATTGAAATTTAGAAAGGTTTTGTTGGCCCACATATAACCAAAAAATATTTGGGATAAAGCGCTCATTGAAAAGGAGTCAAAAGAAAAAAATGGGTACCGTGGGGTATGGAAGGCTATATAACTTAGCTGATCTTAAAACCACACTTGTTGCTATCATTCCTGGACATAGCATACTGCTTAACATCAGTTGGATGCAAGGTCACATGTTGAGCTCTTATATTTAAAAAAAACTTATTTTTTTATGGTACTCGTACTTCTAACTAAATATATAGGCACAGCTCTCATTGAGTAAGAGAACGACAGACTGTGTAGAAGAGCATAGAGAATTTCAGCAGGGTAGAGTTTTAGAGTGCTGAGCAGTCCTGGTATAGTAGACTTTAATAACATTCAAAGTAATCCCCTGAAAACCGGTGAACCCACAGACTAAAACCGAAACGGTTGTTGCAACTGTATGTCCTGTATTGCATAACAGCCTATGGTTTGAATTAATGTTTTTAATCTCTCACTATGCCTGCTAAATAATGCGGTTACGTAATTGGCGGCGACAAAAACTTATTTGCATTACAAGTCTATTTTAATATCGTCGCTGCTTTATAGTCAAATTTATCGCCCGTTTCGTAACCGCATGATGAAAGGAGACTACCACCTCGACAACAAATCGATGCAGTAGTGAACCGGTGCGATTACTGACAGACAGTGCATCTGTATGGGCGGTGGTCCGGCTGGTAGACCTAGCGAAGGCCTTCCTCCCACCTAGGTACATTCTTTTAATACAATGAGCTAATATATATACGTGGTGGCCGAGTTGGTTAGACCTTGGACTTAAAAACATTTAGGTCCCTGTTTCGAATCCTGGTCTGTACCAATGAGCTTTTAATAAAAAAAAATAATGTACATTTGTTTGACAACACCAATAAAGTGCCTCGGAGAGCACATTAAGCTACCGGTCCCGGTTTCACTATACCAACTTGTGAAACTATTTATAGATGGGTTATTGAGTCTTGACGGTGTCGACTTATACCATCGGCTACGACGAGGTAGGATTAAAAACCCCTCCGCTGGGTACCCTGGGGCGGTCTCGGTCCGAGACTGCCTAGACGGCCCCAGGGTACCCAGCGAAGGGGTTTTAATCCCACCTCGTCGTAGCCGATGGTATGAGTCTACACCGAACAAGTGGCTAGCTCGGCTCATCTCGACTCAATAACCGATCTATAAACAGTTTCACAAGTTGGTATAGTGAAACCGGGACCGACAGCTTAACGTGCTCTCCGAGGCACTATAGTAGTGTTGTCAAACAAATGTACATATTTTTTTTAATTAAAAACTCATTGGTACACACCGGGATTCGAACCAGGGACCTAAGTGTTTTTAAGTCCAAGGTCTAACCAACTCGGCCACCACGTATAAATGTATGATATGTATGTAGCATATAAATTATTGCAACTACAAAATGAATAATAACATGTTATTTATACATTGAATAACATTAACATTTATTGTTGATACATACTGAACTAAATTTACAAACATTATTACGTATAACCTACATCTGAATGCGAAACGGTACACGTGCTAAAATTCCCGAAATCCATAGATTTATTTCTAAACACCAACATATAATATATTAAGAGGAATTGTAAAATATTCAGCCTCTCAATACCTCGTAGGTTTAACAATAGAACGAAACACATATAAATCACAGCTACCTTTTCCTTATGAAATGTTACTTTTGGATTGTAGGATTTCTTTTCATGAACGGCGAATGTTCACCCGCGATATTTGAGACTCTACCAATGAAAAACGCGAGCGGAATACCACCATTCAATATTTTGAACTGAAAACAGTTTTACATAACAATAGAATGGACGCACGTAGATTTGTAATAAATCCAAATATTTTGTTTATACAAAACTTTTGGTCGCATATTTTTATTTTTAATAAAAATATACAAAGGGAGAGAATTTATTAAGAATTTTCAATTATAAATGAGCAAGGATTTTTTATTATTAATATTTATTTATTGGAGCACGGCATGTGACTTTGTATCTACCTGGTGGCGAGCAGACCTACAAGGTTCATAAATGGAGTTAATCAATAATTATTCTTAAACAACATTGATTGCTCCCCACTATGCCACCTAAATGATGCAATTACGAAATGGCTGGCGATAAAGACTTGCTTTAAGAGTATATTTTAATATACTCTCTGCCTTATCAACCACCCATTTTGTGCCCGCACCTTGAAAGGAGACTACCATCTCGAACAGAAATCGATGCGGTAATCTCCTGTAAACCGGTGAACCCACAGACTAAACCAGAACATGACTAGGTCACTTGACGGATTTTGCAATTGTATGGGCGGTGGTAATGGTCGGCCTAACTCTTAAATACTCACTTAATTTAGTATACCTATTAAATTTTAAATTTGGCAATGCTGCATCGGTATAGGATTTTTTTTGGTAAATAAATAAAATTAACTTAATGTATCAAAATTTAATGAAGTTAAGTAATATTTTTTAATGGATTTGCTATATAATTTCAGTAAGTTGATGAATATCAGACAATGTATTTCTCTACCGTGCGTGACTAAGTTGCACTAAGGGCTGGTTAAACCAAAAGAAAACTTTTATTGGGGATAGTAATGTCAAAATTCCATAGAAATATAATATTAATATTTAGTCATATATTTAATTATTAATACTGAGAAAATTTATTTGTATGTGATTTGACGTTACTTATCTTGGTACAAGTTATGCCTTATTTTCTTCGAACCGGCCCTAAATAAGATACCTAATAGAAAAATATTTGTACAAATAAGAGATAATAAATGAGAAAGAAAATACCTAATGAGTACTTAGTACTTTTAGTACTAAAAAACATTGTTATTCATGATTTTTTGCATCACTAAACCTTAAATAATATAAATACATTTTAGAGCGCGACAAGTAACTTGTTTCTATCTGTTCTTAAGCAAACCTATAAAATCCATGAATGGGGACGACCAATACATAAGTACAGTCTAGTTTGAAACGTCCTAAGGTATCTATTATAATACGAATAAAAATATTTTTATAGTTTACGTGTTAGTATTTTTATTTTACAAAGAAATAAAATGGTAGTTAAATAAATAATAATAATAAGTAGGACAATTTACACAATTGCTCTAGTCCCAAAATAAGCCCTAGGCTTGTACTATGTGTACCAGAAACAATGATATAAGTATGTACATAGCTATTAAGTGAAAATTTAAATTTATATATCTGCGAAATGTAATTTATATTGTTTAAGACCTAGATGATAGTTTTCCAATATTAAATAAATAAATAAGACATTTATATATTATATTTTATAAACACCCAGACCATGACAAACTATAGAGAAAAGCGTACTAATATTTTTTGCTATTACTTATTATTTTATTACTTAGGTATATTTAAATAAAATTTAATATTTAACATTTACCATACGATTAGATAGAGAAAAACTCGACCTATTAATGTTGGTACTTACCTATCTCATTAGCTGCATTCTTGACAATTATCGTGTCAGTTTTCAAAGCAAAAGACAACAAGCCGATTAACCGACGGCACTGCGCTTAAGTATGCAACGACGGCATTTGTTTGTAAATGTTAATGAGGTTCCAGACAACTTCTGTTAGTTTCTGGTAGCCTGGTACTCGGGAGTCACTTGTATGGCAGCAATTTTGGTAATGGCGTAGGATGGTCTCGCTAAACTTCAATTTTAAGCGTCATTAGGCAAAAATTGCTGTGTTCAGTTGTAAGTTTTTATAAAAGCTTACTGAACTTTTGATCTCGTACTAATTTTATAACGTATGCAATGGCGACACTTATTTAATTTAATTGAAGTTTTAGATAACTTTTACTAGTTGCTGGTAGCCTGGTACTCGGGAGTCACTTGTATAGATGACATTTTGGTAATGGTCTGCCAAACTTGAATTATAATATAGGCAAAAATTGCTGTTTTCAGTTGTAGGTATGCGAAAGCTTTTATAAAATTGTACTGTAATTTATTATAATAGTATATAATTACTATTATTATAGTATATTAAATAGAGTGTCTATATTTTATAAAGTATGCAACGACAACATTAGTTCGTAAAGGTTAAGAATGTTTGAAACAACTTCTGCTAGTTGCTGGTAGCCTGGTACTTCGAGATTTATTTGTATGGCAGCAGTCCTTTATGTCTCTTAAATTTTTATTACTTACTAAATTTAATGCCTATAAGTGCTAAATTTAAATTATTTGTCCAAAGTAGAAATTTATCTCATTTTTCCATATGTACATAGATTTGATTGGCTGGATCGAGATACTCGTAGATGAAATTAGTGATCGCAACTTTCCAAGTGCTATGACACATTCAGACAATTCATACTTTCTTGATTTTTATACAGCAATCTAATACCACAGGTAAAAAGTTGTAACCAACAACTAGTTATCTACCAATAAAATATCACAATATCTGGTTACCAGAATACCAGCCAAGTACGTACTCAACTAGTCGCTAGTGTACCTACTCAATTAAGGCTGCGAGCTCGCTCGGGTATCGCCCGCAAGTCGCCGTCAAACTTGCCCTGTAATTTAATTTTGTTTGTTATTGTTTCTTGTACTCTTATTAAATTTTAGTTTCCATTGAATTTTCTTAACAGTTTCTATTAATTTCTCGAGTTGTTTAGTTGATGTAGGCAGGAAGTTGAAGTAGGTAGCTGGAAATTAATAACTATTTTAATAGTGCTATTTGTATTTATAAACCTTTTCATGTTTATTATAAAGGCCTAAATTATAAACGTGATAATTGTAATTTTACAACGATATTTATACACATGCTTGGTTCATACTTAACTAAGTAATCTTTTATAAAATGTACATTATTTGGTCACGTTTATGAAATAAGCCCTAAAATTGTGGTAGTTATATTTTTTTCTATTTCTCTGCTTATTAAACATATTAACTACATATCCTCGGATTAGTTTTTTTTAAAACTTCAACCCACACTTTTGAAATAATGTGAAATTTGGATAGTAGCTTTATATTGTGTTGTTTTCACTAAGAAGGCATGTTTTATCATTTGAATCCCGAAGGGGCAGGAAAGTAGAAATGGAGAATATTTAACTTTTAGGAGTTAATATCTCTATAACGTAGAAGTGCCACGGAATAAAAATTTGGTACAAAGTCTGTTGTTCTAAATTGACTTATTAGATGTTTTAAATTTGTTGACAATTAAAAAAAGGCGAAAGCAAGGGTGCACCTATGCAAGTGTGGTTTGAACTGAATTATATCTCAGCGACAACTGGACCATGTATGTAAAATCTTCATATAAAACTAAAAAACACGTGCTTTAGTATTTTTTAAAATTATGATAGGGAAATGATAAGCAGGTCATAGTGATATTTTTTTCTATAACTTCTACTACATAGACCATTACTACTACATATATTTATTATTACATTTAATAAATAATAAACTTCCTACACCAACTGAATTAAAAGCTTTATAAGTTAATTAAAATTTTCATACCACATTAAAGTAGCAGACTAAAATTTAAGCACAGCGAACGTCGCGTCTCCCTAGCATACAATACCCGTACATACATCGACATGCAGGTACCTATATACATCATATCGCAGACTACCAAAGTCCGTGCGGGCGATCAGCTGAGTGTCTAGGGGTTAATGACCCTGGTCCACGTGCAAACACCCGCCACGGTCACACCCATTAACGGTACTAACTTCTATAATACCACTTTTTTTTTATTGGAGCACGTTATGTGACTTTGTATCTACCTGGTGGTGAGCAGACCTACAAAGTCCATGAATGGGGTCAATCAATAAATGTTCTTAAACAATATTGATCGCTCCCATTATGCCGGCTAAATGATGCGAGACAATGACAAATTGCATCACGAGTATATTTTAATTTACTCGCTGCCTTATCGTCAATCCAACTATCTATTTTGTAACCGCACCCTGAAAGGAGACTACCACCTCGACAAGAAATCTATGTAGTAATCTCCTGAAAACCGGTGAACCCATAGACTAAAACCGAAACATGACTCACTTGACGGTTTTTGCATCTGTGTGGGCGGTGGTAACGAGACCGGTCGGTCGGCCAACGAAGTTATAGAGACCTTCCTCCCACTTATAAAATCTCTATTTCTATGATTACACTTTAAGATTTCAAGAAAGATCTGTCGGGCCAGCGCAGAAAAGAAAGATCTGTCGGGCCAGCGCAGAAAAGAAAATCTATAAAAGCCTTGTAACTAACTATAACTAAAAGAGAGTTGTTGGAAACTTTTTCAAGGAATTACTACCCTATTTCGCTGCAAGTAATGTTAGCATTCATTTTGAAACTGAACAAATATTTACATAAAGAATTTCAGAGTTTAAAATTTTATTATTTTTATTATGAGTTTAGAATTTGCCCTGAAATGGCGCACACTCATGTACGATTGGTCTCCGGCACTTATTAAGTTCTATCTGAATGCCTTTCAAATGTCCCTACCTGACCAGAGTAATCTGGTAAGATGGGGGAAGGCAACAGATAAGACATGTACATTGTGCGGTGTTGCTGTAGGGACTGCCAGACATATACTTGCTGGGTGCAAAACTCTCCTTGAAAAAGGTCATTATTCGCACCGACATGATAAAGTTCTAGAAATTATTCGTGAAGCTGTAAGTCTCAGTATTGCTAGAGCCAGAAAAGGATTAACAACAAATGAAAGACTGACTACTTTTGTAAAGGAGGGACAACTCAAGAAAACTCAAAGTAAACCTTTCTCAATCCTGGACAAAGCACAAGACTGGAAAATATTCATGGATACATTTAAAGTACATTACAAGATTCCAGACGAACTAGCAGTTTCAGCCTATAGACCAGACATACTGGTGTACTCTCGGTGCTTGAAGAAAGTAATACTTATAGAACTCACCGTTCCGTGGGAAACAAACATACCTAAGGACCACAACATCAAGTCGAACAAATATTTTGATCTCACAAACGAAATTACTAGAAACGGATTTAAAACTCAACTTTATGCAGTGGAAGTTGGTGCAAGAGGAATTCCAGCAAGGTCTTTGCACCGTCTATTGAAGGATCTTGGCCTTCCGAGAACAGCCGTCGGAACTTTTATGGAGCGTGTTTCCAGGATGGCGCTAACAGGATCATATAATATTTGGTTCAGTAGAGAGGGTAGTGAACACAGTGCAGGTGAGAGTTCAAAAGGCCTTTAAACCTACTTCGCGGTCTCAAGTCCGGGAACGCTGCAGTTCATTCCCCTGCCTTTCAACCACGCGATGGACCCGGCACCCGCACGGTGAATCCATGGTTTGCTAAGAACATTGTCTCTCTCAAACAATATTGCATCTATATTTGTAAGTAACTCAAATAGTACATGGGAAGTTATGCCTATTTGCTCTCACAATAGGCTTTTATTAAAGAACTTTGTATTGTAAATTGCATACGTACGTACGTAAAGTTTGGCATACTGTAATTATATGAAATTTTGCTATAAATAGCGATATTAAAATCCGATGAAGCGAGCGGACGGGTATTGAACTGCGGGGCGCCACTGGGAGCTCTTACGACACTAATTGACTGGCGGCTCTACTGATATTACTTACGTATTTATATATCTATCTATTCTTTTACTTTATATCGGAGGTCGCAGTCCACTTTAATAATAAAATATAGAGTAGGGTCAAATTCATTTCGCGTTGACGTTGTTGTATTATGAATGGTATTAAATGATAACTATGTAGTAGTAAATTATGAAAAAAAAAACCCGTACGTAATTTTACGAGTGCCTTACTCGTGGCAAATGAGACCTCCTAGATGGCTGTAGGGTACCCAGCGGGGTTTTATTCCCACCTCGTCGAGTCTACACCGAACAAGTGGTCAGCTCGTCGAGGTGTTTGGATAAACTTAAAAACCTATCTGCATATCATGGTGCGTGTTTTCCGATTCTATTTAATTCCGAGGCACTGAATATAGTGGTATCATGAAACATATACATTATTTTTATTTAAAACTTATTGGTACACACCGGTGTTGGAACCGATAACTTATGTCTAATACAGTTTTATTTGTTTTTAAAAAGTGGTAACACATTATGTTTATTCTTAAATATATTTTTATAATGGGAAATTATTATTTATTCATTTAATACATTATTTAATATCTCAATAAAGAAATTTATTATGGAAACTTAAAAAACATAAAATATAAATAAGTAATTAAAAATATAAACTTAAAAATAAATTATTCTATAAATCCTAATATACAAAAAATACCTAAAAATATATAAAATCAATAATACCTAAAATTTTTGGTTTTTAAATGCCTAAAGACGATAAATGGATTCCAAACCAGTGCCATGTGGCAAAGTTCCTATGATGCTGGTGGCGTTTCCCCTTTGGATGGTAAGGCTTACCTGCTGAGAGAAAAACGCCGCAGCCCGAGGATTACTCGAGGCGAGGACCAATCTTGAATTAATTTCCTTTACAAATTTTTTAGCATCCGACGACCATGGACCTAACGTTTCCACTGCAAACGCCGCAAACATGTAGTTTTCTGTTAAAGAGGAATATTTGCGGCGTTTGAGCGTCTGCGCCTGCTCAGCAGCTGCACCGGCTCGCTGGACGGTCTCTCTTAAATGGGACGCAGCCAACGTGTCTACGCAGGTAGCATCCCATACGAGAGCTCGTCGCAGCATGCCTGGTGGCTCCAACATAGCAGGTACAGACACAGTAGTTAGCGCTCTTTTAATAAGATCATTTAAACTACTATGCCTGTAAATCCTGCCAGCGCTTTTCATGCACGACAGTCCATGGTGGCCGGATGTGTCCACGCCTCGTCCACATGAACACTGGTGGGGCTCGCAAATCTTAGCACCCAGTCTTAAACTAACTGCAATGCTAAGAGTATTATTATCTAGATATAATGGGAAATATATTATATATTATTATATGAGTGTGTTAGATGTGTTTCATTTATAGTAAAATATATAAACTGAAGCAATAAAATATTATTGCCAAATATTTCGCCTCTCATTGGAGCGGCGTCATCAGTGACAGACTATATATTATTACAGTATTTAAGGAAAGTTTATATTAAAACCTAAATATTTTTTGTACTTGAAAAATATTACTTTAAGTATTTGTACAGTAGGTACAGACCTACATATAAAAAAAAAATGTTTTGTTAGTCAACTACCTATTTACAAATAAAAAATAATCTGAAAAAAATATATACTCGTAGCTATATGTACCTATAGAAATTACAACTTCACTATTTCTATTTCCTATCTATTGATAATGATGAATGATGAAATTCACATAAAAAAGAAAAATAAGCTATTCTGATAGATTGACAGCAATATTTCATTCCAGCTAATAGGGATTATCCATGTTTGCAATTGGTAGGTGAGGAAAATCCACGTTTGTGGTTCCTATTGTATATTTTTGGTAATAAAATTTCCTAGAAAAATATAAAGGGTAAAAAAAAAAGTTTTTTTTAAAAGTTTGATTAAGGCTTAAATAAAATATCTTTCTGTATTATTAAATTTCCTGTGTGAATTCCTATTGTTGTAGCGTATTTTCGGAGTGGTTGTTTTTTTTTTCTCTCGCAAGGATAATAGTTTAATAATTCACTATCTGTTTATTTTTTATAATATTTTCAACAATTGTCTGTGGGAGGAATGGCGACCTGGCCAAGTGCACACCTTGGACCTTATTTATATATATTTTTTGACTTTTCATAAATGCATGTAAAGGTTTATATCATGAAGGTAAAAACCGTACCCGTCCGCGCGGCGCGGGTGCGTTTTTTTTTAGCTTCATGGTTTACATGAAATAAATATTTTTGACTTTCACTAATTGTTATTCTTGGCATAGCTATTCTAAAAACCATTTTCCATTTTAAGCCGTATTCTAAAATAAGTTTTTTAATTATTTTATTTAAGCACGGCATGTGACTTTTGTCTGCCTAGTCAAGTCAAAAGTCAAAAGTCAAAATCATTTATTTCATGTAAATCTTTACAGATATTTATGAATAGTCAAAAAAAAAAAAAAGTTTAAAAGTGTAACGGTCTTAGAGTGCGTTTGGTTAGGCAGCTATTCATTAACAAAAGAACAACAAATATTAATTGAACTTAAACACGATGGAATGGAAATCTTAATATGAAAATTACTACCGAACCGAACACATACTACATAACCAACTAGTGTAAGACAAGGTGGTTAGCTGATACCATTGCCTGTCAATCATTATCTGCCATACAAGAGAAGTGGTGAGTAGACCCCATAGATGGTCAATACTTACATTGTTTTAACAGCATTGGTCGGTTACCCAATATCGGATAAATATTACGAAATGGATAGCGCCAAAAACGAAGTTGCATTACGACTCTACTTTAAATCTTTGCTGCTTTATCATCAAATGCACGTTACGTAACGGCACAATGAAATTAAATTACGACCTCGACTAGAAACCGTCGCAGTAGTCTCCTGGAAACTAAGAACCCATGGACTAAAACGAAGTTATACGACACTACCACTTTTTCTGTATAGTTTCCCATGGTCTAGGTTTTAGAAAATATATTAAGTATTAGTATCGTTGTTTCTGGTACACATAGTACAAGCCTAGAGCTTAGTTTGTGACCCTGGGCAATATGTTGAAATTTCCGTCATAATATTATTATCCGTCCGTGTATTTGTTGTACGTGGTGGCCGAGTTGGTTAGACCTTGGAGTTAAAAACACTTAGGTCCCTGGTTCGAATCCCGGTGTGTACCAATGAGTTTTTAATGTAAAAATTTGTGTACATTTGTTTGACAACACCACTATAGTGCCTCGGAGAGCACGTTAAGCTGTCGGTCCCGGTTTCACTATACCAACTTGTGAAACTGTTTATAGATGGGTTATTGAGTCCATTCAAAACATCGCAACGAGCTAGCCACTGGTTCAGTGTAGACTCATACCATCGGCTACGACGAAGTGGGATTAAAACCCCTCCGCTGGGTACCCTGGGGCCGTCTAGGCGGTCTCGGGCGCCGTAAGGCACCCGTGATGATACATATGTATTTGTTGTACAACGAGCGAATGCTTACTCAAAACTCAAAAGGTGCCTAAATATCCAGTGCAAAGTTTCCTATTTTCTCTATCCAGCATTATTTATGAGCTTAATGTCGGGTCAGCTTTTGTACAAATATTGACATGACACGTCGCTTAGGTGTCATTGCATGCCCCCATGTCTCTCTCCGTGTGCCACAAGCCACTCTGTGGAGTTGTACACTTTTAGTACTATACATCGAATTAGGTGGGAGAGATGTACTATATATAACATCGCTAGGCCCACCAACCGGTTTCGCTACCAAAACCGTCTGTGGGTTTACCGGTTGTTAGGAGACTACAGTATTGATTCCTTATCGAGATGGTAGTCTCCTTTCAACCGGTTTCGCTACCAAAACCGTCTGTGGGTTTACCGGTTGTTAGGAGACTACAGTATTGATTCCTTGTTGAGATGGTAGTCTCCTTTCAACCGGTTTCGCTTGCCGATAAAGCCGTTCATTTGACGATAAAGCAGAGAGAATATTAAAATTTACTTGTAATGCAAAATTATCTTACATGAATACTAAGTCGTGTTTTCCACTCCACTTTTACTCAAGGAACCTCCAGATAGAATGAGACAGACTATCTTTGAGTAAAAGCGATTTAGAATACGGGGGTAGTCGCCGCCCACTTGTAACCGCCACTATTAGTTGGCATATTGGGATCGATCAATGTTGTTATATACAAAATAACGATCAACCCCATTTATGGATTTTGTAGGCTTACCATCGGGTAGTTACAAAGTTGCATGTCGTGTTCCAATAATAAATCTTATCACGTCTAAAAATCTCTCTAATCTGAGTAGACAGGTATGTAGATGACAAATTGAAAAGTGATTGGGTTGATACGGGTTCAATGAAACTTAACTATGGTACCTTCATTCATTTACAATGTAAATGAATTTCAGTCCATATTTGTTTTACGTCCAACGACTATTTTACCCTTTAATTAAAAGTACCCAATATATTTGCTAACCTCCGAAAAGTATATTGTTATTATTACTCATCTATATACTCGTACCTTACCCAAATGGGTAATCCCGTGAGATGTAGCGTATTTAGTTTATTTCTAAACTAATAATAGAGTTTTCGGTAGAAACTCTGGGACCATGGTCACCAGATGCAATAAAATTTGGTATTAATCTTGAAATTATCTATGTATTTTGGGCACATGGCAGCTTCGGATGAGATGCAAGAAATTTATAATTTTAACCGTCATTGTAAATATTATCTTTAAGTTAAATTAATTAATTTATACTTTGATATATTGATAGTAATTATCAATACGGAAAACGTATAAATTAAAATACTTTTATATTTGTTTATTTATATAGTTTATCTTACTTTGATGAAGTTTTTTTCTTATTCTTTATTTAACCAACAAAAAAATACAGAATTTTACAAGTATTTCTCTGCCAAACTATATAAATAGTTTGTCGGTAGATTGCTCTCGTTATCATTCTTGGTACTTAATTATAACACAATTTTAATTTATTTTTAAGACACATACCTAATAACAATAATAGAATGAAGTACAGGCTTATAAACTGCCTACTTTGAAAGAATCAATCTATTTAGGTTGGATTCAATCTGATCCAACAGTTCTTTTTTAACTTGGATCTTATAGGTAACCTTTGACATTTCCGTTGTTCTTAGGTCTTGTGTTAGTGTTTTTAGTATCCTAGGAACAACGTACTGTCACGTCCTCTGTGGTCTGTCGCCGTAGTAGTTTCTACGGGTGCTCGTTTCCACCAATAGGGAATATGCATGTTTTTTATTTATTTCGTAACTTGATAGAGTAACTACATTAGACCCTAAAAAGAATTATATATTAAATATTTTTTAAAGGGTAATAACACCAAAATAAAAGGGTTTAAACTTTATCAGCCACTACCGCAGTAAAAAACGGTACATCACTAGCTCTGTGACGTGATTCGTACTCAAAAAGCATATTAGTTTAATGTTATTGCACCTCAAAAGTTAGTCAAAATGTTTGTTTCTAACAAATTATCATAATAAAGGACAATAAATACTCAGGAAAACAAGAAACTGTAGCCTAAAATAAAATCCTCGGCCAATATTAAACTTTTAACAAATAGCCATATTATCTTTTTTGTTCCCATCTCAGCGTCTCGTCTCGTATAATAGTCGTAAAACAATATGATAGGGTCAGAGTAATTAATAAATATTACTCGTCGAAATAGTATAGGTACGAAAAAAAATCCTTTATCGATGAAAAAATAAAAATAGTTTATTACATACGACACTTTAAAGAATATTTATTGTAGTATTAATAAAAGCATTTCACATACCTTTTTATGCCTAACAGTTTAAACAAACAGTTTTTCAAAGATAAATTTGATTCTACATTTAGCAACAATTTATATACCTATAATGATTTACAACGAAAGGTTTGAAACATGTGCGCTTCGTTCGAAGGGTAAACCACCCCAAAGTGAGACCCAGACGTGGCTCGGTGAACTGTTGACGGACGCTATACGTAACTAATGGATATTTGTACAAAAGGCCCGACATTCAGCTTATAAATAATGCTGGATAGAGAAAACAATATTTTTTTGTGGACTATATTTAGGTATCACTTTTTGATGTATCACTCCAGTAATAAATTTAGCAAGTTTTGAAAAGTGCTATTAAATGAGGCATATGCATAATATATAAGATGAGTACCGAAAATTTTTATTATATTTTATTATATTATTTTTTGAAATATTATTAAACTTATAGAAAAAATAAAATTTAAAAGGAGCATATTTTTCCTATAAAAAAACATTAAACCACCCTGTTTAGAAGAGTCCGGAATTTCTTTTAATCTAAATTACTATATTACCTAGTAAATAATATTACTTTTTTTTAAGGCAATTTAGTGAAATTGTAAAGTCAATAAAACAATAATTTTTATTTTCCATTAAATAACTTTAGGAGAACTTTAACAAACATCTAATAATTTTGAATACAACCTATACTGGGTGTTTTTTTAACAATGATAATATTTTTTTGTTGCCTCCAGTATCATTTTTAAAATAAAAAAGGTAGGTAAGTGTTTTTTTTTTTTTAAAGTCCGAAAAATCAATTATTATATGAACAAACGTCTATATGCTTAAAATTACTCCTACTAGTATTAAAGTATAAGTAGTTTTATTATTATGTATATAATAAGTCTTTGTATCTAACAAGTATAACACAATTAGACAAGTGATTGGCTTTAATTCGTGAGTTTAGTATGAAAGTTAACGTGATTTGTGGATCTTTTTTGTTATTTATCTTTGTTTTAGTATAGGCGACACTAAAAGAAAAAAATACGTATTTCATTATTTTCATCATAGAACACAATATAAAATTTTTATTACCGTGACAAAAAACATCTAGTATATAATATGAATAATTCCAATTCTTTACTTGCAAGCATAAGGTTTTTTATATATTTAATATGGCGATAAAATATCCAATAAACACAACATGTATCATCACGGGTGCCTTACGGCGCCCGAGACCGCCTAGACGTCCCCAGGGTACCCAGCGGAGGGGTTTTAATCCCGCCTCGTCGTAGCCGATGGTATGAGTCTACACCAACCAAGTGGCTAGCTCGTTGCGATGTTTTGAATAGACTCAATAACCCATCTATAAATAGTTTCACAAGTTGGTATAGTGAAACCGGGACGTTAACGTGCCCTCCGAGGCACTATAGTGGTGTTGTCAAACAAATGTATATAATTTTTTTATTTAAAAACTCATTGGTACACACCGGGATTCGAACCAGGGACCTAAGTGTTTTTAAGTCCAAGGTCTAACCAACTAGGCCACCACGTATACACTAATCCAATTTAGTGATATTCATATAATTTTCTATCAAATAAGAAAGAACAAAGTTTGCGCTTTCTATCTATTCTAAGGTGGCAGTAGGCTGACGTGCGATAACGAGAGTGACAGACGTGGGCCAGATGTTTTCTATTAGACCATCATATGGAATTCTGCACTGAACTTAGTTCGTCGATTAAATTGATTACCTATTGGTTTGCAATTGCCAAATACTCTCCCGATGTTGCTTTTTGTGTCTAACAACTAAAACTACATAGACAATTGGACATATCTATGTATATCAAGGAAGTTGGTCGTCAATTAAATTGATTACCTTTTGGTTTGCAATTTCCAAATACTCTCTCAATGATGCTTTCTGCGTCTAACAACCAAAACTAAATAGAAAATTGGACATATCTATGTATATCACCGTAAAAAGCTCACTTGGAATTTATTTAACTCTGGTCGTCGATTAAATTGATTACCTATTGGTTTGCAATTGCCAAATACTCTCCCGATGTTGCTTTTTGTGTCTAACAACTAAAACTACATAGACAATTGGACATATATATGTATATCAAAAAAGTTGATCGTCAATTAAATTGATTACCTATTGGTTTGCAATTTCCAAATACTCTCCCGATGTTGCTTTTTGCGTCTAACAACCAAAACTAAATAGAAAATTGGATATATCTATGTATATCTCGGTAAAAAGCTTATTTGGAATTTATTTGAAGTTGGTCGTCGATTAAATTAATTACCTATTGGTTTTCCAATTTCTAAATACTCTCTCGATGTTGCTTTTTAGTCCAACAACTAAACTAAATAGAAAATTGGACATATCTATATATATCACGGTAAAAAGCTCACTTGGAATTTATTTAACGCTGGTCGTCGATTAAATTGATTACTTATTGGTTTGCAATTGCCAAATACTCTCTCGATGTTGCTTTTTGTGTCTAACAACTAAAACTACATAGAAAATTGGACATATCTATGTATATCAAGGAAGTTGATCGTCAATTAAATTGATTACCTATTGGTTTTCCAATTTCTAAATACTCTCTCGATGTTGCTTTTTAGTCCAACAACTAAACTAAATAGAAAATTGGACATATCTATATATATCACGGTAAAAAGCTCACTTGGATTTTTTTTAACGCTGGTCGTCGATTAAATTGATTACCTTTTGGTTTGCAATTTCCAAATACTCTCTCAATGATGCTTTTTGCGTCTAACAACTAAAACTAAATAGAAAATTGTACATGTCAATTAATTCCATGTCTCAATTTAAATTTACGAGTATTTAAAACTGGTGCCCGCATCTTCGTACGCGTTATTCACGCAGCACGTGGCGCTATGAGGTTTCTAACTAAATTAAAAATATGAATATCGCGTGATTCTGTAGGTTTATTTTGATCAAATAAATGCTAAATGTTACTCCTATATTAATAGCTGTTAACTTTCAGTAATTCGATTTTGAATCCAATGAGGCTATAATGCGCTATATTAATAACTTGTTAACTTTC
The DNA here is from genome assembly GCA_947458855.1 of Monopis laevigella. Taxonomy (NCBI): domain Eukaryota; kingdom Metazoa; phylum Arthropoda; class Insecta; order Lepidoptera; family Tineidae; genus Monopis; species Monopis laevigella. The sequence continues at coordinate 21,065,824 of OX381580.1, read as the reverse complement.
AGTAATTCCATTTTGAATTATGAGGCTATATAATGCGCTCAAACAAATAAATACAAAATAATATATATTTTTTACCTGGTATTACTTTTTTCGTGCATTTTCCGGTACTTTTATTTAAGTATTAATGTACACGGAAGGTTTACGATTTTATTATATGTATAAATAAATTACTATGGATCAAATACAAATATCAGGCGGCCGTAGTCACGGGAAAGACAAGTATATTCATAAAAAAAAATTGAGTCCTTAAAGAACACTTTAGTTATAGAAATAAGGTTATGTCTTTTTTTTTAATGGAGCACGGCATGCTTTGTATCTACCTGGTGGTGAGCAGACCTACAAAGTCCATAAAGGGGTCAATAAATAATTGTTCTTAAACAAAATTGATCGCTCTCACTATGCGGGCTAAATTTTTTTTAGCAAAAAAAAAAAAAAGGCATAAAAAAGACAAAACCTTATATAGGTAACTAAAGTGTTCTTAAAGGACTTAAAAAGTTTTTATGAATAAGGCCAATAGTGTATAATAAATAAATAAAAAATATGTGTCAGATAATAAGACATGAAATTAATTAAGCTTTCGTTTACAGCCAAACAGGAACATAATTGAGTAAACGTTTGTGTGATACCTAACTCGAGCGTTGCGGCTCGCCCACGCGGCATGCTCCTAAAGGTTAAGGACGGTCCATTGTCATACCATTGTGCTCAGTTTCGCTAAATCCAAATATGCATCTGCAGCCCACGGTCTCTGACAGGAATTATACTCGCAAATATTTCTGCGAAACTAGGGATTTATAACTCTTTTATGTCCATTGTCGCTATCTATACCTACTAATATTACATATCATCATGACGGGTGCCTTACGACGTCCGAGACCGCCTAGACGGTCTCAGGGTACCCAGCGAAGGGGTTTTTAATCCCACCTCGTCGTAGCCGATGGTATGAGTCTACACCGAGCAAGTGGCTAGCTCGTCGCGATGTTTTGAATAGACTTAATAACCCATCTATAAACAGCTTAGGGACCGACATCTTAACGTGCTCTCCGAGGCACTATAGTGGTGTTGTCAAACTAATGTACTCATTGGTGCACACCGGGTACCGGTTCGAACCAGGGACCCAAGCGTTTTTAAGTCCAAGGTCTAACCAACTCGGCCACCACGTATATGAATAATATTATTTATTTATTATTTAACCTATTGTGTCCCACTGCTGGGCAAAGGTCTTCCTTCCCTTCTTCCATCTCTTCCTGTCTTTAGGTGTCCTGGACCAATCCTTTGAAAAGGCGTCTAACTCTTTATAACGTTATACTAACGTCGTTATATTATTATACATGGTGATTTTAAAAGATTGTACCATGGGCTAATATGAGGTTCTACTGATCAAATCGAACAACTTTTCCCAAGCATTCATGTGTCGCAAACGAAAAATAAAATATTCTAAATAGTAATGTTAAAATTACTAATTTGTAAGTAGGTAATGTTTTAATGATTTAATTTTTATTTTTTTATGATGTAATTACAATCTTTATATTTTATTTTTCCTTATTTATATTACTTACATTTTTTTTTTAAACTAAAACTAAATTTAATTTAATCCTTTATGTCCCAGCTACTCCGTGGGCCTAAGCTCCCTAAAATACTCGCAACATTTCCTCTCTGGATGATAAATGCTATACTTTGAATAAAATGCTACCGAGCTCGGACATCACCAGAAGATTTTTCTAAGATTTTTTTATTAAATTGTGAAATTTTGTTTAATAAATAAAATAGTTTTAAACCAAAACTAAAATAAATGATTCCATTTTATTTTGCTCGCAAGTATATAATAAATTATATATAGGAGTATGTTTCAAAGCGAGACAGTCTAACTTACTGTTAGGTATAGTTAAAGTTTAGTTCTAATTAGAGTTACCATCTTATTGTTGGTATCTGTATTAATTTAAACCTTAATACAGAGAAGTAGAGTCCACTTGTATATAATAATAAATGAATCCTTGCCTAGGTAAACCGGCACCATTTATTTTCTCCATGAAATGTGAATGAAGTCAAAACAATTTAGCGCGTTTTATATTTAAATCAACTTAATTAAATTTGCAGACATTTTAATGAGTTGTTCCGTTTGTTATAATTGTGTTGCTGGAAATTTTCACAATTATCGCACCTATATGTTAATTTGTAATGTTGAGGTACATTACTACGCAGCGGGTTATCACTTAATTACCACTAGTTCCATCCGCTCTGTTACGGTATTGGCTAATTGTTATCGTGCACTATTTTAGCTTAAAATAATTGTTTATTAAAAAAGTGGTCAATTGAAACGATGTTGTATCATTTTGAAAACTTGTGAAAATTATACTTGTTTTCTGTTATCATATAGACGGTGAATTGAAAGGTTGTACTTTAGGCTAATATGAGGTTCTACTGATCAAATCAAACAACTTTTCCCATGGCATTTTTACTTTTCTTTTTTTTAAATTGAATTATTAATTGGGCTTTTATTTGTATTATTATTAATGTTTTTTTAAAAGTTTTGTTGAATAAATTAATACTTATATTCATTATTCAAATATGCTTGTTAGTTGTAAGATTATTTGGGTTGGGAATGGAATAGTACGTAGAAAGTGTAACAGTAGATGTTATTTTAATAAAACATAAAAAAATTAAAAACAGTTTATTTATTAATTAATTGATCAATATCTAATATTGCCTCCTCTAGCTGTATTTCACTTCGAAGGCGATTTTTTGTCGTATAAAATATCACTTTAGTACTTACCGAAGATGTACTTCGAAAAATCGCCTTCAAAGTGTTATAAGAGTTAGAGGATTCCATTTCTTTTCTTGCAAGTATAGTACCTATTATTAATTATTTTTTCTTTATATATAATTTTCCTACATAATGTAGGTAAATTAAAGAAAGGTGATGGCTTTCTAGGCACCATCTTAAGTAAAAATCTTTCCTTTTGAGGAAAATTAAATACCAAGAAGTCTAGCTAAGTTAGTTCTTATCTAATTATATTATTAATTATTATGTAGGACAATTTGCACATATTGCTCTGATCACATACTAAGCTTAAGCTTGTACTATGTGTACCAGAAAGAACTATATAATACATATCATATTTTATAAACACCCAGACCGTGACAAATTCTACAACAAAACGTACTAATATTTTTTTTGCCATGGGGGAATCGAACCCACGACCTCCGGATACAACGCCTAAGGCGCAACCACTAGTCTACGGAGGCGGTCAAAAAAATACAATTTAGGTATCTGTATTGATTAAGTATGGTCCTCATATATAATAGATAAGTACGTCATTGAAAAGAGATGGATGCAATAAATGTAAGAAATGCTACACCCGTCAGAGATGTAATTCGAGAAAGTATGGGAAGTTTCTACTTGTAGGCACCACTATCCCGTTTACCTTCAATGTTGAGGTAGGTTTGTAGGATTTACTGGCACCTATCTTTATAATAAAAACATCAGTAGGGGTGGTTTTAAATAATAATAATAAACAACAGTGCATTAATGGACACCATGCATGGACTTTGTAGGTACTATCACATGGGTGTCATGTGATAGTTCATTTTAATATAATGTTAATTCGTATGGGTAAAACGGCGGCGAATTTACTCGTATGTATGTAGCCAACTCAGTGCGTTCTGTTAGAGTTTCGTGCAAGACGTTTTCGTATGAAGGGACCCAAAGGAAACGTTTTTCCGCTCAACGGTGTAGAAAATTTTAGTATGTAAAAATGTTTAGGGTTCTGAAAAAATATGTTTTTATAGAAGGAGACCCTTATGGTTTGACTCTAGTGTTCGCCCGTCTGTTTGTCTATCTGTCTGCATCAAATATACCGAACTATGGGTATTTTTTACTTAAAATTTGGAATGGTATAGAAATTGTTCCTACAAGTTCATATCCTTTTGGATTTAAGGAAACCAACAATCTAACATCGCTATTAATGTAGACTACTTGTTCCGTGTAGACTCATACCATCGGCTACGACGAAGTGGGATTAAAACCCCTCCGCTGACGCCGTCTAGGCGGTCTCGCCGTAAGGCACCCGTGATGTAATTATTTATTTAACAATAATTTAAATTAATATTAATAATAATAAAAAATATTATTAATATGTAGGGCAATTTGCACATTTTGCTCTGGTCACAAACTAAGCTCTAGGCTTGTACTATGTGTACCAGAAGCAACGATATAATACATATTATATTTTATAAGACCATGAAAAAGTACTAATATTTTTTTTTCGAAGGAATCGAACTCACGACCTCCGGATACAACGCCAAAGGCGCAACTACTAGTCTACGGAGGCAATATCAATAAAATAAATAAATATCATCACGGGTGCCTTTTTGCCTCCCGAGATCCATCTAAACGGCCTCAGAGTACCCAGCGGAGGGATTTACCCCATCCTCATTTCGCCGATGGTATTCGGAGGCAACACCTAACAAGTGGCGAGTTTGTTGCAGTGTATAATGATATATTCTCGTTGTATAAAGCGGTCACCCATCCCTGGTCCGGCTATGTTGTCATCTATTTAACCTTGTTATTAGTTGCGCAGTGACTTAACCACTAGGTTGGGCCACTTTTTTAGTAAAAATTACAATATTTTAGTAAAATTTATATTATTAATTATTTCCATAAGGATATTTGATCATGTAAATAATTACATAATAAAATATCTCCGTAATACTATAAAAAGATTTATTTTTAGTCTCTATGCTAAAGATATAATTTACTGATTGGCAAATAAATCGTCTAATAAAACTTTAGAATTTAAAAAATGAAAGATTTTAGGATTTTTTCTTAATTATCCAAATACAGAATGATTACCGAAAGGTTTTTGTGTAAAGCAAACCAAAATCGGAAAGCTTTTCGTACTTGTAGAGTTATTTCAGTGAGTATTTATAGACCCCCGCTTTAGTATTTAATATTTATTTATATTCGTAGCGCTTGGATTGCGACAGATTGACGAAGGATGAGAGGTTTTATGTACATACTGATATGTATTACCATCTTTATTTTAAGGCAGTAAAGGTCACATTGTCGAAGGTCATTCTTAGGGTACATAATATAGCATTATTGTACTTACATTTAACCATCACGGACTGATTATAAGGCGACAACACCACTATAGTGCCTCGGAGAGCACGTTAAGCTGTCAGTCCCGGTTTCACTATACCAACTTGTGAAACTGTTTATAGATGGGTTATTGAGTCTATTCAAAATATCGCAACGAGCTAGCCACTTGTTCCGTGTAGACTCATACCATCGGCTATGACGAGGTGGGATTGAAACCCCTCCGCTGGGTACCCTGGGGCCGTCTAGGCGGTCTCGGGCGCCGTAAGGCAACCGTGATGATATGTATGTATGTATGTATAGTTAGAGAGCTGCCCATATGATTTACTGACTGGACTGGTAAGAAAGCGGCTGCTGGGCATGAAATATCTTTTATTTCATTTTATTGGAGCACGACATGTGACTTTGTATCTACCTTGTGGTGAGCAGATCTACAAAGTCCATGAGTGGGGTGAATCAATAATTATTCTTAAACAACATTGATTGCTCCCACTATGCGGGCTAAATGATGCGATTACAAAATGGGCGGCCATAAAGACGAATTGCATTACGAGTATATTTTAATATACTCGCTGCCTTATTATCTATTCAACTACCCATTTTGCAACGGCACCCTGAAAGGAGACTATCGACAAGAAATCGATGCATTAATCTCCTGAAAACCGGTGAACCCACAGACTAAAACCAAAGATGACTAGGTCACTTGACGGTTTTTGCATCTGTATGGGCGGTGGTAACGAGACCGGTCGGTCGAGCTAACGAAGTTATAGAGACCTTCCTAACCTAAGAATATTCATATAATATTCTTATATAGTTTTCGGATTACTCAGGTCAAGGCCCAGGAGGGCGTTTAAAAATTAGTCAGCTTGTGACTGATCCGAAAACCGTCTGCTGGTTAGATATTTCAGTAGGTATGGTCCTGGACATACCTTCTTCCAGGTTTGCCCCGCCAATTAGGTCAAGATCCAGTGTTGCGTCATGTCATGCAGGTGCGAAGGGCAAGGCTCAAGCCACATACATTTCGGTAATTCCACTAATACGTCTCCTGTCTACCTTGGATTTTTTTGATAGTAAATTAAAACTATGTAAGGAAAAAAACTTTGTACTCACAACTGGCAAAATGATAGAAAATTAGAAGGGACTCACCAAACTTTTATATTTTAGATCTTCTTCCATTATAATTTATTAAAGTTTATTGTTTTTCTTGAATTTTATCCAGAATTATAATTTTTAAAATAATAATTGTGCACTTGGCTTGGAAAGCGGCTATATTTTTTTATTGTTAGGCAGGTAGTAGTGAAAAATTAATAATAATTTTGGATTCTTCAAACATTTGGTGGACGATTCAATTAGGTATAGTAAAACAAACTTGAAAAGGAGAGATTGATGGATTGTTGTGAGAATCCAACATCCAGAGTTATGTCCAAAAAACCGTAATTTTCGTCCATTATGAGTAACAATTGATTAAGGCGACTGATCCGGAACCGATCAAATTTTTTTGGGTTGTATTAAGGTTTTAGAGATATAAAAAAATACTTGCAGCAGACACGTCAAGATATGGGAGACCCCCTAGGAAAATACCAAAAATATATCCATGCTACCTGGGCATCGCTAATAATGCTATTTCATGCTCAGTAGACATTTTATTTTCTAATCAAATCATCACATATTTATTTATTTATTTTATTTTAAATTCTTTATTGCACAAAATTGTACATAGGCGAGCTTAATGCCTTAGGCATTTTCTACCAGCTAACCTTTGAGAGAGTGAAATATGCTTAGGGACTATACATATATACATAGAGACTAAAATTACCTTTTTATAGTATTACGGAGAGATTTGATCATGAAAATAAGATCAAAACTCTCCTAAGAGCATAGATTATTCGCGAGCTCGAACATAAAATATCATCTAAACGTGTTCAGTGATATTAATGATATTTTTGGAAAAAAAAGAATGTGGAGGTGTAGATTTTACTTACACACACACATACATATCATCACGGGTGCCTTATGGCGCCCGAGACCGCCTAGACGACCCCAGGGTATTATTGAGGGGTTTTAATCCCACCTCGTCATATCCGATGGTATGGGTCTACACCGGACAAGTGGCTAGCTCGTCACGATGTTTTGAATAGACTCAATAACCCATCTGTAAACAGTTTCACAAGTTGGTAGGTAGTGAAACCGGGACCGACAGCTTAACGTGCTCTCCGAGGCACTATATACAAATAATTGTGCATTACACACTTGGCTTGGAAAGCGGCTATATTTTTTTATTGTTAGGCAGGTAGTAGTGAAAAATTAATAATAATTTTGGATTCTTCAAACATTTGGTGGGCGATTCAATTAGGTATAGTAAAACAAACTTGAAAAGGAGAGATTGATGGATTGTTATGAGAATCCAACATCCAGAGTTATGTCCAAAAAACCGTAATTTTCGTCCATTATAAGTAACAATTGAGTAAGGCGACTGATCCGGAAACCGATCAAAACTTTTTGGGTTGTATTAAGGTTTTAGAGATATAAAAAAATACTTACAGCAGACACGTCAAGATCCGGGAGACCCCCTAGGAAAATACCAAAAATATATCCATGCTACCTGGGCATCGCTAATAATGCTATTTCATGCTCAGTAGTCATTTTATTTTCTAATCAAATCTCTAACATATTAATTTATTTATTTTATTTTAAATTCTTTATTGCACAAAATTGTACATAGGCGAGCTTAATGCCTTAGGCATTTTCTACCAGCTAACCTTTGAGAGAGTGAAATATGCTTAGGGACTATACATATATACATAGAGACTAAAATTACCTTTTTATAGTATTACGGAGAGATTTGATCATGAAAATAAGATCAAAACTCTCCTAAGAGCATAGATTATTCGCGAGCTCGAACATAAAATATCATCTAAACGTGTTCAGTGATATTAATGATATTTTTGGAAAAAAAAAAAGAATGTGGAGGTGTAGATTTTACTTACACACACATACATATCATCACGGGTGCCTTATGGCGCCTGAGACCGCCTAGAATGCCCCAGGGTATTATTGAGGGGTTTTAATCCCACCTCGTCATATCCGATGGTATGTGTTTAATGACATTTTTTTTATTGAACCAGGGACCTAAGTGTTTTTAAGTCCAAGGTCTAACCAACTCGGCCACCACGTTATAAATCTTACTTACTTGATCCTAACTTTGTTTAAAATGACAAGACAAAGATTTTAAAAATCAATCGTAAAAGCTTTAGTTGTCATTTCGAGTTTATATATATTCGCGAACTCGAACGTCAAATAAGATGTAAACGTTGTTTTCAGTGGTATTAATGATTCTTCTGAAAAAAAAGGAGGTGTACATTTAGCTTACTTACTTTATTAATCTGTAAAAGTAACTCGAACGTCAAATAAGATGTAAACGTTGTTTACATTACATTAAACAAACAACATTTAGCTTACTTACTTTTTTAATCTGTAAACTTTTACAGATTAAAAAAAGTAAGTAAGCTAAATGTACACCTCCTTTTTTTTCAAAAGAATCATTAATACCACTGAAAACAACGTTTACATCTAATTTGACGTTCGAGTTCGCGAATATATATTATGTATTATTAAAATTCGGATAATATGATTTTAAGTTTGAGTCATCCACGAAATACCTATTTATTTTTATAGTCTAACATTTTATGATACGAACCAAATATGGAAGCAAAAATAGTATGATTACCTATATTTTTCGTTTGTATTTACATATTTGAGAGATAAGGGTCATTTTAGATAGTAATTATTTTGTAATTTGTTATTGCTTTCTGTGTAAGTACGGACATTTTACCATAAACGTACTTTTAAATAAAAATATCTTTAGTACCCAAAATCTCTACTTTCGGAGGCCCAAGTGTGAATACTCTCCACCAATAGGATCGCTTAATTTTCTAAGCCTGTCAAAATAAGCTAATCTGATTGGCGGAGAGTGATCACTTACTATAATAGAAAATACTATCACGGGTGCCATTATGGCTCCCGAGAACAGTTTTTAAACGGCGTCAGGGTACCCGGCGAAGGGATTATCCCGTCCTTATTTCGCCGATGGTATTCGGAAGCAACACCTAACAAATGGTGAGTTTGTTGCGGTGTTCTTAATGGTATAGCCATGCTGTATAAAGCAGTCACCCATTCCAGGTCCAGCCTTGTTGTCATCTGCTTAACTTTGTTATGAGTTCGCAGTGACTTAATCACTAGGCTGGGGCCGCTTTTTACTATAATGAGAAAGTAAAAAAAATCCCACTAGGGCCACATAACCCAAAAGCTTCGAGCCCTTTTATAGCTTTCTGACGAACTTATGATATTATTTAATCGTACTATATATATATTATTATAATAAGGAACGAATCCTTAAAAAAATACTTAGTCAGCTGAACTGTCGTCAGTTAAAACACAAATTATTCCTTCCCCCTCTAACAGTTATAACTAAAATAAAATGCCTCCTTTGGTAAAATGCCAACGCGATGAAAAGAATAGTCGGCTTGGTTAGTGAAATATTGTGTAGTACTGTAGTTGTATATATATTGGGTAGTTGTGAGTATGTATTGTAGATAGAGGGTTGTCTGGACCGGGTTTACGCCATGACGCGGTTCAAGGCTTTTCATGGCCCCGGAAAATACATAAAGTCATCTAGACTAACTATATCATTTTTGTACTTGTATATTTTAGTTGTATTAATATAATGTGCCTAAACATTACTATGTTTAGGCACATTATACATACATACATATCATCACGGGTACCTTACGGCGCCCGAGACCGCCTAGACGACCACGTAGCCGATGGTATTAGTCTACACTGGACAAGTGGCTGGCTAGTCGCGTTGTTTTGAATAGACTCAATAACCCATCTATAAACAGTTTCACAAGTTGGTATAGTGAAACTTGGACCGACAGCTTAGTGCAGCAGCGACGTGCTCTCCGAGGCACTATAGTGGTGTTGTCAAATAACTGATGAACACTAATACGATCACTACATATTTATGTATATCTTCTTAGCGTTTAAATTAGCTTCTAAAGATTAGATATTCAGTTGGAGTGTAGTCTTTACAGAATAGTAATTATTTACTCGTTTATTTAAAACACTACGATTCCACTAGAAGGCTTAGTAGAATCGACCCGAATGGTTGTGCTCTCCATGGCAAATAATAATGGTGTGAAATTAATGTTGCAATAACTTTTTATCAAGATATACTTTTTTAATCTATAATAATCTTTGCGATCCTTAGTTTTTAGTCAGGCATTTTCCGTACTCGGGAAGTCTTTGATAAATTGATAATATTCAATATTCTTATACATATATATGTACCATCACGGGTGCCTTTTTTGGCTCCGAGAACCATTTAAACGGCCTCAGGGTACCCAGCGGAGGGATTCACCCGTCCTCATTTCTCCGATGGTATTCGGAGGCAACATTCTCATGAAAATAAAAAAATATATACATAAAAAAAAATATATATAAAGATTCATAAGGTATTCTTTAATATTTATCAATTTTTCACTATACGTTTTAATAACTATACTTGTTAAACCTTCTACAAAATGGCTCTACATATTTTTAAAAAATAAACCTAGACTTACAGTTATTATATATAACATATAAGTATATATTTGTTTAGATTAATGAAAAAGACAACAAATAAAGATTAAATTAGAAGGGTAGGTATTTACCGAACAGCTCTCTTCCAATCCCCTTTGATTAAGCGATAAAAATAAAAGATATTTATCGTGGTGGTGCCTCACCTCGAGGTTTTGGGATCGTTTCCTCCTTCTTATAGGTTCTGCCATAGACATAAAAACGTAGATATACGAACAGCATCGCCTAGCAGCAATTTTGCGTTATCAAAAGACGAGATGGACTGTCTAGCACCCTGCCATACTTAATTACATTTTAATTTATTTTATTTAAAATACTCTATTGCACAAAATTACAAAATAAAATTGCACATAGGCGAACTTAATGCCTTAGGCATTTTCTACCAGTTAACCTTTGAGAGAGTGGAAGATTATGCATAGGATGCAAAAGCAAATAAAATAATAATTTAAAAGAAATAATACAGCGAAGAGTATATAAAGTACTTAAATATTACATGTAAATACTTAAATATACACACAATACATAAGATACTACTTATATAAGTCATACAATATAATACATATCAAAACAGAAAATGTTAAAAGAAAAATAAGTAGGTACTTACTTAATCAGATAATAAGTGGTGAGTAGACGTTTAATTACACCGATGGTTGTCTGTCATATAGACAGAGAAAGCAAATTCCATAGAAGAGCAGCTGGCACAGTAAAATATTTGGTGGAGGTGTTATATCGTAGTAAAGACACGCGAGTCGTGCCCACTGGGCCATTCTAGCGTTTTTATCTCTATAGTTTCTACATTCTCGTAGAAACGGGCTTATGAGTGCTTGAAATATTATGGATTTCAGTTCTTTTTGAGAGTTCCGCTTCTTACAAGGAAAAAAAATAGAACATCTATATAAAAAGGAATCGTATACAATATCAGTCTCGTTCAATTTTAATATTAAAGTAAAGTATTTTTTAAGATATACATTTAAAAGAAGGGTAGTTAAATTATAAATAGTGACCTGAAAAGTGTATGTATTCTATTGCATATTTTTTTAAATTTAAGCATTAGTTCATCTATTTTATTTTTTGTAAAAGCACATCATTTGAGTATATATCTCCATAAAGTCGATGAGTCGATCATTTCACTGTTAAAATCAAAGTTGTTGGTCGCCCCCGCTATACCGAATAAATGAATGCTTACGAAATGAGCAGCAACAATTTGCGTTACAAATCTATCCTTGTCGCTTTATCGTCAAATTAACGCATGCACGGAGACTACTGGACAAGGAGACTAGGCCCCTGAAAACCGGTGAACCCACAGACTAAAACTGAAACATGCTTTGGTCACTTGACGTTTTGTGATGTCAGTATGGGCGGTGATGAAACTGCGGCGGTCGGTCAGCCTAGCAAAGTTATAGAGACCTTCCTCCCACCTAATATTAAAGAAGCCAAGGTTTCTGAAATAAAAAAACAATACTTATAATATATTACAGGCTTTAAATTAAGGAATGAAAATTATACCTGACATCAAAGTACATCGTTAATTATATTTTTCTTACAAAAATAATAAGTGAAAAATTTAATTCCCGATTTTCAAATAACGAACGAAAGTTGAACAAACTTTATTAAAAAGAAAACTAGAAAGAGTTTTTTTCTTTAAAGGACATTAGTTTTTCTCCTTTATAGGAGATTCCTCTTGCTTACCAAAGGGGGCGCTGCTATCAAATTACGATTTATATCAAGGGGGTGCTTTGGGGGCGGAAGTGGGGTCGGTTATCGTTCCAATCGAATCCCGTGATGGATTCAGAGTGTCACGGAGGAGATGCGACTATTTAATTCGAGTTTACACCTACTTTTTGCGAGATTTTTTTGTCTGGGTTTAGAATTCGCTGTACAGGAAAATGTATTTGAATTCGATTGTCTCTTTTTTGTTCGTGGAAAAGGTTTTTGTTGGTTCTGGTTGATCTTTTTGTCATTGGATGTAGGTATGGGTTTTAGGTGCATGGTTTGGACTTGGTTTTAACTAGTGATGGAATGCATGGAAAATGTCGTTTACGGTTGCATTTTCCTTTGGTATATCTGTACCTTCCTATAACTTTTGTTACCAATTATTTTTTTGTAAAGATGTATTTTATATATATATATATTTCTTTATAAAATACATTTTTACAAATTAATTATTGGTATAACTAAAGTGTTCTTCAAGAATTCAATAAGTTTTTATAATCACCGGTGTTAGTATTTATATATTCAAAAAGAAAACATAGTTACAATTAGATAATTAAAATACAAAACAATCAATAACATATATTCCAGTTAGGTATTCAATGTAAAAAAAACTATATTAAATATACACCTTAAACAATGCATAATATATTTAAAACAATGATAGGAACAATTCAGAAATATAAATGAACAAATTTTAATAATGACATGAATGATCGTAAATTTATATTTATCGAATCCGTGGTCTAGTGGATGCGCCTTTGACGTTGTAACCGGTGGTGGTGGGTTTTGTACCCACTCATGGTGAAACAAAATTAGTACGTTTTTAGGTACAGTTTTGCGATGTTCTGGGTATTTATAAAATATATGTATTACTTTACTATCTTTGGTACTATAGCACAAGTCTAGAGCTTAGTTTGTGACCAGGAAAATGTGTGTGAAATCTTTTAGATGTTATAATTTTTTTAATAAATAAGTAGCAAAAAATGTAACTGTTGCTTTCTTACAGTTATAAATTAACTGATATACATTTAGCTATAATTGTTTAGCTATAAACGGTCATTATAATGTGTAGGACAATTTACATATATTGTTCTAGTCACAAACTTAGCTCTAGGCTTGTACTATGTGTACATTAACAACAATATAATACATATTATATTTCATAAACACGCGGACCATGACAAACTGTATAGATAAATGTACTATTTATTATATATATTTTTTGCCATGGGTAGGAATCGAACCCACGACCTCCGGATACAACGCCATAGGCGCTACCACTAGTCCACGGAGGCAGTCATTATCGTAAAATAGTTATCAAAACTCTCTACTAAGACGGTAAAGGTATGACCTTTACACCCACACTATATGTTTTTAATCAATATTTTACTTAAACAAACACATAAAATATAAATATATTTATATTATATCGACACGACACGTAGTGCGCGTTGCAGTTGTTTTATTCCCTAGGTATACAATATAATAGTCGGTGAAGCCAGCAATTGTGTATTATTCCAGAAGTGACTGGAACAGGTCTGGAGGTAATCCCAAAGCCCCCCGCCTTTCAGGATCCTATAGAGCGGGATTAAAAACTGCACACGGCTGAAATGCTCCTGAATAACATCCTAGGTACAATGTTATATTGTTCGCGATGCTTCTGACATCTGTACTTTATAAAAATACAACGAAATGCCACTATTGTTCAGAATGTAACGTAAAGTAGTGTGGTGGGAGATTTTATTTCATATCTAGTCTTGAGATAATACATAACTTTTCTACAAGATATATCGTTGAATTTGGAAGATGGGAGGTTCTATAACTTCACAATATTTATTTATTTACAAAACACAATATTGTAATTGACAGTACATATTACTAAAACATTACAATATGAACAAAATATATTATTATGAAACAAAATACATGTTGTTAGTTATAATGAGATAAGTACATATTATATCTACATTATTTATTATTATATTATTTATACATTCATCTTTCTAGCATTCTCTTACATTCTTTCATCAGACACTCCACTCCATCCACAAACAGGTCACACTGTGGAGCTTCATCCAGCCAGGTGTTGAGTAGAGCAAGTCCACGAGGCAGTGGGGAGTGCCGATACACGTTAGTCCGTGAGGATGGAGTCACAAGAAGACTATGACGCCTGCTTCTATAAATCTAATATGAACGTTAAGGAACTTATAGAGTCATTACGAGATGTTCTACAGCGTCAAAAGTAAAATTAAAGCACGCAAATTGCGTGACGATAAACGTTGGACATCTGAATGTTTTACGTATTGAATGTTATGCGTAATTAAACAATTTGCGTGTTGAACCATCTGCGTATTGAACATTTTACGTTTTGAGCAATATGCGTGCAGACAGACCCTCCTAATGACCACCATGTTTTGGCTTTAATCTGTCGGTTCATGGTTTTCAGGCACTACTACATCGATTTTTGTTGGTAGTCTTCAGGGTGCTTTTATGAAACGGGCTGTTAAATATAAAGTAAGAAGGCTTGTAGTGAAAATTCGTTTTCAATTTCGCCGCCTATTTCATAAACAATGAGATTCAACAACACTCTATTGTTCGAAACCATTCATGGGCATACATGGGTAGATACATACCCAGATACCGTGCTTCAATAAAAAAATAAAATATATACATAGATATCCATACTACCCACTATACTACATACCACAAATGTAGGCGGAAATTATGTGTATTCCACTCTTTATGATGTTTTTTTTTTATTGGAGCACGGCATGTGACTTTGTATCTACCTGGTGGTGAGCAGACCTACAAAGTCCATGAATGAGGTCGATCAATAATTGTTCTTAAACAAAATTGATCGCTCCCACAATGGCGGCTAAATGATGCGATTACGAAATGGGTGGCGACATTGCGTTACGAGTAAATGTTCTTTCAAGACCAATGTTTCTTGGCAAACTAATTTAGTCATTGGGATCCACACTATCCTTGTCACATTCATATAAGTAGGTAATGTATGTATGTAGGTACCTAAATAATTAAAATCAACTTTATTTATTGATAACACAAAGTACCTATATTTGTCATATATTTTAATTATCTTATTTGAAAAATAAATCGAGCGACATTTGCAATGAGCCGCAGGTATTTACTGATAGCTAAAGTGTTGTAGCATGAACTACTTTTATCTTTTTCATATATATTTTATCTTTATGCCTGTTTCTTACGTGGGTGAAGATAAGGTCACTGGTGAATATATTATTTTGTGTCTGGAGTGTGATGTTTTTATGTTAGCAAGTGACTAACTCTTAGAGACTAGAACAATGATCAAATTAATCTATGATTAAAATTAGTTAATATATTTTTATATAAAGATGGCGGGAAGCTGGTAATCTTTATATGAAAATATTAAAAAGTATATTTAGAAAGCGATTTTTTTCGGGAAAAAGTTAAGTTTAAGTATAATTGCACCCGATTTTCCGATCACTATTAATCACTATAATATTTGCTAAGGCCAAGTTACCAGTAACTACACTTTCAGAAGTGTAGTAGCGGTTAAATGTTCTTCATCAATAATCGAAGCTTTGAGCATTGTAACAATATAAAATAAATTTAATCTGATCTACAATTAACATTATATAAGCAGCACCAGGATAATTATTTTTTGGAATGAAATGGCGGAAAAAAACTTCTTCCTCACATGAACTCACATCGTGAGTTTCTAAGGGATGTTTTAAGTTTTTGTTTACAAAATTAAATCACAGTAATCTAATCTGTGCAATCACTAAAATTTTATGCGTACTCACAGATTATAAAGAGATACCAATTAATATATGAATTAATAGGGAAGTGATGTAACACATATTCATCGATCTCGTTAGCATTCATTTAAATCTAGTTATGGAAATGAGTTTTTTCTTTCCACAGTGTGGAAGGCAAAGATCTTTTGACCATAAAGCCTTTAAGGAAACGAGATAAATACTAATTTTTGCTATTACATTTGTAACATAATAATATATCTACATGTTCGTTGCTGCGTGGCGTACCTACTACCTATACAATTTTTGCTCATTTATGAATAATAATACAATTGCATCTATAAGAATAGCTTTGAGCGTTGTAACAATATAAAATAAATTAAATCTGATCTAAAAATGAAACAATACAATGACATGGTAAATTCGAATATTTTGGTTCTTTGAAGGGTTGTACTATGTGCTAATATATTAGCACCTTTCAAATTCACCCTGTATATCGTTTGTAGCATACGATTCGTTGACTTTGACGTGCAATTTAACCTCTACCATACGCTTTTAGCAACTCGACCTTAGTGGAGGAACAATTAGTTTTCTTTCAACTATGATCCAAAGAAATAAATTAAACGAATATTATCAGTGTATTCAAAATCATCGGTTAAAGTCAAAAATGCATTACTAATATCTTAGATTAAAAAATAATGCAGTACGGCTCAATGACACACCAAATGTGTATATCTTATAAAAGATACCTATGGTTTTTTATGTAGGTATATATTATAGGAACACAGTTAGTGACTCAGTCATATCTAAAAATTCCATAAAAGGGGTGACTCAATGCAGAATTAGGTATCTAATAACAATGTTATTGGTATCCATTCGATTATGCATTATAATGGCTTTATTCATATAAACTTATTGAGTTCTTGAAGAACACTTTAGTTAAAATAGGTTTTGTGCTTTTACTCATATTCATTTTGTTTCTAAAAAAAAGAGACAAAACCTACTAGACTTAACTAAATGAATCTTCACGGCCTCATTAAGTTTTTATGAATACTCGTATGGGTGTAAGTTTATAAGTCTATCTGCTTTATTATTACAATGAACGGTCATTTCACAACTTCTCTTAGGGGTTATATATATATATATTTAATGAAGCTCCATGTGACTTTGTGTATTTGCCTGATGTTAAGCAGACCTACAAAGTCCATGCATGGGGTCGATTAATACATTGTTGTTTAACATTATTGATCGCTTGCACTATGATAGCATAGTGCAATAAGCATAAGTTTAAGTTAATAACCATGCTCCTCTGATGATACGGTAGATATATAACGCCAGATTCTTTTACTTTCTGGTAAGTGGTTTTTCTCCAAGGTGTCTCCGGGGCGATGGACCTTTTGATCAGTGTTTGCGCCATAAAAGATACTTTCCATGTAACTACTGGTACCTATAATATATATTTGGGGCGTAAATATAGTCTGTTGGGTTGGTCGCCTTGCTGGCACTTTTTCAGGGCATTCAACGATTGACAGGTCAATGGAACCAGCTAACCACCTAGTCTTAAACTAGTTGGTTATGTAGCTTGTGGTCGGTCGGTTGTGTATTTTTAACAGTTGTCTGTGGGAGGAATGGCGACCTGACCAAGTGTACACTTGGACCTTATATATACTTTTTTTTACTTTTCATAAATGCCTGTAATGGTTTACATGAAATAAATATTTTTGACTTGACTTTGACTTTGATGCCGGCTAAATGATGCTGTTACGAAATGGGTGGCGAAATGGACGTATTCGCATTACGAGTCTATTTTAATATCTTCGCTTTTTTTCTTCAAAATTCGAATCCCAATGGGGTGAAAACGGGGTTAAATTAAATTTTAATAAAGTTAATATCTTAGTAACGGAAGGTACAACATATTAAAATTTGGTACAGTTAGTACCAAATTTTAATATGTTGTACCTTCCGTTACTAAGATATTAACTTTATTAAAATTTAATTTTAATAAAGTTAATATCTTAGTAACGGAAGGTACAACATATTAAAATTTGGTACACTTATACTAAAAAATAATTTGAGGGTTGTTTCATTTTTATTTTTATTTTTATTAGGAGTGTGGTGTGGGATACCGATCTATATGTTAAACGACGGGACGAAAATTATTTAGACTCTTTTCCAGGAAAGCTTAAAGATTTAAAAAATATTTTCTCGGAAAATTAATAAACAGGGGTTTACAATTTAGAATTAGGATTTTAAACAAAAGCCGGGCGATGCAGTTTAACGAACGGTTATAAGATATAGAATAAATTAAACATGCGTCCTATGAGTGCTTAGGTACACACTTCATCTAATAATTACTTGTCTTTAATCTTACGCTGCTGACGTCAGAGAACGATAAATAAAGTTTAAGACGCAAAGAATCTTTAATAAGAAATTTTCAGATAGTCTAGATTTTGTCGGGAACCTCTTTCGCGCTCTCATGCGGCCCCATTGTCCCCGCACAATGGAGGAAGTGCATAGTCTTGCATGTGCTGAATGACCAACTTCCAGGCAGTTTGTCGTGAATGCTTCTCTTTGGGTAAAAAAGAAGAACCTGTAGACAGCGCAGGAGGTTGCGTGACTTGATTGGTAGTATTTTCCAAATAAGTAAATTATACAGAGTGTATTTGAAAGGTTGTACTGATCAAATCGAACAACTTTTCACATGGTACCATGTGTTGCAAATAAAAAAAATGTTTGGTTTCCACATACAAATTAGTCATTTTAACATAACTAGTTTGTATAGAGAATATTTTTTTCCATTTCGATAACAAAAAAATTCACGTATTGAGGCGTAGCGCGTCATATCGACAGCTTGAACGCATTGACGTTCTTTAAATTTAGAACTTAATCTGATCTAATAATGGTGAATGGTATAGATCAATACACTGTTGTTTAACAGCATTGGTCACTCCCACTATGCCGGCTAATTGTAACCTTGTGTTCATAAAGTATATTATAATTTATTAACAGCTATGCTGAAACGCTTTGAGGCTTCATGGTTTAAAATCAAAACTATCTAATATGTAGGTTAGATAAGTTTTTGTTAATTTTTCAGTCTCTCTATATCAGTGTATGCCACGAAGCTCTATGGGCGTCTCGATATGACGCAGCACACTCTTTGCACGATTTCTTTGTATGGCTTGAAAGGAGATATGGATATGCCCAATCATGTCTTAATTACTAAGGTTAATGGACCATAAAATGTGCATTGTTTTTTGGAATTCATCCTTTTTGACCTTTCACTATGTTAAGGTTATTTTAAGTAAGTAAGAGGAAAGTATAACCCGATTTAAAAAACATTACTGCAGCAAGTAAAATGTTTTTTAAATCGGGTTATACCTACTTACCTCTTACTTACTTAAATAATAATGCCGCCCATACAGATGCAAAAACCGTCAAGTGACTAGGCATGTTTCGGTTTTAGTCTGTGGGTTCACCGGTTTTCAGGAGTCTACTGCATAGATTTCTTGTCGATGTGGTAGTAGACTTTCAAAGTGCGGTTACGAAATGGGTTGAATTGATGATAAGGCATTGTGAGTAGGTATATTTAAATATACTTGTAATGCAATTTGTCGCAATCGCATCATTTAGCCGGCATAGTGGGAGCGATCAATTTTGTTTAAAAACAATTATTGATCGACCCCATCCATGGACTTTGTAGGTCTGCTCACCACCAGGTAGATACAAAATCACATGCCGTGCTCCAATAAAAAAATAAAAAAATCTTGTATAAAAACGTTATTGTTTCTAACCGTACTTATATACTAACGAGTTCTATTACCTACTGTGAATGAATTATTTACCACCCACGCTGATACCAAAGCCGTCAAATGATCTAGTCATATTTTGGTTTTTGTCTGAAGTTTCCGGTTTTCAGGTGACTACTGTATCAAATTATTGTCGATGTGGTAGTCTCCTATAAATATGACACATACCTCTCTGATTTGCTTTATGGCCCCTTTTGTTAGTAGATACTGGTACCTAGATATTTCTACGACTAACAATTTATCTTCTACGTTCATGATTGCTTAATATAGGTAAATATAGTTTAGGTAGGTGGTAACTAAAATGATTTCGTTTAATTGATTGAGTTTAGCCGCCACAACAGAATGTAATTTAATATTGCCTCACGCTTAGAAAAATAATTACATTTTCTTCAAACATAAATTGATAGCGTAGTTAATAATTAGAATTCTGGGAAATCTTACCTATACTGCTCAATTTAAAATCGTTTCAATAAACGGGGGATGGCCAAACTACTGTTTTCTTGTAAAATAAAAATAATAATATAAGTAATAATAAAATAATGAATTCTGTAGGTATATTGATAAAAACTTTAAAAAAGATTTACATGGTAAATTACAATTAAAACTAAAACTAAAAATAATCTAAAACCTAATAAATAAAAAAGGTATGTACAAAATAATAAATAAATAACTAACTAAAAAAGATAAAATATTTCCTCTACCTCCGACATTACACCTACCGTGCCAAGAACTGATGCGGCATTGCCCCTCTGAATCGCCAGACTAATATTTTGGAGAAAAATGAACGCGCACACGCATCCCCACACTGAGAAAAATGGATATTTGATGTAATTGAAAATCGTCGGTTAATCGATAAATTTTAAGTTTTACGCCGATAAGATCAGTCTTTACGAATGCAATGTCGTTAAACTAACTAATGCCTTTTCTATCATGATACTACGAGGCGCTTCTAGTGGGAAAATATCTCAACTCTTCATGTTAAATGTTGCAACGATAAGTTATCATGATGTCTTACATGCAAATCATTTCATGCCGGTCAACTTTTACCGAAACTGTCCTGCTAACGTGTGACTCCGACTAATTTCTGTAATTTCATTTCGATTTTAACAGGATGAGTAATGATATATTAGAATGCTTATGCAAGAAAGGAATACGGATAAATTATTGGTTCGGACGCCTAGTCGTTTTTTATGAGGTTTACGCGTAGCGGGCGCTGATTTCATATTAAAAACTTGGGTATATTTTTCAGATGTTTGGATCATTAGTCGACCAATCTGATCAACTAACTGTCTTGTATCATACATGTTAATATATAATAGTACATGCTCCAAGGCCACACAGCGTATCCACAGCAAAAGCCGAGCATATACATGGTGACTTTGAAAGGATGTACTTTGGGGTAATATGAGGTTTTACTGATCAATTCGAACAACTTTTCCCATGGAACCATGTGCCGCAAATGAAAAAAAATATTGCCTTCTCCATATAAACTAGTAATGTTAAAATGACCAACTTGTATGGGGAAGCCAAATTTTTTTTTCATTTGAGACACATGGTTCCATGGGAAACGTTGTTCGATTTGATCAGCAGAACCTCATATTAGCCCAAAGTACATCCTTTCAAATTCACCTTGTATTGACTTCTTAAATGAGTTTTTTTTTAATATTCTCAGCCTTTGCAGCAGTGAACAGAACAGCACACTGTGGGGTGTTATGCAAGAGGCAAGGGTGTAAGGACATGTAGCACAGACTAAATAATATGGTTCTCCCAATACAATAAGTTAGTATGGAATCCATGCGAGTGAGTTTTAGTATGGTCCAATATAATTCATTTAGGATAGTTTTACGAGTATCTTTATCCCGGTATTTTCTATGATTAAAATTATATATAGGTATTTATATATATTCAATAATTATTGCCCTTATAAAAATTACCTGCTTATTTTCGAATGACCTGGTAGATAATTGACTGTCGACTGACAATACTTAGAAGCATTTAACAGTTTATTTAAAGCTACAAATAAAGTGTTAAATGAATAAATAAACTGAAACTTAGAGAACTGTCTCTAAAGTATTTTCAAACAAAGTCGTAAGTACACTTACGTTTTTTTCTTCCTTTGTTAACCTGAGATGCAAAGTTACAGAAGTGACTGTGTATACGCCAGCAGCACAAAGAAAAAAGTATAAAATAAACAATTCTGTAGGTTGCTTGTAATTTATGTGCAAGAATTAGTACTGGTTCTAGCTTTATGAATCTCTACCGTTCGATAGAAATTGTTGTTAGAATTAAATTTTTAGGTTAGAATAATGAAATAAATATAATAGAATAATTTGTATCTTCCTGATAGTAAGCAGACCTACAAAATCCAGGTTTAACAAAATTAATCTCTCCCACTATACCGGCTAAATGATCCGGTAGGAAATAGGTGGCGACAAAGACGAATTTGCAATACAAGTCTACTATACGAGTACAATACCTTCCTTGCCTTCCCTATAACTCTAATTACGATATAATAATAAGTCCATAAATACCAGTATCCCAGAGGCTCTACCATGGATTTGCGCATTGTAGAAACGTAACGTATTTGTATGCGTATACGTGAACAATAACCAATAATATCGCTTTATTCAATCCTGTTACCAAAAATAAAGCGGTCCTATTGGTTGTTGCTCGCGTATACGCATACAAATACGTTACGTTGCTACATATACAATGCGCAAACCTATAGTAGAGCCTCTGGATATAAAATATTTCGTTTCAAGTATACCGACTACCGATTGAACAGGCAGACTTTAAAACTTATCTTAGGCATTTAGAAAATTTTTGCAACAACGAATATTGCGATATCTGCGATAACGAAACGTTTCAGATAAAACTGCGCATGACGGCCGCTGTTGCCAGCCGTTGATAAGTTTCTCTAGAAATGTTACAAGATATGACTTGAGATAATAATACAACATTAAATGCACAGGAAAAGGATTTGCGAACTCGAGCGTCAAAAATGAACTAAATGTTGTTTTCAGTGATAATAAAGTTTTTTTTTGGAAAATAAAGAACATGGAGGTGTAGATTTTGATTACTCAATCTTAATTAAATAGTTTCTTTATAAAAAATCTGTGAAGATTTGAAATGAGAACTAAAGTATTATTTTTAAATCATACATCAAACTTCGGGGGTTTATTAAAAAAAATATGGATTTTTTATAAAGAAATTCTGTAATTAGGATCGAGTAAGTAATATTTACCTCCACGTTCTTTTTTCATTAAATAAACTTTCATATCACTGAAACAATATTTACACGTTTTAGACGTTCGAGATCGCGTATCCTTTTCCTGGCTTCTTAACTTAACTTTACAAATTATCTTTCTTTATTAGGTTTTTCGTTAACTAAAGTTATTCGGTTGATTACATTTGGAATGCATTCATTTAAAATCTAATCGACTGCTTATGAGTAATAGACTAGACGCACAATAGCGTTTTTTACACCAAAAAAATAATGTATTATTATTTATGACAGCCTCCGTAGACTAGTAGTTGCGCCTTTGGCGTTGTATCCGGAGTTCGTGGGTTCGATTCTCACTCATGGCAAAAAAAAATTACGTTTTTCTGTACAGTTTGTCATGGTCTGGGTGTTTATAAAATATAATATGTATAATATCCTTGCTTCTAGTACACATAGTACAAGCCTAGAGCTTAGTTTGTGACCAGAGCAATATGTGTAAATTGTCCCATTTATTATTATACACTTCACAAAATATAAAATTATAAATACCATCACGGGTGCCTTTTTGGCTCCCGAGAACCGTTTAAACGGCCTCAAGGTACTCAGCGAAGGGATTAACCCATCCTCATTTCGCCGTTGGTATTCGGAGGCAACACCTAACAAGTTATACTTATATAAAAATATAAACCTACTAAAAATCTAAGCTTGTGCCCTGTGGCATGATTCCCAGACCACTTGCAACGTTTCCTCGCTGGATCGTAGGCGATATTCTTAGTGCAAGTATTAATCAATTATTTAATTGACAAGACATGTGACTTGTATCTACCAAATTGTAAGCTTTTAGATCGACCTACCACCATCTATTAATAAACAAATAAGTAACTATCACGATTTTACTATATCTTCTGAAATAATTATGAAATATATAGGTAGGTCATAGGTCGACATAGTGGGAGCTATCAATGCTGTTAACGGAAGGTTTTAAATTAATTCTAAGAAATATGGTTTAAAATCGTTAATCAAGTAGGCAGCTGCGGCTTAATATTTCACTTTTATTTTGATTTAAAAATATGCCATTATAATAAAATATAATCCCACTAAAACTGGAAAACCTCCTGTTAAACAACTATGTATTGATCGACGCCATTCTTGAACTTTTAGGTCTGCCTACTATTTAGCTGATTTATCTACTAATAAATAAACATCACAATTCTACTATAATCCCTCCGCTGGGTACCCTGAGGCCATTTAAATGGTTCTCGGGAGCCAAATACGCATAGGTGGTGGTATTGATTAATTTATTAATTCTACTTTAACGATGTTTTGAAATAAGTTTATTTATTATTAATATGTGAATAAATGAATTGAAATGATATACATATTTTGAAAATAAAATAACAGAACTTTCGTTAACATTCAAAAAAATAAAAAATAATAATAAATAAAAATAGCATAGTAAATTGTTAACACCAAGACGTAACACGCAAGCAGTAGACATAAATTATTTATTTAATAAATATTCTTACACGAGGCACAGAGAATTAATACTGCATAGTAAAGTTATCAATCGCCTTGAATTAACCTACCTAAATGCTACGTTCCCATGACGATAGGATCCTATTGGAAATACTAAATGAAAAATATTAATATCTCGAAGACGCATTTAATATCTATAAGTACCTACTTATATCTGTACTATATAATAAAATAGTAGTGGACTTTCTGTGTCTGTACATTTTTGCAAAAAAAAAAACTTGGTAGACGCAAGTTTTTTTTTTTGTAATCACTTTTAAGCCACTGATTGGATTCAAAATCAAATCTCTGAAAGAATTATTTAGAGTAACATTTGGCGTAAATTATTTCATCAAAATGTACTTACAGAACGAAGAGATTAATTTAGAATTATAAATTCGTTTTATATTAATATTAATCATTTTACTGATAGATAAATTGCAGTATTGAAAATTTTACTACTATCTTGCAAATGCCCGTAAAAATCTATACTTATACTTAAATTTCTAAACAATTCTACCTATTTGTGGCTAGAGTCCATTTGTAGACTATGCTTTAATGCGGCGCTGGGTGTCTTTCCGATAAGTCTTGATCTTCACAGAAAACATTTTGTTTTAAATGGTTTATGGCTCTGAACCATAGAAAACTGTTAATTTCATTCGAAATTGGCTTCTTTATACAAACTAGTAATGTAAAATAACCAATTTGTATGAAGGAGCGCCTTTTTTTCATTCGCGCGACACATGAAATGTGTTTAGATTTGAACAAAAGAGCTTCATATTACAACCTCCAAACGTTGTTAGGTATATTTAATGAAATCAAATGGGTAAAACCAATGATAGAATCTGAATCGAATCGAAATAATGATGGGTTTATTATTTTTTTAACAAGATATCTATATAATTTTAGCACGGCATGTGTGTGACTGTTTCACCTAGTGGTAAGCGGTATGTTCCTCGTCATTTATAATATAAAACTTTTCAAACACGCGTTTATTTAGTAGCTACATAGCTACATGAGTTTAAGCTACGATTTGGCTTTTTTTCATGGTCCCGTGTTAAAAGTTCTAAAATTTTCTTTCGTGTAGCTGACATTTTGTTGCGCTGCATAAACTTTTAACGATTCTATACTAAAAATAAATTAAATTTGAAGGGCTATTCACGAATGCTCACCGCTCATTATCTGAATAAGTAACTGCCAATTTTTCCTTTAGCATTTTCTGTTTTGATATGTACTATATGTATTATATTGTATGATTTATATAAGTAGTATATTATGTATTGAGTGTATGTTTAAGTATTTACATGTAATATTTAAGTAGTTTTTATACTATTCGCTATATATATCTTTTAAATTTTTATTTATTTGCTTTTGCAGCCTATGCATAATCTTCCACTCTCTCAAAGGTTAGCTGGTAGAAAATGGCCTAAGGCATTAAGTTCGCCTATGTACAATTTTATTTTGTAATTTTGTGCAATAAAGTATTTTAAATAAATAAAAAAAAATGCAATAGAACGAGTAAGTTTATTTGTGACCAGAATATAGACTAGTTTAGTGTAGCGACTCCATAAGACAGTCTCAATCCCAATAGGATTTTTCTTACTGTATTCAGTAGTTTAACTACCAGTTTTTGATAATTGTAGGTGACTATTTCAATATTCAATACCTCTACTATCAGTTTTTTCTAACTGTAGTTGACTAAATATTGTAAATCTACCATTCTACCATTTTTTTACCAACAGCAGTTATCTACGTCCTAAAGTTTTTTTTTTATATGTAGGGCAATTTACACATATTTCTCTAGTCACAAACTAAGCTCTAGGCTTGTATTATGTGTACCAGAAACAATGACATACATATTATATTTTATAAACACCCAGACCATGACAAACTGTACAGAAAAACGCACTAATATTTATTTGCCATGGGTAGGATTCGAACCCACGACCTCCGGATTTAACACCAAAGGCGAAACCACTAGTCTACGGAGGCTGTCGGAGTTCTAACATCAGTTTATGCTAACTGTAGTTAACTACATTATATAGCTCTACTATCAGTTTTTGTGAAAAATACTTGACCATGCTCTGATCGTCTAACGTCAGTTTTTGTTTACTGTATTTGACTATATACTGAAACTCTACTATCAGCTTTTGCTAACTGTAGTTGACTATATACTGAAATTCTACTATCAGCTTTTGCTAACTGTAGTTGTCATCCTGCAATCCTACCAGTAGGTAGTTGTACGGATCGATATTAAGAATCTCTATACCAACAAACTTTGAAAATTAATTCTGGAAAAGCGGTCAAAGTATCATTCTTTGACAATTCTGGTTGTTTTATTCTATGCTTGATTTAAGGCAGCTTGACTGACTTTAAAAAAATGTATTTACCTAGTTAAATATATTCATCAGACAAAAATTGTATGACTGTCAAAGTAATGTGTTTCAGTTAGTAAATGCGAAGTAGTATAAGCAGGTCCTAATCTTTATTTATAAATATTAGGTTATTTTTTATTTACTTCAAATATAAACCAGTTACCTACTTTAGTAAATCATCTAATAAAAACTGTTTTCTTTTCTGCTTAGTTTGCGGAAAGTGTTCAAATATTTGGACAAGCCTCATAAAGATAAGCCGTCTCTCTTGCTATGGCGATGACGCTTCTCCACCGCGCAGGCGCCGCAGATAAGATAGCATGCACTATTGGAATGGCCCGAAATGATTCTGATGATTCAAATTTAATATAACAAAGAACTTAATCACTAAACTACCTAAGTAAATAATCCGTTAAATATTTCTATGTTATCAAAAACACATTGCGACAAATAGGGGAATACCATTACAAAGTTAAGGGTATATATAGACCTAATGACCTTGAATTTATCTACTTAGTTAAGGGTATATATATGCCTAATGACCTTGAATTTATCTACTTTATTAAGGGTATATATATATATAAGAGTAATGTACGTCACTGTCCACGATCTTTACATACCTAGCAATTTTTTTTGTAGAGGTACAGCATCGTATCCACCTGATGTTAAGCAGACCTTCAAAGTCCAATGGGGTCGATTAATAAATTGTCGTTTATCGCTCCCACACGACATGGTCGGCAACAAGGATGACGTTTACGAGTATTACGAGTTTATATATAATATATATATATAATAATATGCTCGTCTTTTTATCGTCACACACTACCACAAGAAAACGATGCAGTAGTCTCCTGACACCACGAATGAATACACCAATTGATAAAGGTTCGTCTGTTTCGGAGATAGTAGTTAAAACTTTAGGCTTGTAATGATGCTGTGACAAACTATCTTTGCCCGCAATAAATTAGCAGTATATATTAAAATCATATAATTTAACCCATACACACTACACTATATATACAGGGTGAATTTTTCAAAAAACTCATCCTGTATTAGCCAGCTGATAGTATCGCTTATAATAATTAAATTCCGGTAAGTAATATCAAGCAGCAAACGAAAGGATAGTCTACTTTACCAACTAATCAAATTGTTTAAATAATTCTCTTCAAAACCTATTCTCATTAAAAACAACAATATATATTTTTTTTAATGAAAGTAAAAAAAAGCGGCCCCAGCCTAGTGGTTAAGTCACTGCGCAACTGATAACAAGGTTAAGCAGATGACAACAAGGCGGGCCTGGGATGGGTGACCGCTTTATACAACGAGGCTATTTCATCATAAGCACCGCAACAAGCTCGCCACTTGTTAGGTGTTGCCTCCGAATACCATCGGCGAAATGAGGATGGGTTAATCCCTTCGCTGGGACCCTGAGGCCGTTTAAACGGTTCTCGGGAGCCAAATAGGCACCCGTGATGGTTTTTTTTTTTGATTTTTTTTTTTTTTTTTAGGAAAAAGATAATTTAGTTATGTATTGAAAGTAATGGCTATCATTTCGAATAGTTTATTAGTTAGAGCTTCAAAATCGTAACCGCACCCTGAAAGGTACACATATTTTGTTAAAAATGAGAATTTTTCTTTAGTTTGCCGTTTGAAGTTACTTTTCACAAATTGATCCTTATAAGCGACATTATCATCTGGTCCAATAATACAGGCTGAGTTTTTATTTTTCAAATCATCAAGTGCGATTACCGGCTAACAGAATAAATTAAAAAAAAAACTAATAATGCAGTTTTAGGTTTTATCAAAATCGATCCCGTTATTCCTTTGACCTTTTTCGCTATTCCTTGAAGTTTAGGTTTTGCCCTTGAAGGCACACTTTAAATTCATTCCTGTATAACCATACAAGTAACTTTACTATTTACATAAATTTTAAACTATTTACGAAATTTCAACAACAACAGTAATTTAGCTGTAAAGCCACAATAAAAAGACACTATCACTTTAGCAAATGCGTATAAATCAAAACACATTGGATTAGAATTCCTCCGTTTGTTCACTACTTTTTTTTAGGTGGGAGAAAGGTCTCTATAACGTCGTCAGGTCTCGTTACCACCACCCATACAGATGCCAAAACCGTCAAGTAACCTAGTCATGTTTCGGTTTTAGTCTGTGGGTTCACCGGTTTTCAGCAGATTACTGCATCGATTTCTTGTCGAGGCGGTAGTCTCCTTTCAGGGTGCGGTCACGAAATTAATGGTTGAATTGTCGATAAGGCAACGTATATTAAAATTTACGCCCATTCCGTAATCGCATTATTTCGGAGCGATCAATGTTGTTTTATGGACTTTGTAGGACTGCTCACCACCACAATAACAAACTCACAGATATTTGTAGATAAAAAGCCACATGCCGTGCCGTCCAATAAAGAAAAAAAAAGAAAAAAAACTTTCCAATTTGTATCAAGGTCATTGACGAGTATTATAACCTTAACACGAATTCCTTAGCGATTTGGTGTGCGGTCATAGCGTCTATTGCGTGGCAGGCAGAGGAATGCAGTATTCCAAACTTGCAATGTGTTATGCGAAATGACTCACTATAGTTATTTCTACTTTATTGTAGAGAACGTATAATGCAGACCCATTGCTATAAGAAAATGGACCTTATAATCTAGTATCTGTAGTCTTGGAATGCAGCAATAAATAAATCTACTGTAGCATTTTTAAGGCTACAGATTTATCATATATGTACCATATTTCTAACCATCTCGGCTACGTAACGATGTGATTTTTAATATAACACATAGGTTTATAATATATCTCTTATTATTTAATACAAATATTTTGTATAAGTATATATTAAAAAAAAAAAAAATACAGGGCCATTTCTAAACCCCTATCAATATAATGCCTAACCAAAAATAAAAACGAAATACCAAAAAAAAAATCATTACACGTCCACTAAATACAGGCTCTGGCCCACTCCGAAGGTACCCATAACACTTTTTTTTTCTAAACTAATTTTTATTTCTTTAATACATATCTCCGCCTCTTTATTTTTCTCGAGAGATCTCACGAGTAGTCACGAGTAATTATTTAACCTTATTTGGAACGCAGTCTACCGGCAGAGTTGATCAAATTAATATATGATTAAAAATAGTTAACAAGTCGCATGATTATACTCTATTCACGTTAAGAAACGTTCGGTCCGCTGAAAGTTGTCATGGACAATAGAACGCATTTTTTTACTTTTGATTGATAATTTCAACGACGCTTCCGAAACGCATGAAAAAGTAAGTTTGTTTTTTTTTTAACTAATGTTGTTCCAATAAAATTTGTTTATAAACTTCTAATCAATTTTGTTATGGAATCTTTTTAATTTTTATTAGTTTATATTTAATATAAAATTATTTGTTTAAAAATGAATGTTGCAATATAGCTTCTCTAAAAAAATATTAAAATAGACAGGATACTAAATTTTCATTTATAATGAAAAATGTTTTAAAATAGAAGATTATTGTAAATATTTTTATATATTATTGTAAAATAACTATAAATAATATTATATATTTTTTTTTAAGATAAAAATATATAAGATTATCCTAATAAGGGATTTAAAAAATTGCATAAATGTAAATAATATTATATAACACAATAAGTAGACAATTCATTAAGTTTCTACGTGAAGTAAAGTGTTATCTTTCAATATGAGGGAAACTTTCATGTGACAATCAATGCATATGAAGATTCTGTAGCTCTACCACACGTTTTTGCAAATAATTTCTAATATTGTCGCTAGTTGGCGTTGGGATGGGTGACCGCTTTATACAACGAGGATACCATCATAAACATCGTAATATGCTCACCACCGAATACCATCGGCGAAATGTGGACGGATTAATACCTCCGCTGGGTACCCTGAGGAAGCAAAAGACGACACCGTGATGGTATTTATTTATTTATTTTTAATTAAAAAAGTGTGTAACTTTGGATCTAAATGATACATACATACGAAACAACCTATAAATTATTTGCATACAATCAACTGTAATAGAAAAATAATCGACGGAAAAAAAACGATTTTGTGTCATATATCTTATTATCAGGTCCGATTATAATTGCTGTAAACAAAAATCAATTAAAAAACAAAATCCAATTATTTATAAATACCCATCTCTAAGCACGGTGCTTCAGGTATAAAATGAATCATTTGACAGCCTCCGTAGACTAGTGGTTACGCCTTTGGCGTTGAATCCGGAGGTCGTGGGTTTTGATTCCCACTCATGGCAAATAAATATTAGTACATTTTTCTGTATAGCTTGTCATGGTCTGGGTGTTTATAAAATATCATCATCATCATCATCATGCCAGCCTTTCTTTGCGCGTCCACTGCTGGACATAGGCCTCCCCCAAGGATCGCCACAACGACCGGTTCTGCGCTGCCTGTATCCATCGGCTTCCCGCGACCTTTTTCAGGTCGTCGGTCCATCTTGTGGTAAAATATAATATGTACTATATCATTGTTTCTGGTGCACATAGTACAAGCCTAAAGCTTAGTTTGTGACCAGAGCAATTTGTGTAAATTGTCCTACATATTATTGTTATTATTTGAAGATATATAGAGTATAGTAGAAATTTTACGTGATGACCTTCCACTATTTATACCTGTGATCATAAATTTAATCGTTCTAGAACTATAGAATATTTGAAACATTTATATCTAGTAAAAATGTTCTACAAGTATTCCCATCCATCGTAGACACCATTGTGTATTTTGTTCAGGCAGGTGAATCTAGGGCCGATGGCTGAAAGAGGATTGGTACTCGAGACTGGAGCCGTTGTGAGAGCTTTTTACTGCGGCAAGTCTTTGTAATCCTGGCTATCCTTTAAGTATACTCCCTCTTTGTTATTGCAGGTACTGTTGTTTGACGAATTATTAAACTGTTTGATATTATAATTTAATATCCTGCTGGGAGTTTGAGGTTTAGCGTCGAGCTTTGTGATTTTCGCTGAATATTTATTATACTCTCATATTAAGGTTTTGATTTAGAGTTTTTTTTTTTAATAGGAGCATGGTATATGAATTTACCTGGTGGTAAACAGACCTATAAAGTCCATGAATGGGGAAGATTAATACATTGTTGTTTAACAACATTGATCTCTCGGCTAAGTGATGTTGTTGGCAATGGATGGCGATCAAGAAGAATTTACGACCCCCCCCTATTTAGCCCTTTAAGGTGTGATTTCTAGGAAGAAAACTCTTCCTTTTCTTCTTCTATGTCCTCTCCAGGGTCCTACACCCGTATTCTAAGACGATACCTCATGCTCACCTCAGCTTAAACTTCTTGAAGGCACTCGAAGGAGCGATTACAAGAAACCTCGAAATCGGTATTCTTAGTTGTAAAAAATTCAGCCGAATGTGAGGCGTGAGGAGAAACCTTCAAAAAGGAAGCTCACAGAGATGGGAGCACCAAATGTTGCCAATGTCATTAATCCTTACTAAAATGGTATTTATTTATGACAAAAAAAAGTCATTTAATTACAAAATAATTTGGAGACCCAAATAAAATAATATTATTTCCTTGAACATATTTTAATAACAATAAAAACTTCTTAAAAAAAACAAATATCTTAAAATATTTTGGTAGTTTTTTTTATATAGATATAATAATTTGAAGTCCCAAATAAAATAATATTATTTCCTTGAACATATTTTAATAACAATAAAAACTTCTTAAAAAAACAAATATTTTAAAATATTTTGGTAGTTTTTTTTTACGCCAGCACTGAATAAAATAATAAATAAATACCATCACGGGTGCCTATTTGGCTCCCGAGAACCGTTTAGAACTTTTAGCATTGAATACTAAATAGAAAAATCATTTCGAAAACATAATAAATAAAAATTAGAAAAATAATCCGTTTGGTTACTTGAAAATTCCCTTTTGCGTAAAAACGCAATACTATTAATAATTGTATCATAGGTGGTAGTGGGAGCCCTCTATTGTTTGGTTGATCATTTATGGAAATCATGGGTAGCAAAATATCATGGACAGTATTTTTATTAAATCTGTACCTTCTAATAAATTCCGTATCATATACTATTAATAAATAATATTTGTGATTATTGATTTAATTAAACAAATATAAGTTAAATAAACTTAAAAAAGTAGACCTAACCACCGTAAGGTGCCTGTAAGGTAGATGCCAATGTACCTTAGCTTTGACAGTTCGTCGAGGACCTTGAATAAGTAAAGCAAAAGAAAATCCTTAGGTAAGGAAGATTTTGACAACTAAAAATACAAATGTCGTTTCTTAAGGGGATTTTGAGCCGAGTAATAGTTGAGGTAACGTCTTAGAATACGGGTGTTAAACTATCTCTATACTAAATTTCATCAGAATCTGTTCAGCGGTTAGTATAGTAATTTTCCCCTTTATAATATTATGGATTTCCATTTTATTGAGAGAATTCAATAAAATAGTCGAAATTTTATAAAGTCATTAAATCCTGTAAGTTTTAACTTTGTCTAAAACTTTAACTATAAAGGCTATAAGTATATGAATAGACTTATTATGTGTACTAAGATTTCAACTTTTTTTTAACTACTGGCCAAAGTAATAAAGTATATATAAGTTGTAGGTATATTAGGATTTTATAAACTCTCTTCTAGAGAGGTTAAACTAGATTTTGATGTTATATAAGATATAAGCAGCGGTGTGGTTTAAAATTCTGCAAACATCTAAAATTTTACGTGAGCGTAGCTGCGGGCAAATATTTAAGTGTACTTTGCAAAAGTAAATAAAGTTTTTATATATTTTCTTGCATATACCGTAGTTTTCTAAGATATTTAAAATATTTTGACGTGAGTTATGTAATTTCAATTTAAGGGCTCAGTAGTCGACTTGTCGCCCATACAAACGTACTTCCGATATTACAACTAGGCTGTTGGACGAAATTTAATTATTATTTTCATGTTGGTAATTTTATGAAAAAATCTTTCTGTTGTGGGTAATAAATATTTTTGTATTATAATAATATAACATGTAGGACAATTTACACATATTGCTCTGGTCAGAAACTAAGCTCTAGTTGTACTATCTGTACCAGAATTTCATCAGATTGAGCTTTTGTGGTGAAAAGGGATTATCTGAAAAAGTGACTGCCTTCTAACCTCCATTTAAAATATATTCTATGGTTACAAAAAAAAAATTAAATACGAGTTAACATTTGACACATAAGTGCTTGCCGTAAAATTAAGAGAAGATAGTGAAAATATATGTCTAATCTTTTAAAAAACTATATTTTTATTATTTTCCAATACATATATAACTTTATTAAGAAGAAGAAGCGCCTCGCAGTGTTTGAAAAGTCTCAATAAACTGCATCATAACATCTTAAACTTTTTCACAAGTTGGTATAGTAAAATTTTTTTTTAAATATTATTGAATAATTTTACCGAATATAAAAACCGTTTTTTAAATATTATAGGTGGCGGCAGATATAATTTTTGTCTCTACATTTTTTCAGTTGACTTCATTTAATTTTCAAGCTACACGGTTATTCGCGCATTCAGCACCGACGTAACTAACTGAAAAGCAAAACATTTATCGAAAAAGCAATTACCGTCACTATGAATAACTATCACAATTTCCATACATATTTATTGTATGTTTAGGAAACTACTACCTTTAGAAATATATACATTAGAAATACTACCTATACATATAAATATATCGTGATGTAACGGGCTGTTGATTTGACGACAAAGCGCTCGTAATGCAAATTTGTCTTTATCGCCTCCCATTTCGTAACCATCATTTAGAACGGGGTTGATCAATGTATTGATCAACCCCATTCATGGATTTTGTAGGTCTGCTTACCATCAGGTAGATACAAGGTCACAAAAAACATATTGTCATGTTCTTTAAGTATATTATTAATTACCTACCTCTAATAAAGATTACACTTTGAATGGGAATCAAACCCATGGCCTCCGTACAACGTCAAAACGTAACCAATAGATCAAGGGAGCGAAGTAAATTTTGTTTTACAAGAAAACAATTGAGCCTTAGATTTCACTAATATTTTTGTATAATCAGTTTTTTTATTTTTTTTATTTCTGAATTTTAGGTCATATAGTTTTTTAGCTATTCACAAAGGAATTTAGTTTAATCTTTCAAAACAGTTCTGCACCCTAAGCATATTTCTTAAAGGCTAGCTAAGGCATACTTATGTAAGTATAATTTTGTGCAATAAAGATTTTGAATTATTAATAAAATATAAATCTATGTTCACTTTACTTAATAAATACCTAATATGTAGGACATTACACACATTGCCATGGTCACAAAATAAGCTCTAGACTTGTAATATGTGTAGGTACCATATACGATTATAATAATACATATTTTATTTTATAAACACCAAGACTATGACAAACGGCACAGAAAAACGTACTAATATTTGTTTTCCATGGGTGGGAATCGAATCCACGTTTCTATTTACTTAAAGTATCTCTACCTACACAAAATTTGATTTAGGACTCTATATGGTGTGGTATATACATACACATCGTAACTTACGGAGTTAGTTATTTTGCACTCCGACACCGTTCCGCAAGGCCCGAGGCGCCGACAAGTTAATATCAACTGCCAATAAGTACCGACATTATAACTGGAACTTGTAAAGTGATATAATTATTATAAAGGTTGTACTTTAGGCTAATATGGTGGATCCATCCATGGCACATTACTATTTTGTATAGAGGAGGAAATTTTTTTTTCCTTTGCGACACATGGTTTTATGGGAAAAGTTTGATTTAATCAGTAAAACCTCAGCCCATTAGCACAAAGTACAGCCTTTCAAAGTCACCCTGTATAATTATTATATATTATTATTAAAGATACATACATACATATCACGGGTGCCTTACGGCGCCTGAGACCGCCTAGACGGCCCCAGGGTACCCAGCGGAGGGGTTTTTAATCCCACCTCGTCGTAGCCACTGGTATGAGTCTACACCGAACAAGTGGCTAGCTCGTCGCGATGTTTTGAATAGACTCAATAAGCCATCTATAAACATCAGTTAATATCAACCGCCAATAAGTACCGACATTACAACTGGAACTTGTAAAGTAATTACTTTTGGCTAATATGAGGCTCTACTGATCAAATCAAACTTAAAATTAAGATCTTATACTCAGAGATATCAAAAATTATAAAAACAAATAAAAATATTATAGATTAATTGTTTAAGAGCATTGATGGCTCTCACTATGTCGGCTAAATGATGGCGTTATGAAATGATCTTGTATTACTAGGTTACTTTAATACCATCCTTGCCGCTTTATCGTCAAATCAACTGCCCGTTTCGTAACTGCACCATGAAAGAAGACTACTCAAATTATTGTCGGATAATATTCCCTCTAAGTATACCTTTAGGGTAGACGCTCTTATCTAAATTATTTGTAATATACATGGTGACTTTGAAATGTTGTACTTTGGGCTAATATGAGGTTCTACTGATCAAAAACCATAGACAAGGCAGAAAATGAAGTTCTGTGACGTAAATTGCTTGACAGAGTTATGACCCTCCTGTTTATTTTTGAGATAAAATGTTGCTGTTATTCTCATCAATATAAGCGATTTTGTGTTCTTTTTGAGAAAAATAAAGATTCTTTAAACCTAAATTGAACAACTTTTCCCATTTGCAAAAAATAAAAATGTCTTCTCCATACTAGTAAAGGTAAAATTACCAATTTTTATGGGTAAGCTAACATTTTTTTTTATTTTACGACACATTGTTCCATGGGAAATGTTGTTCAATTTGATCAGTAGAGTCCATATTATTAGCCCAAAGTACAACCTTTAAAATTCCCCCGTATAGCAAGCATCATTATGTCGACTTATACCTACCGCTAGTGACCGCGTTTCAAGAAACTTAGGGACTTGCCACATTGAACGCTGCAAGCTTTATGTGGTTGAAGAAATAGGTCATTGTAAACAGCTTGAGGCTTAAAATGTCATTTTAGACCGAAGCGAAGAGACTTCAATAAGTGCCCTAGAAGGCGGTCAACCGTCCCGGAGTTTGCGGGACAGCCCTGGGGCCTTAGAGAAAATGCAGGCGAGGCGACATAATATGTCGCGTCGTCTCAGTCAAAAACGTTTGGTTTTTATAGTTGATAGGCCTTAGAGAAAAACCGCTCCATTCCATCGATGGAATCGCTATTAGTCAAATTAATATGGATTTTTATTTATTTAACACTTTATTTATTATAAAAGGGCTTAATGCCTCTAGGCATTGTCTATCGGTCAACCATCAGGTAATTTAGGAAGGATCATGTAGTTGTCAAAAATGAGGCTTAACAATAAGTTATTATAATTATATAGAGATATATATACTATAAATAAAATCCAACATACACATAATATATACGTACATATATACCTTCCCACAAATAATAGCAAAATGATGATGATAAAAATACACATAGACATAAAGTTAACATAATTAAGGATATAATAGACAAATAATAAACCATTAATATAGGAAAGAATAGAAGAGCGGCCCCAGCCTAGTGGTTAAGTCACTGCGCAACTGATAACAAGGTTAAGCAGATGACAACAAGACCGGCCTGGGATGGGACGCTTTATACAACGAGGCTATTTCATCATAAACACCGCAACAAGCTCGCCACTTGTTAGGTGTTGCCTCCGAATACCATCGGCGAAATGAGGATGGGTTAATCCCTCCGCTGGGACCCTGAGGCCGTTTAAACGGTTCATGGGAGCCAAATTGGCACCTGTGATGGTATTTTTTATTTTTTTTTTAATATAGGAAAACATAATACCTTCAACAGAATAATTTACAAATATATTAAAATTTGATTCTAATCAACTTATTATGACAGTTTTCAATCAGCTTTCTAGGCGTGGTGTTAGAAATGGGTACACACCTTTTTGACTGAAGGCGATTCCATCTATGGAAGGAGTAGTTTTTCTCTAAGGCCCCTGGGGCTTTAGATAAAAAGCAAGCGAGGCGACATGTCGCGTCGCCTCAGTCAAAAGGGTATGTATTTTGACAGTGACAGTAGGCGTGAGGTACGCTATCACCTGTCAAAATTCTCTTTCGACTGAAGGCGATACGAACATGTCGCCTGTTTTATCTTTAAGGCTCCTTCTGATATAGACGTTTTAATCCCGCATCGCAATAAATATATAACTCCAATTGGCACGTGAATCTATTAAATATTTCTTACTTCTGTAATTTTGAATTTTATTTACTATAATATTGTGTTATGTTTGTAGAATTCGAATTATTAGATACTTAATTTGAATAAAAAAACCTTCAATAAAATAAAATATTATTTTAGTAGTCTTGGGTCAATATAATATTTCCTGGTATTGAAATAAGAATAGGAGAATATTTGTTTATAACCATGGGTGCCTTACGGCGCCCGAGACCGTCTAAACGGCCTCAGAGTACCCAGCCGAGGGGTTTTAATCCCACCTCGTCGTAACCGATTCTATGCGTCTACCTACACCAATAAAGTGGCTAGCTCGTCGCCATGTTTGAATAGACTTAACAACAGTTTCAAAAGTTGGTATAGTGAAACTGACAGCTTTACGTGCTCTACGAGGCACTATAGTGTTGTCTAAAAAAAAATACAAAAAAAAAAAAAACCCAACGGGGTTTGAAATGTACCTATTATAAACTGTAGTGTTTTTAAGTCTAACCAACTCGGCCATACGTATTTGTATTCTTCACTTAAGAATTCATTTTTATCTGTTGATATGCCAACCACCTATTTAGGAATTACAAATGAAACATGGACTAAATGAGTAACAACTTAAAAAAGGAAGCCAAACAATAACAAGAATCTTACACGAATCCAAAACTGACACCTTATGGCCTTACAGATTATTTACAGCTTAGTAGAATACATGTGTCACTGTGTGTCAAGTACCATGCATATCTGCAATAATATTTCTAGGAATGCAATATATGCTATTGCTATACAATGTTGCATAGCTAATCTATGTCATCTGAGACAGCTGGTATTGCGTAATTAAATCATACTAACTGAATCTGAAACAATACATTATAAGCATTTAATATTATTGTTGCTTTTACATGCTAGTCTTTAAAGAAAACCCATTTTGGAAATAATTTAAAAATATTTACTTCGAAAAATTCACAAAAAATAATCTCGGACTATGGAACGAGTTTTTTTTTTTCATATACTCCAGGAAAACAGTAAAATGAATAACTTATAAGTAGAAAAATATAAATATGGCATAGACCAACATTTTCCTACCACAAGGCAAAAACAAATGGCAGAAAACTGCAACAAGATTCTAGGAAAAATAAAAGAAAATATCCAACTTACGAATTAAAACTAACAGCATCATAAGGCGCATAACAAGCTAGAAAAAAATACAATAGTAAAAAAATTCATACATTTAAAAGTGGCCAATGCATAACTTTTAAATTGATAAAAATTAGTACTAAAAAGGTTGACAATTTCAAGGGAATGAAATAATTAAAAATAATTCCAATTAACGCAAGTTATTATTGTAGTAACGTGAAAATAAAATAACTTCAGACAAGTTACGTTATTATTACTAACGTGAACCCCAAAATATAGTAGGTATATAGGTATTTGCATTAGATCATTAGCTGTTGACGTGTCATAATTATATGAAAACTTCTGTATGGGTGCAATAAAAAGGAAAAATGTGTGATTTATTATTTACCTTACAAAACATAACATAAAACTTTTGCGACGGTGAAAAGAAGAATATTTATTTCTGTTTGGTATTGGAACAATATGTGAACCAAAGGCGACCCATTGGTCAATACAATATATTGTGGTCAATAGCCACACTATATTTGCTATTTGTTTGCTTATAAACCAATAGATATCAGTATTAAGGTTTTTAAAACTTAGTCTAGTCTTTGTTGTATAAAACTCTATCTTTATACTTACCTAAACCATAACTTGAATGGTCATTTTAATGATCCAGAGGCTGCGATTTTTGAATGTCAGCGATGAGTTTGGTCAAATCTGACAAAAATACACCGAAATCACGATTTATCATAAGTCCTATTTTTGAAAGTCATATATGCGGTACCAACTTACAAATAATTTTTCATTCACAAGAGCTCAGATTAATATTAATCTGAGCACAAGAGCTACTTGCGTTTCGTTACACGAAGAAAATATTGTTTGTCGTTTAATATGTTTATTATAATAATTGACATGTCTACGCTAAAACATAAAAACTCAATTGTGGAACAGAATCTGTGATGATTATTATCTGTCATCGGTGACTTTATTCACGAGTGGGAGGATGCACTTTACTGAAATATAAAGGCAAATAAAACAGGTGAAATAAAAGATGCTTCTTACAAAGCGTGCGACTGAGAAAGAAAAAAAAAACAATGTTTTTGCTGTAACTTTAAAAATATTTTGAATTTTACAAAAACGCTAGGCCGAGCACTAGATCTTATACATATACATAACTTATAAAAAATATGGCTTTATCTGTTCTATATTAAAGTTATAGGAAATATCGATAAAAAAAGAGGCAACTTTGCGATTTTTTTCTATCGAGGAAACTTTATGCTAGTTTTTCAAAGAGCCAGTTACTTCTAAATATCTTATATTATTAATATGTGTTTTTTATATATTTGTTGGATTTGAGGTATTCTCATAATCTGTTTTGCTTTATGTGCCCTCTTAATCACTTTATATATGTGGTGGCCGAGTTGGTTAGACCTTAGACTTAAAAACATTTAGGTCCCTGGTTCAAACCCCGGTGTGTACCAAAAAGTTTTTAATCTAAAAAAAATATGTACATTTGTTTAACAACACCACTACATATAGTGCCTCGGAGAGCACGTTCCCCAGTTTTACTTAACAAATTGTGAAACTGTTTATAGATGAGTTATTGAGTCTTGGATAGACTCTCACTCACACTCCCTGGTTCGAATCCTGGTGTGTACCAGTGAGTTTTTAAATTAAAAAAATATGTAGGTACATTTGTTTGACAATACCATTATAGTCCTCGGAGAGAACGTTAAGCGGTTGGTCCCGGTTTCACTATACGAACTTGTGAAACTGTTTATAGATGGGTTATTGAGTCTATTCAAAACATCGCGGCGAGCTAGCCACTTGTTCGGAGTAGCCTTATACAGGTGAGTTTTTTTTCCAAAATCAACCAGTTCGATTACCGGCTAGGGGAATATTTTTTTCAAAAATCTAATGATGGTTTTAGTTTTTAAAAGCGACACTATTAGCTGGTGCAATAATACAGCCTGTTTTTTTTTTCAAAATTAATCGGTTCGATTCCCGGCTAGGAGAATTATTTTTTCAAAATCTAATGATGCAGTTTTAGTTTTTATCAAAATCGGCCCCGTGATTGCTTTGAGCATTTTTCGATATTCTTTGTAGTTTAGGATTTGGCCATGAAGGCACACTTGAAAATTCACCCTATATATTAATCACTTTAGAATTTTAAACATATAATTAAAGTACCTACTTCTAGTAAACTTTGTGCACTTTGCTCTGAGTTTATCAAAGAGCAAAGAAATCAGATTAGATTACAAATAAACTGCACCGCAAAGAATGTTTAATTATTCTACCGTGTGTAGGTAAGCTAAAGCATTGCTAGATAAGTTGTTGTGGCGGGATGACTACCGGCGTTCCGTAGTCTCATTATATTACTAACAAAGTCAAGTATTATTGTTAAAGGCTCTGCAGTCGCCCATAAAAACGTACTTCCAATATTACAACTTGCCCGTTAGTCCAATTTCAATTAATATTTATATGTACGCGAAAATCATTCTGTTGTGGCTAATAAATATGTTTGTGTTATAATTTTATTTATATTTTTATTATCACGGATGCCATCAGGGTCCCAGCGGAGGGGTTTTTAATCCCACCTTGTCGAAGCCAATGGTGTGAGTCTACACCGAACAAGTGGCTAGTTTATTTGGATAGACTCATTAATCCATCTAAAACAGTTTTACAAGTTGGTATAGTGAAACTGGGACCGACAGCTTAACGTGCTCTCCGAGGCACTATAGTGGTGTTATAATTAAAAATTCGTTGGTACCCATCGGGATTTGGGATAACCAGGGACCTAAGTGTTTTGAAGTCTATATATAAAGTCAACCAACTCGGCCACCCGTATATATAATATTTTTTGATACAAAAATATGTTATTATAAAAAAACTAAAATAAAATAAAAACTCAATACAGAAATATTAATTAATAATAATTAAATGACAAACATATATATTATTTGAATTCTACGATAAACAGAAGTCGAGTAATACTGGAAGTGCGAAAGCTCATTTTGTATGGATAACCGAGACTTCGCGATTGCGAATGCAGTATCCTTAAGTACTAAATAAGAAGATAGATATATATTTATTTTGACTAGAAAGCTAAACTATACCACAGAAGAAATAATGGTACAAACTATACCTATTAACTTGTGAAACTGTTTATTGATTGGGTGTAAACTAACACCGCGATGAGCTGGCCATTTGTTCAGTGTTCATTCCACCGCTGAAACCGAC
Source organism: Monopis laevigella (assembly GCA_947458855.1). Taxonomy (NCBI): domain Eukaryota; kingdom Metazoa; phylum Arthropoda; class Insecta; order Lepidoptera; family Tineidae; genus Monopis; species Monopis laevigella. The sequence continues at coordinate 21,023,124 of OX381580.1, read as the reverse complement.
AGCTTAATGTACTCTTCGAGGTGCTATAGTGGTGGTGTCATAAAAAAGTATTTTGTTATTATCATTATAAACTCATACCTACCCACCAGAACTTCGACTGACAACGTCAAGTCGACTACAGAGCCCTTAAATGTCTCATAAACATTTTTTTATCCTCCGAGAGCAAGACATATCTATTTAAAAATCACATCCCATATCTCTGGATAATACCTAATTTTCTATTTTTATTCCTGAAACAGACAAACCTCAATGACGGACCACAGAACTAGTAGGTAAGCTGTAAACTCGACGAAAGGAATGCTAAGCGGGTTTTCAAACTCGAAATTGCATTTTAAATTTTGTTCGTTAACTTCGTCTTTGAAAGGAGTTTGTGTACGCGTAGGTTACGGTATACTTTAATTAGATTTAAGTATCTAAATGTAATAAGAATTCCGACGGTCGTTTGAAGAAAGGTTTTATAGGTATACCTAATGTAAATTTGTGTTTTTTTATGTGTACCTAGCTACCATATGCGACTATCTTTTCTTTGTGAAGAGGTTGTGAACCGATCACAGTACCAACCTAACCACCTAGTCTTACACTAGTTGGTTATGTAGTTTGCGTTCGTTACGGTAGTATATTTCATATTAAGATTTCGGTTGCGTTTAAGTTCGAAATCTGATATTGAGGTAATAATAAATATTTGTCGTTATTGTGTTAATGAATGCCTAACCAAACGTACTCTAAGATCTCATTGTTAAACTTTTTTTTTGACTATTCATAAATATCTGTAAAGATTTACATGAATGATTTTGATTGATTGATTAATTACATATTATATTGACTATTTTGTAAAATAGTAAGAATTAATCATACAAAACAAAATATTTTCTCTCATTTAAAAATACAAAGCTTTGGACACTCCATTTAAGTGTGTGAGGAAAGTCCCGCTTTTCAGTACATTTGTAGTTAACATCAAGGTTTATAGGGTAAGTAAGTACAAATGAACAATTACTCGTAGGTAAATAATATATTTTAAGAATATACTTCAAAGAGAGAAGATGTGTAGTGATGTAAGATATACAATAGTGCCTCGGAGAGCATGTTTAGCTGTCTAGCTTCCCTATACCAACTTGTGAAATTGTTTATATGCTCAAAAACAACGCGACGAGCTTTCCACTTTTTCGGTGCATACCACTACTGTTTACTGTAGGTACCCCTCCGCTGAGAATCCTGAGGCCGTAAAGGCTGTCTCGGGCTCCGTAAGACACTTATGCTGCTTTGATGGAAAGGGCCTGTCTGATAGTCAGAGAAAGTTAATTCCAATAACGAGCAGCAAACACCGTGAACGAATATGAATATCTGGTGGACATGTGGTGGTATCTTTAGAAGGTTGTTCATAGAAGAACAAATAAAAGGTAGTATAAATCACCAGAAAAAGAAAACTAAGATTGTGGCGATACACTCTGGAAGGAAGCAATGATGTTCAGCGATCTTTGGTGTACTTTGGGAATGGAATTATGTCTATTGACAAACTTTTGTTTATATGGGCTTATAAACAATTTTACAAGTGTGTATAGGAAAACTAGGACCGACAGCTAAACGTGCTCTCCGAGGCACTTTTATAATATTGTGGCATGTGCAAAAAATATCTTACATCACTACACATTTTCTCTCTTTGAACTATATTCTTAAAGGAAGGAAACAATGATATTCAGCGATCTTTGGTGTACTTTGGGAATGGAATTATGTCTATTGACAAACTTTTTTTTATATGGGCTTATAAACAATTTTACAAGTGCGTATAGAAAAACTAGGACCGACAGCTAAACGTGCTCTCCGAGGCACTTTTATAATATTGTGGCCCGTGCAAAAAATATCTTACATCACTATACATCTTCTCTCTTTGAACTATATTCTTAAAGGAAGGAAACAATGTTGTTCAGCGATCTTTGGTGTACTTTGAGAGAAGAATTATGTCTATTGAGAAAACTTAAGATAATGATGAAAAATATATTTCTAAAGTTAGCTAACGGCCTAGTCTTCGAATAAACTAAACTCACGCAATATAAAAATCAGTGACAGATAGGAGAAAAATAAACAAACTTCAAGATAATGTGCTTCAAGTGTTCCATTTAATTAGCTATTTTTTGTTTATTTTCTCTATTATGTAAATTACCCAATTAGTTAATTACAATTCAATTAACATATTTGTTTAACAATCGAAACATGTAAGTACCTATCTGTACTTACGTTGAGTCGATTCACTTCCGGAAATCAATGTCTCGTACTTACCTCAATAACCTACTTACCTATATTAACTAACTACTAAGGGTGGATTGCACCAAGTATGTTTATACTCAGGGCCGTCTTAAGTCTATTCAGCGCCGGGGTGCAGGACTCAGCCTGCGCCCTCGTTTTTTTTACAATGCAGCATGCATTTACACACTGCAATATGAAAGGGTCAAATATAGTCATCCAAGAAAACACAATACACGTAATTTTGATAATTTATTTATATATTGCTCTAAAATACAAAATTAAACTTCGATTACTAATTACATGTACATACAGGAAATAAACTAAATTTTTCATGCTTTTGAGTTGGCAAAGATTTTAATTAAATCATTTATTTTAATATCAATTTTGGATTCTATACTTATAATGGCTAAGTTTGTCAGTCTGTCTTGGGTCATGGCTGAACGAAGATAATTTTTTATTAATTTTAATTTTGAAAAGGATCTTTCACCTTACTACTGCTACTGTAACAGGCAATGTTAAATACGTAAGTATGTAATACTATGTATACGCAGAGCTGTTGAGATATTAGGAAATGAGGAAATTAAATTATTAGAATATACATAGCTTAAAATATCAGTGGGAGTACTTGTTGATGCTTTGGGAAAAAATATTGGTAACAATTCTAATTCATTATATAAATCCTCCCCGTCAATATCAAATCTATTTTTAAATGTTAGTTTTTCTTGGAGCCGAGAACACTGAGATTTTTTTTCATGCATCTCTAATTTATTCCAGCATTCAATGTTTTGGAAAAGTGAAAAAAACTGAATTGTGTTTCTCTAAGAACTTCCGTGCTAATTCACCGGTTAAGAAATCAGATCAATCACTGACCGACACTTACAAAGGCACCGCGCACCGCGCTGTAAATTCAAATGAACTTACACCTAATTGTAGTGTCTTAGAGATCATTTATCTTTAAGTGCGAGCGCCCGGACGGCTATGTCAAAGGACGCAACAGTTATACAGGTGCAGCGCCGCGCGCCCATTTCAAATGAACTTACAGTCTATGGATTTAGAGATCATTTTGCTTCAAGTGCGGGCGACCGGGCGGCAATATGTCAAACGTACACTGAATGAAATATCCAAAAATCAGGGCTCGACAGGCGCCCCCGGGCGCTCCGCGCCCGGGTGCTCTGCACCCCTTGCACCCCCTGGTAAAGACGGCCCTGTTTATACTTAAACCAAGATATTATATTTTAATATTGTTATTTACTCTGTTGCCTATGGCTTTTAGTTACACACACATACATATCATCACGGGTGCCTTACAGCGCCCGAGACCGCCTAGACGGCCCCAGGGTACCCAGCGGAGGGTTTTAATCCCACCTCGTCGTAGCCGATAGTATGAGTCTACACCGAAAACGTGGCTAGCTCGTCGCGATGTTTTAAATAGACTCAATAACCCATCTATAAACAGTTTCACAAGTTGGTATAGTGAAACCGGGACCGATAGTGCCTCGGAGAGCACGTTAAGCTTTTAGTTAATCCACAAAAAAAAATATGCCAAACAACCATTTAATTTTGTTGTATTGTATTCTTGTTTTATGTTATTTTCTAGGATTTTTTTATTGGAGCCCGACATTTGATCGTGTATACCTAATCAAGTAAGTAACCAAGACAAAATGGGGTTGATCCAATCATTGAAAACATTGTCGTATAACAGCATTAGCCGTTTCCACATCATGGTGGGAAATTGATGCTGGTACGATATAGGTGGCGACTAAGACACATTTTTACCTCAATATCCTCGCTGCTTTATTATGAAATCAACTATCCGTTTCGTAACCGCAACCTGAAAATAGACTATCGTCTCGACAAGAAATCGACACAGTAGGCTTCTAAAAACCTATGATTTTATATCTGCCTGCGTTGGTAAGAAATCAATTATGGTCGGCCTAGCGAAATTACAGAGACTCCCACCTGATATTATATTTTATAGAAATTGCTTCAGCTGTTTTCTCGTTAATACTATCACACACAGACTAAATATTATTACTTAATACGTTACGTGGTGGCCGGCTAGATTTTAGATATTCCAACACTTAGATCCCTGGTTCAAACCCCGGTGTGTACCAATCAGTTTTTAATCTAAAAATGTATGTATATTTATTTAATAACACCACTACATTGGCTCGGAGAGCACGTTAAGCGTTCGGCCCCAGTTTCACTATACCAACTTGTGAAACTGTTTATAGATAGTTTATTCAGTCTATCCGTACATCGCGACGAGCTAGCCACTTGTTCGGTGTAGACCATCGGCTACCACGAGGTGGAATACAAAACCCCTTCGCTGGGTACCCTGAGGCCATCCAGGCAGCCTCGGGCACCGTAAGGCGGTTATGATATTTATTTATTAGGTAACGTTTTAATTTTTAGTAAAAACTGTTTAGTCACGGTTATAGTAAATTATAGCTAGACACAATGCAGCCCAATAAAGATAAATATTTTGTACATAGCATTCATTAGACTTCATGCCAGTGGCATGTTTTCATTATATTTAAAGTCAAAGTCAAAATCATTTCATGTAAATCTTTACAGATATTTATGAATAGTCAAAAAAAAAATTTTTTTTTTCACGACATTCTCTCTTTTTTCTTACTTTTTTTCATAGGTCATTCAATAAGATACATAAATAAAACACAATATAATAATAATTCTAGCTTGCTATATTTCGCCTTATCTGGGCGTCTTCAGGCAACAATATTTAAAAAACACATTGAGACATATATTTTTTACTGATAAAAAAATAAATTAAAAAAATCCATGCATCCTTACCATAACTATGGCAAAATGTATGCTTGAACCTTTTTTTTTCTTTATTTTTTACTAGCATCTCATACATGTATATTCTAACAGCGCCGTCAAAATCTTATCCAAATATTCCCTAGAGCTATGCTCGTAATTCCAAACACTACAATACCTAGATATATCTAGGCCCACATTCATAGATTATATAATTGCAACGACCGCTCTGACGTAACGGGGTTCTAGTGGTTGAGCGACCGCACTGCATGCTCTAAACGGCATTCCAACCAATATAAACAGCACTTACATACAACCAGTCCGGTGGGCTGCACCTAACATCTCAACTTTGCTATGTAATACGGGAAGACCATGGGGCTTGTAATGCTGCACTAGAGACCGCGTTGATTCTGCGCCAATGAGCTGTTTTTTAGAATTAAAAATGAAGTTCTAATCAGTATTGGTCAATATGCAAATACGCCAAGAACAGTTAGGTAAAATGCTTTCACCATAAATATATCGCGTTGAGTTTTCAGTTAGTGACTATGCTAGTGTGGACACTGCAAAACGCGTCTTGAAAAAAAACGCCTTTTTAATTTTTATGTTTTTACGGTTCCATAGGTTTTTAAATAAAAATGGAACCCTTATGATATCACTCAGTCCATCTGACAGTCTTTCTGGCCAGACCAATGTTTCGTAAAGTTGGTAGAAAGAAACTTGAGGTAGAAAGTTTATATTTGAAAAAAAATAGTCCTTAGTGAGTTCTCGATGCCAGAACTATATCATATTTGGCAAAGAACTGTACCCAAGAGAGAATAGAAGGGAAGGTTTGATTTTGGAAAGAAATTATTTCTCAGTAACGATTTGAATTAGAAAGTTTAAATTTCGAGTTTTTGGGTTCTTTAAAATAAAAAAAAGCTTTATTAATAACTTTAAAAAAAAATATTATACGCTAATAGTCAAAAATTAATCGGGATGAATCTTTGGAAAATATCTCGTGGACTGAAATACGCTGAAAAGTAGGATAGGTAGGTACTAAGCAGATCATAAATGGTTTTCAAGATCAGTATACCAGAAAAATGCATTTAAAAAATTGGTGGTAAAAAAAGCTTAGCTGATTTAAATATCGAAACATAGGTTTTGATACACCTATGTTTTGATATTTAATATCACAACCTATGTTTTGATATTTAAATCAGCTAAGCTTTTTCAAAACCTATGTTTTGATATTTAAATCAGCTTTTTTTACCACCTATCCTACTTTTCAGCGTATTTCAGTCCACATGATATTTTTCAAGTCTTCATCCCGATTAATTTTCAACTATTTGCGTGCAGTTAGTGCCCACAACATGATATTTAATATCTTCTTTTAACATCCAAAGCAATGCGTTCTCTAAAATCTTGTACAATTCTAAGTCAGCTTATAGATTAACCACGTTATTTCCACGGAATGAACGCTAAGATCTAGGCTGGATTGCTGTTCATCGAATTGTAAAACCGCTTCTTTTGCGTTAATGTGTTAACGGACGCATTGCTATGCAGAATAAAAAAAACTTATAAAATAAGTCAAGACATGACCAACATCTTTATGAGATAAAATAACTGAATCAAGAAGAACTGTTTATAATACTATATAAGGTGACTCAGATACCAGTAACCCTTCACGAAATTTGCTATATTACTAAATGGAAAAGCATGTTTTGTAAAAAAACATATTTTTCCAAAATATTAAAGTACTACAGATACCCTCTACTATATACAATATTAAGACTTAGTACTTTCTTAAGAAAGTACCTAAGGCATTTAACTCGCCTATGTACAATTAAGTGCATTTTTTTTAAATAAAATAATAAATACTGAAAGTACCAAATGACTAGGGAAAGAGCTTTTTATAAAATCTGCACCCGTAAATGAATTTGGAGATGCAAAATGTATTTTACTAAAATATTTTGCCAGTGAAGTTGATTTTATAGCAACTAAAAATAAATAGTACATTATAAATTTAAAACTATTAAAAAAGAAACGTACTAAAAAATATACAAAAAAGAATTAGGAAACATTTTTTTTTATCTCTTATAATAAATTTGTACTATATTTATTAAATAGAAAATAAAAGAAGAGCACATAGTTTCTTCCCAAAAGTCTAGGTTTCGGACTTCCAGATAGAATCCGGGACAGAACGGGATATCAAAGACAAAATTTAATACATTTTATAGGGAAAATATGTCATTCATAGTAGAATAATGCCCCCACAGTTATAATTTTTATTGATTATTTTCTATGTTTTGTGTTATATTACACATCGACGCCACCATCAACAGGTTGCGCCTTTGGCTTTGTATCCGGAGGTTGTCGGTTTGTACAGTTTGTCATGTTCTGGTTGTTTATAAAATATAATATGTATTGTATCGTTGTTTCTGGTACACAGCGTAGAGCTTAGTTTGTGACCAGAGCAATATTTGTAAATTGTCCTACATATTATTATTTATGTTTTATATTACACACATAATATCAATAGAACTTTTACATATTTTATACTTCTGAATTAAGATTACTTTATTCTAACTTGATTTTCAGTGACCACCACCCACCCCTTGGTGTATTTCAGGAACTAAACAATTTTAATACAGTCATTTTAGTAAGAATGGACCAGAAAAGGTAGATAATTTCAACTATTTTATAGTTGAAATTATCTACCTTTTCTGGTTCATTCATAAACGTTTTCCTAAACGTTAATAGTAAATCTGTTAATAAATATATTTTCTCATTTTTGTTCTTTATCCATGTGACAGGAACAAACAGCTAGAAATTTAGTTTTTAGATTTTTTCCTAAATAATATAACACAGTTACGCTGCCCACAGTCCGGTGGGCAGCATACGTTCTCAAAAGGAATAATTTTTCCCCGTTTTTGCAACATTTTTTATTGTTACTCCGCTCCTATTGGTCGTAGCGTGATGTTATGCCTATAGCTTTCCTCGATAAATGGGCTGTCCAAAATTAAAATAATTTTTCAATTCGAACCAGTAGTTTCTAAGTTTAGCGCGTTCAACCAAACAAACATACAAACTCTTCAGACAAACTCCTCTACTTTTATAATATTGGTATAGATTAGCTGGTTTTAGTTAATAATACTGATCGTTCTCACTATGCCGGCTAAATAATGCGGTTGCGAAATGAGTCCTCGCTGCTTTATCGTCAAATCATTCGCCCGTTCTGCAACCGACCATGAAATAATACTACCACCTCTACAAGATCTCTGCAGAAATTGATGCAGTAAGTAATATAAAATTTCAATTCTAAAGCAAAGTTATTTTTAATTCGTTGACCGTAAAAGTAAACAAATATTATTCTACTATAATACTATAAGTACTACTTATCTATATACTAATATTATAAAGCTGAAGAGTTTGTTTGTTTGTTTGTTTGTTTGTTTGTTTGAACGCGCTAATCTCCGAAACTACTGGTTCGAATTGAATAATTCTTTTTGTGTTGGATAGTCCAGTTATCGAGGAAGGCTATAGGCTATATAACATCACGCTACGACCAATAGGAGCAAAGATATAGTGGTAAATGTGTAAAAAACGGGAGAAATTATTTCATCTTTGAAGCCTTCCGTTGCGTGCGCCGTGAAAACGGTTCAAGATACACAAAAAATATGTATTAAAGAATAATCTAAATATATATAACTCAAAGGTGACTGACTGACATAGTGATCTATCAACGCACAGCCCAAACCACTAGACGGATCGGGCTGAAATTTGGCATGCAGGTAGATGTTATGACGTAGGCATCCGCTAAGAAAGGATTTTGATAAATTCTACCCCCAAGGGGATAAAATAGGGGATGAAAGTTTATATGATAAAAAAATAACTATTCCACGCGGACGAAGTCGCGAGCACAGCTAGTCTATAATAAAAGTTAATTATAACATATTTGTTTTCTTCTATTTCAATGTCGTATTAATTATCAATTTTGAAGAAAATCAGATGTTTTCAAGTCTCCGGAAAACCGATGAACCCACAGACTAAAACCGAAACATGACTAGGCAACTTGACGGTTTTTGCATCTGTATTTCTAATATAGACAGACAAGTACAAAAACATACAAAATTGATTTTTTGTTCTTTTTCTTATTTCTCACGTCGTCGCCTAGTACATTTTTTGCAAAAGATGTTACAAGGAAAGTTACAATTTTATTATGTATAGAGTAAAGCTTATCATAGTACTTATTCAACTCTTAGGAAACGAGTAAGTCTGTGCACAATAATCACAGCAAAGCAAGTTATAAGTTAGTTGTGACTTAATCCTTTCTTACCTGAGCCTGGGACTAACTTTGCAGTTCAAGTAGTTCTATACAAATATGAACTGAAGTTAAATTTAATATTTCATCTCAGTTAACTTATCACAGATATTGTTAATTAAATCAAACTATACTTTGCAGTAACATTAATAATATTTGATATTAAAATTGATTCTGTTGAAATTGATTTTATCTAATCATTTTCGGTATTCTGAAATTGTTTATAGATGGGTTATTGAGTCTATTTAAAACATCGCGACGAGCTAGCCACTTGTTCGGTGTAGACTCATACCATCGGCTATGACGAGGTGGGATTATAACCCCTCCGCTGGGTACCCTGGGGCCGTCTAGGCGGTCTCGGGCGCCGTAAGGCACCCGTGATGTGATACACACATTTTCGGTATTCTGAAGTGGCGAGTCAGTATTTTTCAGCTTTAGTACATACCTACTATCTCATCTACCTTCTTCATCTTAAATTTAAGAGCTAGGGTCTTGTCGGTGGAGCAATCGCCACTCCTGCCTATTGTCGGCCAACGTCTTCACCTCCTTGTACGAAGTGACAATTAATGTCTCTTTTACTTGATCTATGTATCTTCTTCTCAACCATTTTTTCTTCAATCTTTCCTTCTATTATTATTTTTGAATAAGCGTAATTCCGTATCAAGTATCCAAACATCTTGACCCTCCTGTTTTCTATTACTTCCAATGATTATGATCTTCCCATCTTCCTACTGTTCTAGAATTTAAATTCACTATTATAAATTTTGGAATAGTAGATAGGTAGATGGGAAAGTACTAAAGCTGAAACATACAGGCAATTCTGATACTCAACAACTCGATATATTTTTTTTTTTAATCGAGCACGGCATTCGACTATGTATCTACTATGATTGAAGAACTACAACGTCCATGAATGGGGTTAACAACATGTTTTATTAAACAGCATTGATCGCTCCCACTATGGTGGCTACATGAGGCGGTTACAAAGAATAGTTTGCAATATGAGTCTAAATTAAAATCCTCGTTCCTTATCAACTCCATGTTTTTGAACCGCATCTTGAATGGAACTACTACCTCGAGAAGAAATCGATGCAGTAGATTTCTATGAACCAGTGAATCAAATTCTATAAGCATATTTCAATCGCTCAAAGGTTATCTGGAAAAAATCTACAACGCACTGTTGATTTAAGAAGCCAGAAAATAGATCTTGAACTCGGACGAGAAACGACGTCTAAATTTTATTTTCAGTGATATTAAGCTTAAAAAAAAGAAACGTGGAGGTATAAATATTACTTACACGAACCTAATTAGATAGTTTTTTTATAAAATATCGATTAACTTTTGAAAAAAGAACCAAATTTTATCTTTTTTTGAAAAAAAAAAACTTTAATATCTCTGAAAACAACATTTTAGTCGTTTTTAGACATTCGAGTTCTCGATTTCATTACCTGGCATCTTAAGCTTTTTCTTAAACCAATAGATTAAATTGATAAGTATTATAAATGAAATAAGATAATAGTTTACTTATAATGATAAGTATTATAAATGAAATAAGATAATAGTTTACTCATAATGATAAGTATTATAAATGAAATAATATAATAGTTTACTTATAATGATAAGTATTATAAATGAAATAAGATAATAAGTTTACTTATAATGATAAGTGTTATAAATGAAATAAGATAATAGTTTATAATGATAAGTATTATAAATGAAATAAGATAATAGTTTACATATAATGAGCAAAGTCTGCGGGACTCCAGTGAAGCAAAATTTAATTATTAGCCGTTTCGCGTCCGTTAATCCGTTCCAGCGGCGATTAACCACAACTCGCATAATTGAAATTCATTGTGCGATGAGGACTTTGGATTATTGCTATTTTTTAATATGATATTTTATTTTATTTTATTTAATACTTTATTAAAACAATGCCAGGAAAATATTAGAATAAAATCAATTGCGGGTTTGCTTTCAAGAAGTTGAGAATGATATTTTTTTTCAGTAATTTTAAGTTAACCTATTATTAATTTATTTAAAAACTTTATTTCACAAACGAGACAAATAAACAGTAAGTATAATAAAATAAATAAATAGGTGTAATAAAATAATAATAATAATAAATGTTATAACTATTTATATACATATAAGGCCAATACGTACATACTCAAATAAATACCTATAAACATAAACAAATTAAGTATAGTAAACAAAACTATAATAATAAAATACATAAATAATAATAATACTCATAATATTATTATGTATCTACCTAAAAATACGAAGTCTAAAAAACAGACGCGCCTCTATGAATCGATGCATAAATGTGGAGAAGCTACGGAAGTATGTAGAGATCGTGCATAGTGGCGTATATTGCGTATATTATTCAGTCATTGTCAACTTCCCACCAACTAATGGCTTAATATGTTTTATAATTATATATTTTAATTTGTTTATTCCCAGATTCAACCTGAGACTATCAGGCTTTAAAATAAATATTAAAGGTTCGATTAAGGAAATACATCTATTAATAATTAGATAAGTTAAATTAGGAATATCAGTTTTCTTATGCTGTAGAAATAAAAAATGTTTACGTAAGTATAACACCATCAAAGTGGGTCGTACGAGGAACCATCCAATAATCTGTAGAACAATATTTTACGGGTAAATAAATACACATACAAATAAAAGTGTCACTTATTCCACTTTAGTAAATTTTAATACGGTACCCTAAAAATGAAAAAATGAAGAAATATAAAATGCGCAAACCATTTACATAAACGATCCGGGGCTGATCATCATTTAGTAGGCACACATCTTGACGTCTGACAAATGACCTTAAATTTACCGATGGTTCAAAACGACACGCGCGTCTGCAACCCCTGGTTTCCTATTTTTTTTCAAAAAGTAACTAAATGGCCAAGTACGATTAATATTCTTTACAAAGGGTTCAGTAATATATATATACCTATACACTCGTAAAACAAATTAATGGTTACAAGACCCGCGTATTTACAATAAAGTGTAGGTATATATACGCTTTTTGGGTAAATTAATGAATTATTATTTCTTTTTATTAATTTCATTGTAAAAGTCAAGTTTCTATAAGAATTAGGTTAGCTTTTGTTAAATTTATTTTATTTTCAGTATCGTAGGTACTTAAAATATTTCCTGTTTCTCTTAAAAACTCAACTAACCATACAGATGTAAAAACCCTTGTCATGTTTCGGTTTTAGTCTGTGGGTTTACCGGGTACTATTGAATTGATTTATTGTCGAGGTGGAAGTCTTCTTTCTTGATGCGGTTACAAAACTGGCGATTGATTTTAAGCAGCGAAAATATTAAAATAGACTCTTAATGCAAAGACGTCTTTGCCGCCTTCCATTTCGTAACCGCATTATTTAGCCGCGTCTTTGCCGCCAGCATAGTAGAAGCGATTAATATTATTAAACAACAATGTAGTAGGTCTGATTACCATCAGGTAGATACAAAATCACATGCCGTGCTCCAATAAAAATAAACGATTTTTTAATCAGTATACACACTATACTTTACATAATAAACCTACTTGAAATATACTTGCTCCTTGTTTATTGACACCTTTATTTAATTCCATTTTAACAGTTTTGAAGATCAATTTGGACACACACACAGACATTTTATTTACCCCTTTTAGCTTCCTAGGGAATTCTAAAAACAACAAGTCTTTTTATATTGAAAAAATAAAGTAAAACTTCTAGAGACCGGTCTTTACCCGACGCAGCTCTAAACGGGGCGTGCTGTCACCGGCAAGCCCAGATAAATATCGTGAAATCCAATTTCGTGGTTTGTGGTCATTTTTCAGACTCGCGTACAAGCTGTTTAGTAATTAGATTTTTTTTTTCGCTTATTTTATTAAAATAAATTGTTTCAATTTTTCATTTAAACATTTAACACCGTCTTTTTTATTTGAACGGACGTGGGATGGAGCATGTAGAAATATAGACTACTATATATGTCATGGTCTAGGTGTTTATAAAATATAAATAATAATAAAATAAATACCATCACGGGTGCCTATTTGGCTACCGTACACCGTTTAAACGGCCTCTGGGTACCCAGTGGACGGTTTTTAAACCGTCCTCATTTCGCCGATTGTATTCGGAGGCAACACCTAACAAGTGGCGAGCTTGTTGCGGTGTTTATGGTGAAATAGCCTTGTTGTATAAAGCGGTCACCCATCCCAGGACCAGGAATATGTATTATATCGTTTCTGATATATAGTACAAACCTAGAGATTAGTTTGTGACCAGAGCAATATGTGCTAATTGTCCTACTTATTATTATTATTAATGATAGAACTAACTATAAAATAAGAAAGATTAATTTTTACATAGGCCTACAAAATCTATGAATGGGGTCTACAATATATTCACACTACAATATATCATCCACCATAACGGCTAAAAGATGCGCTTACGAAATGAGCGGCGAAAGACGAATTTGCATACGAGTCTACTTTAATAGCCTGACTGCTTTATCGTCTAATTAACTGCCTGTTCCTAACCTCACCCTAAAAGGAGACACCTTGACAAGAAGCAATAAGCCACTGAACACCGATGAACACACTTATACACATATCATCACGGGTGCCTTACGGCGCTCTAGACCGCCTATTAGATGGCCCCAGGATACCCAGCGGAGGGGTTTTTAATCCCACCTCGTCGTAGCCGATGGTATGAGTCTACATCGAACAAGTGGCTAGCTCGTCGCGATGTTTTGAATAGACTCAATAACCCATCTATATACAGTTTCACAAGTTGGTATATTGAAACCGAGACCGACAGTTTAACGTGCTCTCCGAGGCACTATAGTGGTATTGTCAAACAAATGTACATTTTTTTTAAAATTAAAAACTCATTGGTGCACACCGGGATAATATGTATGTATGTATTTAAGATAAGATAAGACCCATAATACTAATACTAGGGAAGTTTATATACTACCTATCTATATCTAAAGTATAGTGAGCAGGGAAGTAATAAGGTTTGAGAAATGAACGGAATGTCAACTACACGTTAGTCCGGGGCTAGCGGCTCTCTGCCACAAGATAAATGAGCCTTTGTAATGCAACACATTACAGACAATCTACCAGAACCATCTGAAAAACTTGCATAGCTACCCTACTTATATGAAAATTTTATAGCGCTATTATAGAATGAACTACTTCCACTACGTAGATAATACGTAGTGGAAGTCTACAACCTAAGTTGTAGACTTTAAAACGTTACAGTAGCTCCTCTATGAGTTCTTGTTAAACATTTTTTTTTTTTTTCACTTCAGTATATTTTAAAATGTATGGATCTACCAAAAGTAAGGATTTATAACTATCAAAAATAATTGAGTGATCCAATTGGTGGATCCGTATAGTTTAAGTAAGTGAATAATTGTTTAACAAAAACTAAAGGCCAACTCGGCCACCGCGTATATGACTCTCATATACGCGGTGGCCGTGGCGTTGGTTAGACCTTAGACTTAAAACACTTAGGTCCCTGGTTCGAACCCCGGTGTAACGTGTACCAATAAATTTTTAATCTAAAAAAAAATGTACATTTGTTTAACAACAACACTATAATGCCTTGGAGAACACTTTTGAGCTGTCGGTCCCTGTTTCACTATACCAACTTGTGAAACTGTTTATAGATGGATCATAATATATATTCTATAATATGAGCTAGTTACTTCTTTGGTGTAGTCTCATACCATCGGCTACGACGAAGGTGGGATTAGAAACCCCTGCGCTGGGTACCCTGATACCGTCTAGGCGGTCTCGGGCGTCGTTAAGGCACCCGTGATGATATATATAATAATAGAGTCACAGTTTGTAGGTCACGTGTTCAAACCCTGCTGTGTACTAATCAGTTTTTTTATAGTATTATGTATAGGTTGTGTGTATATAGTACAAGCCTAGGTCTGTGATGTAGCAATATGTATATATTATTAGTATTCAAAACAACCAGTTTACATAAAGGCACCCGACTATATTCTTATCCCGATAAATTATTGAACAGACAGAGTGTACCGCGTCGATCCGAATAGACACTTCAGTGACTTCAGTCTTCTTTAAAAGTATAAAAATAATGCTTTTACTCGTAGTTTGCAGAAAAGGCACTAGATTTTGTATAGGATTTATTGAAAAGATTGTAAAATGATTTTTATAGTAAACGTTTAGTATTAGAATTGTTAAAGGTTTGCCTTTATAAAAATATGTTTTTGTCAAATGCAGGTTCGTCCATAAATTATTATATAAATATTTTTTAAATGATAAAAAAACAAAGGAATTTTTAGTTTATTATTTTGATACAATATTAAAAATAATATTATTTGGTGCGTGCACCATCGACAGAGTCGTCGACTCAACAACAATTATATATATATATATATATATAGGGTGAATTTGAAAGGTTGTATTTTGACTAATATGAGGTTCTGCCGATCAAATCGAATAACTTTTGCCATAAAACCATGTGTTATAAAATGAAAAAAAAAATTGCCTAGAACCCTAGATAGTACTTAGGTAGACAGACAGTCATCACATAATACCACTCTACTTATATCATCATCATAATCATAAATAAAATAAATAAATATCATCACGGGTGCCTTTAGGGGTTTTAAATCCCACCTCGTCATAGCCGATGATGATGGTGTATGTCATCTTTATGCTTTAGCCTTTAAATACCCATATAAATTAAGTAGTACATATACATAAATATAACAAAAAAAAAAACAGGACCTTTAGGTAGACTATCACTCTACTCTACTTAAATCATCATTTTCTTTTATACATATTGATGACATCTTTATGCTTAGGCTTTTAAATAACTAAAAAACTAAGTCGTATTATTCATGCAAGTTCCTACCTCGTAGGTAAGCAATCTATATCTTCATAATACAGGCAAGTTTGTGGCTACCTTAACATCATAAAATTTATAGCCAACTTCTTACATTGTAAGTTATGATTAAAATTTTATGTCACAAGTTTACGTATTCAGTCCGTTTTTACAGCCAATCATGGCCTCCATATATTATTCCATAAAGTACTAATCTGAATTATTTGAGCGATTTTAATTACACCTGTGCTTTTACATTCTAAACCATGACGTAAAATACGGTCAAGTGACCTACTCATGTTTCGGTTTTAGTCTGTGGATTCACCGGTTTTCAGGAACTATTACATTGAATTGTTGAGTTTCTAGTCTTTATAAAAGCAGCGTGAGACTAAAATTAGACTCGTAATGTAAATTCGTCTTTTAGCCGCCCATTTCGAAACCTAATCGTTTAGCCGACATAGTGGGAGTTTTCAATGTTTTGAAACAACAATGTATTAATCGACCACATTTATGTATTTTGTACATATGCTCACCATCAGGTAAATACAAATCACATACCTGGAGCGCGCTCCAGAAAAAGAAAAAAAAACATATGGAGAAGGTAAATGAAACGGTTACATTGTGTTTCATAAATAAGCTGACTGAACATGCCTTGGTCGTGACAAAAATAATAAAAACTCTATAAATTATACCTTATTATACGCTGGTTACAAGTTTTATATATTTATTAATATATTATTGCAAGTTATGGTGCCTTTAGCAATAAAGCTATATCACTTGATCTTTAAATATAATAATTATACTGTTGTATATTTATTTTATAGTAGATATTTAAATATGTCGTGATTTTATTATTTTATTTGTTGCTATATTAACATCTGTACTAATATTATAAAGTGTGTTTGTTGGTTTGTTTGATTGAAAGCGCTAACTCAGGAATTACAGGTTTGAATTGAAAATTATTTTAATGTTGAATAGCCCATTTATCAAGGAAGGCTATAGGCTATATAACATCACTCTATGACCAATAGGAGCGGAGTAACAATGAAAAATTTAGCAAAAACGAGGAAAAATGATTGCTTTTGACTGCGTAAACGGTTAAAGTTAAGCAGACGAAGTTGCGCAGATAAGCTAGGTTTTTTAAAAATTCTTTATCAGATTAATCGTATATTGTTTTTTTCAAAGATAAAATGCAATGAAAAAAAATCCTGGTGGGCGCGGTGGGACTCGAACCCACGATACTCGCTTTCGCGGCAAGGTACTCAACTACTGCGCCAACCAGGTTCCATTCACCCCTTTATTAACGAAACTAGATAATATAATAATAAATATTATCACGGGTGCCTTTTTGGCTCGCGAGAACCGTTTTTTAATCGGCCTCAGGTACCCAGCGGAAGGATTAACCCGTCCTCATTTCGCCGATGGTATACCATCGGCGAAACAACAACGGAGGCAACACCTAAGTGACGAGCTTGTTGAGGTGTTTATCATTCTATAGCCTCGTTGTATAAAATGGGCACCCATCCCAGGTGGGCGATTCTCGCGCTTTCGAGATTCATCTCGATTCGAGATTTTTAAACGAAAAATTACTAAATATGCCATTTTTCCTTCAATATTTATATATTTATTATTTATTAATTAATATTTATTATTTATTTCGTTTAATGTTCGATATTTTTGAACGAAAAGTGGCATATTTAGTCATTTTTCGTTTAAAAATCTCGAATCGAGATGAATCTCGAAAGCGCAAGAATCGCCCACCAGGTCCGGCTTTGTTGTCATCTGCATAACTTTATTTTCAGTTATGCAGTCACTTAACCACTAGGCTGAGGCCTTTTTTCGGAGTTCAATGAAAAATGTTACAAAAACGGGGTAAAAAATCCTTTTGGGAGCTTGTGCGTGCCATGCGTAAATGGTGGGTTACGTGGGTTATGTCAGGTTACGCCGACGAAGGCTGGGGCCTTTTTTCGGAGTATCAATGAAAAATGTTACAAAAACGGGAAAAAAAATCCTTTTGGGAGCTTGTGCGTGCCATGCGTAAATGGTGGGTTACGTGGGTTATGTCAGGTTACGCCGACGAAGATGCGCGGATCAGGTAGTATCTTATAACAGTTTAACTATTATAAGTCACATCCACTTATCAATGGAGGATGCGGTTTTGAAACAGGACGTTAGTAACGAACGTCATTACAATTCAACTAAGCAAAGTAATTTAACCTTACTTTTTCCCTCGTGAATCATCAGTAAATAAATTTGTAACCATAGGCATGTCAAGAATTTAAATTTTAAGTGAATAAATGGGTAATGTATCTTTCAGGCAGGTCGGGTCGTGAAACTTATCTTTAATATAAAAAAAACGAACAAAGGCTAACCGATAAGTAATTGTTATCTGTACATGTATTTGATGATAAGATATTGTGATTGTACAGTCAGAAATAGCATTGTTAAATACAGATATAAAAACAGTGAAATTATATTGTAGTAGGTAATTATCTGTTTTTATGTCTCTATAACTTCGGTAGATCGACCGACCGGTTTCGTTACAGATGCAAAAACAAGTCAAGTGACCTAGTCATGTCTCGGTTTTAGTCCGCGGGTTCATCGGTTTTCGGGAGATAATTGCATTGATTTCTTGTCTTACTTTCAGGGTGGGTTTACGAAACGGACAATTAATTTAACGTTAAATGCAGCGAACCTCAAATTCGTCTTTGCCGCCACAAATTTCATAACCGCATCAGTTAACCAGCTAACAGCAATGTATTGATTGACCCCATTATTGAATTTTGTAGCTGTGCTTACAATCAGGTGGAAATATGGTCACATGCCGTGCTCCATTAAAAAGAAAATTAAATACTTACAGATTTTTAACCAACAACAATCCAGTTGGAAACATATTTTATTACCCTATTTATATCTAAGTATGACCTTTGACCAGCGGTGATCAGAGACAATTAAAACGGGTGACTCAATTCATTGTTTTTAGTTAAAAACTCAACAACAAAGCAAAACCTAACATTTTGTACAGTATATACGAGTATTTTATTACGGAATAATATATCCACTAAGATATATTATTCCGTAATAAAATATAAAATATACTCGTATTTAACAACTAAACAAATCGTCAAGTGACTTGGTTGTTTCGGTTTTAGTCTGAGGGTTCTGCTTTTCAGGAGACTGCATCGATTTATTGTCGATGTGATTGTTTCCTTTCAGTATTCGATTACGAAACGGGTTATATCGATGAAAAAGCAGAATATTAAAATATACTCGTAATGAAATTTATCTCTGTCGCTTATTTCGTAATTGCATCCTTTAGCCGGCATAGAAATGGGAGCGCTTAATGTTGTTTAACAACAATTATTATTCGAACCCATTCATGGACTTTGTAGGTCTCCTACCATCAGGTAGATACAAAGTCACATGCCGTGCTCTAATAAAAAAAAGTAAAGAGTATTTAATTAACCATTTAATGAGGCGAATGCGCGGGTTTTAATTATTTTTTTTAAAACTGCGCCACAACTGTCACTAAGAATGTGAAAATCACGTGGCACAATGAGGTTTATAACTTAAAAAAAACTTTTGATTCTGTATGTCGATTGTGATGAAATAAACGCAAAAAAAAATTTTTCAGTAATTCTATTTTGAATCAAATAAGTTACTTACATTACATGCATAACACACAAGCGAACAAACAAACGGACAAAAATTTATATTTATATTTGTTCACCTTCAATTACTTATTTCTCCAGTTCTTTTTTTTAATCTTTAATGTACAGACACTGATAGTCAACGATTTTATAATATGAATAAATATCGCTTAGCTACTCATTGTTTAAACAAAGTCGGCTTCCATCTAAAACCTACGTAATTGAACCTGATTAACCTTGTCTGTTATACAGCGACAAAAACATTAGTCTGAGAACGCTGGAAATGCTTTAGGTAACATAAATATTAAATTTACTTTCTGTGATTGGCAGAAAGCAAAGACTCTACTTTGCATTCCAGAACGTCTACTTCTCCAGACATACGCGCGGCATTTACGTCCTTATATACTTACCTATACATTATTTTATATACTTCAGCTTCCGCCAATGCACATAAATGAGCACATCTTTTTCGCGACTGCGGTAGGTATATGTACTTTAAAATTGTGTTGTTCGCAGTTACAATTTAATGCTAAGTATAAGTTTGGCATCGTTTCGCTATTAACGCGGGGGTTTTGCCAATAAATTAACGCAATTGCAAAAAAAAAACTTTTAACTCGTCGGTCTGGTTGCAAGATGCTGGGACTGCAATCTGTGAACGTGGGTGTGAGCTAACCGGTCTATAGGTGCCTGGCCTGAACTTTATAACTGACAAAAATGAAAAATAAAATCTTTGGAGCTTAGCAACTTTGTGTAGGTTTCAAATTGATAAAAAGGGTGGTGCCTTTATATGTAACACAGACCTGATGGTAAGCAGACCTACAAAATCCATGAATGGGGACAATCAATACATTGTTGCTTAACAGCATTTGCCCACTACACCGCCCGCCGGCTAAATGATACGGTTACGAAATGGGCGGCGATAAAGACGAATTGGAATAACAACTCTATTTTAATAGCCGTGCGCTGCTTAATCGTTAAATTTAGCTCGTTTTGTAAACGCACCCTGAATTGAGACTATCACCTCGACAAGATATCGATGCAGTAGTCTCCTAAAAACCTGTGTACTCACATAATTAAACCGAAACGTGACTTGATCGTTTTTGCATCTGTATGGGCGGTGGTAAAGGAACTGGTCGGTTGTAAGTATAGAGACCTACGTCCCACTTAATTCTGCGAGAAGAAACATATATACGAGTAGAATGCTAGTTTTCGTCGATCACTACATAACCACTGTTTTTAACATCCTTGGTGGCCGGGTTGGTTTGACTTTAGATTTAATAATAATAATAATATGTAGGGTAATTTACAGGTATTGCTCTGGTCACAAACTAATCTCTAGGCTTGCACTGGGTGTACTAGAAGCAACGATATAATACATATTATATTTTATAAACACCCAGACCATACAAATTGTACACAAAAAAAAACCTACTTATATTTTTTTGCCATGGGTGGGAATCGAACCCACGACCTCCGGATACAACGCCAAAGGCGCAACTACTATATACTATAAATATAATATTATATATACTATAAATATAATAGTATATTATTTGTATACTCTATTTCTTAAATGTAATTTACTGCACCTATCCTACCTACTTACTGCTTAATTTGTTCCAAAGGTTTGAGAGTGTTTGCTGGTAAAGAATGCCTAGCGGCATTAAGTCCGACTTTGTACTAAATTTGTGCAATTAAGTTTTTAAATAAATAAATACTAGTCTACGTAGGATTTAAAAACACTATACATTTTTTAGGCCCAAACCCTGGTGTATTGCTAAGTTTTATTAATGAACCTATCTACACTTATTTCACAACACCATTATAGTGTTTTGTAGAGAACATTGAGCTATTGGTCCCGCTTTTACTATGCCAACTTGTAAAATTTTATACATAAGTTATCGTTTCTATTTAAACATCGGGATGAGCTGGCGGTTCGATGTAGATTAAGTCGTCCAGGCGGTCTCAGGCGCCGAAAGGCACCCGTGATTTATTAATGAAGCATGACATGTGACTTTTTATCTAACAGAAGCTTACCTGATCCATGAATGGGGTCGATCAATGCACCTTTATTTAACAGTATTGATCGCCCCCACTATGTTGGATAAATGAAGCAGTCACAAAACGAGTGGCGTTAAAGATGAAATCGCATCACGTATTTTGTATGGACGTCTAATAGTCAGCAAGTCTATAAAGAAAGTTTAGCTGGTAGATAATGCCTAAGGTGTAAAGCTCGCCTAAGTGCAATAATATTAAGCTTTTGTGCGATAAATATGTTGTCATTATTTCAAGTATAGGTAGTATAGTAACATTATAGTAATATTACTACAATGGTAATAGTACATGGTAAAGGAGCTACAGTAGCTCTCTATATTTATCAACCAACAAGAGAGGTTTATTTGAAAAATAAAGCGATCCTATTTGTTGAATCCAACCAATCCTTACTAGTGACTATAGTAAAAACTGTTTATTAAAACAAACTGGTGGTAGAGTCACTGAAGTATAGGTAGTAATAGTACTACCTACACATCAGTAACCTTTTAAGCCGGCTGAATATTGAAATGGTATTTAATTATTTAATCCAACAATGGACACGACTGAAAGAAAATACAGAAGGCGTGCAGCGGATTAGATTAGCTAAGATAAGATTAGTGAAGTCGCGAAGTAACCGCGCCGCCTTACCCGCGTGCTCTCGGCCGGCGCCTGTCACATGAGTGTACCAATTACCCTTTCTACTGCAGTTCTAAACTAATTAAACGGAACTTTTATCTCTTAATTCTGACTAAAATATCATTGTCGGCTTACTTAGAATCTAGTAGTAAGTTGCACGCAACGTAGTTTTTAGAATTTTATAAATTTAATTACGTTATTTTAAAAAAGCCGCCCCAGCCTAGTGGATAATTCACTGCGCAACTGGTAACAAGGTTAAGCAGATTAACAAGGCCGGACCTGGGATCGGTGACCGCTTATACAACGAGGCTGTTTCTTCATAAACACCGCAACAAGCTCACCACTTGTTAGGTGTTGCCTCCGAATACTATCGGCGAAACGAGGACGGGTTAAACCGTCCACGGGTACCCTGAGGCTGTTTAAACGGTTCTCGGGAGCCAAATAGGCACCCGTGATGGTATTTTTCTTTTCTTTTTTAATTACATTATTAGCATTATACAGAGTGAATTTGAAAGGTTGTACTTTGGGCTAATATGAGGCTCTACTAATCAAATCCAACTCTTCCCGTAAAGCCATGTGTCACAAATGAAGAAAAAAGTTAGCTTCAAATGGTCATCATACAAATTGGTCGTGTTAATATAACTAGTTTGTATAAAGAAATTTTTTTTTTTCTTTTTCGACGCATGGTCCCTGGGAAAAATAGTTCAATTGGATCAATAGAACCTCATATTAGCCCAAAGCACAACCTTTTTAAAGTCTCCACGTATATTTGTTGGTTTGTCCGTAGATTTAAAAATCTTAGGTCACGTTTTCAAACCCAGTTGTTGCTGTCGGTCCCAGTTTCTTTATACCAACTTACGTAACTGTTTAAAACACCGTGATAAACTGATGTTCACTTGTTCGGTGTAGACTAGGTTACGACATGGTGGGTACCCTGAGGCCGTCTAGGTGGTTTCGGCGCCGCCCGTAAGGCACCCATAATGGTACTTTTTTGTTTATTTATTTAATTTGTTTAATAATACAACTAATCTAAGTTTCGCTACAATAAATAGTGAAAATGTTTATAAGGTTATTTGAAAAACTGCGACGAGCTTGTTACTACACTTGTTTGGTGTAGCATCGGTTACAACGAGGTGGAATTAAAGCAAGGAACCCTGAGGCCGTCTAAGAGGTAGATTTCAGAGAGAAATGCATGTAATTTCATATGATCCTTGCATAGTCACATTTGGCTTTCTCTACAATGTAGAGTCAAAATTCATGCTATGAGTCAACGCGAGAAATAATGTCTAAATTGAATGAGGCTTACAAGTTCCCTTTCTTAAACAGTAATATATGATAATTATATATTATAGTGCTTGTAATAAGTACTTTGTCATAGTGTTATTAGACGTTAAAGAAGGTGGGTAGGTTGTAAATATAGAATATTTGTATTTAATATGATCATTGTCTAGTCACATTTGGGTTTTTCTACAATGTAGAGTCAACGACAATAGGAAAATACTTAATGATGGAATTGAACTACTTAAAAAGTAATAGATCATGAATAGTAATAATTTCTGAGTTTTGAGATTATTTACGACTGGTTGCAAAATCTAAACAATATTTTAAATATCATTTGACATTAATAATGAAATGAGTAGGTGGACAATGAAAATAAAGAGTGATATATCACACGATCATTGCATCGTCACATTATCTACAATGTAGAGTTAACACCAAGCTGAATAAAAAATAGTGATTAAATTGAATGAGCCATAGTAATAATGGTTGCATTTTGAAAGTAGTTGCGAGACCGGATGGATCTATGAAAACCTGAAGGCGTCTCTAGAGGTCTGCGAAGAGTATGAATATTTATCGCGGCGAAGCGTGTGCCCCGGGGGCCCAAGTTCGCGGGCCGGACTAAGGCGGGCTGCACCCTACTAATGCAATGATTCATATTCGGTTTGCGGCGAGTTGAACGTCTTCCATTATTGTCATTCATCGGACAGAGGAAGTGGGCGGCAGGGGCGGCGCGGCGAATGCCCCCCGCTCGTTCGGCAGTCGCTCGTCGACACTCTCGTTGTAAGGACGCGAGAGTTGTGATGCAAGTTGCTCTCTGACACTACGCGGCCGTGTGTGTGTGCGTGACGACCGCGAGATCCGCGAGTGCAGTCCCCGACAGTGCGCTCCCCCGCAGCATCCGACCCTCCGCTGGTGCACCGCAGCCGACCGGCCTACCAGCTTTCAAGCGACCGGTGAGTGACACGTGCCATAATGACTGTGCATTTTTCAGTAATTTTCAAAAAAAAATGTAAAACAATTACGTCATTAAAGCAATAAATATTAAGTGACTGAAGTTTTTAGCTGTGATGTTGATAAACAGTGTCAGCTTTCGTGCGCTCGTAGCAACTTCATGTACCAAGAACGTTTTCAATTAAAAACCACTTGTTGTTGAATTCTTTTCCATTTACAGTTTTGTAATTGACGTTTAGGCGGAAATCGTGAAATTTTTGTGTAATGCATTTATGAAACCTGGTTTTCAGGGCTACATCAACGTTTGGATTATATAGTTAAATATTTCGCAACTACCCCCAACAACGTAATATAATCGCGCGAGTATCAGCTGATTGCCGGTAACTTGTAGGTAGGTAATAATGTTATTAAATTAATAAATATAACTAAAAAAATGTCGGCAAAATATCCACCTGCAATACAGGTACGGTAACAGTGATATCTCTTATCAATCTGCTCTTGCGAAGGTCGGCGATAAAGCGATAAGCAACGACTCTACTTGCAATGGGACCTGTGCTATACGGTTTTAATACCAACCGACATACGTGAGTGCTTTTCAATCAAAAACCTTTATTACTGAAAAGCAATTGCAGATTTTCTCCTTTTTCTTTATGTTGGTCTATAAATTTTTAAACGGTTTCAATTTTGTTTAGATTTTTTTCACTTAAATTTTATATTTAAAAACCGTTTTCTATTATAGTGTAAAAAACTACATAGTTATATAAGAAATTTTATGTAGAGTTCCTACAATGCAACAATATTTCTGTTTATCTCTTTAAGCAAATATCAATGTGAATATATTTTCTATACCAATTAGGTATATAATTTATATATGTATAAGAAATATATTTGTTCAGGTAGTTAGTTAGCCTGAAAAGCATAATCTGATTTTAATCTTTATTATCGTAAATAATTAATTAATTAATCGTTTCAAAGTATTTTATTATTATTATTTACGTAAGGTAACAATAGTTTTAATTACCCGTAAAGTTAAATACAACGGTTAATGGTTTTTCTGAAATACTAAAACGTACCTACTAAAATTTTTACTGCTCGATTAGGCGTGCACTATAACTACAGTATAACAAAATATTACGACGTTTCGCAGATTGTTCTACCCGTGACTATGATCACTATGCAAAATGGGACCACAGAATCGGTTTGAAATAGGGCAAAAAGATATGTACCATACATCTACGCGCTGAAAATAATTAATAAGACCATTTTTTCATTAGCTCAAAAGTTGGTCGAATAATGAAAGTTGTTCATATTCATAAGTAGTACTCTTTGTGAAGTGTTGTATTGTATATAGGATTTTGTTATATCGCATAATTAAAGTTGTTCTTATACAATATATATTGTAATATACTTTATATAAGTATACTCTGTATATAGGATTTTTGTTCCTTCCGGTATACTTTAAAAAAATACTCTACATTTCTTAGTTTTATTAAATATAAAATACATATTAGGTAGGATGGTCTTTAGGTGGAAGGAAGGTCTCTATAAATTTGTTAGGCCGACCGATCGGTTTCGTTACCACCGCCCATACAGATGCAAAAACCGTCAAGTAACCTATACTGTACTCATGTTTTGGTTTTAATCCATGGGTTCACCGGTTTTCAGGAGATTACTGCATCGATTTCTTGTCTCCTTTCAGGGTGCGGTTACGAAATGGGTTGAATTGACGGTAAGGCAACGAGTATATTAAAATATACTTGTAATGCAATTTGTCGCCGCCCATTTCGTAATCGCATCATTCAGCCGGCATAGTGAGAGCGATCAACTTTGTTTAAGAACAATTATTGATCGACCCCATTCATGGACTTTGTAGGTCTGCTCACCACCAGGTAGATCCAAATACAAATGCCGTGCTCCAATAAAAAAAAATCATAAACTTCATATCCGAGCTGGACCCAAAACTCTAAATTGGTTTATTATAACGTTATTACTGTAGAGTAATAGTTAAGGTATAAATTATTTAATAGTTAAAAGTAATAATAACTTATTACTTTTAACTATTAAACTAAAATATAATTTAATTTTGTCAGTTTGGGGCGCCAATTCACTTTATATCTCTACCTTTAATGTAAATTTGGGAATTAATTAGGTAATTATATTTAAGTACAATAGGTCTTTTACATTAATAGTTATTAATTAAAAGTCCATAATGTATGATACATAGATAACTATTGCCATTCTGTAACTTGTTTGTAATAGATATGTCTTATAATAACCTACAAAAAAAATGAGCGGAAGTGAGAATTCGGTCCACCCGTTTTGGAGCTACGATGGTACAGACAGACAAACAAACCAAGGGGTCAAACTTATAACACCTCTTTTTTCGTCGTGGGGTTAAAAATAAGTTTTAACAAAAAAAGGTTTTTATATAGGGTGTTTAAAAAATAAACTAAATACCAAAGAAAAAATTATAAATTTTAAGTGTACCTATAATACTAATACTTACATATATATTTTATAACACTTCATCATTTAAATTAATTCGGGTATACCATATTATTATATTGCATATTAATATATTTTTTACGTTACTATTACTACCTAAAATTTTCCATTAATATGTTTTCTAAAAAAAAAGAAACTAAAATGTAGAGCCAATGGATCCAGTGCTAAATAAAAAAAAAAAGAAGAATGCCAAGCCGATCGTTAAATAATCGGTCATAGAATTGTCAATAAGGTCGATTCATCGAGCAAGAATGCAGGACGCATTAAGGGTAAACAGGCTCCTGATCTCTTCTACAAAGAGTATTGACACGCGATAAGGCGTATCTGCATTTACACTAATGTACTATCTGTGAGACTGCTGTACAACGATGTACATGTCACATCCATTATCGGGCGGTTAGAGCGTTTAGTTGTCGATAAGGAAATGTATAGAGTAGAAGGGTTTCTGTCTCGCCATGGAGACGACAATGACGTCTTTTTATCATTTGCTTTTAATCAATTTGTGCTAATGTGGCTTGGTATTTTTATTAGAGGGCTGTTCCAAATAACGTGTTATATTTTTTATTTATTTTGGAACAGCCACTAAGGGCAGTAGGAATAATAATAGAAACCTAACTTAAGCTTTTTCGTAGCATAATAGTTTTATGAAAATATTAATATATAATATATGTTTTTGTGGCAAGACTATTATTAATTTTCTACAAATAAGTATATGTAATTAGGTAATAAATAAATTATAATTTCCTTAACAATTACCACAAGTTTTTGCCAAACAATTTTTACTATAGTCGCTAGTATCTAACTAAAGATAGAAATCCAATAAGAGAGATTTATTTAAAAAAAAAAACTATCTATAGTTATTAGTTATAGTTTGTTTTCAAAACCTTATGGTGTAGCATCAGATTCAAAAACCGTCAAGTGACCTAATCATGTTTTAGTTTTAGTCGAAGTTGTAGTCACCTTTTAGAGAGCAGTTACCAAGCGGGGCAACCTATAAAATAAACTATTACTATTTTATATATTATAAAAATAGAGCTCTTTTATTTTATTAACTAAACCTTTTGCAATATAACTTAGGATACTGATAAATAATTGTACTTTATTCATTCTTAAGTATCGATAGTCGCTAAAAACCATTTTATCTTATCGAAAACAGCTGATATAAAAATGCCGCTTATCGCAACTTATCAGATATAAGTAGGATACCGAACCAGATATTTTAGTCCGATATTTTAGCTTAGCTGGTCTGACTAATATTGTTTGTTTGAACACAAAGGACGCCGTCAAAGATATTAGAGGTTGTCGACATCATAACTCGATCCATCACAAGTTCCTGTGACATCAAAACAAATCTTAAAAGGTCGCGCAAAAAGCAAAAGGACGTTCTTTTACAAACAACGGTAGTTTTCTTACAAACAACGGTAGTTCTCTTACTAACAACGGTAGTTATCTTATTAACAATAGTAGTTCTCTTACTAATAATGGTAGTTCTCTTACAAACAACGGTAGTTCTCTTACTAACAAAGGTAGTTCTCTTACAAATACAGTAGGTGGGCGGTCTTTATAACTTCGCTAGATAGAACGACCGGTTTCGTTACCACCGGCAAACACCGTCAAGTGACCTAGTCATGTTTCGGTTTTAGTCTGTGCGTTCTCTGATTTTTAGAAGCTTACTGCATCGAATTATTGTTGAGGTGGTAGTCTCTTTTTAAAGTGCGGTTATAATTAGATGATATTAAAATACGAGTAGACTCGTAAGGCAATTTCGACTTTGTCGCCGCATCATTTTGTTATTAAACATCAATGCTTTTAACATATTCATTCATTGACTTTGTATGTCTGCTTCCCATTAGATAGATATAAAGTCACATGCTGCGATAAAATAAAAAATATAACGCGGTTAGTAATATTTTCTCACACATGAACGCGCATAGAGGCGTATACTTGAGTTAGATTGCTAATGCGAATCCGCATCGGCGTCGGCGCGTTCGTTCACTTCACGCAGGCTATATTTAGTGGCAGCAGCGGCCACCGGAATGCAGTCAGCCGGGCGCCTGACCTACCGCAACCTAGCTGTCACAGTTTGGGCGCACGCACCGATCGCTCACGAGGATCTGCCAGCGAACACGTACGCGACAGCACTCGGTCCTTACACTGCTAATTACACCAGTTGACCCAATTAACAATCGGAACGCACCCATAGATAGATGCGTTCCGATAGCTCTCTACAGTTTCATTGGAATTATCAACATCCGGAGCTCATTAAATAAACTAATCAGTTAATTTTCTGTGAATAAAATCATTTGTAAATGGGATTTAGTTATGAAATTATATTTTCATTAATGTGTTATTTTATTTATTAAGTTTGGTATGTATTCATTTTAAATTAACGACTTATATCATTATCATTGATTTTAGTTTGTTTTACTTTTAATTAACGGTCAAATATAGTTATTGAGCTTAACAGTCATTTTAAAAAAAAATATATGTCAAAGAATATGTAAAAGCCTTCTATTTTTTTTAGTAACATAATCCTAAAAACATGAACCGACAGTAATTTTGGTTTTATTAGTCACCCTATTACTACTGTTTTACCACTTAATACCATTTAAGTATGAGTCACTAAAATAAAGCGCAACTCATACAGCCTATAGTTAAATATGTATAAAAAACGTACCACGGGTTCCAGATATATAAGAGTTACGGATGATAGATATAAAAGAAATTATAAGATATAATGGGTCATTATTTTATCAAAAATATATTTTGAACTTTAGACCTGTTTACTCCAAAGGTCAACTTATACTGTTTAATTAACACTCACTGTAAACGTTTTTGTTATTTGTTAATAATTTAGCTTGTTTCAACATATCTTTTCCAGTACAAATTATTTTATGTATAATTATGGGATTTTTTTTTATTAGGGCACGCCATGTGACTATGTGGTATATTAATGGGATGATCAATGTTGATTTTTACAGCATTGATCGTATTTTTTTCAAATCAACTGCCGTATCGTAACTGGACCCTAAAATAAGACTACCACCTAGACAGTAGTCTATGCCGTAGTCTCCTAAAAACCTGAACATAACACTATAAACCGAAATATGAATAGGCCAATGACATTTTTTCATCTTTACGTGCGAAGCCAAGTTACGATTTAATGTAATAAATATTGTATAGGTATTAATAATTAAAATATTAATTATTAATATAAAACATTAATTTGTTTTAAATAAAAAAAATACCTAGACTATACTATGCTTGTAACTAAATAACAATAGGTACGTTATTTTATTTATTAAAATAAAATAAGAAGATATCTTGGTCCACCATTTTTTCTATAACTAAATATTTTTAAGTTTTATTTTGTTAAGTTATCATTATTTATTATTTATGCTAACGTTTTGATTTAATATTTCTCTATATTCATTACATATTACCGTTTTAGAATTATTTATGAATCATTGGTAATTATTTGTAAATGTTTCCTTTTCATAACGTATTGCGTGGGCGGTCGGTATTATCTCCAATCCAATTTGCTACCGGTTACTTAGGTATTCTAACAACAAGGTAGTTTGGTTGATAGTCCGCCTATGTGGTCTAGTGATTATGACTTTCCTGTATCCAGAGGTCGTGGGTTCGATTTCCACTCTTTGCTAAAATAATATTGGTACTTTTTTCTGTACAGTTTGTTATGGTCTGGGTGTTAGTATACATAGTTCAAGCCAAAAGCTTAATTTCTCACCAGGTCAAGTTTTTTTTAATGGGTCTTGGCATGCGACTTCTTATCTACCTTATGGTAAGCAGAACTACAAAGTCCATGAATGGGGTCGATATCAATATTGTTAAACAACAGTGTATTGATCGACTCCTCTATGATGAAATTACGAAAATATGACAATTTGCATAATACAAACGCCCGTTTCGTAACCGCAACCTGAAAGGAGACTACCACCTCGGGAAACACCTCGATTTAAGGTTAACTGAAATAATTTCATGTTTTCTAACCACAAAACACAGCCTGAATTGCCAGAAGGTTAAAAAACTTCAGACTCCAAACCCGGCTGTTTATCGCGGCTTAACTTCAATGACGTCAAACGCCCACGAAGAATTCCTACATCACACAATGTATACGTTCTCGATAAATCAATAATACTAAGTAAGTGAAAATGTAAATACAAGCAAACTTTTTTCAACAGTTTTCTTAAGTTAACGTCGGTAGAGATTATTTTCTAATCACGTATATATATATACTGAATAAAAATATTAGACAAACGCATAGGTACATATATATTAATAAAAAATTTGGCTTCCCCATACAAATTGGTCAGTTTAACATTACTAGTTTGTACGGAGAAGACACTTTTTTTTCATTTTCTACACATTGAACAACTTTTCGCATGGAACGGAAGAGTTGTTCGCTTTGATTAGCAGAGTCACCATTGTCGTAAAATTTGCTTCCGTGTTAAAATAAAATATATATCAAGTTTTAATATACTTTCGAAAATCACCCTATTTCTCCTATATTAGTATATTATAATAATAAATAAAAAAGTAGGTACTATTTATATCATAAGTTTTTATTTATTTATTTATAAACTGAAATATAAAAGACTTTATAAACTGCTCACGTAATACAAGCGGAGAGCAGATCAGCTGAATCAGACAAACCACCAGAGCGGTGCTTATTCCTAAAACTAATCGCAATGTAGAAACTAGACCGCTTTTATAAGTTGACCTTTTTTAATAAACAACAACCACACAAAAATTCCTAAACAATATATTTATGTTCTTAATAAAAAAAATACCAATTTAATCGCAGTTGCATTTCATAGACCAGAATAATAATGTTACATTGCTGTAACACTATTATAACTAAAGTTATAATGTTATGTAGCAGTAATTATTATATTATAAGTTATTATATAAACCTTATAACTTAACCTTGCCTAGTATAAATATTGATGGTAATCATACGTTGCCCAATAATATTTAAAAATATTGGACACAAAATAACTGCGCTGTGGATGCACCAAAATAATTTAAATAAAGCTTATTTTTTATATTAGTATAGGTATTATATATATAATATGTAGGACAAATTACACGTATTGCTCTAGTCACAAACTAAGCTCTAGGCTTGTACTATGTGTACCACAAGCAACGATATAAAACATATTATATTTTATAAATATATATATATATCTTTACGCCAAGACCATTACGGGGTAAACAACTTGCCTTGGTGGGTGTCTTGTCCCGCGCCCGTTAACCCTTCACTTCACTTAGGACAAACGAGTGTTTAAATAAAGTTCCGATTAAACGATTTTTATTAATTAAATAAATAAATAAAATTGGGTTGTCTCGATCAGATTAATACGACTTTACTTTACAACTACGTTTGAAATTACCACTTTAAATTTACACTTTAACTACTAGCATAACAAATTTATACGATGACATAAAACATAACAAATTAATTAAAATACGATTTATTGCGTCAGCAACATAGGTTACAGCAAACCTAATAAACATTAAGCTAAACTGAAGCCTGAAATAAGCCATATAGCCTTTTCTTCTGCAAATAGACTGCCAGGCTTTAGGCGACGAACTGCCTAGCCTAGTGCGTCTATCAACGGCGCCATATAGCTCAGACGCCGTTATTAAATATACGATTGATCGCGCCAGTGTCGTTCTTCGTCCTATAAAACTACGCCTCTATCTTATGTAATGGCATGACTTCAATGTAGCTAGGACTTTTCTACGACTACTATACAGCTAACAATGCTTTGAACCTAATGTGTTTTAACATACTACATTGTATTTTGAAACTTTGGGTGTATGAAAGCAGCTTATTGTCTAACCACTGTATCACGTTAAGATTTTTTTTTGTTAAATTTCGGAATTGATGTGGTTAGGTGAAATATATATTTATAACTAGCTATGCCTTGCGGTTTCACTCGCCATTAATTTAAAATAAATCGGATGTAAAATTAAATAAAAACAAAAATTTTACTCGCTAATAATATAGCTTTCTATAGATGTTTTTTTTAACTGTACAGTAGTTTTTGGTTTATCTACTAACAAACAAAATAATTTATTATTTTCTCGTCATAATTTAACTAGTATAGATATATATTATTTAAATATGACAAATATGTTTTGGGGCTTCTTTCATGACTTAGGTTTTTAACTAGCTAAATAAATGAATCAAACCAAAAAAATGGTTTTAAGAGTCTAAATAAATGGAAAAAGTCTAAATAAATAGAATTATAGTATAAAATTTATAAAACATTGTTGAGGTGCGTCTAAATAAAGTAAAACTTAGTTCATTTAAAGTTTCGTATTTGTGTAAGTTTAAATATAGTTTGTTTATGAATAACACCGTGTTACAAGGATTTCTAAATATAGGTATCTAAACTTGATTTATTTATTAATGTTGGATTTTAAAGTGGGAGGTCTTAATAAAACTTCTGTCGGCCTTTGATTATATGTACCGCCTACGCAGAAGACGTGACCTAGTAATTTCAGGAGTCTGTTCTAAAAAAATACATCTTTTTTTTTATAGAGCTATTAATAATCTACTAATAGAACTTGTTGGGTAGCCTTCTATTAGGATGTGATTACAAAACACGTAGTCAACAAGTAGTCAGTTTGAAATATTGTCAAATTTACGTTTTTGGTGGGTCCCGAGAGCCTTATGGCTACCGCCACAGCCTTAAGGTACTCAAGTTAGAGATTTAATTATCGAGTCTACTCCAAACAAGTGGCAAGCTCGTCGCGGTATTCACACGTAATGTGATTTGATCTAGCTGTTGGTAGGCAGATCTATAGAAAGCCCATAAATTGAGTCGATCCATCATTGATCCATAATTGTTCAAAAGCATTTATCGTTTCCCTAAGTGATTCAGTTACAAAATGGGCTGCAGACAAGACGAATTACCATTACCAGACTACTTTAATATCCTCGTTACTTTATCATCATTCAACTACCCTTTTCGTAACTGCACCCTGAAACTACCACCTCGACAAAAAATCAATGCAGTTGTCTCCTAAAAACCGGTAAATTTCTGAATAGGTCAGTCAGCTTTGCAAAATTATAGAGACGTCACATAAAATTCCATTAAAGTTGTATTTAACAATTTAATAGGTTATTTTCACCGTGCTAGTTTTTAAATTTCAATCTAATAGAATTTCAGTATGCTACACGTTCCTCGAATGTTTTGAAACTTTCCCTTTTCGTAACTGCACCCTGAAACTACCGCCCCTACAAGAAATTAATGCAGCCTGTTTCCTGAAACCGGTGAATTTTTAAATAGGTCGGTCGGCACCTAAAATTCTACTTAGATTTATATAAGATGTATTTTACAATTCAATTGGTAATTTCTACCATTTGGTATTATGTTGCAATGTAGTTCTTAAATTTTAATCTAATAGAATTTCAATATTCTGCACGTTCTTCGAATGTTTTGAAAACTTTAAACTAGTTACTGTTTGATGTTTCTACAACAGAAATTCTTTAGCAAAGCTCAAAATACATCTATGTTATTATAACTATTAAGAAGCATGGAACGCCAAACTTTAGCGGGAAATTATTCAAGAATTTCATTACGTGTTCTAATGCGAAATATGCGCATAGACATCGTTTGCTAAACGTCAAAGCATTCTCATCCTTATACATTCATATACTAATAATAATACATACTATATATACTACCAGTTTTCGGGAAATATTTAAAATTATTAATTCAAATTTCTGGGCAGAAGGATCGATTTTAAAGGAAGAACACCATCCTTAGATGTGGTTGTGGAACGCTTTATTAATGACATCAACAAGGTAGATCAACAGCCAATTAGTAATGTCAAGAAAGCTTGGATTTATGACAACTACCTAATATCTCGTCTAACATGGCCTTTTCTTGTATACGACTTCAACAAAACTCATCTGGTAAATCTGGATGCAACTGTCATAAGAAAACTTAAGTCTTCGCTTGGATTAGCACAGGGCGCTGACTCCTCTACGCTGTTCAGGGGACAGTAACAATTTGGGATGAATTTTAAAAAGCCATCTGAGCTGTACAAACATCTACGTGTAACCAAGCAACAAATCCTGAGTAACTCTCGGGATAATCTGATTGCATCTCACCCAAAAGACTCATTGGCCTCTGAGATGGAGCCAAGACTGCAGTTTCATAAATCATTTATGAGCGGTGCCCAGATCAGCAAATGGGGATTAGGTTGGAAGAAAAAGGAATGTGATAAAGATGTTATTAAATCTTTCCTTAGGGAAGATGAAGAGCATGGCTACAGAGTTTACGCGATGACCCTAGAAGTACAGAATGAATGGCTTCCTTTAGGGGAAGTTTGTATTCCTCCAGCCCTGAAATGGCGCACACTCATGTACGATTGGTCTCCGGCACTTATTAAGTTCTATCTTAATGCCTTTCAAATGTCCCTACCTGACCAGAGTAATCTGGTAAGAAGGGGGAAGGCAACAGATAAGACATGTACATTGTGCGGTGTTGCTGTAGGGACTGCCAGACATATACTTGCTGGGTGCAAAACTCTACTTGAAAAAGGTTATTACGGAATATTCGCACCGACATGATAAAGTTCTAGAAATTATTCGTGAAGCTGTAAGTCTCAGTATTGCTAGAGCCAGAAAAGGATTATCAACAAATGCTAGAGCCAGAAAAGGATTATCAAAGAAACTACTTTTGTAAAGGAGGGACAACTCAAGAAAAGTCGAAGTAAACCTTTCTCAATCCTGGACAAAGCACAAGACTGGAAAATATTAATGGATACATTCAAAATACATTACAAGATTCCAGACGAACTAGCAGTTTCAGCCTATAGACCGGACATACTGGTGTACTCTCGGTGCTTAAAGAAAGTAATACTTATAGAAGTCACCGTTCCGTGGAAAACAAATATACCTAAGGACCACAACATCAAGTCGAACAAATATTTTGATCTCACAAACGAAATTACTAGAAACGGATTTAAAACTCAACTTTATGCAGTAGAAGTTGGTGCAAGAGGAATTCCAGCAAAGTCTTTGCACCGTCTATTGAAGGATCTTGGCCTTCCGAGAACAGCCGTCGGAACTTTTATGGAGCGTGTTTCCAGGATGGCGCTAACAGGATCATATAGTATTTGGTTGAGTAGAGAGGGTAGTGAACAGTGCAGGTGAGAGTTCAAAAAGCCTTTAAACCTACTTCGCGGTCTCAAGTCCGGGAACCCCTGCCTTTCAACTACGCGATGGATCCGGCACCCGCACGGTGAAACCATGGTTTGCTAAGAACATTGTCTCTCTCTCTTAATTAATTAAATTAAACAGATATGACCAATAAAGATAGATAAAGAAAAAAAAAATTTGGAGCACGACATGTTTCTTTGTATCTTCCTGATGGTAAGCAGACTACAAAGCTTATGGATAATAAAGAAATAATGCAATGAAAAAAAGAAATAATGAAAAAAGATACATATTAAAATATATGTATCTTTTTGCATTTTTTCTTGTGAAGATTTTTAAAATAATACTATATAATAAATTAAATTTATGTATAATAGCAATGTGTGTATGTGTAATATATAGGCCTGAATTTATGGTACTGAAGTCAATCGTTGACTTCACCGCGGTTTTTTTTTTTCTCGGAATTCAACTTATATACTTACATGAATATTTAAATAATTGACATTAATATTTTGTCGAAAAATCTATAAAATATATTAATTATGCTGAATAAAACTGAAAAAAAAAATTCAGCATACGTAAAACAATTTATAAATTAGTTTTTTTTTCAGCATAAATACTTTATAATTCTTTCGACAAAATGCTAATGTTGATCCATATCCAGCAGCTCGTGCGAACAAAATAGGCGCGGTGTGTCAAAACTTTTGCATTGTAATCAGGCCCAAATTAATAGAACATGATTTTAATAAACCTTACAATATTTACTGCGGGACTAAATTATTTTAACACTTTATCGGGTAGGATATTAAAAACAAATTTATAGGCAAATGTATTTGTATATTATTTTACAAATACATTTTCATTTTAAGAATGGTTCAATCTGAAAATATGAAAGAGTGCAAAAAAGGCGCATGTGCACTGAAATTCCACACAGCTGAGCGTGTAACTAATATATAAATACTAATATTATAAAGAGAAAAGATTTGATTGTTTGTTTGTTTCGCATAAATTGTGTGATTATTTTGTCTACAAATGTGGAATTGACAGAGAAATCTTTATGACTATCCCAAGTGATAGCGGTGTTCAGTGATCTTCGTTATGTGTGCGTTGAACTAGGTTTGTAGTCGAACGCATCGCTGATACGTTTTCTCAGATCATGTTTTTGATTACGACTAGAAATCGAATTGTTGAGAAAATTCTCGGAATCAGATCCTGAGAACCAATAGAAAACCTTATATGAGTGCCGCGGCCCACAGCTAATTCAAAATAATAATACAACTAAATTTTAATAGCCTAAGAGATTACTATGTACATCCTTTGTGTTTATCGTGTCCTCGTTTATTGCAAATTTAATATTTAGATATATGTTTAACCCTTAATCGGAAATATCTGAATCGATATTTTGGCCAACATAACTGATTTAAAACTACATAATTTCTAAAAAGGTTTTTTAAAACATCCATTTAGGATTATTGGTGTATTAAAATAAGTTTTGTATAAAATAAAAACCAACTTTAATTGAGCAACGACCTTAAATATTAATACTTTTTAACTTTTAATCTTAGGACCCATATTTGGTAGTAATTTTGTGGTCCTAATTTTTAACATATTATAAAATACAAAAACACTTACACTTGAATGTATATCTTTTTCATGGGGTTTTATATTGCGCCGAAAGTTCTGCACCCACCGCAGCGTACGACATAATAACATCTGAGGCTCTACCATGGGTTTGCGCATTGTAGCAACGTAACGTATTCATATATACGTGAGCAACAACCAATAGGGCCGCTTTCTTTATTTTTGGTAACAGGATTGAATAAAGCGATCCTATTGGTTGTTGCTCACATATACGTAAATGAAAACGTTACGTTGCTACAATGCGCAAACCCATGGTAGAGCCTCAGATAGGCGCGCAAGAGTGTAGTGTCGCGCGCTTCAATATATTTTTCTTTTGTTGTTGTTGGGTCCAAATGGACCTATGATTCCGGTTAAGGGTTAAGAAATGATATTTTATTCTTTTGACCGCCTCTGTAGGCCTAGTGTGAGTTTTTTTAACGTTTACTTTCGCGTTAACTATACTACCGCGTTAACATTTTGACCAATCACACGAACGCATTTCTAGTTCTCAAAATTTCCGCTTGGAGCGCTGAACCATTTCCCATACAAATTTTAGTTAACTTAAACGCAAAGTAATAGTTAGAAAACTCACACTAAGGGTACTGTAGACTAGTGGTTGAGCCTTTGGCTCGTTGTGTCCGATCCCCATCCACGGCAAACAAAAAAATTGTAATTATATTTTTCTGTACAGTGGGTCATGTTCTGGGTGTTTATAAAATACAATATATATTATTATAGTTGTTTCTGGTACACATATTACAAGCCTTGAGCTTAGCTTGTGACCCAGGCATAATTGTCCATAATATTAATATTAGTGTTATTTATTTCCCCAAGTACCCTTTCATTTAGTAATCATCATTCAATATTTATTTTTATCTGCAAAAGGATTAATAAAATAGTTACACAGCAATGCAAACGCCTACGAGTTGACGTCAGAGACTGGACGACAATGTTATCGACTCACTACACTTATTATTTTAGATAAAGCGTGCGTTGCCGAGCAAAACCTATGATAGCTATCATAAAACTAATATTATATAATACATAATTACTGTATTTATAAGAATTGCATTTTGTTGCCGCCCATTTCATAACCGACATAGTAGCTCCTACTGTTCCATAACAAAAGCGTATTTGATCGACTCCATTTTTTTTAGTTTATTGTTATATAGGACATTTTACACATATTGCCCTGGTCAGTGGTCGTGGTGGCCTAGTTGGTTAGACCTTGGACTTAAAAACACTTAGGTCCCTGGTTCGAATCCCAGTGTGTACCAATGAGTGTGTACAAATGAATTTTTAATTAAAAAATCTATGTACATTTGTTTGACAACACCACTATAGTGCTTTGGAGAGCACGTTAAGCTGTCCCGGTTTCACTAAACCAACTTGTGA
The DNA here is from genome assembly GCA_947458855.1 of Monopis laevigella. Classification (NCBI taxonomy): domain Eukaryota; kingdom Metazoa; phylum Arthropoda; class Insecta; order Lepidoptera; family Tineidae; genus Monopis; species Monopis laevigella. The sequence continues at coordinate 20,983,659 of OX381580.1, read as the reverse complement.
AACTGTTTATAGATGGGTTATTGAGTCTATTCAAAACATCGCAACGAGCTAGCCACTTGTTCGGTGTAGACTCATACCATCGGCTACAACGAGGTGGGATTAAAACCCCTCCGCTGGGTACCCTGAGCCGTCTAGGCGGTCTCGGGCGCCGTAAGGCACCCGTGATGATACATGCCCTGGTCACAAACTAAGCTAAGCTTGTACTATGTTTACCAGAAACAACAATATTAATTATTAATATTATAATTTATAAACACTCAGACTATGAGAAACTGTACAGAAAAACGTACTTTTGCTTGAAAGGTGGGCATCAGGATAATTAAATGACTGTTTTTTTTTGGGTATTAAACGACATTGTACAAAATTCTGTTTTTTTTTTCTCCTTATAATAATTATCTTTTTTACGCTTGAGTGTACCTAGCAACACTAAGGCAACCTTTGTAATTAACTTGTGTCATAAAGTTTAAAATAAATACCTAACATTTGCGGGCCACAAATTCTAACATTAATATTTAGTTATCTTTATGGATGTATTAATTAATTAATTACAATGATAATAAAGGTTATACAAATAATAAACAAAACTGAATATACGAAAGCCCGCTCTGTTCGCAAATAATGTAAATAATCCATATTTGAAACAGTCTTGTTTATATTGTGGTAACGTCTTCGATACATTTATAGTCCATGTGACATGAGCACTATCAGTCGAGAGAGGCGATTCGCCCTCGTCACGCGGCGGACGGATGCCGCTGATAACGCCTGTTTGTCGTATTGTCATAGTGAAACAATCTCTCTGACACGCTACCCACCTCACCCGACAAACAAGCATACATAATCACCCAAAATGACATATAATTAGAACCTAACGCGATAATGAAGGTAAATAAATAAACGCTCGAAATTACGATGGAAGTAATTAAGTAAGTCTCCCCTCCTAGCCGGCTATAACATGCCTCTAAATCAAATATTCCACAAAAAAGTAATCCCAAACTCCTTAGCAATTTTCATTTAACAAAGTTCTGTGATTTCTGTCAAAATGATTCGAAGTTCACATTTATATCGAGGAATGGCTTCCGAGTGTTCGGCAGTTTTTCTTCCCAAACTCGCTTAAGGGACATTTCCCTTATCTTTCATTACAGCTGGTCGGAAAAAGGGCACGAATATTTCCTATAATGTCGCGGCGGAGTTTTAACAAGGCTTTGACACCGATTTGATCAAAACGACACGACGCGACGTCCCTCAGAGTTTGTTCTAGGAATTAATTAAGTTGTTTCACTTTACTCGATTCAATAAAATGTATGAAATTGAAAGCGTCTCGGATTTTTCTTTAAATATTTATTTTTGAGTTTAGGTTGAATATATTTTTAAATAAGAAGGTGAGTTGAATAGGATTTTCTTTTACGCTTTTATTCATTTATGCTTGCTCCAAAAAAGAACGCGCTTTGTCACTTTTGAGTGGAGTGGGGAAGGGAAAAGCGAAAGAGTATGGGTGGGGTAATGGGCCTCTTCGGGTGCGGCGAAGTCCTCGATAATTGGGCCCATTAGACTTCGCCCACCGTCGCCTGCAGGTGCCTCGCTGAAACGCTCGTCAAATTATTTACCAAGTTCTAGTGTCGAAGTTTTAAGTCACCTGAAATTTTATAGTAAGCGTCGATGCGTTAATGGGTATAGGGCTTAAGAAATTCTTCTTCTTTCGGCCGTTTTATGAATTTATTTTTTTAATCAGTTATTGGTTAATTTAGCGTTAACATGTTACAAATAAATTTAGGTATATTTAAAATTTACCTAAATTAACGTAAAACACCCGTTTTATTAGGTATAGGCCCAAACATTTTGAGTGCATTAACATTAAGATTTCGTCAATTAGGCTGCGAGTTATTGTTATTAAAATTTAAACACTGGTTGATATATGTTTTTACTCGCAGGCAAGATCTTTCGTATAAAGCAGCATCTTTCACAAAAATTTAATAATTTTCATGTTCGATTGAGTTATCATGTTAGACTGATTGGAAAATATTTTTTCTTAAATTTGGAAAGTAAAAATACAAGTTGGTTTTTAGCAATACAATTTTGTAAAAAGTATTAAAATATATTATTTTACGTTATTCTAGTTATTTTTTTATTAAGGATATTAAGAAAAATAAATAAATAACACGTTTTTAACTATTGAAATTGAACCTATAATAATAATTCGCGGACGCATCTTATGCATCATGGCTTGCACCATTTATAAGCTTTTTTAATGAAAATTAATTAGCAATACAATACCGCTTACTTAACAAAAGACTTAGCGGAAATGACGGTGCGTTAGATTTTTTTGGCAATACTTAAACAATCTTCGTTCTTAAACGAACTAAAAATTCAACATAATAATATTACGTAATATCTTTTATGTAAACATTCTTAGGACCGTTTCTTAAAATTAACTTTATTTAATGATTTAATCCCTGTTGAAATTTTATTAAACATTACATTATTTACCAACTTTTTATACCAGCTTTACTTATAGTATATAATATATCTATGCTATATCGTCATGGCCGTTTCCGTAACGTAATGGTGGATATTGTATCCGGAGGCGGTGGGTTCAAACCCCACCCACCGCAAAAAAAGAAATCTGTACAATTAGCGGTAAAAATCAGGGTATTTATAAAATATAATATGTATTAATATCGTTGTATCTGGTACACATAATAAAAGCTTGAGCCTAGTTCGCCACCAGGGATATATAGTCCTATATATTTAAAAAAAACTAATTTTAGCACAAACTGGGTGCAAGTCTGTAACTTAAATTCCACTTACGAGTATGTCATCACATGGATAGTAAATGTCCAACTTTGTGCGATAATATATAACTGTACTTAATGTTTTTATTTATTGTTTCAGGTATGTACATATATTTGAGAAGATGCCGTTTTCAGTATGTTAATAAGTGCCTAAGTAATAAATAAATTAATGTATATCAAGAACTCCAAGTAAAATCGAAAAGCAAGTAGATATTACGTCCATAAAAATACTCTCACAATAAAATTTTAATATTCATCAACATCACATTTTGATTATAACTTTTATATTGTTAGCGAGAAAATAAAACCCTTCTATTATCAGATTTATTTAAAAAATCAAACTTTACGTTCTTTAGGTTTGTATGGAGAACGAATCTGTCACAACTATATATAAATATATCATCACGGTTGCCTTACGGCGCCCGAGACCGCCTCGACGATCTTAGGTACCCAGCGGAGGGGTTTTAATCCCACCTCGTCGTAGCCTATGGTATTAGTCTACACCGAACAAGTGGCTAGCTCGTCGCGGATGGATAGACTCAATAGCTCACCTATAAAGAGATTCTTAATTTGTTATTGTGGAACTGGAACCGACAGCTTAACGTGCTCTCCGAGGCACTATATATATATATGTATATCACAACTATATTATTATAGAAAAGCTGCTTTAAGATTTACTATAGTTACAAAAAAAATGCATCTAGTTTATGTTTAGCGCATTTAGGGCCGATTCGACTAAAAGCGAGTATAACTTATACCAAGATTAGTAATGATTTAACATACAAATAATTATTCTGAGTATGAATATTTTAATCTACGAATAAATATTTGTATGGAATTTGACATTACTATCCCCAGTATAAGTTATGCCCTCTTTTAGTTGATTTGGCCCTTATTATGAGATTAATCACCCATATACAAAAACTGAAAAAATACTACTACTTTCTCTTTTTCTGAAATACCCTTTTTTATAAACTGTACTTAATTAAAAAGTGGCCACAGCCTAGTGGATAAGTCACTGCGCAACTGACAACAAGGCCGCACCTGGGATAGGTGACCGCTTTATACAACGAGGCTATACCATCATAAACACCGCAACAAGCTCGCCACTTGTTAGGTGTTGCCTCCGAATACCATCGGCGAAATGAGGATGGGTAAAATTCCTCCGCTGGGTACCCTGAGGCCGTTTAAACGCTTCTCGGGGGCCAAAAAGGCACCCGTGATGGTATTTATTTATATTTATTTTGAACTTAATTAACTATAAAAACTTTATAGATATATACAGATATTTGTTTAAGGCTAAAAAACCCACACGACGTCTTGAAGTAAAACAAATCACTATTCTTGTTCGAGATTCAGCAAAGAAAATCAGATAGTCTGAAGCTAGGAACTGACGGCTGAGAAATCCCCAATTAAATCTGGGTGTGCATCCATTCAGTGGCTCCGACGGCCCGCATCATCCTGTCTACTACTGAACCAGCTTACATAAAATATAGATAGAGAGCGCAATTATTTGTATGTTAGCCAAACTATATGATAGTTTTTTTTTTTTTATTACGTGTCATAAGTGATTTTTAATTTTAAAAAACCCTTGGTAGGTGTTATACACTAGTAGATGCTCTATTAAGTATTGTTCTATACAATAAAGTCACTTGTAAAATTCAATTAAGACACAATTGTCAAGCTTTATAAACCAACGCCAATCTCTGAATCTCTGAACGGTCTATTACATGATACCAGGATATGCTGCGGTCCTGGTACATTCATGTAATATGTACATTCATGTAATATGTATATTCAATGCACAAGTGACGATCACGATCGTTCTGTCAAGAGTGTAGCGATTAAGAAGATATCACGTCACGACACTTTCAATTATAGTTAAATATACCTACACTTCAAAGCACAATTGTAAATAAACCGTTCATGGTTGCATTGTCATTCCATCTCATAGATGTTCTAACCGCGCGTTCTCACCCTCGCCCTTAACTTTGCCTTGTACTACAAGACGATAGATCTTCACGTCGATATACGTATCCGAATAAGGTAACTGCAATCGAAGAGTTTGTTTGTTTGGTTAAACGCGCTCATCTCAGGAACCAGTAGGTTCGAATTGAAAAATTATTTAGTATTGTATAGCCCATTTATCGAGGACGGCTGCATAACATTACGCTACGGCCAATAGAAGCGGAGTAACAATGAAAAATGTTAAAAAAGCGGGGGAAAATTATTCCTTTTGAGAGCGTACGCTGCGTAAACGGTTAAAGTTACGCAGACGAAGTTGCGCGGATCAGCAAGTCAAGCACAGCCTCCGTAGACTAGTGGTTGCACCATTGGCGTTGTATCCGGAGGTCGTGGGTTTGATTGAAGGTAAAAAAAATATTAGTACGTTTTTTCTATACAGTTTGTCATGGCCTGGGTTTTTATATAATATAATATGTATTATATGGTTGTTTCTGGTAAACATAATACAAGCCTAGAGCTTAGTTTGTGACCAGAGCAACATGTGTAATTTGTCCTACATATTATTATTATTAAAGGTAAAAGTAGTGATATCCAAAAACATGGGTATTTTGGGGACTCTACGACTAAGTTTTAAATCTCTTCGCCAGATCCCACCAAGCTTCGATCGCCTAACATTGAATTACCACACTTCACTTCATTTCCTATTTACTGAAGCCACATACTGATATTAAATAAATTTTGTCCTCTAACCAATTTGGTGTTTTGACTCGCACATTTATTTTAAACAATGTTTTAATATATATTTATTGATATGTTTTATTAGGCCATTCTATATTATAGTTTTTGAGAAATATAGTAGAAAATACATGTTTGTATTGTTATTAACGACTACTTGTTTAAAAAGACTTTTTTATTCTATAAATAAAAATAATTTTATAATACAACCTAGTAGGTATTTCATATCATTATAATATATAAAATACATATAAATTGTAAATTAACAGACCTAGAATTTATAACAGAACGAATTGATATGAGTCTCAAAACCCCGTCAATAAGTATCACATATATTGAATTTGAAACTGTACAAATAATTTATATTATATATGTTGCAACTCGATCTTTGTATGTAAAAAAATATTTTTTTTATCCGAGTAATATTTAATAACTACCCCCTAGGAGGATACTTTAGACGTAAAAATAAAAATATCTAGACGAAATTTTAAAGTAATAAAATGATTTATGAATGATTCTTCAAAACTTATATCAGTAAAGAAAGTTGAAGAAAACTCATGAAAATCTTCACCATTTACTTGAATAGTTAATTGAACTATAGGAACAGTAAATAGTTTTCAGTTACTATACTAAATGTAAACAGAAAACTATTCTTATGTAAGTAGTGAATAAAGAAAAATCTCGAAAATCCGTATCGCTGGGTTGTGGAAGGTTTACATACGATGTTCTCAGAACTGAATACAAATTAAAAAAAGGTGGAAGTCTTTTGAAGGATCTTGGCCTGCCAAGATCGGCTGTCGAAACTTTTATGGAACGCGTTTCCAAGATGGCGTTACCAGGATATTATAGTATTTGTTTGGGAAGTGAAGGTGAGAGTTGTATACGGAATTCATAGTTTTCCATGGATTCTCCATGCGGGTGCCGGGAAGGAAGGGGAGTGAACTGCAGTGTTCCTGGGATTGATACTGGCAGCAGCCTAGCAGGGTTGAAAACCTTTCCGTATCACTTCTTACCTTTACTGTATTTACTACCTGCACCCGTTGTCTCTCTCTCACTGTAATTACTAACAATACACATACATTATGTGTATGTGTGTGGTGACTACCTAACAGAGCATTGGCACATAGGAATGCAGAATGATTAGATAATGCTTAATTATGTGAAAAATATGTTGTAAATATTAATTTAGTGTAAATATATTCCGTGGATAATAGGGACATAATTTCAAAAATATATGCCGTTTTCTCCTAATCCCGCGGCTTCGCACACTTTATTTTGTACACATACAACCCGTTTTATTTTATTTTATTATTTCCTGAAATGTATATATTCTTAATAAATATATCTTACTAATCTATTATTATTTTTAATAATATTTCTTAGTATTTACTCGCTCACATTAAATTAATTATATTAGAATTGTATCAGGGAAAGTGTCTTTCAAATTTCATAGGAACTTCTATATTTTCCTAGATGTATAAATTAATTAATGTATGTACATTTGTTTAACAACACCACTATAGTGCCTCGGAGAGCACGTTAAGCTATCGGTCCCGGTTTAACTATACCAACTTGTGAAACTGTTTATAGATGGGTTATTGAGTCAATTCAAAACATCGCGACGAGCTAGCTACTTGTTCGGTGTAGACTCATACCATCGGCTACGACAAGATAGGATGAAAACCCCTCCGCTGGGCACCCTGGGGCCGTCTAGGCAGTCTCGGGCGCCGTAAGGCACCCGTGATGATATATATATATAGATATATATACAATTTATATTTTTTTATAAATCTACAGACATACAGATTGCATAAAATAATATAAATTTTAAAAAATATGGTATAAAAATAAACCCGAAAATACCATGGTTCAACAAGTAGGTCCAAATAAATCTTTTCCTTTCCGAATTGCGTTTACATCTACATTTATAAGCTTACCACAATAAATTCAGAATTCAAAGTAACGTGAAATGTGTTTTTTTAAAGCCCGTAACGGACCGAGCATTAGGGTGGGATGATGTTGGGCGAACCATAGACCTAAAGCAGTAGATAGGGATGTCTAAATATATATAGGTGTCTAAAGCTGAATAAGTGTCGAAAAAATGGTATCAAGTTAGAAACAACATCATTAATCTATACTCTCTCACATGAAAACTCTGATTATAATTCGCCTGTCACTAACTTATATTATTAGGTATATTTACTATTTTTAAGCGCTATTGTAATTTTATTCTTCTATTTTGAAAAGAGTGTATTGTTAATCAAGTAGATATACTTATTGACCCTAGTGTATTAACAGTTACATACATATATACGCTCCTATTATCCCTAATAAAGGGTAAGCAAGGAGTAATATACGCCATTTCTCACTATCTCCGCATGTAGGTATTATTATTATTTAGTTTCCTCTACATCATAAGTGCAAATGTTTTGGAGACTTCATACATGATCTTTTTAAAAAAGCGGCCCCAGCCTAGTGGTTAAGTCACTGCGCAACTGATAACAAGGTTAAGCAGATGACAACAAAGCCGGCCTGGGATGGGTGACCGCTTTATACAACGAGGCTATTTCATCATAAACACCGCAACAAGCTCGCCACTTGTTAGGTGTTGCCTCCGAATACCATCGGCGAAATGAGGATGGGTTAATCCCTCCGCTGGGACCCTACGGCCGTTTAAACGGTTCTCGGGAGCCAAATAGGCACCCGTGATGGTATTTTTTTATAGTTTCCTCTACATCATAAGTGCAAATGTTTTGGTGACTTCATACATGATCTTTTTAAGCTTTAGATATTGTTCATATAAATAAAAAGACAGGCACATAAAATAAACATGACCTACAAAATCCAGATCTATCAATCGTGGTATGACCACGCGCGTCGTGTCTATGGCAAGTATGTAATCTCTGGGCGGACCCGTCAGCAATCGGGTCGAGGTGTAAAATGCGATTAAAATACTTACCGAGATTTTGTGTTAAATTATTTCGCCGGAAGGAATGGAGTTCGCTAAATGTTATGGTCTTTACAGCTTCACAACTTCTTGTGTGAAACACTGGTGATTATTTCATTAAAAATTTTGTTGATTATAAATATATTGTTATATTATTTTTACAATAACTTTGTTTAAAATTAGATATAACATATTAGACTTAATTAGACGCCTGTCTCTACGAAAATTTCAAAAAACAAAACAGGTATATTTTTTAATCTGTCCAAAAAAAAGGTGACGTAAACCATAAAAAGTCATTTAGATGTTATGTACAAATATGTTTGCATTAACCTCTTCTTTCGCGCTACAAACACTCATTTAAGATTCCTTGTACTCTTATAGAGCCTTTATAGCACCGCACTAATACGTAATTTTATAAAATTACATATGAAATGAAATGTTATAATTTGAGACAAATGAGAAAAGAGAAAATGCTATAAAAACATATAGTCAATAACTACCAGAGATTTTCTATCGGCTTAAGCCTAACTTTAATACAGCTATTAAAATATCCTGTATACTTTCTTCTTTAAATTAGTTTATGTGAATAATATAAGCAAGTACTTATTTATAACGTTTTTATACCACACCTAAATACATTTAAATTTTTTAATTGGAGGACGGCATGTGACTTTGTGGGGTCAATCAATATTTTTTCTTAAACAACATTGTTTGCTCCCAAAATAAATGCCAAGGCTAAATGATGCGATTATGAAATGGGCGGCGACAAAGACGAGCATATTTTTTGCATTACATTATTTTAAAATACTCGCTGCCTTATCGTCAATTAAACCATCCATTTCGTAACCGCACCCAGAAAGAAGACTACTACCTTGACAAGAAATCGATGCAGTAATCTCCTGAAAACCGGTGAACCCAATATTTATATATTGTATATTGACGCATAAGTTGCTCTTACAATATATATATATAGTTACCTTAGTTTTTTCACAATAAATAAGACTTAGGCATAATGACCACTAAGGACTAGCGTAGGAGAAACGTAAAAGGATTTTTACGCTTTTACTACGTTTCGGTATTACGACACGCACAAACAAACGTAAACGTGAGCGTCCACGTTTTGCAACGTCGCGCATTTGTAAAGTAATAAAAGCGTAATTACGGCAGGCGTAGTACAGTTTCCTTTTCTTTTACGCTTCTACTGTATGAAGATAGGACCAGTGTACAAGTGTCTATTGTACAGTAGTTTTAAGTACCATCACGGGTGTCGTACGGCGCCCAAGACCGCCTTGACGTCCTCAGGTTAACCAGTGGGGTTTTATTCCCACCTCATCGTAGCCGATGGTATTCTGAGTCTACACAGAACAAGTGCCCATATTTTTAATTAAAAACCAATTAGTAAGTGTTAATATTTTTTAATTAAAAACCAATTAGTACACCCCGGGGTTTGAACCGGGGACCTAAAAACTGTAGAATTTTTAAGTCTGAGGTCTAACCAACCCGGGGTACGTATGGGTACGAATAATTAAAGCTTTTGTACATACAATAAAGAATTTTCATTTATTTATTTCCTTCTACGCTTCGCCTCGTGGACATAATGCGTTAGTACTTCTATAACATACCTCCAAATTGTAGTGTTTTTAAGTCTTACGTCTAACCAACTCGATCACCAGGTATACGTATAGTTAAAGCTTTTGTACAATAAAGAATTTTCATTCGTCCATTCATTTGTTTCCTTCTACGCTTCGCCTCGTGGACATAATGCCTTAGTATGTCTATAACATATCTCAAAATTGTAGTGTTTTTAAGTCTTACGTCTAACCAACTCGATCACCAGGTATACGTATAGATAAAGCTTTTGTACAATAAAGCATTTTCATTCGTCCATTCATTTGTTTCCTTCTACGCTTCGCCTCGTGGACATAATGCCTTAGTATGTCTATAACATATCTCAAAACTGTAGTATTTTTAAGTCTTACGTCTAACCAACTTGACCACCAGGTAGGTATACCTACGAATAGATAAAGCTTTTGTACAATAAAGCATTTTCATTCTTTCATTCATTCATTTCCTTCTACGCTTCGCCTCGTGGACATGTACCTATATATACAATCGCCTTCATAAAATAATAAATTCAGCTTTTGTTCTACTGATCTTATTATTTGTCATCTAGTTCCATATTTAAAGCTTTCCCTGAATATATTTGCTTGTGACATATTTTTTCACATCCTTAGTACCGTCTGGGAGAGTAAATTGTGCGAAGCCTATTTGTATATAGGTCATTTTATACAATCATGTGCTCTATGGCTTTTGTATTAAGGTTCGAATTTCCTATATTATTTTCCTCTTAGACTGCTGCCCAGCCTACGACCCATCTCACTCTCATCAAACTGAGCAAATATCGTTTGACGCCAACCACTATAGTCCTTGACAATGTGATATAATAATAATATAGGAAAATGTGTGTACCTATTATATGACAAATATAGGTTTATGTTGTTTATTATTTTACGCAACAAAAAGATATTAATATAGGAAGTACTAAAACTTATAAAATAGATCGCAACAATTAATATTTCTTTGATAAATTAACGGTCTGCTAGCTAATATTAATTGGTAATTCCATATGATTTTCATATAGCAACAGTAATTTATTATACAAATGTTCCTTCGTATATTCTTAATATAATGTTACTACTTTATAGTAAGTATATAAAGTAGTATATAACATTATATTAAGAATAAGAATAAAAACGTTTATTGCCACATCAATTCATTTTACAATTAGAGAAAAGAATATACAATTTGTGGGTAAAAAAATATAAAAAAAACAATTTAAAACAAGTTAATATGATGTGGCAAGGATCAGCTTCAGTCAGCTGTGCATCACATATTGTGGTGTATTATATATTTTCATTATAGTACTTTCATTATTAAACTAACATTTTATTACATTATATAATTATCTACCTTACCTATCAAATTGTCCCAAGGTTTGACTGGTAGAGAATGCCTAGCGGCATAAGTCCGCCTTTGTACTATAAAGTTTGTGCAATAAAGTTTTTAAATAATAACCCTGATTGTTATAACTTTATATGATATATATGTATGTAGTTATAATATAATATGTAGGTATAGCGTATAATACTAAAGATAACCTACCAAGGCAATCCTACTATGTGAATCGCAAAGCTAATTTAAAACATAATGCAAAAGCATAAAGTAATAAAGTAGACGCAAAGGAGTAATATTAATCAAAAATATTAACGTAACGTAAAGTATTCATTCAAGAACTTACAAAAGTGCTCTTGTGGGTATAAGGTGTATTTATATACCTTTCTATGGTAGCTAGCCTCGCTAGTATTAAACTTTACAGAAGAAAGACCCTCGTCTGTTTTCTGATCCGTCCAAGGCAGTTCATAGATAATATTTTAAGAAGCGCTTACTTTAAATATCTTATAATATAATACATGATAGCAAATGTCATCTCTTTTTAATTCGTACAAAACCTTGCGGTATAGGTTTTATCCACATTGACTTTTTATCTATTTAATGCCTTCCATTTCCTTCCAAGATTTTAAAATCCCACGTTGAAAATCTAGAATAAAGCTTTGTTTTTACGTCTGTTAATATAAAAAATGAGCTTTAATGACCTTTCAACGACCGCTCAAAAATAATGTGTACCAGAAACAATTACGATTATAATACATTTTATATTTTATAAACACTCTACAAAAATACTTTTTTTTCCTCTAATGGAAAGTAGTTCCTGAATTTTTCATTCTACTGAAAAGTGATAACCAGTAAACTATTTAATCCACCTTCTATTTGTTTAGGATCCTGAACTCTGTACACCCGACATTAATTAAAAGGACGGAGACCGAGTGATGAACCTAAATTAAAATGTCAGTAGATAATGTTCTCTGTAAAATTGTACGGCTACCACACGAATAGCATATTAGGTATTATATCCAGATATGTTTTTGTGTAGTGAAATATTTTAATCCACTACGCTTTTCTTTATGCGAGTTCGTAGAATGTTTATGAAATAAATAAATAAATATAATGTATAATCAGAATTTACTAGGACCCGGAAAACAGTTCTTTTTGGATTCAATATAAAACGAGAAATAGTGAAAGGTTATTAAGAAAAATAATAAATCGGAGTCCTCCGCGGGCCAGTTTTCGCACTTGTCAGGGTTTTTTATTAATCCTTTATCTAATAGGGTGCGTGCAAGAGGTTAAGGTATCATGGCGATGGTACTTCACTTTTTGAAATTGCAACAGATGTAGGAATCCCCCAAAGTCATATAACTTAACTATAGTTTAAAACGTTATTTATATAACTTTTTTTACACAAAAAAAAAGTTTTAACAGTACGTATTTACCGCTCGAGTTTTTTAACATAGTCTAAACTTCTGTTGGGGTGATCTCGGTGCATTCACCCCAAAGTGGTCCTCGCACATATCAATAAACTTTGAACAATGTTGCTCTAATAGAAATGTAATCTAAAATAAATATTCATCATTCACAGAAACTGCGAAGAAACTAATATTAGATTTAAAATGCAGAAATGCGTTTGAAAGCTAATTCTTTTCTAACACATAACTAGACTACGCAAGACACTTTGGTATTCAATAAATAATAACAAATATCTTATTGCTCCTATATATAATATATATCTCTTTAAATGTTACATACCTAATCTTTTTTTTTTGTTAAGAAGAACTTTCAAGGTACGAGAAAGAAAGATTATTTTAACTAATAAATTATATAGTATCGTATATATAAAAGTACGGTATAATTTAATACATAACTAATTTTTGTTAATTAAATATATGTCTAATTAAAATATTAATTATAATATATTTTTGCCAATGTCAAATGGGTTATTTTAAAAACTTATTTGTTAATAGTGAAAGAGGATGGAAAGGAATTGGGAAAAGACTAGGGTAGAGAAAGGAATGGAGACATGACCGTATGCAAGCATACGGTATATTCCTGCTAATGTCAAGTGAAAGGGAGGAAAAACTCAACGATAAAATGGGTACCGCCATTTTATAGAAGGTTAAAGGATTCATTGAGATAAGAAAAACAATGAGACACTGCGAAAATGCTACACTTCTCACACTTAAGATCACAACGGAATGCTGATTCTACAAAATTTGTTCATTTTTGCACAATAATATCCTATAAACTTAACTATGAAAAATATAACAGAAACACACGTCTTCAGTCTTCGGGCTACCCTCAAGGAATCCCCGAGCAAAAATAAAAGAGTCAGAAAGACCACCAAGCGAAAACGCAGTAATAATCAATTTATTTTAAGCTAAACAGTCGGTGAAAAAGCAGGACACAGGTAACAGTTAATAAAAGTGATAACCGACACTATTATAGCACCTATAATTCTTGCGGTCTCTAACCAACGGTATTATAAAGCTCAGCCGAGCGAACAAATAAGCAGTCAGCAGTAGTAGGTAGTTGAAAAACCGCGCAATGAATGTGGTTAGAATCATAACAGCACCACGGTAATGCATTCTGCATCGTGATGCGCTACCGGACTCTTATACTCGTATATTACTTCCTCAACTATATTATTTTTCTGAATTTTGTTTTGTATATACATACATACATATCTTCACGGGTGCCTTACGGCCCCCGAGACCGCCTAGACGGCCCCAGGGTACCCAGCGGAGGGGTTTTAATCCCACCTCGTCGTAGCCGATGGTATGAGTCTACACCGAACAAGTGGCTAGCTCGTCGCGATGTTTTGGATAGACTCAATAACCCATCTATAAACAGTTTCACAAGTTGGTATAGTGAAACCGGGACCGACAGCTTAACGTGCTCTCCGAGGCACTATATAAATTTTGTTTTGTTATTTGCCTTATTTATTTATTAGTGTAGCGAGGCTCGTAATTTCGTAGGTTCGATTCCCACCCATGACAAAAAGATATTAGTACGTTTATTCTATACAGTTTGTCATTGTCTGGGCGTTTATAAAATATAATATGTATCGTTGCTTCTGGCACACATAGTACAAGCCTAGAGCTTTATAACCAGGGCAATATGTGGAAATTGTCCTACATATTATTATTATTAAATAATGATAACATTTAGGACATTTCATACATATTTTCGTGGATGCAAAAGAAGCTCTAGACTTGTACTATGTGTACCAGAAGCAATAATACTACTTAATACATATTTGGTCTCATTCATAAAAACTTATTGAGTCCTTGAAGAACACTTTAGTTAAAATAGGTTTTGTCTCTTTTAAGCATATTCATTTTTGTTGCTAAAGAGTAACAAAACTTACTATAACTAAAGTGTCCTTCAAGAATTCAAATTAGTTTTTATAAATACGGTGATTATACACCTGTATGTATTTTAAAAACTGTACAAAAAAACGTAATTTGCATTGTTTTGACATAAGTGGGAGTCGAACCTACGGCCCCCGGATACAACGCCAATGGCATTACCAATACGGCATAGAGATGGTCAGGATTTATAACATGTTTAAATACGAGTAGCACTCAAAAAGTTATAAAATCAGTATCAGCTGTGTTGACGATTAAATAAATATTTGGAAGTTATTTGCATTTAGCAAATAGTAGAGATTTTTAAGGCCGTATTGGTCCGAATTCAGCTTCAGAAATATTTTTTTCAGCAGCTAATGGTTTCAATAATAAATTGCTATTTACAACCCAACCATCATATTGTTATATTGACGTCATCTAAAAAACAATAAAATTGTGGGTTTTACGATATCGTCACTCGTATAGACGCACGCTGAGCATTCTTTCAATTAAAATTTAGCTTTTATTTTATATTTTTGTTTTTATCACTAAAAAATTCAATTTTAAAGCTATATAAAACAGCTTATGAGTACAATTATTATAAACTAAAAATTGCACTAAGTGTACATTCTTAAAAATAGCTTCTTTTTTATTTATTTATGCCTATTTATTGACTTTATAGGAATGGTGTATTATTGCTAACTAGTGCTTTATAAAAGCGTAATTTCAAATTAATAAAAACTTGATAAAAATAAACTTTAATAAGTCCGAGATTAAAACTTTTCTATTTTCCTGTATACGTTGTTATTTTTATACTTTACTACTTAAAACTTGTAAGAGCTTATGTCTTGTTAAGTTAATATAATATGATAAGTTGACTTATTAGAATTTATATGTACTTTAATAAATTAATAAATGATTTATTTTTATTTCACACATATTATTTTATTAAATACCCCACTATTTAAACAGATAGGTAGGGTTTAGACGCGCTATCCGGACAGAGTTTATGGGTATCCGGGGTTGTATCCCGAGGTCGTGGATTCGATTCCCACCCATGGCAAAAAAAAAGTTTTTTGGTACAGTTTATTTGTAGTCTGTCTGGGTGTTTATAAAATATAATATGTATTAGTATTGCTGTTTCTGGTACACATAGTACAAGCCTAGAGCTTAGTTGTGACCGAGAAAATATGTGTCTAATAACCTTCATACTATTATTATTATTATGCGTAATTGTGTGTAACACGCTATTAATTATTTTTCACTATAAAAATTGGTTTTAATTTTAAATCAAGTTTTAAAAAGTCAAATTAGAACGTGTTTTTTGTTTCATTAAAAACAAAATAAACAAAACTGGTTTGCAATAAATATAGTTTCACGCAAACCCTACAAAAACTACAGTTACACAAAAATACAGACAAAGTTTTTTGTACAAAAACGTTTGCGTTTGAATCTGCTAACCAAACGTTGCAGGTGCTTTATATTACAAAACTTTGGTAAACAAACGTACACAAACATTGTTAAAGCAGTGTGAATTATTGCTCCAAGGTATTTCCTATTATGTGGTAACTACAGACCTGTACAGGTAGAAAGGCGGTGTAAAGTCTGAAGAAAATCACACACGGGAGTTTTTTTAGTTACGCGAACCCTTAACATGGCACGCGTGGTAAACTAGTTAGTTTTTCCAAATTCCACACCTTCAATACAAAATATTTCATTATGAAATACGAATATGATTGAACAATTTCATTGTATAGTGAAACTGTATATCCCAGTTTCAACGACGGAATAGCCAATGATTTTTATTCGTCAATATTTAACGCTTTTCATTGCGATTTTGTTTGTAAGAAAGTTCCTTATGTGGTTGTGTTTATAGGTATAAAATTTATTATGGTTAGTTTTTGTTATTTTTGAAAAAATACTATTAAATAAAATGATTTTATATAGTAGTTTTTAAAACAAAATGCACACAGCTAAAATTAGAATTAAGTCAAGCGACAAAACGCCATCAGTGGCAGATTCTAGACCATTGTGTAGATTGAAATTATCTAAATATTTCAATTTATTTATGCCTCTCAGCTACAAAGAGATAGAAATACGACTTCTTATGAAATCCATTAATTAAATTAATAATGGCTTAATGAATAACGTCCCACAATAATCTTTGCTAATGTTTACTTAAACTGCAATTATTAAAGGCATTGCCAAGAAAAGTACAATTATTTGACCGCGTTCAGTTAAATTATAATCCCTGATTTATATATCATAGTACGCTCACGTGCGTTAGGTCCATTTCGCTCCTTTAGCTGGTTATATTTCTGTGGTGAAAACTATGCGTTTTGTGACTGCATTTCGTAGGTATTGTGTTATTTTTGCTGGTGATTCACGACGCTCATCAACCAGCCACATCTCTATGTTATAACGTCATCCTATTTCGACGTATCCTTACTTGGATTAGTTCATTTTATTATTGTAAGTTTATCCTACTGTGCTAATATAATTATTATATTATTTTTATAGTATTTATTTATTTATCATGACGGATGTGTCATTTGGTGTCCAAGACCGAAGGGTAATGTAACTTGTCGTCAATTGCCCAGTTTGAGGCAACAATATACAGAGTGACTTTAAAAGGATGTACTTTGTGCTAATATGAGGTTCTGCTGATCAAATTTGCTAATGAAAAATAAAATTCTCATCATGTTAAAATGACCAATTTGTATGAGGAAGTCAAAATTTCTTTTCATTTGGGGCACATGGTTCCATGGGAAAAGTTTTTCGATTTAATCACCAGAACCTCATATTAGCCATCCATAAAGTACATCCTTTCAAATTCAATATACAGGTTGAATTTGAAAGGATGTACTTTGTGGTAGTGGTTGTAATGACTTTTAGTCAATCGACTCCACTAACCATAATCGTATATTTTATATTGTTCATGATCATTGCTAGGTTTTTAATTATTAAATAATACTGAACACCTAGTCAATAAAATGTTTAATTAAACTGTTGACCTAAATACATTTATTAAAGCTAAGTATTTAATAACAAACACGACAATACGACATTTTAAAATATTACAAATAGCTAAAATAATTCAGGACGGTACATAAATTCCACGATCCACGATCATTCAGTTAGAAAATAAATATCCAATAAAAATTTACAACATTTTATTATAGTAGTTATCTCCAATTGGGTAGATCATCAATATTTAATGGCATTAGTCAATCGACCTCCAGTAAGAGCGGAAGGTATGCCAAGCATGTCTCACCGCAAAGCACGCTGGTCAATTCAATGCCTCTTCCTTCTAAAGCCATAACACACAATATATTATTCCCGATTCTCTCCTTTATTCCTATAAGTATAAAGGTGTTAACAGCTTGGTGAGTGATCTACTTAGGGGCCAATATATTGCGAGGGCGTTTATTGACGGGAATTGGGAACATCCCGGTTGTTCGACGAAATCGCTTGCCGTCGTACTGGTAGCTATTATTTGATGGGACTTTCGGGCAATCCTGATTCGGTATCATGTTAATATGATAACGCGAAACACTTCCGGTTTTGGATGATTGTTAGGTGGATCTTTGGCACTTATTTACTCAAATATCCTTGCTAATGTACATTACAAAAATATGGTAGACTCTCTATCTCATATTCAAAATTAATTATCGATATCAAATGCCGACTGATGGATAAATTGAAACCATCTAGGGTACAATATAGTAGGTGAATAAAACAATAAATAAATGTCAACCGAAATCTTATAGACGGCATTTCTGTCTAGAAGGAATTTTTGAAATTCAGACATTTTGTTACAAGATTTTATTGAGAGTGAAAAAAAGTGTAGCTATATTACATAAAATTACACACATAATAGGGATACCATGTAAATAATTAAAATTAGAAGATACGTGTTATATTGTTCATAACATTGCTTAAATTAAGTTAAGCTTCTATGTATTGAGAATTTAAAATAGAAAATATATATAGGTATGTTTTTAATAAAATAAAACATTTGATAAACTTAAAATGAGTAATATTTAAACATAATAAAATAATATAAACACTGTAATTTCGTCTAAAATAATATCATATATGAAACATTTAACCCCAGTCACAAACTAAGCTCCAGGCTTGTACTAATAACAAGGATACTAATATATTATATCAATATCTGGACCATGAATAATCAAGTTATTCAAGAAAAAGTAAAAATATTTTATTTTCCATAATTGGGAATCAAACCCACGACGCGTTGTCCGGATACAACGCATTCAATTCAGCAGTTGGTTATCAGAGATAGATCGTTTTTACTATCAGGTTCTATAAAAAATCTTTATCAAAAAGTTCACATATAGTTAACGTAAATTTGACTCTCTTTAATTCATATTTGTGAGTAATAAAACGCAGGAGTCCCGCATGGCCCGGCCATCCCGCGTAGTCGGCAATTGACTGAGCCCTCGTTAACGGTTCATTCAATGGGAGCCCACATGGACCCAGTTTAGGGTCACGTATTTACTCATGTATACTGATATTGTTAAGTAATTTCCTACGAGATATCATTTTTAGCTTCCGAATTCGAATTTTGAATTTAATTTCGAAATTCGAAAAAGCTCGAGCATGCTAGCTTATTCGATTCATTCCACGCCGTATATATTTGGTTATAGTATATAAACACTGCGAAGAACTTGCCACTTGTTAGATTCCACTAAAAAGAGTTAGTAATTTAAAGGGTAGTAGTCATACAGTAAGTTGGTAATCCATTTCCGGCATTCATAAGGCACTGTATGGCATCTCTATTTTAATATTATACTTCGAGTATATCTTATCGGGTGTTCTACCACCGTCATTGTTCTGGTATCTAGTGCCTTGACAGTTCTTATTCTCCCATTCCTATAAATAGTCATAAAGTACATACATATTACATACTGAACTTAAAGATGTATGGCAACTCTAATTGAGTATCGACTTTAGGTATTAGTAGGAATATTTTGAATCGACATGCAAAACGGTTTCTACTGCTACCACAATTCCTATATAAGTATGAGTCCATTCTTGAGTATCCCTACAATTGCTAACGTATGGTATCTCTAATTGAGTATCATACATACCCTTTAGTTGGTACCCTCTCTACAGCGTCATTGTTTGGGTCTCACTCCCAGTGCCGAGACACTTACGACAGTTCATCAATCTCTTTGGGCTGACGGCTGATTACAGCGCCATGTATCATGTATGTGACACAGAAATCATTTTATTTCTTGTGTGCTTTTATTTTTAGTGTTGGGGTCTTTGGACTGTGCTTCTAATGTACCTAGTCTTGAAATTATTATACCTATATAGTTCATAAGAAAATGAAATGAATTTATTTTTATATGCTTTCGTATAATCAAAATAACAAATATTAAAGGTTAAATGTTATTTAGCAATTTTGAAAGCATTCTAAAAATATATATTATAATTTTAGATTGAATTGCCAATGCATTATTTTATTATATAACATAAATAATAATGTGTATAGAAGCCATAAAATGTTATGTGTGTTGGTGTATAGAAGTTTTTTTTTAAAATTAAATCAATAAAACATTAGATAATAAACCGGTGTCTATAGCGACTCTACAGGAATATAAATAAAACATTTCTTTTTGGCAAAAACTTCGAAATAAATCTTATTATACAGTCCATAGTGAATAAATACATACATATTTAAAAAAACTATGGATTATTAATCTTTAAACCCCATATTATTATAATTTTTTATTGTTTTAATATTAAATTAATATGCAAAGTTTGTTTTTATTTAGTAAAAAAAAACATTAAAGTACCTATGTTAAATTATTTTTTTTAAATCCAGAAATAACGCATATTATCCAGTCCATGTTAAATATAAAATATTTTCAATCAATTATATTAAATATAAAATAAATCTTTGAGGATCTCGGGGTTGTTTTTTATATAAAAAAGCTCGCTTAAATATGTTAAATTATTTTTAAATGATAAATATTAAATTAATATACAAGAGTGTCAAAGTTTGTTTTTATATAGTAAAAAAAAACATTAAATGCTCACAAAAGCATTTTAAATTATTTTTAAATATTCTAAAAAAAAACGCATATTATCCAATCCATGTTGAATATAAAATAACTCATTGAGAATCTCGGGTTGTTTTTTATATAAAAAAGCTCACTTAAATATGTTAAATTATTTTTAAATGTTCTAACTACCTACTCGAAAAAAACACGCACATTATCCAGTCCGTGTTGCGTATTGAATAAATCTGCGAGGGTGACTGTAGCGACTCTACGGGCATGTTTATCGGTACGCTCTTGCCTGATTAATTCAATCGGATGGGCGCAACGGACGCTCTCGGCTTCTCTTTGGGGAAATTCGAATGATCAAAAGTGCTTCTGATTCAGTCAGCGGCTGTGTGCTTGTTTCATTCACTTACACTGACAATATTGTTGGCTTAATAGGTACGTCCTTTCAGTGGGCTTTAGTAGAATTGTATGGAAGTATTTAACTTTTAGTCTTATATACTATATTGTTTAGGTAGTTGTTAGGTACATAATAATAATATGTAAGACAATTTTACACATATTGCTCTGGTCACAAACTAAGCTTTTAGGCTTGTGCCTGTGTACACAACAATATTATAGACATTATTATATTTTATAAACACCCAGACCATTTCAAATCGTACAGAAAAACGTACTAATATTTTTTTGACATGGGTGGACGCAAAGACTAGTCTACGAAGGCTGTCTCAGATATTGGTTTACAACCGCCTATACAGCAATATGCAAAAACCTAGTCAAGTGACCTAGTCATATTTCAGTTTTAGTCTGTATGTACCTAGTTCTATTGATATATGGGTATTAAAATATAATATGTATTAATAACGTTTTTTTCTGGTACACATAGTACAAGCCTAGTGCTTAGTTTGTGACCAGGGCATTATGTGCGTAATGTCTTTCACATTATATATTTTATTATTTTTATTCTTATTATTATCGATTTCAAGCAGTATTATTACTTGCATGTATTTATTTCATATTAATAAATAATATAAAATATTTAAAAATAAAGTTGTTTGTTCTACGTTTGAATTAATATTGTATTTTCATTTAATTTCAGGTAAGTCCGGATTGTGGAGTCAATTAGCCGTAAATATTACAGTATTATTGCATCCTGGTAACATTTTATTTTATATTTTATCTTCCCGTACTCTTATAAGTTTTATTTTAAGAAGGTCTGAAGCTTGTTAAACAAAGTTTGTCAAAACCTCAGGGGTCAATATTGTAATTATAACTTGTAAAAATACTGCTAATACCTAAATAATAGGTATTAGATGTAAATATAGTAAATAATATATTTTATTATTTTTCTTTCGCGCTTATTGTATCCTTGTCCGTGGTCTAGTCGTTGGCATTTAGATATCATCATCCTCATCATCATACCAGCCTTTCACGCGTCCACTGCTGGACATAGGCCTCCCCCAAGGATCGCCACAGCCATCGGCTTCCCGCTACCTTTTTCAGGTCGTCGGTCCATCTTGTGGAGGGCCTGCCTCTGCTGCATTCTCCAGCACGGTCGGTCGCCACTTGAGAACCTTAATGCCCCAACGGCCGTCCGTTCTGCGAGCTATGTGGCCTGCCCACTTCTACTTAAGTTTGGCGATTCTGGATATACCTCATATAAAATATTGGGTTCGATTCCCATTTATGAACAAACTAGATTAGAATATTTTTTATAGAGTTCACTGTCTGAGTGTTTATAAACTATAATAAAATTTAGTATTGTTGCAGTTGAACTCATAGTGAAGTTTATGACCAGGGCCATATGTATTTATATTGTTTTCATACGAGTGGGAATCGTATCCACGATTTTACTAAATTGTTTTTTTAACTAAACCAATATAAATGAGAAAACATTTTTGAAACACTTATACACATTGTGTCAAAAAGACCCATAAATTACTAGAACAGAGTTTTAAATAAACGTTGTTGTTACTCCCAATAAATAAAATTTACAAATTCCTAAAAACTTCAGTTCAAAGTAAATAAATCCACGATAATAAAACAAACCATTCGACTGTTTATATTTAAGTATGTTTCCTGAATTTTCAAATATAATTTTCAATTGTCAGGATTATCCTGTGTCATTGCGGACGTTGGGATATCAGCGGCATCACAGTTTTCAGAACAATTTCCCTCTGGTACAGAGGGCCTCATTTCCTGTAAAGTTCGCAACGCTCTGACGCGGCGACGATCTCGAACATATTATTTTAAGCACCAACTTTTAAATAATATATTAGAGAGCGCAAAATAATAAGCAAGAGTTTGTTTAACAAACTTTTGACAGGTAGCATTGTAAATAAAGGTAGCAGTTGGAACGAAATGAGAAATAGAAGTAAGGCATGTTTCCTGAATGAAATAAAAATTAAGAGCGGTCAATTTTGCATTATTTGTACGTATTATAATTTCAATTTTCTTTTAGGAATTTCAGGTTTAGTACACAACTTACAAATTAGTAAATCTACATTCTGAGAAAACTAAATATAAAAAAATCCTTTCTATTATAAAAGAGCTTGCCCTGAATGAAAGAATGAATGAATTAATTTCTTGAATACATTCATTGCTAAGATGCTTGCTTGTCCTGGCTGACTGACTTACTCATTACCGTCCACCAAAACGACTGCAGCTAGAAACTTGAAATTTTCACAGAAGCTTCCTATTGTAGAGAACCACTAAATGAGATTTCGTTTTTTTTTTATTCGAATCCCAAGGGGGTGAAAAGGGGAAGTAAATATTTTTTTACGAAAGTTAATATCTCGACAACGGATACTGACTTGAAATTAGTAGAAGTATCTAGTCTTCTTAGAAATGAAATAGATAGGTAATGTCATGTTTCACCATTTTTAAAATTTGTTTGGGCAATGGGAGTGGGGGAAAAAGGGGGTGATCTTTCTAACTGTGTCATATCTTAGGAACGACGGATGCTACAACAGTGAAACTTGATATGTAGACACATCTTATACTACTATACTGTTGAATAAGTGTTTCACTAATTTTGGAAATTTGATTTGTGGGGAAAGACGGGTATTACAGGAACAACGAAACTTTGGATGTAGTATCTGCCTATAAAACTAACAGACTCGAAGGCAGGGAATTTCAATAAGGGAAGCATATAATGTAACCATGTACTGTTTTTTGTACAAATAGTATGAATAGTAAAGGTGAAGCTAGCTACGTATAAATGATCCAAATTTTAATGTTATATATCAAATGAGATAAAAAAATATTTTTAAATGGAACTTTCCTCGCATTTTCCCCAGGGAGGATTTTTTCACTATGCACCGAGAAGACAAAATCTGCTCTTCCAATTTATTACATCCAAACGGCCTAAGGGTTTTTCATTAAAAATGTACAAAACATCTTTTTAGAAGTTTACATAAAACCTGAAAAAGTATAATTATTTATACGATATAACCCATTTTAAGAAGTCATAATTCACGGAGTATATAAATATAATCTAGGGTGACAGTCCTAATTATCAGCACTTTAATAGGGCAAGAAGTTAATTACAAGTATTTCATTAAAGTCTAAAATTTATGTCATATTTGCAGTGTCAAGGGGATACCATAGACATTAAATATTATTATTTTATATAGTATTATATAACTAAGTGTAAAATGCCTAAGGCATTAAGCTCGCCTATGTATAATTGTGTGCAATAAAGAATTTAAAAAAATAATAATAATAAGTGTTTGCTATGAATATGATCCATAGAAAATTGTATAATGTTACTAGATTTTAAATTTAAAATCCATTCTTTTTAATAAGTCGGCAATTTAGAAACCATAAAAAATACCTTAATATTTTAATTTTTCACCGAAGTGCTGATAATTTGGTGCAGTGTCGGCATCTGGATCTGTCACCCTATATAAATATTATAAAGATTTGTTGGTTTGTTTGGGTGTTCAACCAATGCTGATTAACAAAAACTACTGATTCGAATTGTAAAATTATTTTAGTGTTGGATAGCCCATTTATTGAGGAAGGCTATATAACATCACGCTACGACCAATAGAAGCAGAGTAACATTGAAAAATGTTGCAAAAACTAGGAAAAAATATTTTGAGAACGTACGCTGCGTAAACGCAGACGAAGTACGCGGATCAGCTAGTAACGTATAAATTTAACAAATTCAACTTTATCAGTTTTAATTATAGTATTTTATTGTCATTCTATTAAATTAAATGCTCTCTCTGTGTTGCCTTCATAGCGCATTTTCAGGGGTTACATGTCGCCCCATGCCATGCGTATTATGGATTTGGTTATTTTTACACAATACTGTGTAAAGTAATTCAGTTTTTAATGGCTTTATGTCTGGCGTATAAAATAAAATTATTACCTACTCTGAAATAATTAATAAGCTAGCCGAATAACTGACGCTGATTATATTTCTACTTGAGTTTTAGAAGACTACTACTTTAACAGTCTCCTGTTAAAGTGCTGATACAATATCTTGAGACCAGTATAAGTGAACAGTTTGGTTAATATAATATATTATATACAATCTCGTTTTTAATATACGTGGTGGCCGAGTTGGTTTTACCTTAAAAACAGTACAATTTTGTATCGGTTGGTAACAGTTTCACTATACCAACTTATGAAACTGTTTAGATGTCTTATTAATTCTATCCAAACATCGCTCCGAGCTGGTTAGTTGTTCGGTGTAGGCTAAGATTTTATTGTAGGAAATACTACGCCTTGACCACAGTTTAATATATAATAATAATAATATACAGGACAATTTACGCATATTGCTCTGGTCACAAACTAAGCTCTAGGCTTGTACTATGTGTACCAGAAACAACGATATAATACATATTATATTTTATAAACACTCAGACCATGACAAACTGTGCAGAAAAAACGTACTAATATTTTTTTGCCGTGGGTGGGAATCAAACCCACGACCTCCGGATACAACGCCAAAGGCGCAACCACTAGTCTACGGAGGCTGTCAAAATGTTTGCATACTTGTCATTGTAAAATTTGATATTTTACAATAAATTAATTAATCCACCTTTTTTTGTAAATAATTATTACCCTATCGCTCTTCATAAAACCTAAAAAAGATCGTCACCAGAAAGGCAAAATTACTTAAGCGCCAAAAGTATCAAAATTTGTTTTATATATGGTGATTTTAAAATATACAGTTCAACTGCATTTTTTTCTCTGTATCGATATGTCTAGGTCTCGTAACGATCTGAACACTTTTATGTCGCAAATGGCTTGTGTGTGGAAGTCCTTTTTCTTAGCGTCTTGTCTTTTAGAATAGTTGTCAGAGCCTAACATAACTTATGATATAATGTAAATGTAAGTATACATTACATTGCGGAAACAAAGAGGCAGTACTGTGCTCCATGGTGATGCAGTAAAGTATGATTACATTGTCCCATTTGCCGACGTTTCCGCATGCATGTAGTGTGCTCTGCCAAAAACACGAAACTGCGCTCAAGCTTTGATCCCAGCAGTTTATAGCTTCCGAATCGTCTTAAAATAACTGCGGCTGTTGTTTTAATCCTGACAAAGATGCTGCCAGTAGCAATTTAGAGGAATTCGGGGTTTGTACACCCAAAATGTTACCAGTGTCTAAATAGATTTTACGAGAAACGTTGGCAAGTCGAATACGTTTAGTTTCTATAGAGCCGCTGCAATATACTCGGGAAGATTAAGGATAGAATACAATAAAACTTGTTTAGCCATTTTCGTTGTCAAAAATGCTATTAGCGATAATCTAACCTATAACTACGTGCCTTTCCAAAGCATGTATGGATTTACACTGGAGTGTCATTTATTATTATTTACACTCGACTTCGTTCGCGTGTTAATATATATTTTTTTGTTAATTATTTATATTAAAAAAAATAAATATAAAATTTCTAAAATAAAAGTAGCCTAAGTTACTTCTTACATCAGCTATCTGCCAGTGAAAATCCTGTCAAAATCGGTCCAGCCGTTTCAGAGATTAGCCGGAACAAACAGACAGACAGACAAAAATTTTAAAAAATGTTATTTGGTATATGTACCGTGTATACCTACATCCATATGCAATTAATAATAAAAGCGGTTATTTTAATATTTCAAATAGATATTGCAATTTTATTGAGATGTATAGATTTATTTAACTCTTTATGCTATTAAGTATTTATTATTTATTTCATAAGTCCTTATATATTTGCATTAGCACTCTGCCTGTTATTGGTCAATCTCCCAAAGGTTAGCTAGTAGATAGCCTAGGCATTAAGCTCGCTATCTGTAATAGTATTAAGCTTATTGCACTAAGTAAGCTAAAATAATAAGTTATGCATTGATATGCAAAGTAGGTGTGTAGGCGCAATTAATTAAATTCGTTACCAACATTAATAGTAGTGTTGGCCAGTCAGTCACCCACCGGTTGGATGCAAAAAAAATCTTTCAATGAATAAACTTTATGTAAAATCTAATATTATATATATAAAGACATTTTTCTTTAAACAGATTATATATACTTTTAATCTGTTTAAAGACAAAAATGTCTTTAAACAGATTAAAAGTAATGTTAAGAATTGATACTACTTAATTGAAGAAAATTTGGACAATTCTTTATTGTTACTATCACTAGCGGTAAAACTTACGGAACTTAGTGTAAGCTATACCATCACTTTAAGTTGTTAATTTTCAATATAAACATCTCCCTAGGTACATAACTTTATTAAATACCTAAAACATGTAGCGTAACCTTAAAATTAATAGCGATTTATTAAACAAACTTGCCTCTTGGCAAATAGGAAATTATTTAAATAGTTTGCAACAGGCTAAACCACTGCATTTTGGTCGTTTAACCGCCTTAACTTAGGCCACATGTAGGTGTATAAAAGCTGTTGAAAGGAATGCCTTGCTGTACGATATTTCCGTAAAATATCGGCGTACGTTGAACCAAAGCTCGGGCGGGAGCAGTTCAATTAAGGTTGGTATTTAAGGCTAGCATCTACGGACGGCCTCTGATTGCACTCCTCCTCTATCCTCCCTAGAGAAAAGCTGCTACGGTTTTAATTTTCAAATACAGTAAATAACCTCATATAACGTAAAAGTCTTGAGAAAAAGTCTGAAAGACTCGCCTTTTTCGATGAGTTTTGTGGATTTTTCTTTTTATATTGAGCTAATATTTTTAATCAGTAACATCTTTAGCTTTGAATAAATATTAAAGCTTTTATAGGTTCGTTATTTAAATATGAAGACTTATTGTAGGTAGGTAGAGGAATTTATTTCTGTTGCTACTATTTATGCGATTTAGGCTTTTAATAATATTACTATAGTGGGTAGGTTGTTTATAGTAAAGACTATAAGGTTCTTTCCAAACTACAGGTAATTATCAAATTTACAAGCAGAAAGGTTACAATTTATTTTTGTTTACAAGTTCCTTTCTATTTATAAAAATACTTAAGCAAAGTTAAGATTTCTGACATTTTTGTTTTTAGCACCTACTCTTGCAAAATAATAAAAGAGATAAAACATTGTTTATCTTAATTTAAGAATAGGCATTTAATTGTGCAACTAGTATGACATGACACTAAGAACAAGCAGCTAACTAGGAGTATGAATCTAATTTTCCTCTAAATGTAACATACATTGTAGTCATGGCGTAGACACAACATAATCAGATTTGCTAGTTTGTATCGCATACATAGGTACAAATAGATTGCGGTGTACACATACGTACCTCAATCAATAGATAGACGCAAGGGCACCGCTAGCCAAAGGGGTATAAAATGATGGAAAGAAAGGCAGAATTATGTTTAAAAAATGGGAAATTGATAATGAATTGATTTCAGTACCAAATTGTATTTCTGGACTAGTGGCGGTACACACATACCTTATTCTAGCCAAATGTGGAAAAAAATATAAAGAAAACCAAATAATTATTTATGAATAATGGGACAATAACAATAATTAAATTGATAATAAATAGATTTTACAGCAAATTATATTTCCGATATAATGGACTAAAGATGGAAGAAAGCTTTCTTCCATTAGAATCTCAAAAAATCTCCAAAATTCCCTAAAATGAATTATCTATTGTATGGGAATTAATTCAAAATTCTTTGGTTTTCTTTATAAATTTATCCACCTTTGGCTAGCTCTCTTGGCCTCTCTTATGATAATAAATTTATCGACCCAAATATCAATGCGCATAATTTCTTTTTTGCATAGGCTTCTTAAGTCATAGATTAATTGTATTAATTGCTACATTTAAAGTTGGTAAAATGCCTGATAACGAAGTATCCTACGAGCGTCGTGTTCATTCTAGTTTAATCCGTTTTCTGTAATTGTACCTAAGTGACCAGACCAAGTGAGGTGGACTTACAGCAAAGTGGATGTCCTCGATCGACTAAGCTATAGTCGATCCATTGCAAAGCTTATGTACATGAAATGTGATCACTCCCTTGCAATCTCCTGTGATCAAACATGGAAGCGAACTTGGAAAATTCACATCGTATGTAAACTCACCATTTGCAGTGACTCTTTTAATTTGTAGGTACCTATACTGTTTGAATTGGTTTTTAAAACTTATAATGTATAATGTAAAGATGTACTTCTAATTTATGTATTCATATTACATACTACTTACTGTATACTTTATTTATACTTACATATTATTTGCTAGACTAAATTTTAAATACTTGGTAAATAAACTGTAGGAGTATATAATTTGTTAAATTATATAGAGAGTCCATGTAATTAGTGATAATTTCCTATACATATATATTAATTATTAAGGCATTGGTATTAGAGATCATCAGCCTATTATTATGATTTTTTTTTTATTATATTTTTTTTATTTTCTACTCATAATCAAAATTTAGTTTCTCTACTCTTCTTATAACATACGTAAAAATATTATTATCGAGAAAATAAGATTATTATTTTATCAAAAGTTTTTAATGTTACAATTAAAATAACCTGGAGTTCATAAAATATTTTAGATGTTAAAGTGGAATGGACATTAACGGATTGTCTACGTCATTACATCCGACCTGAAGAGGGATCGTGTCAGTGGCTCCACATTTAGGATTTATATACGAATCTATTCCGAAATCGCCGACTCACCGCGACTATCCACTGCTTGTTTTAGAAGTTTCGTAGTACCTTACAATAGCAAAATTTTGTAATTGTTTTTTTTTAGACTAAGAGCCAGTAATCGATATTAACTTCTTTGAAATCACAGTACGATTTTGTTATTAAAATAAAATAAGATAAGCTTTAGACGGCTTAGAAAGCTTATGACTTTCCTTATTATGTCTTTAGCTCCTTATATGTGATTATTTCACTAATTTTATGTACTTTAAAATTAAGGAACTATTTTGTGTTTTATAATTTTGTTTATCTAAAACCATTTATATACAAGTTTTATTATATAAAAAAAACATACATATTTCTTTACTAATTTGTATTGATTCTAAAGCCTAAAGAAAGGTTATTTCTGTCATTCGAAATTATCTCAATAGAGCCACATAGAGTATTTATTTTCAGATCGACAAATATATTTGTAAATAAACACAGACAGGCTAGACGTAAATTACAAAAATATAAAACTAAATAACACATTATGTAAATATCTTCCAAATCCATTTGAAAGCAGCGCAACCTAAAACTTTGCCGCCACCGTCAGTAAAATCTCGAGGTATGCTGAGGTTTCATTGCATAGTATTTTGTTAACAGACTAGTAAGTTATTCTTCTCCAACGGGCAGTTCATTTGCGCAGTTAGTAGATAAGGCTGCTCAGTTTCTCACTTTAGATTTATTGCCCAGTAAATCCACAGCGCCGTTCGCGCCCAATGACTTGCAGTTTGCCTCGGCGAAGCTTCTCCGCTTTAAACAATTTCCTCCGAGTGTACCCTCAGGCAGGGATATTAATTAATTTTGCTACATTGTTCGGTTCAAATACTCACATATCCAATTTGAACTTAGTTCTTTTTGCCTCTGTATTTTACTTGATTAACTTTAGATTTTAAAGAAAATAAAAATTCTTAGCCGTTAAAGTTAGCAAAAAAAAAGTAATAGGTAATAATCATAACAACAATTCAGGTATATTGTTTAAACATATATTTATGTATTTATTTTACTATATTATTTATATATTTTATGTAGTTGTATATTTGCGTATGTATACTATAACTGTACGTAGTTTATGAAGTTTACTTTCTTTTACATTATTACAATTTTTACTCTCCTAAAAGTTAGCTGGTAGATAATGCCTAAGGCATTAAGTTCGCCTTTGTACAATTTTTTTAGTGCAATATATAATTTTAAATAAATAAAACAATAATAATATATAGGACAATTACCTCGTATAATATAATTATGTTACCTCTGGTCACAAAGTTATACCAGAAACCACGATATAATACATATTATATTTTACTTCAGATTTCGAGAGTTTAGTAGCGTTTTTGTAACTTTATGTAACTAAATTAGCTTTGCCTAAAGTATTAGCACCTTTATAGGCGACAATACTTTGCTAGATCTCCGTGTATAATTCTCTCCCTTTTGT
Organism: Monopis laevigella; assembly: GCA_947458855.1. Lineage (NCBI taxonomy): Eukaryota > Metazoa > Arthropoda > Insecta > Lepidoptera > Tineidae > Monopis > Monopis laevigella. The sequence continues at coordinate 20,952,322 of OX381580.1, read as the reverse complement.
ATCGCTGAAATCTGAGCAGCGTTTCTCTTCGATGACTTGGCATTTCCTCAGCATACTTACTCAGTTAATTGTGAAGGCGACTCGGCGTATACGTTCTACAGCACGTATACCCCTCGACCTACTAATGTACTACAGATGACATTAATTAATTATAGTTCCAAGAGCCCGCTCGCTCCTAATGCATTTTACAGCTACTCTGTCATCATCGCCCCATACTTACCCCATATACATATAATACTCAATTACTTACACCATAAAGTTTATTGAAAGTTTTAATTACGTAGGTATTCAAAATATAAAAAAAAAAAATAACCAATATTAAATCCAAATAAGGAACCTTAATTCGTAAATAAACCTTTTTATACCATTAATAACATAAAATGAAGTCGGTCAAAATCAAGTTGCCTGAACATAAATCTTTCATTACTTCTAGGTACCCGCCTACTGAAATTTCACGAGTATCGACCGTAATTAAGGTCGGAGCTATACGTGCGGGTGACTCGTTCGGTCGGCTAACGATACTCGGAAAAAACGACGAGAAAAAGCGCACGCATGTTTTATTAATTCTCGGTACATGCGGCGCGCCTGCGGAATGGAGCCGAGCGCCATTTTTCTGCGGACGAGATTTAAATATGGAATCCCGGTGTGCGAGCGAGAGCGGCGTGCCATTGACCTTCGCGGACGCACGCGCGGCGCGTCTCGTGCGATGCGTCCGCGCAGCCTCGCATGCACACCGCACAAGGTTACCCACCGTTTGGCAGATATGCCACTGTGACACAGTTACCTATTACCTCAGTGTCGCTTTTAATTTGCCTGAATTTTACTGAAACATTTAAGTGCTCGCGCTGATTTTTCTTTCAGGGATTTAATACAATCGCGTACTTTGAAACAGCTAGATATTTTTAGTAGTAATTAAAAATTATTAGTACTTATAATTATTACGGGCGATTGATTTCACAATAAAGCAGCGACGATATTAAAATAGACTCGTAATGCAAATACGCCTTTGTCGCCGCCCATTTCGTAACCTCATCATTTAGCCGACATAGTGGAAGCGATCAAATTTGTTAAACAACAATGTATTGATCGACCCCATTCATGGACTTTATAGGCCTGCTTACAGGCAGGTAGATACAAAATCACATGCCTTGCTCCAATAAAAAAAAACAATTCTAAACGAAAACCGCTATCAAAGTTAAAGTAAAGCTTTACATGCCCCTTTGATAACATAGGATTATAATTATTTATTAACAATACTATAACAACAAATGAAGCAATAGAAATTAAATACCCTCTAGCGGTCGAGTGCTGAACTAACATAATGACCACGCAACATGCAACCACACTAATTGCTGTTTTCAAACGCCTGCGAATTAAAATGCGAAATTAATTCAACACATTATTAAAAGCGTTTGATTAAAAACGTACGTGTTTACTTTATGAGAGAATGTAAAGAGTTGAGAGCAGGTTTAGAGACAACGGTTTTTTTTTAAACAGAGATTCTAATAGCAAATTTTTAATAAGCTTTTGAGCTTTGCCTGTGCATAATAGATTTAAAGACAGAATAGAATTGTTTCATTTTCTTCCTATCGTTTATTCACAATATTATTAAAATTACTTTGAAATATTTCTTAATGTAGATAAATAATGTTTTTTTATTTCTAAAGATCTATTAATCTTTTCGTTTTTTTTTATTTAAGGGATAGGGAGCTATATGTCTACAAATTATTGACTTAAACTTTTAGAGTTTAGAGATACCCTCAAAACCATTTGACGTGGAAATTTAAGATATTTACAATAAAAAAATCATATAAGTATTTTTCATTAATAAAAAATGTTGGCATAAAACAAGTAGCTTTTAGAATTCAGAGATGCTCAAAACCATTTGACGTGGAAAGTTAATTAAGTAGTTTTACAACAAACATAATTTAAATGTTTTTCTCTACTTCTATTTGCAATTAAAACGGTATCAATTCTCTTAGAAACATTGTATTTAATCATGTAAATATCTTTTCCTAAGTTATTTTGATACGCGTACTTAATCAATTTCTCGACAAAGTATGTGTAATATATTCTAGCCCGCGTGCTAATGCAAGACAGTGGTTTCGTGGTATTGAACACAGTTACGTTTCGAATCGGAAGCTCTCATTAGCTAGGCCCTGAGGAATCCCGCTATCAAACATAACACGGGCCGACTACTTAATTAGGGAAATTACTTGCATTTCATTTTGTGCATGACCATTTTATGGGTTTAAATGTTTTTAGAGTTAAGTATAATAAATTTTGGGTAGATCATGTATTATTTTTCTTATTAGTTAGCGCTGCTTTTAAGTTTTGATAAACTTTTAAATACCTCCCATCATCTTCATCATACCACCACGGGTGCCTTTTTGGTTCCCGACAACCATTTAAACGGGTACCCAGGGGAGGCGTTAACCCGTCCTTATTTTGCCAATGGTATTCGGCTTTATAAATACCTCTTCTCCTAACTATATACTTTTATTTAAATATTAATTAATGTTAAAGTATATGTAGTCTCAGTGCTGGTAATTTAAGTTTGAATAGAGTTAAGTAACGTTTTTTTAATCCAAATTAAGGTGCCTTTAGAAGTGCAACAAAAGTAATTGGCATTCCTTAATATATGCTCATCTCCTTAAGTTTCTCCTCGTCAACAATTTAAAAGAGCCTTGCTATTTATTGTCTGTGGAGTAATTTCCATTGTGGACAGTATCCTCTGTCTTCTTTGACTTACTTGTATCAATCGATATTTTACTTTTATATGTCCAAATAACTTTTTCTTCCTTCCTATTCCTCTTTTTTCTTCTATTTTTCCTTCTATAGTATAAGTTTCTACTACTTCTTTATTTAAAACTGTATATTTAATTACAGTAATATTACTAATAATGAGTTTTTAATTAAAAAAATTATGTACATTTGTTTGACAACACCACTATAGTGCCTCGGAGAGCACGTTAAGCTGTCGGTCCCGGTTTCACTATACCAACTTTTGAAACTGTTTATAGATGGGTTATTGAGTCTATTCAAAACATCGCGACGAGCTAGCCACTTGTTCGGTGTAGACTCATACCATCGGCTACGACGAGGTGGGATTAAAACCCCTCCGCTGGGTACCCTGGAGCCGTCTAGGCGGTTTTGGGCGCCGTAAGGCACCCGTGAAGATATGTATATGTATGTATGTGTACTAATAATAATTTTTAAAACAAATTTGAAGTTAAGAAAGGGCTTAATAACCGGTTCTCAGGCACCCAAAAATCTCTCAAAACAATGACTTGCTGTCAGCAAATTCTACGAAGCTATAACATAAATAAAACTTTAAAGAACCACTCGCTGTTTTCAGAAATCCAATATCAGTATTCTAATCGAAAATCTCAATCTGATAATAAGAACTGAGACTGGAATATCTGTATCTGAAAACACGACATTTAGTTCGTCGATTTAGTTGTGATTCAAACATTGTTGGGGCACCAAACCCGCGGACAACGAGTTTGTTGTCCAAGATATCTCTAACGATATAACAGACTTGGATTACGGTTTAGATGAGCTTGAAATTGGTTTGATATCTTATAATATATCTCTTGTCTTCGGTGACTTTGTAGCTATTATTAATTTATTAGGATAGAAATTGCTTCTAGATGTTGTTTTAGATTGTTTTAATATTATCTTGTGAGCTTTAAAATGGATACCATTTATATACTTTTTTTATAATGGCATCGAGGCAACCTACAAATAAATATGTACTATATTTTTACGCATTGGTTTACGTGTTTTATTAGTGATGCCAACTATAATTCTTTATTATATATTTATTTGTGCACGGCATGTAATTTTGTATTTACCTAATAGTAAACAGAGCTACAAAGTCCATGAATGGGGTCGATAAATGATTTGGTGTTTAACATGATTGATCGCCCCCAGCGCGGTCACCAAATAAATGTTTTTTTGTTAGGAATCTTCAATATTGGAATAAAGTTAACCTTAATTAATAATTTCAATATTTTATATTTATTATATTTTTTAGAATAGGTAAAATTTTTAAAATTAAAGTATATAATTTCAGCTTCTTATCATAAACTGCGCTTTAAAATATATGAAAATGCTTTGTGATAAAACTTTTAATATTAACCATATTTACAGAAACTATTATAATCCAAGAACCAAGAATAATAGCAATGTTTTACAGTTAAAGATTTTTTTTTAAACTATAAAAATCCAAAATACCAACTAAAAATGCACCACATGTTTTTAACTGTATCTCTACCAGTACCTAGAGACTTATGTATGCAAATTGCGTATACATAATAAACACTATAATGTTCGCAAAAACGTTGTTTTTTGGCGACAATCAAAGTCTTTGCTACCTGAATCACGTACCTAAGCGTCAACAAACAAGAGACACACGCCCAGAATATCAAATGTTACCGCTATATTGCCAAAACGACGCAATAGGTTACTGTTTTTTTTCAGACATACGTCTTTTATTAGATAAAGTTTCGAATGAAGCGACTTCTTATTGCACAATGTTCATTTTATGTGGGAGGAAGGTTTCTAAACTTCACTAGGCACACCATGTTACAGATTCAAAACCCGTCAAGTGACCTACTCATGTTTCGGTTTTAGTCTGTAGGTCCACCGGTATTCCGGAGACTTCACCGGGTCTCATTCATGGTGCGGTTGCGAAACGATTGATTTGACGATAAAACAGCGAGGATATTTTAATATCGCTGTTTTATCGTCAAATCAATGCTTGTCTATGTCGCCGCCCATTTTGAAACCGCATCATTTAGCCGGCATAGTGGGAGCGATGAATATTGTTAAACAACAATGAATTGATCGACCCCGCTCATGGACTTTGTAGATCTGCTTAACATCAGGTAAATACAAGGTAAATGCCGTGCTCCATTAAAAAAAAAGAAAAATACAATATACGAGTCTATAAACTAATAACTGAATACCAATAGGAATACATGGGTCATTTTATACATGAGTTAATAATCCAAAGTGAAAACAATATAAAGAACAGAATTAGATAATTTGTACTTTTTTGAGCTCATAAAACAATTTTTAACAAAAAATACTTAAAACACTGCAGGCTTAAGGTCACAGGTTCAATCCCGGTAATTAAAAAAAAAATGTGTACATTTATTTGACACCACCATTATAATACCTTGCACTTAAGCTGCAGGTTCCAGTTTCACAATACCAACCTTGGAAACTGTTCATTTATTTATTTATTTATTTTAAATTCTTTATTGCACAAAATTGTACATAGGCGAGCTTAATGCCTTAGGCATTTTCTACCAGCTAACCTTTAAGAGAGTGAAATATGCTTAGGGTACGGAACTTTCGATAGAAGGATATACATATAATTTTAACAATGATGCATTAGATGCATAACAATACTTAAACTACTTAAATACTGTATATAATATAATAAATGTAATACATAAACATACATACCATACCAAACAAAAATTGTCACGAGGATCTGGTTTAAGCGTTCAGATAATGAGCAGTGAGCAAGCGTTTAAACACTCCGATGGAAGGGGCTGATCTTATAGTCAGAGGAAGCAAATTCCACTGGCAAGCAGCTGACACCGTAAACGAATCTGAATATTTGGAAGAGACGTGTGACGGGATTTTCATTGATGGGTTATTAAGTCGATTAGCTATATAGTTTGTTCAGTGTTAACTCAAAATACCCATAAAGAATACTACGACGAGGTGTAAATAAACCCACACCGTTGGGTATCCTGTTTCGGGAGCCGTAAGTACTTATAAATTGTTAAGTACACCTTTCCTACATCACTGCAAATATATTTTCTCATACGCCTTTCCAAACATTAGAACAGAAAATGGCCGCCTTCCATAGAAATAAAAACAAAAAGTGAGAATAAAAATTATTATAAGCAATCAATACTCAAAAAGTAAGAACACAATATGCCGGCAACGAACATGTTTGATGTTTGGTTCAATTGGCCTTAGGCCATTTTCCTATATTATTCTTATTTTCATGCTTGAATCGTAGTTTATATACTATTCGCTAATTGTTATTTTATTTGCTTTTGCACCCTATGTAACCTTTCACTCTCTCAAAGGTTAGCTGGTAGAAAATGCCTAAGGCATTAAGTTCGCCAATGTACAATTTTATTTTGTAATTTTGTGCAATAAAGTATTAAATAAATACTAAATTAGGTGTGACGACGGTGTGTAAAATGTTGTGCTATTTTTGGATATTATTCAGCCTGGCGTATAAGATCGTTTTCTTGTGCTTAGGGCATGTCTAAAGATATAAATCTCTGGCCTACGAGCAGATCTTTATCGAATAAACTCGCACCTTGAGGATAAATATTGTATTTCCTTTTATTGTGCGAGATATAACTCTTGTATTTATAATACTTTGACCACGTTACTAAAAATAAACACTTATACCTTGTATAGGTAACTATTAAAAGGGATTTTGTGATTTTTACTAGGTTTTTTCAAGTAATTAAATCTTTGGCAGATAAATGTTTAGTTAATTTAAAAAGCCACGCCTTAAATATCAGTTTGTGTAAACTTTTTTTTTTCTAAAAAATCTAAAACCCCATACTTAAATAAAATAAAAAAAAAAACTTTTTTTTTCAATTAACAACTAATATTATTTTTGTTTTATATTGCTTACGAAACGTTATATAAACGTTAATATGTATATTTATTCTTTAAGATCACAATATAATCAGATATTAAATTGCACTCTATATACCTATTTACTCTGATGAATACGAGTAAATAGATATTAAATAAAAAATAGTATTTCTACATCTACTCTGTACGTTTGCTATTACCCATTATAATAAAAAAAAATTACCTTTCACAGATAATGTGAATATTATTTTATGTACCATCACGGGCGGCTTCCGAGACCGCTTAGACGGCCTCAGGGTACCCAGTGGTGGAGTTTTATTCTCATGAATGAATGGAAAACTCTTTTTTAATGGCTTTTTTTTTTAATTCTTTATTGCACGAATATTTTATATAGGCGAACTTAGACATTTTCTACCAACTAACCTTTGAGAGAGTAAAATATGCGACACATATAATTGCACATTGCTTTAACTTTTGAGGGGTCCCCTGAAAAATCTAGTTAACTAATCATAAATTTTCTAATTCTTAACTTTATGACGCAACCATTTGGTATTATTTTTGAACTGAATATAATCATAAATCGTTTAAAGCCGAACATAATTACTTGTCTGTTATCTGTTCCAAATATAATTTTCCTCAATTCCTTGGGGAAATCCCTAAATTTAAATTATTTTTAGAAATCCTATTTCCAATTGTTTCTATCTTTGCATACGAGTACATTCCATTACATAACCTATAATGTTAACGCGTATCGTCCGGGATTTCCCACTGTCCCATGGACTTGCTTTAATCAACACTTGACTGGATGAAGCCATGTCAAACTGTGGATAGTGGTCACCTGATTGTGGAAAGAGTGGAGTGTCTGATGAAAGTAAGAGAATGCTAGAAGGGTGGACGTATAAATAATATTTGAGGTACTATGACATCAAAACTTTTGTGTGTCTCAAATATTTTGTTCATATGTTTTGGTTATTTGTTCTGTCAGTTACAATATTGTATTTTATTTAATGATGTTATTGCTTGTCATAAAAGTTGTCCAAGATGACGACTTAGTATGCAATGCCCATTAACTCGCTCACCGGGTGTCATAATTATCGTCGGCCTGTCGTGGAACATTCGTAATCTTAAAAAGGTTGGAATACCATCTAAATGACGTAATGCATTCCAACAAGTTTGTTTTGCCTATTTTTTTATTAGATAACTTTTTAGTAGTTACGCCGTTTGGTTCGATTCCCACTCATGACAAATAGTATAAGTAAAAAATATAATAGGTATAGTTATTTTTATAATTCGTTTCTAGTACACATAGTACCTACAATCCTAGATATTTAATTAGTTTGTGACAGATACAGCCTTTTATGGAAGGCTGAATTTAAATCTTCACACCTAATGATACAGAAGAAAAATAAAGTTAACACAATAATAATAATAATGTATTCGAGTGGCTACAATTTAGTTTGTTGATATCATAACTGCACCCTGATATATATGAATCACCGACTTGTAAAACATGTTGATGAAGCAATGTTCCTAGATTCGACATTACGCTGGTAGATTCTAATACATTGTTAGTTAACTCACGTGGGTAATTTAAACTGCCCTACTCTAAGAAACCTATCCTACATTATTGAAAAAACAATCCTACGTTATTGAGAAAACTGCCCTACGTTGTTGAATATTATCAACAAAGCAATCTGAATAAATCTTATCTTATATAATGTACTGAATAAATATAATGTTTAAAAAAAAATATTAGTAAAAAATTGAAATGTTTTTTAACTACCTAATGGGTAAATGGAGATGTCTTCTTTGTTCGCTGTGAAAAGGAAATTGGAAAAGATTGTAAATGAAAGAAAGTTGTTTTTCAACTGGATCATCATGATTTTGCAGATTTGTAAATGGAACTTGTTATTTTAAAAAGGGGAAGGTTTTTATCAAATATCCCACAATCTATATATACCTACAGACGGTGTCTTATTTTCTTAAAACATTCTAAAGTTACATTCTCTAGCGTGTAATTCGGGTAAATTCTTGCCAGTATAAATCTACGCGCCTATTCAGTTTAATTTGCTAGAAGGATAATCGTTGCAATTGCGCCGAGTACCGCCTTAGGGTCCGACACCTCCTTAGATTACTCCGAAAGGGTCTGCAATAAAGGACCCTTCTTCGCTTAATTAAAACAACTCTTAAGGTAAACCTACTTATAGACCCCAGTGACGACCAACTCCCTTTTCACGGCTCACGATCTTTTACACACTGATTTAAACAGCTTCCACGTGCCTGGTCAATTCTTCCCCCATCTGGTTTGCGTTTTAATCAAAAAACTAAATGTGTTGATAAGTTTTTTTCTTAATTTAAATAGGCTATGTGTGGAACAATAAACGATTAAATAACTGCACAATCATACATTATAGTGATGGAGGTACCGCAACAATAGGTTTTTTAAACCAACATCTACGAGAATTACAACCAATTATGAGCACTTATGACCAATTGACGGCGAATAAAAAGTTTTTGTTGAATATTCATTCGGGGCTATTGATTTTTCATCAGCTCGTGCGATGAGACCAACAATGTGTGCGCACGCGCCGCACAGTTATCTTCGATAAATTATTTATATCTTTACATCGCTCCCCTCTATTTTCTCAACCCATAGGGGCTTTACAATGCAGGAAATATTACAATTAATTGTTACAATATTGCGTCCATTGTCTGCTCATCTTGGATACAAATAGCTTATTCTACAACAATTGAATTTTCAGATTCACCACACTACCAGTATTATAAGTTATACATTGGCGTGGGATAACTTATAACTTTTTATTAATACTCGACACTGATTGTTCCATCAACAAAATCAATATTTGTCTTATTCCAATTATTGACTTTATGTTACAAGACTTTAAAATATTTCCATAACAAATCTGAACATATTTACAAAACAAGCATTGTTATTTAAAAAATCCATACAAAAATGCCCGTAAAAGAAAGTCATTATACCCGCACAGGAATCGTAACTAATAAACAACATGAGTCCATTCACGCGATATTTCCTCCGCGCGCCTCCCCAAACGCTGTAAAGAGGTTATTACGGGTATTACTGCAAAGAATTGGCATGCGACCGTATGCGGTAGCGGTAGTTCCGGTGGATCGCCTCCGGGGCCGCAACCCGTTCCGAGGGAGCAGGGACTGATGACCGTAAGATAACGGAACGCAGTGCCAATAGACGCAACGCCATGTGCCGGGCCCATCGCGGCCTCACAACCTCAAACGCGGTGAGAACCACGGATTCCATTCGTTTTGGCAATCATTTGTAAACCCGCTTTTACACGTGGAAGGGTCATTTGATCACAATCTCGCTTTACACCGTCTCTCTTAGTATTGATGTTAATTACTTAAATTAAACGTATATTCGGATTTGTTTGAGTTTCAAATACATCTTTGGTTGTTTGTTTAATAAATAAATTATATTTTCGTGTAGACAGAATAGCTTGATTTGTTTTAAAATAAAAAAACAGTTTACCATTCAATACATCAGTTACTACCCGAGTGTCATTAATAAATAAATAAAAACTGCGGTAAAGGATAACCCAAAAACGATAAAAACAATCAGCGGTGGAGCAATAAAATGTCTGGAACTTGTAAGGTGAAAAAACGATCAACACAACTGGCAGAAGGTCGAAGGCTATTGAAAAAAAATAAAGGCTCAGATGGTCTCGACAACGCCGTACGAAGCACCTGCGCACCAGACGGACAAAAAATCCGCGCACAAAGTCGACAGACGTCTCCTAGAAGGCTTAAGTTTACTTCAAACGCTACACAAATACACTACCGCTGTAAGACGAATGTTTTGACTCGTCATCTTTTTTTGCAAACAGCTAATAATTTGTATGCAGTTTGTCTTGGATTACTGTGTAGTTAGAGTTATGTAAATTGTTTTTGTAGGAAGAGGTTTCAGAGTAGACGTAACCTTCAATCATGACGCTTCCTAGATTATTGTAATGACAAACAGTTTTTATGATTGTAAATTTAATTTTAAAATTTTATATAGTGACAAACTTTTTAGATAGGTACTGAAAAATAAATTACATTGAATTTGCTAACCTTACATAATTATATCGTCCAAATACGAATGTCAAGTAGTACTATTATAGATTGTGCTAGGTAGAACATCTATAAAGCCGATCAGTACAATCCCTCTCCCTAGATTATTCTCTTGACAGTAGCAAAGATTTATTTAGCTTTGAGCACAGACGTCTCCCCGCCCACGTCGACCTGTGCATTCGGAGATACAAGGTTTAGCAATAATGTAGGCATTTCTGAAATCGGAATAAAAGAAAGCGTTTCGCTTGTTAACTGAATTGTAGGATTCAGATTTTCATTTGTCGGAATTTTATCTTAAACTGTAATTTTTACTTATTGCAATTCGTGTTATAGGATTTATAAGCTAGTTTATACTGTTACATACTCGTACATACATACACGTTAGGAATGATTTTTCGCAGCCGGATGCCGCGTTACTTTCAACTATACGGAATGCGGCCACTGACCAGCTCTCAGATCTGCCCCCGCCCCTCTCTAGTCTCCGTTCTGTCTATTGCTCGTGTGCAGCTCCGGGCCGCCTCCCAACATTAATGTATGTGTACACAGCACATTTGCACGCGGTCGTTTAGTATCGGGCCGTATGTTTAACGCATTTCTGTTTATATTGTGTCTGGTTTACAGCTGACGTGGTTGCTCGTGCCAATTTGTTTCATTTGTGTGATTTTGTGATACCTCTGTGTTTATTATTATAACGAATAAAGTTTCTACGAAGCCAAGACGGTGAGTAGATGTAATCCATCTAGCTGGCGCTCGACTATCGGACACTCTTCTCGGATCATCGGCGACCATGTTAGAGGTCGATCCCTCATTAAGACAGATTAGGTCAACAATGTACCGTGTAGGTTGTATTTTGTCGCTATTTAGGTCATCATTTCGGAGCTTTACGTCCATCACGTCGTCACAAGGACGTGCCACTTATCTCGTTACCCATCCACCGCTCGCGAATACGGTGATAGCATCGCAAACATAATAAATGTGAAGTGTTCCTGGATCGATCTATCTCACTACACACACAGTCCGCCGCGACCCGGCAACAGCGTCACATCCACGCACGTTACCAAATATATTTATTATTCTGACAATCTTATTTCTAAACTAGAATAAAACGTATATCTAGACTTTTTAAGTTTTACACATTCTCCTCTGGTATACAAGCAGTTTACCGCATAAATTAAGGATAATTTGGAAGCGCTGATGTCATGGAGAAGGCGATTGAGCCTCCGTTATGTATTGAACGGTACCTACCTACTTGGCGCTCCTCAGAAGTATTATCTAGTTTCGCAAGCTACGCCTAACAAACCATGCAAATTGGTCGTCCTACAGACGAATATTATTTGCATATTGTCCGTTTGTTTGTGAACGCTTCTATCTGCCGAGCGCTTGTCCAAATTCGCAATGCTAATAATACAATGGCCAGACGCACCTTGTGTATTACCGTCGCATCTGTTCGATGCAAAAGCGACGAGCGCCGCTACTATGCCTTATGACAAAAGGATAAAGTCGAGTTTTCTATATTTTACCAACTTTCAATAACGAAACGAAAAACCAGCTAGACGTATAAATCAGCGTTCGCCTTGGAGTGAACGCGTCGGTGAGGCGGCAACGCGTATTCAAATCGTTTTTAAATAGGGTTTTAGTTGTTAAGTATGGAACATCCTTAGCAGACAGGATATTTGCAGTCAAGTTTCGGCAGCCGTCAGGCAGGCGGGTCGTCGACCCCGCCGACGGGCGCGGTACGATTTGCATGTGTCGTTGACACGCGCGACTGCAGGCGGGGCGCGACCGCCGCGGCCTCCACTTTTGCTTTCAGTCGCCGCCGCGCCGTCAAATACCTCTCGAGCTGACCTCGTGACACCGACCACTTAATCTACTTTTTCTTTCAGCGGCAGGTTCTTTGCTGTTTCCCAGAAATTATTATATTTGAATACGCTTTTCTCATTCTATTTTAATTAGAATACTTAGCATATTAATTAATTAGTTATTTTACGTATTTTTAAATTTAATAGAAACAATAACGTGACAGGCTGTAATACTACACTTACCTTTGCCATGATTTTATCGCACTTTGCGTTTGTCATGAGTTTATGTAATTTATCGCAATTTTTATCTGCGAGATATACTTGGGCCTCATGTAAAACTTGTGCAAGTGTTCGAGCGGAAAGTTATTGGTAGCATAGAGTTGGGCAAGAATCTTCCGGCCATCAAACACGTCGACTAGGAACGTGCGAAATCCAATAAAGAAGTCGCGGCACCTGCTCCTTATTACATTCTTTCTTGGATCCGCCCGCCGCGGGTCGGGGCGGGCGGCGTTCACTTGTCGACGAGGTGCGCCCGCGAATTCGCCCCAAAACTTTTCCCGACAGGAGATTGCTTGTTGTTCAACTTTTACTTTGGAAATTTGTTCAATTAGCATGAACGACGATATGAAAGTTCCGTTGGGAATAGTTCTATGATAGTCGGGAATATTAAAATGCAATTGCGAATTGTTCAATGTCAATAGTAATAAGTAAATACTTTGCTAAAGTTTAAAAAAAATATCGATTGCATATTGATTTTGTATTAAGTATACCACATTAACATAATTCACAACCAGTTGCTTTGTATGTAATTGGCATGAAAACGCTATCAATAACAGTAATGAGAATATTAATAAAATTATTTCCACGTGGCAAAACGTGGTTCACGAGACAATGCCGTCCCAAGTGGGCGAAGCGATCTCAATTGCAAATGCGGTATTAGCATACGTGCTTTGTGACTTCTTGAACATACCAGCCCAAGGCAATGTCATCGTGACTAATAGAAGATAATGTGACTTATAGAGAAACCAGTATGCGCGCCATTTTTATACTTATAGAATGCTCGTTTTGTATCGTTTTCTTGATTTTATTGGGATACTAATATAGCAATATTACCTTAAGTATCGTATTTAATTGTTCATGTTTCTACAGTTAGTAATATTATTTAATGCATCATTAAAGAACTACAATTATACTACATAAACTGAATTTGCTAAAGTTGGCTGTATAAGTTTAGACTACAAAAGTAAAAGATTTTTGTACAATAAAATATTTGTATAGTATACTTGTAACTGAGTAAACTTGTAAACATTTATATTTTTACTCTTTGCACTTTAATAATGGCAAGAATTATTTTAATGATGAAACTTTCCCATTTTGTAATAAAAACTTGAAAATTTGGTTATAATTAAGGCATATTTTTTGTAGGCTGTCTGTACCTAGTTACTTCAGCTTAATGTGAACTCATTTATAAGAAATAATAAATACCTACATTGCCCTATGTAATATAGGTACAGGGTGAATTTTTCAAATGTGAATCACCAAATCCTAAATTCAACAAACTTTTATTTTATTTATTAATATATATATATATTTTAATTTAACGAATAAATGTATACATAAAAATTAAATCGTAGGCTTACTGTATCCATATATTAAAGCTCTAGATTTTTTTCCGGAAGGCACCCGTGATGATATATATGTATGTATGTAGATTTTTTTATACTAAATATATAAATTTCTAAAAGACGCAAGAAATAAGTAATAGATGGTTTTTTTTTGTCTGGTTGTCGGTCGACGAATCAAAGGTACGGTTACGAAATGAGTGGTTGAATTGAGGATAAGGCAGCGAGTATATTAAAATATACTCGTAATGCAATTCGTCTTTGTCGCCGCCCATTTCGTAATCGCATCATTTAGCCGGCATAGTGGGAGCGATTAATGTTGACTAAGAACAATTATTGATTGACCCCATTCGTGGACTTTTTGGGTCTGCCCACCACCAGGTAGATACAAAGTCACATGTAGTGCTCTAATAAAAAAAAAGTTTATATAAATTTTAAAATTTATTTACATCTCATATCGCCACGTGCCACGTAGCAGTTAATAAAACATATGTTAAACCTTAGTGGTTGAATTGTAACAATATAGTAAAACGTAAGTTTGAGTAATAAATTAGGTCGACCAGTCTAGGTCTAAATATAATTACTAGATATGCACCGCGACCTATCTATGTTTACCCTCGCACAAATAGACCGATCTAAAAAGGAAATGGGTTAGAAAAGCTAACATCACTTATTGACATGTACATAAAATCCATTTTATATGCTGTCTTTATAGCTTAGAGTATATTTTTGTGTAGTCGATGGTATGAGTCTACACCGAACAAGTGGCTAGGTCGTCGCGATGTTTGAATAGATTCAATAACCTATCTATAAACCATTTAATAAGTTGGTATAGTGAAACTGAGACCGACAGCTTAACGTGCTCTCCGAGGCACTATAGTGGTGTTGTTAAACAGACGTACATATTTTTTAGACTAAAACCTCATTGGTACACACCGGGGTTTGAATCAGGGACCTAAGTTTTTTTAAGTCTTAACCAACTCGGCCACCACGTACATATATAATATATATTTAACATGTAGGATATATTTAACATATAGGGGAAATTCATCATAATAGTTTATTTTGTCTATAAAAAATAAATTTTAATTAAAGGTTTTTTTAATAAATTTATTTGATTATTTGACAGATCACTTAATGATAATCTATGAAGAATAAATACATATTACAGGTCTTTCTACAATTATACTGTCACTAATAGATTTGCGCCATTTGAGATTTTTTAAAGTACACGCACGGCCTGTATTTCGCAGTCCCTGGTAGGTAAGAAAGCGGTAAAGGTGTCTCTAATACATATAAAATGCAATGCCTCTCTAATTTGTATTATGCAGTCGACGGTCAGATAGGGACCACTTGTCTCCATCTTTATATTTCTAGTTGTAGAGTCAAACCTAGGCTGTCTCTCGTGTATGATGGAAATACTCACCAATTCGTCTTTTTTTTGTACCTTCATTCTAAAACCTTTAGAATTAGGCACAATGCCTTCAATAAACAGTTAAATAAAATAAAATAAAATAACAATTGTTAATTTAGCCGCAATATTTAGAAATAGAAGCAAAGATATTAAATTAAATAAATACAGCCTTAAAATGCTTAAATCTGAAATAGGATATAGCCTAAAATACATAAGCATAATAAAGTTATTTCAAAAGTAGGCAAAGTGAAAGAATTGGACACATATATGGAAAACACAAAGATACTATAAATTACATTTCCGAAATGATGTCCGCCCCCAATGATTCATTTCTTGGATTTCTTCCAGCTGCCTTTGTACGTCTTGAAAATCTTTGTTTAGCAAATGTAGTGCTGGCTATCTGAGACCTAAATATAGGGAAACATTTTAATATAAAAAAATATATGAAGATTTTGTAACTTCTAAAAAATGTGTCACTATAACGCAAAACCTCAAACAAAATAGGTTAATAATAAGTACAATACCTATTTTGTGGGTTTGATTGGCAAAAAATATTAGTACGTTTTTTCTGTACAGTTTGTCAAGGTCTGGGTGTTTATAAAATATAATATATATTATATCGTTGCTTCTAGTACACATAGTACAAGCCTAGCGCTTAGTTTGTGACCAGAGCAATATGTGTAATTTGTCCTACATATTATATTATTATTATATATATACATAGTAGGTATAAGCTTAGAGCTTAGTTTATGATCAGTGCAATATGTGTTAAATATATTTTTATTACATTTGTGTTTTGAATTACTAATCAACGAGTCCTTCCAAATGTTTATATTCGTGGACGAAAGTCTGAATTTGAATTTATTTATTAATCATGTAAAAAAAATCGACTATTAATTTAATATTAAGATGTTTAATTTTGTTCTTAGAAAAATAGGTAAATTTTGCGTTATTCAGAAAAACATAATTTACATGACAGCTAAATAATTAAAAAAGCTGTATTAAGCTTCAAAAATATAATAATAGAGAAAAACAAACAAAATTAATTAAAGAATCTCATTTCTCTCAACAATAGGGACATACGAAAATATTCTAATGGCAAACATTAAACATGGTACCGTTTTAATGAGTACCGTTTTTAACGTAATAACGAGTTTTACGGGAAAATGAGGAAGTCGGCAGAGACAGACGTTGGGCTGATGCAACTTCAGTAAAAAATATTTTATGTTTCTAATTCAAAGTAACTACTTAATAAAGTAAAACAACATAATAATATTAATCTAAGTGGTTATATTAAATTTAATTAAGAACTAGTTAAAAGAGAAATCATTTTTTTCTTCTATGCAATGTAGAATTAGAACAAATTTGTACGTGTAATATAGCAATTGCCTATAGCTAACGTCTAATTTAACCTACCTATTTACCAAGAGCGTACTGTAGTAACTCTACTACAATTTTTTGCAAACAATTGGTACTATAGTCGCTAGTAACTATAGATAAGAATCAATCAATAAGAGAGATTTATTAAAAAAATAAAGAGTTACTAGCGACTTAGTAGAAACTGTATGCAAAAACTTGTGGTATAACCGTCCCGTTTATGAACTTAGTAGGTCTGATTACCACCAGGTAAATACAAAATCACAGGCAATCCTCCAATTGTATTAAAAACGATAACTAAAACATATTATTCTTAATAAGTATTTTAATTAAGAAACCATAATCACTATCATATAATTAATATAATTGATATAATATTATTTATATAAATTTATAAGTTGTTTTATAAAAGTCCCAATTCTTAGAAAATTCTTGCTTTCTAAATATACACGGTTTTTCATTATTGAAGACCTGCTTGTTATTCTAAGAAGATATGTTAATTAAATATAATCGTATTACGAAAATTCTTTACAGACATAAAACTTTATAAAAAGTTATTTAATTAAATATTTTGGTTTCAAAAATTAATTATAGAAACAAAAATATTTAATAAATTTTTTCTGAGTTACTTTCATTCACTTTAGGTATTTTATTATCATTATAAAAACTTGTTTTGTTTATATATAGCTACTGATATAATCATGGAGAAAATATACTGAACTGATGTAAATTTACTCTCGTAAAATCGAACCCAGGAAACCAAACGACTGCATCACAGCTCATCGTTGCTTAATAGACGTAGTTGCTATTTTAATTTGTCTGCAACTCTAGCCGGTTGACGACCTCTAGCCGACTAGATCACTCTAATCATATAGAATCGGACTAAAACATCTGAGAGGACACACCACGCGTGACTATACTGTGACTAATAAATCGGGGATAATACTCGACGGTGAAGTAAACAATATTTAGGGAATGGTTAAATTGAATAAAGTTCTATTATTTTTATAATAAAATAAAATAGGCAAAATATATTATGAATTCATTAGGAAGATCTATTTTTTTCAACATCGTTGGAAATACAGAAGGTAAATGCTCTAAGCTTCAGAGGATCTAAAATATTATTTTCTTTTATAATTATAAAATATAATATTAGGATGATATTGTAAATGTATACAAAATATGTTTAAATTAAAAACAATGTTATAATTTATTTATATTATAATAACAAAAAACTAACATTTATAGCGAAATGAAACACTGATAAAACACGACATTATTATAAGAGATAAAACACTTAATCTTGAACATTACTTCCATGGAATAACAAAGCAAGATATTTTTTACCCTAGGTTAATAAACTAACATCAAATAATGTTGACATACCAGTAAATCTTAAATAAATGTTTAAGTCGTAAATGTATTATGCAGTCGTCATCTCGGTGACATTTTAATAATATTAGGTAGATAAATATTAAGACCAGTTAGTTTTATGAGAACATTATTGTTCTATAAAAACACAGAATTTTATGTAAAGGTTACATGAATTTATTAAATCGAATTAGAGGCACGCGAAATTTCTACTTGAGACTATAACCTCCGCCTATCTACAGTTAAAAATGTATATCTATGGCTACAACCGACCGCCACGCCAACAAACTTACCCTAATTACTCTCATTTTTTATTTAGAACAGCCTCTGTAACTACACGACTCCTTTAAACTTCTCTTTGTAATTGTAAAGTTGGACAGTTAAGGAAACTTTTAACGTTTCGTTTCGATGTTCGCTGTCTTGTTGTATAGAAAGGAGTACAAGATGACTCGACTGTGGCGTCAATTTGCACTCTTTGTTACTAGTTTTATTTGTTCTAACATGTTAGTCACAATGTTTAAGGTTTTGTGAAACATTTTGGAAAATTTTATTATCTGAAATTTCACATTATCAGGCTCGAAGGACCAAAAATTTCCTTCACAGAAATAATTTTAACTTTATTAACAATTGTTTTTTTCTCTGTTTCAGGTACGTTTTAACAGGATAACTTTTAATTGACAAGTTCATAATTGGCTGATTTATGACGATAACAGTAATAAACCTCTGACCCACTACACATCAAGTTGGTAGGTACGCATAAATAATAACTTATAAATTTATTTATAGCTTTGAGATAGTATTAATAGTTAAATTTTGTATTCTGATATATCTTACGTGTATTAATAGGTCGTGTCTTCAATTATCTCGGCCATAATAGATGTACGTACAGTCTAGTCTAACAGAAGCCACCATGTGACTGGTTCTCATTCATCAAACGCCTTGTCTCCCGAGGCGCGAGCGTGAAATATGTCTTTGTATTTTATGTCAACTGTGTACATAGTTGTTGTCACCGATCAATCTGTGTATGGCATGTTCGTTGCATATAATTATTCATATGTTTTTTGTTACATTAAATAACATCACGGGTGCCTTTTAGGCTCTCCAGAACCGTTTAAACGGCCCCAGGGTACAAAGCGTAGGGATATTAATTATGAATTTTAGTAGATTATGTAATTTAATAAAATAAAATGAAATCATGAGATCGCTAATTTTAAATAAAAAGAAACAAGTAGTTAATGAGGCATACAGACATACAGTCGGTCCTAGTATTATTAGACAGACAGACTTATGGACACGAGAATTACCACAAGAGAACCTTAAATATTTTTAACCTTTAAAAAAAAATATTAACAGACTTTATGATGATTGAAAAATTATAAATCCTGCCTGTTATTATATACATACAATCAATTTCATAATAACTTCAATACCTACTACATATGTACCTACCCAAATTGTATATCTAAGATATACATTAACAACAAATTTTATTGTCTCCAGACAACAATAAAATAGATACTAAAATATAATATATTACTTTCCCCTTTATAAAGCATCATAATATCATAAGCTTACAAAGTATTATGGAAAACGTTGCTGAAACGTCCTATCTATATCTAAATCTATACAAATTCCTGCACATTTGGGACCCCATGACAGTGAAATGAAGATTGTTGTGAATAATGTAAAAAGGAAATGATGACGAGAGATATTAGGCATTCATACTTAAGAATGCAGTCTCTGGGCGCGCTTACTCGTATGTCGTAGTTTGGGTATAATTTTACATGTTATGGAAATCAGTTGACTATTTTTATACGTTATTTAAATCAAGTTTTGACATTGTTTTTTTTTTATATATTTTAGTTTTACTTTTTAGTAAGAACGTATTGTTTTTAAATATGCCGTGAAATAGAAATACTGAAAAAGGAATTACGGTTTTAGATTTATATATTACATTTTGTATTACTAGTTTGGGTATGATTTTACATGTTATGGAAATAATTTGATGTTATTTAATTCAAGTTTTTGACATTGGTTTTTTAGGTTTTTTTCTTAGTAGGACTTATTGTTTTTAAACATGTCATGAAATAGAAATACTGAAAAATGAATTACAGTTTTAGGGTATTACATTTTGTATTACAATGTAGGTATATACTTATAGATACGAGAAGAAAAGTATTTTTTTGTGAACCTTGTTTTAATAAATTAGATACTTTGTTCATTTAAAAGACTAAATTATATTCCCGCAAGACTAAACGATCCCAAAATATTGTTTTATTTTTACTCAAAATAATAACTCGGAACCGCCTCCTTAACAGGGTCGGATTCGCCACAAAATGAAATGGCGGGGCAACAGCTGGGCTCGAACATGTCTGTCAAAATGACAGTACCTACAATCCTGCTAATCACAGTTAAGCCCATGCAGCCTCAAAATACATATTCTACCACAATAATATTCAATTTTGGAACGCAGATTCAACTGAATTTTGGAACGTAGACACATTTGGGTTTGTAACCGATCGTATCTGTAATTGTGGTGTCTTTACGGGTTGACTTCGATAGCAGAATCTGTCTGTTAATTAAGCTTTTCAATTAATTATTATTTTTTGTAATGTTTACAAATTCTTATTGGCTGCTTTTATAACATAACAATATAAGAAGGACAATACACATATATAGTAAGTACCCTAGTCACAAACTAAGCTCTAGGCTTGTACTATGTGTACCAGAAATAACAGTTCCCTAATACATATTATATTTTATAAATAACCAAATTACAACAAACTGTAACAAAAAATTCTCATTCTCATGGCTGGGAATCTAACTCACGACCTCCGGATACAACGCCAAAATGGATGCCTGCCACTAGTCTAGAGGAAATTATAATATCTGTTATTTATTACATTTAAATTAAATTCAATTCATAGGATCCTTTGCTTACTAATATTAAATTAATAAATAACAATGTAGAATTAAAATAGAAACCGTGATCCGTTATAAAACTTTCATAAAATATTTGCATGTATTTGCAACATACGTTCAAAAAACGGTGTTGCAATACGCAGAACACCGTCTGGCGAGCGCGGGGGCCTTTGATTTTAATTTCCGCTCGGATGCTTCAGTAATCGAGACCAATTAGAATATCCGCATTCGTGTGACCAACCCTTTACAGTTGTGGTCGTTAACTGTGTTTTTTTTACTGACTTTTAGCAATGAACTTTAGTACAATGCTTGTTTGTCATATTAGTAACAGAATAATGTACATTATATCGACTCAATTAATCAAGACATTTATTTATTTTTTATTTATTTGTGTGGTGGACGAGTTGGTTAAAAACTTAAA
The DNA here is from genome assembly GCA_947458855.1 of Monopis laevigella. Lineage (NCBI taxonomy): Eukaryota > Metazoa > Arthropoda > Insecta > Lepidoptera > Tineidae > Monopis > Monopis laevigella. The sequence goes on along the minus strand of OX381580.1, from coordinate 20,930,647 downwards.
AACACTACAATTTTTAGATCGCAGGTGTAAATTTTAGGCGGAAGGAAGGCCTCTATAACTTCGATATGCAAAAACTATCAAGTGACCTAGTCATGTTTTCATTTTAGTCTGGAGGTTAACCGTTTTTCCGGAAACTATTGCATCGATTTATTGTCGAGGGAGTAATCTCCTTTCATGGTGCTGTTACGAAACGGACGATTGATATGACGATAAAGCAGCGAGGGTATGAAAACAGACTCTTAATGCAAATAGGTCCATGTCACCGCCCATTTCGTAACCGCATTATTTAGCCGGCATAGTGGGAGCGATCAATATTTTTAAACAATAATGTATTGATCGACCCTTTTCTTTCTAGAACCTTATAGGTATGCTTACCATCAGGTAGTCACATGCCGTGCTCCATTAAAAAAAACTGAGGTATTAATATTTAAAATATTATGTCAATTTGTTTGACAACAAAACCAATAGTGCCTCGAAGAGCATGTTAAGCTGTAGGTCACAATTTCCTACCAACTTGTGAAACTGTTTATAGATGGGTTATGGAGTCTATCCAAATACCCTGAGCTAGCCAGAATTCGGTGTAGAGAATACCATCACCTATAAGAGGCAGTTTAGGAGGTCCCAAACGCCGTAAGACTCCCGTGACGGTACACTAAATCTCTTCTTCTTTCTATCTTTCATATAAATATTTATGAAGGTAAAAGTGTAAATAATAGAGTTTTTTTTTACTTATTTACGATTCAATTTAATCTACGTAGATTTTCCTCGAGATCGCGAGCAGTTTAATCGATAAATAAGCGGCAGGGGACCGAGCTAATGAAATACTTGCGTGTTAACCAACGTGCTTTTTACGGGCAACACTGACTCACGTGCAAAGTAGCAAAATCAAACTTATTTACAACTATATAAGCTAGACACCTGTACTAGATGTTTTTGAGTCTATATTGCAAAAAAAAAACATAATAATAAATTATGTTTTTTATTGCTTTTAATAACAATAATAACAAAAATAACTTTATTAACTCAAATAAAAAGGACATAATGTTTTGGAACCCTGTCTCCCGTGCTAGATGATGCAGGAGCCAGTGTATTGCCAGGCGTGGATACAAAGTTGTGTAAGTCTATTTGACACAAATAAATGGTGTACTTATAAATGGTGTAATTTAATATCTGAAGAGATGACTTGTAGTATAAAAATTACAACTTCCCGTCGAATAAAAATACATTACTTAATAAGTTATGTTATTGGCTTTACATTAACTAGAAAAGAGCTGATGATCTTCAAACGGCTAACCGGGTTTTTTTTACCATAGCTTGAAGCACTATTGGAATACTCTCAAAAAAAATCTATATCAGCTCATGTTTAGAAATTACGATAACGCAAACTTAATTATCACTGTTTAATTTTTTTATTTTGGCTTTCAGAGATCTTTTAAATAAATAGACGATGTTCTGGAGGCTAAACTAAACGGACTAAATTCGCCTATTTATTTTTTAAAAATCGCAAAGAGTATGCCATAAATCTAAAAATAAAAGTTGATAATTAATGATACACAAATCAAAGTTGAAAATTATATTACGTAATTGTGATCTAGTCTAGAATTATTTTATTCAGGTCAATAATTTTACTTTTTAAAAATTTCTCGTAATAATTATGTTTAAAGAAAACATCGAAGTTTAAATGAAAAATGGGTCACTCTAATGAAGTCTCAGACACTTTTTAATACGCAGTAAAATCTAAATAATTATTTTTATTGGTGTGTTTACTTAACTACTAACTTCCGCCCAGGACTTCGTCCGCCTGAAATTGATATTATTCATAGCAATTGTACACGGAACGATTAAATTTATGTCCCAGATATTCCAAGGGAACTTTTTACCGGGATATATAGTAGTCTATATGTTGCACCAGATATTACCCTACCTGCGTGATTTTTTTCATAAATGCTTTCGCAGGTACTAATTGAAAAAAAGTACAATTAACAGGAATGTGTTTACTTAATTACTGAACTGACGCATTAGGATTTTTAGTAAGTCTTTATTCATCAGAATCGTCTATCTTCTTCGTTCAATGTGGAATCTGGCCTCAGTGGACTAAATCAAAATTTGATGATTTATTAGTTTGCCACTAAATCATGTCAAATAACTGAACTTATGCAGATGAAATTTTGTACATAATAATATGAAAAATATAGTCTTGCGCAACATAGGACTTGTTATCCTGGCAAAAAGTTTTCTTGGTCCTATCAGAATATAAATCAATGAGGCAAAAGTAAGTCAAATATAAGTACGAGTATAAATGAGCTCTTTGCATCCAAAAACAATAATAAGTTACACCGCCTTATGAAGACATAAAATTTAATAATTCCCGCAACAAAAAGTAATCCCGTAGTACGAGTATAAACGGTCAAATGAACTGGCGTACATTTACTTTAGGTATTAGGAACTTTAGCCACAGATGCATCTGTCTGCAATTAAACTCAGACAAAAAGTCTCGAGTTGTGAAGCAACAATGCAGGGCCTTCATATAATATTAACTCTTTTACTGCAATCTCGGACCACAGAATACTGATAGATAAAACGAGCAAAGAGTATTACGCGATTTTACTACGACATATATATCAGGGATCTCTAATCTTAACTTATTTTTTATTTGTGAGCTGATATCAATCAGAGGTATTTGCTTTGCCCCATTTGTTCTAACCCAATACATTCTAACCTCCTCCCTATCCTCAAAAATATCAGAAACATATATCAGTATTTGTCTGAAGAGCATATAACTTTCTGAATCTGGGAATGCTAATCCAAGATGCCCATCCTTCTTGTGTTCAAAGAATGTATTGTTAATTTAATAAAACATTAAGCTTCTTAATAACATAAACTATATTTGATTACCTTTTCGCGCTGGATAATGAGAAATAAGGTTACAAATAAAAATGTTGTCTTTGTAAAACAATATTATCGTAAATCATCACATAATGGTGACATAATGGCGCATGTCTAGACGGTTTCAGGATACCCAGCGGGGTTTTAAAACATAAATAAATAATCATATGATTTCAAATAGTGGCAATGATATGTCGCTCTGCACCAGCTGGAAAATAGGCACTAGCACACGTACAGTTAATATAACCTATCTTAAAATTTAAGTCTGTAACCAGAACAAATCCTACGTTGGCGTATTTAATATTTTACCCAAAACGGTCTGCGGCTTGTGGCGTGACTTTTCTCGCAAGTTGTATTTTAGTGTGCGGTAAAGGAGTATTCACTAGGGAGTATCTAGGAAGCGCTGATTTCGCTTCTGAATACTTGATGAGAAATTCCTTCTTTCCAGTTTGTGCTTAAAGAAGTTACAGCTAGAAATACGAGTCAACTTGTTTGGTCTCACCTTATATTTTATTATGTTTATATGTACAAACATAGTCTTAAAGGTTAGCTATTAGATAAATTCCTTAAATTAGTAAGTTTATACGGACTTTTAATAATTTTGGTTGAATAGAGTTTTATTGGCATAGTGGGAGCAATCAATGTTGTTTCAGAACAATTATTGATTTACCCTATTCCTACATACAAAGTCACAAGCTGTGCTCTAATAAAAAAATATAAAAAAAAATTGCCATGAACAAACTCAGGTTTTGTGACTTCCTAATACGAAATCCTAATTTGATATAAAAAAGGTTGTTTTTTATTTTTATTACCTTTCTATTTATCTCAAAGCACATTTATATTAAAAAGTTTTTGTTTACCTTGCAAGACAAATGACACTTAAAAACTTCTCTATGTCTTCTTCTACTACTTTTCCTCCATCCTCAATGGAAATTTATTTAAAAAAGTGGGAGAAAAGAAGAGTTTTAATATAACTATATTATAAAGAAGTGGGAGAAAAGAAGAGTTTTAATATAACTATATTAAAACTCTTCTTTTCTCCCACTTCTTTAAATAAATTTCCATTATTATCAGTTAATACTCCTATGGCTACGTGTATCTTTCACATCCCTATTGAAATATTTATTTTGGTCATTCTATCATCATTCAGTTTTCTCACCAACCCATGTCTGGACCAACAAACCCTGTCCTTCCTTATTTTCATAAATATTATTTCAAATACATTTTTATATAACACTGTTAGAGTAAAATTTTCCTTATTTTCCCATAAAGTAAATTTCTGCAACTGCTTAGTTAAAACCAGATTTAACGCAAATTTTCTCAAAGGTAAATATTTTTCATGGTATACAATTAAATGAACGATCTTCCGCAGCATTAGGATAATAAAAGTATTTATGAAAAATTACTCTCTTTTTTAGCGTTTTAATACCCTCTTGTAATAAAACGCTAAAAAAGATTTAGATGGGTGTGATACACGCTATTATGTTTATGTTAAGAAATTCCATTAAATAGGTGTTTTGTAAACACACTCATGTATGTGTGAGGAAATATGACAATTTTCTTTCATAATCCTCTTTGCTGCTTAAAGTATGAAAGTACAGTCGGTTACTTATCAGGCTTATTTATTTTAGCCATTGTGTCATCGTTGCTTTTTTTGTTTTTTTTTTATTTGTTGGTTTTATTTCATTGGACTGTTAGGTGGAATACCACTGGTATTGTTAATCTACATTAAACAATTGGCAAATCCCTCCACTGGGCCGTTTAAACGGTTCTCGGGAGCCAAAAAGGCACCCGTGATTGTATACTATATATAACACCCAACGTAACTCTGCGAGGCACTATAGGAATCTTGTGAAAATGTTACTACCAATCTCAATGTTAGGTAATTCAGTACGCGAAAACTGTAATTTAAACTGGTATTTTTCCGATACATTTAAGAAACTTTGTAAGAATTTTCTACACTGTCGCAGTGCGCCTTGGTACCTACAAAGACCTAAAACGTATAGGCGGATGTGTTGACAACTGTACGTACAGGTCTTTGAAAATGGGCATCCTTTGTAGCGCGCTTACCGTAGCGTTCAAGTGAACTCAAGAATGTCATTAACAGGAACAGTTTTGTTTACAAATATATACTCGTACTTGTAGAATTCGCCAGTTTCTTTGTTATTTTATCGGTACGACAACTTGCTTACCTACTTGCATTGCATTTGCTTTCTTAGTGCTAAAGGAGATCGATTTTTTTTTTGTATAACTGATGGTCTCACAAAAAACTTTAACGTATTTTTTTATTTATTTATTTATTTATTTACATCAAAAGTATTATTAAAAAACCTAAGCGGTTTATGTGAGCTGAGTCGCATATGGTAAATTAGGTACATTTTAAAATTATTTAACACTTGATTTTTAACAATTTCTCAAACAGCATGTAACTATTGGAGAGCATGTTGTCCAGGTCTTAGAAAAAATAAATTACTAAGGTCTAGGTATATTATGATAATTATTTGCTTAGGTATTTAATTTGTTTGATATTTTTTTGTTTATTTTGAGTTATATTGTTTAATGTATCACTTGGTAGCTTGTTATGTATATTGTTGAATTATATTTTATTTTAAACTCCAAACTATGTATTTTGAGCAATATAAATATATTTGTTTTGTCTAACCGGAATATTGAAAAATATGGCATCACGTTTAATTATTTGCGGTTAACGCCTAAAAATAAAATGGCTATAGCGCTCTTTATCTCTTTGTAAATGGAATTATAGCGCCTAAACTAAAATATTTCCTATTTCTACCATAATTTAGCAGTCAAATTGTATAACATTTCAAATAATTTAGAATTTCAGTTAGAATTTACTATGATACTTTGTAATTTATATTAATAAATCAAGACATATTTTTCAATGTATTTGCCGTCAACATAAGTTAAAAAATTTGGGGCTAAAAAATTTAGACGTAGTACTATTGTATTGTGCGCTATAGGTATGTATAGTTCTATTGAATCCCTGTATCTTGATTAGCTGGATGGAAGGTCTCTATAACTTTGATTGGCTGGCCGGTTTACAGATGTATAAACTGTCAGGTGACCTAGTCATATTTCAGTTTTAGTCTGAGGGTTCACTGGTTTTCAGGAGACTATTGCATCGATTTCTAATCGAGGTGTTCTCCCCTGTGAACACCTCTACTAGAAATGCTACGAAACGGGCAGTTGATTTGATGATAAAGCAGCTAGGATAGAGGAGGTAGACTTGTAATGCAAATTGTCGCCGTCCATTTCGTAACCGCATAAATTAGACGGCGGCATATTGGGGCAATCAAAGCTGTTAAACAAAATGTATTGATCAACTCTGATTACCATCAGTAGATACAATATCAAATGCCGTACTCCAATGAACTAAAAATATTTTATAATTAGCATTTTAAAGTTGCACATGATCTGCCTTTGTGTTAGGCATATAATGTATTCAAACATCAATATTTACCAACCTATACTTTACCTTGTTGTCCACGGTACCTATAAATTAGTGGAGCTCACCAAAAACCGTTCATTGTTGTCCGGTACACCCTTTGTACCAGACAAAGCGGAAGTAAACCGCCAAGCTATCGCAACGATTAGCACAGGAAAAATAAACATCCGGTGTCTACGACATATTTAGTATTCTATGATAGAGACAATATATTATTTTTATATTAGATAATCCATAAATATATCTCTTTTATATAGATACTAATATTATATTATAAACGTTTCTAATTGTTTATATGAAAGTTTGACGGCTAAAGTACTTAAAACGATTTTGTTACAATTTGTTAGAGATGTAAAAGAAATAACATAAGTTATTGTTTGACCTCTATGAATAGTGGTTACGCCGTTGGCGTTATAGCTGGAGCTCGTGAGTTCTATTCCCACTCAAGGAAAAACATTTTTTTATTTAAGTTTGCATTGGTCTTGGTAGTATCAGAATATATTTTCTGGTGCACATATTACAAGCTTAGTAGTGATCAGGTTAATTTGTCAATATTTGTTTACTTACTGTATTTTTTATTTATTTCTCTATTTAGTGTTAATTTTTTTATTCCTTAAGTTATTCACCATCTACAAAGCAAACTTTTCACGTTTATAGTTAATTTAAAATGAAACTTTCATGATACAAGTCTTTTGTCTTAAAATCAAAGCAAAGTGTTAAAATAACATAAATCTATACCTATACCTACAGATGAAGCTAATTTAGTGAATGCATTTAGCATACTATATTTATATCTGTACTTTGCTCGGCCGACGACTTCGAGACGCGAACGAACGCCCGCCGAGGCCACCTTTGAGGACCGATTTATACCTATAAATTCACTTTTCGATTCCCTTACAGTCTGGAGTCTGTACCTACAGACAAACTTGAGCTTAAATATTCTAGATAGACACTTAATTTAAAACTTTGATGTATATCAAACTAATTATTTAGCGCTTCTGATAATTTTTGATTACATATATTAGGTGATAGAATATATTATTTAGTAGTTTTAGTCTGTGGGATCATCAGTTTTCAGGAGACTACAGCATTAATTTCTTGTTGAAGTGGTAGTGTCCTTTCAGGGTGCAGTTACGAAATGGGTTTGTTTGATCATAAGGCAGCGATTGTAATACCAATTTGTCGTCGCCGCCGCCTATTTCCTAACCGCACAATTTAGCCTGATCAATGATATTAAACAACAATTATACGAAACGTTGAATTAACGTTAAAGCATCAAGGATATTAGGGTAGACTCATAATGCAACATCGACAAACGAAATTTCAAAAGTTAAAAGCACAATTATACCTAGTATTAAGTAGTACTTACTATGCAAAATATTATTGTAATGTAATTTCTATGTAGACATAAATAATACAAACTATTGTAATGTCTTTTCTATGTAGAAAAATGTACAAAGCTCTATGTCCAGACGAAATAGATATCATTGCCCGAGGCAGAGCGACTTCCCTATAGTACCAGTAAAATACAATTTGCAGTTTATATACCTTCCAAACTACCTACAAGGAGACGGAAAATCATTTTCTATGATTGTCGTTTAATAAACTTCCATAAGTAGAAAGACGTGTAGAGAACTTTTTAAAGAATAAATATCAAAAATCGGATTTATTTTCAAAGTTTTTCACAAAGGGAAGGAAAAAGATCTAAGCCTTTATCACTGAATGATATCTCGACAATGAGGTTTTACCTATGAAAAGACCTAACAGACCAACCAAATCCATGAATTTAAAAATTTTTGAATTATTTTCTTCAAATATCATCACGGCACTCTAATATATTTTCCGCTTTGGCACGCATTTTTACTATCAAACAATAATAATAATTCCTAAAATAATAAATATAAGAAAATATTATTTATGTAAATTAAAATTTTATTTCATAAAAGTTTTTCTAAACTAATTTACTTACAAACCTTTTTCTACGGAAACCAAGAAATCTAATTTTAAGTTTATGCAAACTTTGTAAAGTTTCCCGAGCTTTTTTGTATTATTCATAATAATAAAAACTGACACGAATATTTTTTCCACTAATACTGTACTTACTTCAAGAATTTGAGGTGAGGGTATAAACACACAAGCTTGCATTTTTTTCATGTAGGAAAGACATGGACGATGTTGAAACAAAATCCCACTGTTGACAGTTAAAATTAATATATTTAAATTGTTAAGTCGTGTTTATGTTTTTTATCTGTCAAAGTCATGAAGCTAAAAAAAACGCGCCCGGGCGCGCGGACGGGCACGGTTTTTACCTTCATGGTCAAAGTAATATTTATGCATTTTAAAATTCAGACTTGTGAGACTTTATAAAAACTTTTTTTTTTCGTAAATGATTGATAATTTTGTATAATGTTCTGAGTGTGCGCTTGGTTAGGCCCCTATCCCACCGACACACATATCATAAATAAAATTATAACGGACGTATAATTTTAATTAGCTTGATATTTAATATCGAAACTAACTGCAAAGTGAAACGGCAAATCATGTTAGTACCTTTTCCTGTACAGTTTACCCACAGACATAGGATCTTGTATCATACTGTCCATGAGTTTACCATGGTCAGGGTTTTTATAACATGATAAGTATTATTATCGTTTGTTGTTTCTGGTACACATAAAAAAACTTCATTGAAACGTTTGTTCTGTAGCCAAACACATCAAATTTATAAAAATATAACATAATAAAATTGTAATGTTTTACAGAGATTTTGTATAAGCCTCCCAAGTCCCACCCCGTCTTGTTATAAATAGGATTTGAAATGATTTTGGATGGAGTAAGAGTAGAACCCGCGGGATTCCGCTATTTTCCGTCGGTTATTTTGTGCGACAAACCATTTTGACATACCTACTGAGGTCCCGAGCGTGTAGTTCCCACACGGGAATTTCTTTCCAATTCATTTATTTCTTTGAGAATTGTTTGTTTTCATACATTCCGTGTAGCAGTCGTATTTTACGAATCGTCTGGCAATTGAAGTTGTTAGCTATTATATATTATAGTTATAGGTATACTATACTTTATGGTTTTAAGTTATTTTGATTTCGGTCGTTTAGTTGGTTGCCGTTCGTGGAGCTGAAAGAAAAGTTTGACATTTTATAATTTATGAACTTTACTGTTCATAACATTAAAAGTGTATTTATTTTAGTACTAGGGTTATTAGGTGCAATTTATAGTTTAACTACCTACTTAATGTTGTTTCATTATCTGGGATGTCAAATAAGAACATTTACTATTTCCCTTGATATTTTTTTTAGGATTCTGTACGATTTTATAGAAAAATCTTATGGGATCGCTAAATCTGTCTGTCTGTCCTATCTCTCGAAAACATGTAAGCTTTAAGACTGAATTAATAGTAAATCTTAATGTATTCTCTAAGATAATAACATTTATTAAAAAAAAAATACTACAATACTCTTCAAGAGCATTTTATATACCTGTATATAGGAAAAGTTTGATTTCAGAAAGAAATTTAATATCTCATTTGAGTTACGAAGTTTGGAGAAGGAATTAAAAATATGGAGATGAATATACGTACACACATTCCAAATTTCAACATTCTATCTCATATTCCCCCTTTATTTTTTTGGTTATACGAAAACCTTAATACGCGAAAATGATTCGCACTTGAACACTTTTTATAATTATTGAAATCAAAAAAAAATTTTAAATACAAAATCAGCTACGAAGAGGTGGCATTAAAAATCATCCATCATTGTATTCTCACACGTTTTATACATTATCGGACGTCCTTTTATTAATATACTACATTGTTCCTTTAGGAAAACTGAATATCCCAACCTATAGTTACAAGTATTCCTCATTCTTCTGACAAGCTTAATCGAGCTGAAACAAGGAAACCCCACATCTTACTCACCCACTTACTTAATAAAAACTTAATCAGAACAAAATCGACAAACATATGAGAACAAATTCCGTCCGGGATAATCGTTGGCAATAAAAGAACTCGTTTAGCGTTCGTCCAGTTGTTTCATTGTACCCTTCCCGGACAATAGCCAAGTGTCCGTACAAAGCCACCCCTCTCATCCATCAAGTCCCTTCCCCGCCCCCGCTCGGCCCTAAGCAGGTGAAAGGACGTATTTACCACAAGGGATTGTGGCGAAACAATCAAAACATTATTTTGCTAATGATAGTCGCTGCTTAAAAAATGCGAAACTATTCATTGAAGCTGCTGTTCTAAACAAATGCTTTAGAATCCTATCAATGTTTTAAGCGTCACGAAATTCAAACATCTACTGATACCGACATGGGATTTTAGTTTATTCTACCTGGTAAAATGCCTTGACCATCGTGCTACTGCTTGGATGACTCTAAAATACTACAATCGGGAACAGTCAGCCCTGGGGGTTTAACCGATTGCATCCCATTCAAAGCCTTGACGAACGTCCAAGCCGTAGAGGCTTAAACTAATTAGGTACATACACTCAGAAGGTACGTACTTTTATATTAAAAGTATATCCTTGTTAAAATACTGCTGCAGTTAATTGATGAATAGGTTTCTTTCAATTCACTCCATTGTCCTCGGTCCTCTCTGTTTTCTGTATTCTATCTCCTTTGGTCAAAGTGGTTAATAGCTAATTAGGTAGAATATTTTTATTTAAACTTATTGTTTTCTAAATGATTATCAGTTTTTATTACCATTCATTCCTTGTAAAAAAATAACTCTTTTGAAATAATTTCCTAGAAACATTATTAGTATTTTACTTCGTTTTAAGTAAAAATACATAATAATCCCACAGTCACGAAATAATTTACTTTACTTTGCTCGTATATCAAGAAGTAGAAAATATTTTAACAAAATTAATTTAGTTACTTTCAAAGAAACAAACCTCAAAGTTATACTTAAGCAAGGCGGGTCCGCTTTATCTTGTAAATCTCTAATGTTAGATGTCCAAACAGCCGCAGGGCTCGCGTGACCAAGCCAGGCAAGCCCCTCGAACAGCCCTTAGCACTAATAATGGCATTTAACCTAAAACTTTAGCATTAAATTACAATTTATTTTTTATTTTAATAATCCCTTCTTTCATGTTTACATTTCTTACCTAATTCTTCTTTTATTAAAATTCGTTCAAAGTTTTTCTTTGATCTATAGACTTTGAGGTGTAAATGAAAATATAGATTTTTATTTCAGTAAACAAATTCTGTTCAAAGACTCAAAAACTGAAATTCACACAGAAATTATAATTAAAAAATTTAAGCATACCGTAAATGAGTTTAAGTTTGTTATGAAGAACACTATTCGTGCCCAGGAGCATATTTTCGCTTATAACAATTTGAGTTAGCAGATGGTTGTTTGAAGCTAATTTAAACACCGCTACATAATAAATAAGCTGTCACTTTTTGAGACAAACTTTAAATCATCAGTGAAGCCTTTCCTGTCCGAGACCACTTATGCATTCTTCGTCCCTAAGCATCCGTTATAATATTACTTTAAAAAAATAAAATTGGACCAATGATAAGGACTACCATCCGACTGCTTAATCGCCAATCGATTTTCTTATTTCGCCCCCAATTAAATTGTTTACCCACATCAAACAGTACCTTGTGCGCTGGCCATTCTATCGTGAATCACTACAATAGGCCACTAATCGCCGACAGACAGCCGCGACAAATGTGGTGACCAATCGAGGGGCGTCTGATTAGTAATCGATATATACGTCCTTAACCGACCTTTAACAGCAGATCATGTACAACTAAATGAATCAACCGATTTCTAGGTTTTGAAACTATTTATGGAGGTATATATCTATTTTTAACTCTGACATAAGATTATAAAGTCACAATTGAAAAATCAGTACAGTAATTGTAACAACCGATTTTTTTTTTTAATAAGAGCAGAGCATGTGTTATTGTATCAACCTGATGTTAAGCAGACCTACAAAGTCCATGAATGAGTCGATTAATAAATTTAACAATATTAATCGCTCCTACTATGCTGGATAAACAACGCGGTTACGAAATGGGCGGCAACAAGGACCTATTCTCATTACAAGTTTATTTTAATAAAATCCTCGTTGCTTTTTCGTCAAATCAACCGCCCGTTTCATAACCGCGCCCTGAAAAGAAACTACCACAAGAAAACGATGCAGTATCTCCTTAAAAACCAGTGAACCCAAAGACTAAAACCTAAATTATGTCGTATGTTTAGTGTTAAATTTATGGTATGAAACAATTTATCACAAATAATATACACCATGGACTTCCAGATCCAAACTTGACTATAAATTAGTTTTAAGAGCTCTTTATAAAGTAATTCGGTATTATTCTCCACTGCGATCAGTTCGCTCTTTAACCTATCAATAGATTTTTTCATCACCTGGAAACACGTACTATAAGATTCAACCGCTGATCTTAAAAGAACAAGATCTAAATCTATAAAATAGCATGAAAGACCTGATTACCTTCTCGGAGCTATTTCCACCCCGTAAATTATTTTAGTAGTAAGTAAATAGCAATTTCTTTTACGAGATCTAGTTATTTGCTTTCTATAAAATAAACAGAAAATCGGAATGTCTAGTCTTATAAGCTGAAACAGCTAGTTCGTCTGATATTTTATAGTATTTTTCAAATGTATCCATCAGTATATTTTCCAGTCTAGTGGATCATTCAGGATCACGAAAGCTTACTTTGATAAGCAAAATGTATCTGTATATAGGTATTTGTATTATTTATTTTGATTTTGTTGTATCTTTACGACAGTCCTTTGTGGGGTAGTTATGGCAGATACTTCCGAGTACCATTTGTCGTTTCAAGATTTACCTCAATGTCAGTTTTTTCTGCTTATACTACTACTTCTTCTTATATTATACTACTTCCAATTTGTTCATAATTTAAATGTCTTGGTCTACTCCGACCACGTTTTTTAATAAAGCTAAATTGTTAATATAGTTTTTTAGGAAGAAATTTATTATTTATAGAATTTAAATTTTTTTAGGCGGGTTTTTTTTTTTAAAGTTAAGTTTTATTTTTATATTAGGTTTACAATAACCTGATGGTTTTCTTGAATAAATGTTATTTTGTAATTTTAATTATTATAGGAAGACTGATTCATTTATTTGTAAATAAGAATCAATAGTTAATAAATAGTCTTCGTAACATTAGTATTGTATGTTGTACATTGTGCGCTGGACATTGTGAATATTTTAGTACGTCTGTAATCCGCAACGACAGGGATTAGTCGCTTTTGTCCTCATCTATTATCATTATAAATGAAAGTTTGCTACAGAATTCGGTTTGAATGAATTTATTGTTTAGAATTGCTTTTGCTGAGAACATTTGTTTAACATATGTTTTCAATCGAATTATAATAAATTATTATTCCTTTTTAAATATTACGGGAATTTAGATGATATTTTTTATATGTAGTCTTTATTTATATTTGTTAATTAGGTATTTTTAATGTGTTATATTTTTTTAGGGTTAAGTAAAAAAAACGGTACCAATTTGTATGTCCAGTTCATAACTAAAAAATATTAGTAGAAAAAAGAGGTTATTTGAATTATTTATTTTTCTTGTGAAATTTGTATTGAATGACACATAAAGGTATATATTTATCTATATCGTCGCTGATGACTATAAACTGCCTTAAAACAATAAAGTTGAATGAAACGGCACGTTACGTAGCCTACTGACCAATGACCTACATTGAAAATCAAAAATCCTGAAAAATTAACTCTTTCATTTAGTAAAACATTCTGACCAAATAATTCATCATAAGAATGTGTTAGATAAAGGAACATATAATAGAAAATTTGACCAATTACATTAGTTTCATTGCCTATAGGTAATATTTCATTAACGATCGATATATGATTCAAGTAGCATGATAAATAAAGTATATGATAAGTACTTTGAATCATGTGCAATGCAGTTGCGGCTTCGTTGTCTATGACATCACTACTAGTGTATCATAGGTACATAGGTACGTTATTTATAATCTTTTAAGTAGTTGCGTCAGTCTACGGGTCATTGTTTTTTATTGGCAGAAGAGGGTATATTTGTTTCTTATATTTACAATACAGGGAGCATTAAGAATAAATCTTCATAACATAACATAAACACCAGATTATTTATATATAAACGAATATATTATTTTATGAAATTGATATAATAATTAAGTAAGACATTTTACACATATTGCCTGTCCACAAACTAAACTCTAGATTTGCACTATGTGTACCAGAAACAATGATATAAGTACATATTAAACTTAATAAACAATAGCAAACAGTAGGTACATTATAAATAATATACAACATATACCTAACATTATATATATATATATCCAGACAATGGAAATTTGTAGATTATTTATCTTCACACCAAGTCCCTTACGTCATCATCAAGGAAATCTCTGCTCAGTGCCATTCGTCTCTTATACTCCTGCTGCCTCTACTTCTACTCATCTCTACTCATCTTCTTGTCTCTACTCTTCTACTCATCTTCTCTTCTCTACTCTTCTACTCATCTCTACTCATCTTCTTGTCTCTACTCTTCTACTCATCTTCTCGTCTCTACTCTTCTACTCGTCTCTACTCTTCTACTCGTCTCTACTCTTTCACTCGTCTTTACTATTCTACTCGTACACAGTCATAGTTTAGTTATGCCTAAAATAGTTGTAGTTTGCCACTTAACTCATTCCTATCACAGAACGTGTGCTTTGTCAAAATTATTAGGTCGCAAATTATTGAGATATTTTCCTGCAAGCATAATATTTTGTTGCTATCACATAGTCCTATGCCCCTCAAATAAAATGACACCTTACCGTGTTGGTTTAAGTAGTAATTTCGCTTGTAGAGGTTGTTAAAGTTATGTAGTAAATAGTTGGGATAACGTCGCTGGGGCCGCCACACGAGCTGTAAGTAAATCACTTTGGGAGGCTGCACTCTGCAAGGCTTTACACCGCCTACTTATTGCCAGCCACTATCACTGTGATTCTAACTGCATGCCATTTTTAAGGCTTATCGTTTTTCTGCTTAACGTGCTCTGGTTTTTAAACGACCTTTTTATTGTTTTATTAGTATTACACAGTGGTTTTAGAGGATCAATAATTTCTAATACTTATAAAATGCAGCGTCTCTCTGCCTGTCCTGCAGGGTGATTACGCGTCATAAGTTCGCTCGCACGCCAATCGTTATGACGTAATTTTCCAAGATTTTTTGGAGCTATTGTTAAGAAGCCAAGCTTGATCTACGTCAGAATGACGTCCTGCTGTTCTTGTGCTTATAACTGGAGAATCACTTTTCTGATTTTCATTTTTTTATTATAGTTTTGTTCTGCCAGTTTATAGGCTATATTGTTAGGTAACTATTTTCAACATTATCCATCGGACTTTTTTTTCAGGAGTTTTAGGAACCATGGGATACCCTTCTGCTAGTTTACAATAGATTGTTGTATCCGGAGGTCGTGGGTTCGATTCCCACCCATAGCAAAAAAATATTAGTACGTGTATCTGTACAGTTTGTCATGGTCGTCTGGGTGTTTATAAAATATTATACGTTTTATATCATTGCTTCTGGTACACATAGTACAAGCCTAAAGCTTAGTTTGTGACCAGATCAATATGTGTAAATTGTCGAAACATTTTTTTTTATGTGTAGGTATATTATTATGGGTCGAAAATTCTGGTAAAACGCCATACTAATCGCACACTATAGTTTTACCTAAAATCTTACTTAACTAATTTCATTTCAAAATTATCTAATTTCATTTCAACATTATTTTTCATTAAATCCTTTCCATTTTCAAGCTCCATACAGAATTAGATAATAATCGCATTTTTTTTTCCAAAATATGAGACTGACTTGACTGATATGACTGACATTGTATATGTTACAAATATCATCCTATTCTTCAAAGAAATTTTATTAACTTATTTAATACTATTCCATAAAACACCTTCTTAACATTTAAATAACCATTTACATAGCGCATGAAACAAATAATTAATACCTAAATTCGAGTTAAACCTATTAGAATTTCCATTATGCACAGTGGGCTAAGAACTTGGTGTGATATTCTGCATAAGTGAACATGGGCCAGGGCAAAATTAACGGAGATTTAGTGCCCCATCGTGCTGGGGTCGGCGTAGTGCATTTGGCATCGCTGCATTGGCGACAACATCAGATATGAATATTCATATAAACTAAAATATTTTTTAGGAATGATAATATTATTTTATGGTTTAATTTATACATTTTTTAAACCGATTAATATGGTATATGATAATATATGATATACGTTTATATACGTGGTGGCCGAGTTGGTTAGACCTTGGACTTAAAAACACTTAGGTCCCTGGTTCGAATCCCGGTGTGTACCAATGAGTTTTTAATCAAAAACAAAAATGTACATTTGTTTGACTTGACAACACCATTATAATGCCTCAAAGAGCAAGTTAGGCTGTCGGTCCCGGTTTCACTATAGCAACTTGTGAAACTGTTTATAGATGGGTTATTGAGTCTATTCAAAAACATCGCGACGAGCTAGCCACTCGTTCGGTGTAGACTCATACCATCGGCTACGACTAGATAGGATGAAAATCCCTCCGCTGGGCACCCTGGGGCCGTCTAGGCAGTCTCGGGCGCCGTAAGGCACCCGTGATGATATGTATGTATGTATGTATATAATATACTTATATGTAATGGCGTGTTTGACTGACATATCTATATTTACTAATATAATGAAGAGGTAAAGATTGTGAGGCTGTAGGGGGTAATCTCTGGATCTACTGAACCGATTTTGAAAAATATTTTAGTGTTGGATAGCCCATATATCGGGGAAGGCTATATACCACAAGATATATAACATGACGCTACGACCAATAGGAACGGAGCATTAATAAAAAATGTTGGTAACGCAGACAAAGTTGCTTGGGGTCAGCTAGTATAATATATAGAGGGTATTACGTATCTTATCTTACCTACCAATTAAAAATGGTAAGTAATGATTAAAATGTTATTCAATCAATGAGAAAGGCCTCTTCGCATAAGGATTTGCTTTTTAGATTCTGGTTGTTGCATTGAATTCGCGAATAAAAATCTTTAAATACAATTTAGCTGGTAGCTTAAAAGCTTGTTATGTACCTTAAATATTTAACAACAAATTATATAATATAATATAAATAAAAAGTACTTAATAGTATTTTCAATCTAACCTACATGTTTTTACTTGATAGTATAGTCTCTGTTTATTATTGGAAACTGGAAAAAAAGGAACATGTCCTCAGATTCATAGATTTATTTACCATCATGTAGATACAAAGTCATTTGCCGTGCTCCAATAATAAACACAAATTCTGTAGAAGCACATAGAAATACAAGTATGGATGGAATTCACGCTTAGCTATTGATTAGATTCCCTGTACCAAAAATAGTAAGTTCCAATATATTTATTATAAACTTGATCGAATATATGTGGAGTAAAAGTATTATAGGTACAAGTTAGAAATTCGTAAAAGTAGGTAGTCACCCAAAATGTAAATAGTTATGCTAAAACTCGAAAGTCAAATTGAAATGCACATTTAATTAAATCAATTAATGAGGACGTCACAAATGGTATTCTGGAAGGCAAGGCATACCAACGCGTCTGTGTGCAAATGAACCGCTGCGAAGGACGCGACCGCATTCCGCACCAGCACATACAAGCTGGCTTGGATTACTTCACTGCCACTCACCTTTACATATATTTATTATTCCGCTATGCTATACTTACTTTTATAGACAACAATACGATAGGCTAGAAAATCACAGTAATTCGGGAACTTACATTAACTTCTCTTCAGACCTTTCTGGTGATTTTACAGCCTTTCTAAAGATTCTTTTAAGAAGTATGATCGGTTATAAATATGTGTCTTAAACTCATTCTAGATAGGTTGCCAGAGAGACTCGAGTGGTTAGAACGATTACTGTCGGTATATGACCAGCTATTTAGTAATTCGTTTCTTTACCATCGGATAAACATGGCTCAGCGGAGGGGTCCCACCTTGTCGTAACCGATGGTCGTAGCCCACCTACTACACCGAACAAGAGGCTAGCTTGTCGCGATGTTTAGATATATTTAATAACCCATCTACAAACAGTTCCCTGAAGCCGTCTTCTTTAGTTAGTTTATATATATTTTTTGCATCTATATTTGTTAGACATATAATTTTGATAATATTTCTCTAGTCTACAGTATATTCACAGTTCTAAGAAAAGTCATTTATCAAAAAACAGTCTCTGTATTCATCATAATACCATATGAATTTTCAGAGAATGTATTTCATGTATAAACTGAAAAAATAAATAGTGTTACATACCTATCTTACTCGTATATCTCTAATCACAATCTATACCAATTGCATTATACATAGAATTGTAAAATTGCTAGAATTAACTATAAATAGGTTGTTGCTATATCCTAGTTTGCGATAACTAAAGTCCTTCATTGTACATTTTTATAGCAATTTACGCCCACACGTCACGCCATGTAACACGTCGGGTTCATAACAATAATTGATAATTGCGTCCACTGTAATTATATAGGTATGTGTCGTATATGTTTATTAGGTGCTAAATACATATTATATATTATTATTACAGATCAGTTACGTCATTATGACCATTACATTATATTTATGATGGAACGCATGCCGGCACATAGATATCTATCGAGATACGGTATCGACAACGTATCGCGTTTCCCGCCACATGCCAACTTCGCCACCCGCTCCGGATCGGGTGGCGTGATGCTCTCGCACATCAAATTATAAAATACTGCACATTTTAGACGCTCTAGTAAATGTGAAAAGAAACTACTAGTCGATTTATTACTTATCGACCAATACCACGAAACGAAACTGGGTATCGTATCGTATGTTTGATTGTTTTTTTGTTTGAGTACGGTTGTCTTGTAGAAAGTTCTTTAGTTTACGGAAGTGTTTTACGGTTAGTGCAGTTCCGTTAACCGTTAATTGAATACAAATATTTTATTTGGTAATAATGAAGTATAGACATTAACCTCCTTACTTGTAAAAATCTCTTATGTCCTATCTCTTTTACATAACTCAAACATTTTTATAACTAAAGAATATATATAACATATAATATGTATATGCATTTATTTATTTAAACTCCTCATTGCACATAACACAATCTAAAAACAATATTAATTTGGATTTCTATGCCAGTATAACATATTATAAGGTAGTATAATATATTTAGATACAATGTATCTACTCTACAGCTATATAATATTATTATATTCCGTTAACATTCTTTACTAGCTGTGCTCGCGACTTCGTCCGCGTGGAATAGTTATTTTCTTATCACATAAAATAGGGGATGAACCCCTATTTTATCCCCTTGGGGGTAGAATTTATCAAAATCCTTTTCTTAGCGGATGCCTACGTCATAACATCTACCTGCATGCCAAATTTCAGCCCGTTTCGTCCAGTGGTTTGGGCTATGCGTTGATAGATCACTATGTCAGTCAGTCACCTATGAGTTATATATATTTAGATTATTACATGCATAAAAACATATCATATTTCTTTCATCTCAACATTGGCAGAAACATAAATTCATAGACTTTGTATGTCTACTCTTATTATTAAGATAAAAAACAAAACAGTTTTGCGTAATGTAACTGTGTATGACAAGAGCATACTGTATGGCACTTCACCGAGCCTGCCTACCCAAAATAAACTTGGCGTGTATAAATAAATATAACAAATAAACTCACTTCTATCTACAGCTATGATACTGTATCAATTAGACAGCTATTTCCGGTAACGCGTGCCGTTGTCAAAATTTCAATTATATTTAAATTACCACATGAAATGCTCAGTCCATATTTCACAGTCAGTTCCAACATTCAACGTATTGAATCTGCGGCGAAATCATACGAGGACATATGTGCATGATGCATATATTATTGTCGTTGCATGTGTGAATACAACAATACATTCAATAGTGGTTCAACTATAGAGAAGGATTTGTATGCATAAGCTATTTATAATTTGTTTACAGAATCTAAGCCTGCATTTATGTACCTACTCGTTATTACTTACCTATTTAGATCTAGATTTTGTTGACCTAGTTCTTAATTCTACACCGTAATAAAATGACAATCGCTTAATTTGTTACTTTTCGTATTCTGCTAATCAATCGCTCATATATTATGATGCGATTACGAGTCAATTAAAGCAAGTTAAATTAAAAATCCCTCGCTTCGCCCGTATAATAAATTATTTGTATAAAACTATGCAAGACCCGTAATAATTATGAAAAAATATAACATGTTGACTTAACTTGCCCCCTCCTTCCCCTATATATTTTTTTTTTAAACTGAATAACGTGTCTTTTAGTTTTAAAGGGAGAGACTGAATTAACATCGTATCCAGAGGTTAACGACGGTTCGATTACCTTATGCAATACATAATATAGTTTTTCTCTACCGTTTGTAATGTTCTTTGTGTTTATAAAATGTTAATATCTATTTCTATCGTTGTTTCTGGTACACAGCTAGCACAGTACAAGCCTAGAGCTTAGTTTGTAACCAAGCGAATATGGCTAAATGTTTTACTAATTATTGTTATGTTAACATTTATACCAAACAAATAATACCAAAGAAATACCATCAGTACCATCACGGGTGCCTATTTGGCTCCTCATTTCGCCGATGGTATTCGAAGGCAACACCTAACAAGTGGCAAGCTCGTTGCGGTGTTTAAGATGAAATAGCTTCGTTGTATAAAGCGGTCACCCATCCCAAGCCGGCCTTGTTGTCATCTGCTTAACCTTATTATCAGTTGCGCAGTGACTTAACCACTAGGCTGGGGCCATTTTTATTCCTAATAAACTAAATAAAAATAAATTTTACCAATGACCAAACACCCGCCCACCGAGGTTATGAATTTAAACAATAATAAACCACCAAGTAACAGCTGTTACAGTATAATGAACTAAACGTCTCGCGGATTCGTTTTGAATCCTCAAGTAGACAGCGGGTGTAACAAAGTTCTCGGTATTGTTTGCGGTGAGACCTCCGCAATCTCCTAGAAGGGGGTACACAGATCTCCTAGAAGGGGGTTCACAGGGTCAAGTAGGGTGGGAAGAAGGGCCTATCTCAAAATGTCTGGTCTGGGACGCCTTCTAATTTCGCGGAGACGCCGAGACGGAGAACCTAGTCTGTTGATTTGCCAACTGTACTCTAATCTCAGATTGTCTATGGACAGAGGAGATTGCCTAAAAATAATTTTATATCATTTTGTAAATTGAAGCTTTGTCTGACATCTGAGGCTATAATTATTTTAATGAATTATTGGGTTTTACGCCGTAAAATTGAAGGGTATTATTAATTTTAGAAGGCTATATTTGTTACTTTTTATTATTGACAACTACCTACACTAATTTGTTTTTTAACCAAAAATCTAATTATTTTATAAAGTCTCCGTTTTAAGATTCCGATATAGGTAAACAAACCTCCACTCTATTCATAAACATTTCGGTAAACGAAAGCTAGCCAAACCTCTGTCTCCCTATTACTGATATGAACAAAAATAACAAATCACATTTATAACCAGGTTTAGCGAAACGTTTATAAACAGAACACAATAAGTTAAAATTTTAAACTTTCTCAAAGTCTGCTTCACAAATGCTTAGTAGAACAATGCTTCAGTAAAGCAAGGCAATAAACACCTCAACAAGTAACACACCCTTTATGTTCTTTACCACACTGCAGCGGTTACAGTGAAATTTATTTCTCTTACACTTTGGTCCTTCGAGCCGGATCCTACAAAACCAATCTTTACTTTTTTTTATTAAAGAAAATTGTGACCCAAGTATATATTTACTACGGCATCTATCATTTAATAATATTATTTGGCGCTTCCATTATACGACCAATGCGGTTTCGAAACAGACAATGAAAAGTTGCCCTGTTTCGTAATAGTAACCTACTTTATTAGACTTTTTTACTACAAACAACTTAAACCCAAACTTAAACTTATTGCAAGAATAAAATGTTCAATTCAATACAATTACAGAAGATACAGTATAGATTATTGTTGATTAATTATTTGTCGCTATACTTTTAGCATTCAACCAAAAATTAATTATCGCTTCTCATTTTGGTCCTTCAAGCCGGATTTTTTCTGGATGGCCTAGGTTTTTTGTTTCTAAAAGTTTTATTAAACTACTCTCTCTAACGAAAACTTGTAAGTCCCGGGATTACCTGTATCGTACCATTTCGGCTTTGTACAGGATTAGGTTTGTATTTCATGTGGCATTGTAGTATTAAGTGACCTCGACGTAAGGGTTTGGATAATTTCAGATGATCTCTTCTTCGTAACTAATCAGCCTTCGTCACAAGGCTTTATAGATGGAATTACTTTTATATAGAAACTAATTACACCTATTTTCAGGTATTTTATTTTTGAATTAGCAGTACATTATAAGAAAATTATTGATGAAATCTGTCTTTAAATTTTCTTTCCCATTGAATTGAAAGTTTGACATTTAAAAGTAACAGCATATGTGATTATTTCTTCGTTTAATCTTCTAAGATACATTTATATATCCCATAAAACTAGAATTGAATGTGTAAACGCAGTAACTCGATTTGTGACACAAGTACTTTCCACTTAAGCGATGAACAAAGAAGGTCTTTTAAACACAACATGCACCGAAGACATGAATAAAATTTATGAGAAGACCGCATCTCACCAACCGCACTTACAATAAATCCTACTCCTGTAACTCACTTGGGCATTTTATGTGCTCTCCTGCTTTACTACTTGTGTTAAAGTAAAACTGTGAGAGCGAAACTAAGTGCGATGTCGAGAATGAGTTAGAGTAGTTGATTCTGACTAGCTGTCTACTCACTCGACATTAATGCCGGTCTGAGAGTCGCCCTAGGGAACAATTTTATTAGCTTCTATTGGCTAGTCTTTAAGTGTCAACATTAAGTCCTCTTTGACTGAGTTATTAAAAGGATTGATCTGAAAGAAGCCTGGCTTCCTATTACTTTACAATGATGAGAAATTGTGAAAAATCTTTTATTTTAATAAACCTTTATCATTACTTTTCTTAAGTTAATGGCTTTTACGATTGTGCGTAATTTTGCCAATATAAAGTAGATAAACTAAAATTAAAAATAACCTTCAAATTATAATTAAGCTATAGTATGGAAGGACTTGGTATGGGCTAATAGGGATTAAGGAAAGGCAACATAACCTTAAGAACTCAGTTCTAAATATTATATTACAATTCTATATATTATGCTGCCAATTTCAAGTGGAAGAGGAAATTAAAAATTGTGGCTCCGCTATTTTACCGAATAAAATCATTAATGGAAAGTTAATATCTAACAGATTATGACTAAAATGTATTTAAATTAGGTACTTACTCCTTTTTTTAATAAAAATATTATCACGGTCTAATTATTATTAATCTAATTATGTTTGGCATGATTAAGTACCTACATATATTTTAGACCCGTATAAACTCAACTTGAAAATCATTATCTCTTAACCAAATTAAATTTTTGATGGGTTCATTCTCTACTTAATTATATCCAAAAATAGCTTTCTGCTTTTAGTTATAATTTCAAATAAAGTCGAAAAACATTTATTTATTTAAAGTGGTTTATATAAATTATTAAACAGAAACCCAGACTGTAAACAATGCAAGTTAAATTGAGTGATATTTGAGTACGTAGCAGTCTGTGTAGGTTAGCAACACTCGGGTATGCGGTCGGTCGCTCCGACTCCCAGACGCCTTACCCCAGACGAGAACTACTCCGCCTTGAGACATATAACGACATTTGATAGCATTTTATAGCGACCTCACTACAAAATCACATTTAAATAGTTTTACATCCTAAATCCCTAGCAATACGCCACTAAAATCTACTGCTCCATTCCGTAGTTTTGAAGAAGACGACACACAATTTCCCAACTAAATTTCTTCTCTAACGTTCGTGTTTGTATCACAGAATAACACGACTAAAATATATATGCAAATTTTATAACATGTATCTTGCGTAACAATACAACGTCGTGCGTTTTACTGTACATCCAATACCACGTAATCTACACAACAACGAATTTGTACGAGACACATTCGCGTATTGTGAAGCGCAAGTCGCGTAGGTGTCTAATCGAGCATATTATCCGACATTTTTCCTTCTTAACGATCGGGGCGAAACCTTTGAATAACGTTATCACATTCGGAAATTAGGGGTTCAGCTATCATAGCGATACATTCCACATTGCAACGAGACACCGCGGGGGCGACCACATCGTTATAAATGTGTCCTACCCTAATTCTCCGGCGCACTCCCACGCACTAAGCGGATTGCCAGCTTATCGCCTTACGACCGTACTCACCTATTTTTTACAATAGCAAAAAATAAATAGTTATAAAGAATAAGAGCAGCATTTACCGAGAAAAAAACGTCAACAAAGCCGGGATCCCTGAGGCTTTCCTGGCCGGTTTTTCGAATTCCGTGACTCAAATAATTAAGTCTGAGGATGAGGGTCTCCGGGTGAAATTATACATTGTTATTGCCGCCATAAATCTCATTTTCGGTGAACGTTCCCGGCTGGAATAACAAGTACTTACATCAGAGGAATTTCATAACGCCACTCCGCCTAAGACGGATCATAGTCGTAACTTAAATTAGATCCAGTTTAAATAATTGCTTACTAATGTACCTTTACGATATCCTATCCCAAATTATTAATAGGTAGGCAGATGAGATGGTACGTCAGTCCTACCTCAACTCTAACTTATTTATGTTTCAAAATGATTACAAGATCGATAAATTATTTACAACATGAGACATGAATTTACGCTTAGCACTAAACGTTGTAGAGAAGCGTTTATACGTTACGAAACCTCGATCAATCGCGATCATCGCTGCAAAGTCGACGTCGTGGTGCGAAAGATAAGGATCGTGAATCAGCTCCGACCGATCTCGTGATGCAATGCATGCAACCCGCTATTAGATCTCATTACCCGTCACACAGTATTAAGCACTCGCAGTTCTCCGCGCTAGCATGCTTATTTCCATAAATTAATTATTACTAACACTTTCATGGTTAATCATGAACTAATTAACGGACAAATTAGATATTCTAGTGTGTGTATTGGAAATATATTATTATAGTTGGTAAATCATTATTTCTTTTATATTCCAATTAGCTTTATATTATAAGCCAACATCGTATGTTTTATTGTCACTAAAATTTATAACGAAGGTGCTGCTTTGAATTTTAAAGATGGTTTCTGTCTGATTTATTTTATTTACTATTTCCCTTCCTTTAAATATTTTATTGAAAGATTTATTATTTTGAATATACCTAATTATACAATGAAGTGCTCATACATAATTGTCGAAATTGTGATCTTATTAATACAATTTTTAGATTAAATATAAACAGCTGTTTTATCGTGTGGTAGATACAAATAATATGTTTTGTACAGTTGATCTCGCTTACTAAATGCAACACTAAATTAGTTCGGAAAGCGTTCCAAATATCAGCTACAAACCACAAGTTGTCAAAACCAGCACCAGTCTGCTTCAGCAGCATAAATGCCACAATCATCGACCTTATCCTATTTGCAGACATTTATAATTTGAATTGTGTCATACAGAATTAAATTATTATTGTAGGTCTCATGCTAAAATGTTATAAAGTCAATTAGTGTTTTAGTTTAGTATTTGCAAGCACTTTTTTTGGTAAGCAAAAATAAAGCATGTACCTATATCATCTTTCGTTCTAAGTGTGGTAAAATTTATTTAAAATTGATCTTTAATGAAATGAGATGCCAACGAAACTTTGCTTTTAGGTATAGTATGAATTCATACATTGTTTTTTGCCAGACCGATCGAACCGAGAACGAAAGGTAATCGGCACTATAGTATGGATCGGCCATCAAAGCAGAATCTGCTTTGATGATGGTCTAATAATTATAAACCGCGTGTGATAAAGACGTTGTGTATATAATTGATATCTCTAATCTCTTGTTTAGCGTATCGTAAATTTTCGCTTTTGGAGTGCCTTGTAAAATATAATATAATATAGACCAAAAACTACTTGAAGATACCTAGAAGGAATGAAGTCACGAATAAATCCACCCATAGGTCGATCTATTATATGTTCTGTGCAATGCAATAATATACGTAGAGTAGGTACCAGTATGTCACGATTCTCACTCGGTTCTATCTTAACTGCAATTTCCTATGCCTCGGAGTAAGTGCGTAAACCACTTAAGTTATTGCATCATATATAGTTTCACGCACATTGATCTCCACTTAGGTTTACTGCTTATTTATGAATCTTAATTTCATGCTTTATCTTTTCTGGTGGAAGTATTCTTATTAAGAATTTTGTGATTCTGCAATATGTTCATTCATTTTGTTTTTATTGGATAGGGGTTCTACGGCATCTAAATGATTATCTCGTAATGCAAATTTATTTTTATAGACGCGCATTTCATAGCCGCATCATTTAGCCGACATAGAAGGAGCGACTCAATTTCTGTTAAACAAAGTATTGATCAACTCTATTCATGGACTTTGTATCAGTTGGTATTGTGTCTAGGTATCTCGATAAGCCTTTATCAAAAGGATCGCTGTATTATAAAAGACTGACAAAATAATATTATCTGTTTGGTGAAATATACACACTCAGTATATAGTATAGTTATTTGGACAATAAACTTTAAAAAACTCACTAAGGTGTAAAACTATACGTAAGCTGTTTACTAAATATTGAACATAAAAAAAAAATTAAAAAAAATACCATCACGGGTGCCTATTTGGCTCCCGAGAACCATTTAAACGGCCTCAGGGTCCCAGCGGAGGGATTAACCCATCCTCGTTTCGCCGATGGTGTTGGGAGGCAACACCTAAAAGTGGCGAGCTTGTTGCGGTGTTTATGATGAAATAGCCTCGTTGTATAAAGCGGTCACCCATCCCAGGCCGGCTTTGTTGTCATCTGCTTAACCTTGTTATCAGTTGTTGTTGAACATAAGGATTCGTAGATATGCAGTATTTCCATAAAGATTTTGCTTTCTTGTTAACCTGGACATTAGTGAGAATCTGATAAAGAGGAATTGTATTAAATTGAATTGTATATTTGTTACAGAACAGCGGCGGTTGTCGTTCGGCAAGCGGCGTGAGTAGCACCGCAGTGACGGTCGCGAGTGCCGGCGCAGGCGCGGGGTCGTGCGCAGCGCGCATGGCGAGCGCGGGTGCGCAGTTCCGCGGCGGCGCGCAGCAGTGGGCCGCGGCCTATGCCCCGCAGCCGTGCCGCTATCCGCCGCCCCAGACGCAGCAGTATGCCGCTGCTCCTAGCCCATACACTCCGCACCAGGTATTCATCTTTACATACTATCCGTGGTGGGGGAGTTGGTTAGACCTCAGACTTAAAAAACTGTAGTTTTAGGTCCCCGGTTCAAATCGCGGTGTGTGACAATGATTTTTTAATTAAAATGTTTATATACAATTGTTTTGACAACACTATCTTAGTTATTCCCAGTTTCACTGTTCCAACTTATGAAACTGATTATAGATTGGTTTATCAAATGATTGAGTCTATCCAAAGATTGCGACGAGCTAGCCACTTGGTCAGTGTATGTAGACTCATCAAGATCAAAAATATATGTAGAATCAAAAAGCGGCCCCAGCCTAGTGGTTAAGTCACTGCGCAACTGATAACAATGTTAAGCAGATGACAACAAGGCCGGCCTGGGATGGGTGACCGCTTTATACAACGAGGCTATTTCAGCATAATGAATACCATCGGCGAAATCAGGACGGGTTAATCCCTCCGCTGGGTACCCTGAGGCTGTTTTAACGGTTCTCGGGAGCTAAATAGGCACCCGTGATGGTATTTATTTATTTATTATGGAGACTCATACCATCAATGTTACACAACAATGTATTGATTGACCCCATTCATTAACTTTGTAGGTCTACTTATCATCAGGTAGATACAAAGTAACATGCCGAGCTTAAATATATTTTTTTAAAAAGCAAAGTCTCCCAGACGCAGCAATATGCCGCCGCTCCTAGCCCCTACACTCTTCATTTTTACATGGCATGGCATATAATAATAAAAAAAGTTTAGTTTAAAGTCCAGTTTTAGGCCTCATACACACGAGCAGGCCCGTTACAGTTGATGAGTAAATTGACGGATCCATCGACGCGTGCGGCTATCGTCGACATGGCAGCATAGAAGATCTGCTTTCTTTGTGCAGAAGCCAGTATCAAATTGGTTTTTAAAGAAGAAATACTTCCACCCATGCTCTGTTTCTCATTGTTTTATTACTTTATTCTTATTGCCACAATTAGAATCTTAACATAAATTTTATTACATCAAAGTCCGCAACCCCTGAACTATTTGCTCTGCAGTTAAAAACGTGTCGCCCGTGTATATGAGGCCTTAGTCTGTTTGTGACGGACTTGTTTGTTATTTTGTTCAAAAATTAAAACAAACAAAAATTAGCTATTTATCTCTTTTCCATAATTATGTAGCTTTGAATGAGTGCGAGAATACAAATATTAGTTATTACTGCT
This sequence comes from Monopis laevigella, assembly GCA_947458855.1. Classification (NCBI taxonomy): domain Eukaryota; kingdom Metazoa; phylum Arthropoda; class Insecta; order Lepidoptera; family Tineidae; genus Monopis; species Monopis laevigella. Next base: position 20,901,654 of record OX381580.1, on the reverse strand, counting down.
TTAAAACATGTACTACAGCAGTTCCGTATTAATCATACTTTCAAGGCAGAAATACAAACAGATAATAACAATTTAATAAATAAATCTAAATTACAATATACAGCAACACCAGCTCATAACGGTCTAAGTCACGCAATGATTTCAGCAAATATATACTTACATACATCAACAGCAAGTACCGCAACTAAAATGAAAAGCATACATAATAAGAGACAGTAAATATCGTGTGGGAATAGTGTTTAGTGTGATTAGTGCGTTCGATCTGGTCTGCTGAGTAGTGCTGGCGCCGAGACGGCCCACCTCCGCCTTCGTAGACGCTCTTCACGTGCCTTAATCACTACGACGGCCTTATTATGAGTAGCAATCACGTTGCCAAATTGCTTTTTAAATTGTTTATTGAAGTAGTTGCTTCTAGGTTTTGTTTGATCTCAATATTAAATTTATGGGGCAAATCATTTGGAGTATTCCCTCATATTATCTTCTTTTTTTTATTGGAGCACGGCGTCTGAATCTGGATATACCTGATGATAAATAGAGCTATGATATCTATGGGTGCTTTCGACCAGTACATTGTGTTTTAACTGCATTAGTTATTCCCACTTGTCTTACTGACTAAATGAAGTAGTTACGGAATAGGCGGCGACAAATGTGAATTTGTATAACGAGCATAACCTTGCTGCTTTATGTGCCTCAAATGCTGAAATAATCCTGAATGTTCTATACTTACTTAATAATACTTAGATTATCCTATAAAGGAATTTATAAAAATGCATAAATATAAAATACTAAAAAAAAAGTAATAGCAAAAAACAGACTCCTCTGCCATCTAGTATTCGAAACTAGGACTTCTAACTTCACTCGTATAAGAGTTATTAGAAGAAAGCTAATAGAGGGCGTCTGTGTATAAGTAGATAACAAGCAATGACAAAATTCGTGAGGGCTGACTGGAACCTGGTTGGCTCAGCGGTTAAGCGCCTTGCCGCGATAGTTCGTGGGTTCGAGTCCCGCCACCAAGAATTTTTTCATTGCATTTTTTTCTTTAAAAATTTAATATAATACTTACTTAATAAAACTCTAATTACAGGCTCCGTAGACTAGTGGTGGCGTTGCATACGGAGGTCGTTCATGGCAAAAAAATATAAGTAAAATATTTGGGTGTTAATAAAATCTAATATGTATAATATCGTTGTTTCTTGTACACATAGTACAAGTCTCGAGCTTAGTTTGTGATCAGAGCAATATTAGTAAATTGTCTTACATAGTATTAATTATATAAACAGGTATTTAATAAATAATCCCACAAATGGTAGAAAACTAAACTGGTTTCAAATTAGCTATCTATATTTTATTCACTTTAAATCGTGTTTAAAATGTTACTGAAGCAACTTTACTAATGAATCCACCCCAAGTTACATCACCTCTCTAGATTTATTATTTTCCGAAATTGAAATTTCTTTCCCATCAATATTGTAGTTCGATATTTTAAGTCCTTTATTTATTACTTTATTTAATGTTATAAATTTCAACGACTTAGTTGAGAATGTCTCAGAAAGATCGTCTGGATCAGCCGGCAATACTGTCGCGACAACAATTGCGTTAAGGAATAAAGTTTAGGGTCATTTTTACGATCGGATTTACGATCTACAGTCTGCCGTGGTTGTGACCACTTCCTTAAATATTGTTCTACGTTTACATGTTTACTTAACTACCTATTAAGTTTCTGATTTTATTTGAGATGAATTTACAGTCTTATTTATGTGTTTACACTTCTCTAATACTTTCAAGCTTAAAGTTGTGGCTTTCACCATTTTGGTAATAGAATATTTATTATAAACTAGCTGATCTCGTGAACTTTGTATCACCTACTAAGATTATGGCTTTCCAACAGTTACTAAAATTGTGTGGTCGAAAGATCTTTGCCTTGTCACACTGGTGGAAGAATACAAAAAAACAAAAGTAGTGACAGATGCCAGATCAAAAAAAAGAATCGCGAAGTGTTAGGTACACTTCGCGATTCTTTATTGTATCTGTTATTTTACATAAAATATTATTCTTTAGAATTTTCTCAAATATTTTTCTATTTAAACCATAAAAGAAAGCAATAAATATTTAAATCGGCCAAGCCGTTTTTAAAGTTTTAGAGAGATTAACTAACGGTGATTCATTTTTACATATATGAATGGCATACTTAATAATAAAGACTTATGGGAAATAATGTAACGCCACGATAAGTTTTAACATGCGAAACTAACTCACCTGTGACGGACCCTAAATATTACAAAATCACTTTAGTTAACCCTATTTTGCAATAAATGCCACTTATCATACCTTTTTGACCAACATGAATAATAAGGTAATGAAAATGAGGGTAAATAAACCCTCATTATGCTTAATATGAATAATTAGCAATAACCCTTTTGGTCTCAATGATATATTTAACTTTATTAAAGACTAGCTTTTGCGTACAGCTTTGCTCGCGTTAATTTAGGTATTCCGATTAAAAAGGGAAACTTTTACTGGGAAAAAAATTGTTGCTAGATGTATCTGTGTAAAAAATTACACCCAAAATAGCGTGGAGCATTTTTGAGGTGTTTTAGAAATAAACATCAATTTATTTAAACCCGGTGATTTAGAACTAAGCGTTTGGAATAACAAAATTAATATACCGATATATTTTGTTGTAAATGTTATAATTGAATTAGACAACATACCTATAGGTATACACCTATTTATTACATAGCCTACAAAATCCATTAAACAAGACTCATTGATAAATAATAAAATAATTTACTTTGGTCCCAAAGTACAAAAATAATGACTAAAATGTGATATGAGAGATTTCCCTCGAGAGATTTCTGTTTTTTGCAAATGAATTCTGTATTTTTCGTTCTATCTTTCCCAAATATCTAATGTAGAAGGTAGGTAGGTATTTTTTTTACTACCTAACTAAAATCGTGACATAATAAAATAATAATAAAAAAATATGGTCTCAATAAAAAAGTACATGATAATAATTTTATATAAGAGGAAGATAAATCTAAATTTACTTTTATAATGCTATTGCAAAAGTTCTATTTGAATATAACTTTTTATACCCTAATATTTACCTGGTAATATCTCGTAATACCTATAATGTATGCACATTAGATTTAAAACTTAACTGCTTTACCAACTTTCGAAATTAACACTAGTTTTATGCGAACATGTAATATGTTAGTGGATTAAGTGTGAAATAGTAGTACCTATATGAATCAGTATAGATAAAGAGTATAGTAAAGGAAGCTAGAGAAGTATTATATGTAGAGATATTGTGAATTGGCGTATGTCTCTAAAACCCCCTTATAGGAATAAAAGCGTAGTGGTATTTATTGGGGCACGGCATGTGACTTTGTATCTTCCTGGTGGTGAGCAGACCTACAAAATCTGTGTATGGGGTCGATCAATAATTGTTACAACATTGATCGCTCACATTATTATTAACAGAAGAATTTTAGGATTCTAAAGATCCTAAAATCCTGTAGTAAAATTGATTACTACAATTGCTTGGTCGGTCGGCGGTTTTTAAATCTAATAAAGGTAATAAAATGAAACCATAAAATTAAATAACTGAACTTTTACAACTTTACGTGTTGCAGTTATTAAATAAAAACATAATAATATACCATCACGGGTGCCTTTTTTTGGCTCTCGAGAACCGTTTAAACGGCTTCAGGGTACCCAGAGGAGGGAAAACCCTTCCTCATTTCGTCGATGGTATTCAGAGGCAACACCTAATAAAAGGCGAGCTTGTTGCGGTGTTTATGACATGATGGTATAGCCTCGTTGTATAAAACGGTCACCCATCCCAGGTCCGGCCTTATTGTCATTCGCTTAACCTTGTTATCAGTTAAAATTATACATTAAATAGTTAATATTTACCGAACCGTGACTCTTCTTCAAGTTTTAAACAATACAGTTTTAATTAATATAATTTAAAATTCGAGAGAAGTAAAATTTCGTTATCCACTTCAGTTGATGACAGACTAATTAGATCTTTATTTTACGCAACGTGAATTTTAAAATATGTACAAAAAATACAAGTGGATTTATTTATAATTTCTTTAAAACTTGAATCCGAATAAGTTCACGCTAAGTCGCCATATTTCATAGGAAACTCGAGATCGCTCTCAAAGTTATTTAGGAGGTAGAAAATGCCTAAGGCATTAAGTTCGCCTATGTACAATTTTATTTTGTAATTTTGTGCAATAAAGTAATCTAAATAAATTAAATAAATCGCTCCCTGTTAGCAGAGAAACGTCTTAGAGGAGGATCTTAAAGGAAAAGAAGTTATCATTAAGCCTGGGTCGATCAATACATTTTTATTTAACACCATTGCTCGATCCCACTATGCCGACTAAAGATTCAGTTACGACAGGATAATAATAATAGAGGATAGTAACTTTAATATCCTCGTTACTTTATTATCACAATATCATCAACTGTGCGATTCTTAACCGCACCCTGAAAAAAGAGACTCCTGCAATCCACTAAAAGCGAAATATGACTAGATCACTTGACGGTTTTTGTAAATGTTGTATGTTGACAAAAAATAATTTTTAAGGGAATTTATGTTGAGGAGACCATACCAATAAAACACTGCTTGTTAATTATTGAATAAAAGTAAAAAGCTTATAATAACGAAAACCAGAAATAAGTAAAAAAGACATTATTAATATAATTTTTGACAGCCTCCGTAGACTAGTGGTTGCGCCTTTGGCGTTGTATCCGGAGGTCGTGGGTTCGATTCCCACCCATGGCAAAAAATATTAGTACGTTTTTTTCTGTACAGTTTGTCATGGTCTGGGTGTTTATAAAATATAATATGTATTATATCGTTGCTTCTGGTACACATAGTACAAGCCTAGAGCTTAGTTTGTGACCAGAGCAATATGTGTAAAAAAAAAAAAAAAAAAAAAATGTGTATATTATTATTTATTATTTTATTTAGAATTATGAGAACACAACTTTGGCAACTATAAATAATACACCTACATAATTTAATTATATTCATCAAAGATTAACTCCTAAAGCCATGGAAGTAAATAAAGCACATCCCTAATGAATTGCTAGTGGTGTCGTTGAACCATATTGTTCAGGCTCCAATCCTGAAGGCAACACAATGAGCGATGATTGTGCACAATTTTCAGCTTTCCATACCGTTCTACCTTCCTCATTTATGCTTAATTTCTATGCCATAACGCGATTAGAGGTGCCTATAGATGTTTGGTTTGATTATTTTCTATACATTTTGATTGCAAAGGTTTAACGAAATATGGTTTTGTTATTTACAAAACCTTATTTCGTTAAACCTTTGCCTTGTTAAAAAAAAACAAAAGCAACATAGAATTTTAAAAGCAGTTTCTTTAAATAAAATTTAGATCATTACAATTTAAAGCCAAGAAGGTAATATACAAATAACAAAAAACTATATACACAGGAGTTTGCTAAAACTGAATTTGATCGTGGTTCATGTACAAGCATGGTTTGTTAAAGTAATATGTTTTTAATATTTTCACTATTTGTTACTGTTTTGTTTACTAATACTTTCCTTTAACTAAATATTTCTTTGCCTTTCATTAAAATTTTCAATACGCAAGATGTTTACAATCACAGGTTAACGAACTTAATGTTTGTCACACTGTTTATGTATTTATGTGATGTCCTGTTTGTCAGCTGTTTTTGTAACGCTATACATATAGCTACGGCATAAGTTATAGAAATATATTTCAAAGAAACGTTTTCTATATTTCAAATAAAATATTATTGGCAATGAATTAATGTTACCTTTATCCTGCAAATCAAGTTACAAAGCGAGAAACGTGTTAATTCAGTTAATTACAGTCCCTAAGGAAGTCGGCGTTGTTGCGAGCGCTCCAGACGTATCTCCGGGCGAACCATCGCCTGGCCACCGTTTACGAGGCATCGCCAACACAAACCAGATGTCGCACAAAACCCCCGTTCACGAGTTCGCGCCACCCACCCTCCTACAAGAATCTCGTAAAAGGAATTTCTTAGCGCCCTTATCGCTTTTCGAAATAAAACGTATAGTACGTCGCCTCGTACGTGTTTTATTACAACGCGTCTCTCCGGGATTTATCTCATGGCCGTCCGCCACCCGACGACGCTCAACTCTTTTACATTCAAGTAATAGCTGAAAGAATTTCGCTTATGCGATTTGTTTCGTTGTTTTTTCCTCGCCGATGTAATTTGGCTGAGCTCGACGCGCCCTTAGATTGTTTACTTTATTGGTTTGTTCGTGGATCTTCTCGCGGTTTTATAGGAGGTGCGAAAGAAACTCAATAAACAATTTCTCAATATTATTATGGCAAGTTTTATACTCCAATGAACACATTATATAGTTCCCGGATGTTAGATTGGAAATTCAGATATTGAAATACTTTAGATTTTTTTGCCTTATATTCGTTTCTTCGTTTTTTTGCCATTTACCATCTATCTTAACGGCGACTTAACATGAAAAGTTTGTTAAAAAATTTCAAAGCAATGGCATAACATGAAAAGTTTGTTAAAAAACTTCACTGCTTACATATACAATTCTAGATTGGATCTTAGGATTCTAATGAAATTTTGAGTAAAATACCCTGAACACTAGACTCAAATTGTATTAAGACAGTGTAAACTAATATCCTATATTAGGATATGAGGTGAACTGCGTTTGTACACGTACACATAAGCGTAAATAATTTAGGGCTATAATATGCCATCGCGCGCGGTTTAAAAATGTCCGTAACTCCTATTAAGTTTAAGATCAGAGGGCGTTATTCTAAACAGTCAGGGTAAGTTATTATTAGGTATTCCGTTGTAAAACTAAAGAAGAACCGAATTTCCAACTAATCAAATGCTACATTTATCAGTAATGCAAGGAATCACATATGAAACTTTTAGCAATAATACTCGTAAATCAATCCCAATCAAGTATTTCGAATACCTAGTGCCTATTAGACTGTAGCAAACGTGGTATTGTAAAGGTCAACCAAGTTTCTCACAGTCAAAGTACTCATAAGGTAAATCACAACATATATTAATCAGTCTTTTCAAGGTGTCAATAGTCTTTATAGACAATAATAAAAATGTAATGGACGTTTATAGACTGACATCGTTTAAATGGAATGGCATTTCACGACTGAGTTTTGTATTGTATGAAAATTGTATAGATTATTTGTGTTCCTTAAATAGCTACTTGTATCCTTAAAATACATCGTGTTACTTAATATTTAGGCTTCTTTATAATATTAAATGATTCGGGTATAGGTTCGGTTATCATCGGACCGTATAAAAATTTTAAACGATAAACCAGATAATCTTTAGTACAAATTATAGCATTTGTCACAGCCGCGTCGGCAGCTTAGTTCTTACGCTCTGTAAAAGCTATCAATTTAAAGATGTTTGTTTTATTTAGTTTTGTTGACGTACCCTCTCTACACAGACTTACGCAGCCGCTTCGTTTTACTGCACTAAAATAAACAATAACTATATTTATTGTTGCTTTTTACCACTGTCACGAGGGGTATTTGTTGATTTTATAACCCTCTTAAAATAAATATTCTTGCTCAAATACCAACGAGTATTTCATACAGTCCAAATTATACATAATATAGTATATTTAAAGATAGAACCATTACAAAGTTAGTAAGAGGTGCCCAAAGGAATGTTCTGAAACGTCAACAACAATAAAAGTGCTTCAATATCGTTAAAAGGAGATAGGTTGTAAAAAACCTCTTAAGTGCCACGTGTCGTCAGAGCAACGCGTTCGATGCATGAATCAAAATGGCGACGGACCGAGCTCTGAGGAGATTAATGATGAGAATATGTCAGATGTCAGGGCTGTCACAACTCCGCTGCTTGTTAGATATGTTTGCCAGCCTAGGGACTCCTTTTAAATAGAGGCTACAACCTAAAAAAAGATACTAACACCTTAAACAGATTACACCGATGCTTTCATATTCGAATAAATTATGTGTTCTTTGTAGTTGGGGGATTGGTTTTGAAGACTTACGTGTAGGTATTGAATCCCCACAAATTACCGTAAGTAGATAACTAAAAGTTGTCAATCCAATTACCGCCTTTTATACAAAAGTAGCTATAATTGTTTCTTCATATAAGTTACAAAAATATTAACAAAATTATTTAAACGTAAGTAAATATTTAGACTAAATAGTTGAACTTACAAAGGCATTTTATATAAAAGTTCGTCGTTAATTGCTACAGGTAGTTATGGCAACAAAGAATTCTGTTAAGCCTGCCTAATTAATTTAAGTTGTCTGACTTTTTCATAACTCACCTTTTACATTTAACAGGTAACTATGAGCGGCCACTCGTAGGCACTTAACCCTCCGTAGACCCCATTTTCACACACCCATGTTCTCTACAAAGGTTATGCTGATGTATTTTAATATATGCACCGAGAGGAAAAAAATTGTAGATGAAATTACCACATTTATTTTGTAGGGCTTCTTTCTACCTCCTTCGTTTCGAGCATCCTTTGGGTTATCCATTATCAAAGAACCGTCTACATGCATATGGAGGAACCCATTATTTTTGAGTGTGTTCCTACATCAAAAGTTTCTATGTTATTACTTACCTAAATGTAGTTTGTATTTTCCAAATACTTAATTCTCTTTTAAGTGATAGTCACAAAGAATCTCAAAGTTCATTATGGTAAGCCTTAAACCAATCCCGAAGACATTTAATAGGTGGTTCTGTAATAGATCCCTTTGTTGACTTTGTAAACGAAGTTTATTTTAGTATAAGGAGGCAGACGTGCGTCCCACGTGCGACCCTACATTACGCGGGGTGAAAGTATAAATAAACAAGGCTTGCTGATATCTGTCATCCTAAGAATTAGATTCATTTCGGCTCCAACGGAAGGTGAAGGACCGTAACCCCCATGGGTGTAGATGCAAGGGTTCCGACTTGAGATAGTAAAGGTCCTGTGATCACACACATGTCTACTCCAAGTTATATTACTCGAGTATTATAAATGGCTTTACAACACAACTAACAATAACAATATAATGTGCCCTAAACTTGCTCAATATTGTGAGTTACAGGTCGGGTCCGATCGTGCAGAAAAAAGCGTTTTTTCTTAACAAAAAACGGACGCTTTTTGTTGAATTATGTTAATGTAGGAGTGACGCGAGAAGGGCAGGCTACCGATATTTAAATTTGCCTTTTGGGTGTTGGTAAATGCGTTTTCGGAAGAAGTTGACCCGGCCTATTTATGGGGCGACCGAAAAACCAAAGCGGCCGATTTTATTTTGTTTTATTTTTCAAGCACTCTGGTACTTAAATCGGTTAAATAATTTTATTTTCAAAATAAATTGCCAAACTTTTATAAAAGTCAACATAAATTGTTAAAAAGGTTTTAATTAACAAAATAAAAACTGGCGAGTTGTGTCCAACTCTCGAATGAAGTATTTAAATGTTTGTTGAAAGTATTAACTTTCAACCTTTCATTGTAGAAGATTACAGACAACGCCTTTCAAATATATAAAAATATTTTAATTTCTTTGAGCAGGTTGCTGTAAATAATAATAATGGCAAAGACACAAAATAGGATGTCAATAACAACCCTATTGTATTACAAAAGTTAAAAACAATACCAATTGAGAAAATAAAGTAGGTAAATTTTAGCTAGATTCATTGCAAAATAATATAATAAGTAGCCATAGCTATATTAGGAAATATGACATGTACCTATAACTTTTATGTAATATAATACTATATTATGTATATTCACACATACTACTTTGATCACAAACTAACCTCTAGGTTTGTAGTATAACTATTACTACTACTACAATAAACTTACATATTATAGAATTGATTAAATAAATTAGTTCTTTAGGTGAAAAACCATTTACTATATAAATCTTAACTTTATTTTAGAATTTTCCAATTCTAAATACTCGGATCTATTTATAATTATGCAACGTGTCTAAATAAAAATATATTTCTATTTATTTTCAAAACTATTGTTGAAGCTAATTGATGAAAGAAATAGACGAGTCTGAATCTGATCGGTAATTAATTTTGTCCGTCCATTACGGAAGCTATGGAGGGGATTCCTCGACCCAATTATCTCGTATCAATCAAATTAATTCTATCGCTTGTGTTGCTGTCTTTTAACAAAATTAATCGTCCTTACAAAATACATTTCCTTTTGTTGTTATTATATTTACGTATTATGTTACGTAAATTTATAGTCTTGTTATTTGATCTAAGAGTAACTTATATTATTAGGCCCGATAAATATCTAAATGTTTATGATAAATATATAATTTTAACATTAAAATCTGCATCTTTAACATTTGCATGTTCAACTTTAATTATTATAATGCAGATCTACAACTCCACTTCTACAATTAAATTTAAGAATGCGTGATTTATATTTCCCCTCATCTAGTGACTAAAAATATCCTATATTATTAAGACTATAAATTGTCTTCTGTATACACTTCATCTGCTTTGTCTAGTTTTTTTCTCATAAATTCACTTTTTTCAATACTTTTCTATTATGGGAATATCTTTTGTACTCCTCCACATTTACATTTACCCTTTATCTCTCCCGTTTCTTTAAGCTCTAATTTAATATCTCTGGATGAATTTGTTCAGTTTGATTTGCTTTGTTAATTTGTAAAATTTGCTTTAGAATTAGTAATTTAAACTTTCCAATCTCATAATCTCTGGCGGATTTATTAAAAGAGCTTATGCATTGATGCGTCAAGCAGAACGTGTCTGGTTAGAAGAGATATATTTTATTTTTTACACCAGCCGCGGCCAAAGTCGCAGCCGTGGAAAATTGAAATTAATCATTCCTGGATTGAATCGACGATAAAATAAATGGAGCGCCGGATTTTAATAGATTGAATGGGATCACTGTTTCAATTTACGAATTCCTGTTGATTTTGCTATAACAATGAATAATTGCAGAACAGGGATTATTATGAATTGGTTTTTGTTAATGATCATGATCATTGATATGTATATTTATACTTTTGAAAGATTTTTGGTACTTTTGAATTATTCAATTAAATTTCTTTATACGTGTATAATTGTTATTTATTGTATTACCTATTACAAGTTTAAAATATAAGATTTCATTCTGAAATTGATTTTGCAAAAGCCTTTTACTATTTACATCTTATATGGCTATGCTGGACCATGTTTTGTTTGCTATTACTATATCATCCATCTTCTTACAGTATAGAATTGGTAACACTTCTCTTTTTCTCACTTTTCTCTTCCTGTCCCTCATTTATCTTCAGAATGCCTACACGTTTCTATTTTTTATCAGTTCTTATTGCCGCTTTCTTTTTAATACGAATATCAATGAATGCCTAGAGATTACAGATTATTATAATTACTATTAAAATATATATTTTTTAATAAATGAATATATATATATATATGTAAGACTTTCTAAAAATTAAGGATAATTTTTCCAAATCTATTTATATGCAATGGTTTTTATTAAAGGGGCACGGCATGTGACTTTGTTATTTACTTGGTAAGCACACCTACAAAATCCATCATTAAGTCATAAAGACAACAATAAATCAATGCAATTGTCTCCTGAAAACCGGTGAACCACAGACAAAAACTTATGCCTTGACTCGACCATACTTGCGTGCGTGTTATATAGTTTGTCAAAACTACATCTTTTACAGTTAACTCCTGTTTTATATTTATCCCTTTTAACACCAACCAGGAAACGAAGCGAACCAACTCATTCTAAATCAACTCATCTAATAACAAAGTTACTAATGACATTTCCATCCTTTCCACGTGGGCTTTAAAAGCGGGTTTAGATGTAGGCTTAGGTTTTAGAGAATGCCATGTGGTACGGCTGGAGCTACGCACGCGCCGACCTATCGAGCCGGGCCGAGACCAACTGTTGAGTCCCCCACTCCTCTCGTCTTCCGGTGACGTCACGATCGCCTGTCACTCGCGTCACAACGTACTTCCGACAGAACATGTGATTATAACACGGGCTCTCATTTCGCACTTCGCTTTTTATGATCTTTTTTCTATGTTTGCGTTCAACATTCTTCTATAGAGCATTATTTTCTGTTTGGGGTCAAAATAATGTGTTTGTGTTTATTTAGGAAATTAATTTGTTTCAATTCATATGATTAGCCCGTGTGTGCTCTCGTTTCGCACATGCGTTTTTTTTCTGGTTGTGTTTTTGTATGACTTTTTTTATTTATTTAGGAAGGTTATTATAAGTATTATTTTTAATCATTCCTATTTGTTAATTCATACACATTATTGATTGCAGTTGGGATTAATTAAAACTTGATATTTTTTTCTCAATATCCTATAACATAGAGAAGAAAAAAGAAAATTACCTAATGGATTTTTAAACCTATTTTACTATACACGAAAGTATGTTTTTTCTAGTGCCTATCACTTAATTAAGTATTTTTCTAGTACCTACCACTTAATTAAGTATTTTTCTAGTGCCTACCACTTAATTAAGTATTTTTATTTGTTGTTAATTTTAGAAAACTTTGCTGGATATGTAAAATTATTATTCTTCCATTGAAATGTTTGTTAACGACCGTATGTTTTTCCAAATAAATAAATTAAAAAAAAACATAAATATGAATATTGCGATTTTATCATTTTATACCTATTCTAGATAGAGATTAGTGGCACTTGACTGCACTCGGTCGGTAGTTTCCGACTACCTCGCAAAGGAACTGTCGTGAAGATAAATAAATCATTTCTGCAACCAAACACCAGCCCGGTATAAACCAGTATTAGGTTTACTCAGTAACAGTTTTCACTACCTACTTAGATATTATTTATTGCCTATGGGTAGCTTCATAGTCCCTAGAGATTTTTCTGCTTTCGATTGACGTCATAGTCGTTTCATGTCGCACAAGGCGTAGTTTTCTTTAAGGTTTTTATTTTAATATAATATATAATTATATATTTTATTTTAGTACCTACTATATGAATGTGGACCTCTCCATAACTATATATATATAATATACGAGTAAAAACACTTAGGTCCCCGGTTCAAACCCCGGTGTGTACCAATAAGTTTTTAATAAAAAAAAATAAGTACATTTCTTTAACAACACTACTATAGTGCCTCGGAGAACACGTTAAGCTGTCGGTTTCACTAGGCCGCTAGTTCGCTAGGCCGGCCAACCATTTCTTATCACAGATGCAAAAACCGAGCCAGTCATGATTTTGGTTTCAGTCTGGGTGCACAGTTTTTAGGAAACTATTGCATCGATGTTTTGTCTTAACGGCATCATTTTACCAGCATACTAGGAGCGATCAATATTTTTAAACAACAATTTATTGATTGACTCCATTCATGGAATTTGCTTACCACCAGGTAGATACAATTTCACATGCCCCTTCACGATATATATTTTTTAATTGATTAACTCTTTAAGCTCTCAATTCTATTCTCTAATACACAAAATAAAATGCTACTTTATGTGAATTCAAAAAACATTAAGTCAGTTTTTTTTTTAACGGTTCCACCTAAATAGCTGGAACGGTATGTGGCAAATATAACTCACTAAACTATCACATCTTTTCCTAATTGCGACAATATAAAACAGATTAGGTAGTTTATTAGTAGGTATACAACTGGGGTAAGTTTTTTGTCTAAAACAACAAAAACTTACCCCAGTTTCTATTAGCTAAAATAAAATTTCAAATTACCGTTGTTTTTGTACCAACATCTTTTCATTATTTATAAGAATTGTAAAAAATTGGCGTCTTTTTAATGAATTTTCGTCACAATCTCTTTTAGTACTGACATCACCATGTCAAAACTTCCCTGAGAGAGAATAATGGATTTTATTAAGAAGAGGGTCTCTCCATTCTTTGACATGTCGTTCAAACAATGTAAAATTTTCTTTAAATTAATTTCTATGTTTGCTTGATCGATTGGGAATGTTGTAATAACAATTTTATATTCTTATTAGAATAGCTTTCATTTAATTCTGATTTATTTTTAATTAAATATAATATGTTATTATAGCGTAAATTTCCGTATATTAAAAGAAAAAAGATAAAATAAAGATGTGTTCAGAGGGAAAATTATTATCATCTCAGTAACCATTTTATTAGAAAGTTAAAATTAGTAGATATATTTGTAAGTTTTTAAATAATTTACTGTAATCATTTTTTGTGTATAGTATTTTCCATTTTCCAGAAAAGAACCATCATATTGGAAAATTTAATAAAAAATATATTATTTAAATCAATCTTTCTCTGCCTACACCCCCTGATAAGTATTTTCAAATATGGTAGATAGGGCAACGAGAATTCACTAAGATTTACGACTATTATTTTTTTTGAGATATAGGTCTGGAAACATAAACTGGCGGACTGTGTGATTCCATATATACCTATGTGTAGAAAAGCCTAAAGGAAAAATTGGAGTATCCAAAACAAATGCTAAATCGGTATATGTATGATGTTTCACACACTGATAAAAATCTAGGCACTAGTACTATTTTTACCAAGAACAACGATAGATACATATTATATTTTATAAACACCACGATAATGGCAAGCTGTAATACACACTTAAGTGGAAATCGAACCCACTACCTTCAGATACAATGACAACAGCGCAACCACTAGACCACGGAGGCGGTCGAGGACATAGAGATCGCGCGAAATGGCGTTCATAAATAAACATTTACAAATATTCGACATCCCCCATACGTTCAACGTATTACAGTACTTCACTTCACATCGTACATGCGAAGTTATTACGCAATTTATCTTAACGACGTAGATCGTGTTTATCGACAAATTAACTCACACACACTGTATGTGTATGTATGGAAACAAATTGAACAGATAAAGCAAGTCACCCGCTGGTACATTATTGCTTTTATATGTTAACTTATATGTCACATGTATTTACCTTCAGCGCTACATTGCTAGTTGAAGGAAACAAACACTACCTATAATAGAAAAATGCTATTTCTTAACTATTTTTGTTATCTACTTATAAGTTTTATTCGGAAAGTAGCGTCTTGCTTTTTTTAAAACCAGGCAGAGGTAGTTATGTACGTTTAAACGGTTCTACCGTTTAAACGGCCTTAGGGTACCCAGCGAAAGGATTAACCCGTCTTCATTTTTTGGTATTTGGAGGCAACACCTAACAAGTGGCGAGCTTGTTGCAGTGTTTAAGATAGTATAGCCTCTTTAAAACCAGGCAGAGTGTATAGCACTTATGTTATTTTTAAATATAGGGGTGAAAAAAATTATGAAAATCTATAGTTAAAGTACTGTTCTTTCTAAACAAAATGCATAATATCTCTCAAACTACACGTTTGTTGATAAACGGTCACTTTCTCCCGTCCCTGAACAATGTTCTATTCTGCGTTTTTTGGTTGAATTTCTTGGTTTAAAAAAAAAATTATATTCTCTAAAAGGTAAAAAAAAAAAAACTTTCACCACGACGAATACGAGTTCCGAGACTATAAATGTTAGGAATGTGTAATCACATTCCTGTTACGTCCTGTACTATTACTAATTACCTAGACATGGTAATTTTGAAAGGTTGTACTTTTGGCTAATATAAGGCTTTTCTGACCAAATCTAAAACTCCCATGGTATCATATGGCGCAAATGAAAAAAAGTTTGGCTTCTCCATACAAATTAGTTGTTTAAACATCACCTACTATTTTTTATGGAGAAGTAAATTTTTTTTTCATTCGTGACACAAAGTTCCATGGGAAAAGTTGTTCAATTTGATCAGTAAAGGCCAAAGTAAACCTTCCAAAGTTACCATGTATATAAGTGTAATGCATACGTATTTATTAGGTTTGGTTTATAAGTATACCTACTACCATTTACGCATTTGGTGAAAATATACGTCATTCCTTTGTAAGCGCTTTAATTTAGCAAATAATGTTAATGACTTGTCGTTGCCAAGAAAATTTACAAAGACAAAATTTATTTCAGTGTAGGTAGATCTTCGTTCATTTCCAAGTAAATCTTCCTTTCTTTTTACAAAAGAAAATAGTGAAATTATTGGCAGAAATAAAAGCAGATTTTACTATATAAACACAGCATTACATAACTACCGCTGCTAATAAGTTTTAGTACTTATAGATTAGTATAGAATACACTAGCTACACTACTAACCTAAGGTCCAGATAATTTTAAAGAAGATTACCTGAAATTCAATAAATATAATTTACAATTTATATAATTATCATTATATTTCTAAATGTATACCTTACAACTGTTGAAAGGAAACACCTGAAACTTGTAGCTACTATGTTTTGTATAGGTACCTACATAACTTAAAAATGGCTTTACAATCTACTCCATATTCAAGTAATAGGAAATATCGATAAAAAATTGTAATTTTACGTTTTTTTTTTTATTGAGGATATTTTTTTTCGACTACTAATAAATCAAAGCTGTGTTTTATCCGTGTTATTTCACATTGATGTGGAAAAAATGTGTTAAAAAACATTTATTACCAGGTTCAGGCTAAACCTGGTTTAGGGAAGCTATTTTAAATAGAGCAAGAAAATCTTTTGTATTATTTATGCTTAAAATAGTGTTACTGCCGCCCGTTGCGCCTATTGCCCGAGATACACGAAGCTAGTTTTTGAAGCTAGGACAGCAAGCTAGAAATTCGGTATACTCTCCTGGCTTGCTATCCTGGTTTGGAACATGCTAGTGCCGTTTACATGAAGCCAATATTTGAAACCAGTACAAATAGAGTGACTAAAGTGACAACCGTGATGTAAAATGAGCTGCATTCGTAAAAATAATCACAATTCGTCTGAAACAGTTACTTCTCAGAAGAACTTCCCAATGAAGATCTAGGCGAGTACCAAGTGTATTTTGCGAAGACGCCTGATATGTTTCATAATCTGTTGTCACATGTTTTATAGTGCTGAACCATGTCTTAAACTTGTCTTAAACCGGTGAACTGATTTTTAACCAATACAGTTCCGATGACAAAACACATCTTCAAATAACCACAGTCGTCGAAAACAAAAATAAATGACAAAGAAAAATGTTAAAACAGATCGTGTTTTTATTCTTCAATGCTTATGTTCAGAGAGAGGTAAATAATATTATCTCAAATAAGTTATTTTATTTAGCCAAAAACTTATACTTAAATTATTTTGTATTTTAAAATTGTTGATAAAAATACAAGACCTAAAGAGAATTAAATAAATATTTCAATAAAAGATCCCCCGTTTCCATTTCTATACCAAATAAAAGCAAGACTAAGGTGTTCCGCTGTCCGGATTTGTAGTTCCGTTCGGGTCCGCTTCGAGACGGCCTGAATATGGCGCTAGTTGAATTATCGGTTAGAGACCGCATCGCATTAAAAATACTTCGGAGCTTATGATAAAAACAATGTTGTCTTTGAATAAACTAGATATTATGTCATTTATTTTAACCTCTGTAATTTTTTATTGTCTAATAATATGTTTAATTATTTACAATAAAAAAGACACATGTATTCAAGTAGCAAGTAGGTACCTACATAGAGAGACCCAACTAAACTACTATCTAAAGTGTGGGAACCAATATACACTAATAATAAAACTCAAGTATAAATACCCAGACCAAAACAAATTGCTCAAAAAGAAACTTGATTCCAAGTCAGGACTTGGAATTAAACGTAGGCCCAGAGAGGGAAAAGCCGCGGCCTCCGAACCAAGGAAGACCTAGTATTTTGCTTAAATGAAGAGCACTCGATAAAGTAATACCCAGATCTCGATACAACAGCATTAATAAACTCGATGATAGGAGTCGATTACTAGTGCGTGCTCAGAATCGGTATGTGCTCATTAACCCGCGCCGCCCTATTCATTACTTGTCCTCAGAATAACTAATGACCGTAGCTTCTCCGACGCTAGTTATTTTCAATATAACCGCCTTGGAAGTCTCTTAACCCGATAGTTTCTGAAAATTCAAGATATGACTACTCATTTACACGTAATATGGACTTATGGTTAGTCATCAGAAAGAATCCTGATAAGGAACTGAGGCTCCCACTACCATGGGTTTGCGTATTGTTGCAACGTAACCTTATGTATGTTAGGGCCGCTTTATTTTTGGTAACGGAATTGAATAAAGCGGCCCTATTAATTGTTGCTCACGTATACGTATACAAATACGTTACGTTGCTACAATGCGCAAACCCATGGTAGAGCCTCTGTATAGGTAACTGTGTTAAATACAAAAGGAAAAGAATAATTGACCAAACGGAGAACGAATTCCTTTTTTGGCCGCGGGTTAAAAATAAGGCTACACGACGAGTTAATCAATGACGAACAAGTTGAATGACACTACAATTACAATTTAGGTTAGGCGTGAGACTAGTGGAAAAGTATTCCATGTTCACGAAAAGTACCTATTTGTTTATATTTTATTGAAGCACAGCATGAGACCTTTGTCATCTACCTGATGTTAAGGAGACCACAAAATCAATGAATGAGGTCGATTAATACGTTGTTGTATATTCGTTGCTCCAAGTACACCGGATAAATGATGCGATTACAAATGGGCGGCGACAAAGACGAATTTGCATTACGAGTCTACTTTAACATTTATGCTGCTTTATCAAATAAACTGTCCATTTCGTAACGATATTCTAAAAGTAGACTACCACCCCGACCAAAAAAAAACTAATGGAATATGCTCCTGAAAACCAGTGCACCCACAGACTAAAACTGAGACATTACTGGGTCATTTTACGGTTTTTGTTTCTTTATGGGCGGTGGTCTAGCAAGTTTTACAAACCTCTCTCTCCATATAGAATGTTTCCGCTACATTACTTCTGACATTAACCATCGCGGGACCAGTTCTTTAATAAAGAGAATCCTGATGTTCTAACATAAAAGCAAACTGTCACAGCACTGTGTCTATGCCCCATTCACTTATCATTTGCATTCTTCTAACCTTGCTGCTAGCTATACATAGCACAGAATTGATTACTACCTACCAATTTTGCAAAACTTTCATGCTCAAAGAACAGTTGATCTATAACGTAATGTAGGGCTCTTATTTGCAGTACTCTGGCGGAGCAGTGAGCGGCGGAACACGCGTACCGACAGCGGCATCCCCTGCCAATACGGCTTCATCATCGTCATCCAACACGGGCTCAGCTGGAGGCACTCGCTCCACTAGCTTGAGCACCGTGCCCCCGCCGCCAGCATCGTCGGTCTCCACCTTAGGATGCGGGGAACAGCTGAGCCGTACCAATCTGTACATTCGAGGCCTTAACCAGAACACCAGCGACAAGGATCTTGTCCAAATGTGTCAGATGTAAGTTGTTTTCTAAATCTAAACATATGTTAATTTGTATAGCCTAGGCTACTCAAGCTTTACACAAATTCTAAAACGATAATTTGTAGTTTTTTCCGACAATAACAAACAACCCGAATTATATAAATGTAATTTCGAAATCTAGATTACAGCTTTTTTTCTCTTGTGGAGCACCACACAGTAGGTACTAGAAAGAGGGATAGAGTATAAATTCAACTTTGAATATATTATATGGTAACATTATTTTATATCGCTGATTTCCTACTTCTAGTTAAATTTTATTTATGAAACCAAATATAACAGCTTATAATATACTTCTACCGCCTTATGGAAATACCACAGTTTAATAATTAAAATAACAACAAGGTAACCTAAGTAGGTACGTATATGAAAAGAATATTGAGTATGTTTGTCAGATTTAATCGCATTCTCTAAAATATAATATATCTACTCTAGGAAAAAAGAGTTGGCAGTTTTTGTTCTTGTATTCGCATCACGTAAAAGCTATCGTGCGAATTATTTCACAGTCGTATAACTCTTCTGGAATGAAAATGAGGAATTCATATTATATGTTTCAACTGTACGATGCCTGGATATTAAAAGTATTTTCTATTAAAGGGTGGTTATTTAGTTCATATAATAATATCAAATTCTGTGTTTCCAGGTACGGCAACATCATCTCTACAAAGGCTATCCTGGACAAGAATACTAATAAATGTAAAGGTAATACATTCATAGTATATCCATCATATTCTAACATTCACTCTCTAGTTATTGCATACTATAATACTAACTCTTTGTCGACATTATATTATATGTACCTATAATATAATGACGCTATTAATATGTTGGATTTATTACGGATATTGGTTACTTGTAATCATACATTAGTTAATACATTTAGATGTGGTCTATAGAATATAAATCTAAATTACATAATATTATATTATTTTCTAGAAAACCATATACCTTCATTATCTAATTCATCTATGGTGAGAATTTTTCCAACTTATGCACGAACCCTAGTTGTTTTCCATTTATCTCATCTCCGTCATTTTGATATTCCGGTTTCTTCATAACACATTCCTGATTATTTTATTTGTAGACGTTATCAAATCTGCACTTAGCACTGTATCATAGGATATCTTTAAATGAAATATGCACATAAGTTTCATGTTAAAATTTTTCGTCGCTCTTGTTTAATTATATACATCACGCTATTTTTTATTCAATTTTAATTATATTTATCTATATTTTTCCCTTGTGTTCATCTGACCGTCAAATTCGTCACGGTCAAACGGCACTAGAAATTTCTCATTTCATTACTTATTAAAATGAACAAATTAATAACTACTGCATCTTCATTTCTGTATTACACTACGCATTTAACAAGAAGGTTCATTTTACCAACTGCGGTGAAATTTGAAGATTTTCATCCCATTTGACTGCCGAAGACGAATTTGGTGTTAGATGTTCCTGAGTGATATTTTTGTATTAGATGTCATAAGCATGTTTCATCTATCGATAGCTCCAATAACTGTGTGCCTGATTAAATTATGTTTGATTAACTTCGATTTGCTGTTTTCAGGTTACGGTTTTGTAGATTTTGAGACAATCTCATCGGCAGAGGCAGCTGTTAAAGGATTACAGTCCAAAGGTGTTCAGGCCCAGATGGCTAAAGTGGGTATATGGTTCCCGCGTAGTCCGAACCGTGTACGTTGTGCATGCAAGTAATACTACTACTAACAGCCTGCTCCTACCGCTATCCTCTGCCTTCTACCTTTACCTACTTTGTCCATCAACTCCTACTTCATTGTTAAAGGTATACTTATCACATTTAAAGTACTTATATTTGCGGTTTATTGCAGCATTTACAAAAACATGTCGACATTACCAGACCGGTAAACCGCAAAATATTATGGCCAACTTTTTTTTTTCTATAAGTACGAAAAACCTTGGTTTACGAACAAGTAATTTATATGAAATGATTGAAATATTATATTTACTTCGTAATATATTTTGATTATTATGTTGGTGTACTAAATAATGTGTATATGAATACACAAACAAATATCACCAAAATATTATTATTTTTATTATCAATTAAATATATTTTTATATTATCCTATATCAGGATCAATTTTATTATATCTACAGATAGTCAAGTTATTAAATATTATATATGTACCAGGTACCTAGATTAAAAGTAGGTGTATGTTAATAATTCTTTGGATAGGCAAAAAATTAATTAACCTTTTTTTTCATATAATAAAATCAGAATCCTACATATTTCCTTCAAATCTTCTTCCTCTATCCCACCTTTCCCTAAACTCCGTCTACGCCTTCTCTAGCTTTAGTATTTTATATATAACTAACTTATCGCTATTATTACAACTGGGTATTGTATCTAAGCATATCTACTTAATCTATATATTGTTATATCCCACTAGAACCCTTATATAATTAGATTGATCGACTTCCCATGTATTATATAGCATAGAAGCAATAAATATCCTAGTTCGGTTGTATTGATCTAATAAAATAATCACTTGAACAGAACTAATTGAAGAGATATATTTCTAGATAGCTAGTACTACTAGTAGGTATTGAGTAATCACACCACACAAAGGTGGTTTATGGGATACCGTCGTCATCCGTAACAAGCACGGCTTGTAAGTATCCCTCAAGTATTACGCCAACGAACGCTTACTTATCTACCTTATTCTATTCCACCTATATTATCGTACGCTTTAGCATATTATAACGATGTAATTATCCGCTATTGGGCTCTGGAATTTTCTATGCTTTGAATATTGGAGATAGCAATGTGTATGCGACTAACCGGCTTCATAAATCCTAAGCTGATGCCTCCTCGTTGAAACAACTATAGTACCTATTAGCTCAATCCGCCAGCAGGCTTCAGTGTCTATAGATATTCTATGCAGGCTTTAAAGTATATGTCTATTCTTAACTAAATTTTCTTTGTCTATAGTATAATATTTGTAAACCTCATAATACTCATAACCTATTTAATTACTTACTATTGGTTGGGTCTCGTATAAAGGCATAAATATACAATTGAATGATTGCATGCGACCGGCACTTTACTAACATCTACGAAGTCAAAAATATAATAATTACAATCAAGCCGTCGATGTCACGCATGTGAGACAGCGGCCAGAATCTAGCCAGAATATACTGTGAATTTGTGATATACTCGTATAAACATTTAATATCGCGAAATAAGAAACTAATCCCGTGGGTTA
Organism: Monopis laevigella; assembly: GCA_947458855.1. NCBI lineage: Eukaryota > Metazoa > Arthropoda > Insecta > Lepidoptera > Tineidae > Monopis > Monopis laevigella. The sequence continues at coordinate 20,879,038 of OX381580.1, read as the reverse complement.
TCTTTAGAAATGCCTCTGATCTATTAAGTACTGTATCTAATAATAGAATAATAAAAGAAGCATATATATCTTCTAACTGGATGCAAGATATTGATATCTAAAATCATTTATTTACTGTAAAAATAAACTCAAATTAAAAATAAACATTTACAAAACTATAATTACCAAATAAAATGTGAATAGAAGACGATGAGCGTAGTACGCCGAGGACACTTGCGATGTTGCTACGCTGGATGACTGCTAATTACCATCCAGAGACCCCCTTCCTCAGAGAGAAGATCACCAGACAACACCAGATGCAATTTGTATTTTTTTACCCGGGTCGCGAATAAACACTCTAGTATTCTCGAACCATGGACATATCTCCACATAAAATGCTAAGATTATTCTATCAGTATTAAAAAAGTATATGTACTTAGATGCACTGGGGTATTCAACTGAAAAAAAGTTTATTACCATATCAAAAACTCGTCCATATTATTTATAGGTCAGGTCTAAACTAGGGCTAAACAAATTATGTCATCACTAATTTCTTAAATTAAACAGTTTAGTCTAAAAAGGTTTTCGAAATTAGTACCTATGGGTGAATAATATGTATGAACTATCCCGTTAGAGCTAAATGTTTTAAAAGTGAACTTTAATAAATAACTCAAATCCAAAAATAAACTTTGTATTCAAAAAAGAAGGTACCTTTAGCTGCCACCATTATTTTGCAGCAACAGGAGCAGGATCCGACTAACCTGTACATGGCAAACTTGCCGCCGCATTTCAAGGAGAATGATGTCGATCAGCTACTGGCTAAGTTTGGCCAAGTGGTCTCTACCAGGATTCTGCGCGACCCCCACGGACACAGCAAGGGCGTGGGCTTCGCTCGTATGGAGTCCAGGGAGAAATGCGAGCAGATCATCCAGGTAAGGGAGTCCTTATCCCAAGTAAGCGTGATATCACGCTCACAAATATGATATAAGTAGTTTCCTAATATATTTTAATGTTAACACGCATAAACTAAGTCAAATTAACCTATAACCACAAAAATCAAAATTATTAAGTATATACCTACTACTATTTCGTGTACTTCTTTAAGTTCACCGACTATTGAAATTTATTGATATTATAACTTTATCGTATCTACCTATTTGTCGTAAAATAATGGAAAAACAGAAAATCAGGTGCAAGCCAACCAAATCCAGAAAAAAATTGTTCTTGAAATTAAACCTAACCCTAATAATGTCAGTAACATATTTTAAGACGAAGTAAAAGTGTAAAAAGGAATGAGGTAGTAGGAATGTAGACAAAAGATCCCATACGTTTAAAGTGCGAAAAGGCAGTTCACCTCTATATTCACTTCAAATCCAAGTCAACTAATATGGTTCTATGCTAACAATGTTACTTATGATATTTCAACTGTAACGCTCTAAATATAGGATCAAAGTTCATAAAAACTCCAAGCTTTAGCTAGAATTACGGCAGCACTGCGATTTTTTAGTCATCTTATATAGGATTAATAAATTTATACCACACACTTTGGTTCAAGAATAAAAAAAAACTCTAAATGAAAAGTTTCGAACCCGTTGATTAGGTATACTTGCATTATTAGAAGTCTATTCTTAAAGCCCATTAAAATTTTAGATGTTTAACGGAAGTCCGATTGCTGGCGCCAAGGAGCCTCTGCTGGTGAAGTTTGCTGATGGGGGCAACAAGAAGAAGACCCTGTACAGCAAGTCGCAGGACAGCGGCCCTCGACCCTGGCGAGATAATACCGACTCGGTAGCTCAGGTACCTACTAAAAAAAATTAAAAACCACTAATTACCAATGAAAATTAACCCTTTAAAGACATTTTGATAATAACACATAAAACTAGCAGCTTCATCCAAATATACCAGAAAATAAGGCCATCTTTGAGGAATAAGGAACTCTCAAGTAAAACCTTAGAGCAGGTTTAAAAACAAGCAATGCAATACCTATCTCGAAAGAGTGGCTTGTGGATAATGGCACTCTAATGTTATCTTAAAATTCATTTTGTTTGGATAATAGCTAAAGAATGTGATAAGGAGATCTTTTAGGTTCATGAGGCAATTTAACACTGTGTGAAAGGTGTTTATTCAATAGTCTGAAAAATTTAAGGCATTGGTATGGTCAGAACTTAATTAATCTGAATAATACTACGCTAATATTTTATTAGTTTTAACAAAGGGCTAAGTTTTCAATCGTCAGATAAAGTTATTCGACAGTTAATTTGTACGAAGAACTATCAAATTTATTCCATACAAGTTATCTGTTGAATAACCAATTTATCTGAGGAATTAAAAATCGGCCCTAAAGAAAGCAAGAGTACCGCGCACATTATGAATAAAAAATAGTATGTGTTACAGGCCATGGGCGTCAGCGGCGTGTACGGCAACGCCAGCGGTGAATGTGCTGGGATGTACCGCAGCGGTGTGTACGGCGTGGCAGCTTTCCATCATCACCAGCTCCACCACCACCACCCGGCGGCCGCCGCGGCCTGGCTGGCTCCGTATGCCGCGCTGTTGCCGCCTGCTCATCCCCCGCATCACCCTCCGCATATGCCTATTGACTCTGTGCCTAATCAATACGTGAGTTATTTAAGTTATTTGATTTTTTATAAATAATTTGTCAGATACGTCCATACAGATTCTTGTAAATGTGTTAAGTGGACTAAATAGAATTTTTGTAGTGACTATAATTTCATTTTTTTAACCAGGTAAACTGGGAAAATGTGAGGCCGGAAAACGAATTATATGTAAGTATAAGAGCGTTTTTATGCCGTACTGGAAAACTCAATGCACATTGAATCGAAAGCCCTTTAGGAAGATTCCAGCAATTGATAGAACAAGCTGATGAAAAATATCTAAGTTTTGTATTGCGTAGATATGCATATTTTTATGACACACAAACGCAGGATGTGTATGCGTTTGTGTGTCATAAAAATATATTTTAGTTTATATTCATTGGTGCTAGCTTAGAACCGCTGTCTGCCAGCTTGTCTCTGGCTAGTTGACTAATAAGTTATATGTTCGGCAGTACTTCACGCACCCGTACCAGTACTTCACGGGCCCGACGCCGAGCGTGATCCCGGTGGCCATGGACAGCGAACACGCGTCCGCCGCCGCCTCCCCTGAGGAGACCTACACCTACCCGCCCAAATAAACGGCAAACACCAACTGCAACACGAGCCAAATATCAAAGCAACTGTGACTTTTTACATGTTAATTTGTTTTAGTTTTAATTTGCCGCGACCGCGACAGACTTCATCGAGAGCTCCGGCCGATCGACGGCGGCCGGCCGGGCTTTCTCCATTTTCGCTACCCATTGTTTGTTTCGTTCGCGACGGTCGATGCGCTGTGATGTTTTGATGAGGTCTTTTGTCGGATCGGGAAAGAGGATTCGATGTACAGATAGAGCTTGAATTTTAAAATATGTTTTTACATTTTAATTTTATTATTGTTTTACGAATAAATTTTAAGATTTTACGTGGAAGGTCGGAACATGTTGACAAGATTATTTAAGTAGTTAGGTATTTATTTTAGTATAGTATAATTTTCTTTTACGATTGCAACTTGTCCTTGGGCGGGCATTATGAAATTTTATTTTAAATTCAGTGTCATAATTATTTTATTAAGTGAAACACCAAAATCATCACCAAAAGGAGAAAGTTTCGGATGGATTAGGATCGTACAGGCGTGTCAGTCGGGAAGACCGCGGGGTACAGTGAGCTCATATCATGAACATAGAAACCTATACATAGGACCTAACGTAGAAGTCCTGATAAAATAAAATTACATATTCAAAGAAATTATAAAGGATAAGATCTTCTGATACGACAACAATACTATCATAGATAGTACGCAGATATGAATAAAATAAAATTACCAAATTGAAGTACGCTTATTCAAAAAAATAATGTAATTTTTATAAAATTATTGTTATCAATGTTGTACTCTGTTTTCTTATAAGTATTAGTTTGCATCGTAAACCTTATAATTTGTCATGAATTCATTAAATGTTAACAGAGAAAGGCTTGTGGCTATTTTTTGCACGAATTGGTGCTTCGAAAAGGGGACTATAAATTATATGTAACAGTATTATAATTGTATATTGGTTATCAGTCTTCCAACTTGTAACGCTGTATTATTGTTGTGGTGCGTTTGTCGCCGCGGTAAGCGCATTGCCCCGCAGTCTGCGCGCGAGGCCGCGGCCGACCAAGCGCCTCAGTGTTGTCACTCCCCGAACCCAAGTCTCCCAATCGTTTGGCATTTCCCTGGCGCAGTGCCGGGAACGACGTTAGCAATAAACGGTTATAAAGTGTTTATAGTGTTGACGAGGACGCAGACTATGACCAGCGAGAACGCGCAGTAGTGACGTGATACTTTTTTGAGAATCATGTGAACGTAGATATAACTTAGTAGAAGGTCGTCACATTCCACTAGAGACTCGCGAGTTAAGTTCCACTTTATTTCTCATGGTAATGATATCCGACGGATGTACATCCGACGCGGCACCGTATTGGTGTAACGAGCACTTTTTGTACCATCACGTAGATTTTGGGTACACTTTTATGACTTTATATAAAATTTGATATTTTTGTATTGAATATATATAAAATTATACATGGATATGTATAATGTATAAACATCGTTGTCGGGTACGGTAAAGCCTACTATATCGCAACCGTTGAAGTCTATTTCGGCAGAGCAACAATCATCAGAACCAAAGTATACAAATCATTAAAGTCGAGTGAGTAGGAAAGTATTTATACAAGCAGGGACTGAAGCTAGATAATGTTTGATATATCGTATTTGAGCCGCATGGAGGCCGGCCCCGCGGCCGCACCGCGCGATACAGGAACCCAGACTCTACACCCTGGCGGCGGGGCTCGGAACTCAGTAGTTTTTGGATTCCGTAGTATTGATAACATTTTTGTCATTTTGTTCCAAACAAGGCTGAATATTTTTGACATTTGGAATGTAAATACATAAATAGCGAGTAAACTATTTTGTGAATTATTAAAGTGATCAACCTCAAATTTATTTTTGACACCCAGTTGGTACTTAATACTCGAACATTAGACAGCGGTAGCAGTAGTGGTCCGACAAGACGGGCGACCCCTCGGATCAGGGATATATTTGACTGATCCAGCCAAATTTACTGAACTGAACTGAACATAAACCGCCTTCCCCATGATACGAGTATGACCTTGTAGCTAGCACGACGGTGGTGCGCGTAGGTAAGTAGTAAGGCGAGCGGTGTATTTTGTCTAGTGACGTGACACTGTGGCTTCCTGTAAAGCAGTCTTCCGGTAGAAGTTTCAGCTACTTTGCATTTAAATTCGATGTCGCTAATTATATCCGATAACTTGTAACTCTGTCCCCTTTGTATTGAATAAGATTAGTGGGTAGGTATAGTGGCGGGTGATCGCGATTTGCTGTCGCGACACTCGTCGTCTTCCCGTGGTGTAGTCCATGAATTACTGTCAGATGGCGGCGTGCGTTTCGACTCTTTATTTTATCAATTTTATTCATGAGATTAATTTGCAAATGTTCCTTCATAATAATTTATATTTATTGAATATAATTTCCGCACGTATTAAGATCCTGGCGATCGGATTAAGTATTGTTAGGGTGTATATTTTCGTTCGATGAGGTGCGTTGATGATATCAACAATAAACACGCTTCTTCCAATGAAAGCAATATTATAAAGAAAAATATCCGGTGTGGTAGTGCCTTCAGCTTTCTTATTAAAGCAATTTTGATACATGAACAAGCTATATGCGGATATATATTTTATATATGTATAGGAAATAATGAACGGCAAAAGGAATTACGCATTTTTCTGGTTAAGGATGTTTAGAAATATGTTCCTAATTAAAGGCATAGAAGGCGTCGAGCACAATGCGTGCAAGGCTATAGCGCCGCGTCGTCGAGCGCAATGCGTGCAAGGCTATAGCGCCGCGTCGTCGAGCGCAATGCGTGCAAGGCTATAGCGCCGCGTCGTCGAGCGCAATGCGTGCAAGGCTATAGCGCCGCGTCGTCGAGCGCAATGCGTGCAAGCTTGTAGCGCCGTGTCTTCGAGCGCAATGCGTGCAAGGCTATAGCGCCGCGTCGTCGAGCGCAATGCGTGCAAGCTTGTAGCGCCGCGTCTTCAAGCGCAATGCGTGCAAGGCTATAGCGCCGCGTCGTCGAGCGCAATGCGTGCAAGCATGTAGCGCCGCGTCTTCGAGCGCAATGCGTGCAAGGCTATAGCGCCGCAACTTCGAGCGCAATGCGTGCAAGGCTACAGCGCCGCGGTCGTTAGCGAAATACGTGTAACGCTATAGCGCCTCGACGCGACGTCGACACGTACGAGGTTAGAGCGCCGCAACGTGGAGCGCAAAGCGTGCAAGGCTACAGCGCTGCGGCAACACGTACGAGGCAAGAGCGCTGCGACGTCGAGCGCGACACGTACGAGGTTAGAGCGCCGCAACGTCGAGCGCAATGCGTGCAAGGCTATAGCGCCGCGTCGTCGAGCGCAATGCGTGCAAGGCTATAGCGCCGCGTCGTCGAGCGCAATGCGTGCAAGCTTGTAGCGCCGTGTCTTCGAGCGCAATGCGTGCAAGGCTATAGCGCCGCGTCGTCGAGCGCAATGCGTGCAAGCTTGTAGCGCCGCGTCGTCGAGCGCAATGCGTGCAAGGCTATAGCGCCGCAACTTCGAGCGCAATGCGTGCAAGGCTACAGCGCCGCGGTCGTTAGCGAAATACGTGTAACGCTATAGCGCCTCGACGCGACGTCGACACGTACGAGGTTAGAGCGCCGCAACGTGGAGCGCAAAGCGTGCAAGGCTACAGCGCTGCGGCAACACGTACGAGGCAAGAGCGCTGCGACGTCGAGCGCGACACGTACGAGGTTAGAGCGCCGCAACGTGGAGCGTAATGCGTGCAAGGCTACAGCGCTGCGGCAACACGTACGAGGCTAGAGCGCTGCAACGTCGAGCGCGACACGTACGAGGTTAGAGCGCCGCAACGTCGAGCGCAATGCGTGCGATGCTAGTGCGCCGCGACGTCAAGCGCGATGCGTGCGGGGTTAGAGTGCCGCGACGTCGACGACCGCCAGCACGACTCCGAGAGCACAAACGACGATACTGGGGAACCAAAATTGTTTGAAAACCAAATCAACAATACCACTTTGAAAAATAGAATTGAATTCACGTAGTTTATAGGTCGGATAAGTAAATGTTTTAAACATAAGTCATTTAAGATAAGAGAGCGCTGATGGGTCGAAGCGACGGCTGCACCGCGTCGTCGCGAGGGGACGGCTAGGCTATATTAGGTTAACTAGGATGATAAGCTCTAGATAGGTTAGCATAGGGAAAGAAATGGTTCGACGCTAAGATAGATAGATTAGAACCCTAGCTTAATATATCGTCAGAGGCGAGCGGCGCGCGCCCGGCGGTCTGGTAGCGTAGTACGGACGGACGCCGCACGGGCGCGCTGCGCTCGCGGGCGGAGGCGCTGCCGTTGACACGTTTGCTTCATCTTTTGTTATGTAGTTCGTTAAGAATTAAGTGAACATGAACAGTCAGATGTCGATACGAATGTAATTTGTCCACTGTGTATTACTTTAGGTGTTCTACCCAAGAGACTAGTCTAGAATTGTAGAATAGTTTAGTTAAAAAACTAGTTAGGTAGCCTAGAAATACGAAAAGCAAAAAGAAAAATCATAAAATGTAAAAAAAAAAAACAAATGAAATTGTTGGTAAGAAAGAGTATTTTTAAGGGACATGTTGCTTCGTTGTGGGGTTTGGCATAACTATATGCTAGTGCAAGGCATTTCTCGCAGAGAACACATAGCAAAGATATGTATCTATTTTGTTACAGAGTGTTTGCAAGTTTCTATATTATGCTATGAGCATTTTTATGTGACCCGCATTAATTATAGTTATGCTGAATGAAACTAAAATAATATATAACAGAATGGTACTAAGAGGCATGTTTTATTGTGACGAGTAATGTTCCTTTGCATTGAACATATTTTATAAGAGCAATGATTGAAATAAAACAAGCGAAACCAAAATTGAGTGTATTATTTTATTTCCTTATTAGTCTCCTATTATTACAATATTTATACCAAATACATAAAGTCATTTTAACTTGAAATGTAATGTCTATAACAATTAAAGGGCATAAGCCTCTATAACAAATAATAAATTCAAAGTATATTTTAACTTAAAATGGCTTCATGAGTTTGGAGGCTGTATTAGTTTATATTCGATGGTGTTTGGCCTTAAATATCCTGAGGGTATTGTCTGCGGCTCCACTCAGCATCAGGGAAGGCTGGGACCAGTCACAACATAGCACCTTGTCTTCGTGGCCTGATAACTCGTACAGAGGTGTTCTGGGACTGAAACAAAATACATGGTAAACAATCTTCGCACGCCTTTTTATTAACCTAAAAGTATGAATAAATACGGAAGTGCCCTAAGACCTTGCCTAAATCGCCTTACCAAATATGACGATATAGGAAGAGGTTGGATTATGATTTCTGGAAACCTATAAGATGTGAATGAGGAGTTTTCTTTTTGACGGTTCCAAAATATTCCACCAGATGACAGCAGGAAAGATATCTACAAACATTGTCAAAAAAGCCTGTTTCTATATGTGAGTAGTGTATATTTCAATAAGTCTAGTTACTCTATAACTTATACTTCAAACTTTGGTATTGCAAGACGTATTATATATACCATATTTTGTTACTGTTATATGTATCTACCTACTCTACATTATTGCTCTCTATAATCTTTAGTAGATGCCCTGTCAAGAAAAACTTCGTAAAAAAAACAAGATACCTTTAATTAATTATATGGTAAGAAAAAATATTACTTAAGTTACGTCACCAACTTAAGTGCTCAGGACATTAACGTATTAAATAAAGTTAAGTAGATACATTTTATAAATTAGTCGTATGTAGGTATTTATTTTCTTATTTACCCTAAATTTTTGGTATATTTTATATATAACCACTATCTGATACGGCAGTTTTTGTAGATAGCGACTAAACGCCACCTATTGCGTTAAATAATAACTACTGGAAAACTCCTCATTGTGAAAATTTAAGAAGATAGATAGCTATTTATCCTGGAAAATTAAATCATACAAATATCCTCCTTAACTCCATTGGCATAAAGTCATCCTTTTGTTAAAATTTTCCACCACATTTCGAAATAAATAGGATTACTTGTTACGGTCTTTAACTTTAGAATCGTTTGAGATCAGCGGAGTGATTACGCGCACAACACTAAGCTAAACCTTAATCGATATGATGCAATTCTGGCGTAAAGCAAACCTGATGACATTGAAAATTGACAGACAACTACGACATTTTATTTAAAGTTTAGCTTATATGTCATGAATAGATTCGTATTGTGTGAATTTCTAAATCTACTCGTAATATGTAATTTGATTTTGTGGGCACCAGCCGGAAATCAGCGCTGCAGCATGGTAATGCTATAGCTTATGCTGAGCTGGTCACCTATTTGTCGCAACGCAACGCAAATTATTAATGTTTATCCAGTGTTTAATATGTTGTAACTGGCGTAAGTTTTTCTTTCTAAACCCACAGACTAAAACCGAAACATGACTAGTTCACTTGACGGTTTTTACATCTGTATGGGCGGTGGAAATAAGACCGATAGGACGGCCTAGCGACCTTCCTCCCAACTAAAAATATATTTTAAATATGAGAAGTACAAACCTCCTGGTCTCCCACAGTTTGACATGTCCGTCATACCCCGCAGATAAAAACATTGTGTCTTTAGTCTTAGACCACCGCACGGACTGGACCCATCCTTCGTGCGAAGTATATGTTGTTTTCACAATGCTTTCTGAAAGTCAACATAAATATGAATTAATGAATGAATGAATGAATGTTTATTAAACGCAATTAACGTAGCCTAGGTACATTTAATTACATATCTCAACACAATAAGGCATGATAATGCCAAGCAAGAAATAATGAAATAAAACAAAATAATAATACATAATCAATGCACAGGGCCAATTTTAGGTAAGCAACCAATCACCAAACTAGGCCAACTGACGGTGATCGGTTTCTTCCCTCTTACATTTACTTCATATATATATTAGCGTTGTATAAGGAGGACATAGGTTCGATTCCCACTCATGGAAAAACAATATTAATACGACTTCTGTACAGTTTTCCATGGTCTGGGTATTTATAAAAAATAATATGAATAAGCATCGTTGTTTCTGGTTAAATGGTACAAGCCTAGAACTTAGGTTATGACCAAAGCACTGTGTTAAATGTCCTACATATTATTATTATTATACAATAATAATGAAAACTAGGTAATTATAAACGTATAGCTAGGGTAATCTCAGCAGACTTTGCACCTACTTTAGTATAGGCCTACCAAGGGCCATAAAAAAGGCCAGTGGCCATATACTGTTCTTATAACGGAACCGTTAGACAGTCAAAATAACGAAATTCTATAAAACAATACACTATACAATCAGCAGCAACGAACACTTAAAAGTCTAGCACTCTATTACAGGTAAATTTGGTAAAAAATTGTTTTTAACTAACTAAAAAAACTAACTAAATTTCGACAGTTCCAAGCAATGGCTAAGGCTAAGCAACGACTATTAATCCGATAATAGTGTTTAGTTTTACAGATTTTTAGGGTACTATACTTAATAAAATTTTGTGAATTTCATACAGGAGTAAGGTTGTAGGGGCTAATTTACACTCCCAAAACTTTTCTATAGATGTTATGGCAGTCCATAGTCGCTTTAATTTAAATTAAAGGCAACAAGACGACTTTAGTTATTTGTCGAGTACCTGTTCGACCATTATAAACAAAACTACGTAAGCCACACCAGAGAGATACCAGCTATACTCTGTTCACTATATAGAAATTAAGAAAAACGGTAGTACCTAAACGTTTAACTACCTAAAAGCATAAGATAGTGGGTATGTTCTCATAGTCCCGTTTGTCCCTTTTACATTATGATAAACATTTAATTTTCGGGTCCACTGGCTCATTTAAAACAGAACAGAGTATAAAGAAGAAAAAAAAATATTTTAAATCTATGCCTCTTATTCATAAAAATTTTATTGAATGTTTTAGTTAAAATTGTGTTTTATCTATTCGGTCAAAGATTATTCTCATTGTTAAAAAAGAAACGAAAGACGTTCAATAAAGTTGTATTATTAGGGAGGAGAGGGAATAATTTATGTACATTTGTATGACAACACCACTATAGTGCCTCGGAGAGCACGTTAAGCTATCGGTTCCGGTTTCACAGTACCAACTTGTGAAACTGTTTATAGATGGGTTATTGAGTCTATTCAAAACATCGCGACGAGCTAGCCACTTGTTTGGTGTAGACTCATACCATCGGCTACGACGAGGTGGGATTAAAAAACCCCTCCGCTGGGTACCCTGGGGCCGTCTAGGCGGTCTCGGGCGCAGTAAGGCACCAGTCGCGATGTTTTTTAACAGACTCAATAACCCATCTATAAACAGTTTCACAAGTTGGTATAGTAAAACTGGGACCGACAGCTTAACGTGCTCTCCGAGGCACTATAGTGGTGTTGTCAAACAAAGTACACAATTTTTTTAATTAAAAACTCATTGGTACACACCGGGATTCTACACCTAAGTGTTTTTAAGTCCAAGGTCTAACAAACTCGGCCACCACGTAAAAAAAATAAAAAAAAAACTGTTGAAATCATAATTTTAAATAATTCCAAGGAAATCACATACAATAATTTGTTGTTTTATTCTAAACACATTTCAACCTCCAAAAGCGTGTATGAAGTTCGGACATGACCGAGAGTTCTGTAACAGTTCAGATGGGGAAAAAAAAAAGGTTAGCCGATAGAAATTGTGCTCCTTTATGTAGAATAAAGAATAAATACATACAAATTATTAATTGTGGGTGTTTTTAATTCCCGGTAAAATGTGGATTACGAGGTATTGTATAATAACCAAATAATTTAGTGTAGTTTTAAACAAAAATGTTTACCTGTAGATCTAGGGTCATATAAACGAATGTGTCTGTCGGCAGAAGCAGTGATAATGCTACTGTTCAGCGAGGACCAGTCCGCATCAAAAAATGCTTTGTTTCCTGAAAAAATTGTATAATAAGAAAAAAAGACTAGGATTTAAAATAATAATTTTAAGCTTCTAATTAACTACCAAATATCAAACAAACTGTTTATGTATAATATCTTTATTTATATATAATTAAAGAAAAAACACTTGTCTAATGTAAATATCTAAATATAATATGGAACCTTTCCTTAAAAAAAAATATAATTTTCACTTTAAACAGGATGGTCACTTTTTTTCGGATGCAAATTTCTCTGACTTTACCAGATTTCCCAGTCACTTTTAGATTTTCCCTGACCTCAATGAGCTTCAAAGAATTTTAAAAAAATATATATGTTTTTTTTAAAATTGATTATTGGAAAAAAATAGTATTTGAGATAAAAATTATTAGAATATAGAAACAAATATTTTTAGCAATATTTTCAGTCCCCGAAAATTCCCTGATTTTTTCCGGTTTTCCATGTTTTCCAGAAAGTGGCCACCATGTTAAAAGACCTTAGTGAGCGAGACAAAGGCGTTAAGTTAAAAATATATATAAAAAATTTAGACCTGGGTATCTTTTACCAGTCTCACCTTCTCACATTTTAATGTAACTTAATAATCGTATTTAAAAAAGAAATAAAAAATATTATGCCATGAATTATTACTAACCCAGAAAGAAATACCAGGGTTAGAAATTACACTTTTGCCCACAATAAACTGCTACAGCCCCAGAATTTAAGAACTTAATAACTGCCGTTCAGGGAATTTAAAATATAAAAAAAGGATTGTGTGAAACCATAAATATAAAATTCAACATGAAAAGAAATGAAATTATAAATTAATAATCAACTGCTAATAGAATTTCAAATTAATATTTATAATATTAAACAGCCAATATAAAGAAAGGGAATATCAATTTCCAATTTTTCATCCCATACATAGTTAAGACGATGGATCCTTGGTCAAAGCCGACAAAATCATTTATATTTTCATTAGGTAAAAAGCACAAGGCGATAACAGGAGATCTGCATTCAGGATTTTTTTAGGCCAAAGAATATCAATGGCCATACATCCTGAAATGCAGTTACTACTATAGGCACATTCAATTTTTGCTTGTTACCTGCTTAATTATAAATAAGTAATAGAAATTAGTTTATATTAAAAAGGTTCTCAAGTTATTTTATTTTTTAATTCCAACTTTGTTCTCTGTCTTGTTACTTTATTTTTTTAATAAACAGCCATTAACTGCAATAATCCAACATTTTTTTTAATTATTTCACATACCTCCAATTTCCTGTTTTATGCCACCCAGTTCGCAATCCCATAGCTTCAACAGATGATCCCAGCTGCTGGATAGTACTGTATTAAAATCTACCCATTGCACTGCTGACACTGCTTCTTTGTGTCCTTTTAAAGTAGTCAGCGGCTCCTAAAGCAGATAAAGTTATTTTATATTTGTTGTCAAACTTAAAGTTTTTAGAACTGGCCACTTGTAATCAATATAATAAAAAAACGTCTTTGCCAATATAATAATAATAATAATATGTAGGACAAATTACACAAATTGCTATGGTCACAAACTAAGCTCTAGGCTTGTACTATGTGTACCAAAAACAATGATATAATTCATATTATATATTATAAACACCCAGACCATGACAAACTGTACAGAAAAACGTACTAATATTTATTTGCCATGAGTGGGAATCGAACCCACGACCTCCGGATTTAACGCCAAGGGCGCAACCACTAGTCTAAGGAGGTTGTCTATTATATGTAAGTATAAAACATTTAAATAAATCAGAAGAAATACCTTTAAGAACTGAAATGAAGAAAAAAAAAAGAGAATAATACCCTAAGATGGGCTAAAAACCATGTAACCAGGGCTGTTAAATAAATAATAATAAAAAACCTTTATCATTACGATTAGGCGGCAAAAATTGTCTGTGTCACGTCATTAAAGATTGATGTCATTTAAGTCAACAAGAAAGATATGAAAGCCTTCGATTGGCCTTTCACGATGCAGCCCCATCTCGTGCCACTGTTTACAACTGGTTTAATGAGTTTAAACATGGTCGCACTAACCTCACTGGTAATCTGAGTGAGGGACGGCCTTCTACGGTGACGTCTGAAGATAACATAAGTGTTGAGCGATGTATGATAGAGACCGACAAAAGAGTGACCTATCAGCAGATTCGGACAAACTTAGGCATTATATGGTATGAGTGAAGTGCACAAAATCCTCCATGAACATTTAGCTGTTAGGAAGGTTTGTGCCCGTTGGTACCTCATAATTTGACCGTACCTTATAAATGATATTTTTTTGGAAGAATTTGCCGAGGATTTGCCAACTAAAGTGGAGAGAGGTCGAAGTGTGGGGAAAATGATGGTGGCCGCGTTATTCGGAAGGACAGATCATTACGCGCCAATTGTTTTAGATGATCAAAAAATAGTTACTGCAGAGTGGTACACTGACAATCGTTTGCCATTTGTCTTTTAAAAAGTTCGGGAGAAACGACCTAGTAGGATCCTCCTTCACCACGACAACGCCTCGCCGCACACGGTCAGGCTAACAATAACTATTTGACGTCAGACGTGGAATTGGGTCACCAGCCGTATAAACCCGACCTCGCACATTGCGATTTTTATGTATTCCAATAAATAAAATAAAAAGTTTTATGGACGAAGGGCTGAGTTTCAAAAGGCCGTTGAAGAAAACCCTAAGGACTAGTGGGCAAAGTTCTTTTCTCAGTGGCCCACCGGATGCTGCGATATATTGATGTGAATGGACTCTATTTTGAAAAGATATAATCAAACTAATAAATTACTAGTTTACTAAGTTTTTGATTTTCTAAGAACTTTCAGTTTGACCCTCGTATAATATATGTAATGTTTATTTTCTATTTAAATGTAAATAAAATTTATTAAATTTTAAATTTAACAAATCTATATTAATATATTACTAACCCTAACTTTTCCATGCTCAGGTCTGCTTTTTTTCTTGGCTGGTGCATTGTCTTCATCTGATAAACCTATAAACATGAACTATGACTTATATATAAATATAACGTTATATACAAAGGAATGATTGGAAATGTGGGTGAAAATAATGCCTTGCTTTTTTAAATATTTTTATTTATAAAAATTCCAGGGATTCTTTATATGAAAATATTAAAAAAATATTCAGAAAGGCATTATTTTCTTGGAAAAAAATAAGTTTTTTTTTTAGCATTTCTCGGAAAAAAATAATGTAACAAATTTAAAACTCAACTTTATGCAGTGGAAGTTGATGCAAGAGGAATTCCAGCAAAGTCTTTGCATCGTCTATTGAAGGATCTTGGCCTTCCGAGATCAGCCTTTGGAACTTTTATGGAGCGTGTTTCCAACATGGAATTAACAGAATCATATAGTATTTGGTTAAGTAGAGAGGATAGTGAACACAGTGCAGGTGAGAGTTCAAAAGACCTTTAAAGCTACTTCACGGTCTCGAGTCTGGGAACGCTGCAGTACATTGCCCTGCCTTCTAATCACGCAATGAACCCGGCACCCGCACGGTAAATCCATGGATAACTAAGAACATTTTCTCTCTTTATTGTTGGTTTTTACTTGTTAACTTTTTTATATAATATTGTGATGATTGTTAACCGTATGTTGTCTTAACACTGTAAAATAAAAGGGAGAAAGGCCTCAAAAAATTTACTAGGCCATCGGACCGGACTTGTTACCATCGACCTACAGATGCAAAAACCGTCAAGTGACCTGGTCATGTTTCGGTTTTCCGGAGACTACTGCATCGATTTCTTGTCGAGGCGGTCTCCTTGCATGGTGCGGTTACGAAACGGGCTATTAATTTGACGATTAAAGCAGCGAGAATACTCGTAATGGAATTAAGTCTTTGTCGCAGCCCATTTCGTAACCGCATCATTTAGCCTGCATATTGGGAGCGATTAATATTGTTAAACAACAATGTATTGATCGACCCCATTCATGGACTTTATAGGTCTGCTTACCATCAGGTAGATACAAAGTCACATACCGAGCTACTGTATTTCCGACCACTAAATTTATAGTATTTAACAAGCCCAAAATACATATATTTTAAAATAGTATGTAGAAAAATAATCTTCCCTTTACAACTTTTATTTTAGCAGTCTTTAGACAAGTGATCCATTGGGATAAATACAAATACAACAGACTGTTTGGGAAGAATTATACAATTAATTTATTTTATATGCAATATTATTTTTTATAAACTCACTTGCACTCCACAAACAGATATTAGTGTCCCAACTGCCAGTGGCAAAACGGGCAGCATCAGCTGATACTGACAAGCATTCTACACCTTTTTCATGACCACGACATGTCACCACACATTCCACAGAGTTTCCTGGTATATTCCAAGACCATAACATAGCTGATTGATCATGGGAGCCACTGAAAATCAATCAAATTATTTTTTATTATAAAATATCAGCAGAAATCAGATCCTTCTCATAATTTTTTTTTTAAACATAAATAAACTTTCTTAATTATTATTATAATTGGCTTTATTTTTACATATAAGGCTTATTAATAATAATAATAAAATGTAGGACAATTCACACATATTGTTCTAGTCACAAACTAAGCTTTAGGCTTGTACTATGTGTACCAGAAACCATGATATTAAACATTATATTTTATAAACACCCAGACCATGACAAACTGTACAGAAAAAAAGACTACTATTTGTCAAGGTGGGAATCAAAAACACGAGTTAGGGATACAATTTGCATTACCTAACAAAGATTCCTTGATCATTTTGAATGGTAACCCACGCAACAGCTTTCACTGGAGAAGTGTGTCCAGGTATTGCCAGTTTATGACCCCCCTTTTCTGTCCAAATATGAATACTGTTGTCATAGCTGCCTGTTAAAATCCTGAAATAAATTATTTTTATACAAAAACAAAAAATATATTGTCTTTATTACTGTAATAGGTCACTGTATTTGCTAAAAATACTTTTGTATAAATTGATATTAATACAAATTAACTTTAAAATTAAAATGATAAAAACTGTCATTATTTTAGTTGTTACTAAAAATGTGAAACCTGTGGCAGTAACAATAGCTGTATCAGAGTTGTCCCCACAACCAAGCTAGGGTAGGGTAGAAATATAAAAAACTTCTTAATCTTACGTATGCATAGTCCCGGTTCCGTTCCACCCCCCTTGAATGCTTTGTATTGACATTCATTCATTCAAAACTTCATTCTAGCATACAAAAGGTTAAACAAAAAGAAATTAAATTATTGTCTTCCTCCACAATTAGTGTATATTTATTATAAACTTATATTTAATTGTATATTATCCTAAAAAAAAATTGGATGTTACCATTAATAGCCTGCTTATCACTAGGTTTGAGTCTGCGTTTGACCTCAATCTTGCCTGATGGAAAGCAACAATGCGGTTGAGAGAGATAGCACACTTACCCTGTAAAAGGAGACTACCACCTTGACAAGAAATTAATGCAGTAATCTCCCAAAAACCGTACTCCCACAGACTAAAAACAAGACAATGAAAACAGACGGACAGCCTAATAAAGTTATAGAGGCTTCCTCCCTTCCAAAACATATTTCTAAGGCGTGCCGCTAACGCCTATCAGTTCATTCGTAACACTAACCTCCACTCTGACTTCCAGCTGGAGCCCATCACCAAATGGACAAAGCGGCCTCCCACCCAAACCCTCTAGTTAGAGAATCAGTCTCTTATACTCCCAAATCATTTTGTATTAAGTACAGACAATACGTCGGGTTTCTTGGTACTTCTTTGACTGACGTGTCTTTTTGTGAAGTACTGGTAGAGTCTCTCTCATTTGGGTGGAAGGCCCGAGCTGACCCCATTACCTCCTCGGTGACCCAAGTTGGAGCGCACCCCCTCAGGGAAAGCGCCGAAAAACCGAGTATTAAAACTTTTTCAGCTAGCGATTCACGCAGCCAACCCACTGTTAGAAACAGATAATGCCCCTCAGGCTCCCTGTATTAGTCAGTCAAAAAAAAAAAAGGCTTCCTCCCACCTTCTAATAATATAAGGTAAATAAAATATAAATAGTCACATGCCAAAGTCTTATAAAATACAAAAATCCTTCACATTGTCTCATATTATGCTATAAAGATAAATATGATAATTAAAAATATTATTACCAGTTACTGTGAGCCTGCACAGCTGATACCCAATCATCATGCATCAAACAATCCTGAGGCTTTGGAGCTGGAAACCTTTCCAAATACTCTACTTCAAGGGTATCCTCTGTGGAAATGGATTTCTCATGAAGATGTTCTGATAACGTAGAGCATAATAATTCTCCGCATACTAAAAAGTCAAACACTACAACTTTTTCAAGTGATGAATTTGATTCTTTTAATATTGCATTTACCAGTGTGTTTAAATCTGCTACTGTTACATTGCTTTGGATGGCATATGGAACATTGGGTATTGCATATCTGAAAATTTGTATATAATTAGCACTAAGTAATAGGGGGCGAAATTTTACAATATACTTATATATCATTGTTCCTTAGTACTGGGCAGGTATTTTTCAGTACGCTACTTGGATAGCTTCATAAAATGTAAATTAAATTTTAAAAAAATACTTACATCTCTTGTTTAGTTAAGAACCGCACTTGAACTTGAGCTTCTGTAGGCTCAGTATCCATGGTCAAACTAATATTTTTTAATAAATTAACTAATTGAGTTTAAGGCGTATTTATTAGGTAATTTAAATTTTCAAATTCACGCCGCAATAAATAAAACGTGCCGAATGAATGATCACTGAACAAATAAGTGAATGATGATAATGAATGTATATTATTTAATGACTGACTGTATACGTTCCATTTAATAACGCTGCTAGCTTCAAACGCTAACAATGATTCAGTTCCGAGTCGTGGCGGCATCAAAAACAAGCCATAATATTTTTTTTAGATATCCCTTAGAGAAAAAAAAACTATTCAATTAACTTATGCACTATTTTAATGATTAACGTCCTAAAGCATCTTATTACACATGTAAAAATGCAATTATAATAATAATAAGGCACACAAAATAAACAAAATTAATTTTAGTAGCCCAAAAATCGGCAATTTTCAATAAAAAAAATAAAAGTCGAAAATCTCGAAAAGGGTTAAATTTAGGGTAGGGTGTTTCATAGAGAAATAAGTCAGACTCTGACTCCACGCCCTGAACGGATCTAGCACAACTTTTCCTGTAACCCTGTATATAAGGTAATTAATTATTTATACTTGTGAAACTTTCATGTGACAATCAATACGTACAAACGTTCTGAAAAGAAAATGAAGAAAGGCGCGGTTTCTTGATGTATAGTCATCTTGACTAATTGTTAAATAATGACAGTTAAATTAATAATGGTTTAATTACGAAAAAAGTGTTTCTTGATGGATGTTAAATTGACTATCTGTTAAATATAATAAATTAATAACAATTATCTTACAATCCCAGGCTAGTGGTCAAGTCACTGCGCAACTGATAACAAAGTTAAGCAGATGACAACAAGGCCGACCTGGGATGGGTGACTGCTTTATATAATGAGGCTATTTTATCATAAACACCGCAACAAACTCGCCACTTGTTAGGTTTTGCCTCCGAATATCATCGGCGAAATGAGGACGGGTTAATCCCTCTGCTGGGTACCCTGAGGCCGGTTAAACGGTTCTCGGGAGCCAAATAGGCACTCGTGATGGTATTTATTTGATTATTAATTATTTTACAAATAGTTAATTTCACCTCTCAAAGATGAGTGGTTAAACGGTTTTATCTCTTGTAAGATACGAATTTTGTGTTATAATAGGAAATATGCATGTCTGATGCATATTTCCTATCCCGTGATGAAATATGTATATTATATTTCATATATGTAAATTATATTTCATATATGTTGTGCCTTTTTTATCTAAATACATAAAACAATATATTATTTAAATTGGTTCATTATTTTATGATTTCAATACAAAAATGTATTATTTATGCAAAAACGGAACGCGCTCCGAAACGGCGAGAGTTGACACTTCTGACGTCACAACAGCCGAAACAAACTAATTTTACGGTTGTATAATATTTCTAACCGTGCAAAATAAAAGATAGAACCATTGTTTCTTTAGTGTCCTGTGACGTCACAGCAATGGCATACTAGAGATGCGCCGTTTTCGGAAGCATTAAAGAATGATAAATGTTGGTATAATTGATAATATGCATGATTTTTATTGCTGTATTTGATAGTATTTACTTTATTAAACCCTCAAAAATATGTAATACTCCAAAATAAATGTTATAATCCTTAAAAAAAAACGGATTATCATTTATCATTCTCAAATGTATCCGAAAACGGCACATCACTAGCACGCCATTGCTGTGACGTCACAGCACACTAAACAAAGACATGTCGCCTCGCCTGAATTTTCTCTAAGGTCCGTGGGGACTCTTTTGATGATGAACAGAGAATAGGCCTAGAGAATAAAACATTAAATAAAAATAATTTGGTAGTCATAGGCTGCGTTTTGTTAGCTAACCCGTACCAGTATTTCGCGCTAGCATGAAAATCAGCTGTTTTGGCGTTTTATTTAGATCATGTTAGTATTTTTAGCAATGCAAACAAAACGATAATTACCACAAAATACTGATTTCTGACACTGCCATTTTGACATTTACCTTAAACGTAAAAAAAGCTAAAAATATATAAAAAAAACTCTATTTCATTATCATAATAATTTCTTCCAGAAATTAATGTTTTTATAATTTGTATCTCCAAAAACTTTTTCTCCATTATTCAGTAAAGTAAATAAAAAACTATAATCTACAAAGTAATTAAACACATAAATTAAATATAAGTATATTATAAAAACAAATATTTATAGTTCGAAAGATAATTTTAAGATTAATAGTATTAGGTTATTAATAATAATTCGATTGTTTGACATCTGTCAAAGATTAACAATAAAAATTCACCTCTAACGCGATGCTAAAAATGTTATTGGTAATATTTCGCAAAAAACGACTGTTACTAACGTCAGATGTTGGTATTTATCGATATTTTTTCCAAAAAAAATACTACCAATGCTAGCGCCGCGCTAAGAAAACGCACCCATGTTTAGCAATATAGATGTATCGTTTAAGGACCCCCTTTGCCTTTCTCACAACAAAAAAAAAATAAACATCATCCCTTGCGGTCCGATCACGACAAAATCGATGTCAGCGCTGTCATTGCCGGTCCGATTGAGCGTAAGCGCGCTAACGATAGTTGATTTGACATTAATAGTGACGTCATTACAGACGCCATATTGGATTTACAGTGATTTTGCTTCTGGGCCGTGTTCGGAAACTGACACTTTAACCCTGGGTAATGTCACTACACTATATGCATCTCTTCTTTTCTAAGCATTTTTCCATATTTTTCTCACTCTGTTACACTACCCAGTGTTAAAGTGTTACGTTTCCGAACACGGCCCTGGGTGAAATCGCTTTGAGCGCTGTCAAAATGACATTTATCTAGAGACATCTTTTTGAGGAAAGTATTAACATTTCTAAAATAATTATTAAGTAGATAGTTAATTGTGTTCTCATTTTTTTTGGTATTTATGTAAACAAATATACAAAATACATTAAAATTAATTATTTTTTTATGGCGTTTCATTTGATTCAAACAGAGTGAGAGGAGCATATGTTTTAGTTGCGAGATAGAGGGAGATACAAGTGATGTTCTTGTAAGCCCGCTTAACACTGGTCTGATTAGTAAGCACGCTAATAGCGCCATGAGTGGTCTCATCGCGCTTTTTGAATCGGACCGGTGATTATAAACGTCAGCGCTGACAGCGGTGTTATCGCCATTCGGACCGTGAGGATCATCATTCATTCCGTCAGTCATATTTGTGTCTGTCAGAAAAACGTGAAAATATTGAGGTTATGCATAAATAGTTATATTTATTTAAATTAAAAATATATTTTGACTAATGGACCTATAAAAATGGGTATTAGTGATGATAATAAAAAACACGATCTTAAGTATGTGTTTCAAAGGAAAGGTGGTAGGAATATTATAGATAAGAAACCTATTTTATCCCCAGATGGAGAGTAAGTAGAACCTTTATAAATATCATAATAATAGTTTTATCATAATACATTTATTAATTTAACATTTGAAACATGTAATATAATTTTTATCTTTTTATAAAATACCACTCCACATAATACTGCACTTTGTACAGAAGTAACAAAAATTTTTTTAACAAATATGGCCTTATTCAGAAAAAGTTATTGAGTCCTTTGTTGAAATCTGTTTTGTCTCTTTAAGCATATTCATTTTTGTTGCTAAAAGAGCCTTCTATAACTAAAATGTTCTTCAAGAACTCAATAAGTTTTTATGAATCGCTGTGATTACCTTAATAATAAAGTTATTATAGATATTACCCAGGCTCAGCTTTAGAATATGCCGGTGAGCTAGGCTGCTAATTATTTTTTTACAGATAGTGTATGTTATAAGTAGTTAAAATCCAAAATTTTATTGTGAGGAAACAATTAGTTTTTGAGTTAAAATTATTTGAAATTCCATAATTTTGTACTAAAATTTTGCTGACAAAATGACTGATCTGATATAATATAGTACTCCGTGGTCACAAAAAAAAAACATGTTCCTTTTTAGTCTCACCATGGGAAACTATTATTAAAATAAAATTAAGAAACTCATGATGTTGAAGAAAATATGTGCTGCATGAACAATCAGCGTTTGACAATACTGATATGATTGACTATAGAATAATTACCCAAGAGACTCTTTAAAAAATTGCCAGACAGGCAGGGTGGCCACTTTCTGGAAAACATGGAAAACCGGGAAAAGTCAGGGAATTTTCGGAGACTGGAAAAGTCGTGGAAATATCAGGGAAAATGCTGGAAGGTCAGGAAAAATATTTAAAGTGCACACACAAGTTGCTACTGTAAACGACTGGCAACCTAAGCAGGGCGATTCTATCTAAGTTCTATATGCTAATTTTTTTAAGAATGTGAAATAGAGTCAATGTTCTTAGGAAACCATGGATTCACCGTGCGGGTGCCGGGTCCATCGCGTGGTTGAAAGGCAGCGGAATGAACTGCAGCGTTCCCGGACTTGAAACAGCGAAGTAGGTTTAAAGGCCTTTTGAACTCTCACCTGCACTGTGTTCACTACCCTCTCTACTCAACCAAATACCAAATGATCCTGTTAGCGCCATCCAGGAAACACGCTCCATAAAAGTTCTGACCGCTGTTCTCGGAAGGCCAAGATCCTTCAATAGACGGTGCAAAGACTTTGCTGGAATTCCTCTTGCACCAACTTCCACTGCATCTTCTTAGCATAAATAAAAGGGTTTTCGTCAAATCTAACTTCATGCTGGGCTCTATTAAATTGATTTTTATTATCTTGTATCTGGATACAAATTCCCTGGATTAATTTGAGAATAGATCTTAATGCCCTGGCTAACTTGTGGCACAGGTTCTTGTCTCCCATTGCTTTGGCCCAGCGAAGTTTCTTTATGAATTCCCTCTTTTTCAGTTTAAAAGCATTTTCTTTCTTGGTATATGCATATGTGGATTCTGGGGGATAGTTTTGTTGCTCTATATTTTCCGAAAATATCCAAAAAATAGTTGTTTCTAATATTTTTTTTTCTCAAATACATTTTTTTAAATCAAAAATCAATTAAAAAAACCAAATAATATATTTTTGAGATTTTTTTTTTAAAAGAAAAAAAATCTCAGGGAAAATCTAAAAAAAAGTGATTGGAAAATCTGGAAAAGTCAGGGAAATTCGTATCTGAAAAAAAGTGGCCACCCTGCTAGGGTGAAGGATAGGTTAGGTGAGTGTTAGTATATGACCATACGCACGAGCCGAGCTAAGCGTGCCGCGGCAGCGGCTGGCAAGTGCCATAAATGCTTTCTGCAGTTATGAGAATGACTACCCAAAAGACTAAATAAAGTTAAAAAAAATATGGCCAGACTAGGGTGAAGGATAGGTTAGGTTAGTATTTTTAGTCAATGCCATATGCACAATCCGAGCGAAGCGTGCAGCGGTAGCGGCCGGGGAGTGCCAGAAACGCTTCCTACACTTACGAGAATAATTACTCAAAAGACTCTTTCATGGAAACCTTATGTTCATGATATGGCCAAACGTTGATTGGCATATCATTAAACGTTGATATTTAAACGATATAGTAAATTTTAGATATCATGAAATAGAACCATTTTTTTTTTTTTTTATCGATTTTATTATTTTATCACAAATTATACTTTTTCCTCTACTTTTCTGGTTTAGAGAAAGGTGGAGGGTTTTTCCAGTGCTGTCTCCCCTTAATTCCCTCCTCTACCTCCCAATTAAAAAAACAAATACGAAAATCGAAACATAACCTCACTTTTTTAAAATATTAAATACCATCATGGTGCCTATTTGGTTTAAACGAAATAAAAAAAATATTAATATCTCAAAAACTATTGGGGTAGTTTAAAATCCATATATAGGCGAGACCAAGGAATCAATCTACCAAATGCATTATTCATTCACTTTTAAATTAGAAATTAAGACTTAAATACATTTCAATTATCTTTTTTTTTATTAGTTGGGTGATTTGCTATTTTATAAAGTTACAAATAACAAAACTTGGATTCAATATAAAAAAATATTGAATATTTCTTAGATGATAGCAGTTGTTGTATTTTTCAAGTAGAAAACTTTTCCTGTAGAAAATATATAAAACACATATGTTTTATATATTTTCTACAGGAAAAGTTTTACCATTTAAATGTATATTAAAATGTTTATCATTTAACTGGCTTTTAATAATAATAGCTACTTTATTGCACACCTAAGAATTACGAGTTTTGGGGAGTTTTATCATACGAAAGGTTAATGGCAACCTTCATTATTATACAATATTTCTGTCAGTGTCAAGTAGATATAAATGTAAATGGCAACACAATTGAGACTGTGTTCCAAAATAGGTGCAATAATTACATGTGTGATCTCTTGGGTATAAGAAAGAGACAGGTGTATGTAGGAGTGAGATAGAAACATGTTTTTGGAATAGCCAAAAAAAATTGTTGTAATTTTAGTTTTTTTGTAATAAATAAACAAAGAATTGCAAAAAATAACATCAGTACATGGAGGAATATAACTTGCCATAAAATGTTAATAATATGTTCAATATTAAGTTTTTAAAGAAAGATGAATCTTTGGTCACTCGCCTAATTTTGGAACAACTTTGACTTTTTGATGTGATGATCACTCGGTAATAATTAATGCATTTTAGAATGTAGCCCATATAAAAGTATTTGAGTCTTCTGCCAGTGTCAAGTTGGAACGACAACAAATATGTGCTTCATATTTCAAACTAACACAACCTTACCCAACGTGCTCTTGCCAAAGACCTCAAGTGACATACTGATATTATGATAATAAGTTACAGATCAGTATTAATGTAACCAAATATTGATTGTAACTAGGCCAGAGATGATAATATCTATAATAATAATAATAAACTTACACAATATAGCATAAGTTGTTCTACACAAACATTTTAATTTTACTTAGACATAATTATGTTACAGATCAGTTCTAATTATTGTGGAAAACATAGTTAGAGTATACAGCATACACACTGGAGATTATGTGCGTTTTCTTGAACCAGAAACAACGCTGCCTCATGTATTATCTGACATCATAATATCCATTTATTTTCCTGAAAATGAGGAACACAACCTTTATGGGTGTTCTGAAAATGGTCTATTTACAATATGGACCTGGGAAAAAGGTGCAGTCCTGAGAGAAAAGGTAACTGTTCTTTACATAATATATTATTTTTATATACCAAATAAGCCAAAAGCTTTTTTTATACTTTTACATAGTACTAGCTGGTGCATACAACTTCATAAGTGGGTTTATTTTATTACAAAAAAAACCTATTTTCTATTGTTTTTACAAGATACCTATTATTGCTAGGTAAAGTAAACCTGTTGACCATGTACTTATACACAAACGCCCTCTATTAGCTTTCTTCTATTAACTCAAGAGGAAAGCAGAAGAGTCTGTTTTTTATTTAAAAATAAAAACAGACTCTTCTGCCATCTTGTATTAGAAACTAGGACTTCTAACTTCACTCGTATAGAGTTAATAGAAGAAAGCTAATAGAGGGCGTCTGTGTATAAGTAGATAACAAGCAATGACAAAATTCGTGAGGGGTGACTGGAACCTGGTTGGCTCAGGTTCGTGGGTTCGAGTCCAGGATTTTTTTCATTGCATTTTTATCTTAAAAAAAAAAAAGATAATCCTAAATTTATAAAAATGCTTAAATATAAAATACTAAAAATATATCATAAATGATGCCTTTTTACATTAAATTCTTACAAAGACACAAAATATGTATTTCAGTAGGTATATTTTGTGTATTTGTAGGCATTTCATCGAAAAAAAATACATGAGGGTTTTGTTTATAATATATGTCTTACTACTAACAATAGTGACAACTCAGAGTAGTTTTTAATGAGCAAATTAATAAAAAAAAATTTTGCCTGCAATGCTTTTCTAATTTCTAAATATCATTCGCCTTTGTTTCTATTAGACACCAAAAAATCGCTCAATTATACTCGTCGCATTCTTTTTTGAATGACCAAGGACCTCTAAATCTAAATAAATTTAACGTGTACGTTAAACAGTAGCGTAAACATGAAACTGCTGCCCTTTAAGAACTATAAGCTGTACTAGAGGAATAAAAACCACTTGTAGCTTAAGTAGAGATAAAATTAGCACCACTTTTGTGCAGTTTAAATAGAACCTAAGGCTGCATAAAATTGTGCCCAACTGGCGCTAAAGCTGCTGCATAAGAGCTGCAGAGCATGCTCTAGCGCTTCTCTTAGCACCTTAGGAAATAATCAGATTGGCTCCGAAGCCTTTAAGCAGCTATTTGTGTTGCTTGGGATATTATTATAATATACCCAACTTTGCTTCATAGAACATTTTCCCTAAAAGAAACTTAAAATACTCTGTATATCTGAGCCCCCTGTAGTTATATCAGAATATAATATACCCCCAGAGCTTATGGCTATTCCACAAAAAAAAATATAAATTGGTCCAGTAGTTTCTAGTGATACCCGACAAACAAAGAAACAAAAAGACAGGCAGCCACAAATTCCAAAAAATTATAAATTATTATTTAATAGCCTATTTAGAGTCCATCCTGGCATTTTTTTTAATTTACAATTGTATTATATGTATATAGATAATACAATAATAATGTTTAAGGAATGCACAGTTAGTTACACTTTTTATTCTATCCATTTTGCAATAGACCTACAAAAACAAATTAATTAATTTAGATGCACAGCTTTATCTTAGTTTGATATACAATAGGTCCAGAATTAGGAAAAAAATCCCCAAAAGCATTGAAATATTAACTTAGTAAAAATTTTACTCCTTAAATGATGTTCAAACAAAAGGTAAGTTTTATGATGGTAACTTCAGAGAATCTTGTGTTGCGCAGGAAGATGCTTGGGGGAAATTGAACAGCAAGCTATCAACATGTAATTAATTGTTATACATCAATGCAATATGACAAGATAATCTATCAAATATTTTTTTAACGACTCTCAATGTATCCACTAACATAAGTCACAAGATTATCTTTAAAAGTTATACACCAATTATAATTGCTTATATATATATGTATATATTATACATAACAATAAAATTGTATTTAAATTATTTATTTTAGGAACTACAGCTGCCAGAAGATGTAAAAATACTGACATTTGACCCAATTGATAAAAATGAATGTTTTATTACTGGAACCTCTCCCCATAAAGAAAATCTGTTTTATGCTACCTACTCACTGAAAACTGGAGAGCTTTTATATGATTATTCAATAGGAACTTGTATAATATACAGTGGAATTATTGGTGTGGCTATTGGTACATGCAATAATGATCGATTTGCACTTATATGTAATGGCACAAAAGGTATATTTGTGCAAAACTTGATAAAACATCATATTAGATCTATGTAAGTACTTTTTGTTTTTTTTTGGATTATTATCGCTTATATAGTTGTATTAATTTTCTATATTTGAATTATCAATATACTGTACTTACCCCTATATACAAAAGAGGCTATATTCTGTTTCTTTTAAAGGCAATGTTTTATTATCAATTTAAATGAATTCCTTTATATATACAATGGTCCCAACACGGAATGCTAAAAATTTCAAACCAAAAGTACTTGTGTTCTTTGTTGCTGATTGTTCATTGTCATATTTATAGGATTTCGTTATTTTGACAACCTAACATTTCCATTATAAGAAACAGATTATGGCCTGTAGTCTTGCTAATACTTATATCTATACAATAAATTAAATACAGTAGGAATAAGCAGATTACTTTATTAGGTCTTTACCTATAAAATTACATATTTTTATTACTCTATAGTGTGTAGAAGATAATCTTTCATTCTATTATCCCACAGTTTCTAAAAATGCTAATCATAATTACGTAACAAGGCACATGATTGGCGAAAAAATTACCCGACATGACTTTGAACCAATCATATGTCTTGTTAACTAATTTGATCATAGAATAATTTTGAACATCATTCTCAAAACCGGGCGTCTGAGTAAGTTTATTTGATTTCTCACTATGTAACTTTTTCTGTGATCATGGAATAATCTAAATTGTGTGCTATATTTAAATACTTTTTTTTTGTAGCACCAACTATATGTATATGATAGCATCAATCTTTTCACTATCAGATAAAGCTATTCAATAGATATATTTTATAGTCTTCATACAAATTAAATGTTGAATAACTTAACTGAGGGCCGATTTTTCAATACCCAGTTA
Source organism: Monopis laevigella (assembly GCA_947458855.1). NCBI lineage: Eukaryota > Metazoa > Arthropoda > Insecta > Lepidoptera > Tineidae > Monopis > Monopis laevigella. The sequence goes on along the minus strand of OX381580.1, from coordinate 20,850,031 downwards.
AACAGTCTGATAGCAGTTATTCTATAGTTAGCAAGAAATTGGATTTTTTAATGGTTGGATAGTGTCAAAGTGATAGATAAACACACTAACAGCGGAATAAATTTATCTGGTAGTTCAAGCGTCAGTTAAAACTTATCAAGCTGTTATTGTGGTCTGTCATGGTTATAATTTTAAAGTATTTTTGCGTGTTTTTCTTTTAAATTCGGAAACATGGAAATATTTGACTCAATTGAAGATTTACTTATCGAAGAAGAAATTATGATGGTGAATTATTTAAAACCAAACCGGAAAAAAGAGTAGTCAGAAAAAGATTTGACCATATAGCTGGGACGAGGATGAATTTAGGAAAAGATTTCGTATCCAGAAAGAAACTATTAATATTTATACTTGCAATGATCAAAGAAATAATGGATAATCCAACGGAAAGGTACAAACGATTTAATTATATTTAACTTCCTTTTTTCTAACCTAACTAACCTACATACTCATTAGTAGCTATTTCTAGAAATGATTGTTTACTTTAAACCCATGAAGATATAATCATATAAAACTCAGTGGTTAAAATCATCACTGATAATTTAAACATTAAGTACATACCTATATAAACATATTTTTTTCTCAATTTTCAGAAACCGATGTGTTCCACCCATCCAGCAATTACCTACTCCTACCTCCTGCTTTTTCGTAATATCATAGGAATCATGTACAATTGGTCTCCGGCACTTATTAAGTTCTATCTTAATGCCTTTCAAATGTCCCTACCTGACCAGAGTAATCTTGTAAAATGGGGGAAAGCAACAGATAAGACATGTACATTGTGCGGTGTTTCTGTCGGGACCGCCAGACATATACTTGCTGGGTGCAAGACTACTTGAAAAAGTCCATTATTCGCACCGACATGATAAAGTTCTATAAATTATTATGTATTGATTTTTGTGTAAATAATTAAATAAAAAACTGAATACATTTATTATTTTGCTTTTATTTCTATTTATAAAGTATGAACAGACTTGAGACCACGAAGATGTTTAAACCACTGTGACTTCACTGTGTTCACTCTCTCTACTCAACCAAATACTATATGATCCTGTTAAATGCGCAATCTTGGAAACACGCTCTATAAAAGTTCCGACGGCTGATTTCGGAAGGCCAAGATCCTTCAATAGACGATGCAAAGACTGCTGGAATACCTCTTGCACCAACTTCCACTGCATAAAGTTGAGTTTTAAATCCGTTTCTAGTAATTTTGTTTGTGGGACCAAAATATTTGTTCGACTTGATGTTGTGGTCCTTAGGAATGTTTGTTTCCCACGAAACGGTGAGTGCTATAAGTATTACTTTCTTCAAGCACCGAGAGTACACCAGTATGTCTGGTCTATAGGCTGAAACTTCTAGTTTGTCTGGAATTTTGTAGTGTATTTTGAATGTATGCATGTATATTTTCCAGTCCTGTGCTTTGTCCAGGATTAAGAAAGGTTTACTTTTGAGTTTTATTGAGTTGTCCCTTCTTTACAAAAGTAGTTAGTCTTTCAAAATGAATTTGCTGGAAAGGACTAGGTTAGAAAAAGGAATGGCGACATGACTTGGTACACTTTTGCATAATAATATCCTATAAACTTAACTATGAAACTTATAATTTAAACACAGGTCTAGTCTTCGGGCTACCCTCAAGGAATTTTCTCCCCTATATCATCTGTGGGAATCTTTTTTAATAATTAGATATATATCTGTATATGAACAAAACAATTTACAAAAATAATACATCCTAACCTAAAACACATGTCAGTCATACGCCACTGATAAAATATCACGCTCTCTTTCTAACATGTGCCATTTTTGGTAAGTCATTCTCGCTCTGACAAAGTTAGCTACAACAATCCTCAGTTAACTAGCTGACTGAATAAACGTGATTGAAAAATTCAAAACCTTTAATCCACTGTTAAACAATCAAATAAATTAAACAAGCTGATAACTAACTAGCGACTTATCAGACGATTGAAAAATCGGCCCTGAATCAGGCATTAGAAAAATTTTACCACTAATAATTTAAAAACATAATTTTCTTAATTTCAGAATATTTAATCAAAATCAAATTAGGGTATTGAGTGTGGCTACACATGCAAATGAAAATTGCATAGCATTTACAGATGCTCTGGGTAGAGCCACAGTAGCACGAGGAAATGTATATAAACCCGGAGCGTTAAGTTTTGAAGTATTACATTGGCATAGCTTACCTCTCATATCTTGTGTATTTTCCCTTCAAGGTTAGTTACTTATTATTTTCTAATAGATACCTATCTTAAATGAACTAAAATCATTGTGTTTTACCCCTTAGTTTGCTTGTCCACAGAGATGTCCCTATAACCTTGAGTCCTTTAAACGAAGCGTGAATAGGCATCTTAAGCCGGCATAATGGATGAAACCAGCTCTTACAACACAGTTCTAAGAGTTGTATTCATTCTTGGACCTGCATACTGCTTTCGATCAGGTAGATGTGGGGTCACATGCCGAGCTCCTATAAAAAAAATATAAAAAAATGTATTGTATGTATTGTAGCTCTAAAATGAACAGATCAATTTTAATGCAGTTTTTTTATATAATTTGTTTTTCTGTGAAGATTCTTAGATATGTTTTTTCAATTTCACAAACAGTATTTACTCAAGTAACATCTGCCCATTTAATTTTTTCTTGATTAGATATTTGATGCATACTTGAGTTTGATAAACATTTTAAAATATGGGTATGTGTTCTTTTTTCTAGGAAGTTATTTATTTACTGGTGGACTAGAAGCAGTATTGGTAAAATGGACCATAGGAAGTTTAGTGAACAGGGCCAATGAAAAAGATTTCATTCCAAGATTGCCCGGATTTATAAGATTTATTGCTGTTAGTAAATCACACATTGCTATTACTCTCACCAACAATGGTAAGTTATTTATTCGGGTCGATTACCCTATAATTTGTTTTAATCAATAATATAAAAATTGAGCATTATAATAATCCATACCAATACAATTAATATGAAATAAGTATATCTGTCTAATTGTTAATATTTTATGTCTAAACTATGAAACCAATGTTGATAAAATTAAAAGACTTACACCGGTATTCATAAAAACTTATTGAGTCATTGAAGGACACTTTAGTTATAGAAGGTTTTGTCTTTTTTTATAAGCAACAAAAATGATTATGCCTAAAAGAGGGAAAACCTTCTATAACTAAAGTGTTCTTCAAGGCGTCAATAAGTTTTTATGAATAAGGCCAATATTCTTTTAATTTTCATAAATTAAAGTGATCAACTGCGAATGATGTTCGCCCACTAAAAGAAGGGAGAATATGGAAAAGTATATTATTACAGAAATAATTTGTTATCTCGGCAATCATTTAAGGCAGAAACTTTTTTTTCTTATAAAAAACACTAAAAAACAGTTTTTAAACACTTATTAAAGCATGCGATGTCTAAGGCAAAAGCCTTCGATCAACAATACAACGCTAAAGCTAGTATTTAACAAATTAAACATTACGTAAAACAGCTCTCACTAAAATGAGTGGAGAGAGCATAATCTAATTTCCTATCCTCGTACATAAGGCAGCTGCGTATGTACACGTATGTTTACAACGCGTGCCACGGATACCTGCAATGTACCTACAGACAGAAATTATTTTTATTGTAAATTTGAAAAAAAATGTACATAGGTGAGTTCAATATCTTAAGCATTTTTTACCAATTAAAAAATGCTTAAGATATTGAACTCATCAATATTTGTAAACATACAAATATTGAAAGTTTAAAAAAAAAAAAATCTCGAGAAGTCAAACAAACAAGAAATTTAGTTAAACAGAATAATATACAAACAAACATTACAAATTAAATAAAAGCTTTTAAATAATATGAAAATAAAGTTTGCATTAAGTTCGCCTTTGTAACTACATAACTTTAGTTTACTGTGTTTAAATAAATAAAATCACATGATAAAAAAATAATTTAATATAGGGTATTGGTAGATATATATGTTAAGAGGTTACCTTTAAATGTTCATTTAATAAGAATTATTATATTATATTACACAAATACAATACCTTTAACACGTTAATTAAGAAGAAATGTTGTAAAATAAAAATTTGGATACAATAGATTAATGATATAACTGTTATACCTACTTACGATTTTTTAGATTAGAAAGAGATGGATCATCTAATACAAGTATTCTTATACTTAGTATATGGTCCCTATCATTATTATTGTTTAAGTACTAATGCTTTGTTAAAGTATATAAAGAATATTTTCATATAATTTTCCACAGCGGTAATAATAGCAAGTTCTCAAATGCGTGTGATAGCCACTATCTTGGAGTGCGGCGGTCTGTCCCCCGCCGCGCGCTCGCTGGGTACCACTCTGGTGTACTGCCGACGTCTCCGCGCGCTGGTGCTGGGCGGCAGACCGGGACATTTGCAACTATACTCTACTGCTTCGGATAGTGTTCTCTATAATGTATGTACATTATTATCATTAAGCCAGTTATTTCCTTATAAAATTACAATTATTATATATATAAATTTAATATACATTACAATATAAATTATCACACAACATATTTACTTTATTATTATTATTTACAAGGTCCCTTTGAGGGTATAGGCCTCCTCCAATTTATTCCACTTAAATCTGACTTTTACTGTCTCCTTTATGTCATCTAACCAACGCTTTGGTGGTCTCCCCTTTGGTCTTATTTTTTTCTTTGGTCCTCTCCATTCCGTTATATTTTTTTTGTCCAACTACTGTAATGTATGTACATAGTAATAAATAAAATAAATAAATATTACGGAAGCCTTAAGGCGCCCGAGATGGCCTCAGGGTACCCAACAGACGAGGTTTGTTCCCACCTCGTCGTGACCTACACCAAACAAGTGCCTACTTGTCGCCATATTTGGATAGACTCAATGTATTAACAGTTTTACAAGTTGGTATAGTGAAACCAGGACGGACAGCTTAACGTGCTCTCCGAGGCACTAGTGGTGTTGTCAGACAAATGTGAATAAATAAATTATTAAAAAAATCATTGGTACACTGGGGTTTAAACCGTGGACCTAAAACTGTAGTAAGTCTGATGTCTAACCAACTCAGCCATCACATGTGTATAATTATAGCAATGCGTCTGATATTTATTATCCTGGAGTGCAAAGGACTGCCATTTGATAATCTAATACACTTTTATTTTATTGTTTATGCTTAAAATAATATAAAAGTAGTTCATACAATAATCTCTCGTAGATAAAGTCCAACCTGAAGAAAGATGATAGACGTAAAAAAAATACTTTCCCACATTGCTGTCAATGTGTACTCTTGCATGTTTAATGTATATATATATAGGGAGCCGCCCTAATGCCTACTAAAATCGCCTTTCCAAACGTGAAAACAGAAGATGGCCGCCGCCATACAAAATAAAAATAAGTTATAAGCAATCACTGAGCGTTGCTTGGTTGTAGTGAGAACACAATAAGGTGGCAACGAACACGTTTGACATTGTTTTATAGATAATTTTAGGAATTAGGGCGGTTCCAAATAGTATTTCTAGTTTCATGGTTTGAGGACACATACAAAGATTTTTTATGTTTCAGATTGATATAACTCAACAGAACATGATACCGCCTACTAGGTCTAACTTATTGCCGCTTAATACCGAAGTAAATTGCGCGGCCATGAGCGCAGACGGCAGTTGCCTCGTCACCTCCGAATACAGGAATGACGGCAAAATGTACACCGAAGAAAAACTAAAATTCTGGTTAGCATCCAATGATAAAGCTACCCCCTTCTTATTAAACACTTGTGTTAACCTATCGCACGGAGGCTGTATCATTGTCAGTATCGCCATAGACACAGCCGGGACCAGATGTGTAACCGCCGGTGGAGACCATAAATTTAGAATTTGGAAAAAAGAAAACCCAAAAAAATCCCTAAATAAAAGAATATCCTGGAGCTGTCTCACCGCCTGCTATTATTCCTCGGGCATTGGCAAAACTATGGCGCATGATATTTTGAATAAGTTAAAAATCACAGACTACCAAAGCGATAAGGCTGTTGAATTTCCCTACATGACTGAATACAAGGAACCTGATATTGTTAAGCAACTGATTCATATAAATAAAGCTGAGGATTCATTGAAAGCTGTTAAGGATAGTAACTACGATGACATGGGGGGTGTTGCTATATCTCAGGATGGGTCTTTGATAGCTGCTTGGTTTGGATGTAAACTAACTTTATGGGACTCCCATTTGTGTACATTGCGGACTACTTTGTCGCACATGGCGTTGAGACCTAAAGGCATTTCTGTGCAATTTGGGAACTGTGATGCTTCACATTATGTAAGTATACAGCTAGTAAGTAGTCTCTCATACATTATTTTTTTTTTTTAACAAAAATCATATAATTTTACTAAGTTGGGTATTGTCTGATAGCTAATTGTAAAGTTAGCTGTAAGACAATACCCAAGGTGCTTTAGCTTGTGTAATAGTAATTAATCTAAAGTAAAAATTTTTTTTATATGGGAATGTAGCATATGACTTATTATCTACCTGTTTAAATTGTTTGTTCCAACCTCTAACAAGAAATAGGTAATAGTAATCTAAGAATCCACAGACTGATCCTTAGGTATTATTAAATAAACTTTTAAGTTTATGAATACATAATTATTTTCAGCTTGCATGCACTACCCATGAATGTTTGGCTATATGGAGCTTACTATCTTTGTCAGTAAAGTGGATGGTGCAATTGCAGCCATCTTGTCTGACGACAGATCCGTTTTCCAACAAAATGGCGGTTGTTACAACCTCTAATGACGGTAAATATTTTTATTTTTTTATCTTACAAATGATAATGAATAAAGTCCAATAAATAAGAGGGATGCATATTTTGACTGTATTTTTTTTATTCTTTATGTATTTACTGATTATTTAAATTGGGAGAGAGACAATGTTCTTAGCTTCTATGGCTTCACCGTGCGGGTGCCGAGTCCATCGCGTGGTTAAAGGCAGGGGAATGAACTGCAGCGTTCCCGGACTTGAGACCGCGAAGTCCTTTTAAAGGTCTTTTGAACTTTTACCAAACAGTGTTTATTACCCTCTCTACTCAACCACGTAGTAACCAGTAGTTTTTGATTTTATCCGAAACAAAAAACAATTAAATATTTTCTCTTTATAATATTAGTATATATGTTGGCTTTCACAGCATAATTTTAAAATAGTTTTTTTTTAAATTATTGTTATTATTTATCTCTACTATACTAAACATTCTTAGCAAGCAGACCTGTAAAGTCTATGAATGGGAAACGAAAAAGCCATATAAAAAAATATATATTTACAAGTTTTGGTTAAATATTTATTTTTATTTTCAGTGTTTGTATTCAGTCCGCATTGTGCAAAACCGATATTGCAGAAAGATTGCCTATTGAAGCCCAGCACTGGAGTGATCAACTATTGTGCGTTTGGTGCTTCCAATAAAAAGTCAGAAATAAAACTTTATTTAATGAGAAATGACTCGGTAAGTCTCATCATTCGGGTTTAACTATCAAAGTAAAAGGGAAATGGGGTGTTTCCCAACATCCGTGTTAGTGACACGTCCAACCTCTACATTATGTTTCTTTTAAAAGTAACGTTAGATTGTCAAAATAACGAAATAACATTTAGATTGTTAAAATAACAAAACCTAAAGGTACAATTGTCACCACACTTAATTCTAAAAATTGTCAAATCAAAATCACCTGTAACACAGGGGAATAAAGTACATGACTTTTTTAGGTATTGTTTTTTATTGTTCAATGTAACAAAACCTAAAGGTACAATTGTCACCACACTGAATTCTAAAAACTGTTAAAGCAAAATCACCTGTAACACAAGGGAATAAAGTACATGACTTTTTTAGGTATTGTTCTTTATTGTTCAATGTAACAAAACCTAAAGGTACAATTGTCACCACACTGAATTATAAAAACTGTCGAAGCAAAATCACCTGTAACACAAGGGAATAAAGCACATGACTTTTTTAGGTATTGTTGTTTATTGTTCAATGTCATTTATAAAAGATTTCATTATTTCGACAAGCTAAGTGTTTGTTATAAGAAACAGAATTTGGCCCCAGGCTTGCCTACCCATTTTTGTTTTTAATTTTCAGTTTTGTAGTATTTATTTTTGAATATAATATCATAGTATGTATTTAGAAATTACCATTACCGTTATATATATAAACCTATAATAAATTTCTAAAGTTCAATAGGGCATCAAATACCCTATTTTTAATTTAATCAAATATAATGCACTTACAAAATTTAAACAAATTTAAGTTTTGAACATTATGTTTATTAATGATACTTTAAAATGCTTATTAATATGTTATTTTATTTTTTAATAAATTGAAAAAAAAAAAAAACGCCAATAAAAAAGATTTTTGGACCACTTTTTGCGAAACACCCAATGCCCAAATTCCATAGTAACTTCGACCCTTAATGAACACTCATAAATGTTGCAGTAATCGTTAGTATAGACTCGAATAAAGCCTAACAACCTTAAAGTCGGGATAAAAAATATATAGGGAGTACAATATTTATTAATACAAAACAAACAATAATTTGAATTATTTTTAGTTTGCCGTGTTTGTAAAAGTAATGAAAGTAAATAATGAGATCTAGCCACTTTTTATAATAAGTATTATACTATTAATTAAGTTTATTTTAATACAACATTTAAAAAATGGTAAATCTTTATTAGCTATAAGAGAAATAACTACTTTATTAAAATTCATAGCCATATAAAATACTTATTAATTAAGGAAATTTGTTCCCGAATTTTCATGTATAAAAAAAAAATAAACAAACTGTAAATTTCAAATGTTATTTTTGATATTATTAGTAAGTTTGTTAATTTTTTACCGAAAATGGGTGGTCCCCTTTTTACTCAACTGTATGCAGTACAATTCGATGCTAGAGAAATGCCATGAATATTATTTATTTTCCTTTTTATAGGAACTATACTGCCTAGAACCAGAAAAATCAAGTCAACCAGAATTGGAAATTATATCACAAAGTAACATGCCCCAATCAAAATTCAGCCAACTGGTGGCCGAACAACGATTGTCAGACATTCAGGCATCAACTGCAAACTTGTATGGTTACAACAATGCCGACGTTTTGGGAAAATCTGCTATTTCTCAGGTAATTATTACAATTAAATCCACATGACATATAATATACATTTGTTTAACAACATCACTACTGCCTCGGAGAGCACGTTAAGATGTCGTTCCCAGTTTCACTATACCAACGTGTAAAACTATATAGATGGGTTATTGAGTCTATCCAAACATTGCGACGAGCTAGCCGCTTGTACGGTGTAGACTTGCGCCGTAAGGCACCCGTGATGATATTTAAAAATAATATAACAGTAATGCCAAGTTTGATTGGTATTTACAACTATCTAAATAAATGATAAATATAATTCTTTAATGTACCAAAATTTACAATACTTTATTATATAGGTGAACTTACTGCCCTTATTTATTATCTACTAACTAACCTATGATTTATCCGAACTGGTTTTATTTTTATAAGTAACACAAAAACTACTGTACTATTCTTTATAACTTTACATCATGTAGTGATATATGCTGTAAATTATCTGTTTTGATGAATTTGATCTTGAAATAATCTAATCTTTATTCGGTAAAATTTATTTGACAAGTTAATAAGTTAATTCCTTACTAGGTAAACCTGTGCCACGGGTATCCAGTTTGGTATTAAATAACTCTTAATACTAGCCATCCTTGCCATGCTGGATAATCTGCACTGACCACTATACTATATTATTTTAGTATATAGAAGTAATTTTTCGGCAGTATCTTATCAAATCGTTGCAGTTTTGGACTGCATAGTCTTGCAAATTTCATTTGATGGATTTATTAATTTGATGGTAATGTGTGTAGCGGGAATTAGAAATCCAGAATCGTAATTTGTTCACGAATAAAATCTCGCGTAGTTATTCAATTCTCAAGAATTACTATACAGCTATAGAAACATGGAAGGTAGGATAAAAAAACTTATAAATTCTTTCAATCAGCTGAAATCTTTTTTTGGCTAGCGACTCACGCAGCCACACCACCATCGGAAACAGATAATGCCCCTCAAGGTTATCTGTATCCGAAATCTTTGGAACATCAGAGTCGCTCTTCGAAGCCTGTGGGAGAACTACTACCTGGACTACTTCCCGCTTTCTGGAAGAAGCAGGCCTGGTTTAATTAGTCAGCTGTTTGCGAAAAAGTACCACAATGATGAGAAATGAAGTCACAGTACTGTGAGAGTATCTAGTATTAAGTCACAGTACTGTGAGAGTATCTAGTGTTAAGGGGTTATCAATAAATTATTTATACATTCTTCACAAGGTCACAGCAAATCATCTATACTAATATTATAAAGACGTAAAGTTTGTGAGGTTGTAGGGGGTAATTTCTGGGTATACTGAACCGATTTTGAAAAATCTTTTAGCGTCCCATTTAGTGGAAGGCTATAGTCTATATAACATCACGCTACGACCAATAGAAGCGGAGCATCAATAAAAAATGTTGGGAGAACGGGGAATTTTTCTTTTTGAGAGCTTCCGTTACGTGCGCTGCGTAAACGGTTAAAGTTACGCAGACGAAGTTGCGCGGGTCAGCTAGTAGTTAATAAAATGCATTACTTTCATTTCAGTTCTTCTCAGCAGCTCCACACATGATGCCATCAGTAACTTTGCTGTGCTCATCATTCTTAGAACAACTCTCTGGTCGTCATGAATCTGATCCAATAGAACCCGAACCAGTAGACCAGATGGAAGTAGATCAACTCTCAACTGATGAAGAAGATGATCTGCTTCCTAGGAAACCGGCTGCAAAGAAAGTGGAGCTATGGACACCGAACTATGAGGAAGTCAAAGAAAAACGACTAAGAAAAATTATGAGACAAACAATAGATGTTGATGTGGCAACAGGATTGTTTGCTAGTTAATATTTTTTTTAATTAAATGTTATTTAAATAATCAAAGAAATTTTTAATGCAATTATCATTAGTCATCACTATCAGTTCTGAAAAAAATATCAACATAGGCAATAGGCTATTTGACTACTATAAATTGTGGTCATCCTATCAGACAATGGCGTAAAAAAACATATTTCACTTTATTTTAAACTAAATTATGTATATTTTTTGTAGATTACACGAAATAAAATTGAATATTTTTTACAATTTCATTTGTAACAAAAACATCATTGATTGGTTGATGACGGGTGACGTCACACGCAGTAAACAAAAAAATGCACAGATTATAAATCATGTGGATGAAATAGAATAGAGTATAATATATAGGATATATATTTAATCTGTGCTTGTTTGTTTACTTGCGTGTGACGTCACACTTCACATAGACTGCAAAACAGCGTTTTTTGCGCCATTGTAAAATTCAAACTTTAACTTTGATTTTTATTAATAATAAGAGTAGACATCCCGAAAATAACAATGTAGTGTGATTTTGTAATGGAGAATCATATAAAATGGGTTTCAAAAAGGAATCAAATACCCTATTAAGACTTATAAATAATATTGGGTACCTTGTGTATAGGGCGCGTGAGATCAATGTTTTTTTTTTATTGAAGCACGGCATGTGACTTGTACCTCGCAATGAGTAGATCTACAAAGTCCATGATTGGGATCGATCAATAATTGCTCTTAAATAACATTGATCCCACCCACTATGCCGTGTAAATGATACGTTTACGAAATAGACGACGACCAAGACGAATTTGCATTACGAGTCTAGGGTACTTATTTTGATATCGTATCTGCCTTATCGTCAATTCAACCGCCCGGTTCGTAACCGCACCCTGAAAGGAGACAAAAAATCAACCGGTGAACCCACAGACTAAAACCGAAACATGACTCGGTTACTTGACGGTTTTGGCATCTGTATGGGCAGTTGTAACGAGTCCGGTCGGTACAAATAAAAATGCTGGCTCGTTAACTAGGCCACAGACACTGCGTCCGTTCCTTATCCTTAAAAAAAAGTAATACGGACCTATATTTTTTTTATAATTTAAAAACAAAATACGGACAACCACCCATATATAGCTGCTTTAAGCCGTATTTTCACGGATACCTACGGATATAATGGAGTGTGTAATCGCTCTAAGTTTAGGGGTAAGATGGATCCGTCGTACTATCTAACGGCGGATAAATAGTTCCAGTCTCATAATAGTAAATAATAAAATGATAAATGTAGTGGCGGAGTTGGTTGGTAAGACTTAAAAGCACTTTGGTCATGAAACCCTGATGTGTACCTCTTTTTAATATTATTATTAAAAAATACTTTTTGTTTGACAACACCACTATAGTGCGCTAGAGAGCAAAATTCAAAATATTCAAGAATAGGGTGCGTTTTGGTTAGGTTGTTATTCATCAGCAAATAATGATAATTTTTCATTAGCTTGTTATTTGATATAGGAACTAAACGCTGCAAATGGTAATTTGTGTCATTATATTCAATTTGAAAAAAAAACACTACCCAACCGAACGCACGCTACATAAACAACTCATGTAAGACTAGATTCCATTGACCTGTTAATCATCATTTGCCACCGAGGTGACCATACGCTGTCGGGGCCAGTTCCACTACACCAACCTGTGAAACTATTAACAGTGTATATAAACACCGCGACGAGCATATCTTAGATACTTTAATTTATATAAGTTTATTAAAATTTAAATTAAGCACACGACTTCAAACACAATCTTAAAGGTTAACTGATTACCTTACATGAGTTGTTTATGTAGCGTGCGTTCGGTTGGGTAGTGTTTTTTGTTTCAAATTGAATATAATGACACAAATTACCATTTGCATTGCGTTTAATTTCTATATCAAATAACATCGACGCAACGAAGAAACGCAAACGAAGTTGCGCGGGTCAGCTAGTAAGTAATAAAAGAGCGTGCTCGTACTATTTTTAATTTAGAAAATAAAAACACAAATTACTGACATCCATTCCATCAATTACAGAACCACCACCGGGTATTAGTAGATCCGATGGTAAGCGTCCGGATGGCCTCACACTCATCCCTTGGTCGGAAGGAATCACTTATTATGTTATGGGACGCAACTTGTGTGGATACCTATGCACAATCATATATTTCGGCAACATCGTAAAATATAATTCATGGAGATTTTAATTTAGCTATCATAGATTTTGTTTAACATTACATTAATTAATTATTTATATAAACCATATTCTTATCATAAGCTAGATAACATCTCTTACTGTACATTATCATATTTAAATATTTGTTTTACAATATGAAATATTCTGTTGGTGGCTTGACATTGGCGCATATGAATAATTATAGTATACTTAAGAACGTGCGTATGTGAAAATAAATTTAAAATGAATATTAGTGACATTGTATCCAACAACGATGTTGTAGTTATAGTTAGAAATTACCTAGGTAATGATGATTTTATTGTGAATGATTATAAAGTTCGAACAGCGAGCGAGAAAATGATAGGTTTTTTATCGGATTACTGGAAGCTTAATATAACTGTTACAATTAAAGAAAAAAAGCAAGATATACATTTCTTCGTAAAAGCTATCTGTAGAAATAATCCTGCTAAAGCTACAATGGTCCACGAAATGAAGTTATTCATAAAGGAGTGTAATTTTTATCAGAAAATCAAAAAACGTATGAATAAATTTGGTAAGTTACTTATAAAATTGATGTTTAAATAAAACATGCAAATATTATTTTAGTAGACAAATTTATTATAAATTTAACTAATTTTAGGATTAAGGACTTGGAGTCCTGATTTAGTTGCTGCTATTGATAATGCTATGGTTTTAGAAGATTTAACTTACCAAAATTATAGAAATCGTAATAGATTAATAAGATTTGACATGGCGCATACCTTGGAAGCTTTGGAGACTCTAGCAAATTTCCATTCTATGAGTATTATTTTTGAAGAAGATAATCGTAAACAAAATTTTACATATAACATATCTGAAAATTATGAACAATACTTGGATGAAGGAGGTTACACGATATCGAATATATGGTATAAACAATGTATGAAAGGAGCTTTAGAAGCTGTGAAAGTATTTTCAAAATATCGAGCAGACGAAAGTTTTTTAACGTCCATTGAAGAAAAATGGGAAGATGTTTGGGAATCAGCGTTGGCTCTTTGTGATGTATCTCCCACAAATCGTAACGTTGTCAGCCATCGCGATTTATGGAACAACAATATGTTATTCCACTACAACAATAAAGATGAACCTGATGGGTGTGCTTTAGTAGATTTTCAAGCTGTCAAACTACAGCCTCCTGCAGGAGATGTTATGATGCTTCTGCACTGTAATCTGGAGCCTACATTTCGAGAAGCTAATATGACATTCTTTTTAAATTACTATTACGAAAAATTAGAATTTATTATAGGAAATAATAATTATAAAATATCTAATATTTTACCTAAAGAACAGTTTATGAGATCTGCAGAAGAGCAAAGAAAATGGGGTCTTATTGTATGTGCCTGTTTGTTGCCACAAATTTGGATTAATGATGAATTAACTACTTCTATATTTACGAATAATAAAAATTTTGAAGAAATTATGACACGGACTAAGGGGAAGTTTATAGTTAATATGATGAAAGATAATATTGATTACAGAACCAAAGTCATGGAAATATTTGATGAAATTATTGACAGATTCATTAATTGTTAATCTACCTAATTATATAATCTATTTAATACGTTCCATTTTAAATTAAATTCGAAACGCATAAAAGATAAAAAAAACTCGTATTGAATAAAGAATACATGCCTAATAATTAAAATTATATTTAATATTGTTTTATACCTTTATACTACACAACTATAGTGTCATGTGTATGTGTCATGTTAGCCCATCCAGATGCCAAAACCGTCAAGTAACCTAGTCATGTTTTGGTTTTAGCCAGTGGGTTCACCGGTTTTCAGGCGACTACTGCATCTATTTATTTTCAAGTTGGTAGTCTCCATTCAGGGTGCGGTTGCGAAACTGGTGGTTGAATTGACGACAAGGCAGCATACTAAAATAGACTTGTAATGCAATTCATCTCTGTCAACGCCCATTTCGTAATCACATTATTTAGCCGGCATAGTAGGAGCGATCAATGTTTAGCAACAATTATTCATCGATCCATTTCATGGACTTTGTAGGTCTGCTCACCACCAAGTAGATACAAAGTCACATTTGGGTTCCAAAATAGAAAATGTATATTATAAAGGTTTGCGCCGAGAAATAAGAAATCTGATTAGGTATATACCTACTTCGTTCTTGCTTAGCGTTTTTTCTGACCTTTTTACTTGGTTATTTTTATTTATAGCTTTCTCTATAATAGAACAGGACTATCAAATGCATTATATTAAAGTATTTAAATAAACTCATCGGCGTTATTAATATTAAAGTATATATACCTATATATTAATATTAAAAGTACCTACTAATAATGCTAGTGCGTGACCAGCGTGACTCAAACAATCAGATAAACTATTTTGAAGAGCATGCTATAGAGACTATTAAAATAAAATACAATGCGGTTTATTGTAAGTATTTATTTAAAGTAAATAATAAATTAGATGAGATACTATCTTTTTTTACCGTGATTGCTTTTATATACGCTACATTTGGGGCAAATTTTTTTAATCGTCAGATAAAGTTATTCGAAGTAATTTGAATAACTATCTGACGAATGAAGATACGTATTCGCAAAATAATCCACAAAATTTGCTTGGGCATTAGGTTAACGCTAAATAGAAGGAAGTGATAATAATAAATATTTTAAAAACATTTATTTTAGAAAACATCCAAAAATAAATTTTTACTCTCAAAGCCCCTGTAAATTATCATGGATATTTTCGTTGAAACCTTATACAGGTATACGTTTTTAATGTGCTTTCCTTATATTCTTTAGTAATATTAGTCTCTTAAGATACGGTTTAATGTTTATTTGGAATATTAATCCTTCTTAGTATAGTGTCTTTTGAACTTTCTTTTGGAAAACTCCAATTATTTTGTGAAAATTTATTAAAATTATCTTCAAGTTTTCGAGTGCCAAACTTCTGGTACCAATGGTCTGTTTCTGAATCTCTTTGACTGTATATATCGCAGAATGGGCGCACTAACATTATGTATATTAGTTCCACGAAACTCAATATGCTTGCTCCCAAGAATAGTCCCCCTGTACCACCAGTAGATACTAAAACAATGGATTTTGGATTAGTTAAAAAAAAGTTAAGGAATAGATGACATGTCTATAGATACTGTCATCAGCGAAGATGATAATAATAATATGAAGGACCACATTGCCCAAACTACAGCTCACAAACTAAGCTCTGGATTTTGTACTATGTGTACCAACGTATTAACACATATTATATTTTATGAACACCCAGTCCATGGCAAACTATAGGTACAGAAATTCGTTTTCCACCTATTTGCCATGGGTGGGAATCGAACCCACAACCTCGGATACAACGCCAAAGGCCAACCATTAGTTTAGGAAAGTAGATATTTTTATAGAGTCATAATTCATCTTTTTCTAGATCCATTTAATATCTAGTACATCTATCATTCTAAAAAGACTTTCACCTCGACAATAATATAAGGCATACTGCATAGATATTCTGAAAACTGGTGGACCAAATGATTGTGTCAAACAAGATTTTAATATCTAAAGAACATGGGGCCAAATTATAGCTGGGGCCTTATTCCGAGTTTTCAAACGTTAAACACGACAAGACGTTGCGTAAACTATAAATATTGAAATATAAGTTTTATTTCAATGGATATATAGTCTGTATTAGGTTGGCTATAATAATGCCGCCAACTTGAATTACACGAATTCTTCGCAAGTTTGAACATCTTATAGGCATTGGAATTTCAACTCTATATTTAATAGGATAGAATTTATATTTCAATATTTATAGTTTACGCAACGTCTTGTCGTCTTTAGCGGTTGCAAACTCGGAATAAAGCCCCTGATGTTTTTTGAGCTTCTTGAAATGAAACCTAAACCAAACTTATTTGTTTACCTAATATTCTATTTTACAATTAATATCTAAACACGTATAACCCACATAAGCGATTCTATTGGTGGAGAGGTAACCCACCCAACGTAAATATTATATTATACTATTTAATTTGATTAAATATGATTTATTGCCATGATGGGAGATCACGCAGACGTTGTAATAAATGCATCAATTGCATTTGCCTTACCACCCGTATAGTATTAGGTATGTACCTAATAGATCTGACAAAGTCCTTAATGCAATCTGAGGCTCTACAATGGGTTTGCGCATTGTAGCAATGTAACGTCGATCACTTTATTCAATCCTGTTACCAAAAATAAAGCGGACTATACGTATACGTTACGTTGCTAGAATGCGCAAACCCATGGTAGAGCCTCTGATTTGAGGTACTAATATTTTTCGTGTTATAAAGTACGGGATACCCATATATGGAAAGTAATATCACCTATACTACCTATGCACTCATATCGGTAATTATGCAAGATTGTCGTGGCAAAAAAAATAACCTTGCTATCAGGCTGCTGAAAAGGCATAGGTGAATTTTAATCAACATCTCTTCATATGACTACGAAAAGATTGTGGTTTAGAACTAATTCAACGACGAAATAATAAACAAAAAAAAAAAAACCTATAAAAGTTTAAAGGTGAATAAATATCTTTTAATACTGGGTGTCTCAAACAAAAATTATTTTTTACTTTTCATGCTTTGAAAGTGCTTATTTTTGTAGAATATAGGCTGCACAAAATCGAATTTTGTGCACAAGTGCATTAACATATCTACTCATAAATGTATCTATCTATATTAAGGCAAAGGAAATGAGCCATACAGCCAAACACCATAAGAAGTTCATAGATAGAATTTATTATTTTATAATATTTAGGTACCTATTTAAATTTATTTGCCTTATTTGTTTTTTAAGACATAAAACAATTTCCTTCAGTATTCAAAACTGTGCTAATTTTTCTTTGAATTTTATATATAGAAATGTTATACTACTGTTTTATTTCCTCGCAATCGAAGTGAAAAGCAGAGTTTATAACTCGTCCACAAAACCATTTTATTCTCGACATTTTCATTTTATGCACTTGTTATACCATTATACTCGTAGCTAGGTATTTTTTTATTATTAGTAATGTTTAATTTGAAAGTAACTTTTATGATATGCATTAAAATTGATGAAACCGAATGTACTGCGTTAAAATAATTTGTGTAAAATTTACTATGATTTTTTATTTTTATTTATTTTAGATATATTTCCATAGATCAAATAATGTTACTAGGCTCTATGGTTCATAGAGACCTTTGCCTTCTCTATATTTGAGAAAACAGAACAAAAAAAAAACAAATAATGGTTTGGAATTGTACCTATCTAGAATAGCTATTGGCTTACCCTCGAACTATCAAACCTGCATTTATGGGTCGAACTATGGATGATTTGACTGTATTTAGCCCTAAGTAGTATGAGTTTTTTCAACATTTACTATCCAGTTAACTATACTACGAGTATAACTATATAATATATAGTAACTAAAAAATTGCATAGTGTGAGTTTTCTTAAGGTTTACTTTCGAGTTAACTATACTACTGAGTTAACATTTTCACCAATCACATACGCTCGCATGTTTAGATCTCAAAATTTCCGCCTGGGGCGCTCAACTATTTCCCTTACAAATTTTAGTTAATGCTACAGATAAGATTATTTTATCAGTCTTAGAAAATAAAGCGATTCTATTGGTGGAGAGGTAATGATTAACCAATTAGTAAAAGAAAAAACACACTACAGCCACTGGAGTATATAACGAGTCACGTGGTAAAAAGTCCGGTAAGCATAGAAAGATTAATCTTCTTCATTACCTACTAAATCCAGAATCCCTCTCACAACATTTCTCCTATATCTCTCGCTGGGCAACATGGCCAGTTCAATTTGTACTGTGGCATACTCCTCTGACGTGGTAACTTTAAAGTCCTTGACCACAGAAATCTCTGCCTCCGTACAGGATGGCAAGCAATCACAGTATAGACCTGGTCTAGATGACCAGCGCGCTTTCAGTACCTGTAAATGAACACTTTAAATTTACTGTTTTTAGATGAGGGAAAGCTCCTGACAATATGTTCGTATTTTATTTAATAGAAAATTTGCATTTTTTTATATACTCGTGCAAAGTGACTTTGGAAAATGGTACTTTTAGCTAATATACACATAATATTAGCCCAAAGTCTGATCAAATCGAACAACCCCAAGGAAACATGTGTCGAAATGAAAAAAACATAGGTAATATTAACATTTCTAGTTTGTGTGGAGAAGCCTTTTTTTCGTTGGCGACACATGGATCATGGAACCAGTTTTTGGATTTGATCAGCGGGAAGATTACGCGCACAATGTTAAGCTAAATTTTAACCATAATGACGTACTAGATTGTTTTTAGCTTAGCGTTGTGTGCGTAAAGACCCCACATGTGACAGACAACTACGCCATTTTGGTTAAGGTTTAGCTTAACGTCACACGACGTAATAGGCCAATAGTAAGTATTTAGAGCCAACTATAACTTACAGATAATTCATTAAGATGATCGTTAAGACATATGATTCCTCTAACATCACATTTAAGATGCTCAGGGACATTGGGCATGAAAAAATTCGTACAATTGCAAAGTTGCAGTTGTGCTTCTTTTCGACATTGCACTGTACAAGCGCTGTACGAATAGTGACGATACACCTCCAACGAATTTTCATCTGAATATCTACATTTACGTTTCGTTGGCGATATTAATCTTGCGCCGGCATCGTTTTCCACATTTCTTAACGTAATATAACGTCTGGAATAAATATACCATTTTATTACTTAAGATAGCTAAGATGCCGACCAATGCCGCTCAGCGTGGTAATTACGCGCATGAAAGTTAGTTTGCACGCCGAACGATATATCATAATGACGTTAAAACAATCCACGTGTGAGCGAACTTGGTGCAAACCATGCAAGACTGCCATGCTATAATATGACTAGGCAGACTACGTGTGCCATTTGCCCGGTTATACAGGGCGGCTTCGAGTGGCACTTCTTTCGGAAATAATAAATGTATTGGTATGATTGCAATCGAATGGCTCATTTCTTTCTAAGTAGCACAGTATATAAATCAAAGAAAAACCATGAAATTTTATAATCAAGTTTTAAAAATATAAACGATTTTTGAAAAACAATGAATGCAAAAGTATTACAGCTTTATCTTATATAAACAAATTTAGGGGCTTAGCATAACCACGTCGATATATATTGACAGTCTATAAAATGAAGTTTATGAATGAACATTCATTCATAAAATCAATATGTATCGAATTTGTCGCTTTATCGAGCCTATCGATGCTGTTGTGCTAAGTCTTCTTTCAGTCAAATTTCAATATTTAAAGTACTTCCCCTCCGTGTGCCATATTCGGACCAGCGGCCACATTCTGTTTCTTATAACGTGAGCGTTAGATTGTCAAAATAACGAATTCAGTTATTAGCGCGCTCTTCTCCAATCAGAGAAGGAACAACTATTCTGATTGGAGGAGAGCGTGCTAATAGCGGAATTCGTTATTTTGACAATCTAACGTTCGCGTTATAAGAAACAGAATGTGGCCGCAGGGGCCTTGGAGAAAATTTAGGCGAGGCGACGATATGTCGTGTCGCCTCAGTCAAAAACGTATGAGTTTTGAAGGTGACAGTAGGCGTGAGTTACGCTATCACCTGTCAAAATCTATATAGTTTTGATTGAAGGTGACGCGACATGCCGCCTCGCCTGAGTTTTCTCTAGACCAAACTATACTTTATTGATTTGAGGCCTCTGTGTGAGTTTTTTTTTTGAGTTTACTATCCAGTTTATACTATTGCGTTAACTTTTCCACCAATCACACGCGTATTTTTAGTTCTAAACATTTGCGCTTGGACCGCTGGAATATTTTCCATACAAATTGTAGCTAACTCAAACGTAAAGTAATAGAAAACGTACCTAAAATATAAATAAATGAAGAGAGGGTCTTTGCCCATCAGTGGACCAGTAGGTACAAGCTAATAATAATACAAAATAATATAGTCATACCTATGAAAAACTTCTGGTCCCACAGTAAGAACGTCTGACCCTAGAGTAGTTACTGACGGAACCTCCTCTTCATTTAGTACATACACCTATAACACAATAATGTATTGATATTAATATTTAGTAAATTTATGCTTATGGTAAAGTTACCACTGAATACTTACGTTACCAGTAACCATTACGTTAAACTTTATCATTCCAGGTCCAGTTGTTCGGTTACTTATCATTGGTAATTTCGGCGCACCAGCCTTCCTGAAAACAATGTTTTGTGACAATTCACTCATTCTCCGAGGCTCTATTTTTAATGTCTTTTTTGGAGACTGTATCTACCTGATGGTAAGCAGACCTACGTCCACGAATAGAGTCGATCGGTGCAATTCAACATCATTGATCGATCCCACTACATTTTAATATCCTCGCTGTAATACCTACCAGTTAAGTAACCACATCCTGAAAGGAGACTACCACCTCGACAATAAATCGATCAAGTGATCTACCATGAGTTTTAGTAACGGTTTATAACGTAACGTTAATATTTAAGGAATAACCAATAGATCGCTGTATTGTTGAAAACAGGATATATAAAACTCTATATTAGGCCAGAGGCTCTAGCATGGGTTTACGCATTGTAGCAACGTAACGTATTTTTTTACGTATACGTGAGCAACAACCAATATATGGGCCGCTTTATTTTTGGTAACAGGATTGAATAAAGCGATAGACGACGCAAATACTTTTTTGTATGTGGTGTTAAAGTTGATAATAATTTTAAGGATAACTAACCTGTCCTGAATAGTGTTAATTGCATAACAGGTGCCAAGTTCTGTGTCCATAGGTTGAAAATATTTGCAGCAATCAAATTCTTCGTCATTCCATGAACAATTAGCTATAGTATCTCTACACGTACTTCGGACCTTTAGGAATAGATATAGGCAAAATTTTTCTCCATACAAAACGCTCTTTTGTATTATTTTAAAAGGTTACAGAATTTTTAATAAAAGTTGAATAATAAAAAGCAAGTTTTTTTAAAATAACAACCCTTGTATAAAACTAAACATAAAGTCTAATCTTTAAAAAAAAAAATGTGGATTTTACTTATCCGTTCTTAGGTCTTTTAATTTTTTTTATAATTAATTCTATAAAAAAACTAGTTCAATTTGTATTGCTCTTCTTTAGAAGCCATTAAAAAAAGTTGGAATGTAGTTTTAATCAATACCTAATTAATCGAAATTTAGGTATTTAAATTACCTAACAAGACGAAACTCTTTTTTAGGGCATTTAACAAATACTGTATGAGTTTGTTTTAAGGCGAGGTATGTTCGTCAGTGAATTACATGTTTGTATCTACTTTTCTATGTTTTATCTCAGCGTTGTAAGTACGGTTTCTGATGTGAGTAAGCAGCATGGACTACCAAAACTCGCACGGAAACAAAATGTCGTCACAATGCGTTTATGAGACAAAGTTCTTAGCAAACCATGGATTCACCGTGCGGGTGCCGGGTCCATCGCGTGGTTGAAAGGCAGGGGAATGAACTTCAGCGTTCCCGGACTTGAGACCGCGAAGTAGGTTTAAAGGCCTTTTGAACTCTCACCTGCACTGTGTTCACTACCCTCTCTACTCAACCAAATATTATATGATCCTGTTAGCGCCATCCTGGAAACACGCTCCATAAAAGTTCCGACGGCTGTTCTCGGAAGGCCAAGATCCTTCAATAGACGGTGCAAAGACTTTGCTGGAATTCCTCTTGCACCAACTTCCACTGCATAAAGTTGAGTTTTAAATCCGTTTCTAGTAATTTCGTTTGTAAGATCAAAATATTTGTTCGACTTGATGTTGTGGTCCTTAGGTATGTTTGTTTCCCTGTTGTATTAATTTAAGAAAAACTACGTAAAAAATGTAAAATATGAATTAACAATCTTCTTTTTATGTATCATATACACTTTTATAAACAAAAAAATCACGTTAAACATAGTATATAATATCATATCATAAAATCCGAAAAAAAAATCAGAGCTATTTTCACGATTTATTTCTATCAAACAAACTATTTTATTTTACGTTTCTGACTTAATAGTTAAATCACTAATATCCTCCAGATTAAGAAAAAAACTATTTCTGGTGGTCTAAATACAGTCACTTTATTAAAAATATCGACGCAATTTCTGAACTCACCTCACCTTAACGTTCTCACTGAGTTAAGTGAGTACTCTCCACCAATAGGTATACCATAGGTATAATAGGTGGAGCGTACTCATTTAATGTGTATGTGCACCAGAAACATCGATACTAATACATACTATATTTTATTAACTCGAAGAACGTATGTATGTATGTATGTATGTATCATCACGGGTGCCTTAAGGCGCGCCGTTACGGCCGTCTAGGCGGTCTCGGGCGCCGCGGCCCCAGGGTACCCAGCGGAGGGGTTTTAATCCCACCTCGTCGTAGCCGATGGTATGAGTCTACACGGAACAAGTGGCTAGCTTGTAGCGATGTTTTGAATAGACTCAATAACCCATCTATAAACAGTTTCACAAGTTGGTATAGTGAAACCGGGACCGACTGCTTAACGTGCTCTCCGAGGCACTATAGTGGTGTTGGCAAACAAATGTACATAAATCGAAGAACGTACTAATAGTATTTGCCATGAGTGGTAATCGAATCCACAACTTCTAGATGCAACACCAAAGGCTAACCACTAAAACACGTAGGCAGCCTTGTCTTTTAACGGTTTTATTTTCTAAATATCAAGTTTTTATTTAATTTCCATACATAAGTTCTTACCATATTAGCATAATAGGTTATATTGCTTTGGATGCAATCTGGTAAAGAATTTTCAAGCCCACAAAACTGAGAGGTGTAGTAGGTAATCCCTTTAAAGTAAGCCAATTCCTTTAATACTTCTTCCATGTTGAAGTCATGTTCTTCTCCCCATAATCTATTCGTTATTAACAAAAGATAAGGCTATAAATTAACCCCCTTATTCATAAAAAGTGCGTTTTACTTAAAAACTAGGAGAAAAAAGATATATATAGATATAAGTACCTACCAGAAACAACGATACTAATACATTATTTATAAACACCCAAACAAATTATACCAAAAATCGTACTAATATTGTTTTGGCATTAGTAGAAATCGATCTTACGACCTCCGGATGTAACGCCAAATGCGCAACCACTATACCTCCATGGTATGTCAATATTTTTTCGATCGATCTCGCATAGTATAATTGATATTCACTCAACTAATGGCACAATTACTTTTAATATGATGAAAAAAATCAATTCTAAGATTATCCTGATAAGGAATTAATAAAAATATAAAATACTGAAATATTCGTAAGTATTAATTAGAAACTAGGACTTCTAATTTGACTGTAATATAGAATACGTAATTAGAAGAAAGAACAAAGGCTTATGTGTATAAGAAGAAAAGCAATGACTTTCGTGAGTTGTGACTGGAACCAGAGGCTCTACCATGGGTTTGCGCATTGTAGAAACGTAACGTATTCATTTACGTATCCAAAAAAAATAATCCTGTTACCAAAAATAAAGCGATCCTATTGGTTGTTGTTCACGTATACGTAAGTGAATACGTTACGTTTCTACAATGCGCAAACCCATGGTAGAGCCTCTGGCTGGCTCAGTGGTTGAGTACAAAAGCGAGGATCGTGGGTTCGAGTCCCACCCACCAGGATTTTAAAAAAAAACAACATAATATTATTGTATGTAACATACTTATCAGACACTTCTTCAATACGTCTAGTGTTATCATTTTCACAAACGGCTACTGATGGAAAATGAGTATCCCAATCTTTGTAAGCGGTTTCTACTACAAAAGAGATCGGATTATTTTGAAACGCCGCGTACTGAGCTTGTATCAGCAGTGCAGAACCGTACCATGAGAATATTACGAAAATCAGCCAAAACAATCTAAAATCAATTGGATTCATTATTTTATTTCAGTTTATTGTTTTATTTATAACTAGTTGATGCCCGCAACTTTGTGTGCATATTATTTATAACTAGCTGGCCCGCGTAACTTCGTCTGGGTAACTTTAACCGTTTACGAAGCGCACGCAGCGGAAGATCTCAAAAGGTATACGAGTATTTTTTCCCCGATTTTGCAACATTTTTTATTGATGCTCCGCTCGTAATACGAGCGTGATGTTATATATCCTTAATCAATAAATTGGTTATCAAACACTTATTTTTTTAATTCGAATTAGTAGTTCCTTGATTTTATTATATTCCTTAGTAGATAGATTATGAACAAATAAATCCCTGGTGGGACACCGTCTCAACGCGGCATATTTTATTTTATTTTACTTTATTCAGGAAAACAAACAATTACACAATATATATTACAATTTAAATATAGGTATCTGAGTTACTAATTGTGTAAACAGCTTCATTATCCACAGTTAGGTATGTAAGATATAGGACACTAAAGGAATAGCATATAGCTAAGGTTATATATAAGGTCTTAACTATTTTTTTTAAATTAATATCTTTTAATTCTGTAGTTCGCTTATATACTACTTCCAATAAAGCTTCTGTTCTTTCAGTAAATAGATCTTAAATCCAATGAGTGAATTTTGCGGTATGCGCGCGCGCACAATTAAACAAAAATTTCAAATACTTAATGTTTTTTACTTTTTATTACAAATTTCTAACGACTTGCTTAATTTGAAAAAAAAATCATGTGAAATCAGTAAGGTGGGTGCTATCTTACCTTTCAGTCCAATGTCTTTGAAAATCAACAATAAACCTAAATCCGTGTATGGAAGTGGTATCAGGTATACTTTTGATTCCTTTCCACCAAATATCCAAATAACTTTTAAACATTGTGAATAAAAAGTGCGTAAAGCAAGCTGGATTACAAATGTTGAAATAAAACAGAAATATCCTTTATACTCCTTTATATTGCTTAATAATTCATAATAAATGCCTGACATTATACACACAATAAAACAACAATAATACTTATTCTGTTACATCGTGAGAAAGCAACAGCTGAAATCTATAATTTCGATAATCTGATTGATCAACGATTACAACAAAATAAATGAGAGGCAACAAACAATTGAATGACGACAATTTTTTATTTTAACTTAGCAAGTGCGTAAACTCGTTACGATTTGGTTTATTTATTTCAAATACCTACAAAAATATCCTAATTCATCCGTATATCTAATGATTAGTCCTCACTTCATCCGTTCAACTCAACCCTAAAAATATAAAAAGGACTAAACATATTAAGTACCCTATTACACAGAGATATACACACCGTCTCCCTTTTCATTACTTATAAGTTGTTGGTATATTTCGTGTAAGTTCATCCCAATAAAGTGTTGTTTGAGTAAAATGTGGTGGACGTCGATGTACTTGTTTTTTTGTGGGTGTCTTCACGATAGTCTCTTTACGGCGTCTTTGGTCCTTTGTATCTCGTACCAACTTAACAGTGAAAAAGTACAAGAATTCCAACACGCTTACAAAGCTGAAGCCAGTTACAAAGCCGCATGTCGAACCTATATTGCCTGTAAAAGTATATAATAT
Organism: Monopis laevigella; assembly: GCA_947458855.1. NCBI lineage: Eukaryota > Metazoa > Arthropoda > Insecta > Lepidoptera > Tineidae > Monopis > Monopis laevigella. The sequence continues at coordinate 20,823,266 of OX381580.1, read as the reverse complement.
TTTTGTATAAAAAATGAAGAAAAAAGTCAGTTTAATTAAAAGGGGTTCAAAAGCTTGAGAATTGACTAAATATTAACCTACCCCCAGTCTATCTAATTTTATTTTAATGCAGCAGGGCACTTTAGAATTTCTACTCATTTATTTATTTATCTATGGTAGGTAAGAAAAACGTATGGTCGGATTAATAGTCGTCGTCTTAGCCTGAGCCATTGCTTGGAACTGTCAATATTTAGTTTCTGGTTATGTAGTTTGACAGTCCGAAGGCTAAGCATTAGCAATTGCTTTATTAACAACGACTATTAATCCGACCCTTAGAGTAGCTGAATAGAACGACGACCTGGCAGAACCTCGATGCGAATAGTAAATAACACAATTTGATAGCATGCCATTAGACAAGCATTTGAAAATCTATAGTGTAGGGGAGAGTAGGGTAATTAAGAACGGCGGAAAATTGGGAACACGGAACACCTTATATAACATAGTTCCCCCACTCTCACTACTTCCCTCCACACGACATCCGCTCTACACGGTGAAAGATTGCCGATAAAATATAAATTTTAATGTAATTTCAATAACTTTACTATCAATAATATTATCCGCAGGTCGCTTGCCACCGTTTAATTCCTTCAATTTTGGAACCTCAGGGTATTTCTCAAAGTGATGGCAAGAGACCTGATGGAAAGACGTTAATTCCATGGAAGGGAGATAGGGCCTTAATTTGGGACTCCACATGTGTTAACACCATGGGCCAGTCTCATATCCAGGGATCAAGCATGCAGTCGGGCTGGATCTGCCGCTACCACAGCGGAAGCAAACAAACATATTAAATACAATAATATTATACACAATTACAATGTTGATGCTTTCGCTGAGGAAACTATGGGTCCGTGGAGTGAGGATGCCAAATTATTATATAAAGAGTTGAGAAGAGCTCCCATGCTGGTTGATCTCACTGGTTATTCAAGAGCTGGCGGTTATTTTAAGCAAAAGATCAGTATAGCCATACAACGAGGCAATGCCGCTAGCATCCATGCCGCAGGATAGACTAGAGGAATATTTTATGTTGTAACTACCAAAAGACAGTTGCAACATTAAATAATTCTCTCAGGGACTACTTTAATTATAATTATTTTTTATATTACTATTTTTGTGTATATATAAACTTGCCAATCATCGGAGATTCATTGGAGAGAAACTTTTTTTTTAATTTATTGGAATCAATACTTATTAAATATATGTTGTTTTTAATAACGTTTTACCGTATCTACCTTAGATGGCTATCCTACTTTCCCCTACTTAATAATAACAAAAGAACTGAGAGGGATAGGTAGTTACTTACTAAACAAGTCAAACCATTTCATAATCACATTTTGTTCAAAAGAATTCGCGACTTCATTGGCATACTTTACATGAATGATTGAAGTTTCTGTAAAATTAATCCCGGTTCTGTAAAAAAACAGTATAAAACTACATGAAGTTTTAATTAGATGTTAACTCTACTCAAAACTGTTTGGCACACCATAGAGTAAATTAATACTAAACTTTTTGCCGCGATATAGTTACTTAGCAACAGTTCTCAATAGACAAAAATAACATGTCCCATGGAAACAATATAGATTGTTTTTAAGTTCCCTAAAGTTTATTAAAATATAATGTGAAAATCTGTGTAAAAACTTTGCGGTAAGTTCAGCAAACCCTAAATAACTAAAATTACCAGCAATGGCTACCAACGAAGGACTAATTAATGCTGATTTTGAAATATTTGGAAAAGTGCAAGGTGTTTACTTCAGAAAACACACCCATAAGAAAGCTAACGATTTAGGCCTTAAAGGATGGGTGATGAACACTGCCCAGGGTACAGTTCTAGGCCAACTTCAAGGACCGAAAGAAGCTGTAGATGAAATGAAGGCTTGGTTAGGGAAAGTTGGAAGTCCTATGTCTAAAATAGATAAAGCTACATTTAAGAACGAAGGTGTTTTATCTATGTGTGCTTTTAAAACCTTTACTATACGCCGCTAATTGTATTACCTACCAACTATTTTTTTTTACTATTTATTAAATAATTTTCTAGTTAAAAAAAATATTGTTTTACTTACAACCAAGGATCACGGCTTTTGTCGGGAAGACTGTTAAGATAATCTGGATAAATATTGACGTTATTAAAATCGTATGTGTAAGCAGTTTTGGAGCAAGCTGGGTAGCACATAGGACATGGTATTCCTCCTCCAACGAGGTCTAGTTCAAGCTCAGGTGGCAAAGGATCAAGTTGTGGCCGTATTGCTACTGACTGTTCTGTAATGTAATAATTACACAAGTTTGTTTTTAATCTAACCCAGTGTGGGTTAGATTATCAAAGATATTTTTAATTGTGTGGATCTTTACGATTTCTTTATTTCGTGACCATATCTGTTAATAGGTTAACAGTAATCATTTATTTACTCCACAAAATAAAATAATAACAAAATAAATATAAATAAATCTTGGCTAAAATATAACCTAAGTTAAAAATTAAAAATTAATGCTCCTCTATGTCCCAGCAATTACTGTGGCTAAAAGTACCTAGTATACTCGCAACATTGCCAATTTTAATTATAAATGATATTCTTTGAACGAAATTATAATGAGCCCGGGCATCACCAGAGGCTCTACCATGGGTTTGCGCATTGTAGAAACGTAACGTATTATTTTTTTGGTTGCTTTATTCAATCCTGTTACCAAAAGTAAAGCGATCTTATTGGTTGTTGCTGACGTATACGTAAATAAATACGTTACGTTTCTACAATGCGCAAGCCCATGGTAGAGCCTCAGATGTATCCTTTAGAATATAACTAAATCTGTTAATTATATCATCATTGAAATCAAATAATTAGAATTTGTAATTTACCATTAAATACTTTCAAGCAAGGCAGGTCACTTAAATCACACGTCTTTGTGTGCAACATCCTAGGCATATTAAACGGCGTACAATTACAGTTTTCATAAAGGAACAGCATGCGACATTTTAACAAGCAATCGCTATACGTGTAAAAGTGAAGGTATGGGGATTCATCATAAAATAAACACTGACGAAGAGACAATGGTATGTGCTGAATATCTCTTGAAGCTTCTGTTAAACTTGCTGATATTGAAACTGTTATCTGGAAAAAGTAACTGACATTTAATAAATCTGTACTTAGATACTTTATTTTTAAATATAAAAATGAAAAATTGTCGTAATAAAAAACATAATTTAATAATATAAAGGACATTAAACACCATTAATTATACTGTACATTATAAAAATATATAAGTTATTTTTTTCAAAAAGTTAGCTTTAACTACTTACTTGGACGGAAGGACTTACAATCTGAATTGCAAAACTACCGCTCGGTTCATCAGGAAAGTCATAAGCATCAGAAAATTGTAACTAAAAATAAATATCAATACAATTTAACGTAAAACTTCCCGCTCGTCTTAACTACATTAGGTATACATAAAATATATAAAAATATATTTATATATATGTAATATATACTCGTATATATCATCACGGGTGCCTTACGGCGCCCGAGACCGCCTAGACGGCCCCAGGATACCCAGCGGAGGGGTTTTTAATCCCACCTCGTCGTAGCCGATGGTATGAGTCTACACCGAACAAGTGGCTAGCTCGTCGCGATGTTTTGAATAGACTCAATAACCCATCTATAAACAGTTTCACAAGTTGGTATAGTGAAACCGGGACCGACAGCTTAACGTGCTCTCCGAGGCACTATAGTGGTGTTGTCAAACAATTGTACATACATTTTTAGATTAAAAACTCATTGGTACACACCGGGATTCGAACCAGGGACCTAAGTGTTTTTAAGTCCAAGGTCTAACCAACTCGGCCACCACAAATATATTTACTTATAAAAAAAAGATATTGTATATTTTATTAACTATAAATTATTTTTAATCAAATCTTACCACAGCTCCCTGTAAATTAAACTTATTATAGAAGACATCTGTATCGTCCACTTGAATGACAACTTTTAATCCTTGATCATAATCAAAAGCTGACTTGTTTCCATAACTATACATATCTACACTCCGGTCGCTATCTTTTCTGCAATCGTTTGTTTAGTTTTTATTATTATTATCAAATAGATACATATTTTTAAATATATTAGCTATATTATTGAGTAAGTGAAAGGCATTTTAGAAATTATGATGTCTAGACTTTTAGGTAATCCAATCTAAGCAATAATTACGTAAGCTTTTAATGGAATCATAATCTTGAATTTGCTTTTTCTAAGAATTATTAAAAACTTACTGAAAAAACTCATCTGATCCTCGAAGATAGTTAAAAGTACAACAATATCCATTCATTGTCAGTCTAAAGTCAAAAAGCTTTGAACAGTTTCTTGGACTTTCATTCCAAGAACATGCTAACAGCATTTCTTCGCAACGTGGAGTTAGCTGTAAAGTGTAAGTAATTTGTTTTATTATTTTAACCTATCTTATCTTATCTTATTAGTTTTTGGGGCTGACATCAGTCAGGACACTTCGACCCAGTGGGATCTTTTGTGTATTCCCCAGTCCTTTACTCCTCACTCGTCCTTTCCATCCTCGAATATGCTGCAGACATATTTGAGGACGTCCTCTAGTTTGAGGAGTCTGTAGCTTTCCGGTTCCGGGTAAGCCTGTTGTAGGTATTTCAATCTGTAAGTGGCCCTTGCATCGCACTGGCACAGCAGATGCTGCATTGATTCTAGCTCATCAGAGCAAAATCTGCATCTGGGATCGTCTCTAATTCCCATTGTATATAGATGTTTATATGTCGTGTAATGTCCCGGGAAGATTCCCACCAGTAGCCTTATTTGTGTTTTGTTAAACTTCCAGATCTTATCCAGACCAATTGCCTTTGTACCAATGAATTTCTTGGAGTGTGTTAGGCCTTGTTGAGTTGACCACCAAGTTGTATGTTTCTCATTGGCAAACTCCTTTAGTGCATTGTTTATTGTTTTACTAGGTATGCCAATAAATGGTTCAGGTCCCATAAAAGGGGTTTCTGATCCCTTTCTAGCCAGTTCGTCTTTCCCTCGATTCCCGTATGCCCCGGAACCCAGGCTAGTCTCACCCTGTTGTTCCTACCGATTTTAACCTATACCACATGCAGGTACAAAATGTTTTTACGCTCTTCATCTTTACTACTAGGTACGTTGGATATCAATTTCACAGCTAGGTTATAAGTCATCTTCAATTCGTAATTGCATCTTTAGCCGGCATAGTGGGAGCGATCAATGTTGTTTAAGAACAATTATTGATCGACCTCATTCATGGACTTTGTAGGTCTGCTCACCTCCAGGTAGGTACAAAGTCACATGCCGTGCTCCAATAAAATAAAAAAATATTCTCTCTATACACATACTTGGCGTCTGCACATATACAGTGAAGAAGCATATTGTTTTATAGATCTCTACTTAATCACATATAAGTTATGATATTAACGTAATTACACATGATATTACACATATAGCCCTGTCACAAATAGCTTTAAGCTTGCACTATTACTCACTTTAGCTTTTAACAACGATAGGTACCTATATATTATATTTTATAAACACTCATGATCAAGATAAAGTGCCATAGTGCCATATATCGTTAATAATAAGTAATAACTCATGCTTCTATACCTTTACAGGATTACTTACCCGTCGTAATAGTAGCTTAACATCGTAATCTCCTATGGCCTGATGAAGAGGCATTACAATCGTTGGATCGTCATCATTTTGTAAGTTGTACAGATATCCCAATCCAAAAAGTAGTGAAAGCATTTCATTTTCACTATATTTTCTATTGCGTTCTTCTAATAATCTAAATAGTTATAGTATGAATTAAGTTACTAAATACCTAAATGCTGAGCAAAATGTCAGGTGTCTTTAAAGGTTTCAACAGTGCTGCTATGCAAACGTACTTCTTGGTTTATTAATCTAATATACAGCGAGGAAATGTTGCCAGCATTTTGGCCACTATGCCACACGGATAGATATTAGAAGATATTTTTTTTTGTAGGACACATATATTTTTGTTATTAATTTTAATTATCTTTTGTAAATAAATGATTTGCACCTAATATTGAAGTATTAAAAAAAACATACTTTATAAGTAAGTAAAAACACTTTAATTGTAAGTAATATCTTTCTGTATAACACCTTTTTTTTAATCATCGTATTCTGAAAGTAAACTCTCGCTTTCGCGGCAAGACACTCGATCTCCAATAAATTATATATATAAATAACTTTGGCGAAATTCAAATAAGTCCAAACCGTATAATTTATTAATTTTCTGGCTTCCTTATATATTTACTGCTATTCGCTTAATTTGATCAAATATAGACTATATAAAAATAACTTACAATTCTTTAGCAAGTACTGTGGCAGCAACCTTGCTAATTCTGTTAGTAGAACAAATTCCTATTGCAGGAAATATAATGTCACTAACTGAAATACCTTCCGGAAGTTGTGTTGTGACCAAAGGAGCTTTGTAGTACTTATCAAATGTCATCCAAACCAATGACACAGAGCTGACCAGCGCACAAATCATTGCCAGCTTCCATATCCATCTATGAAATAAAGGAAAATTCCATAATGTTATTTTTAATGTTTTCCACTCACTTCATTTTCAATTACCAAACTTGTTTACTGTATCTGCGTCTACTACAATGACCTTAAAGCCCACTCACCTTTCAAATGATGATATTTTATCATTAACGAGATGCTTGAGTCCACAAATAGAAGATTCTTCGCAATATTGTTTAATAATAGATTTGAGGCTGATTTTAAAATCAAATTCATTTAAATGTTTTAATCCTTTGGTTTTAATCTTTTGGTTTGATTTTTGTTTTATTTTAGTTTTAATAGGCTTTAGTTTTGGATTCGACATTATTTTAAGTTTTTCAGGCATAAAAACCAGTAAATAATAACAAGATTAACAATGGATAAGTATTTGTATTGACCGAGGAATTAAAAGTGTTAATAGACAGTAAACGATTGTTTACCGAAATTTACTATTGAATTTAGTTTACGACTAATTGCTTTCTCTCGTGACTTTTCTATATTAAGGTAAAAGATAAAAATATCATTATTTTTACTTGACCAGACTACAGATATTTATCATATTATCCACAAAAAAATGCGTATCTAGGTAGGTACTTCTAAATATGAATATATCACGGGTGCCTTACGGCGCCCGAGACCGCCTAGACGGCCTTGGGGTACCCAGCGAAGGGGTTTTTAATCCCACCTCGTCGTAGCCGTTGGTATGAGTCTACACCCAACAAGTGGCTAGCTCGTCGCGATGTTTGGATAGACTTAATAACCCATCTATAAACAGTTTCAAAAGTTGGTATAGTGTAACTAGGACCGACAGCTTAACGTGCGAGACACTATAGTGGTGTTGTTAAACAAATGTATTTTTTTTAGATTGAAAACTCATTGGTACACACCGGTGTTCGAACCAGGGACCTAAGTGTTTTTAAGTCAAAATCTAACCAACTAGGCCACCACGTATTACCTCTAAAATGAAACCCACTCTTTAATAGGTATAACATGACCTTTTAAAACCTAATAACATTCACATGATCTCATCTGACCGTAAGTTCATCCAGATCGATAGATTTAATTGCGAAGTGAAAGTGGTCCGCCGAGATTCCCAGTTAGCAGAGTTACATACACGAACAAGTGCTACGGTAATACTTGAACTGGATTGTTACAAAACATATTGCCAAATTAATAGCGTTTGCATCTTCTTGAGATAAGAATGATCAAAGTATGTTTTTAACTCGCTTCGCCAATGCAATCTTTTTTTAAACAGATACGTAATGTATTCGTTATTTATTTCAGCTGGAAAACTATTTTTTTTCATTCGGTTATTTATTAGTTTATTACACTATTTTAATTTATTTTTTACTTTAATTAAATGTCCTATATAAATGACAAAAATCTGCAAAACTGGTCGCACGGCTCCATAGTTTTAACCCAATACGTATACCTACCGTATACGTTTTGGGTATACCTTATACGGTATACGTACCTAGTCTCTACTAATTTTTATATAGGTATTGTGCCGTTTAAAGTTATCTGCGTAAATTTAACCAAAATTAGCCGCTTTTTCATCTAAGTAATCGGCTACTTAGATGAAAAGGCTACCTATGGGCGGAACGCCTAAAATCTCACTTTGATAAAATAAATTATAACATATTTTTGTTTAATCTTTAATTGATCTCAGTGAAGATAGTAATTTTTAAATAACGTTTTGGAACTATTATATATGATTTTTGTCTACTTCCCAATTTTTTGGATTTTTGTCTCAGTCCCGTTTTTATTTTTCAATTGGGTCCCGATATTTAGAAATAAAAATTGGCAACACTAGTGGCGATGCAACTCTTATCGCATGCAAACACAGTCAATCCGCCAGTCATGACCAGCCAGAGCACTATCTCTGCTTACCATCATCTCTCTAACTGATAGGCTCAAGAAGAGATACAAGGATAGAGACATTGCTGCATTGGCAAAATCCTATATGATTTGGCGATCTCTACCTATTTTAAATCATACCTACTATACTGATATAAAATCTCTACCTATATAGGAATCTTCTTCTTCTCAAATTTAAGAGCTAGGATCTTGTCGGTGGAGCAACTACCATATAGGAATATACTCATATTAAATATCTACCTATATAAAAGTACTGATATTAAATCTCTACCTTTATAGGTATTTATATTAAATGTCTACCTATTTATGTACCCGTATTAAATCTCTACCTATATAGGAATCTTCTTCTTCTCAAATTTAAGAGCTAGGATCTTGTCGGTGGGCAATCGCCATATAGGAATATACTCATATTAAATATCTACCTATATAAAAGTACTGATATTAAATCTCTACCTTTATAGGTATTTATCTTAAATGTCTACCTATTTATGTACCCGTATTAAAACTCTACCTATATTATACATGTTTTAAATCTCTTAGGAATTTTAATATCTAGGACGGGTTAATCCTCCGCTGGGTATCCTGAGGCCGTTTAAACGGTTGATGGGTTTTATTTATTTAATTTATTAAATCTCTACCTACTTAAGTATATGTACCACCAAGTAACAACTCATTGATAGACACCGGGGTTTGAACCGGGGCCTGTTTTTAAGTCTAAGGTCTAACCAACTTGACCACGTATATAATTTAGGTAGGTACTCATACTAAGTTTAATATAGGTATAAGTACGCATATTTGCTTAGCTAAACTTATAGCTAAAAAAGAATGTAAATATCCATAGTCCTTCATAAAGTTTTCCAGCATTACTATCCAGTGGTGGTAGGAAGCTATTTACCAATCATGGGTCGTGTCGGTGAACGAGGCTTAGACGCGAGTAGCGCGTGTGAGACGGTGAAGTGCGCATCTTGAGAAGCGATACGATCGTGCGTGAACCAGAAAGTGCTATGTGTGTATATTTCAATGTAACCGCAGCATAATGGCAAATACTTACAATTTAAAGTAAGTTTTAATTAAATTATTGAGTTTAAGTTTAGTTTTTCATTAGCTTTTTATAAATATTATAATAAGTCTTTTTTAGTTTTACCTGATGGAATTTTAAATTGTAAACAACGTTAGTAGGGTTAATAATTGTATTATATTATTTATTAACCCTAAAAGAACCCTCATTATTTTAGGGTTAAAGAAATATGCGCTCTGTGTGCTTTATGCTCAGAATTTAAAAACTAAGCGCTTGCGTACGTTATATAATAAAATAATAGATAATATTGATTATTATTATTCTTAATTAATTTAATATAAAATTAAATAAAAGCAATAAAAACTACTTGCAACAATATTTATTCTAAATCGCTGCCAGACGAAAGGGGCCCAAACGGCTGGCTGCGTTACCTCTCTGTATCACCAAGTGTATACGTTGTCCGAGGAACGAGCCAACCCTTTGGCCACTAGATGTTACGTCCAATCGCTTAGCAATTTAATTATAAACTGCATGCGCTCCCGGTCGTCATGCCCCCATGGTCTCAACCCCAAACGGCTCAAATGCATAATACTCCTGTGAGGCTTGAGTATTTGCGCCGTTTGACGTTTTCTGTAGAACAAGCGGCAACGCCAACCTTTTCGAAAGTTCCTGAAAGAATGAGTGTGCAAAAGTATATATCGACGCGTACGTGCATCGATACGTTTGCATACTAAGCACCGCCCACTTTTCCAGGGTACTAAAGTTATTCCATCAGGTCTCTTGCCATCGTTTCGAGATGAAAATATGGGGTTCTAAAACAGGAGGTACGGAGTTTTTGAGACAATGTTCTTAGCTATCCATGGATACTCCGACGGATGCCGGGTCAATCGCGTGGTTGGAAGGCAGAGGAGTGAACTGAATTGTTTCAGACTTGTGACCGCGAAGCAGGGATAAAAGCCGTTCCGAATTTTACTCGCCCTTTTACTGTGTTCATTACCCTCTCTCCAGCCAAATACTATGATACATGATACCAATCGTACATGAATGTGTATTCAGAGCTGGAGCAATACACTTTCCCCATAGTAATTCATTCTGTACTTCCAGAATCAGGCATCTATCTCTAAAGTTAATTAATTTACTACAAGCCAGAAAATTCCGGGAACAAACTCTAAAATACCTACATGGAGTCTCCGTCATAATAACATTCTCAATAAATGCTCGTTGATTGACCAAGTCTGTTTGTTATTTAGTAAAAATTAAAACTGATTGCATTGGTTGCGAAATCTGAACCTTGAGGACATTGTATTAGCGCGTGGGGTCTCAGTTTTATTTTCAATGTTTTCGTATTGGGATAAAAATTGAACATCTTGACGTAATCCACCTTCGCTATATCTCCGACTCGAACATTTATCTCTAATGCTAAATTTATGTATTTATTACAAGCCGGTAAATTTTGCAAACAACTATTCGGACAAACTTCGCTAAAGACGATCGCGAACCTGCCCAGACTCATCTCCATCATAATGTTCTATCATTGACCAAGTTTGTTTGTGATTTAGTCAAATTGAAAGTGATTGTATTGGTTGCGTAGTCTCGTCTCGACCTTGAGGTCATTGTATTGGCACGTGGGAGCTTACTTTTGTTTTCAATGTCCCCGTATTGGGATGAATATTGGACATCCTGACGTAATGCACCTATTCAAGAGACCTTTGCTAGGATTTTAAATTTGGTTAGTTATTTCTCAATGGTCCAGTCTCAATAGGCCTATTTGACAACGGTACAATACAATTGGTTTAAATGTTTAGGCAACAAAAAACTAAAGAGGTTTGTAGTAACGTTAAACTAACAAATCTACACTGTGCAAGAGGTGTAGGCTTAGAAAAATAATTGTGTAGGTATTTAATGTAACGGTAGGGTTGCCAACCGTACTATAATATACTAATATAGTACGTAAAAATACTATATTTTCAAAATCGAAATCTAACAAAAAATCCTCCATTTAAATGCATATACAAAAAAATCTAGTTTGTATATAAATAAATAAGTAACAAACATATAATCGCCTATTTATTGTATTTTTCCATAAAATACTCTTGCCAAAAATCTTCTTTTAGTGTATTTATTTTAAATTAAATTATTTATACATATTTATACATATACTATATTTCGCCAAAAAAATGTTGGCAACCCTAGTAACGGGTCAAACGCAGTACATTAATTTGACTACTTTATTGCACAAATTGAAAGATTTTTTTTCCTTTTTATTAAATCTAGGACAATTAGATAGTGTCCCATATTTTTAAATATAGACTTAAGGACAATAGCGAGACTTTATTTTATAGATATAAATAAACCGACACCACAACAGAGCGTTGGAATGAAAACCAATCATGTATTCTTATTTCCAATCTTAGTCCTTTGTTTTCTCCTATAACAAATCCTCTACAACACAAAAGGAAAGCTGGGGATCCTACTCTGAACTGAAAATATTCATGGGTGTTAGGAAAGTTTTTAGGTTTCTTAGGTATTTATTTTAAAATTCTTCTACAATACGACTAGCATTCATAAGTTAATTACAAAATGTTTTCCAACAGACACTGTATCAAAATCCTATATCTCCTCTGGATCTGTGGGCCGTGTCTCATACGATGCAGCGCATATCCACCTCACCCAACAGTGCTAGAGGTTCGCAGACAAGAAGACCTTCTTCCAGCTGAGCTGAAGAGTCCAGCACTTCACAATCGAAAACTATGGAAGATTTTACCGCTATATAGTCTACCTCATAATGGTGAACGACTTGTAAGTTTTTATTTTATACTGTACAATCATAGATATAAATATCGTCAATGTGTACAATGACCCATGGATTATTTATAAGTTTTTTATTTAATTAATTTATTAAATTTAATTGTGTTTATTCTTGTAAAATAATATTTTACATTATTATTATTATTTATTAGACTTACTCGTAAATATTTAGGTTTATTTATCAAAAATATATGGTCATGGTATAGCACAATTTTACAACACTGCAGATTGTATCAGGCAATTGCTTAGCTTTTTTTACTGGAGCACGCATCTGACTTTGTATCCACCTGATGAGCAGTCCTACAAATCCATGAAATGGGTCGCTAATACATTGTTGTTTACAATGGTGAACGACTTGTAAGTTTTATTTTTATGTAATTTTGTACTGTACAGAGATCCATGGATTATTTATAAGTTTATTTTATTTCATTCTATTTATTTATTTTATTTAATTGTGTTCATTGTTGTAAAATAATATTATACATTATTATTGTTATTATTATTATTTATTAGACTTACTCGTAAATATATAGGTTTATTTATCAAAAATATATGGGTCTATAAATGTATAAAATTATTTTACAACATTGCAGATTGCAGCAAGCAATTGCTTAGTTTATTTTACTGGAGCACGGCATGTGACTTTGTATCTACCTGATGAGCAGTCCTACAAATCCATGAAATAGGTCGCTAATACATTGTTGTTTAACAGCATTGATCGCTCCCACTATGACGGCTAAATGATGCCGTTACAAAATGGACGGTGACAAAGACGAATTGGTATTACGAGCCTATTTAGTATAATTATAGTCTTGCAGTCTTGCGCTGCTTTATCATAAAATTAACTGCCCGTTTTGTAACCGCTCTATGAAAGGAGAATACCACCTCGACAAGAAATCCATGCAATATTCTCTGATAGACTAATAGACTGAAAACACAGACTTAAACCGAAAATGAAAAGGCGCAACCACTAGACTACGAAGGCTGTCAAAAATAAAAGACAGCCTTCACTGTTAAAATAAAAGCTAATATACGAACATATTATGTTAACGTGTCTCCAAACTAGACAGTTTCATAACTATGTTTAGATAGCATAACACTACAAAACAGGTAAACTAGTTGTTATATCGTGCTGTCAACAATTCCTTCCCTCTCTCAAGTTTTGCTTTAAAAGCTATACTGCAAACGTAATTTCTTCGTTTTCATTCAAACTTTTGCAACCATACTGTTTTCCAGTTCTTCAAATTGTATTCTGTTTACCTACTTTCGCCTCGTATACTACTAGATAAAAAACAATTTAGTATGTAACACAAATAGATTAATTATTATTAGTTTTTATATTTTTTCAGTAAGCTATCTTTATATTCTAACTTTAATTTATACTTACGAAATTATTATATTGAATAAGCTTTTATGCAACTTTAAAAAAAAAGAGATTCTCAATTCGATTATTTTAGATTATCAATGGGTTGCCATTAATAAAAATCAGTTATTTGGACATATTTTTTGCCACTCTTTATGTACCTACGATGAGGCGTGAGTTTCTAAGTAAATGGCAACAATATGATCCTTCTGCCAGTAATCAAGTAAACACGTGTTGCACCTGCTATGCTACCAGATATATCTATCGATTCTAGCATTAGTGGCGACTATTCATGGACTGCATAAACTTCTCACTATCTAAGAGTTATGGAGTCACAACTCACATGCCTATTATATATTAAAAAAAAACAATAATGTCGGTCATTCCTGCATTATTTTAATTTGATTTTATAAAGAGGTAAAGTTTGTGAGGTTGGAGGGGATAATCTCTGGAGTAGATCCATGGAGTAACCCGATTTTGAAAATTCTTTAGTGTTAGATAGCCCGTTATCGAGGAAGGCTATAGGCTATATAACATCACGCCAATAGAAGCGGATCATCAATGAAAAATGTTGGAAAAACGGGCAAAATTTGTTCCTTTTGAGCCGTTGCGTAAACAATTAAAGTTACGTAGACGAAAATGCGCGAGTCAGCTAGTATATATATATATTATATTGTTGCAGGTATACCGGAGGCCCTCGGATGAAGTTCCACGAGCTAGTATATTTTCAATGCTCACTCACGCAGGATTTGCAAGGAGACAACCACATTATCACCACAATCAATTAACTCCTAGTCATGATATTTTGGAACCACCGCCATATCCTAGTCAAGATTTTCTTCAATATTTATAGATGCCTATTTACTTATATATAATAAAAATTTAATATAAAATATTTTTAACAGTATGAAACTTTTCATTATGAATATAGTTTTTTTTTAATGCTGCTCTACAAAGTCAAGAATGAAACCCATCAATACATTGTTATTGTATATACCAAAGCTGTTAGGCATTGGTTTCGCCAATTATGCAGTTACTAAATAAGCGGCGAAGAAGTGAATTTGCCTGACGAGTCTACTTCAATATTCTTCCTGCTATATTGTCAAATCAACTGGCAGTTTCGTAACTTCACCCTGAAAGGACAACACCATCATTATTAATCATATTATAATTATGATTATCGTGGAAATAACTATAATTAAGTGTGACATCTGAAAACTCCTGCAATTAGCCAGTTACTAATGTATATAGATAATAACGCGCCAATTTGTATTAGATAGGAGTGCTGGACAAACAGAAACCTCAAAGTAGGTATTGAGGCAACTCATGGGGATTGAGTCCAGCTATTTATCCAGATGATCAAACTACCAATAGCGTGCGAAAAGGTAGAAAAAACTAAAGGTAGTAAAGGATTTGACCAAAACCTAGTGGAGACCTGGGGTTGGTTAGACCTTAGATTTAAAAAGACTTTTTTTTTCAACTTGGCCACGAGTTCAAACCCCGGTGCCAAGAGGTACCAAGAGATTTTAAAGTAAAATTAGACAAGTTTCACATGTGAAAATGTTTATAGATTTGTTATTGAGCCTATCAAAACATATCAACGAGAACAATATATATCGACGAACTGGCCACTTGTTCGGTGTAGACTCAGAATAGAATCTGCTACTATGAGTTGGAAATAAAATCCGAACGCTTGAGTCTTCGATCAACAATATTGTTGATCGAAGTCTTGGGTACATACTCTGAGGCCGTCTGGACGGTCACGTGCTTAGTAGCCTTAGCACAGGCAACCCAAGACGCGACACGGAGTTGCGAGCATACGTCAAAACGGTGCAGCGGTGTGGCGTGACTTTTTGCTAGCACGGGTCACCAAGACAATACTTCAAAGTCGTGCTATAAAGTATTAGTCTTGTTTTCATTCACTCTTCTCAGCATGGCTGCCCAAGATTTAAAGATTTGTCACATATGGCGGGTTTTTCTCACGTTCGGCCTTATATAGGTGGTGAGATAGAAGTCTTGCGTGAAATTGTTTGATTATTTTGGAACAATAGATACCTAAATAGGGAATATTTTTATTATAGGACTAGCTGTGCTCGGGACTTCGTCCGCGTGGAATAGTTATTTTTTTATCATATAAACTTTCATCCCCTATTTTATCCCCTTGGGGGTAGAATTTATCAAAATCCTTTCTTAGCGGATGCCTACGTCATAACATCTACCTGCATGCCAAATTTAGCCCGATCCGTCTAGTGGTTTGGGCTGTGCGTTGATAGATCACTATGTCAGTCAGTCACCTTTGAGTTATATATATTTAGATTATTCTTTAATACATATTTTTTGTGTATCTTGAACCGTTTTCACGGCGCACGCAACGGAAGGCTTCAAAGATGAAATAATTTCTCCCGTTTTTTACACATTTACCACTATATCTTTGCTCCTATTGGTCGTAGCGTGATGTTATATAGCCTATAGCCTTCCTCGATAACTGGACTATCCAACACAAAAATAATTATTCAATTCGAACCAGTAGTTTCGGAGATTAGCGCGTTCAAACAAACAAACAAACAAACAAACAAACAAACTCTTCAGCTTTATAATATTAGTATAGATATATAGTGGGAATTATAGGAACATTGTTATTTATTTATTAATTACAAATATTTCATTAAAGTCTACAATTTATGTCATATTTGCAGTGTCAAGGGGATATCTTAGACATTAAATATTGTTTTTTTATATAGTATTATATAACTAAGTGTATGCTATGATCCGTACCTAAATAGGGAATATTTTTATTATAGGATATATAGTGGGAATTATAGGAACATTGTTATTAATTTATTAATTACAAATATTTCATTAAAGTCTACAATTTATGTCATATTTGCAGTGTCAAGGGGATATCTTAGACATTAAATATTGTTTTTTTATATAGTATTATATAACTAAGTGTATGCTATGATCCGTACCTAAATAGGGAATATTTTTATTATAGGATATATAGTGGGAATTATAGGAACATTGTTATTTATTTATTAATTACAAAAAATTTTTATTAAAGTCTACAATTTATGTCATATTTTCAGTGTCAAGGGGATATCTTAGACATTAAATATTGTTTTTTTATATAGTATTATATAACTAAGTGTATGCTATGATCCATAGAATTTTTTTTTGTAAATATTACCCTACATCCAAATATTAGCACCGCTATCACTAATTATTAGCAGTCGTGTAACCAATTATCAGCACAGAGTCAAAATCAAGTATTGTTTTGAATTTCTGATCTGTTTATTTATAAACTAAAATGTATACTTCTCAAATTACCTATATAGGCTCTTATAAAATAATAAACTATTCCTAGTTTATACTAAACTATTTGGATAGATGTTATAAAGAAAGCAACGATTTCAAATCTTAACCAAATTTTGTTATATGAATCACTAAATTCGACAAACTTACCGGCGAATACTTGATGAAGAGTATTTCAAACGAAAATTTTGCCACTCAAATTTACACGACGATCAACAAGTGACACTGTTAAGATTTGAAATGTATAATGTTGCTAGATTTTAAATTAAGAATCCATTTAAACTTTTCAATAACTTGGTAATTTAGAAACCTACTACTATATTTTAATTTTTCACCGAAGTGCTGATAATTTGGTGCAGTGTCGGCATCTGGATCCGTCACCCTACTTAAATATATCTCATATATATATACATACATACGGTATTGAGGTTGTCGTTAATTAAAAGGTGGGATAATTCTTAATGTAAAAATTATAAATATGCGGAAATCTTTATTAGAGAAATCTAAGTGAGAAAATCTTCCCAGTTAATGAAAAAGTGGCAAAAAATCCCCACTTTTATAAACTCTAGGGAATAATCTTAGTAAGTAGGAAAAATATCCCACTTAAGGAAAAATATTCAGTTTTTAAAAAAGTGGGGAAAATTTCCCACTATATAAAAAAGTAGGAAAAACGTCCCACTTAACAAAAAACTTTTTAACTTAACAAAAAAGGTTTTTCTTATGTGGAGAAAATTAATTCTTTTCAAAGAGTAATATTCTAACTTTTTGAAAAAGTGAGGTAAGTCCCCACCGAATGAAAAGGTGGGGAGAATTCCCACTTAATGAAAAAGTGGGGAAAAAGTCACCTTTTGTAAAAAGTAGGTAAAAAGTCCCACTTTACGAAACTGAGGATTTTTTTTTACAAAGTGGGACAAAATCCCAGTTTTTTATAAAGTGTAATAAGCATTTTCCCACCTTTACATTACCTACTTTTTACAATTCCCGCCTTTCCAAAATTTATTCTTTATCATAATGGTTATTTTCCCCTAGTTCCCACTTTATTTTCGGTAAAATTTTAAAAGATAAACATTGTGTTTTGTTTCTTCTCACGTTGTTGTTTCTGGTCGTTGTCGCGGGCGGCGCAAGAGATTTCCCAATATTCGTACCTCAAGCAAGACCAGACTCATGACAAGACTTGAATGTTGTCTTAAGGTGGCCGTGCTGTGACTGTAGGATAAGACTGATGTGAAAGACTGCCAACGTGACGAGCTCTCAAGTCTTGTCTTGGATGTGGCCGTGCTACGGCTACTGTATAGCACTGTGATGTATTTACCACTATAGCTTGCGTTATGATTATAAAGCTGGGTAAAGATTTGCATTGTAGTATAACGTAACACCTAAATTAATTGTTAAAATATGATATTTTTATGTTTATAATTCACCGTTTAAAAAATAAACAAAGCCTTGTTTTCCCTACGTGTTAATTTGGTGTATAATTTATCCATTTATATACATAATTGCTCATATCATATACCTAATAGTGTCGTAATGTTTATATGAGATTTAATCTCAATTGGAGGTTTATCTATCCGCTAAATCTGCACGCTAATGTCAACTAATAGATTAGCAAAACGGTCACGAAACCGCTAATTGTTATTATGGAAACATTCACTATACCTTGAATCAATCATTAATTCTATTTAGCTTGATATGGCAGTTACGTAAATTCCCTAAAAGTGGTTATTTTATAAAAATGTCTGAGACTTCTTGTAGGAAACTAATTAAGACCTATTGCGCTAATAGTAGTTTTGCTGGTATTCATTACATTGCCGATGGTACCAAGCACTGGTCAGAAAGGTGCGTAAAGTTTATAGATGAGTCAGTCTGTTGCATAATTTACCTCTCGCTTTTAAATGTAAACGTGTTTTACCAAAAAACAACATTTAAATCTTTAGGTATTTGAATCTAAAGTCATAAGTAGATCGATTGACATCTTTTGCATTTAAGAGGAAGGAGCAGACCGTCTATGTGCTAAGAGAGGATTTATTCGTATGGCTGGACATCATTTGTGACAGCATCCTCCTGATTTTTTTTTTTCTATAAGAAAAGTGAACAATAATTCATTTATTATAATTATATTAAGATTCAAGCATTTTTTCAAAGCATCTTTGTCCATAAAATAAAGATTTATAAAGACTAGGTATTACTTGACTAGACTTAGATTACGTATTAAACAGTAGTTATGAATTATCTTTCCAATAAATAGTAGATAGACACTATTTTCTTGAAAATTATAACAGAATTTCCAATGCTACTCAATCTTTAGTAAATATTTCCAATACCTACTACATTTTATAATTTATTATTGCATAAGCAACAATAATATTTTTCTCAGAATATTCTGGTTGGTAATAATTATCCTATGCTGGTACGGAGCTACAGTATTAGTCATAGCAGCATTTGAAGCGTTTCGGACAAGCCCAATAAGTTTCGGCGTGGAGACCACCTACATAGACTGGAATACATCCTTCCCAGCGGTAGCAGTGTGTGAATTCAATAATCTTCAAAGAGTTTATAATGTTTCTGATACGTGAGTTAAAACAGTATTTTCAAATTGTTGTTACTATATTTTTACAATTTATTATAATCAAAATTGATATAATAACTACAAAGCAACATACATGGTGAATTTTAAAGCTGGTACTTTGGGCTAATATGAGGCTATACAGTTGAAACAAACAACTTTTCCCATGAAACCATGTATCGCAAATGAAAAAAAATCTTCGCTTCCCCATACAATTTGGTCATTTTAACATTAGTAATATGTAGAAGGCATTTTTTTTTTCATTTGCGACACATAGTTCCATGGGAAAAGTTGTTCGATTTGATCAGTAGAGCTTAGTATAAACTTTTAAAGTCACCATGTATATTTCAAAAACGCTATCGTATGATAATAAAATTCATGGTAGGCCTATGTTCTATATGGCAAAAGTGACCAGCCCAGTGCCACTTCATTTGTTGCATTGATTTGGCTGTGGAATCTTGCTTTAATTGAAAAAAAGAGTCGTTAGGGAAGATCTGATTCCTTTATTTTTATATGAAAGCATTACACAGATTGTTAACATAAATGACATATAAAATATATATAGTGACAACATTGTGGTTATTTATTTACTTCTCCTAATTTATATTTTAGAATCTGGCCCCTAGACCATGCCGTGGATCTAGAAGAGGTTCTTAAGGAACTGGCTTACTTTCGAGGCACTACCTACTACACGCTCTCCTTCTGCAATAAGCCTAATGCCAATGAACTATGTCCTAAGTCCAACTTTAGCTACTACGCCAACTTGGTTAGAAGCGACTGTCGTTCGACCCTGGTCAACTGCTCTTATGTTGACTGGCACTTCGACTGCTGCGAATACTTCCTTCCTATTGAAACTGATGTGGGGAAATGTTTTATTCTTAACTCTGTACAGACAGAGTTAGTTTTAAAGTTATATTTATCTTTAGTTTCGCCTTTTTGCTTGTTGCTTTTGAAAGGACTACAATAGGTACTTCGAACATAAGCGAATGCCGTGTGGCATTCAGACCCGATGGATAGTGTTCAGAATTAAATAATATAATAATAATAATATTAATAAAAAAAATGAAGAATAATAAGTAACAAAGGTACTAACTAGTGCTGTCATTGCTATTTCAATTATAAAATTTATATTCATCATCTAGATGGATTTAAAAAATAATGTAATTTTTATAGGACTCAAAACAGATTTAATATGGTAAGCAACAACAAAAATCAAGTAAAGAGTTCAATAAAAATGGATATTTTGGTTCCAGCAAGGGTGAGTATGTTTATTATACTTAATGCACAAATATATAATATGCCCTTTGTAAAGCGCCATTAAAGAGTTTTTTTTACTTTATCTTAAGGCTTACGTAATAGGAGATGATGAAATTCCTGCCGTGACCACTGTGCAATCTTCTACTGTCAAAATAGAATATGGTGTATTCTACAGGTTTGTCAGGATACAATTTTATTGTTTATTCTCTTGATAATTAGGTAAGTACTAAGTACTACATCAATCATTAAATGAATTAGCTCAAAATCTATACTCAACTAGTTCTACAAACGTTGTGCTGGCCTATCAACTAAAAGATTTGATGAGTCAGCAAATTAATCATAATAATATAGACTGTAGATATTTATAATATAGACTGTAGATATTTATAAAATAAACTTACTAGGTATTTGAGGGTGGCTATTTTAGACAAAAGATTTGTTTGGCCATAGGTACAATGCCGCTAGAGCATCTTGGTACGGACAGATTACAGATATTCCTTCATGTTGTAACAATTGCATTTATTAAATAGATAATTTTGTATTTTTTGTAGAAGACGCATATCACTAAGAAATATAGAGAACGACCCTTTAGTAGTGCAAACAACTCCTGAGCAAAGGGCATGTCGTTTTCGATCTGAAAATGATGACGGAGTCTATCCGTACTATTCGTACAGCGCCTGCACCATCCATTGCCGCAAGAAAGCTCAGATTGAAGTATGCGGATGCAATGATCACTTTATGCCAGGAGCCAGTAAGTTTTTAGCATGTATTGCACAATATTCCTAATTTATGGATTTTGTACGTGAGAAGTTGAGGACTACAGTGGCAGCTCATTTTACAACCAAGTTAAATATCAAACCGTGCTTAGGTAGTTTGCAGCGAGCCTTAATTTACTGGAGACATATGTCTTAGTTGGGCCGCGCCTTTTTGGTATTTTATTATTATTTTAATATCGTCTCCATTTGCAACTTAACTGCAATTCAATTCAAATTATTTATTTCATGGAAATCTTATTTATGAACAGTCAAAAAAAATGTTTAATAATGAGGTCTAGAGTGCTTTTGATAAGATTGCTATATATATAATCAGCAATAGAACATCGATTATTTTTAATTAGCTTGATTTAGATATTATAGCTATATATACACCACTTCCTTAAATGACTGCCATTAACCATCACGAGCAAAGAAATTGCTCTTATCTTGCTCTATAATTCATTACAATGTACTTTTGTCTAAAGCATATGGAAATGTGTATATTAATTCCTTGTAGAAGAAGAGGAAAGATGCAACATGAGCGGCCTGGTGTGCCTGAACCAACACTACAGCATGTTGTCAGTGCTTCGTCCGCACTGGGCTAACCGTCCAGGACTTGTCTGCGACTGTCTGCCATCCTGCACCGAGACTGAAGTCAGTGTTGTGACCGATGAGAAAAAACTGTTAGTTGTATTTTATCTCTTCAATAATATTTTTATCTAACAAATATTTTTTTATTATTAAAAATTAACCAGCCAGCAGACAAAAGAAGGATAAATAATCCTGTGTTAAATTAGTCATTAAAATATATTGTAGTGTCGCCGAAAATGTATCTAAAGCAGTCCCCAATAACATCAGAAGAGTTTAGGGAGCATTTATTTTATCCCAAGTACAGTATAAAAGCTCTGTTATAGTCCTCAATGACACAAGTAATTTTAGGAAGCTCTAATTTCTTCCTATCCCCAATAAATTTAGTATAGTTTTAAAGAACTCTACATTCGTCTAATTACCAATGGCATAATTATAGACTCTATTATACCTGTCCTCAATGACATCAGAAGAGTTTTAGAGACCACTATGTTCATGTTCATGGCGGGCTCGTTTTCCGCAATTAGCCAAGAGATTAGGCCTTTTTGCATGAGTCGGCTGACTATTCTAGCCAGCCCAGCTCCTTCCAGAAGGCGACAAGAAGTCCGGGTCTTCCGCAGGCCCCAAGAAGCGACCTCGGTATTCCGAGGATTTTCGCCCGTTGTAAAGCCACCCCGGTGCAATGAAGCAGCACATGGGTGGGTGTTTCTTCCGTTTCCATGCAACCTCTACATAGAGGGCTGTTGGTGATACCTAAAATTGTAAGGTGCCTGTTTAATGGAAAGTGTCCGATAAGTATACCCACCACCATACGAAGGTTACCTCTCTTGAGATTGAGCCGGTTCCGAGCTAGGCGTGGGCTAGGTTTGGTGACCGCCTCTCTGGCCTACCTGCAGTTTTGTAAGTTAGCCCAATACTTACAGTGATGGTTGAAGGTATTGTCGCGTAGCCAACTTTTCAACAGATTAAAAGATAAAGGTACATACGGTTTGGGTCCTACCGGTATTGTAGCCGAACCTCTTTTCGCCAGTTTGTCAGCCGCGTCGTTACCGAGGGAGTTGTTGTGTCCCTTTATCCACTGGAGAGTGACCCTGTTACCAACTAATATAGTCTCCAGTGCGTAGTGGCATTGTTTTACCAGACGTGAGTTCATCTGTTTGTAGAGACCACTATATTTGTTTTCTAAAAAATCTGACTACAATAGTCCTATCCTCAATGAAACTTCAAGTAGTTTTAGAAGACTCTGCTTTTGTCCTATCCCCAGTAGCATTAGTATAATTTTAAAGAACTCAACATTCGTCTAATACCCAATTTATATTCTACATTATTAATTACGGTCTAAACATTTAATTATAGTCTATATTCTTCCTGTCCCCAATGATATCTGTAGTTTTAGGGAAATATAAATTGGGCTTATTCTCTTATTATAGCATCATTATAGTATACATTATTCCTGTCTCCAGTGACATCAGAAGTCAAAGAACTCCCATTGGCATTATTATAGTCTACATTATACCTGTCCCTAATCATATCAGCAGTTTTAGAGAAGTCTATATTTGGATTATTCCCAATAGCATCATTCATTATAATATTACTAACCCCAATGGAAAAAGTTGCTTTTAGAGCTTATTTAATTGGTATTTGGCTTATTCCCAATTGTATTATCAGTGACAAGAGGTAAATAACTCTACATTCGTCCATTTCTCAATGACGTTGCTGGTACCTTCTCCTATAGACTAGCTAGCTAATATAAAGGTTAGGTTATCGATGCATAAATATCACTTTCTCTAAAACCTGATAATGCCTGTTTTATTCCACAGCTATCGTTCTAAGAGGGCAAAATTGGAACTGGTACTTGATTTTCTGCCAACAGAAAGATACAAACGAAATGTTATTAGAAGTCGATTAGATTTAGTTGGTGAGTACCTTGCCTTAAATAATATAAATATGATAATCGAAATAGGTACTAGTAGTAAAGCATATTTAATCTTATAACTGGAGAACATTTTTTTGTTAACATAGATCTTTGATCTGCTTCTGATGGTACAATATTCATGAAATGTGATTGATGATTGAAAAAAAAAGACAAGTGCCTACAATTCTAGAATTTCTTATTTTGTACTATTGTGTTTTATATTTAGTATAACACCTGAAGTAATACTTATATATATTTAGTTTCAGTGGGTGGCACGATTGGACTCTTCGTCGGTGCCAGTCTTCTGAGCTTCGTAGAGCTGATATTCTATTTCACCGTGCGATTCTGCTTCAATCACTGGATCCAGCACAAAAGGCGACAACAAATAATAATGAAGCGCCAAAATGAAATCACATTACAAATACAAAATCAAAAGCCAATCAAAAATCATAAATATTATCGTCGTTATACTCGCAATCCTATTTTAAATAGACTTTAATCTAGGCAATAGTTTCCTTGTAGTACGAGACGAGACGTCTATTATTAATGACTATTCTTATTATTAACTCCACTTAACTTTTTAAAAATGATTACTTTTATTTTGTTTATTTAATCACTTACTTTATTGCTATATATTTTTCGTTTATGCCTAGATCGAAAATAAAAACTAGGAAATGCACGAAACATTTCCTAGTTTTTATTCGATAAAATTTCCTTTTTGTTAATTTAAATTTTTGTCATTGATTTGTGCAATTAGTCCTTTTAGAACTATGAAGTTCATTTGTTAATAAATATTTACATAAATAAATAGCGTATAGTTAATACATCTAATTGTAAAAAAAAATATTACTTCATTAAAATTAAGGTAAGTTTAGGAGGTATTCGTCCTATAGGCGATAGAACTGCTAGACCGGCAAAGAGTGGTAGAGTTCCGAAAACGCCAGCGGCATTACCCCTTTGAATTACCAGGCTTATTTTTTGAAGAAAGAAAGATCCGGCGCGCCGTTCTCCGGTCTTTTCCTTCAAGATTTTAGAAATACATTGTCTAAAAACTTTGGCACCGGGGGACCACACGCCGAAACTTTCCACTGCAGAATCTAGGAATTCAAAGGAGCTCAAAACACTGGCGTACTTGGCCAGCTTTAAGTTTTCAGCCTGTACCGCGGCTGTCCCTGCTTATGAATAGAACTGCACGTGTGTTATTGCATCTATAAATATTTTTATACATAAGAGCACGGCTATATTTTTGTACCTCTGACGACCGACATCATGACTTGGGACGACTAATTTTTTTTTTGGGACCTGAGGGCCTCAGATCGCTTTATTTTTGGGAACAGGATTGAATAAAACTATCCTATTGGTTGTTGCTCACGTATACGTAAATTAATACGTTACGTTTCTAAAATGCGCAAACTCATGGTAGAGCCTCTGTACCTATGTGATGGTAAGCAGACTTATAGTCTACAAATGGCGACAAACATTTAATTTGCTCCTATTGAATTTTAAATGTTGTCAGGATCTGTGCTGTGGTATTGTATTGGAACTGCAGAGAATATCTTAACCAGTAAGATGCACACGTTAGTGGTGGTTCTCTACAGATTTTAATGATTTTACCTAAAAATAACATTTTTTTTATGGTTGACGCCAACTTCAAAAGTAGTATACAAATTTTCGTTATTTTATACTTTTTAGTAGGTTGAAATCGGTTATTTATTTAAAAGTTAACTTTATCTATTAAGTAAGTACCTACTAGTTAAGTTTAACTATCATATTTATTAAAAAGTTTTTATATTTCTTTACTAACCTACATTTATTGTAGGTTAATAGGATTAAGTAAATTAGGCAACACCAGAAATAATTTAGCAAAGTGTAGTAAAATGATTAATAGAGTGCAGTAAACTCTACTTGCAGTCGTCTACATGAACCGGAAGTCTATAATTTAGAGATGATTCATGCTGTACACTATTACACTCATGCGTCTAACTTGCTTATAAAGTATACTTTTTAGTTTAATACATTAGATTTATATAAATTAACCAAATAAATAAAAAATCTGTAAAATAATAAAATTACTTTGAAATCCAAAAGGGCAAATATTTTGGGTACTATTGGAAATACGCCTGGACTCTGAGATTTATAATTGATTTTAAATTAAATTTTTAATTGTTTTTTTTTTATTGGAGCACGGCATGTGACTTAGTATCTGCCTGGTGGTGAGCAGACCTACAAATTCCATGAATGGGATCGATGAATTATTCTTAAACAACATTGATCACTTTCACTATGCCGGCTAAATGATGCGATTACGAAATGGGCGAAGACGAATTGCATTTCACTGCCTTATCGTCAATACAACCACCCATTTCGTAATTGCATCCTGAAAGGAGACTACCACCTCGATAAGAAATCGATACAGTAAACTCCTGAAAATCGATGAACCCACAGACTGAAACGAAAACATGACTAGGTCACTTGATGGTTTTGCATATGTATTAAATTTTTGAGTAAATAAATAACACAAAGCTTAATTAAAGATTGTTTAAATTATAATTAAAGTACATACTAATAATACTCTAAAGATCGTTTTACGAAAGAATTCATTGGGACGGGGCGCTGGACGGGGCGCTCTGCGGTAAATATTTTATTTACCCTCAATTTATTAGTTCCACTTATTACTGCGGGAGTTCTTCGGTCGTTAAACGGGCTATAAATAAAATATATTTGGTCAAATGTTGACAGTCGGTAACGTTCCTATTTTGGTGGCGGTATTGCCACGCTGAATGGTAATGGCCCATTTTTGTCCAGCCCTCAGGTCACCAGATTTGAAGTCCGAGACTGTTGCTGCACTTGGCCGCGACGGCCAAAATGTTTAGACCCCAAGTGGCTCATATATGTAACCGTTACTGATAGTTTGAATATTGGAGCACGGCTGATGTGATTTTGTATCCACCTGGTGGTAAGCAGACCTACAACCTCCATAAATGGGGCCGATCAACGCATTGTTGTTTAACTGATTGATCGCCCCCACCATATCGGGTAAAACAAATACCGCCCGCTTTGCAACAGCACCATAAAAGGAGCGTAATAAGAAATGTATGTAATATCACAGAAGATATAATAGTACAAGGTAAATATAATAATAGTATAAGGTAATATGTAAAAACATTCAAGTTGTTTTTTTTATACGGAGATTCAAAGTTTTTATATTTCTTTACTAACCTACATACCCGCGGTGGCCGAGTTGGTTAGACCTTGGATTTAAAAAAAAATACTAAGTTCCCTGGTTCGAATCCCGGTGTGTACCAATGAGTTTTTAATTTAAAAATTATGTACATTTGTTTAACAACACAACTAAAGTGTCTCGGAGAGCACGTTAATCTGTGGGTCCCGGTTTCACTATACCAACTTATGAAACCGTTTATAGATGGGTTATTGAGTCTATTCTAAACATCGCGACGAGCTAGCCACTTGTTCGATGTAGATTCATACCATCGGCAACGACGAGGTGGGATTAAAAACCCCTCCGCTGGGTACCCTGAGGTCGTCTAGACGGTCTCGGGCGCCGTAAGGCACCCGTGATGATATATATATATACGGAGATTCAAAGAAAAATTAGGAATTAGAAGTAATTATTTGTCTTCACACATAGTGGGTAGGCCAACGAATGCTTCTTCACAATCTCTATATATTAATTTTTCCTTGTCAATAGTATATATATTTCGGCATAGGTAATAAAATAAATTTAAAGATATAAATATTTTATTCCGAGAATTATCTAAATCTACTTCTATACTTTTACGAATATGCAATGCATACCTACACAAACTTGTATAACTAAATTTTATAAAATGAAGGTAAAATAATTTTATGATTTAAAATTACAAACAATATTTAAAAACTATCTTAACAAATATTATACGAGTTTAAGAAAGCAATAAAAAAAATCAAAAATATTTAAGCTTTTATATAAAAACTGAGAACATTTAATTAATTAAGTATAGGTATCAAAGTAACATTAATAAATTACACTTTTTATTCTAATAAACTCGCGGTTACAATCATGCGATTTTTTTATACACATTTAAATTAACTGCCCGTTTCGTAAACGCACCCTCAAAGGAGACTACCACCTCAAAAGGAAATCGATGCAATAGTCTCCTGAAAACTGATAAACCCAGACAGGTTATAACTGAAACATATCCAGATTAAAGAATTAATTACATATAATAAAATCGTAGACCCTCCGTGTCTGTACATTAAAATCAATGCAAAAAAGTAACTAACAGACGCTAGTAATAGAAAAAAGAAATAGTACATTGTTCACCGAGGGGAGAAAGTCACCGATTACTAACGAGGGCGAAGTTTGAGGCCCGACGCGAAGCGGAGGGCCTTAATTCGCTCGAGTTAGGAATCGCACTTTCTCGCCGAGTGATACATAGTGCTTTATACTACACCTACGAGGAAAATAAAAAATAAAATCTCTATTAATTAAAGTTTATATTAAAATTATTACAGTTGTTAAAACTTAATAAATCAAAAATGCAAAGAAAGTAAACAGCCAATAAACCAATACTTTTATTTTATTTTATTTTGATTAAAATTTCGTACTTGTAAAAAAAAACTAGGCTGTATGGCTTTGAACCCTTGCCTTTCCTAATTTGGAAGAATTGAAGAAAAAAAATTAAAAAAAAACTAGCACGTTAACAATGAATTTTCATATACTTTTTCCTCCCGCTTAAGCACGTTAACAATGGATTTTCATACACTTTTTCCTCCCGCATATTTGTACGACTACAAAGACGTACTTTCTGACCTATTCTTACGCAAGTAAGAACCTACTTTCCGAGCAGGTGTAGTATAAAATATATTAATTATTTTGCCGGTTTGTATGGTTGTGCGCATGACGTTAACTCACACACTGCACGGCAAGCCAAGACAAGAGATAAAGTCACAGCGGATGTAAAACAAAACTTTTTTTTATATCACCCAATCAAGTGCAACTTTGCAGCGCTCTGATTGGACTTTTGACATTGGTTTGCGACTTTATTTTTTTTTTTTTTTTTTTTTTTTTTTATTTATTCGTGGAAATATCAACAGCGATTCACAAATTCAAAAATACAAACATATATAAAATATTACAAATGGCCGATAATAGAATTTCACAAATATTACAAAAAAATTAGAACATAGCTCATACTGATTAGAAGATGTGAGTGCATGTGACTTATTGTGTGTGCGTGTGTGTGTGTGTGTGTGTATGAGTGTGTAGCATATACTATTGCATATACTATTGCGTCAGCCGCAATATAAGGACTCCAACCGTCCCGCCACAGCTCCCCTGAAAGCTTGCTTACTACCAGAGTAAATATCAATATCGATAAAACTGTCATTGTATAGTCTGGCTATTCTTGACAATGTCGAATTTTGTGCATAGTTGGTGGAGCAGTAAGGCGTGCTAAATAGTGCTCGGGCAGTCACACGGGTTCGTCGACACGGTGTTCTGATCGTTATTTGCCTAACCAATTCGGGACAGTCCAACCTTCCATTAACCAGGTCAAAGAAAAACACCATGTCGAGTAGTTGTCGCCTTAACTCTAGAGGTAGAAGGCAGTGTTTTCTACATGAATCATAATAATTACTACCCTTAAACCTTACTCTATAGTTTAGGTGTTTTAGGAAGACGGACTGTATGTGTTCGATTTTATCTTTGTAAACGGTATATTGGGGTGACCAAATACTACTGGCATACTCAAGGACACTCCTAACATAGGCATAATAGACTATTTTTATGCAGTGGGTGTCAGTGAAAGGAGAACACACCCTCGTTACGAACCCCAAGTTCCTATAAGCCTTGTTGACGATGGCATCTATATGTTGATCTAAGATCAATTTAGAATCAAGATTCACACCCAGGTCGCGTATCATATCTACCTTTTGAATAGTTGTGCCACCGATATTATAAATAAAATTTATTATACTCTTGTTTCGAGTAAAGGTGATATGAGCGCACTTAGAAACATTTACGTTAATTCTATTATTGTTATAATATTTATTTAAAGAGTCCAGATCCCGTTGAAGTCTGAAGCAATCATCAATACTATTTATTTTTAAAAATATCTTCGTATCATCGGCATACATAAGGTACTCTGAACTGTGGACAACTTTGTAAATATCGTATAAATACGCATTATAAAACAGCGGACCTAGATGTGAACCCTGAGGGACTCCAGAAGGAATTCGGACGACATCTGATCTGTAACTGCCCATGCAAACTCTCTGAGACCTATTGCACAAATAAGAGCAAACCCAACGATATAAGTTGCCACGAATGCCTAGTGTTTGTAATTTATGCAGCAGGATGGTGTGATCTACCGTGTCGAAAGCTTTTTCAAAGTCAGTGTAGATCACATCAACCTGACTACGCTTATCCATAGAATCGGTTACAAATGAGATGAACTCCGCAAGATTTGTGAGAGTAGAACGGCCCTTCACAAATCCATGCTGTGCCGACGGTATACCCCTGACTATAATGGCATATATATTATTATAAACAAGTTTCTCAAGAACCTTACTAAAAATATTCAAAATGGAAATAGGGCGGTAATTAATTATATTTGTTTTTAAGCCTTTCTTATGAATGGGAACGATATTTGCCTCTTTCCAAATTTGCGGAAAAACCCCCTCATTCAATGACCTGTTAAATAAAATTGATAAAGGAGCACAAAGTTCACCAGCGCACTCACGAATGAAAAACGGTGTTATGCCATCGCTTCCAGGTCCACCTGATATATCTAGGGTCTGCAAAATGTCCAACACTTGCCCCTCATTAACACTAAGCTTATTAATAATATCGTCTGAGTCACAAAAAGGGGGCGCCATATTCATAGATGTATACTGAACAGCTGGCTCAGAGAAAACACTCGCAAAAAAGTTATTAAAACTGTCACATATACTCTGGCCTTCGGTAAAAGTGTCACCATCGCAAACAAATTGACAAGGATATCCAGTACCACCTTTACGAGATTTAACAAACGACCATAGCCTTTTAGGGTTAGGTTATATCTTGACTTGGCTTGGCCGTGCTACGGGTGCAGGATTCAAAATTAAATTACTGAAAAATAAACTTATTGGGAGTAACATTTAGCGTATATTTGATCAAATTCGATCTACAGACACAAAAGTTTTTTTTTTAATTTAGTTAGTATAAACCTCATAGCACGTGCGGTATCGAGTAACGCGAGCCAATTGCGAAGAGTTTTTTTTTTTCATTACAATAAATAACACGCACACGTAGTTAAGGGCACCAGCTAATTATAAATAAAATGAAATCATAATAAGCCGAGTTTTCAAAAATTAGTAGTCATATAAGCTCAGTGCCTTCTCATTTGCCACCATCGCGTGCAGGGCCCATGCGCATGAAATCTTCTATACCTCATGCAGTGATACTGTGGAACTTGGCGCATCCGACGTAGGGCTTCCATCTGAAAATTTTAATCCTATATTAGATGAGATGGTACCGCCCAAATAAAGTTTGAGGACTCTACAAATCTCTGTAATAAACCAGTATTATTGCGCGCTTTTGAGTAATAACAAGAAATACACCCTTTCCGTCCTTTCTAAAAAAAAACGATATGGTCCACTTTCTCAACTCGTCTACTTTCCTAGCTCGTTCACTTATCTATTTGTCCGCAAAGTTTTTTTTTTATTTACAATATGTGTATAATACGTCTACAATATCTTCGGGTCTCCTAAAAAAATGATGAATCAACAGACTGTTCCTATAGCAAAATATCTAATCTCCTGAAATCCGCGATTTAGAATCACCTTCTAACCTACAATTTTTTTGTAATAATAACAATCTCTTATTATTTAAAATTCCAAACCACTGGATCTTAAAACAATTATTTTAAGCCCTGAAAACCAGTAAACCCGGAAAATCGGTAAAACTGTTAAAATTTAATTCAAATGTTATTAAAAGTAACCCACACTTTCCTGTTAATAAAAATCGTAAAAGCTTTTCAAAACTAATTCGAATGCAACCTGAAAATATAAAAAGCTAAAATGGACGAGATAGAAAAGTGGACAACTTAGGAAGGAGACTTCATAGGAAAGTGGTTAAACCTTTATTTTTTATATTTTATTATTTTAATAAATTTTTTGGTGGTATGATTTTCTACGTTCATACTATTCTATATATAATATATAAAGCCGCTTCTCGCGTCTGTACGCTTATATCTTCTAAACTACGCAACGGATTTTGATGCGGTTCTCACTATTATTTAGGTAATCTCTTCCGGAAGGTTTACAATGTAGTACTGTGAATACTGTGATACATATAAGTAGTAAACAAAGCCGGGCAGGTCGCTAGATTTATATAAACATATAAATTTTATCGTATTTCAATATTTTAACCTACCTTATATAGGTATATTGTTGCTGTTTCTATTGCTAGCGCGAGAAAGAGTTACAGCACAACTCCTACTCAAGATAGCCTCAAACCCTAGCAAACAAAAAATACCTAACAGTAATACATTAAAAAAGGTACTCACATAGTCAATTTTCTTTCCATAATAGGGATAACTATCAATCGCCTGCCAAGTAGAAGCAACTAACAAAATCACTAAGATGATATAATAGCTTTTCATCTTTAATTCTTATATGGAACTGTTGCAATGTGGAATATCTAAATGGGAATGACGTGGACAGCGAGTCTGCTAACTAATGGACCGGCCACCATTCATACTGGGACGGACACGACGCCCACTTGCTTTCTTCCAGTCACAACAGAATATTATTGTCCCTTTACAAATGGTTGTGAATGCACGGGATGGCGAATAGCGACAGTTTACAATACAATATAGGTATATTGTAAGATCTGTGTTGTGTATAGTGTTAGTTGAAGTTATACTATTTCAAAGGGTGTTAAGGCTCAATTTACATTAACACTATTTAGTGTACAAAAGGAGATAATATTTAGCTTTATGTTGAATACAAATTAAGAAACATAAGCTCTAAGTAATTATACTTGTACTATTATTTCTTCTGTGGTATTTACTTATCAAAGTGTTCATAGATATAAAGTAAGTAGATATTTTTTAAATGCTTTTACATAGCTAAATATATTTATCAGCCAAAAACCTTAGCTGTAAAGTTTAAAAGCATTTAAAAAAATACCAGTAGCGGATCCAGGTGGGGAGCACCCCTGCTCCGATGATATTGGACTCACACCACAAATGGACTCTTGCCACAAATGGGCAGTATTGGTTAGAAAATTAGGTAAATGGAAATGTGGGAACTTAATTTTCTACCAATCTGTGCTGAAATCATTTAAAAAAATATAATAGAAAATTATTATAAAATGGTTAATCATTTCAGCATTATTATAATTTTATATATTATTTTATTTTTATAATATAAAATTAATTTGTAATTAAGGTTATAAAAAGTTATATTTTTAAATATAATAAAATATTATATTTTATACGTAAAATGGGGCCACTACAGATGCAGTCCACAAACCCTAAATGCGGCGCTGAATGGGTTATCATAAATATCAATTTAACGAACATTAAGTTTTTTTTTTTTGGTTAATTTTGAGGTTTGTTATTCCCCAGCCATTTTTCAAGAGCCCATTTTCTTGGAATTATGCCAAAGTGCATTGAATCATCATGTTTAATTGGTGCCGGTCTTGTGACTGTTCACTTGGTGCCATTATTCAGAATAACCAGAATTAACTGGTTCCTGTAACACCTAGAAAAGAACCAGCGATGTATGTGTATCATTTTCAATGTGTGTTTTAGTTTCAAATTTAATTTACTTGGAAAAAAAACAGTAAAAAAATAAAACACAAGAGTCAAAAGTAATTTTATTCGCCGCATACCTACTCCTAGATTTAAAATGCATCCAGCGCACGGGGAAATTATATTGGATAGGCAAAGATGGATAGATACCAAAAATATGGGAATATTGCAGGAGAAAGCAAATGTTCGAGAAAATATAAATAGAAGAAATTTCCCACCTACTCGTAATGGGACCAATTTTTATTTTATGTAAAACTATTAATATTAATGTTGAATGTTGTGTGTGTAATATTGAAAAAATAAATATACGCATCACGGGTGCTTTACGGCGCCCGAGACCGTCTAGACGGTCTTAGAGTACCCAGCCGTAAAAGGGATTGACTCGTCGTAGCCGATATATGAGTCGATACTAGTGGTGTTGTTAAACAAATGTTTTGTTTAACAACACCACAGTAGTTTTTGAGGTCTTCATGCATGCAGACAGACATATACTTATACCTACTGATACCAGGGCGGTTATTGGTTTATACATAGTACAATCGGACTGATTTTCAGTACAAACTTTTAACAACGCAGCATGAGTATTTTTCTATTGGTCCTTCGAGACGGATCGTAAAATAATTACCAATACCTTTGTATTAAGGGTCAATTTACTTTAAAAACGTACACTTTACCTTGCCGTTGACTGTACCTATTATAGTATCCTTCGATATCTATAGGTTATGTTATTGACATCTATTATATAGCTACCTGTAGTAATGCTGAGACGAGCTGACGCCATTGAAAAGAATGTAGATAAGTCGTCAAGAAACCTTACAACATAATCAATAGGAAGACCAGAAATTGTTACTGTACCTACAAATCACAACTTATGTTTTTCTTTATTGGAGCGCATCATGTGATTTGCATCTGCATGATGGTAAGCAAATTGCGTTTAAGAAACAAATTTATACCCGATGTAGATTCGAGTCGCTATTATAAATTACAACATCACAATATTATTATATACTATTATTAATAGTGTATTTTTTTCCTTAAAGAATTTCGTTTTCAGGAAAAAATTACGTTAACGTCAAATTAGCATCTCGACAAAATAATATCGATACAGTAGTCTCCTAATAGAGGTAGGTACAGTCAACGACAAGGTAATGGAGTATATAGAGAGCATGGCGGTATACATGGGGAATACATGCACTCTAAGCCTTTGTATTAAGGGTCAATTTACTTTAAAAACGTATACTTTACCTTGCCGTTGACTGTACCTATTATAGTATCATTATTCATGTATTTTTTTGTATACATATTCATGTATTTATAAAATAGATTTAGTTTTATCCACTTTACGCAACAGAACTGTTACGATAATATTCTACAAAGAAACGTGCAAATAAAATTCCAAAATAAGTAAGAGAACGACTCTATTCAGAAACGATCCTATAAATAAACTAATTAAGCTCCTAGTATTGAAACTATATTGGTATGTTAAATTTTGTTTTATATTACCTATTGATATAGCTTGATCGTTTGAGACGGGGATCATTGTCCTGCGTAATACAGGGCGACCTAGCAAGGGGACAGGGAACCAAACCTTCAAACACATACTCGTACCTACCTACAATTTTGTTATCAATGTGTTTTGATGTGCATTTTTAATAGTAGGTACTTATGTATTTTGTTTATTATCAATAAACATATTTTTAATTTTAAGTACGTTTTTCTGCACAATTTGCCTTCATCGTTATTTCTGGTACAGCCTAATAGTAGCTTGGATCTTAGTTAGTGACAGGACAATATGTTAGAAATCTCCGACATTTTTTTATTATTTCAATAAACTTATAAATGCATCAATCATACATGAAACTGTAACTGACGCATTTACTTTTACTTTTTTTTCTTATTTTTGGCTTATTTTTACCCTTATTTTTAACAATTAACACCGGTATTCATAAAAACTTATTGAGCCCTTGAAGAACACATTAGTTATAGAATGTTTTTCTCCTTTTTTACAAACAAAAATAAATATGCGTAAAAGAGACAAAACCTACTAACTAAAATGTTGTTAAAGAATAAGTTTCTATGAGTAAGGCCATAAATCTCAAACCGCAACCACGCCGGAGCTTACCGTTGCTATTATCTGAAATTATTAAATAAAATTGATTTTATTATATCTAATTTAGAAGACCTACCTACGGCTTGTAAACGTGTTCTATATCTATCAGCATACCCCGAGCTTTGGTCACCCCACTAAGGCTCGGCTACCTATCGATTTTCTTCGAACAAAAGAGACGGAATACATAGTCTCCTCTCCTCGATAACTGCAACCAAGCGATGAAAAACTCCTCCGTTTACACCGGTCGCTTATATTTTAATATCAAAACAATGTTTATTTAAACTATATTAAGTATAACAAAGTGCTTTCTGAATAGGTTTTTTTAAGTTGTAACAGTTGTGTTTTTTTACCCAGAACATGTCGAAGTTTAAAATAAGCTGTAAAAAGGTAAGTTACATCATAATACTTACATTGATTGTTCAATGCTGAATAATGAAGTAAAAAACTTAAAATTATATATGTACATAGTAATACTAATAAACACTCGTTAGAGAGTAATAGTATGTTGTTTGTCTATTAGAGTACTGTTTTAACAGCCAGATGTGAAAAACTATTGGTTACTTATTAGTAAATACAAATCATATGTAGCTGTATTAATTACGTTTATTACAGGTAATATAATATTACCTATAAGCCGTGTAGATACTGGGATAACTTAAAATATTAAGGTATAATATTGTATGTTTGTTTTATAGATTCGATTCTAAATATAACAAATCTTACTAGTTGTAGAGTCGATATTATAAATAACATAACAATACGGTTATGATCTGTTATTAGAATGTATTTTTTTGCCTAAATTAAAATTAAGATAAGGGAAAAAAAATCTATACTAATGTGAACGATGTGAAAGTTTATATGTTTTGTTACTTACTCGAAATCCGGTGAACCGATTTGTAGGAAATTTTGCACACCGGTAGGGTACAGCATATAGGCTGCTTTATTTCCCAGATAATACTCGTAGATTACTTGGAATTACCGCAACATAAACATAATCAGTCAGTGAAGGTACGAGTAGGTAACTACTATGGATCAAATTCAAAATTTGAGGTGATCTAAGTCGCAGACAGAAGAGTTAATAATTAATAAAATGTAAATTAATTTTAATTAAAGATTAAAATAATAGAAGAATATGTATTTATTCAATCAAAAATATATAGAAAACAATACTTACAATATAATAGAATACAATTAGTTATACAGTGATAACAAAAACTATATATATTTAATTGTTTTCCTTAGCTTGGCGAAAATTAGTGTCTCTTCGCGCCGATTTTCAGGATAATATTTCTTACCTGATAAAAAATTACCTCATAAGGATATAATATGTTTTAGAACAAAATAAAGAAATAGAAAATTATACAAGCAAAAGATATGAGCAAAATGTCTTCAAGCATTAGCAGCGGAGAAGCCTACGGAGCTCGATGGACTCTCGGCGCTTTGCTGCTGGCCCCACTAGCAGCTACTGAGTCTGGCTACTGCACAGTACCTGCTATCTTATTGCTAGCAGCTTTCATATTTATCGCAGGTAAAGTACCTTTCTACTCATCGACATTATCATAAAACATTATACAATATAAGTAACTACTCTTCTTTCGTCTTTCTCAGTTTAAAATTTATCAGCTGAAAGTTGTGTAGGTGTTTGATGAGTATGTCAAACACCTAGACTACTTTGAGCTAACCCAGGATCGTGGGTTCGAGTCCCGTTCACAAAACAGGGACAGCTCTGTTCTTTCCAAACTATAATAGGAGGACGTGTGATATACACCAATCGCTTTTTTTCAGCAATAACATGCAATGACCTAAAACAACTAGCTTTAGTGTTACCACCACAAAAGACATCCAGGGGTCGCCGAGAACGCAACCTGAGGTCTTTCGCAGACTTCATGGGAATGTGGATGGCTTTCCTGTCTCATCTGGTAGCCGTTGCCATATGTGCCAGGGTCTTAAGTGCTACTGCTGATCATGTAACTGGTGGAAAGACCAGGAGATGGCTGTTTGGATACGAAACCAGAGCTCTTGGTGAACCTTGGCCTGATGTCCTGGGCGTTACTGTGGTCATGGTGGTCTGCGCCATGTTTATGTGTGGATTAGAGGTATTTATGTACTAAATGTACCATGATGTGTGCCTTACGGCGCCCTAAATCGCCTAAACGCCCTCAGGGTACCCAGGGTTTTGTTTTTATTCTCACCTGGTCATAAAGATGGTATTCAGTCTACACCGAACCGCTGGCCGTCGCGGTATTACACCTATTTATATACAGTTTCACAAGTTGGTATAATGTCACTGGGACCGACATATATTAGTTTTAGTAAGAATTAATAAAAATGAAAATGTATGCTACCTACACATAGTAATTATGTAGATATATATATTTTTTAATCTACAGTTTATGAAGAAAGCAAGTTGTTTTGTATTGATAGAAATAAAAATTATTTTACCCATATTAGGGAAAGTTAAATAAATATAAACACAAAAAAAATACAATAAATTAACATACATATCTACTTACATAACATAATGAAACAGTTATTCATTATAATATTTTTATTACATTTCAGGAAAGTATGATGTTTACATTTATGTTGCTGGGTATACTTTACGTGTTTAGTCAATTCTTCACAATTTTTGGATTAATTAATTTAGATATAGCAAACATAAAAATGCCGACAACTATTAGCATGTTTGAGGTAAATAATGTGCATTTTTATTACTGATGGGTAAAAATTAACTATCTTCCCATTATCTTTTTAATTATGTTTCAGATATTTACAGCTGGGGCTCCTATAGCTTATTCATTTAGCTTTATTATATCTCAAAACCAGTCGGGAAGCATAAGGAATCAACTACTATTGATGGTGACCCTACCTATGACAGTTTTATCAGCTCTCTGCTTCTTGTACACGAACATGCTAAAAGGGTAAGATCAAGATCATTGAATTTAATATTTCTTTTAATCCTTAGTCATTGGTATCTAGGGCTATTTTCCGGAGAGGGAAAGCCTGGTCCCTGAGATGCGATGACCGATGAAGCCAAGTTAACGCCTAATGTATATTAGGCGTTGACTGTAGTAAATGGATTCGCTGATCATGCGGTTTTACGATATTTAGATGACGATTGTATATATAGCTACTCCGATGTTAATAATGTAACTCATAATTTTAATTATGTAATGTAACTTATTGAAGATTTTATTGCATTTAGGAAGATCGTCGACGCAGCTCTTCCAGTAACCACGCTGTTAGAGTCCAGAACATCAAGTTGGATATGTCCAGTTTTAGCAGCAGTTACAGTAGCAGGAGTTTGCTTGGCTTTGACAGAACTGTGTCCTTTATTGTTCACGGTCTTGGTATCTTTAGCCTCACCAGAGTGGAAAGTACTGACACGATCAATGACTTATGAAAGTACTACTACAGGCAGCCCTGTCTTAGCTGTTTTTACTGCTGGTAAGTTCTATTCTATCACTGCTAGAATATAATTTTTATATATATTCCACTCTAGGAGTACTTTTCTATCCTATTATGCTCTTTACTGAGTTTTACTATAGCTTAGACTAGGCTACCTTATGTTATTTATCAAACAGAAAGGCGTTAACCGATTTCACCAACTTGTACTGAAATGAAATTTCTGATATGATTTGCTATTTCCAGGTAGCTTAGCAGCTATATTAGCATTCGCATGTCCACTGTCGCATATGATAACACTTATGAATGCAAGCCATTTATTGGGAATATGCATCCAAGCCCTGCACTTTACTATTATGCGATGCGTCCCTACAACTGAACAAAAAGAAGCTGGAGGTAACCTACCAACACTTTAATAGATATATATATTATTTTTACTGTGATATAAATATGTAATGTAATAAAAAATATATTTTAGATGTTGCTTACAAAAGATTAGACTTAGAAGCAAGTT
Organism: Monopis laevigella; assembly: GCA_947458855.1. Classification (NCBI taxonomy): domain Eukaryota; kingdom Metazoa; phylum Arthropoda; class Insecta; order Lepidoptera; family Tineidae; genus Monopis; species Monopis laevigella. The sequence continues at coordinate 20,783,402 of OX381580.1, read as the reverse complement.
CTAGCAATAAAAAGAATATCGGGGGAGGAAAGAAACAGAGAGCCATGAGGTTCTTATCATCATTACGTCATACAAAAACTATTGAGAGCATAAAATCAAAAGTTACTAAAGGTAAATATTTATGTACTTAGTACTTAATTATTAAATGAATGAATGAAAATTATTTCTTGTACAAAAGCTTAAAACTATTGTTACATAGGCGAGATTAGTGCCTAAGGAAAAAAGACAACCACTAAAAATAATATCACATTTTCAGATACAGACGACCGTGAATGTCTTCTTCTGGATGAATATGGGGGTAGTCAAGCAGATATTGGGGGTTCGAGTAACGTTGAAGATTTTATAGACGTCGAAGAAGAAGTTATTTCAGAATGTGACCAGAGTGATCAAGAAGTGTCTTCTGGCGACGATTCCACTGATATTGATGCTGTGGTTAAAGAATATCAGGACCGTGTACAGGTGTGTTTAACTTTAAGTTATATACTTAGTTTTAAATCAATAATAGTATACGGAGGCGATGAATCATCCACTCTTACTGAAGTGAAACTAAGCTGAAAGTCTGTAGAGATTCATGTGCTTTCGGCTTATTTTTTTGGTAATATATTTTTTTCCATAAGTGATTGGAGTAATACCTTCAGTCTTCTCGTAACGCAGTGTTTAAAAACCAAGGTGTTCGAGCAGCTTACTATGGGCCTCATGAAAATGCTCACAGTCACACAAAGGGCGATGGAGCTCGCTATGCTCGGCGTTTCCTTGCGGGATTGTATTCGAAACGGTCAGATCTGCAAAAGGACCAAAGTAACCAACATAGCCTCCAGAATCGCCAAACTTAAGTGGCAGTGGGCAGGCCGCATAGCTCGCAGAACGGACGGCCGTGGGGGCATTAAAGTTTTCAAGTGGCGACCGCGTGCCGGAGGACGCAGCGGAGGCAGGCCCCCCAAAAGATGGACCGACGACCTGAAAAAGGTCGCGGGAAGCCAATGGCTACAGGCGGCGAAAACCGGTCATTGTGGCGATCTTTGGGGGAGGCCTATGTCCAGCAGTGGACGCGTGAAAGGCTGGTATGATGATGATGATTGGGAGGAGTCTCTATAATTTCGCTAGGCCGACCGACCAGTTTTGTAACAATTGCACGTTACTACAGATGCAAAAACCATCAAGTGACAGCCTAGACTAGAAAGCGATGCTGTAGGTCTCTGGAACCGGTTAACACACATACTAAAACCAAAAATCACTTTTATGATATGTATGCCCATAGAAGAAGGAACAAAATGGGCGGTCGGTCGGCCTAGTAAAATTATTAGGATTTAGACACCTCGGGGTCCTACCGAAAAAATATGCATATAGTAAGTAATTTTAAGGAAATCCTTTCCAGCAAAATGTTTTTAAATTAAGATGGCCGATAAATATTTCTAGGTGGTGACAGCTACTCCGGTAGCCAGTGCTCCAGTACCGCCGTGTATAAGGGGAGCAAGGCTTTCAGCCGGAGGAGCCATTATGCAAATTGTGGCCAATGCTCTGATCGCTACAGCCTTCTCCATTAATTCAGTCAGTTCCATTTTACTTGGAGTAGGAATTCCATGTAAGTTCAAATAATTTACTTGACTTCTAAGATTGTTTATTTAAAAAATTTGTTGCTGAAAGTAGAGATATTTACATTCCAAAACTAAATATGAATTGTTAAAAATTAGACATGTTTGGTCACATTACACTTTGTAGTTTAGTCATAATATACCTACTAGCTGTTCCCGCAATTTAATTTAAAATAAAACAGATGAAGATTAAAACATCTATAGCCCATGTTACTCGCTAATAGAGATTTCTATTGATGCAAGAATCTTTTAAATCGGTTCAGAATTTTTTGAGTTTAACCGCAACAAACAAACATTTAAATCTTTTCTTTTTATAATATTAGTTTAGATTATAAATTTGATTATTTGTTGGCAGTGTGGCTTCTTTCTACGTTTGTGAGCGCATGGCAGCCAGCTCACGGAGTAGGTTCACGAGGGTCGCAGCGGTTCCAAGGGCCATGCACCATGCTGTTAGCCGCGCTGTTCCTCACACCATTACTGATAGACTCTTGGCCTGCTATAATGTTATTTGCTGGTGCCGGTAAGTTGTTCTATATGCTTTTCTCTATTTTTTACACTGATATAAAGGAATTCTTCAGCAAAGAATGCAAATAGGTATTCTCAAAATATTATTTTAATACAAGTAAATATTTTTTTAACTCTTAAGTAGGTACAATATTTTACCTAAATCAAGTTTATTCAATATTATTTTTTTAAAGATAAAATGCAATGTAAAAAAATCCTGGTGGGCGGGACTCGAAACCACGAACCTCGCTTTCGCGGCAAGGCACTCAACCACTGAGCTAACCAGGTTCCTGTCACCCCTCACGAATTTTGTCATTGCTTGTTATCTACTTATACACAGACGCCCTCTAAAAGCTTTCTAATAACTCTATGATTGAAGTTAGAAGTCCTAGTATCTAATACTAGATGGTAGAGGATTTTTTGAATCAAGATATTTTTCCACAATATATGTAAACAATATTTTCCTTGGCCAAGAGGATATTGTTTTAATTCAAAAAAAAATCTTTTACGAAATAATAAAATTGGCAGAATAGGAGAAATATAAATACAAACATACGGACAGAACCTCGATATAAGATTTTTCTCCTCAGGTTTCGGATTTTAAAAATAAGTACCTACTCATTCGTAAATTCCATGAGCATTATTGTTGGTTTTCGTATATAGGTGTGGTGATCTACGCGAGATGTGAACGTTGGTGCGGAGACTTGGCAGTACACCAAGCTAGAGATGTGCTGCAAAAGCGAGCGACGGCATCTGCTTCACGCACCACCTTGGCTCCAATAGAATCTCTTTACATAACCAGGTAAATAAGGCGATTTATTAAATTTTGTACTCTTCTCTTGTTTCAATATGTAGATTACTATACATAATACTATGCAACACAAGTTCGCGATGTCTATCTGTCGCTGTATTTCGCGCTAGTCTCAGAAAATATTAAACGAATTTTAATTTAGTTTATCCTATTGGGAAGGCTGATTTTAACAGGGTTACAAGGTTTATATGTATAATTACCTAAAATATGTAGGTATTGTTTATTAGTATAAGCCGGAATATTTAATTGTTTGTCTGCCAAGTGGAAAACAATAATGCTTGAAGCATTTTAGGTCATTACTGTTTTATTTATTTACCTTACGACCTACGAGTAGCTAGACCCTGCTAATGGCCTCAGGTTCCTAGTGAAGTGGTTTAATTCTCACTTCGTGGTCGCCGGTGGTATTTTCTTATCCAACTGTTTTGTTACAGATGACATGACAGTGACTCGGATACGAGTCTTGATAACCTGCTGGATATAGATGACGATGATCCTGATGAAGAATTGTAATCATCTAATATTCCCTTTGAATTTTTCTTTAGGATATGTATGTGTAGAATTTAAAGAACAATATATAGTCTTAGGCCGGTTCCAATACCATTCGTCCAACGTGTGGACCTAGAAATTAGCATTAATCCCAGCGTTGGTGACTAATGTAATTGCCAACGTGTGGATGCCTATAAATTAACAAGCCAACATTAGTAATGGTGTTGGGGCCGACATGTGGAGCCGGGGTTACATGTCCTATACCATTGTTTTTAGTTTTAGCAAATTAGATTTTACCGCGAGGAAATATAGCAGAACTATAAAAATAGGCTTATCAAAAGATTGAGTTGGTGCATACTTTTAATGCACTTTGGAATCTCTTTAGATCCTTGAGAATTAGATAGAAGAACGGGAGAATTATGAAGTGATTTCTTCTATATGTTTATAAGATAGAAAGTAATAACTCTGGGCAAATATCAGAGTTATATTTTCAAATTGTAAATAGGGGTTATTTTTTTAAGAATCTTCTCTTTCTTGCTGTGATCAGACATTTATTTGATCTTAGCTTGTGCTTTAAATTATAATAGAATAACTTAAGTAAAGTAATTGTTGATATAAGGTACCAGAGGGTAATAAGGCCCAGATTATAGTAAGACCCATTTGAGATATAGTCGATTTACGGTAGTGTAATATTATTTATTATTAAAAGAAACGTAATACATTATACAGAGGCACTACCATGGGTTTGCGCATTGTAGAAACGTAACGTATTCATTTACGTATACGTGAGCAACAACCAATAGGGCCGCTTTATTTTTGGTAACAGGATTGAATAAAGCGATAGGTTTGGGCTTCCAAAACCTAATACCAATCCAGTATAATCCATATCCTTATATTTCGTATATTATTAAAAAGCGCGGTTAATAAGGCATAATCGAGCCCGGTGTGTGTTAAAAGTTAATTTGGCTTAAAAAATATCATTCCTACTCTACTTCTGTAGGAATGATAGTAAATACCTAATACAAGTTTAAATTGAGTGTTTACATTTAAATGCATTCAATAAATTATTTATAATCGCTTCATGGTTTTCCAAAATTATTAAAAAAAAGCTTAGGCCTTAAGAAACAACCCGGGCTTTAATATACCATCGAACTAGTACCACTATTATGTTTATATTATTATATTAATTACGACACATGAATTATTTTTTTTAAGTCACAAAGAGCGACAGTTGCCGGTATTTTACACATTTTTTTTTTTTAAGTACTAATGAGATTTAAAATAAGGTGGGCCTTATTACTCTCTGGCACCTTTTTAGGTATCTACCTAAATGAAGTGGTTGTTATATAGTAACCATTTATCCTTATTATTATACAATAAACAGACAGGTTTTGTAATTTTGTATGATTTCGTTATTTTGACAAGTTTCATTTCACTTATAAGAAATAGAAAATGGCCGCTGAAGTGTTAAAGGCAAACAGCTCTACAGAGAAACTGGTCACGAACCTACTATACAGAGTTTGGATGAATACAATCAAAATATCGATTAATTTACGTCGATAAAATTAGCAACTTCTTATCGTGTCACTAGGGCTTCTGTAGCCCTAGGTGGGTTTTTTTTTAACATTTACCTTGCCACTAATCACACGCTCGCATTTTTAGTTCTCAAAATTTCCGCTTGGGGCGCTGAACTATTTCCCATATAAATATTAGTTAACTAAAACATTGCTGATCGAAGATTAAAATGCAAAGTAATAGTTACAAAATTCACACTAGGGCTAATAGTGTTGCAAGCCTCAAGCACTCCTGTTTATTCCATCTTTTTTTTTTATTCGTGTCAAGTTTTTGATATTATGCTATTTAGGTGTATTAGGTAAGTGTAGAAGCATTTCGCTAATAAGCATCTCCGTCCATACACTATTTAAAGTCTGAAATTATGTTGCATAGTCTAAAAGTGCTTTTTATAATTTTGGCATACATTTTTATAAAAATAAATATCATATTTTTCATACTTAGATTTTAAAATTAGTTTAGATAGAAATTATGCTGAATATTGGTTGTTAAGGATACTGCATTCGCAATCATGAAGTTCGCGTTATCCATACAAAATGAGCTTTCCAGTATTACTCAAATACTGTTTGTCGCAGAATTGAAATATTTGTCGGTCATTGGTATTAATTGATATTTCTGTGTTGGATTTTTCTTTTATATCTAAAAAAAAACTTTTCTAAAATATAATTTTAATAATATTATAATACAAAAATATTGATTGGGTAATAACAACAGATTTTTGCGAACAATTACCAACATAAAAATAATAATTGTATGGACGTCAAGACGACTGCAGATAGGGCTTGAATATTCAGGTCCGATATTCCGGTATTGGGTTTCAATATTAAACTATTCAGTTCCGGAATTCCTGAGTTCAAGGCTTCCTTTAAAATTGTTACATATGTTTATTACATTGTTGTATACAGGGGAAGCTACATCGACATACCGATGGACGCGACGAATGATAAAAATGTATTTTTAAGTACTCGATCGAAGAGAAATGTTAAATCCCATATATTTGAGCTTCGATTTCTATCGATCGACTCGTCGATCGGATTCCCAGTATGGCACCTGGTCCATAAAGTCCTAGGAATTTAGTTGGTAGTGAAATTTCAAGGACGCCAATGCGTTCTAACTATTGAAATGACGCGCTACGCTTCAAATCGGTACAAAATTATTATTTTTTTTCGATATCGAAATTCCGGATTTGATTGACCAATTCCGGTATTACAAAACGATATTTTAATATGACGGAATTCCGGAATTTTGTTAAAACCGGAATTCTGGTGCTCAAGCCCTAACTGCAGAGCCCTGAAAATAAAATATCCAAATATATTGTATAAAATCTTTTTTATACCTACAAAGTAATTTTAGTAGCAAGTACTTGGATAGCAAATCTATGTACCAAAAAATCTAGTCATCGTGCGATGCCGCAGACACTTTTCTGATTTTCTCATGATGTACAAAAAGCCCCTAGGATGTTGCTTTAACCCGATCAACGTCGATCGATAGAAGTATCGTCAAACGATGTCGATCGACGTTTGACTTTCACTCAAGGCGCTAAAACATTTGAGCAAATAAATTTCATGCTAATAGGCTTTCATAATAATCTATAGGCGAATGTAGCTTATTGTACATATTATAAATACTTTGGCTTATATTCGCGATTATCGTCATACATTTGTGGGTTTGCAAAACGATCTGCCAGATTGTTTGATGATATCTATGCTCGCGATAAATCATAAACTTAATAAATTAAGATCGACGACCTCTATTGATTGACGACATGGGATGGATGTGGTAACATCATGGGGATATACAGGGTGACTTTGAAAGGATGTACTTTGGGCTAATATGAGGTTCTGCTGATCAAATCGATCAACTTTTCCCATGGAACCATGTGTAAAAATATAGGCTTCCCCATACAAATTGGTCATTTTAACATTACTAGTTCGTATGGAGAAGGCTTTTTTTTCATTTGCAACACAAGTTTGCATGGGAAAAGTTCAGCAGACCTCATATTAGCCCAAAGTACATCCTTTCAAAGTCACCCTGTAAAAATAGGGAGGTGCCCTAAAGTCGAAAAATCGCTTTTCTAAACATGAGACCAAAAGAACAAAAAGTGAAGACAGAAATGATTATACCCAATCAATTGAAATTTTGCCTTTTCTTTAGATAGGAGAATTTAGACCTTAGGCTACATTTGTATATCATTCTTACTTACAGGGTTGACACCCTAACAGGATTTTCTGCTTCTGATTACTTCAATTATAAAATATCAAATGTTATTCGCTGATCTTATAATGTTACTTACAAGATTAAAGTTTATTTTTATTTAAACACTAGTCAAAATGGAGAGCACCCAAATGTAATGAAATAAAAAACCTACTTTAAAAAAGCATTTTTATTTATAATACAATGTTTACAGAGTATTTTTTTTTACTGAAGCCTTACCATACATATGGTTAGCAGCCATACAAAATCCATAAATAGGGTGTATCATTGTTGTTATTAGCATTGATCGTACGCACTATACCGGCTAAATGATGTCGCAACGAAATGGGGCGCGACAAAGACGAATTGGCATTACGCGCTGATTTATAGTTGAATTAATTTATAATAACTTATATGTTATAGGTATGTGTAATACTGCCGGTTGGATAATCTAAACTAAAACTACGCTACTAAATGTAAAAGAGAGTGCTGTCAACACGCGCTCCCACGTTCTTATTTATCCGCGGATAACGGAGTAACCAATAATGACCAAATAGATTAATTCCGTGTCATTTTTATTTTTACTCAAAACGGTACATTAAGAAATTATGGAGTTTAAATTTTTTTTTTTGGATAAATATATTGAAGATTATTTATAAAGATAATTCAAAAACAAGAAAAAGTTATTTTTAATTATAATTTTCAATATGGTGATTTTGAATAAGAATTAAATTATGGAAAGTTTTTTTTTATACTAATTTTCGTTCTTATTTTTTATCTGAAAATGAATTCTGATTTCTGTTCTCGTCGTATGGTCACGTTATGTATATACCATACTTTGCATGAGCTAACATAAAGTGGAAGGGCGCAGAGTTTTAGATTAGATATCCTTTAGTTTTTTTTTTATAGAGCACGGCATATGATTTTGTATCTAACTGATGGTAAGCAGGCCTACAAAGTCCATGAATGGAGTCGATTCATACATTATTGTATAACAATATTGATCGCTCCAACTATGCCAGTTTAATTATGCGGTTGCGAAATGAGCGGCGACATGGACATATTTCATAATCCTCATTGCTTTATCGTCAAATCGCCAGTTTCGTAACCGGAACTCGGCCTCTGTAAGAAATCGATGCAGTAGTCTCAGGAAAACCGGTGATCCACAAACATGACTAGGTCACTTGAAGATTTTTGCAACTGTATGATCTGTTTTGCATCTATTTACTTTTCCAACAAGTGCATTCTGTACAACTTTTCGGTTGATTGGTCCTCAAAGTGCGGATTGAAGTTTGCTTCGATTACTTCTTGAAATCCTTCACTGATTGTTGGTTCTTGGAACTTTTTCCTAAAAAAAACAAACGAAATTATAGTAGATAAAATTAAATTCATGGTTAGAAAGACCTACAGAATAGAACGTTAGAAATTAATTACCACAGGTCAGTTTTTATTAATATGAAGAATTGTCTAAAAAAATAATTGACAAATGCTTCAGTATCCAATGCATAAGTATCTATGTCCGATTGGCTAGTATTTTATAATTATAATAATAATATTAAAATTTTATACACATATGCTCTGGTCACAAACTAAGCTCTAGGCTTGTACTAGGTGTACCAGAAAAAAAACCTTATTAATATGAGTATTAATAGGTACATATTATATTTTAATGAAAGATCACGGAAAACTGTACAGAAAAACGTAGTATTTTTTATGCCATGGGCGGGAATCGAACCCACGATCACTAGTTTCCGCAGGCCGCTTATGAAACGTTTAAGATATTTGTTGCTTTTGCGTGGGATTGCGCGCATTAACAAACTGCCAAGATATTTAAAAAAAACCTTCAAGAGATAAGTACACTAATTTCTTGCGTCTTCCAATACTTATTTAGATTTTTTTAAATGTAAAAACAGTTCTACTATTTTACTATAAGTATCTATAGTTATATATAAAGTTGATAATAAATTTAATATATTATTTCCAAACCGTAATAAAAGCACTTACTTGTAAGAATAAAATATCATATCATTAACAGGCAAATGGTCGAACTTCATAAGCTCTCTGAACTTGTTGTTATGGCGCGCGTGGGCAAACGAAGTGGACATCTTCACACAGCGGCAGGGAACCCCTCTGTCCTTCGCCAGCGACGTCCAGCGCGCTCTCGACTCCACATCAGGGTTGGTGCTGTCTACAATAACACTTTTGCCTTGCTAAAAAATAAATAAAAACGATATAAGACTTACGTGGTGGCCGAGTTGGTTAGACCTTAGACTTAAAAACACTTCAGGGTCCTACAGTTCCCTGTTTCAAACCCCGACGTGTACCAATGAGTTTTTAATCAAAAAATGTATGTACATTTGTTTAACAACCCACTATATATATAGTGCCTCGGAGAGCACGTTAAGCTGTCGGTCCCAGTTTCACTATACCAACTTGTGAATCTGTTTATACATATTGGGTTATTGAGTCTATACAAATCCCGCGACAAGCTAGACACTTGTTCGGTGTGGGATTAAAAACCCCTCCGCTGTGTACCCTGTACGGACGCCTCCCTTTACCACACCGCGACTATCTCAAACACCAAAGATAAGCAAGCCAATAGTTTTTACGTCATAGTCTAAATCGAGCGACATAAAAAAATATTAGAAAACTATGGCTTGCCATAATGCCGGTAATAACCCTGCATTGGGTTGGTTGGGATAACTTCCTTTCCCATAAAACCGACAACAGTTAAAACAAAGGGAGACTATATTTATACTATATATGTAACGCTCTGCAGCTAGATGCTGTGATAAGAAATTAAATTTATATATACCAACAATCATATTATATTTTCTAAAAAAAACCTTTGTACCTGCAATAATTTGGTGGCTTCGGAGGCACATTTCTGCCACGTGCCCAGTTTGTCACGACACACTGCCACATATTGATGTTTGGATTTCTTGTCAATTTGTTGTGCCAAAAATGATTTTCCACTGCCGGGATAACCAACTAACACTAAAACCTAAAAAGAAAAGAACCATTGAGACTAATAATATACAAACGATACTTATAACATATTAATATATGTTACAAGCTAATTAATAAAATAGAAAAGTGACTATTACAAACTTCAATTGTGACTGACTGTTCGGTATTGATAAGGCTGTATGGGCAAAAACCCTTTTGCCTTTTCGTTCTTGACACAAGGAAAAAAATTAACTACCAGACGTTCTGTTCTGAGTCAAAATTGTGAAGCCGCTTATAACCTAGATAGTTAATTTCTATTGTTAATTTTGTGTGTAGTGTTTCGTTCGCGCCTAAACACCTGTTAAGGCGCCTACAAATAATTGACAATTTGCCGCGTTGTGAAGTTTTGGGATCCAACGTTATCAATAATCTGTGAATAGTAATTGCGTGGCATGTTAGTGGTTCAGAAGACAACGAAGATATTGCATTCCTTGGGTACCCGGGGAACTCGTCGCTGAAGCGAAACCAGTGACAGACTGCAAATAAGGTTCTCAATGCATGTTTTTTTTTCTTTAGGGGTGTTACTCCATATCTCCGTCAAATATAAACCGATTTTGTAATTATTATTTTTTAATGAAAGATAATAATTACAAAATTTTAATTTTTGTGAAGAGCTGATGAAGACTTATGGAGCTAGGGAGTAGAACTCAAAATGTAGGAGTTCTTATACATTTGTATATAAGCTACTCTGAATTTGAATAAATTTGGATTATTGTTACTTTATTAAAAGGGTATGGCATCAGGTTGGTGCCATATAACTTCAGTTAAGATCGGAAGGATTTCGGAGTTGGATGGTGGAACTCCTCAAAATTTAAGAGCATAGGTATTTTTCACAATCTTTAACAAATATGGACTAACTTTGAAAGTTCGTTTATTTGGAAGTTTGATCCCATTTTAATTTAGTTATTATGTGATAAAAAAAATACAGAACTGGAGAATGAAACATCCCAAAATCTAAGCATATGTGAGTTTATTTTTACTATTATTTCTATACTTTTATTTTGCTGCAGGAGCTCGGCATGTGGCATTGTATCAAGCTGATGGCAAGAAGCATATATAGGGACGACAATTATAATATTTTTTAACAACAGTACTGGTGGTTTCTAATTTTCCAGTTTAATAATACGGTTACGACACTGGCGACGTTAAAAATACGAGTCTATTATAAAATATATTCGTTCTGCATAATCGTCAAATAATTTGATTTGTAACGGCATAAAAGAGACTACCATATCAACAAGTGTATGATGATAATAATAAAGCTCAATATAATACTGTTATCTATACTAATATTATAAAGCTGAAGAGTTTGTTTGTTTGTTTGTTTGAACGCGCTAATCTCCGAAACTACTGGTTCGAATTGATTAATTATTTTTGTGTTGGATAGTCCAGTTATCGAGGAAGGCTATAGGCTATATAACATCACGCTACGACCAATAGGAGCAAAGATATAGTGGTAAATGTGTAAAAAACGGGAGAAATTATTTCATCTTTGAAGCCTTCCGTTGCGTGCGCCGTGAAAACGGTTCAAGATACACAAAAAATATGTATTAAAGAATAATCTAAATATATATAACTCAAAGGTGACTGACTGACATAGTGATCTATCAACGCACAGCCCAAACCACTAGACGGATCGGGCTGAAATTTGGCATGCAGGTAGATGTTATGACGTAGGCATCCGCTAAGAAAGGATTTTGATAAATTCTACCCCCAAGGGGATAAAATAGGGGATGAAAGTTTATATGATAAAAAAATAACTATTCCACGCGGACGAAGTCGCGAGCACAGCTAGTGATTTTATAAAATTGTTATTTATAACAAAAAATATAATTACAATAAAGTTACAACAGTGCCATTCGAAAAACACATCCTTCCTACATATATATTTCTCTTTCTGTTTCCTGAGAGACCAAACTGGTATTTATTACGCCTATTTTGGAAACGAACCCTACTATAGTAATATTATGAATTATTCCGCATTCACCCGGGTGAACCTACCAGTAATTCCTTATTCACCCGCTCAAAATAGTATATTCCACTTTCACCCGAATTCCAATGTACAGTCATTGTCAAAAGTAGTTGCCCAATATTTGTCTTGCGGTCTTGGTCTGATTTTTTACTTACTGAGTGTAACAACAACCTTATAAACAGCATGTTGCATGGTGTTAGTTCTCTAAACTCTGTCAAAGCGAAGAAATAACAGCAGTTTCAGACATTTAAAGCGTTGTAAATTAAGGCTTAGTCTTGATCTTGCTTTGGGCAACACTAGTCAAAATATTTTTTTAAATACAGTCCACTTTCCATATATATACACTTTGTAGCCAAAAATTTACAAATTAATCATTAAATGTTCTTATGTTAACATCAACTGCGTATTAGAAGCTATTGACCGTATGCTTTTGAAGGATATAACTTTATTTATTTCCATTTAGGACCGGGAAGTACTGATATATTTTTTTCGATGAAGTTTCTCTATGAGAAAATAAATGAGTCTGAAATTAGACATAATACCTTAGTGTACCTTAATATTTGGAAACAAGGTAAATGTCCAGAATTCAAAGTAACTAAGTCTTATTTTATTCACGACTTTAAGAATTTCTAAATAATATTACTTATTTTAATATATTTTTGCCGATTTTTTATTACAGTTGGTAAAATGTTTACTTTTAACGTAATCGGCCCCTTCGATATTTCCGTCACTTACATTACGAAGAAATTCAAATTTACTTACTAATTAAAGTTTTCAGTTGACTTAAAATAATAAATTAATCTCCATGTAAATTTAACACTCTAATATATATAATAAATATAATAATACGTTATCATCAACTGTAATAAAAAATATTTTAAATGGCAAAAATATATTAAATATTATTTAGCTAGGTAACTGGATTTAAAATAAAACCACGCAAGCCTATTCATAGGTACCTGTTTACATATTTAAATAAAACTTTTCTCTCTCACTGTACTAAACTGTTGGAGCCATAAGTGACATTAAATATCAATTATTATTAAATAGGGTGAATAAGGAATACTTTTTAAGGTGAAAACGGAAAGTACAGGTTTCGGGTAAACTTTGCGGGTGAATACGGAATAATTCAAAATTATAAACCTACGAGTATATGACATATATACCTTTGGCCATTATTTAAAGTAGGTAGGTTTTAAATACTATACATACCTCTTTTTCTTTACTAATTAAATTTTCGTTAAACTCTTCTGCCTTTACACTGTCAGGAATAAATTCAGGCATAGTAAAAGGAACATTAGATATAGAATGTCCTAAAAAGAATTGTTCAGGAGTATAGAATGTTATGCGTAAATTCTCAGCCAGTAACTTATCAGCCATAGAATGGTCTTTCTTTTTCCCTGGAGCCCAATTGAGAGACCTTCCAGCTGCATCTCCACAGTAAAAGCATTGAGTCAAATCCGGCTTTATGCCATCATTTTTCTGAAAAAATATAAATATGATTTAATATCACTTATTTAGTTAGTGCAACCGTTTAAATTTAAAAATCTTACTTTTTTAATCAATGTTTTCCACATGCCAATGGCCGGCTTTCTATAAATCCCTTTGCCAGTGGCAAAATATGCTTGCACGGGTACTTCTAATTTTTCAACAAGTTTTTCTATTTTTATTTTAAAATCTTCAATTTTAACCCTTCCTTTTCCTAAAGGGGCCTGATTGCTCATAATTACTACTTTATATTGTTTCTCTTGATATTCTTTTAACTTTTTTGTTATTCCATTAAAAGCTATATCCCAATCTTTAGTGTCAACTGGATGGACTTTACCAGATTTTGTTTTAATTAAAGTGCCATCCATATCAAATGCTGCAATTTTATCACTGGATTTTACACCTTTTGAAGTAAATACATAAAGTTCTCCTTTGTCTATACTTTCCCATATACTTTCTGGTGCAATGTTTATCTCAAAGTCTTCTTCTACTTTTGCAAGTTTACATTTTTTGAATTCCATTTTATCTTCACTTAATTTTCTCTTATGATTTGGGGGTTTAAAATCTTCAGGTGGTGGATCAAATTCCAAAACTTTGTAGTATTTATTGAACAATATTTCTATTTTAGTTCCATGACTTACATTGTAAACTGCATTCTTTAACATTGCAAACCCATTGAAGCCTGAAGCGTTTACACCCAGCTGCTTTATTTCAACAGTGCAATCCTCACAATTAGCAATCAGACTAACTGCAAAGACATACACAAAATAAGTCATCAGAATACCTTCTTTTTTTTTTTAACCAAATTTTTATTGGACCACGGCATATGACTTTGTATCTACCTGGTTGTGAGCAGACCTACAAAGTCCATGAATGAAGTCAATCAATAATTGTTCTTAAACAACATTGATTGCTCCCACTATGCCGGCTAAATGATGCGATTACGAAATGGGCGGCGACAAAGACGAATTGCATTACGAGTATATTTTAAAGACTACTACCTCAACAAGAAATCAATGCAGTAATCTCCTGAAAACCAGTGAACCCAAAGACTAAAAACGAAACATGATTAAGTCACTTGACGGTTTTTGCATCTGTCAAAATATTCCTAGAAAGCACATTTAATATGAGTATTTCACTTATAAAACTCTTATAACAGTTATGGTATTGTCTACTGTACTTATAATAGAATTAAAAAGGTGCTGTTTGTACTACTACTCTTATATTTATACTTGTAAGTGCTTATAAAACTGTTTTTACCAGCTACTATAAGCACAAGTCTCCTATAAAAGCTAAGAAAAAGTGTAAACATACTGAGGAATGGTAACTCTGGTAAATGACACTTGTAAGTGCTTATAAGGCATATACTTATGGCCATTATAGGTAAGAGTCCAAGTGTAAAAAAATATATGATATTAATGCCGACTGAAAAAGAGTAACCTGCTTCATTTGACTTTTTAAAATAGCAGTAAAAATTATTCTCAATTGTCAATAAGGTTACACTATCGCCACAGAAGAAATAATAGTACAAGTACAGAAGCTCCACTCCGAAAGATCAATTAAATAAATAGCGACTCTTGCTCCGACACAATAAAGCTCAGTTCAGATCGCACAGCGCTAATCGCCTACATTTATATTCACCTAAAGTTGCCTCTCTTTCTATCGCGTAATTCTTTACTTTTCTGACGACGTTAGGGTTGCCTTCTTTTAAACAAAACCTAGGTTAGGTACTTAGTAGTAAGTACGTAGATTATAAAACAATTTTATTTTAGGATGTCTGCTGCATAGGTATTTTAACCTAAGAAGATACGGAAGCCATAAGGTTCACTACAATGTCTATAAAACTAAATATTGCTTTTCGGTGTATAGGCACAAAAGAAATAATAGTAGGTAGTATAGGTATTAGTGATTATGTGGAATGATATAAGTGCGAATAATACCTTTAAAGGAAACAGATTGTACCTACCTACTAGTCTGAAAGAAAAACTTACAAAAACATTGCCTCAGTAGCAGTCGCGTGCATAGGTGTTTTAGGCAGGGTGTCTACCAAAACATACTATAAAAAAAAACACTTACCAAAATTTACTGCATTATTTCAGGAAAAATGATGCTAGATTTAGCCACCTCTCATATCCTCAAAATGACTGATTAAAAATATTTGAACATATCATTTTGCGGATACTCGAAGCGGCCCATAAAGGAGCCTGAAGTATCCGATTTACACAATAGGTAGTATAGTATACGCATTGAAAGTAGGTAAATGGTGAGAAAAAGGAACACTGACTGCAGCGCTGAATTTATGTTAAAAAGGCCAATATAATGGATTTTGTACCCCTGCTTACCATCAGGTAGATGCCAGTCACTTGCCGCGATCCTATACAAAACACGCGAAAAAATGTCTTTTTAAAACTTGTCTTTTTTCTTCAAAAGTAAGATTTAAAAACTTTTTTTTTTTTTTTCTAAACAAAACGTACTGCATTCACATTCCATTTTTAATACCTAAAGAAATTCAAAGTAGATCTTTAAAAAACTATCTCTACAATAAAAAGAATCTCACGCGTACCGATTGTGCAAACAAACTAACAAACTACATAAAAAATCTAATTTCTTCCGTGAAATCAAATGAAGTCCGTAATAATTACGAGTGTATTATAAACCGAAAAAAATATATATTATACATTTTCCTAATTATAAATCATATTTAAAAATGCTCAGAAAATTAAAAAGTTGAATTTATGTTTATATCGTGATTATAATTATGTTGGTGTCGTCATTTCAATTTCGCGCAAAAGTTAATTGATACCTATATTATCCGAAAAGACAGTGTCTAAAGGCGCTCGGCTCGGTACATTGTTGAGGTTCTTTGTATTTGTGTGTGTAGTTTACTATCTTTACATTTCATACACAGACAAGGTTTTTACACGTTTTCTATGTGTGCTAACTTAGACAGTTTAGTTCAACGTCTTATATACTTTTGTACATGAGGGCGCGTTTGTCGAATTACAAATTAAATCTAATAGTTGCCAATAGATGGCGCTTTTCTTATATTTTATGAATAGTTAACATAAATTAAATGTTTTAATAAAATATCTATTATTGTGCACTGTGTCAGGGTTATCAGGGTAGACAGTGTCTTTTATCTCTATGAGATGCACGCCCCTGCAGTCAGTAGGTATATTTGCTTAGTGTATGTTATTTAACGTACCTAATTGGGAAAATAAATAAGTATGTTTACTTATCAAAACTGCATAATATTTCTAGTAATAGTTAGTTCATGGTAGTGCACTATTACTACCTATACTTATCAAACAAAACTAAACCTGACCTTGTAAACATAACTTATAAATACCTAGCTTTACTATAGAGAGAGAGACAATGTTCTTAGCAAACCATGGATTCACCGTGCGGGTGCCGGGTCCATCGCGTGGTTGAAAGGCAGGGGAATGAACTTCAGCGTTCCCGGACTTGAGACCGCGAAGTAGGTTTAAATATCTAACAAAGTACGTAAATACGAGAGACTTGTGGCTGATTTTTCAATCGTCAGATAAAGTTATTCGACAGTTAACTTGTATGAAGAACTGTCAAATTTATTATTTCTCCATACAAGTTATCTATTGAATAAATTTATCTGACAATTGAAAAATCGGCCCTTAGATAACTATAACAAAGGACAACATTTGGTACAAAGAAAAGGTGGCGAATAATGAAAATTTACATTCTTATAAACAGACTACTAGACCCACTTTGATATTTTATTAGTGTACCTGCCTAACAATAACCTATAGGTAGGCGTGGATTTATTTACCTTTTGAGGTCCTTTGGAAGTATGAAAAACGTAAGGTTAAGACCTCATTTTATATTAAATATTGCGACGAGGCGAGTTAGTGAGTATCATTCAAACATGTGTGTCGTTTGGCAGCCCACTGCGGCAGGCCTCAAAAATAAAACCCATCCGTGGGTATGGCCGGGTACTTGTAGCTTCATACCTAAACTACGAAGTGGAACACCCCTGCTATCACTCTAATCTGTATGAACTATCACATTTTGTTCTTCCAATGGGATTCATTTACAATGATAATGAATTTACATTCCCATTGCGTTCTGAGATACAAATTGATGTTTTGATGTTCATTAATGGACTCCAATTGTCAAAATGAACCCCATTACGATTACCATTGCAGTTACGCAATAAGCCACTTAAATACATAATTTCTTCACAAATTGTAAGTGTACTTACTTTGTTGCCGAGAACAAGACTGATCCTTTATTTTAGTAGCCTTACTCCGTCCTACCACAGTTTCTATATTATGTGGTAACTGTATATCATCATGACTGCTTTCAAGGCATTTTAAATAGCAATGTCGAAGCATAGTGATTGTAACTAACTAAAATTATATAAAAATTATTGACATTGGATAATACGACATATTTTTTCAAATACATAACAACTTTAGTACACTGTGTAATATTACTATTATAAAATTGTGTAGGTAGAATACCATCTGTTACAATGAGGTGGAAATTAATGGCTGATTCTGAGGCCATCTTCGTAGTCTTGGGTGCTGTAAGGCACCTGTGAAAGTACATAATAAAACTAGGCAGAAATACCTGAGGTCCAGGAGCCCACCAAAGCCAATACAATACTCAATGCTACAATAGGTATTTACCATATTATGACAGAATACTTTGTATTATATTACGCATACCAAAACAGGGTAATAAGTAACCTGTGCAATCTCTCAGGAATAAGAAAGAGATGTGAGATGTGTATATTCCATCTCTTTCTTTCCCCGAGAGATCACACGGGTAATAATGTTAGAATTTTGAAACAGCCCCTAATCATATATATATATAGGCTACATCTGATTTTATTTTTCCATAGAGCCAGGAAACATATTATATACCTACATAGCTTCCATTACCTTAACTTATTCCAAATCAATGTGATAATGGAAAATGTTGTCACTGCTATTCAGAATCGAATGACCAACAAACAAAACCTCTGATTTCTCACGGTCACATTATATGGAGGTTTAGGCTAACCTGGAATAGCGAACGTCAAAAGTCAAAAGTCAAAATCATTTATTTCATGTAAATCTTTACAGATATTTATGAATAGTCAAAAAAAAAAAAAAAAAGTTTAACAATGAGGTCTTAGAGTGCGTTTGGTTAGGCAGCTATTCATTAACAAAATAACAACAAATATTAATTGAACTTAGACACGATGGAATGGAAATCTTAATATGAAAATTACTACCGAACCGAACACACACTACATAACCAACTAGTGTAAGACTAGGTGGTTAGCTGATTCCATTGACCTGTCAATCATTATCTGCCATACAAGAGAGCCACCAAGGCGACCAACTTCACCGACCATATCCATGCCTTAAATATTTGTTGTAAATAAAAGCTAAGTAACCAATCACATATAAGTAAAGGTATAAGGATCGGTATTTTTAAGGGCATAAACACTAACTGTAAAGTCGATCCCCTCAGAGACACCCCGGAGAAAAAGAAACCAGCAAGTAAAAAACTCTAGTGCTTCACACAAACTAAAAGAGGGGTACAGCTATTGATTGACTTATGCTATATAGCATACATATATATAATATATATATAGTAACATACTCAAAATGCACCCCACTGATCAGCATGCGTAGAACACCCTATGGCAGATTATTTGTTACGGTACCAATGTACATAACTACACAGTATACTATTAGTATAAATTAAGTATAAATAAGTAGGTAAACATCAATGATTACCTTATCCAAAGACAAAATTTACATAATGTAATGAAAATAAATTATGTAATATAAAATTATTACAATATCGGACATTATATACCTACTAAACTAGGGTAGATTCTACATAAGCAATTTGTTTACTAGTTGCGAGACCTCAGTTGCATATCAGGACGGATCCAGACGTCTTTATCGTTAAGATAGTCTTTTACACTATAGTAAGCCTTATTGATTAATATGTGTTTTATACAATTTTTAAACTTTATTTCACTCAGATCTATAATGCTTTTAGGTAATTTATTAAATAACCTTATACTGTTAATGACGAAACATTTATTAGTTTTATGCAGTCTAAACTTTGGTATATCGATCGTTTCTGAATAGCAGCAATATTTGGTGACGTTTTGAGTAAAAATATAAACAAATCGACCACACATTTTAAAATTAGGAATAAACACAGAACTTACTTGTTCAGTCGGTAACATCTAATAAACTACATTGTACAGATACCAAGATATCTTACCTATCAATAAAAATAAATTGATATTCAATTAATATAATAATTTTGGTTTCTTTCACAGGTTTATTTACAACATTTTTTTTTCCCACCAGTCGTAGTAGGAATGTTCATCAATGTTCCGATCCGATCCGATCTTTTAGAAAATCGGATCGAGAGCATAAGATCCGGCGATTTTTGGATCCGATCGGGACCATACGATTTTTTTGGCGGATCGATACAAAACTTCAAAGATCGGATCGCTTGGATTGTATGAATTGAAAGGCAGTTTATTAACTACATTTGAGTCTTTTGTTTACGTTACGTTCCTAACTTGGCGGCATCTTTAGCGAGTCTTATTTAATTTTATTATTAAAAAAAAAATAGGTAGGTAAGTAAACATAAATGTGTGGCCCGATTATTTTCTATTTGTTACCGTCTGCTTATTTTAAAAATTGTTCCTCCCGTAAAATCCATTGTATGGAGTTATCCCATTACACCTATTCAACTATTACTAGTTTTATTCCTTATTATTTTATTCTATTTTATATATATATAATTGTTTCTTAATTATTTGCATCCGATCCAGATCGATTTCCTTAATATCGGATCGGCGGCATGCGATCCGATCTGATCCGAGGATCGGATTGAGACATTACGATCCGATTCGATCCTTAAAATCGGATCGACGAACAGGATCGCGCATCCCTAAGTCTTAGTAATATAATTAATCTTTGCCACCAGTAGAGAGTAGGGATGTTCCGATCCGATCCGATCTTTTAGAAAATCGGTACAAAACTTTAAAGATCGGATTATTCGGATTGTATGAATTAAAAGGCCGATTATTTACTACATTTGAGTAGGGTACTTTGGATTTTTTTGTTATAAACTGACCTTGATCTTTTGTTTACTTAACGTCCTTGCCTGGCGGCATCTTTTGCGGGTAAATATCATGAAACTAGTAACAATAGGGAACTGTAACAAATTGTCTTATAAAGTGAAAAGTCACGTACATGTATCTGTCTTGCTCACACTCATTTAAATATACATATAGCCAAGGGCGTAGCCAGGATTTTATATAGGGGGTGGCAGACTTAGTTTATTTGGTCTTATAATAGCGTCGCAAGCTATGAAGCTCGTCAGAATTACAGTTTACCAGCGAACGACTGCTCTTTTAAGGGGGGGCAGCTGCCCCTCCCTGCCCGTACCTCGCTACGCCCATGCATATAGCAAAGAGATATATCGCTATTTTTTGTTTCTTAATGAGTAGTTTTCCAGTAGTTATTATTTAACGCAACAGATGGCGTTTAGTCGCTATCTACAAAAACTGTCAACATAGATAGCGGTAATATATAAAATATATACCCAAAATAATGTAATGCGTCTTCATAATAATGTAATGCTTGTTCACATTACATTACTGAGATGCGTTTTCACAATAATGTAATGTTTCTTCCTATTATATTACTGAGATGCGTCTTCACAATAGTTACTTTATAACGTTAAACTTAATAATAAATAAAATATTTAAAAAAACGTAGAAACTTCCTATAACGTTTCTACGTCTTTGGTTTTTTTCACTTTTGTGAGCGTTTTTTTTATAGCGCAGCAGCCATTCTCTATTACGAAGAAATGTGTTCATATTTACTTAGACACAGTAACAGTTGTTTGTAAAAAGAAATTGAAATAAATAATTTATAAAATTAAATAATGAAAATTTAGTAGCCTACCATTGTTACCATTACTACCATTTACCATATTGTCACAATTAGCGGTTTATATATGATTTCATTAAAATCATTGAAAGGTCATCAATAGGAACTTAACCAACTTTCTAACCTTCATTTAAAATATTTTTAGGTTTTAGTCAAAGTGAAATGGATTGATACCACGGATAGAATTGTTTTTACAAGATGATATTTTAATATCAAATAAAGGATATAGATACACAAAACTTACAGCATTCCAACTTCGAAAATCGTTGAAAATCGCTTTTTAATCAAGTAAGTTACCGTGTTTTTTTTATTATTATTACATACATAGAGGTATTGGAAGTGTTTATGTTATGATATTAAAATGTTTCATAATAGGTAATTGTTTTAAGAATAAGATTACCGATAAAAAGGGTATTTTGTTGACTAAATATCAAATCTATTTCACACTTTTTCAATTTTAGTTTATCTCCTGTTCATTGTTTTTGTTATATTGTTTTTCTTTTTGATTTCAGCCACAATATATGAACGCTGCCGCCTCAAATTCTTCAAAAAGGCAAGGTGGTTAGGAGAATTCTGAGCTAATGCACAGCCGAAAAAGAAGATTCAAAAACAAGTTGAACAGTTTCCTGTGCAGCTACATTCCGCTGACAGTATATTTCAGCCAGAAAGAGATGAAGTTATATATATAGAACCAACAGGCAGTTCACATTGTTCAACACCGAGAAAGAAGAAACTCAAAGGCTAACTAAGATTTTGCCAAAGCAAAATTAAAAATAAAACAATTACAAACAAAAAATCAAAGACTTACGTACCCGTACGTTAAAGAGTTGATACTCGAATGTTGGTAGGGAACCCAAATTCACAAAATAGTCATTAGCAGCTTTAACACGAAAATCTGAGTTGTTTGATCAGCCAGTTGTCGGTTCTTTATATTTAACTTCATCTCTTTGCGTCGTTAAATACCTATTATAGTATTTTTAATCGGCTGAGGTTTTACTTGGTGTTTCCATTTTTTTCCTCACATTTGGCAGATATATCGATAGTCATTGGTTATCAGATAACGAGTAGTGCAGATAGCGAGCTTTAAATTCTGATATTGCAGGGTTCTACTTTATATGGTTACCTATATATAAAATTTTGAACGTTGTAATAGTGAGATATTGTGGGAAATATATCAAGAATACAACTCTATTTGTTTTATTGTAAATTGAACCGTCTAATGCAAAATAATTGTGTTAGAGCAAAAATGTTGAACATTGATAAATTTTCATGCATGCTGCCGATAATATATTTTACAAATTAATGGGCATTCGGTACAGGATAGAAGGTTTTCTTTCATGTACCGAAAAATAAACTTTTTTTTAAATAAAAAAATGATTTCTGAGATATATATTTAATTAACTCGTCACGTCATATGCACGAATAAATTTGGGGTTTGTACCATTGCGACTAAAAACTCAATTTTATAAAATAACGATAAAAAATATGTTTATAAAATAATGTGATATTCCAGACAAAAATAATTTCTTTATTTTGCCTAATTTCTACATTTTTATTACAAAAATAGTAGTTCTGTTAAGATTGCGTCCCAAAGTTTTGTTTCGTGCTCATAACATCATACGACTCGACTTAAAAACATATACGTATCTCAAAAATCTGTTTTTTAAACCTTTATATTTTCTAAAAACTTTTATAGCTATATTTTCTGAAAAGATTTCCCTTCTTCTGCCACATTAATATTAAAAAAAAAAAAAGCATCGATGTCGATACTTTAAATATTTTATTATGTCGCCGTCTTTGAATAATTATATTTTTATGAAGGGTAAGTTCTAGAATAAACTAAAATATTTTTCTTATATAAACAATATTATGCCTTATGCCGACTGAACAAAACATTTATTTGAATGTTGTTGTAATCACGCCATCTACCTAGGAATAGCAGAACTTTTATAGCAGTTTCTTACTACATTGTGATTTGATAGATGATGATTTTTTTATATGAATTTAAATTTAATCAGTTGGAGAATAGTATTTAAAATTGCTGTGTATATTTGTAACCAATGAGGACGAAGTGGTTATAGATTCAACACTTATAGATATATGATTTTGGCGACACCGGTTCTAATACATTTGGTTCTTTATAGCATTTCCACTTGTTTTTTCTATTCCGTGGTTTTCACAATAACTTGACGCATCTTAGTAATGTAATGTGAAGATGCATTACATTATTTTGAAGACGCATCTCAGTAATGTAATAACACAATAATGTAATGCGTCTTCACAATAATGTAATGCGGCTTCACATTACATTACTAAGATGCGTTTCACGATAATGTAATGCGTCTTCACATTACATTACTGAGATGCGTCTTCATAATAATGTAATGCGTCTTCATATTACATAACTGAGATGCGTCTTCACATTATATTACTGAGATGCATCTTCACAATAATGTAATGCGTCTTTACATTTCATTATTGAGATGCGTCTTCACAATAATGTAATGCGTCTTCACATTACATTACTGAGATACGTCATTATAATAATGTAATGCGTCTTCACATTACAATACTGAGATGCGTCTTTACAATAACTTAACGCATCTTAGAAATGTAATGTGAAGACGCATTACATTATTGTGTAATTACATTATTGAGATGCGTCTTCACATTACATTAGATTATTATGAAGACGCATCTCAGTAATATATTGTGAAGACGCATCTCAGTAATGTAATTACACAATAATGTAATGCGTCTTTACATTACATTACTGAGATGCGTTTCACGATAATGTAATGCGTCTTCACATTACATTACTGAAATGCGTCTTCTTAATAATGTAATGCGTCTTCACATTACATAACTGAGATGCGTCTTCACAATAATGTAATGCATCTTCACGTTATATTACTGAGATGCGTTAAGTTATTGTGAAAACGCATCTCAGTAATGTAATGTGAAGACGCATTACATTTGTAGGCGGTGCCATAGCAACGCCAATATCGTTTGAAAACAAATATTAGTTTTTAAAAAAAATAACTTGACACTTTTAATTAATTCTTTTGTTATATCTTTTCTCCAACGCAATGTTTTAGTTTTCTTTAATTAAATTTAATAAGTTTTATGGGTATTTATTTATTTACTTCTACTATTTATACAATACCCATAATTGGTGACCCCGAAAAGTGAAATATATTTAAATTTAACCAAGGATTATCATCATGTCAACGGACAATTCAAACATTCTTACCGACAATGTTAATTCAGAAATAAATAGAGTTTCCGTGAAAATACCGCCGATTTGGCGTAAAAACATTACAATATGGAAAATGCAAATCGACGCACAATTCGCAAATGTTAACATTACATCCGAATTAACCAAATTTAATCATGTTTTGGCATCTCTTGAGGGCGACGTCGCCGATCTTATCTCGGACTTTCTTACCAAAGAGCGCTCCGCCACGCCGTACTCAGACCTTATGGATAGACTAAACCGGGAATTTCAGGAATCCGAAGGACGTAAGGTTACCAAATTATTAACAGAACTTGAACTAGGTGACAAGAGACCTAGTCAACTTTTACGAGAAATGCGTACTCATGCTGGATCACAGGTAAAAGACGAATTTTTACGAACCATTTATTTACAACGCTTGCCTATTAACTTAAGAACTATAGTGGCATCAAGTAATGATTCATTGGATAACTTGGCTGGAATGGCAGATAGAATTTTGGACTTTTCAACAAATACTTATGTATGTACAGCACAAACTTCTCAGACTTCTGACATACATTCTGATCGCATATCCAATCTTGAAACCCAAATTGCTCAACTTACTTCCACAATAAATTCTCTCGTTTTACCGCGTAATCATTCACGTTCTCGATCATCGTCTCGCACGCGTATTAACCATAATTCATTTTGCTGGTATCATTTTACTTTTGGCAATAATGCAAAAAAATGTATCAGTCCTTGTTCTTTTGTTCATAATCAGACTCATCAACCGAGACCGTTGGGAAACGAGTAGGCCGCTCACTTGACGCGACACATTCTGAGTTAGGCCAGATTACTACTCGTCGCTTATATGTTACTAATTATTTAACAGGATTACGTTTTTTGATAGATTCCGGCGCAGATATATCAGTTATTCCTCCAACTATTCAAGAAAAACAACGATCTAGTAAGTTTGTATTGTATGCTGCCAACGGTACGCAAATCCATACTTACGGCGAGCGTCTCATTAAATTAAATATTGGTCTCAGGCGAGACTTTTGCTGGCCATTTACGATTGCTGATGTTCAACAACCACTTATAGGGGTTGATTTTTTGAACCATTTTGGTTTACTTATCGACCTTAAAAACAAGCGATTAATTGATAATTGTACCAAACTTTCAACACCAACAATATCAGTTCAGAACTCATTGCAAACCAGTATTTACTTAATTAACCCATACAACAAATATTCCAATCTTTTAAATCAATATCCGAATCTACTTAAAGAAAGTCCTGATTTCTGTCCTACTGATATTGAATTTTACCACACAATATCAACTACTGGACCCCCTGTTACGGGTAAAGCTCGAAGACTTGCTCCAGATAAATTACGTCAGGCTAAGTTAGAATTTCAAAAAATGATCGATTTAGGAATCTGTAGGCCCTCCAAAAGTCCTTGGTCTGCGCCTCTTCATATGGTATCGAAGAAGGACGGCTCATGGAGGCCATGCGGCGATTATAGGGCGCTAAATAATGCAACTATTCCTGATAGGTACCCTATTCCTCATTTACATGATTTCAATAGTCGTCTCGCTAACAAACACATATTTACGAAAATTGATTTAGTTCGTGCTTTTCATCATATTCCTGTATTACCTGAACACATACCGAAGACAGCTGTCATCACACCTTTCGGTTTGTTTGAATTTTTGAAACTACCGTTTGGTTTAAGGAATGCCGCACAATCATTTCAAAGATACATAGACTCAATATTACGTGAATTACAATTTGTTTTCTGTTATCTCGATGATATTCTTGTAGCATCCGAAAATGAACACGAACACGTTATTCATCTTAAAACTCTATTTGAGACGCTTAATAAATACTGTATAAACATAAATTTTAACAAATGTATTTTTGGAGTAGGTGAAATTTCATTTTTAGGGTACTCTGTATCAGCAGCTGGTATTAAACCATTAACTGATCGTGTACAAACAATAATTTCTTTTAAACAACCATCCACAATAGCAGATTTACGTCGATTTTTAGGTTTAGTCAATTTTTACAGGCGATCATTACCATGTACCGCGTCTACACAACAAATATTATTTAATCTTTGCAAGGATACACGCAAACGAGATAAACGTAGTGTGGATTGGAGCACTGATGCATTACGTGCCTTTGAATTATTAAAAGATCAAATCACAAATGCGACATTATTAGCACATCCAACGAATGATCTTAAATTGGCTCTTCTGGTTGATGCGTCTGATTTTGCTGTAGGATCATCTATTAATCAACTTAAAAATGGTATTTTGGAACCCCTTGGTTTCTATTCCAAAACTCTTAGTACAACTGAAAAACGATACAGCACATATGATCGTGAATTACTAGCAGCATACCTTTCCATCAAACATTTTCGCTATTTATTAGAAGGCAGAGAGTTCATACTTTATACCGATCACAAACCCTTAATTTATGCATTTCAACAAAATCTAGACAAAGCTTCACCCAGACAAATTCGGCATTTAGACTATATTAGTCAATTTACTACTAACATTCAATACATTCCTGGTAAAGATAATATTTCAGCCGATTTTTGTTCAAGACTTTCTCAAATTTCTATGCCTTCCACCATATCCTTTGACGAAGTAGCCAGGGTTCAAAGCACAGATACAGAATTACAACATTATAAATTTTCAAAGAATACCACGCTTAAATTCAAATCTATAACTTTGAAATCTGGAACTAAACTTATTGTAGACACATCAACAAATCGTTTAAGACCGTTTCTACCTCAACAATTCAGACGAAAGATATTTGAATCAATCCATAACATGGCTCACCCAGGAATTAAACAATCAATTAATCTTTTGACGGAGAGGTATGTGTGGCCTAACATTAAGCGTGATGTAAAAATATGGGCAAAATCATGTATAGCCTGCCAGCAATCAAAAATAACAAGACATAACAATAGTGAAATTGGTACCTACGATCCTGTTAACAGCAGATTTTCACATATTAATATGGACATTGTTGGCCCTCTTCCACCTTCTAATGGATACACTTACTTACTAACTATTATTGATCGTTTTACGAGCTGGCCTGAAGCCGTACCGATTAAAGATATTTCTGCAGAAACTATTGCTCGAACCTTTCTTCATTCATGGATTTCAAGATTTGGAATTCCATTAAAAATAACAACAGATCGTGGTAAACAATTTGATTGTAATCTCTTTAGTAATCTTACACAACTTCTCGGCATTCATCACATTAAAACTACGGCATATCATCCTGCTGCAAATGGCAAAATAGAGCGGTGGCATCGTCAACTTAAAGCTGCACTACGAGCTCAAATGACAGCAGATTGGACACTGAAGTTATCAACTGTACTTCTTGGTTTAAGATCGACAATTGTACCTCATCTCAGTTCTACTCCAGCAATGATTGTTTATGGTGAACCAATTCGATTGCTTGGAGATTTTTTTGAAGACAAATCTACTACAACAGATCTACATACATTAGTTTTACAGTTAAAAGAACATGTTCAGTCATTAAAACCTGTAGAAGCCAAACATCATTCAGCTAAAAAACCATTCATCCATTCAGATATCCATAAGACCTCACATGTTTTTGTACGTCAAGATGCTGTTAAAAAACCATTACAACCCATTTATGAAGGTCCATTTAAAGTAATCACAAGAAATAATAAACATTTTACAATTGACAAGCCGAGAGGACATAAGACAGTATCAATTGACCGACTGAAGCCTGCTTATATTCTCCATAACTATGGTGATCCAGAAATGAATACAGGAAATTATCAACAGATATTAGACGAAAAGACTAACACTCCTGATCGGCCACAACCTATAACCACCCGTTCAGGACGCAGAGTACATTACCCTACTAAGTATCTTTCCATTGTCACTGGGGGAGGAGTAGTGTAGGCGGTGCCATAGCAACGCCAATATCGTTTGAAAACAAATATTAGTTTTTAAAAAAAATAACTTGACACTTTTAATTAATTCTTTTGTTATATCTTTTCTCCAACGCAATGTTTTAGTTTTCTTTAATTAAATTTAATAAGTTTTATGGGTATTTATTTATTTACTTCTACTATTTATACAATACCCATACATTATTATGAAGACGCGTCTCAGTAATCCGAAGACGCATTACATTATTGTAAAGACGCATCACTAAGATGCGTTAAGTTATTGTGAAAACGCATCTCAGTATTGTAATGTGAAGACGCATTACATTATTATGAAAACGCATTACATTATTATGAAGACGCATCTCAGTAATGTAATGTGAAGATGCATTACATTATTATGAAGACGCATTACATTATTGTGAAGACGCATCTCAGTAATGTAATGTGGGGATATTAAGTTGTTTTTATTTTAATCATTCAAACATTCATCTTTTTCTAAAAAAAAAATTTTTCAATAATAATGAACAAAAAGAGCTTATATTCTATAGGCCTCTTCTCGATTATCGATATTTTATGAATTTTCACGTCCCTAATGTATAACCTATAATAAAAACATAAAATAGTTTCAAGTCCAAAAAATTTATTCATGAAATAAGGTTTCAAACATTTTAAACTAGTTAAGAAATATCATTTACAATCTTATTTAAAACTATAAGTTATAACATTACCAAAAATAATTACCTTTGGAAACTAATATTTTCGGCTCTGTTTTCTTTTCTTGAGAAGTGAGTTTTGGTTTGATATTTTATCCAAACTATTTAAACACGTTTATATATCACTAAATAGCACTATATCAATTATTATTATACTATAATAAAATAATTAAAATTTAGCGTTACGTCCCCACCACATTGTTTTGCAAATAAAAAATACTAAATGAAGATATTACACGAACGTTGTCAACTTAAATTCGCATTTCGGGCGGTTAACCCAAACAGTTGGACACCAGCCCCCCTAGCCAAGAGCATGAGAGCGCTAAAAGCGCGCACGAAAGTTTTGTATGAAGATGACATTTGTTGATGACGTCACTTTCGTTTTTATCGTTACAGAATTAACCAAAGAGAGACAACAATATAGATACACCAATAGGATAATAAATTTGTTATCTCTCTCTCTTTTCTGCGACGTTCGAGCGTAAAAAGCGACAATGCTCTTGGCTAGTGGGGAGGTTTTTTACAAAGTTGACATTAGATTAAAAAATCACTACTCGTTATCTCTTTCTCACTTATGCAACATTTTAGTTTTTGACACGATAAACTATAGACCTCTATTTTGTTATTTTTGACGCGGGCTCTATGTTTTTATTATTACTTTGAGGACAAAACAAATTCAATATTTTTTTTTCTAATAAATAAACAAAATATTTACATAAAATAACAACAGTATTATGTGGAACAATATAACTTACCATAAAATGTACAAAACTACGTTTCTAAAGATGATCGTGCGATCTTTACCCGTTTGAAATCACCGTTAAATATTGCACTTGTCAAACTAATAGGGATGGGCAAATAAAAAAAAATATCGATATAAGTATATTGTATCGATGTTATTCAAAGCTATCGATATATATCGTGTAAAAACTATCGATATTTTGATATTTCGATATTTCATATGGGTGGGTGTTTTGGACCTTTGAACCTCAAATAATTTTGTTGTTGTTGATTTATTTAATAGCAAAATAAAAAACCGATGTCGTCATTAAGTCACTATATTATATGGTGGTTTGATTTGAACCAGGGGCTTTATTCCGAGTTTTGACACGCTCACCGTCACGCATTTTGCGTAAAGTACGGGTATTGAAATATAAGTTCAATGCTGTTAATTATAAATTTGAAATTCCAATGCTCCACACATATTAAACTTGCGAAGAATTCGTGTATTTCAAGATGGCGACATTATTATAGCCAACCTAATATATACTATATAACCATTGGAATAGAATTTATATTTCCATATTTATAGTTTGCGCAACGTCTTGTCGTGATTAGCGGTTGCAAGCTCGGAATAAGGCCACTGTAATAATTTACTTAGTTTGCGAACGTGGCCCTAATCGAGAATTTAAATCAAACGGGAGCTCATAAAAAAATATCGAATTTGATATCCGATACGATAATTATCGATTATTTATTTTATCAATATCGATATTTTTAACCCAAGCCTACAAGGTAATCTCTTGATTACCTTCGGTCGCACACTCGACTAATTTACCTCACGGTCCGAATGGAGATTATACCGCTGTCAGCGCTGACGTTAATAATCACCGGTCCGATACAAAAAGCGCGATGAGACTACTCACGGCGCTGTTAGCGTGATAATGAATCGGACCAGTGATTAAGCGCGCTCACAAGAACATCACTTGTATCTCCCTCTATCTCGTAACTAAAACATATGCTCCTCTCACTCTGTTTGAATGTCAAATAAAACGCCATATAAAAATAATGAATTTTAATGTATTTTGTATATTTGTTTACATTAATATTAAAATAAATGAGAACACAACACTTTTAACTATCTACTTAATAATTATTTAAGGAATTTTATTACTTTCCTTGAAAACATGTTTCTAGATAAATGTCATTCTGACAGCGATCACAGCGATTTCACCCACAAGCAAAATCACTAAGTCCAATATGACGTCACTATCTATCCTCACGGTCCGAATGGCGATAACACGCTGTCAGCGCTGACGTTCATAACACCGCGGTGTTATGAACGATATGGCGATAACACGATGTCAGCGCTGTCATCACCGCGGTGATGACAGCGCTGACATCGATTTGGGCGTGAATCGGACCGCAAGGTTAAACACCCAAGAAAAAATTAACGCGTTTTGGAACTCATTCATAACACCGCGGTGTTATGAACGATATGGCGATAACACGATGTCAGCGCTGTCATCACCGCGGTGATGACAGCGCTGACATCGATTTGGGCGTGAATCGGACCGCAAGGTTAAACACCCAAGAAAAAATTAACGCGTTTTGGAACTCACTTCGAGTACTCTGTGGTGAAGGAAGTTTGGTGTCTGTTTAAGTATCATTATTATCTGTGGTCTAACCTTTTTGTGAAATTCTTAACTCGTTTCGTGCTGCTTTTTTTATTCTATTAATTTTTATATTAAATTACTGAATCCGCTGTGGAGTGTAGTACTTTAGTGCTTTGACGAAAGAAACATTAATTTAATTCATTACTTAAAAAATAATAAAAATTATTTCGTTAGAAAAGTGAGGCAAGATCAACAAACCCAAAGTATGACGTGTATTATTCGTATTGGATAGGCCCGGTAGCCTCATAAATCGGGTGTCGGGTCGTCCCGTTGTACGTCAGACATCGTATACAGCTGTAACATATTTTGCATAAAATATACAATGACTTTAACCAAGAGGAAAAATTCTGACAGAGAAGAACTAATAGAAAGTGGTGATTCAAATGCAGATGAACCCAGCAATATAAAGGGAGATGAACTTAATATTGCAGTTTTGTTATTTTTATATACCTTGCAAGGTATACCCCTGGGACTTGCCGGTGCGGTTCCCATGCTATTACAAAAGCGAGGAATCACTTATACACAACAGGTATTTCAATTTTCATACATACAAATTGTCTAAAGGTTATCCATGTGTCCTACCTAAAATTGTCAGAGTCATGGTAATTCATTCATCATTAGTAGTCTTAAATCACTCTGCTTTTAGAGCATCATAATACTGTACACACATATCGCAGGACAGTATTTACACAACCAATTAAGCCAGAGTGCCTTACTGTAGGTACTCAAGTTTATGGTTTCTTTTTATGCTGTTACACAAAACTTGAACTTCAGTTTTTGTTTTTCGGTTTAAGATTCACCAATTGACCACCACACTTAATTTATTTGTAATTACATATTTCTTTATTTTATATATTTTTAATTTTATACATTATGATTTTTAATTATTTATTCAAAGATATACACATATTTTGACCAGTTCAATAAGAACTTTCTTTCTAGACAAATATATTAATTAAAATATATTTTTAAGGTATGTGACCAGTGGGTTAAGAATAAATTTGTATAAGACCATTAATAATTATTTTTATTTTCAGGCAGAATTTAGCTTTGTTAATTGGCCATTTAGCATGAAACTATTATGGGCACCAGTAGTAGATGCTCTATTTTGGCCCAAATTTGGCAGACGAAAGACTTGGTTGGTTCCAGTACAATACCTAATTGGTTTTGTTATGATCCTCATGTCAAGTGGTATGACATCTTGGCTGGGGTCAGAAACAGAGGCCCCATCAATGGCTATTTTGACAATATCTTTCTTATTCCTAAACTTTTTGGCTGCTACGCAAGATATAGCCGTTGATGGATGGGCACTTACAATGCTTAAAAGGTAAATGTTTAACACTATTATGTTAATACTAGACCCTGACTGTACAGTTTAGGCATGCAAATCAAGTATTTGTGTTATTTGACATTTCTGTACATTTTGCCATGGTGTGCATGGCAAAATGTACAGAAAAAAAATACTACTGTATTGCCACAAAATTACACACAATTTAACAACCGAGTGTGGGTCCAGCAATTATTCTATAGAAATAATAGTCAATAAACTTTATATTGAAATTGAAAGTATGTTTTGTAATGTGAGTAATAAAATGTGAAAATTGGAATATAAAATTTTCTATACATATGGCATTTTGTAGAATATGAAAATTTATTATATAACTTATATAACTTTAATTAATTATTGATAAGGTACTATACAATAACCATAAAATAAGTAAATTGATTTCAAAATGTATTAAGAAGGTAATAAAAAAAAATCCAATCACAAAGAATATGTATAGGTATTATAGTAATCTAGGGGTGAATAAGAAACAAATATATGTATTTTTGTGTGCTCTTTGCTTTCATTATTGTTGGTTAATAGAATACCTGCTCTATTCAGAAATATTTTAATAAACTATATATAGCCTAAATATAAATAAAACTATATTAAATTAATATTTATTATAATTAAATTAAATATAAACTATATATAAATTGTATTTTTTTGTGAAAATGTCAATGTAATAGGGAGATAACAAAGGTTTAACATTTTTTTTTAAATTTTAGAGATATATTTCTTTGTTTCAAAGTTAAGATTTCTTTGTAAGCTTAACCCCATAATTATTCTTATAGTGTGGTGTTAATGTAGGAACTATTAATTAATCTTTTTGAATTTATTAAACAGTGCAGGCAACTTTCTATTATGGCAATGACCATGACCAACAACTTCACCTCACCTTAGCAATAATAGAAATGTATTAAAAAAGTAATACCAAATAATTTTCTATTTGTTATGTAACGCACATGAAGTTGCGGGCAACAGATAGTTAATAATATATTGAATTGTATTTCAGGTGCAATGTTGGTCATGCTTCCACATGTAACACAGTCGGGCAAACAGCAGGATTCTTTCTTGGCTATGTACTGTTCTTAGCTCTAGAATCTCCTTATTTCTGTAACAAATATCTCCGGTATGAAGAATCTGATGTTGGTTTGATAACCCTTGGAAGCTTCCTTCTATTTTGGGGATGGGTGTTTATATTTACCACCACTTTAGTAGCAATATTCAAGCATGAAGAAGTAGAAGAAAGTCCAACTGTAAATAATAGAGCTGGGTCAAAGGGAGTTAGTAATATATTTAATGCATACAAACAGCTGTATGCTATTATAAAATTGCCTGCTGTGAGGACATTGGCTTTAGTCCTGTTTACTGCAAAGGTAGTTGTTTATCTTTTTTTTTTAATATAAAATCAAATTAGTCTTTTATACAGGGTGGCCACTTTCTGGAAAACATGGAAAACCGGGAAATGTCAGGGAAAATATTTAAAGTACACACTTGCTACTGTAAACAACAAACAACTGGCCACCTAAGCGGGGCTATTCCATCTAATTTCAAAATATGCTTATTTTTTTAACAATGTGAAATATATTTTGTTTATCTATATTTTCCGAAAATATTACTAAAAATAAGCAAGTTTCTTATTTCTAATTTCCATTTTTTTTCCAAAAATCAATTAAAAAAACAAATTATGTTTTTGGGATATTTTCTTTTCTTTTTGAAGCTCATTAAGGTCAGGGAAATTTTTTAAAAAGTGGCTGGAAAAATCAGGGAAATTCGTATCCGAATAAAAATGGCCACCCTGTTTATAATATAACTATTGATATATCTGGTACTTATACTACTGTTCATATATATTTTAACACTATTACTAACTTTAACCCCCTTATACATAAAAACAGAATAGAGTTTTTATGAATAAGAGAGTTAATCTCTGACCTTTCTATTTAAGTTTAAACCATGACTAGCTATAAACTTCATGATTTGTAGTGACAGGGGTTTAGCATAACCACATCAAGATAGTTTGACTGTCGATAAAATGAAGTTTATGAATGAACATTCATTCATAAAATCAATATGTATCAATTTTGCTGTTTATTAAGCCTGTCGATGCTGTTGTGCTAAGGCCCAGAGACATTTTCCTATGGAACAGAAAAAAATTTTTTTAGTGAAGCATCTTAGAATATAACAATTTTTTTTTAAAGCAATTGTAACTATAGTATGTCAGTTCAGTGACCTTTAATGTCTTCATGTTATACTTTTAGATACTTGCAATCAGAGTTTGATTATCATTAATACAATATCAACATTTTCAGATTGGTTTCTCAGCCAGTGATGCAGTATCTGGACTTAAGTTGGTGGAAGCTGGGGTGCCCAGAGAGGATCTAGCATTGCTTGCAGTTCCTCTAGTGCCTGTACAAATTATTTTACCTGTGGTATGTATTTTCCTCAAATGTTTTTATTGTTCAAAAATGTTAATTTGATCACTTTACATAAGGAATTTTTATTTCACCTATAACTAAATGAATTTCTCAGACACAGGAGATGGATCCAAATCACATAAAAAAAACAGGCAAAACAAAACTATATACGAATATGTCTCTGTCGCCGCCCATTTCGTAAACGCATAATTTAGCCGGCATATTGGGAGCGATCCTTTTTGATTAAACAATGTATTGATCGACCCTATTCATGGACTTTGTAGGCCTGCTAACCATCAGGTAGACACAAAGTCTATGCCATGCTCCAATAAAAAAAAAATCTTAGAGAAGTCATAGTAGTAGTAGGTATTCTTAATTTTAACAAAAACTAAATTAATTTGGTAGCAAGTTTTTTGTCATGAGAAGTATAGTTGTTTATGCTAAATTATAATTATTTTTATGATTCAGAATTCAATATATAAAAAAGGTCAATCACACGACGCCCGTGACTAATCACGGGTGCCTTTTTGGCTCCCGTGAACCGGTTAAAAGACCCAGTGGAGAGATTAATTCGCCTATGGTATTCGGAGGCAACACCTAACAAGTGGCGAGCTTGTTGCGATGTTTATGATTATAAGATAATGTTGAGACAACTTACGGCTCAGAATTATAAAAATAGATACTTTGGAAAAATAACAACTAAACACCATTATCAAATCAACCATATATTAATGAACTATACACCATTGTTATTAACTACTAGATGAGATTATTAATGCAGAGTGAATAGAATAACATGTAATTGCGTATGGTAGTAAAATTGCCACTGTGACATATTTTAATGTCATACATATTATTTTTATGTCAACAATACTAACTAGAATAAAAGATGATGCATGTGCTTTTAAACCTACATTATACCATAAACTATTCGTCCAACGTTTTTTGGACAAATTCGTTTGACCGCCTATATAGACAAGTGGTTTCGCCCTTTGCGTTGTATGTGGAGGTAGTGGGTTTGATCCCCACCCGTGGCAAAAAATATTAGTACGTTTTTCTGTACAGTTTGACATTGTCTGGGTGCTTGTTTATGGTACACATAGTACAAGTCTAGAGCTTAGTTTGTGACCAGAGCAAATCATAGGGTAAAAGTTATTTCATTAAAAGTTTCACGAACCATAAAAGTACATAAAAGCTTTTGACTGCTACATTCTCTTTTTAAATTAAACCAGGGCCTTTATTTTACAGATATTAGCTAAGCACACAACGGGCCCCAAGCCCCTATCTCTATGGCTGCGAGCATTCCCCCTAAGACTTCTGGTGGGACCGCTTGTAGCAGCCCTAGTGGCGCTCACTCCATCTCTGCTTGGAGACTCTGGACCTTCGTACTTCTATCTCTTCGTCCTTATGATCCTGTATATATTTCATCAGGTTTGTACTGTATATTTATATAACGAAAAGATTGCTCTCTAAAAAGTATTCTTTTAAATATTACGTGGGAGCACTTGCGCAGTCAGATAAGCACTGATTTTTTATAAACCTAGTTTATAGGCTAATAAAGTAGTACTTGTTTCCTATAAAATATTTCTGTAATATTATGTATAATTATTTTTTTCTTTGTGGTCTTTTAGACATGTCTGTACTGCATGTTCGTAGCAGTAATGGCGTTCTTTGCCAAAGTATCAGACCCTGCTGTGGGTGGTACTTACATGACGCTGCTGAACACGGTGTCTAACCTCGGTACTAACTGGCCGAACACCCTGGCCCTGTGGGCCATAGACCATCTTACTTACAAGACCTGCACGGCCCCGAATACTGCTGACAATACTTGTTCCTCACAGCTGGAATCAGATGTAAGTAATCAAAAATATTGTGACAATTTATAAAATATTTTTTATAATCAATTGTTTTTCAATATAACCCTACCCGAATAAAAAAACGATTTATAAATGGTCCACTCACGTGCTATCTCGTTATATTAAATTTCCGTCTATACTAACAAACCACGGTCCTCACCGTGGCTTATAAATAAATATCATCACGAGTGCGTTACGGCGACCAATACCGCCTAAACGGCCTTAGTGTACCCAGCGGAGGGGTTTTTAATCCCACCTCCCCTTAGCCGATGGTATGAGTCTACACCAAACAAGTGGCTAGCTCGTCGCGTTGTTTGGATAGACTATTAATCCATCTCTAAACAGTTTCACAATTTAGTGAAACTGGGACCGACAGCTTAACATGCTCTCCGAGGCACTATAGTGGTGTTGTTAAACAAATGTACATAATTTTTTGGATTATAAACTCATTGGTACACACCGGGTTTTAAACCAGGGAGCTAGAACTTAGTTTGTGACCAGAACAATATGTGTAATTTGGCCTAATTATTATTATAATGCTATAAAATACTTTGACAACCATTTTATCAATAAGCACAATAAGGAAAGAAGCTATGTAAGTGTGCTATACTTCAAATCTTTAATAATTTATTATTTTAAATATATGCCAACAGATTAACAGCTATGTATGAACAAATAAAAATATTAAATACATAATATTATAATCGTAAAATTAGTTTTGCTGACCGTATTATAAGTACCAGTCGCCATTTATAAATCGTTTCTTTATTGGCGCGACAAAAAAAATACGTAACAAGCTATTATATCACGCTTTTAGGTGCTATGCTATGAAGTCCATGAATGGGGTCGATCAATAATACATTGTTGTTTAACGACATTGATCGCCCCGACTATGCCGACTTAATAATGCGGTTTCGAAAAGGACGGCGTCATAGACGAATTTGCATACAAGTCTATTTTAATATTCTCTCTACATTATTATCAAATCAATCGACTGAAAACCGTATGTGTGTTAGTTTTCTAACTATTACGTTGCTTCAATGTAAAATTTGTATGGAAAATAAT
Organism: Monopis laevigella; assembly: GCA_947458855.1. Lineage (NCBI taxonomy): Eukaryota > Metazoa > Arthropoda > Insecta > Lepidoptera > Tineidae > Monopis > Monopis laevigella. The sequence continues at coordinate 20,744,888 of OX381580.1, read as the reverse complement.
TCAGCGCCCCAAGCGTTTAAGAACTAAAAATGCGAGCGTGCATTTGAAATTGTTAACGCAGTATTATAGTTAACTCGAAAGTAAACGTTAAAAAAACTCACACTATGTTACAACTTATAATCCTCAACTATAAAAAAAGTTGTATATTATTCATTATAATTAAGGTAAATGTGTTTATTTTTCAGTTATGCAAAACCGCTGGAGGCACGTGCGCTATCAAAGTTGACGGGTTTTACATAGAAATAGTTGCCTGCTTAGTATTAGGGTTACTGTGGTTACAGTGGGGGCGTCCCACTATGACTAGGTTACAGAGACTTCCCGCGGCGGCCTGGAAACTACAACGCTCTAATAGGTAGCGTTAGGAATCGTTTTTTTCCTCGTTCATCATTAGGACGAATGTATGAGAGCGCCTTTAGCGTTAAATGGATAGTTATAGATTTGATAACGAATTAAAAGTAAAACAAATACAAGGAAAGCTGAGATATGATGAAGTAAAGTACACCAAAAATTTCTAAAATTCAAATATTATTAACCTGTGCAATCTCTCAGGAAAAATAAATTTTGTAATTTGTTTATATTCCAACTCTTTCTTTTCCCCGAAAGAATGCACGGGTAATATTTTAATTATAAAACAGCCCCCCAATTAGTTAAGAAATAGAATGGCATATTTATCTAATAGTTATTTCTAAATTTTATAAGAAAAATCACTATACTGGATATTGTCACAGTGGAAAAAAATATTTTAGACATCCTCAGTATCAAATTCAGGCCAATCAAAGGTAGTTTTAGTCTAAAATAACTCCAAATTTATTTTAACACGGAAATAAATTATTATTATAGTTAAGTAATTTAAGACTTTTTTTGTATTTTAAAGCATTATAAATCTTAAAATTTAAGTATGGGCGAAATAAATTATACCTAAGTGTGTCATTATTTTCAACAAGACCCAGAGAATATGTTTTTCTTTAGCTCTGAAACGAAAAAAAAAAACTTAATTGGTTAACAATATTTCTTTACAAAAATATAATATCTCCAAAGTATTTTCCTTTTATTTATGTTTTTAATTTGTTGTAAAACAGTCTGTTTTCTACAGACGACCGTCGCCAGTTGCCGTTTACCAAGTAGTATTAAATTTGAATCGTAATGGTACGATAAATAAAAATATCATATCTAGTTTGTAAATAAACGAATTATATCTATATATATATATTATGTTTTTGTGTATATTTTGGTTTAAAAAGGTTGTGTTATTTATTGTAGACTTAAGAAGACAGGAAACGGACTTGCGAACTCGAATGTCTAAACATTGCTTTCAGTAGTATTATATATATATATATTTTTAACAAAATAATAATGTGGAGGTGCAAATATTTCTTACTCGATCCTAATTACATAGTTTCTTTATAAAAAATCTATTAACTTTTATAAGACAACTAAAGAACGATTTAAATATAAAAAATCTTAACTTAGTTGTAATTTAAAAAAAAACGTATTTTTTATAAAGAGGCTATGGAATTAGTATCGAGTAAGTAATATTGGCACATCTACTTTTTATTTTTTCAAAATAACTTTAATATTACTGAAAGCAACGTTTAGACATTTTTAGACGATCGAGTTGAAGATTCCATTTTCTAGCTTTTTAATTGAAAATAATCTACTTTATGATGTATAATTGTTATTAGTTAGTTCATAAATTAATTTTATAGTGTAAATTATTTAAAAATATAAATTAACATTCCATAATATTTTGTTTCCAATATAATGAATACAACTTAAGTACTTAATACTATTTATTTCAGATTGATAATTGTTTATTTTTTCTACTATCTACATTTTAATTATGATAATGAATTTTCTGTTGAAGTACATATTTACCCAACTGAAATGTAAGCCATCAAAATATTAAATAATTGTGACAATAAATTATTTGGAAGACGTGTCTAGTCTACTTGAAAAGGTTTTAGGGTGACCTATATATTTTTTTATAAGTGGCAATTATATATGTAATTCACAACTAATACCTATAGGAAAAAAAAGGTTATGTTAAAACAAAACAAAAATTGCAATTGGATTATTTTAATATGCAAATTAATGTAACGTATTACAATATATTTTATTACATAACACATAATAAATGATGAGTAAGAACATCTTTTATAATACAGGTTCTAGAAATAACATAACTCTATACATATATTCTAGTCCTAACTAATATATTTATACCTTATAGTATATTATAATATCATATATTTTTATTAGTATAAATATATAAATCTTTTGTATTTATTTAACTTTTTATATTTTCTAATAATATATTATTGGTAATTTATAATTGATTTACTTAATAATACAATAATTGGTTACTTATTATTACATTTTTGAGTATTATATTTTAATTTTTAAATCTAATAAATAGAGAAAGACGTATGGAACGCTCTACCATGAGATTTTGTTAAATGATCTTACAATTACTATACTAACTATAGATATCTACCAATAGGATCGCTTTATTTTTGGTAGTACGAATAAACCCTTCCTATTGGCGGATCTGTATAATTTAATCTGTACAGTAAAGTGAAAGATTTAAAGTGAGGTTAACAAAAACTTATTATAGAGTTACTGATACTGTAAAAGGGATAACATAAAGTTAATTACAATTAAAGTTATTTTTTTGTTAACTTTAATTATTATATGTTTCAATAATTCATTTATTGATAGCTTAATTATTTGTATCGTTTCCGTAACACTGTAATCTTTCATCACTTGAGTCTCAAATATTTATTTTGTCATAAAAGTTTAAAATTTAACATATATGTACATTTCATAACATTTTTATACTCGTATATTTATAAAACTTACAACTATTTCAACATAAAACGGAAGATAAATGCTATTTTGTTAAAAAAAAAATACAATATTATATTGAACCAAATTTTGTGCTTTTATTTCATTTGTGATTATTATTTTCCTGTCTACCTTGTACTGCGTTCGTTTGTGAAAAAAATCATATATATTTTATCATAGTTTTTCTCAAAACAATCTTACTGTATAGTCTACCAATACAATAGCTTTATTTATTTAGACAGTACGAACAAACCCTTCCAAATGGTGGCGAATCCACAGTTCATAATATAAATGAAAGATTATTTAACAAAACTCAATTTTTATACAATTTAATTATATTTATTTATGGGGAGTGTTAATATTTTGATTTTACAATCATAATTTTACAGTAATAAATGGTTAGCTATTACAAATGTCTTAAATTGAAATATTGGTCTTAAAAACTTTGTAAAATAAAAGAACTGACCCTGAATTTATCTGCAAATTATTTGCAGTATGGAAACAATAACATCTTTAAAAGTTCAAAAATTTTATAACTGGGTTATAAAAATTTTAACGCTTAATCAATTTCAATTTTCAATCAGTTATTTAGTGGAATAGGAACAAACAACCCATGTTGACTGCCACTGTATGGTCGTCCCTATTCATGTTTTTCTTATGTTCATCCTATATTATCATACCAACAATAGCTGTGCCCCCGCAGCTTTCCCTCGTTTAATTTAAAAGAAATCCGATTTAAAGTGTAACATATCCCATGTAAAGTTTTTTTTTAAATTCTGTCCAGTTGTTTTAGAGTTTATTTATTACAAACCTTTCCTCTTTATAATGCCAATGTAGAATTGTAGATGATATATAACCGATCTCTTTTACTAAAAAAACGAAACAACCTATTAATTACATTTGTGTTGCAGTACTTTCAGTCGCATTTCGGGTTGTTTTATTTATATAATTAAAATCGAGACTAATCGAGTATTAACCCAATTAAATGGCCTAAGATGCCGCAGAAGCATACTGTTTATTAAATGCACTAAATCGGGGCCCCGTTTCTCTAATTAATTTATTTGAATAGAATCACACGCTATATAACTTTGACAATTTTCTAGGGGATATTGGTGTGCAAAATACGAAATGTGATATATTAAGTGATTGAGATTCTGTTACAATGCGACTAAAGTTAATTTAAGAAAAATGGGGCCTTGGTTAAATAAAAATATTGACAGGTCATAGGACCCAGCTAACCAACTATATTTAATTCCACGAGAACTGATAGTAACGTCAGCAGATTTTAACAGATAATGCTGTACTAACTAGGTACACATGACTCAACGCTGACTGGTACAGTTGTCCAAGAAAGTGGTCTATCAAGTTTTAAGATTGAATGAAGTGTAAATGTCACTACAATAAAAAGGGAAATCAACCTAGGGCCTGACCAAAGAACACGATCGCCAATCGAATCGCCGCATTGATCGATAAAAATGTATAGGATTTTTACTCTATGGGTAGAGCCTGATCGATGAGAAACGTCAAATCCCTTACATTTGGCTTTCGAAGTGTATTTCGATTCGATTATCGGCAGGGCCCCTTATTGTTTTATGCCGTGCAAATGAAAGTTAACCATAGGGTGCTAAACCACGTTTGTCCGACTGTATCTACCACGAAAAATCGCTGCATTTAAATGTCTTTTTTATATTGTCTATATACTATAGACAATTAGCGACACAAAACGATATTTAGGTACATTTTTGGGTAACGGATGACCGTTACTATCAGTTCTCGTGAAATAGACTGCTTACTAGGTAGATAGGCTTAGAGTAAGCCACTCTAGTTTTTTTAGAAAAAGACCAGTGAGTACCCCTTGTCTGTATCTCTAGGTATATACTCTTTGCTCGTTCACGGTCATAATAACTCTTCTTAAACATACTATAACCCTACAACTTAACAGAGCCTTATTGTGATGTTCTTGTGCAAATACCGCAATATGATCTAGATAAATGAGTAGGTACACGGTGACTTTGAAAGTTGTCCTTTGGGCTGATATGAGGCTTTAAAAAAGATTCGATTTGATCAGTAGAGCCTCATATTATCCCAAAGTATAACTTTCTAAAGTTACCGGTATAGATACCTATAGTTATACGAATCTATTGTATTTGCTCAAACAGCTTCGTGTGCACATACTTTTGAAACTTGTCAAGCTATATAAAAGTAAGTTATACCTTGAACTATTTTTTGTAAAAATACTTTTTAAATAAGCTTTTAGATTAATTTGACGGCCTCCGCAAAACTAGTGGCTGCGCCTTGGCGTTGTATCCAGAGGCCGTGGGTTCGATTCCCACCCATGGCAAAAAAATAGTTTGTGACCAGAGCAATATGTGTATTGTCCTACATATTATCTTAGAATAACAAAAAACCAAAATAGCATAAAAATAAATGCTATTAATAAATGGCATAAAAGTATTCGAAATCACACTTAAAGTATTTGCCTAAATAATAAAGTAAAGGAAGCAAAACACATAACTACGGAAAGATTTAAAATCAAGGTTCTCTCCGCGACAACTCATCCTCATTAATAATAGGTTTTCTGTCATCGGATTTGTTTCTTCCGGTGAGTCTTCCGACGCGTCGTGCCAGAGCGCTGGTCTTGTCCACGGCGCCCCATCCGCCGGTACTGCCGCCGCCGCTGGCCGACCTCGTGAGGAGACCAGCGGAACCTTCGCCAAGCTTGCTGTGGTGAATTCCGTACAGGAAATATAGAAGAAGACCTGAAACGATCAAAGAGCGGCTGAAAATGTTGATAGTGCTGAGCGATACAGGATGTGTGGAGCTAGGCCAGGTTCTGGTGTATCTAGTAATTAATTATAAACCAATCACAATATGTAAGTATATCAGGGGTTGTAACTTTGTACAAAGTGTTTTACTTGTTGCTTTTAATTGTAAATACCTAAACTTCTAATTTTTTGGATAAAATGGACAATTAATAAAGCAAGATCCTATTTTTTTTTTTATTAAAAGTATTTCATATTAACTATTACAGTAAAGAACACTGCGTTTGGTTAATTCCCATTTATATACAGACCGTTCACCGTCAGATATCCTCTGCCATGATGTTGGCACTATGGCAGGCACTGGACAAGTAGGTATATGAGTTATTTAAAAAAAAAACTTTTAAATCGTGGCTTCTAGATAATATTAACTGTTGTAATCTTGAAAGTCTACTAAAAATAAGACTAAAATCATAGTTAGGTACAATTAGTTTCCCATGAATTTCTAGTCATGTTTCGGTTTTAGTCTGTGGGTTCATTGGTTTTCCGGAGACTACTGCATCGATTTCTTGTCTTCTTTCATGATATGGTTACGAAACGATTGATTTGTCGATGAAGCAGCGGGGAATTAATATAGAATCGTAATGCAAATACGCCAATTTGGTAACCGCATGATTTAGCCGGCACAGTGGGAGCGATCAATGTTGTTAAACAACATATATTGATCGATCCCATTCATGGACTTTGTAGGTCTGCTTAACATCAAGTAGATACAATGTCACATATATGCCGTGCCCCATATAAAAAAAAACTTTCTAAATCGCAGAAAGTCAAATATAGTCTAGTAATATTAAGAAATTAATAGTTACCATAAAACAAATTATCCGCCATATTGCGGATAATCATAGGAACTAATTTATTGTAGGTACAATGCATATCGATAGCAATTACAGTGCTCCCGAATTAGATTCTTTATTTACTGGTCAGGGTAGATATAATAAAAATAAACATACCGAACGTCATCCAGATAGCGAATCTAGCCCAAGTTAGCGCGTTCAAATTGGCCATGAGTTCCACGTTCATAAGCACGCTTATTGCCGGGAGTAATGGTACCCACGGTGCCCTGAATGGTAGTCGAGTAGGGCTTTGCTGGTGAGCCGTGATTATCACCAAGCCTGTGAAGTATGAAAGAAGTCAATTGGTTTGATGAAGACATTTATTTGTAAAATTCTGAAATTCATAGGTGTGATTTTATAGTTTACGGCACATTATTTTTCTATAAGAACGCTCAAATTGTACCTACTTGATCTCTAAATTATAATTTATTTAATTTAATATCATTATCACAATATAGATGCATAATATGATTATAATCGTTGAGTTATCTAGAGTTACGGTTTTACACTGTGTGTTCAACAGTTTTCTACTATCGCCTACTGCATAGAATTATTGACATTTATAGTTTTCTTCTAGGGTTCGGTTACAAAAAGGAACAGTTGCCAACTATTTCAAATACTCACAGGCCACTATGATAATTGCAAGAATTAACTCTGGTAGTATAGCCCATTGTCCTGCCGATTCCGCCAAGAAGTGATTGTGTGCGCATAGAGCGGCCGCGGCTACCGTAAAGATGTAGACACATCCAGTCACTGCTGCGCCTGGAGCTCGGCCTCCCACCAGTGGCTCCAGCCAAGCATATTTAGCCCGTAAACGACCCACCGTTAGGGCTTCAAACATCTAAAAAACCGTTTTTAATGTTATAATAATCTAGAAAAGGTAAAAAAAGGTTCCTTCTATGATACTGCTATTGTCAACAGTAGGTAAACGAGCTAAGTTCTTCTGATGGTTATTACAATTATAATATTCACTAATTAGACAATTAACCTCCACCGTCAGACATTAACTGTACGGTTTTATTTTTATGTTTTAAGTATATTTTGTTTACGTTGATGCTGACTGCTATCATTGATCTACATTTTTATATAACTTTAACGCACAACTTGAAACATTACAAAGATTCTTCAGTCGATCCTCACCTTCATGTATTACTACAATTAAAAAAAAAACGTTTAAACGCCCTCAGGGTCACAGACAGCGGAGGGATCAACCCGTCCTCAGTTCGCCGATAACATTCGAAGGCAACGCCTAACAAGCGGCGAGCTTGTTGCGGTTTTTTTGATGGTATAGTCTCGTTGTATAAAACCCATCCCTGGTTGTCATCTGCTTAAACTTGCTAGGCTGGGGCCGCTTTCATTAAGCAATGAGACTGTTTATTGGTGAATAAATTTAATTTATATCACTTTTATTTAGGGAATTTATTGAATACTTACTTCTGACGATGAAGATCCTCCATCGGTACCAGGAGTGCCAGTTGCCGAACTATCCTCTCTGTCTCCCGGAGAATCCAACTGCGGTACTGAAAAATTTTTATCGTCCACCGAAGGAGCTGGGCGATAACGCAATATGATGACTGCAGCACTCACAATTGTATAAGCCAATAAAGTTCCAATAGACATAAATTCCACCAACTTCTCCAAATCAAATAGAAGGGCGATTATTGCTGACGAAAATCCAGAAATTATCAGGTTAACTATCGGGATTTGAGACTTATTGCTCACGTCACTTAAGAAACCGAAGAGTAAACCGTCGGTAGACATAGCGTAGAGACAACGAGGTAACGCAAACAACGAACCCAGTAGAGTGGTGGTCATTCCGCATACCGCGCCCACAGCCACGGCATACTTTGCCCAGTCCGCGTGAACGGCACCCAATGCCGCCGGTAAAGCCGCTTCTGGATTGATAGTCTGATACGGAACCATCAGGGTCAAGGCGATCGCTACGAGGATATACCCTATAGCCACGACTGCCATTGAAAGAATAGTGGCCAAAGGAATAGAACGGGTAGGGTCTTTGGCCTCTTCGCTCGATGAAGAAATGCTGTCGAAACCAACGAAGGCGTAAAAGCAAGTAGCTGCACCGGCAAGTACACCGCTAAACCCAAAAGGCATAAAACCTCCGTGCTTCGCTGACCAATTGTCGATGTCCGCGTAGTATAACCCAAGGCAAATCACAAGAGAAATAACGAGGAGATTGAGAATTGTTAATCCGTTGTTTATATATGCAGAAGTTTTAACCCCGACGGCTAATACTAGAGAAGCAATGATGCATATTAGGAAAGCAAGGACGTCAGGATATCTGCTCAGTAAAGATTCATGTAGTTCTCCAGTAATAGAAATTGTTGCATTGCTTATAGCTCCATCAAACATTGCATCGAGATAGCCTGACCATGCTCTCGCAACCGATGCTGCACCTGTAATAAAAAAAAAAAAGATGGTTAACGATTCCTAGAACAAAACCAGAAATGCGTTATAAATTTATACTTACCAATCATATACTCAAGAACTATATTCCATCCGATTATAAAGGCCCAGAACTCTCCGATGCTAACGTAGGTGTATGCATAAGCACTGCCGGCTCTTGGGATTCGGGTACCAAACTCTGCATAGCATAGGGCAGCCAAAGTAGAGGTGATGCCAGCAAGTAGAAAACTAAGAGCTGTAGCAGGACCGGCCATATGCCGTGCAACTGCTCCTGTTAGAACATAGATACCAGCTCCTACCATATGACCTATTCCTGTAAAATTATACAAGTTGCTTTATTATTAGGCTGCAATCGCACTTTTTTATTTCTGACTTTAGTTATTTTCTTCAATGTTGGTCAAACCATGTCGAGACTGTAATATAAGATAGAAAACTACAACACCTATTGGTTTAATCAGTTTAGTATATTCAAAGAGAGACTTGGTGTCAATAATATGGGCGTAGCCAGGATTTGATATCGGGGGGGGTTTAAGACTCGTAAATTTTAAAATGTTTTTTGGTCCCTATTTTTGAATGAGCAAAAAAAACGGCATCATCATCATAAAATAACCTAATAAATAAATAATAAAAAAAACCCCAAACAAGCGGGAACCCCCCCCCCCCCTGGCTACGCCCATGCTGTCACATCCTATTGAATTTGTTATAGTTACGGTCACATGTATGTACATAATATGCTAACTATAACAAATCTATAGGAAATTATTAAATTTGTAATAATACTTTTTAATTTTTGAAAAATATATATGTATTAGGTAGAAACATAAAAAATAATCACTAGTAATCTTGAAAATTAGTGATCAAAAATGCACTAAAAAAGATCCTCGTTTAAAAAAAAACTCTGGAATTTGTTATATGAAATGATAATATAAAGTTACTTTAATCTAATGATAATGCACTTAACATAAAATAATAACATAAATACTGTACCTAATAACATAAATACTGTAAATAATAACATAAATACTGTACCTAGGAGTGTAATATCGAAGGTGGTGAGGCAGCGGTTAAGCGGAGTATCCATGACGTCTCCATGGATGGGTTTTCGTCTGTTCATCTTGTGACAAAATCCTGACAGGACATGGCCCAAAATCTTATGTCGAGCCCCCGGCATTTCCCTAGAACTTCAACTTATCATATACAACATGAAGTTCTGAAAGAAGATTGTATTTAAAAATAACTATTTACCTAAACATGCTCTAAGTATGTATACCTATGGTCAAGATTTCAGTGCGTTCACAATATACAATTTAAAACTCGATAGGTTTAATTTGAATATTACAAAAAAACTTTAGGTGTACATCCACTACTTTAAATGCCAATTACAAAGTTACCTCTTATTAGTTAATCCAGCTGATACGTGCACTTCCTCGTTCAATAACTAACACAGCCTTTTCTTCAGTATGACCACATAAAAACTATCTCTTATAATTTGCAAACATACTACGTTGCTTAATAATTATCGCTGTTAGAACAAAAAAGTTGAACATAAGCAGCAATGTATACTGAACAAGTATATATTTTCGCCGACACAAAACCTTCATGAAACATGCGCGCGCATGTAATCGATTTTCTATACGTAAATAGTGTATGGTAAATATGTTTACCATTGCTCTAATATTTTATTGCAATGAACATAAAATGGAACGGCGAATATAGTACTTATGGTAGTTATATAGGTTGAGTAGTTTGTATGTAAGTTATTTACGTATTGTGTATGGGTGGGTAATCAATTAGGTATGTTTTATTTTCCAGGAGTTGATTATATATACCTACTCGTATTTCTCTGTCTGTGAGTTATGTGCTGGAGAACCACTTATCAGTTTATCGCGATTCTTTTTTTATATTGTTTGGACAGATTATCCTATATAATATTTTTTCGATTAAGCTCGCGGACGCTTAAAACAGGCTTTAAAGAGTTTTTGGGTTCTAAAAATACTATCAACACCTAGTTGATATAAACTGTATATACCTAATAAACAGTTTACCCTAGCCAAGGGCGTATCCCTCCTGCTAGTTCAATAATATACAACAAAATATTGTACCAAGTATGACTGACCGCGTAGCAAGTCACAGAAACCGTAGAAAAAAAAACAAAAAAAATAAAAACTATTTGGTAAGGTTTTCTTGCTAATCATATAAAAAACATAAGTTTACAAAATATAGTTTTAAGATTCCCCTATTCGATTGTGCTGCTGGACAACGTACTTTAAATAAAATAAATTAATAAATACCATCACGGATGCCTTTTTGGCTACCGAGAATCGTTTAAACGGCCGACACTTAACCCGTCCTTATTTCGCCGATGGTATTAGGAGGCAACACCTTACAAGTGGCGAGATTGTTGCGATGTTTATGATGGAGCCACGTTATATAAAGCGGTGACCCATCCTAGGCCTAGCCTTGTTGTCATCTGCTTAACCTTGTTATGAGTTGCGAAGTTATTTAACCACTAAGCTGGGGCCGCTTTTTATTCGTTTTTTATTTATTTATCCAATTAAGGTAAGGGGAACATAATTATTTTTTTACATTTCATTTGGAGTTCCAACTACTATATTTAAAAAGTATTTCGTTAATTTCCACATATACCCACTTGTCTTTATCAGCTTTCCAGGATTGAAGGACTTTTTAAACTAGTTACAACGAATTATAATTTTCTGGCTATATTGCTTATAGCCAGAAAATTATAATTCGTTAGGCTAGTTCTATTGTTTCCCTTTCCCTATTTTTTGGGTAAGGGAAGCAGTCTGAATAATTCTAAAAGTATTAAATTTTGCGCATTTTATTTTTAATTGCTTTATTGTATAAGTATACTTTAAATCTATAGAAATACGTTTTCAAATAGAAAATATTTATATGCAAATCAGAATTTGGGGTAAGGGAAACATAAGTTCGAGTCAAGTGTAGTCAACTAGAAACAATATACTTAGTATATTTTTTATATTTATAGTATAGTTAGCTCAAAATGATATACATTTTTTTTTATGAGAGTTCAACATGTGACCTTTCATCCATCTGATGTTAAGCAGTATGCAATATCCATGAATGATAGCAACAAGCGGATGCATACAGGTGCACCGCTGGTTGCACATTCATCATCATTATGCCGGCTTAAGATGCCTATTCACGCTTCGTTTAAAGGACTCTAGGTTATAAGAGGAAGGAAACACGCAAGCTGGTAGAGCATTCCACATTTTAATAGTACGGCAGATGTATGTATCGCCAAATATATTACAATGCTCCGCGATATTCATAGCGTCTTTACAAAACGTTTTAAGGCATAAATCAAATTCCAAATAATTCACGTCGAACTCGTTGTTTCGTAGTTGGCCAACTGATTTTTACACACGGATGACATAATATAGCGCCATGGATGTTTTTTTTTAACTTAATCGGAATTACTGAGTTTTACCTACCGATTAGTCTATAATATATTATATATCCTTAATATTAGCTACAATCTATAATTTTTGATTGAAAAACTATAGATTGTAGCTGTATTGAAACTACTGTTTCTCTTTCCCCATAGTTCTCCTCACCCCACCTGACCTTACTGACGAAATAAAAAATATTTCTCTAAGTATTTTATTTCTATCTAACATAATATATTTTTCCATTTCATTATTAAATTGCATCGTAGTCAGACGAATCATCATCGTGACGGGCGTGTAGCATGTTCGTAGCACCGTAGCCCGAGTACGATGTAAAATAAAATAAAACTATATTAATAAACAAGTGTTACAAGAGAAAATCGTTAACTAAATAGCTTTCATAATATATGCATTGTAGTCGGGCTACGGTTGCTACGAAACTGCTACTCATCGCGACGAGTGTTCGCAGCCCGGTGTAATTTTTTTTGTACCAATAACCAAGTAGGGCAAGTGAAAATCGTTTACTAAATATTTTTTTTATAATAAGAATTTGATAATTAATTTTATCCCAGCAGTCGGCAACTTTAAGTTTGAAAAACTCGAATAAATAAAAAAAAGAAACATGGGTTTATTGTTGACCCCCTTTATATTATTATATCCACAGAGTGTTATTTACTCAGATTAATAATATCTATGTGTTGGCTCCTCTGTACTGACGATACGGAGTTTTCGAGACTCAACCAATTGTATATTTACATTGACACTTTGGATGTCATATGTCATGCTCCTGTAAAAAAAAAAAAAATATAAGTATACTGGAAAATACCTACACTTTTATATGACAAATTAAAATCAGGGCAATCGAGGTGCAGAAGAAAACCTTTTTTTATTGTTATCGTTAATTAAACTTTAAAACCAAGCCATTAAAAATAATAGGCAAAAAGTTTTTAATTTATTTGTATAAATTGTTTTACATTACGTCTCAACGTGTGCACCTTGATTGCCTTGATTGTAATTTGTTATAATATTATTTCCCATTTTACTAAGAGGGAACTGAAAACCCACGCAATTTAATATAATGGGATCCGGCTCGCGTAGGAGGTATGCTTACCCAATGACGTCATCCAAAGCTTTCGATATGACGTAAACATCCCATCTAGCTTAATTATTAGCGAAACTCTCGGAATTTCGTTCAGCTTCGTGACTAGATCAGAGAACTAAATAACACTCCATGAATATCAATCTCAATAGTTAGCTGGTAGATAATGCCTAAGTCTAAGTTGCACCAAAAAGAACTCTCTGTAAATGTAATGATTAAAGTTAAAAAAAGCTGTCATGGTATACTCGACATTTTTAACTTTAATCGTTACAATTACAGATACCTAGCTCATTTTGGTGCCATACTCAGCCTAAAGCATTAAGCTCGCCATATTTATACTTGACATCTAAACGTTTACATAATTAAAAAGACTGCCTCCAGCAGGGTGATTACGAGCACAAATCTAAGCTAAACTTAATCGATATGATGCAATCCTGACGCAGGTAATACAAACCTGATGACATTGAAAATTGACAGACAACTACGTCTTTTTGCTTAAAGTTTAGCTTAACATTTCACGTCGTAATAGGCCTACATATCTAATGGTTGAGCCATTGCCAATGTATCCAGAGGTTGTGGGTTTGATACCCATTGCACAGGGTAGAATGTGTATTTATTAATAATATTGTATTCATATACTTAATGTGCGTTATATAAATATAATGAAAATATTAAAAAAAAACTTGTGAAATGAAACTTTAAATGTGTGAATTAACGAACATAATATTTGTGTGGTAAACCAAAAAGTAGGTAAACGTTGAATTAATTAAACCGTATACTAACCTAACATTATTTAAAAAAGGCATTTGATTAAGTAGGTATACAAACAAAACGCAAGTGTATTTAATTTATTAGTTTTATTTACGACAATATGGCAGGGATTTCTTTCCTAGTTTATTTTACAAATTCATGGGAGTCTATCATGCTACTAATGACTAAATATTTGTTTAAATATAAAACAGACAATATAAATAAAAATCTAATTTAAAGCTGAGTTATAAATGTTTATACAAAAAAGTAAAATATAAAGGTAAATAAAAATAAAAACTAAGTAGATATTTTATAAAATGTTAAAATATTTGTATGTAAAAAATAACCTTACAATGTAGTGTAACTTATAGTTACACTACATTGTAAGGTTATTTTTTTTTAACAAAATGTATAAAATTACTAATCTATTAACAATTAGTATACCTATCAATAAATCTCTATACAGATGTTTACTAGGACTACATATTTATTACGTTTTATAATTGCAGGGGGGTATCATGACAGGTTGTTTAATTTGTCGACGAATACAATTTAGAATACAGAGGTATCTACTCAAAATATGGCTGTTCAAGCCACCATAGACAATCTCTTACTTATTTCACGCCACTTTTAACGCAAATTTACTTTTACCTATCTACCAAATTTAACTTTAATTATTTATTAAAAATATTATATAGGTAGGCATATCAATTTATTACATATTTATTCCTTAGTAAATGCGAGTTTAATACTTATTTCTGGTTTAAATATGTCACAAGTATGTTTGTATATAAAAAAAATATAATTATTTATTTATTATTAGTATTAATTAATGTCTAAGAAAATAATACAGATAGTGATAAACATGTCTAAATATATGTGCAAAATATTATTTTTAAATAATTTAGGTAGGTAGATATATGGGTGTTATTTCTCAGTGGCAATTTTTTAGGCTTTCCGTATCATTTAGGTACAAAGCCCCTCTTCTTAAAAAAAAATCCTAAAAATAGTTTATGGACGTTTTTAATGTTGTTAATAAATGCTAATTATTATCGTAACGTACAAATAAAATGTGTTTAGACAAGAGGCGGCTAAAACGTGAGTTAAGCGTACTTTGTAAATCATGACAATAATAATATCTTAAAGACACAAATAGATTTTTATGCCACAGAAAAAAGAACACCTATAATTTAAACTACTTACCTATAAGTTTATTTTGCAACAAATTTATTATTTCGCTGAACACCATATTCGCTAGATTTTGTTTGACTGAAAAAGGGAACAAGCACATTGAACTATGTAGAGATAATCTATTCTAAAACGCCGCGCCTCTCCACTGCCTGTGCACATGCAAATAATTAGTTAGAGAGCTACCCCAGCTCAAGGTCCGGCAAGCAAAGGGGCCTCCCAGACCTTGACCTGGGAAAATTCCAGCTGCGAGTCTACTGAAAGTATTTTCTCATCTAGTAAGCCTTAACACAGCCCCAAAGGTTTTATGTGGGTTCCGAATCAGTCAGCTCACTCATCTGACACCCATTGTGGTTTCGGGTGGAACTTTGGATCTTGACCTCATTCCCGGGTCAAACTTGGCAGAAGGTAATGGCCAGATTCATATTTACCGAAATTATAACTAGCTAACGGTTTCCGAATCAGTCACAACCTGACTGGTTTTGAAACGTCGCCTGGACCTTGTTCTGGGGAAAATCTAAAATTACACTAAGGCTGAATTGTACCAAAGTGTCTATTAATGTAATGTAACGATTAAAATTAAAAATGGCGTCGAATGTACTAGCTGTCATCCGAACTGCAAAATAAATTTACACACAGATAGAATAGCACCTCTACATTTAGTGGAAGGTTTTAGAAATTTTAAAATAGATTATCTCTACTAATCGATTACCTACCAGTGATATCTAATAAATGTACATCTTATTAATAAGTAGCTCTGCCCCGTGGTTTGAACCGCCGTTTAATTTAAAATTAATCGGGGCAAGAATAAAATATATCCGTGGATATGCTCTTTAAAATAGTACAGTTTTATAAAACCACAAAGTACATAAATACAGGGTCCTATAAGTATGTATTAAAATCTTCATACAAATATGGTGTCCAAACGAAAAAATCATAATTTAACTTATAATTACATCAATAAATAAACCTTGATAACAGCTAAGGATAGGCCTTTATTATAGTATCACACAAATTGCGAGGCCTTCCTTTTCTGCTATATCATTTACCTATACGTCTTCAGTCACAACCCATACATACATATCTACACAAGATAAATATAATATTGTGATAATTAAGATCTCTTTTTAATACAGACATATAGGTAATTTTGACAAGCTAAGGTCAATCCCAACTTTTATACTTCATTTTTTTTATCATTCATTTAATTAGGCAATACCAATCATCAATATTATCGCAGTGCAATATTATAGTTTTAAGTATTTGTCCCAATTAGTAATAACTCTTTCTTATATTGTATTTTTATTAACATGTCAATATTTAAATAGAAATAAATGATTACTTGCATACATATACAAAAATCTGTTATTTTATTTGAGTTGGGTTTATTAAGCTTTGTCCAATATCTTTTGTTATATATGGCACGGTATAAATTACATTACCTATATATTTGCCCCTGTAATCCTTTCTTCCTCTAACTCATTTATTTATTGCGATTATCCCCTAAAACATACATTTAAGAGTGCTGTACCAATTTAGAATTATGCTATTTTTAATACCTAAACTTATTTACGTGTATTTAAAATTTATTATACATAGGTACACATTTCACCAAAACAAAAACTGTATAAAATAGAAAATTAATATGAAAAATATAATATAAATTGTATAATAAATAAGTAGTGAGTAGTAGTAAGTGTGAATACATTTTAAATAAAAATATTTATCAAGTTAATGTGATATGTTTAAAGTTTCAGTCTTATGAGAAGTTTAAGTTTTTGGTTTATTTTATTATTAATTCATCTTTATAATAAAAAACTTAAGTACTTCTTCATAAAAGTAAGATATAGATTTATCGAAATATAAAAATATATTTAAAATCCTTAGAAATAATTATTTATTTATTACTATTCTTCTATTATATTATGCATCCTCTTTTTAAATATTACCAAAATTTCAACAACTGGGTTCTGATTAATTAATTATATTCTATTTGTTATAAAAAATACACAATTTAAAGCAAATGATTATTAAGACAACTTTTACTTGATGCACCATGCATGATAGACAATGGACCTTCTCAAAGAACAAAAAAATCTATGTATAGCCTGACCAGTAAAATAAAAAACGTCGCCATATTGCAGGTAATCATTGAACAAATTTCTTCTAGAGTTCTAGATAGAGAACTAACATCTGCCATGCAAGCTAGTTGCTTGCTAGAAGACCAATGTCAATCAGATTAAATGCAATAACAGGGTAAACATAGCTGGTCTATTGTGTACATTGATTAAGTAAATCAAATAAAATTCAACAGATACTAATTAAATTAGTTTCACGGTGGCCATATTGGTTATTTTAAAGTCAGTAACTTTAGGATTGTCAAAATCTACTAAACTCAAGAAAAAAGCATCTGAAATATGTACAAACTAAAAGCAAATAAATTCTTGACTTTTAGTTTTCGTTATTGGCATTGTTTAATCACATTTTTGTCATATTTTGTTAAAACAAAGTTTCTAAATATATGTGCTTAAACACATCACTTTTATGCTGGATGTATTTTAGACTTCATAAAAATCATTTAATGTCTCCAAAATGGTCCCAAGCACGCCGGTAATATTATTATTTATTCAAGTAATGACTAGATAATATAAAACGTAATTAAATTATACAGATTACAAATTATTTTTGTTTTGAAATTATTATAAAGAATGAAAATATTAGCAAAACACGCAATTCAGAACAATTATTAATATTCAATTTACTAAGACCTATTAAAACTTAACTAATTTCACTCCCTCACTATAAGTGGTTGGCATAATCACAATATTAAATTAACCGCAACATTTACAGGGTTCTTAAGTAGTTTTAGCCTACAGTAAGTTATTCATATATGGCAGATTTTATGAGATATAATTTTTCTGAAAAGTTTATTTTTCTCTATTCTAACTATACTTAGTTACTTATGGCAATTTTTGGGATAAATTATTATTTTACCAATTGTTACTACTAATAATATAAAAACAATCCCCATTATTAACACCATTTGCTTTTTAAAACAGTTAAGAAATGCAATTATTATTTTGGTTGATATTGTAACTTAGTGGCAAGTATTTAACAAACAAGAAATTAACTATTAAAATTCCACCATATTAATTAATTAATCTAGGTATAGGCGGACATGTTTAAATATGTTTATTTATTTATTTCATTTATTCACATATTAACAATAAATTAATTACGCTCTTGTGATTAAACTGAATTTATTTAACTTAAATGAGCTTGATCCATATTTACATATTATTTTTCTAATTTATAATGGCTACACTAAGCTATAGTGAGACTGTCTCACTTAAAGGCTACAAACCTATATTAGGTAATTTTTACATGATTTTTCTAAAAATAATAAATATTTACAATTATTTCAAAAACATGTGTCAAATAATTTATCTTATTTTATACAGGATCATCATTTATTAAAAATATAGTAAAAATTCTGAAATGAAAATAAATGTAATAGAAAAAGTTACGAGAATAAAATTTATAAAAAAACATATTAGTAGGTATATTCATAGCTTTGAATATGAATATATATTTAATATAAAAAGAACTATATTTTATCACATTTAAGTATTTTAATTTATATGTTACTCTCTCCAATTTTTTTTAATAAACAAACAACATTATAATATAATAATTATTTTGTGATACAATAACAATGTCAAAAATTGTATTGACAAATCCGTTTACATCAGACAATTTTTTCCTGTGGCAAATTAATTTAAATATATTTGTTTTGCCATGGTATACCCAATATATTATTTAATAGATTTTTTGTTTAACCTTCATGAATTTTATATTTAAAACAATATTAAAACAACATAGTTGTTACAAAATTGTACTGATTCAGTACATAGAATTACAGTAATACCCTAGAATTAAAACACAGCTAATTAATAGCTTACATAATCATTGTGCCAGGCATTTAGATATTGTTATTCTTTGAACATTTTTATAACACATATGATTAGGAGCACCTTATAATTTTAACTGCAATATCCTATCACATTCCTTGTATTGCACATCAAAAAAAACATGTGTAAATTAGTATACATGACTCAAAATTTGATAGAAAATACTTCAAAAAGTATAATTCTCATTTCAGAATTTTATATGTAGTCATTATCAACCTGTACCATTAAAGTACTGAGCATGTTTAGTGTAAGGAGCTGCAATATGGTATGGAGGAGGTTGCCCTCTCACATAAATTGGTTCAGAGGCACTGCTGGGGCTATGCTGATGGCTAATAATACTGGAATGATTAGATGATCCTGGAATGGCTTCATATATATCATATACATTTTGAGCCCCAGGGGAGTGGATATGACTGTAACTTCCATCATCAGAAATTAAAGGAGTGTTAGTCATCCTGTAGGGATTTGTTGAGTTTGTGTGGCCTGTGGGAGAATATAACTCGGGTGACTGTGTAGCCACATATGTAGGACTTGAATTAGCAATACCATAAAAATTTGCATTAGGTGAAGGTGCCTGTTGAAGTGAACCAGAAAATACGTGAGTAGCTACATTTCCACCAGGATACATACTATCATTGTAAGTTTTTAAATTTGGCATAGTAGTCGAACTACTCACAGCATGGCTTACTGTATGAAGCCTTGGACTGGGACTCGGCAAGTTGCGATTCCCATGCGACTGATATTTATAAGAATCATAACTACGTCTACTATATACACTTTCCTTGGTATGGACATAAGGATCAGTGTTGTATTCCTTATAAGTTCCTTCAGGAGTAGTTCGACACCTAGTAAGATCACTGTGTCCAACAATATGCTCATAGGTAGCCCTGTTATCTATTAAAGGCATTTCACTATATGATGGCTCCTGGAAGTGGGAAGGCAAAATTGTATCAGGGTTGGACCTTCTGTCTTGAGAAGCAATGCTAAGTCTTTGGATATGATTATGAACATTTCGTTCAGATACTTGATAGGTTTCATTATTATGCTGACAAGGGGTATAATTATTTATAGAACCACTTGATCTATCAATATCCTTTCTAGAAGAATATATGTCACCATGTCCTTGATAATTTTCAGTTGTGTGTTCAACTTGATTACCTCTGTATTCATTTTGATTACCAACATCATTATCAGTGTATAAAGCATGATCTACGCTTTTATATGTCTTATCTTGCTCGTGATTAAGATCCAATGGCCTATCATATGGGTTTTCAGTAGGCAATTTGTCATAACCTCCATTTTTTACAGATTCGTCAGTAACATTAATCTCTTTGTTTGTTATATCACTATCTTTTTTGTTATCAGATGCAAATCTTTGTTGTAAAGTAGGTGTGATTTTAGCTGCTTTAATGTGAACAGCATTTTGTACTGTGGGAGATATATCTTGTGCCCCATCTTTATGTATGTTTCTTGCATGTTTTGCTAATGCTCTGAGCTCTTTAGGATATGGTGTTGGGGCTCGACGCAGCTGACCAGGTTTCTCAGGAACCTTTGGAATAGTTTTCATATCCATAAAACTGATATGTCGAGAAGTATTTTGAGTCTCAGGTGCTTCATTTGTATCATTATCTAACTTAGTTTCGATTGGGGTTAAAGGCACTTGGGGAAATAGAAAACAAGTCAAAACTTGTTCATATGTCTGGGGATCAACTTCTGAATGCATAGGCACAAGAGGTTTGCTTTGATTTTCAGATAACCAGAGGGCTACCAAATTATCACAATTCAATAAGGATTGAGGAAGACAACTTAAAGAATTTCGAACTAAATTTAAAACTCTTAAAGAAGACAAGTGTCCAATTTCTGGAGGAATCTTCATTAATTTATTAGCTCTTAGTGATAAAACTGCTAATTTTGAACAACTTCCGATTTCTGGAGGAACAGATCTCAATAAATTCTCATCTATATTTAAATACTGCAGCTTCCTAAGAAGTCCAATAGAAGATGGAATTTTGTCTAAATAATTACACATGAGCATAAGTTCTTCCAAATTTGCTAATTGTCCTATACTATCTGGCAATGAATACAACCTGTTATTATCTAACTTTAAAGTTGTAAGCTTTGTAAGCTGTCCAATAGTTATTGGTAATTGAGTTAAGCTATTTGTAGACAGACTTATATCAAGTAGTTGAACGCAGCAACCAATCTCTGGTGCTATCTCCTCTATCATATTGTTGCTTGCTTCCAAATGAATCAAACTTTCCAAAGGTTTTATTGCAGAAGAAATACTTGTTAAGCTATTTGAATCAATCCATAACTCTCTTAATTTTAAGAACCTTCCTATAACTTCTGGAAACTGCTGAATTTCATTCTGTCCTATATCCAATCTTATCAGCTCAGTTGATCTTGACAGTGATTTAGGTAATATCATTACATAATTATCTCGAAGTTCCAAAATACGCAAATTTGAAAGACGCCCAAAATTTCCAGGTAAATATTCTAAGTATGTATCATTCAGGTATAACTCCTGTATAGCAATTAAATTTGTTAGTGCTTCTGGTAATTTTTCTAAAGGGTTGAGACTTAAATCCAGAAATAATAAATACTTAAGTGCCTTCATTGTATCTGGGATAGAAGTGACAGAGTTTCTATTTAGGTTTAAATATTGAAGGTTCACTAGTGATGATATAGCTACGGGGATGTTTTGTAATTCATTATCGCTAAGATCTAGATGTTTTAATCCATGGCACATAAATAATTGGCGAGGTAGTTCCGTTATATGATTGCTATGACACAGTAACTTCTCTAAGGTCCTCTCGTATACAAATACTTCTGTCGGAACATCACCGAGGGATTGATGGGAGTAATCCAATTCATGAATATCTTCTACACCTTGCCTAACACAACATAAAAAGTCGAAAGGCATTGTGTTTTATTCAGTGCTAAAGTTAATTTGAAGACTTCTTACTTGAGCAAGGAGACGCCATCACCACTTTGCGATGTTTTTTATAGGTGCAACGGTTTTATAATTATTTTAACTAATTAATAAATCGTAATAACATTTACAAATAACATGGTTAATGTTCTATAGCAGTAAAAAACTTATTATTTTTAAATGAATCACACACATTTTGCGATTGACCTTCCCCTTCCTTCCCATTTCCAATCCCCACCACAGATTATTTAGTAATCTCAATATAGAGTACTTCCCAATTCCCAACCAACCAAACGCTAGTGTTGCCAATTAATTTTGCCATAACTTCCATAGATCAGGGGCCTAATTCAGCTAAATTAAAAGGTTCAAATTTATTTTCTATTCAGTCACATGTCTCATTTAAGCCTTGGTTTTCAAAATTTAAATTATTTAATAAAAATGTAACTTCTTCTGTGTGCCGTTTGAGAATAGCATTGTTGCCTAGCTACTCATTTATATAGAATAAATGTTAAAGAGTCTAATATATGTGAGTGCGGTGAAGGTGTTGGTAATATCGATCATCTGTTTTTTAGTTGTAAAAATTATTCATCATCACTGTATTCTTATTTACCTTCTTATAAAATACCGTTACCTTCTA
This sequence comes from Monopis laevigella, assembly GCA_947458855.1. Classification (NCBI taxonomy): domain Eukaryota; kingdom Metazoa; phylum Arthropoda; class Insecta; order Lepidoptera; family Tineidae; genus Monopis; species Monopis laevigella. Next base: position 20,721,960 of record OX381580.1, on the reverse strand, counting down.
AAATGAGCCATTTGTTACATATTTTTTCTTTTGATATATTATCTCTCATTTGTAAATATATTCAATATCATAATATTAAAGTTTAGTTTATTGTAAGAGTAGATATAGTTAAGCTTTATAATAGTTAAATCCTGTTTTTACTTATAATTTGAAATTTAAGTTATTCTTTTTTCTTTTAAAGACGATGTTAAGTTTTGTTTGCGTGTAACTTGTCTATGGACTGTCAGCCAATAAGTCCATTTTTTTCGTGCCATACCGTTTTATTTGTTTGTGGCAATATTGTTACAAAAAGTGACAGAATGCCAATTATGAAGATTGAATTGAATTGAATTATTATATTTACTGCATAAAATCCCACCTTCTCTTTTACTTTAACAGTCTCAGGATCAGCATTTACCGCCATCAACATTAGGTTCATATTTATATTGGTTGACTCTTTTGGTGGTCTACCATCAGAAATCCATTTCTTAAATTTTCTGACTTTATGTCCGATGTTACCGCAATATTTACAATTTATACATTTCTTATTATACTTCTTATTACTTCCTATTGTGCTGCTTGAAGCCTTGACTGTTAGAGTTTCTACAGTAGTATCGCCATTTTTACAAATTAACGATCTCTCGTGCGCACATAGTTGACTTGTCAGATTCTCAATAGTACGATCCTTCTTTGACAATAGCATCCAACTTGATTTAAAACCAAAATACTTCTCAGGTAGTGTGTCCAACACCTTGCATATTAGTAAAATATTAGGCAAATCACTTTTCTCTACCGTCAATAGTTCAGTCTTCATATCAAACCACAGATTCTTAATCTTTGATAGGTGTGACGCCATATCATGAGTTGGATCTAGCTTATAGCTAAAGAACTGAGTGCAAAGATCATAGCTACGGTCATCTGATACACCGTCGAACAGCCTATGCAACTCATCCCATACCTCTCTAGATGATGAGAATCTCATTACCTTTTGTAATGTTTCATCTGACATGTTCGTAGTAAGTAAGAGAAAGCCATGCTATCAATTGTTTGATATTTCTCCATATCAGTATCATATTTAGCAATAAGTTCCACTGTTGCCTCTTGTCCTGGATGAACAGGCATTGTGATATTGCCTTCAACTGCATTTTTAGCACCTGGAGTACCTCGGAGTAATATAGATACCTTATACTTCCATGTTTGCCAATTATTTTTACCTTCAAGTTTCCCAACTTCAGACTCGATGTCTGCATGATTTTTGAAATTATCACTTTTAGTATTAATAATTAATTTCAGCGCTCTGCTACCATGTGAATCGGACCGCAAGGTTAGTCTGTGGATTTATGGAACAAATGCGCGGCAAGCGGCAGGAAAGCAAATCATTGATTGGCGAGATATTTTCTTTATTTGTTTTATTCAAATTAACAATCATTGAGTTCTAATTTTTGATCAAAAGTAATTGTATAGTAACGTGATTATTGATTTATAAAAATTGTTAATATCATGGCATACAATTTAACGGAAGGTTCTCTTGAGGTAAGCAAAATGTTTCTTTATCCTTACAATATTTTTTTTCACTTATTTTTGCCCTTAGATTTCCTCAACATCAATTAGACCTAGTATTTAGGAACTAGTTAATATAATAATTTTATAACAATATTGCCTAGAGAAAATTATATGTAGCAGTATATACACATCTTGTTTGTGGTTTATGGTATTCTTACACCGGTATTCATAAAAACTTATTGAGTCCTCGAAGAACACTTTAGTTATGGAAGGTTTTGTCTCTTTTTTTAGCAACAAAAATGAATATGTATAAAAGAGACAAAACCTTCCATAACTAAAGTGTTCTTGAAGGACTCAATAAGTTTTGATGAATAAGACCTTTAGTCTATCAAACAAGTGGCCAGCTCGTCATTGTGTTAGTATAGACTCATACATAACCAAGTTTCACCCGTGGTGAAAATGAGGCAGCAGACAGGTTAATTAATATAGGTATTATTTACATTTACATAATAATTATGCCTGATAAATATAATGTAAATTTTAACTTCTAGGTTATTATGAATGGTGGCCATTATGAATCCCCAGTAATGCAAGTGCTTGGAAATAAGAAAATACAAGGAACCGGAGCAAATGACAGATACAGACTTTTAGTTTCAGATGGCAAACATACACACAGTTTTGCGATGCTTGCTACACAGCTTAATGATAAATTAATTACAGGGGAATTGTCAGATTATTCAGTAATTAAAATTGATCGTTTTATTACATCTGTGCTAAAAAATAATGAGAAATCTGAGAAGTAAGTTAATAATACCATCACTTATACTCCAGTTTACTCCATTTTTTTCTACATGAATAGCTGTAGCAGAAGTCATCGCGAGCTTTATGCCATGGCATCCTCAAATCCCTAACATTACAGGAAGAAGAAAAAAATATGTATTTATTTGTTTATTAAATTTAAAATATTAACTTGGTTGACAATTTGGCTCCAAGGGAACATTTTAAGTCCTATGGCTTGACAATAAATTGTGTTTGCAAACTAGAAGTATGGCCTATTAAATGGCTTACACTAATTAAAAGTATTATAATAATAATATGAAGGACATTACACACATTTTGCCTTGGTCACATACTAAGCCCTAGGCTTGTACTATGTGTATTGTAAACTACAACAATATTAATATATGTATATCATATTTTATAAACATCCAGACCATGATAAACTTTACAGAAAAACTTACTAATATTTTTTTTGTTTGCAACAAAGGCGCAACCACTAGTCTACAGAGGCAGTCAGCTCTACCTAATAGTAGTATTTAGGTATAAATTAAGGATTTGTTATACTAGTTCTACTGACTGCTTTGTCACATGTTAAAAAAGTGGCACTTATTGAAATAAATAAAAATAAACTTAAAAGGACATTGGACACAAAACCCTGAATTGCAGAATGTTAAAGGATGCCTGAGAACATAAGCATCAATTAAGGGTCTACTAGATTGATCTTGAAAATTCTTTTTGATCTGTCCAGCATGAATTGTAAAACCAATAGTACTCATGGGCATTGCTAGTTAAAAAAATAGGCTTTGTCATTACAATTAAGATGGGTTAATACATCCTCTTCAATATAATGTTTGTCTATTTTAAGCCTCTTGTCTGTCACCAGTAGCTTTTAACACTATTATTAAAATTTTAATTGACAAACTTAAATCCTGTGAAAAGATTTATACTAAATAATGTATATCTGGAGCCTATATTAACATTTGCGGATGACCAAACACAATCCAAAACAATAGCAGAACCTGTGGGCCTATCGCGTAACGTCATTGGTAATAGTAATGGATTTTATTTTGACATTTGAAGTCCATTAATGAACATCAAAACATTAATTTTTATCATGGAAAGCAATGGTAATGATGAAATCCATTATCATTGTAAATGAATCCCATTGAATGAATGTAATTTGATAGTTCATACAGATTAGAGCGATCATTTAACCTTATTGACAGTTGAAAATGATATTCACTGGTGTTTTAAAACTTCAAATGAAGTAGGTTACTCTTGTCCAGTTGGCATCAATATCATATTTTTTGAGATAACTGTATTTTTAATGGTAAAACAAGTGTTTTATTAATTAATAAGTATCAGATATGTCATTAACATGCAGTGAATGTCATATATACATATTACATTATAGACATATTATAGAATATTACTTATAGAACATGCAATAAATATTCAGAGGGGCGAAGAAAGCTTTAAAAAAAAATTGCCAGATAGAGAATTTATAAACAATTTCAGGCTAGATAAAACAATGTTTGAAAGTCTATGTGAGGAGCTAATCCCCTATTATTAATTGGCAAACTTACAAAGAACTAGTGCAATAATAAGTAACTACTTTACAAGTTAGATATTGCATGACACAAAATTCTATGCTATAATAATAACAATATGTGGCACATTTATATAGTGTATAATATTTCCTTTTTAATTCAAATTTTATTTAGCTTTAATTGGCTGCTTTACATTTTTTTGCTAATGGCAATGCGTCACTGCCAGTAACCACTATCTGCTGGGCATTTCGCTGATATATATCCATGCCTGACTGCTTGGGAGTGACTGATGCTTTAAATTAACACCACATTTTAAGTAAATATATTAAATTTCCTAAAACTTCAATGTTACGTGTAATGTTATGTACCTTATTCCGTGAATAAAGATTTATTCATACGTTCAACAACTTACGTTTTGTTCTAGAACAAAAAACCGTCAAGTGTCCTTGTCGTAATTTAGTTTTAGTCTGTGGTTTCACAGGTTTTTCAGGAGACTGCTGCATCGATTTCTTGTCGAAGTGGTAGTCTCCTTTCAGGGTGCGGTTACGAAATGGGTAGTTAAATTGAAGATAAGTATATTAAAATATATTCGTAATGCAATTCGTCATTGTCGCCCCCCATTTCGTAATCGCATCATTTAGCCGGCATAATGGGAGCAATCAATATAAAATATTGTTTAAGAACAATTATTAATTGACCCCATTCATGGACTTTGTAGGTCTGCTCAACACCAGTTAGATACAAAGTCACATGTCATGCTCCAATAAAATTAAAAAATATATGTTACAATTACAATGAATAAAATCTAGAGAATCGCCGAATAGTCAGTAAAGCCGACTATCCGGCCACTACCATAGTCGGCGAATATTCGGCAAAGAGCGCCGACTATCCGGCTACTTACTTTGTATATATTTCTCAGTACCTATATGTATGTAGGGGAAATTACATTATACAAAAACCTTGATTTATTTATCAATATTATTATTTTATCATCAGTCACATTTTGAAATGAAAAGCAAAGCAACCTTTCCTTTGGAAATAAGTTCTTAAAATTTATTAAAGGTAAATTTTATTATGATGTAAAAAGACTAAAGCTTCTGCCCTTTCTTTCTCGATTTCTGCGGCGAGGCGTTTGCGACTTTCGCGCGAATCAACTGTACACAAAATGTTACGGAAATCCCTGAAGCCGTAATCGGCTTGGCCGACTAGTCGGCCTCTTTACAACGACTAATCGGCTAGTCGGCCAAAGTCATAATCGGCACATCTAATAAAATCACGAACTACTTCTATGGGCTCTTATCCAAATTAAAATTATTTTGAGTATAATATTATAGAAGAATTGAACATCACAGGAACATTTTGAGGAAATAATATATTGTATTGATGAAATATGATTGAATGATGTCAATTTTTGAAAGCCATTACATTTTGTAAATGTTTAAGCGGTTGCTCCTATTTGCTTTAATGGTAATGACAATGACAAGGGCTATACCAATGAACTTCATTCTCATCGAAGTTATGCGATAGGCTTACTTTGGTAGATGAGTTCTATGTTTGGTTGAATGGTGTGAGAACAAAGCAAATAAAATTGATAGACCTGGAACCCGCTTGGAAAATGGGTACCTAATAACATTGTTTCTTTGTATGAACCCTGTTAACCTTTACTAACTCTTAACTATATTATTTTTTATTAGTATTGTTTATTAGTTACTCAATAAAAATATTTATTTTAGGAGGGTTCTAGTAATACTCGGGTTTACTATCATTGCCCCTGGAAGTGAGGTGAAAGTAAAACTAGGTCATCCACAAACTCTATCAGAGGATTCTTCTACAGCACCACGATCCACCCCTGCCCCTGTTCCAGCATCTCGCCCTGCTCCAGTGGGTGCAGCACATAATCCTATGGCTGCTAGTTTAGATAATTCTATAATGTCTTCACAAATGACTCATCCTATAGCAAGTTTGAGCCCTTATCAGAACAAGTAAGTATTTTTTTTATTATTGATTCAACTCCTGCATACCTATCGTCTACTCCATCGCGAGAAATAAAACGTCTTAATATGTTTTAGGGGTTTATAGGTAAGAAAACATTTAAATCAAATACTTACGAGTTGTAATTTTTTTTTACATAATGACAATATTTTAAGACCCACAAACACAGCTCTACTATTGTCCATGTTGGTAAATACAATAAAACATCTTATTGTTGTTTTCACTGATAATAAAGTTTATTTTTGTATTTCATCCATAGATATAATATTATAATATACTATTAACGTCAATGATTTCATCACATATCATCTTCTTAAGTTTGTAAAAAAAGTTTCAAGCAAGTAAAACTTAAAATATAAAGTATCTAATTTCTGCTTTGAGTTTATATGGAGATTTTTTTTCCAATATTTCCGTTAATACTAAACGGATTAAAATTAGGTTTACATGGTTCAAGAGCATATTATTGTTTTTACAAACTATAGTCGTTTGCTAAGATTGTAACTAGTGTAGATTTGGAGATATTGAAGTGCACTTTGAATAAAACGTGAGCGCGGAGGGGCCAACTATAATCCTATGTAACTTTTTTTTAATATTTAAAGCTTGTGAATTTGTTTATAAACATAATCTCCTAGCATAAAAATTGTATTATCAAAATGTGGCCCCTCAGTCCTAACTCATAACACCTATTTGTATTGCGGCCATCTTGGATTTATTTCATTTTTGACCGACTGTCCCGGTAACAAGGTTAACGCTAGCCGGCTCTCGGCTCACCGAATATTAGGTCCTTAATCCCAGTATTATATATTAAAAATTATGTAGCCACTAATGTGACTAGTCAGATCAAAACCTAGAGAAGTATGTAGAGATCGCGCTACATTAGTCTCTGCCTACCCCATAACAGGGATACAGACGTGATGGTTTAAATGATGTAATTATTAAATGTTACAGATGGACAATCAAGGCAAGAATAATGTCAAAAAGTGATATCCGCACTTGGAGCAATGCTAGAGGGGAAGGCAAACTGTTCAGCATGGACTTGTGTGACGACAGCGGGGAGATCCGAGCTACTGCCTTCAAAAATGAATGTGATAAATTCTATGATATGATTCAGGTATGCATTAATTTCAAATAAAATTGAAAATGAGTGTTACACTAAACTTATTAATTCGTCAGCCAAAAAAAACCGTAAGAATTATTTTATTACCAGTCCTTGATTGTCCTAGAAAACGTCTTAGGGGGGGGGGGGGGGGGCTTCGCTTTTTGTCTTCTTTTGTTTAAACGCGTTTTCGGTTAAAATAAAATGGAAGTATTTGTTTAGGTTTGCGGCCTTTTCATAACCGCGCCCTAAACTAATCCTTCCTATATAATAAGACATTCGGAAAAATTATGCGTTTTTTAAATTCAATTATATTTGTGAACTACATTATAATGCTTCTAATGCGCTTTTTGTCTTAAAAAGCGATGCACCACTTATTTTATAATAAGTGTATTGCAAATTATGTTCCCGTTTCGTAACGCATAACTTAACGCCATACTTATTACCGGTATTGTTAGAATGTTTAGGTTTACTAAATAAATTGTCCATAAAGAGCACAATTTTACATATTTTTTATACTTAGCCTTATTCATAAAAACTTATTTTGTCCTTATAGAAGGTATTGTCGCTTTTTTTAGCAACAAAAATGAATATACGTAAAAGTATAACTATATTTTTATAACTAGTGTTCTTTTATACTTTGATATCTAATTATTTTAGTAGTAGATAATGCCCTATCTAATGTCTTTGATTTAATATAATTAATCTGCTTTCTCCAGTATTAAAGATAATATTTTGCCCTGAATTTATATTAATGATAAGATCAAACCTTATTTTATTTAAATATTTTCAGGTAGACAAAGTGTATTTAATAAGTCGTTGCCAACTAAAAACGGCGAACAAACAGTTCTCAACACTTAAGAATGACTATGAGATGACATTCACTGCGGATACCGTGGTAGCGGAATGTGATGATGCTGGGCCAGTGCCCACCATCAAATATGATTTTGTTCCAATCACAGACATAGCTAGCAAGCCTCCTGATACTATTCTGGGTATGTGCTCTTTTAATAATTCAGTTCTCAATTTTTTGCAAAGAAATATAATAGTACCATGTACAAAGGAAGGTTGCTGTTGGACCTCCTAGAAGTTGTTTTTTATTATTATTGGAACACGACGTGTGACCTTGTATCTACTTGGTGGTAAGCAGACCTACAAAGTCCATGAATGTTTTGTTGGGTGGTTTGTCTAGAATTTCAATTCCACATGGACCACCCGCGGATAACGTTTGTATTCTAAATCTAGACTAAGTCAAAATATTATAAAATAAATATAGCTAAAAAAATAAAACAATTAAAACTAGCGACCGGCCTCGGCTTCGCACGAATTACTACTAAAAATTGGCATAAGAATTTGAATTTAAAAAAATAATAATTTGTAACTAAGGAGCCAGTTTCCCACAACACAGGGAAACCTAAAGTGGGAACTGCGCGCTAAAATTATTTTTGTAACTTTTCTCTGAAATTAACATTTTTTTTTTATTGTAAAGAACCCAAATATTGTGCATTTGTTAAATGCCTTAAACAAATATGGTCACTTAACCTTTGGTGTGCCGTAGCCCGTAAGTGTCCGCAAGTTTGTATCCGTCGTGTGCCGAGGATTACACCGGTAGATTTCGACCGTTCGGAGGGATTTATATTTGTATGAAATTTGACGTAGTATTCTTAGTATGCAATAAAGTAACGGTTATTATCGAAAGTCAAATAAGTAATGAATGTTATACATTATATATTTTTTGTATTACCCACTAAGTGTGATAACAAAGTAATAACTTAAACAATTAAAAAAATATTTACTTTAGAGAAAAATAAGTGGTAATTTAGAAGCTTGCACTGCACTTGCGTTACGACGACTTATTGAATGCTCAACACTGGTTAAACGAACTAAATTTTTGAAGGAACAAATGTTTAATATAGTTGATTGATACATTCTTATTTAGTTGCAAAGGAATTTATACTATATTTCATGGTAATAATAACGACAATTACGTAAAATGTGAAGAAGAATCTCTCGGCATACGACAGGGATAGGTATACGGCACACGAAAGGTTTAAAGTAATTGATATGTAGTTAATAAACGATTGGATAAAAAACTCACATATATGCCCACTCCACTGAAACAATGTTGGAATCGAGCGCAAACTAATTACCTATCTATATTCAGGCATAAGCCGAGCTGCGCTTGTTACATGCTCACTGATATCGCTCAGTGCGTTAGGCGAGATGTACTCGTAATATACATATCATCACGGGTGCCTTACGGCGCCCGAGACCGCCTAGACGGCCCCAGGGTACCCCTCCGGGTTTTAATCCCACCTCGTCGTAGCCGATGGTATGAGTAGACTCACTTCACCGAACAAGTGGCTAGCTCGTCGCGATGTTTTGAATAGACTCAATAACCCTATCTATATACAGATTCACAAGTTGGTATAACGACAGCTTAACGTGCTCTCTGAGGCACTATAGTGATGTTGTCAAACAGATGTACATAATTTTTTAACATTAAAAACACACCGGGATTCGAACCAGGGACCTAAGTATTTTTAAGTCCAAGGTCTAAGCAACTCGGCCACCAAGTATATGTGATATATGGATGCGAATTCACCATTATCGTAAATTACTTAAACTTACAAATAAAACAATCAGAATATAAAATACATAAATAAAGCCTCTGTTCTTAGCGAAATTTAATTATTAAAAATTTTAGACACCTGAGACAATGTTCCATCGCGTGGTTGAGGCAGGGAAATGTACTGCAGCGTTTCCGGACTTGAGACCGCGAAGTATTGTTAAAACAAACAAAAATAAAAAAAATAGTTTAAATTCAGGCGGTTATCCGGTTTAAATGCCCTAGGTTGCGAAAGATGATTAATAATCGGTCAGGAAGGTCGTGTGCTTCCAAAGTAACGAACAGTGTATCTAAGACCGAGGAGTGTCCATTCTATGTGATATTTTCTGTATATGTGACAAATAACAACGTGTTGTTTAGATGTGATTGGAGTTTGCAAGATGGCGAATGATGTCCAGGAATTAACTGCCAAGTCTACCGGGAAACTCCTCAAGAAGAGAGATGTCACTTTGGTAGACTCCTCAGGAGGTGCTGTAAGTACTTGCAATACTATTATTGTATTATTATTAAGGTAGTTATTGTTACTGTTTCGAAATGAGTATGATCTCTGACTTACACATGGGGTTTTCGTCATCAAGAATTTAAAATTTAGTACATACATACATTATCGTTACGGGTTACATTACATCATTACGGGTGCCTTACGGCTCCCGAGACCGCCTAAACGGCCCCAGGGTACCCAGCGGATGAGTTTTAATCGCACCTCATCGTAGCCGATTGTATCAGTCTACACCGAACAAATGGCTAGCTCGTCGCGATGGTTTGAATAGACTCAATAACCCATCTATAAACAGTTTCACAAGTTGGTATAGTGAAACCGGGACCGACAGCTTAACGTGCTCTCCGAGGCACTATAGTGGTGTTGTCAAACAAATGTACATACATTTTTTAATTAAAAACTTATTGGTACACATCGGGATTCGAAGCAGGGACCTAAGTGTTTTTAAGTCCAAGGTCTAACAAACTCGGCCACCACGTATATAAAATTAAGTATACCTAATAAGTTTTTGTAGCCTGTTTTATAATCGCATCCTTATAAGAAGCCAGAAAATGGATTCGCAAACTCGGTCTAAATGTTGTTTTCAATCATATTAAAGTTTGAAAAAAACATTGTGGAGGTGTAAATATTACTTACTTGATCCTAATAGGTATATCGATAGTATTTTTATAGAAAATCGGTTAATTTTTGAAAAGACAACCAAAGATTAATTTATAAAAAAAAAATACTTTAAAGAAGTTATTTACTCTGTGTGTATTGAGGATCTAATATATTAGGATTATTATCACTGAAAACAACATTTAGATGATTCTTTTTTGATTGATTTCTTTTTTCGAAAAGTTTTGCACCCTAAGCCTATTTCACACTCTCAAAGGTTAGCTGGTAAAAAATGGCTAAGGCCTTAAGCTCGCCTGTGTACAATTATGTGCAATAACGAATATTAAATAAATGATTTTTGACGTTCGAGTTCGCGAAATCATTTCCTGTGCACTTAATATATAAAAATTACAGTGAGCTGCCAAAATACTTAATTTATCGGGAAAATAAGCTCTCATTACGTTTTCATATCTCCCCATAAGTTCAATAATATCTTCAAAAAACTAATATCAAAATATAGCATTCATACACATACAAAATATAGCATTCATACTCATACAAAATATAGCATTCATACACATACAAAATATAGAATTCATACACATAAAAATTATAGCTTTCATACACATACAAAATGTGGCATACATACACATACAAAATATAGCATACATACACATACAAAGTATAGATTACATACACATACAAAATATAGCATTCATACACATACAAAATATAGCATTCATACACATACAAAATATAGCATACATACACATACAAAGTATAGAATACATACACATACAAAATATAGCATTCATACACATACAAAATATAGCATACATACACATACAAAATATAGCATACATACACATTCAAAATAACCTGTAGCAGTTGTAGTTATCAAGAAATGTAAATTTAATATTGGCCATTTTTTGATGGAATAACAATCTCTACATTTTTTATTTCTCGGGGGTGTTTTTTGTATGTACCTAGGCACAGTGCGGGATATATCCCTTAATATTTCATGAAATGTTCTGAGACATTATCTTCACACTGAATCACAAGTAGATCCCCGGGGCATCACTTGATATTGTGACTTGATACCTATAAGGCTTCGAGCTGAGCGATATCAGCTGGGCGGAGCGGAATGTCGCGACGAAAACAATATCATAGTGCAATTAGCGAACAGTTTCGAACGTAGCGGAGCAGGGCGGGGCGATCGTAACAGAACAATTCAGTTTGGTTTTCTAACTTGCGCCCGCTCTTGTTTATTGTTGTACTAACATGCAAATATATAGCTGATATTTCTAAAGATTTATTTTAAATCCTCTATTTTGCATAAAGTATACCAAAGGCGCATTCCATTCTTGACGAATACAACGACGATGCTTCGACATGATGCTAAGAGTTTAACACTAGTTCAAGCGCGACTGACTGGTGTTTTAAAAACCACCTGTAGCAACAGAGCAATGCTTCCCGCGCCGGTCCGCCTCGCTAGGGTCGCAGCCAGTCGTTGGGGTATAACTTCGTTAGGCCGACCGACCGGTCTCGTTACCACCGCCCATATGCAAAAACCGTCAAGTGACCTACTCATGTTTCGGTTTTAGTCTTTGAGTTTACCGGTTTTCAGGTTTTTCAGATCGATTTCTACACATATCATTATAGACTTCTCTAAATACATTGTTAATTTCTTCAAGCTGAACATTTATAATAATATTTATTTTATAGATAAATTTGACTCTATGGGGAAGCGAAGCTGAGAATTTTGATAGCAACTCCAATCCCGTCATTACAGCAAAGGTAACTTTATTTTTACTCTATATTAGTCCAACAAGATATCTGTTGAAATATTTGCTGTCTATCAACAATTTTTAATTTGTAGTTATTATTATAATCTATACTAATATTATAAAGCTGAAGAGTTTTGTTCGTTTGAACACGCTAATCTCAGGAACTACTGGAAGTAACAGTGAAAAATGTTGCAAAATCGGGGAAAAAATATTCCTTTTGAGAGCGTGCGCTGCGTAAAAGATTAAAGTTACGTAGCCGAAGTTGCGCGGATCAACTAGTATTATAATATTTTTAAATTCTAAGTCATTCATTCCTTAACTTGAATAAACCTTAAGATCTATAAAAACCTAATCCTCTCTGAACTCTAAAACCCACCCTAAAAGGTTAACGCACAAACCTATCTCGCTATCGCATCTCGTATGTATATCTAGGTCACCACCACAATACAGCAGGAAATTTATATTTACCACAAATAAAAATTTTCTGCTGTATTGTCGTGGTGAGCTAGATTGTACTTTAATCTTTCGTGGCGAAAATCGTTTTTTAATCAAGTGTCTTTGAAGTGAAAAGTGCACCTACTATACATAGTTGTATTTATTCTTAGTAATACTAGTATATTAATATTAAATAATAATAAAATTAGGTACGAACCACAACCACAGAAAAAAAGGCAATTGTAAAATGATCCATTCTGTATCATTAAGTAGTAATTTCTATAATTATTTTCAGGCCGCCAAAGTGACAGAATTTAACGGCAGCAAATCCCTTTCGTGTTTGAGCGGCACTCGGCTCAGACTAGACCCAGACATACCCGAGGCTCACAAACTGCGCGGCTGGTACGACAACGGCGGCTCCAAGGAAGAAGTTACCAATATCTCTGCCAGGTACCAAAAATAAATAATAATATAATTATTCAAGTAACAGTACATAGATAGTTATTGATTAGGTACAATTAAGTAGCAAATCTTCTATGCCTGAACTTGGCTAGAAACCTTTCAGGCAAATAGATTTCTTCCGTCATTGGATATATAAGCACTTTCCTTTAGTTCACCATTTGAAGTTACTTTCCACCATTTGATCCTTATAAGCGACACTATAAATAACCTATTGTCAAAATAAATTAACATAACTGACATTAAACAATCAGCAACAACAATAATTTAAAAAGCTATGTACGTTATTCCCTTATGTTGTTTTTTCTAAAATCTAATGACGCCGTTTTAGTTTTAATTAAAATTGTCCCGAGACTCATTAGAGCATTTTCCGCTATTCCTTGTAGTTTAAGATTTGGCCTCGAAGAACTAGTTCAAAAATTCACCCTGTGATCTAATAGCCCATACAGACTCACGCCGAGAAATCTCTACAAGAAGGTTTGCCGAGACTTCACGCTTAGTGTATTGTTCACACTCGCGGTGTCTCACTAATGTTCTTGTCGCCATCCACTGGCATGGCCGACGTTGATATTTCTGCGGCTTTGTATTGCACTATGATCTTGTAATTTAAAAAATCAAAAAGAGAAGAAAATATTCCACTAACTTAAATACTAAATCGTAATCATGTCCGACCGGTCTCGTTACCACCACCCATACAGATGCAAAAACCGTCAAGTGACCTGGTCATGTTTCGGTTTTAGTCGGTGGGTTCACCGGTTTTCTGGAGACTACTGCATCGATTTCTTGTCGAGGTGGTAGTCTCCTTTCAGGGTGCGGTTACGAAATGGGTGGTTGAGTATATACTCGCTGCCTTATCGTCAAGATAAGGCAGCGAGTATATACTCAACCACCCATTTCGTCATTGTCGCCCCCCATTTCGTAATCTCATCATTTAGCCGGCATAGTGGGAGCGATCAATATTGTTTAAGAATAATTATTGATTGACCCCATTCATGGACTTTGTAGGTCTGCTCACCACCAGGTAGATACAAAGTCACATGTCGTGCTCCAATAAAAAAAAAATGTTCACATGTTCAATACACAAAACTAAAAAAGGCGCAAATTAAATTAAAAAGTGCACGCACAGGCATATGACACCACTGCTCACATGATAGCGTTCTTTTTCTCGCCTGAGAATCCCTTTAAAGCGGGTATAGAAACTGACACCGATCGGAGAACAGCTGAGCGCGAGAACGAGAAGTCAAGAAACACGTCACATTCTTGTTTCTCGGAGCTGCGTTCTTTTTGGTTATACCGCGTATAGTTCTGACTTCATCAGTGTAAGTTACACTACACTGACATTTACGAACGATTTGTTGTTGTCGCGTACCTCAAAATTTTCATTCCGCTGAAACATTCATGTGTTTATAAGATTAACTTAATAAATATTAATTTGGAACTAATAAGGGATAGTGAATAAAGACGCCGACCATGTGAAGTGCTATAATCTTTATAACCAAAAAAACAATATAGGTTATTAAAATATTAAATGGCGTCATTGATTCAAAAATAACTAAATTAAATCCAAAATAATAATTAAATTATAAATACTTTAACTTACAAGTACCATTCTTGAGAAGGTAGTTAACAACACCATGTTCAATAACCAAGTATGGTCCTTCCAGCAAGACTCGGCGCCGGGTCATAAAGCTCGGTCCACGCAGCTTATAAAACAAAAATCGAGAAGTGTGCGTTAGTGGATTACGTGGTCGACCAAGGTGCTTTTATTTCGATCAAATAGGTGATATTCTCAGGAAGGAACAAATTCGCAGTCTCCGAAATAGACGCGCCTGTATGAGAAGATGTATGAATGTTGAGGAAGGTAGTGAAGTATGTAGGGATCGTACGAAGTGGCGTACATTGCTCTCTGCTTACCCCATAACTGGGATACAGGCGGGTATGTATGTACATTATATTGAGGGCTGATTTTTCACCCAAAGTGGTTTGCATTATGAATGAATTAGGTTTAATTATTAAAAAAAAAAGTTTATGTGCGCGTAAAAGAATGGCGACAATACAACAACACATGTATAGTGGCGCCCTCTGTAAAAAAGTTTTTTTCCGAAACAACCCCATTCTGTCATAAACACCACAACAAGTTCGCCACTTGTTAGGTGTTGCCTCCTAATACCATCGGCGAAATGAGGACGTACCCTGAGGCCGTTTATACGGTTCTCGGGAGCCAAATAGGCACCCGTGATGGTATTTATTTATTATAACCCCATTCTGAACGGTTTGGTATTACGACACCAAGCTTTTACGAACGACCGTGTCGCGACTCTGATTTAAAAACCCTACGCAGTGTTAGTTACCGAACACGATTCGGCGTGAGTCGTATGATAATGGGGTGTGTGTCGGCAGGATCGGCGGCGGCGGCGGCGGCTCGGGCGCGTGGGTAACGTTCGCAGAGGCGGAGGCGCTGCAGCTGGGCGCGGGGGAGCGCGGCGACTACTTCTCGCTGCTGGGCGTGCTCACGTTCATGTTCTCCGATAATGCCGTGTACCGCGCTTGCCCGCGCGACCAGTGCAACAAGAAGCTGGTGGACCAGGAGAACGGACTCTTCCGCTGCGAGAAGTGCAACCAGGACTACCCCAACTACAAGCATCGCCTGCTGCTTGGTGTAAGTCCGAATTGTTGCGACCTAGGTTCCAGATTACCAAAAACTAATTTATTGTTCTTGTCAAAACAAAAGACCAAATCGTAAGCTGTGTTTGTATTTAATAACAATAACCGGGTCGTAGTATTCTTTAATTCGCTTGTCCACTCTTCGTATTAGACAGATTGTGTGTTTTTTTTAAAATGGTGTACGGCAATATGTTTTTTTAAATTCTCAATAATAAATCTTATCTTTTTTAGCAGAAACCATATTATATTTCAAAAAATCAGTAGGTATTTGTTATTGTTATTACCATGTTGTGCCATGGGTATTATTGGTAAAAAAAGAGACAATTCTTAGCTATCCTTGGATTATTTGTGTAGGTGGGTGCCGGTTCCATCGCGTGGTTGGGAGACAATTGAGTGGAGTGTTTCCGGACTTGACAGCGAAGCAGAGTTGAAGGCCTTTCCGAATTTAACTTCACTGTGTTCAGTACCTTCTACTCAACCAAATACTATACCATCCTCTCAGCGCCATATTGGATTCCATAAAAGTACCAACGGCCGAACTTGGAAGGCAAAGATCCTTCAAAAGATGATGCATATATTTTGCTGGAATTTCTTGAAACAATCTCAGAATTTATTAATTTAGAATGGCAAGAGAAAATAAATTGATAGAAAAAAAAATGTACGGATATGTAGTATGTTTATATCCATATTTGTTTTTGCTTCATAATTCCCTCTATTCATTCTATTATACAAATTTGACTGTCTGTAAGATGTTTGTTTGTGTTATATTTTTCATATTTAATTCTATAGAATATTATTGTGCAAAAGAGTACTAATTTTGTAGTGAATAAGCAATTGTAGTGATCTTAATAAGTGTGAGAAGTGTAGCGTTTACGCGGTGATATCGCTGATTGTGTTATCTCAAATAATCCCACAATGATCGATAAAATGGTATAATACCTGCTATTTTATCGTCGATTCTTTTCCTTTACTTGATACTGGCAGGACTATACCGTATGTGCATACGGGCATGTCGCCATTCCGCACCTAGTCCTTTCCCAATTCCTCTCAATCCTATTATACCTCTTTTACTAATAAAAAAGTAAATTAAAACTACCCTTCACTTGACATTAGCAAAATTACGCGTACTGCGTAGAAGCCACTTCATAAAATATAATAATAATAAAATATATAAATTTGTCCCAGGCTAACGTTTCGGACCCTACGGGAGACCTCCGGGTGACGGCGTTCAACGAGTCCGCAGAGGCGCTGGTGGGTCGCACCGCGGAGGAGTTGGGCCGGCTGTTCGACCACGACAAGAAGGCCTACGCCGACGCCTTCGACCACGCCAAGTTCCAGACCTTCGTGTTCCGCTTCAGGACTAAGATGGAGACATATAGCGTAAGCAGTGGCATATTTACGTATGGGCCATTGCCCAGGGCGGCCCCGCCGGTGTCAAAAATATCGCATGATAAAAAATAAGACCGTGTCTTTTTTACCTAACTCATCGATATACCGCGCACTAGTTTTTTACACTACATTTAACGAAAATGTCGCCTAGGTCCTTTTCTAGGTGTTCGTGCCAATTTCTTCCAAATTCCTTATGCTGTTTTCACGTGATTAAGTAAAAGAAAAACTTTTTTTGGGGACCCAAGACTTTTTGTTACTACAACCATACAGATGCAAGAATGGTCATTGCAGTCATGTTTCGGTTTTAGTATGTGGGTTCACGGTTTTAAGATTGCACTATTACATCGATTTCTTGTTGGGGTGGTTTTCAGGGTGCGGTTACGAAACGAGCGGTAACCGATTTGACGATAATGCAATGAGGATAATAGTAGACTAGTTATGCAATTTTTTTTCGTACTTGGACACATCCATTTCGTAACCGCATCAATAAGCCGAGTGGGAGAGTTAAATGATTTTAAACAACAATTATTCATCGCATTCATGGATTTTAGGTCTCCTTACTAGCGGGTACATGGTCACATGCTCCAATAATATCAAATGAATAGGATACCAACTGCATTTTAAAATTACACATTTCATAAAATGTAAGTTTCATTTAGTATGCCACTGGCAAAGAGCTTAATAATCAAAATAAGGGACAACACAATATAAAGTTCAAACTAATATATTTCAGTGCTTAAAGTATTTAATACTTAAAGAACTGACCATTCTGTGGGAAACAAATATTCCAAAGGACCACCATCACCGGAGTGCACTCTCTATGAATAGATAATCATTAACTTGTTCATCATTACAGGATGAAGCTCGTCTGAAGACCGTGGTGATATCGGCCACTCCCATCGACTACAGAGATGCCAACGCCAAACTCCTCAAGAGCATCAAGGAAGCCACCGGCATACAAATATAATACCACCACAATAACACTATACATGGTCTTTGGAAAAAAGGCTATACTGATCAATTCTAACAACTATTTCCATGGAACCATGTGTCGAAAATGAAAAAAAAGCGTTTCTTATTACTATAAAATTTATGTTTTACCTTATTACATTACTAGTTAATATGAAGGCTTTTTATTTGAGACACATGGGACCATGGGAATTGATTGGGGGTTTGATTTGATTAGTAGAGCCTATTATTAGCCCAAAGTCACCATATCTATATGGAAACCATTCTAAATTTAAGGCAAACCAATGTTATTTCTATATTTGATGTAAACTTTCAATGGATCTGATATAGCTATCAAATAACAATATGCTAAGATTAAACTTACGTGCTGTGCCCTCTAGTGGATAAATACGGAACTAATTTTTGTTTAAAAAAAACTGGTTTTAGGATTATTAGTATTTAAAAAATCAGGCAAATAAATTGGTTTTTTATTCAGTTATTTTTTCATAAGTAGGTATACAAGTTATGTTAATATTTGATTATGATAAACATTTTATTGGTCTCTTCTGCAGGTCAGAAAGGCAACTTAAAATAATACAAAATTATGTTTCTAAATAAAGCCACTTTATTTCATTACATATATTTTTTATTTACAACATCTTAATTCATTCATTCACCTCAATTCTTTAGGAATTCATAAATTCACTGTTCAAATAAAACAAGCCATAGAGTACTTTTGACAAATTCTTAGGTGGTCAATTTATTCAACCCAGTGTATAAATTAATTTCACCACATTTAAATTTCTGACCACTTTTAAAACCTGCCAAAATTCCTCATTGTCATATAAGCAACTAAATTAAATAAGAATAAATTATATATATTATAGCCGACCTTATGCTTCTCAACTAAGATAGACTTAAATGTATTTATCGGCTGAGTACCAATGAGTTTTTAATAAAAAAAATTATGTACATTTGTTTGACAACACCACTATATGCCACGGAGAGCATGTTAAGCTGTCGGTCCCGGTTTCACTATATCAACTTGTGAAACTGTTTATAGATGGGTTATTGAGTCTATCCAAAACATCGCGACGAGCTAGCCACTTGTTCGGTGTAGACTCATACCATCGGCTACAACGAGGTGGGATTAAAACCCCTCCGCTGGGTACCCTGGGGCCGTCTAGGCGGTTTCGGGCGCCGTAAGGCACCCGTGATGATATATATATAAAATACCAGGGCGGCTTGGTTTTCTAACATTGTTTAATGATTTACTAAGAGTTAAAAACTTAAATGTTTAAAAAGCGCTAAGACTTAGGCTAAGTTGTACCAAAATCATGGTAACGATTAAAGTTAAAAATGGCATCGAATGTACTACTCTAAATTAAATTTCAAAATAAAACTGGTCAATTTTATTTTGAAATTGACGCCATTTTTAACTTAATAGTTACAATTACTGTAACGGACACTTTGGTGCAATTGGAGCTTAGCCATTGCTTAGGGCTGTCAAACTGCATATTATAAAATTTAAATTTGAGGATTTTTAGCACGGTTTGTGACTTTGTATCTACCTTATAAGCAGACCTACAAGTCCATGAATGGGGTCGATCAACACATGGTTGTTTAACAATATTGATAGCTCCCACTAAGCCGGCTAAATGGTGCTATTACGAAATAGGCGGCGCCAAAGACGTATTTGCATTACCTACAAGTCTATTATATTCTCGCTACTTTATCGTAAAATGATTCGCCCGTTTCGTAACTGCACCACAAAAGGAGAATACCGCATCGACAAGAAATAGTTTCCGGAAAACCAGTAAACCCACAGGCTGAACCCGAAACATGATTAGGTCACTTCACGGTTTTTGCATCTGTATGGGCAGTTGTCTTCTGTTGGAAGCAACAACTTAATTCTGTCCATAAAATTATTAGCTGATATACATTTAGCTAGTTAATTGCAGTCACCCTTGTCTGTATATTTTAACTACTCTATTTTAAAATTATATTTTAATGTCCTATCCATAGATAAAGTAAGTGTCATGGGAAATAAGCAGATACAGGCGTGCTCCTATGTGTACTTTTTGCAGATTTATTTTCTCGGTAAAACACTTTTGGTAAATTTGTGTTAGCATTTTCTTTATCCATTTCATTAGACTTACTTCGCTGGCTGGCTATAGCTGAAAACAAACATACAATTATGTCCTGAAGTGTTCGTTAACAAAAATATTCGCCATGATGAATGATGGAAAAACACAAAAGAAATGCGGCCACGGTCCAAGCATAAAATACTGAGAGTAGTAGGTATATGCGTTAGCTACTACCTAGAGCCTCTTAGTGTATACTAGTGTTTTTTGAGCCCACTAAATGCCTGGCACGCTAATAGCGCCGAGTGCCGCTTTCTAATTCGGAGTGTAATACACAGTCCGAATTAAAAAGCGGCACAGTAATTACATAACTAAATCAATGCTATCCAGATACAGACCGTAGGGGTAAGAATATGTACAAATAATATTTCCTGTCTTTTTACATACAATTTCAGCTGCATGTTTTCTTTCGAAATTCATAATTGTCATATAAAGCAGTTTACTCCTTTTTAATGAGCAGTAATTGATAAGCACGTGTACACCTTCACAAACTTCATAAATGAAGGAGATAGGGTGTAACTTTCAATAGTCAGGCATTCCCAATATGCATGGTAAAAGAAAACTTATATACATTTGTAAAGATTGTTAAAACACTACCTTTTCTATAGCTGAATAAAATCAGGCTTTACAAGTCTATTCATTTAAAATACATAGTATTTTAAATAATAATTACTACTAATAAGTACTTTATGTTTCAATTTTTCTATTGCACCTTCATCACTTATTAACTGCTCTGATTGTTCCGAAGGTTTGACTGGTAGAGAAGTTATAGTAACTAAAATCCTTTTTACTTTATGCAATAAATTTTTAATTAAGTAATATTACCTTTCTTAGTTTTAGTTGCCATCACGGGAGGCTGCAGATATTTTGGATCCAGCCCTGTCCTTCCATTTTTTGAAATAACTTCAGTCCTAGGGGTTTCCTCTATTTCAGATCTGAAATGGAACACAATATATAAGACAAAGGTTCTCCTTTGTTTAGTTATATGTTTAACTTACTTGTGTTGGCCTGGCTTCGGCAGCCATTTTATTTGTACAAAACAATAATAACTAGCTTGCCCCCCCCCCTTCCTCCCACTTTCCAAGAATATTTCAAAAAATACTTCAATGAGAGTCTATTATTATTTAAACGCGTTATATATAAAAAAAAAACACCTTATCTTTCTCCATCCCCCCTATTGAATTTTCGGAAAATAGTAAAACACGTGACCCTTAGTGGTGTGAGTTACATACAAAAGTTTATAGTTCATGTGATATTGGTAAAATAGACATTAATCATAATCATAACATATCAAAAGGAACAAAATACACAAAATAACTTAATGGTTTGCAACAATAATAAAAAAAAGATTTTTAGTCAAAACATAATAGCCGTAAACTAATGTAACCAATTATTTTTGCTATAACATAAGATTGTAAGGATATACGCCCTCTAAAGTTGGTTACAAATTCAGACAAGTCGTATGTGTATATACACAAACAAAATTGTTTTATGATCTACGTACTTACTACTAAGTACCTAACCTTACCTTTGTAAATCTTAATATTTATATAACTAGCAAGCAATATTTTGTGTTACTTTGTTATTTTTGTGACTTCGAATATATACTTTAAATTTAAACCGTTTAAACGGCCTCAGGGTACCCAGCGGAGGAATTAACCCGTCCTCATTTCGCCGATGGTATTCGGAGGCAACACCTAACAAGTGGCGAGCTTGTTGCGGTGTTTATGATGAAATAGCCTCGTTGTATAGAGCGGTCACCCATCCCAGGCCGGTCTTGTTGTCATCTTCTTAACCTTGTTATCAGTTGCGCAGTGACCACTAGGCTGGGGCCGCTTTTTTTTCGTCGTAATAAAGAGAGAAATAACGCGATAGAAAGAGAGGCAACTTTTAGGTGAATATAAATGTAGGCCAAATGCGCTCTGAACTGAACTTTATTGTGTCGATGGAAGAGTCGCTATTTATTTAATTGATCTTTCGGAGTGGAGCTTCTGTACTTGTTCTATTATTTCTTTTGTGCCTTGCGTTATAAAGTATGTTTTTATATTTTACCTAAGTTATCATTTTAAAGTTTTTTCGTGCGGATCCCTAATACTTTTGAAATTAAAAGATAGCCTATGTTACTCAGTAATAATGTAGCATACTATTCGTGATTTTATTTTTAATCAATCCAGCCCCCCCTAGCCTAACGCATTTGATGCTGACATCACTTTCGTTTTTATCGTTGCAGAAATAACCAAAATGAGACAACAATATAGATACACCAATAGGATAATAAATTTGTTATCTCCCTCTCTTTCACGCTTCTGCGACGTTCGCCGTTTTTGAGTCTATTCGTTACAAACAAAAACACAAATCTTCTCTGTTTATAATATTGGTATAGATTATTATTATTTTATCTGGTAAATAATGCGAATACGAAATATTTTATAATAGTTGGCGTGTATACCCTAGATAGCTAGGGTATATTGTAATAAAGTAGTTATTTACCTAGAAGCGTAGAAGTCGGGCAAATCTTGTGATTGGTCAGATATCTGGTGTCGGGCGTGCGGAGTAGAGGTGGGTGCCCGAGCAGAAGGCACGCACGTGTCTTCCATCTTCTTGTGTAGCCATTGGATGACTATATTAGACATTAAACATACATTTACCCCTTCGCAATCAATCAATACATGGCTTTTTAAGTGCACAAGAAAAGGATTCGCGAACTCCGGCCTCAAAAAACATCTAAATGTTGTTTTTAGTGATAATAAATATTTAAAAAAAAGGAACATGAAGCTTGAAGGTATAGATTTCATTTACTAGATCCTAATAACATAATTTCTTTATAAAAAATCTGTTAAGTTTTGAAATGACAACTAAAGTAATATTTTTAGAATCATAAATCAGACTTTGGGTGTCTTTTCAAAAGTTAATAGATTTTTTATAAAAAAGACTATCTAATTAGGATCAAGTAAGTAATATTTACACCTCTACGTCCTTCAGTATTTTTTTCATTAAAAAAATACTGAAGGACGTGATATCAAAGTCACTGAAAACAACATTTACACGTTTTTGGACGTTCTCAACAATATTGATCGCTCCCACTATATAGGCTAACGTATTTGCACCATGAAAGGAGACTACCACCTCGTCAATAAATTCATGCAGTAGTCCCCGGTAAACCGCTGAACCCATAGACTAAACCCGAAGCATGACTAACTCACTTGACAGTTGGGCGGTGGTAACGAGACCAGTCGGTCGGCCTAGCATAGTTATAGAGGTCTTACTCCCACCTAAAAGAACTCTGTTACTTGCCATTTGTCAATAAAGTTTATTTTTTATTCACGCAGTGTCAGTAGATGTGACTTTGTATCTGCCTGATGGTAAGGACCAGACCTACAAAGTCCAGGGCTGGTGTCGATCAATACATTGTTAATTAACAATATTGATCGCTCTTACTATCAATATTGTTGTTTAATATTGATCGTCTCGCCGGTAAATGATGCAGTTACTAAATGAGTGGCGGCTAAGGCGAATTAGCATTACCTGACTAGTTTAATATCTTTGCTGCTTTATCGTAGACCGCCCGTATAGTAATCGTTAGACCTCCCTTGACAAGAAATTTCAAGTATTTATTTATAAAATTTAAAGTATGTTTTTAATAGTTTACCTAAGTTATTATTTTTAATAGTATCTTCTTTATCTTGGAGCATTTTCTCGTTGACTTCCAGTTTTTGCTTCACATTGTCTAGTTCCGCCTTAACTATCCCCAGGTCACTGCTGGTACATTGTAGTTCACGTTTCAAATCTATTAAATCTTTATCATTTCTGACTATAACTTTTTCTTGTTCTAAGGCAATGGCGGTTCGACATAGTAACTGCAAAAATATAATTAGTTCTTATTCGCTTGGTAATTTTATGTAATTGATATATATATATATATATATTCTAGAAATCTATTCTTTCATGTTTCCTCTTGCCTTTTAACGTTTGGCCCTTTTAGAAAACTATATCTAAATATATATAACTCAAAGGTGACTGACTGACTGACATAGTGATCTATCAACGCACAGCCACTGGACGATCGGGCTGAAATTTAGCATGCAGGTAGATGTTATGACGTAGGCATTCGCTAAGAAAGGATTTTGATCATGAAATGAAATTTTATCCCCAAGGGGATAAAATAGGGGTTGAAAGTTTGTATGATAAAAAAATAACTATTCCACGCGGACGAAGTCGCAAGCACAGCTAGTATATATATATATATATATATATGTTATAATGAGAACTTACCTTACTTATTATATACATTTGGAAACAATCCTTATAGTTGTTTCTGGTTATTATAAGTCTATCTTGTCTACACAATCAATTGTAAAAAATGTAGTTTGTCATTATAATAAACGTGCATAATAAAATCAGTATTTTATTAAATAATCCACACCTTAATATGGTGTCAGAAGTGAAAGTGAATTGTAAATAATATTTAGAAACACAAATACTTTATTATTTTTGGAATGGCGTCGGATAAAAAATCGCAACCTGTTAGCTCTGCTGCCGTAAACATGGCTGTTTGCTCATTGCAACCAATAAATATAAATGCACCGGATTTACCACGGGCCTGGAAAAATTGGAAAACCCAGTTCCAAATATATTTAAGAGCAACAGGTCTGGAAAAAGAAGATAATCAGAGAAAAGTGGCCCTACTGCTTCATTATCTAGGGCCTGAATGTCTCAAAATATATAATTCTTTCAATGTGTCTCTTGACACCGTTTTGTATAGCGATCTGGAAAAGTCATTCGAAACCTATTTCACTCCGAAATCAAATTTATCGTTTGAGAGGTACAAATTCTTAAGCAGACGTCAAGGTGAGAAAGAAACACTTGAAGAATATGTCACAGCTTTAACAAATCTCAGCTTATCATGTGAGCTAGATGCTCTCAGAGAAAGTCTTGTCAAGGATATTTTTACGTGTGGGCTCAATGATAACTATAATTATATAAAAGAAAGGTTAATAGAAGAAGGGCCTATTGAACTTCCAAAAGCAGTGGAGCTCGCCAAAACACTTCTTCATACAAAGGTACAGACATCACAATTAACTACAAATACAGTCGCTGTTGTTAGAAACAGTAGGTCCCCCAACAGATTTTATCAAAATAGAAACCAACATGTTAATAGAAGTCATTCTCATAATAGAAGTCATTCTCATAATAAAAGTTATTCTCATAATAGAAGCCAAAGCAGGGGAAATTGTGTACGCTGTGGGGACAGACATGGGAGTAAGTGCCCAGCATACTTCAAGAAGTGCAATTATTGTCACTTAACTGGGCATTATGTTAACTGTTGTCCAAAAAAGCAGAAAAAAATAAACAATATTTCAAGTGATGATCAGCAACTTTTTATGGGGAGCCTGAACTATGAAAATTTAAACATAAAATCAGTGTTGTGGCAATCTGCAGTAAATATAAACAATAGTGAAATAATGTGTCAACTCGATACCGGAGCCCAAACAAATGTGATAAGTAAAACTAACCTTAAAAAATGTAATGTTAAAAATAATTCCATAATGGACTGCAAGTCTAAGGTGAGTACCTTTACAGGTGAAGACATAAAAATTGTGGGACAAATAAATTTAATGTGTAAAATCAACAATTTAAAGTCAATTGAATTGTTTCATATTGTGGATTTTGAATGCTTGACTATTTTGGGTTTGAAAGCCTGTGTTAACTTAAGACTAGTTAAAAGAATTAATAATGTTACATTTAATCAGACACTTATGAACACAGTGGGAAATAATTTTTTTTTTGATACTTATGCTGATGTGTTTGAGGGTTTAGGCAAGATAAATAAACAGTGTGAGCTGGTGATTGATAAAAGTGTTGTCCCAATTAAAGAACCATTAAGAAAAGTGCCATTTAAACTATATAAAGATTTAGAGCTTGAATTAAATAGAATGGAAAATTTAGGTGTTATAGAAAGGATTTCTGATCCAACAGATTGGATAAATAGTATAGTTGTAACCAAAAAGAAAAGTGGAAGTTTAAGATTATGTTTAGATCCGCGAAATCTTAATAAAGCGCTCAAAAGATCTCATTATCCATTCCCTGACATAAATACTATCAAAAATCAACTATTAGACGCAAAATACTTTTCAACACTTGATGCCAATTCAGGGTTTTGGACTCTACCACTAACGGAAGAGTCATCTAAGCTATGTACATTTATAACACCATTTGGTCGCTTTAAATTTTTAAGATTGCCTTTCGGTATTAATAGTGCACCTGAAATCTTTCATTCAACAATGATAGATTTGTTTAAAAATATTAAAAATGTAATTATTTATTTTGATGATATTCTAGTCTTTGGCACAAACATAGAAGAACACAATAATGCTCTTAAATTAGTTTTAGAAAGAGCTCGAGAAGTTAATATGCGTTTTAATAAAACAAAATCTAATATATGTAAAACATCAATTACTTACATCGGGCATATTTTCTCAGGTGATGGTATGCAGCCTGATCCTGATAAGATAAAAGCAATTGTGGACATGCCAGAGCCAAATAATAAACAGGATCTTCAAAGATTCCTGGGTATGTTAACATATTTATCATCTTTTATTGCCAATTATTCCAAACATACCCAGAATTTAAGAACATTATTAAAAAATAATGTTGTTTGGCTTTGGGATGAGCCTCATAGAGCCGAATTTAATCATCTTAAATCATTGATTACATCTGCTCCTGTATTAACATTTTATGATGCAAATAAAGAAGTAATTTTGTCCTGTGATTCTTCTCAGTTTGCAGTAGGTGCTGTTATTTCGCACAACACTAATCCCATAGCATATGCATCAGCCTCAATGACAGAATGTCAGCAAAACTATGCTCAAATTGAGCGTGAATTATTGTCGATAGTATTTGGTTGTCTGAAGTTTCAGCAGTATATATATGGTCAAAAGGTCACTGTGCATACAGACCACAAGCCATTAGTTCCGTTGTTTAAAAAACCATTGCATAAAGTACCACAAAGGTTGCAAAGATTTATGTTAAAAATTCAAGGCTTTGACCTTGATGTCCAGTATGTACCAGGTAAAAAAATGTTTGTGTCTGATACTTTATCTCGTGCCCCACTGTGCGACAAAATAAAAGAAGTGTCTGATGAATTTGAAAGTGAAATAAACTTGCATGTAAATTTATTAGTTTCTAGCTTAGCATTGTCTTCAGATCAGATAGAGAATTTAAAAAATGAAACTGTTAAAGACCATGAAATGATACTTTTAACTAATTATTATAAAAATGGGTGGCCTACTGATAAAAATAAAATTGAATTAGAAATTAGGCCATATTTAAAGTTTTATAATAATATTCATGTGGCAGATGGTTTAGTGTTTAATTGTGATTGTATTATAGTACCTAAGTCTTTAAGAAAACAAATGCTGTTATACATACATGAGGGTCATTTTGGTATAAATCGGTGCATTAATTATGCAAAAAGTTGTTTGTTTTGGCCCAGTATGACAAATGATATTAAGAATATGGTTTCAGCATGTATGTCATGTCAATTATTTAGTAAAAATAACAGCCAGCTACCATTAATGCCACATGAAATTAAGTTATTACCATGGAATAAAATTGGTGTAGATTTTATGGATATTTTAGGTAGTAAATATCTTGTATGTGTAGATTATTTTTCCAAATATATAGAGTTAGCATTATTGACTAGGGGATATACATCAAAAATTGTAATCTGTGAACTTAAGTCAATCTTTGCCAGACATGGCATTCCCGTAACCATGGTCTCAGATAATGGACCACCGTTTAACTCTATTGAGTTCTCTAATTTTGTTAAAGAATGGAATATTAATCATGATACTATTAGCCCATACCATTCACAATCTAACGGTCAAGTAGAGAGATCTATTGCTACCTTAAAAAGCATGATTTTGAAGTCTCATGATTCAGGAAGTGATATGTATTTGGCTTTGTTGCAATATCGTTCAATCCCAAACAATAGTTTAAACTCACCCTCTCAGTTGCTCATGTCAAGGACACTAAGAACTAGAATACCTATTTCTGAAAAATTATTAAAACCAAAATTGATAAATTTTAAAAAACATAGATGTTATATCAAGAAAAACAATCATTTTAAATCTTATTATTTTAATAAAAAGGCTAAATATAAAAATAAACTAAACATAGGTAATAAAGTTTTATTTAAGAAGGTATTGTCAGATAAGAAATGGAGTGTAGGAAGTATATCTGGTTTTGGGCCTCACCCTAGAAGTTATGTAGTTGTAGGGGAGGAAGGAGGAATATATAGAAGAAATAGAATGTTTTTGAAAAACTTTGTATATGATCCCAATAATTTTAGAAAGAAAGACAAACCTGTTGCTGAAGATTTTATAACTGATCATGGAAATAGTGTATTGGTTAGGCCTAGCTGTATGACTGCAGATATTCAAACAACTAGGTCGGGTCGTATAGTTAGACCACCAATTAGATTAGAATTTGATTAAAAAAGGGAGATGTTATAATGAGAACTTACCTTACTTATTATATACATTTGGAAACAATCCTTATAGTTGTTTCTGGTTATTATAAGTCTATCTTGTCTACACAATCAATTGTAAAAAATGTAGTTTGTCATTATAATAAACGTGCATAATAAAATCAGTATTTTATTAAATAATCCACACCTTAATAATATAGAGGCTTATGTCCAACAGTGTACGTCCTACGGCTGATTATGGTGATGAAGACATTTCTATGGGCAATTGGTTAGCAGAATACGAAATGTCGCAAATTAATCGATTGTTATTCTATTACTCCTCACTATCCATTGGATTAATACATATATTTTATAAACACCCAGACCAAGCGAACTATACAGTTTTTTGCCATGAATGGAAATCAAACACACTACCTCCAGATACAACACCAAAGGCACAACCACTAGACCACGGAAGCCGTCGGTATATGTATACAAACCTTTTCTTTCATTTCCATAAGATCAGCATTTTGTTTTGCTATAATTTGGTTTGCTTTGATTAACTGTTCTGAGGTGCTCAAAGCTGCCTCATTGTTTTTATTTGATAATGATTCACTCAGGGATAATCTTTCTTCCAAACTCATCTGGAAATATTTTAGTAAAAATTATATTTCAGTAAATTAACATTTACCAGAAGTTGGATGATTTAAAACTTACAAGGGTGATTAAAAGTATAAAAGTTATTTAAAGGCTTATTAATGCGTACAAAGCCAGGGCAAATGCTAGTAAATTCATAAGCTGGCATAGTGGGAGTGATCAATATTGTTAAACAATAATGTATTGATTGATCCCATTCATCACAAAGTCACATGCTGTGCTCCAATAAAATAAAATATTATAAAGTACCTTTTCTTTTTTCAGAGACAGTATTTTATTATCCATTTCATTTATAATCTCGGAATTTTCCTTTAAACTCTGAAAATTATATACAATTATTAAAGTATTTTTAAACATTTCAATTATTTAAAAAGTTTTTATTAATAATACCCTGTCCAAATCTGCACATTTTCCTTTTAACTGATGAATGATATTGTCTTTTTCCATTATATTCTTCTCTAATGTAGCACTTTTTGCCTTGAATGTGGCCACATCAACGAGGGCAGATTGCATGTCTCTTTCTAATGATTGAAGCTTCTGGGATTTCTCACTGAAAGATGTATTTCGTTATAATCACAAATGCTGCATTACCTTATTAAAAGCTATATTGATTTGGATAAAAAAAAATATATATAAAAAAAAGTCTTATATTGTTGAAAATATCAACAAGTTAATGAAGCGATGTGGTAGCCTAGTTGGTTGGACTTTAAAAAACGTTTAGGTCGCAGGTTCAAACAAAGGTTTGGTACACTTGCGTTTTAAATCAAATGAAAAATTAAATTGACTATTGTGTTTGACAAGACCACTGTAGTGCCTTGGCTTACGGTTTCAGATGAGGCACCCCTTGTTTGGTGTTGACTCAGAATACCATCGGCTATGACCAGGTGGGAATAACCCTTCCACTTTTACTCTGAGGCCGCCTAGGCTATCTCGGACGCCGTAATGAAACAAGCGAGAAAAAAGTGGCGGAATAGAGGAGCAATTTTAATTGAAACAATTTCTGACATCTCCAATCCGGGTAACCATTTGAGATAAGAGTATTTAATTTGAATAAGAGATCTTTCAAAGAACCGTCAACTCTACTCTAACTCAGAACCTGCTCAATCTGAACAGAGATAATTGGCTATTTGCGAACAACAGGCCCGCCATAAACATGAACCGTCTCCTAGATATACCTTTAAACTGTTTACCTAAACTGGTTTTCGGCATATCGATATATGCAGACATTTTTGAAGAAAACAAGATAATTAGTCCGATATTTACCAGAGTTCAAGTTCTAAAGCTGTTATATTACTGTTCAGTTGATTGCACTGAGATTTATACTCTTCTATTTGTTTATCTTTTCTTTCAGTAGCCTCTTTTATTGCAGAGTTATGTGACTTTGAAATTATTTCGTTATTCGTTTGCCATTCTAATCTTTCCTAAAAAAATTGTTAAATAACATATAACATCTTCCCAAATAAAATAAAAATATTTGTTAATCTAAAGTTAATTAATTACCTGACACATTCTATCCTTTTCCCTTCGTAAGGCTTCTTGGAATTCTGTCTCTCTCCTTAATTTATCCTCTTCCATTTTGGACATAGCCAGTGTTATATCATAAATCTTTCTTTCTAAACTCATACATTTTTCATTCCATACCATTTCACTATTGGATGCTGAACTCTTTAACGATAAAAGAGATTTCTGTTGAAAAAAAACTTACTAAATTTATTTTATTATTAATTGTTTTCTTGTTTATTAAGCCAATATAAACGAGGAAGCTCGTTCGATGTAGACTCAGACAAATGGCTATGACAAACAAGACCCTTGTGTAGGGAGATAGGGGAGCATTGGGCAGTCGGGAGGTTCGGGCACCACCTTGTAACTAGAGACGTGTAGTACATATTTAATTTTGTATACTGTGGTAGTTCAGTTTAACAACTGGCAACACTGCTTAGACTAATGTCATTTGTCATTTCGTTTAGTTGTCAGTGTGGCATGCGATTGACGGTTTCGTTCATCCAAAAGTAAATATTTTGTTGTGATTTCAAAGGAAATAACAGAGCAATCTGTAAAAAGGCGTAAGTTTCTTTAATTATACGTAAATGTGTGTTTATCGAAGACAATATTAACCTATACAATTATACATAACGTTTGAATAAAAAAAAAAATATTTGGATTAATTTGCAAAACGAGGGTATGGGGAGCATTGAACACTAATATTGAAGGGATGTTTGGGCATGCCCAATGCTCCCACCATTACTGTGATTCGGTGTAACACTTTTGTTGTTTCATATTATTTGTTTTACCTTTCGACCAGATCGAATCTTCAACGATATTTAAAACAAGGTACTACTACTGTGAAGATGTTTCTGTCAAATTCATATCTAATCAAATATTCACCATAGAAGAAGAAAAAATATCTGAGTATCTCATAACATCGTCAAAATTAAATTATGGACTGTCAAAAATGCAAACGCGTCAAATGGCTTATGACTATGCTTGTGCACTGAAGAAAAATATACCAGAAATTGCATTAAAAATAAAATAGCATCAAAAGATTGGATGAGAGGATTTCTCAAAAGACAACCACAATTATCAATACGCACACCGGAAGCTACCAGTCTCTCGAGAGCCACAAGCTTCAATAGAAAGAATGTTGGAGATTTCTTCGAAAATCTTAAAACGGTATATGAGCGTTATCACTTTGGGCCAGAATCTATTTATAATATCGACGAAACAGGACTGTCCACTGTTCAGCTAAAAGTAGTCGCTCCTAAGGGAACCAAACAAGTTGGACAAGCAACTTCTGCTGAAAGTACGCTCGTCACTGTATGTTGTGGAATAAATGCTTTAGGAAACTCTATACCGCCCTACTTTATATTTTCACGGGTGAATTTTAAACAATTTATGCTACACAATGCTCCTATTGGGTCAGATGGATCAGCACATCCTTAAGGGTGGATGACAAGCACCAATTTTTTTCAAATTTATGCATCATTTTGCAAAGCATTGTAAAGCAACACCTTCCTCATCGGTTCTTCTGTTGCTGGATAATCACGACAGTCATATTTCTGTGCCAGTTCTCGATTTCTGTAAAGAATCTGGTATCATTTTACTGACTTTTCCTCCACACTGCAGCCATAAACTGCAACCCCTTGATTTGACTGTTTATGGGCCGTTGAAAAATTTCTATAATACGGCTGTAACGGACTGGGTGACGTGCAATCCAGGTAAAAGTCACAATTTACGAAATCCCAAAATTAGCCGCTGTTGCTATTCCACGTGCATTTAAGCAACAAAACATTCGAAGGGGATTCGAAAAACCTGGCATATGGCCTTTCAACTCAAACATTTTCACAGATTAAGATTTCCTTTGTTCTTCTGGGACCGACCGCTGTTTTGCCTAATACCGATAACATTCCTGCAGAACAACCAACAACAAACCCAGTCCTCGCAGAATAACCTTCAATAGAACAAAATCATAATGCTGAAATAGATCTTATAATCCCAAATGACATGGTAGCTCCTGGGCCTTCACAGTCTAATCTCCAATAATAATTAGGACCGTAGGTAAAGAAACTGTGGCAATAACTCCCGATTCCGGCAGACCATAGCCGAAAGCTGGTCCCAGGAAATTGGTTAGAATGAACACGAAGAAAGGAAAAACTAGAATATTGACGGACACACCCGAGAAGAGGTTGATAGAAATGGCAGAAGAAGAAAGACAAAGAAAGAATAAGGACAACAAAGAAGACAAAAAAAATTAAAGAGCCTCTAAAATTACAGGAAAGAAAAGAATACCCAAATTTGATGAATCATTCACATCGAAGCTGAAGAAAGAAAAGGAAATTATCAGCGATGAGGAAATGGAGAATGAATCATCAGAAGAAGAATCGTTTGACGAAGATGATGTTATTATTTTAGATCGAAATTTCAAAGTCAACGATTATGTCTTGGTCAAATTTGACACCAAAAAAACTGTCTATCACTATGTTGGACAAATTGAAGAAGTTGGTCACTCCATGGCAACTATTACATTTATGCGTATGAGTAAGATACGAAATACATTTATGTGTCCAGATATCGAAGACATTTCAAGTGTCCCATTGATAGACATTAAAACTAAATTGCCAGAACCAAAAATATAGACCAAACGTGGCAACTCCAAATACACTTTTAATAAGCCTATCTGGGTTATACCAAATGTTAGATAAGTTTTATTATTTATGTATATTAGATAAGTTTTATTATAATTATTAATTTAGTAGGTATCAAAATAATTTATACAATAAACAAACCATAGGAGGTTTGGGCACTTATGGCAAGGTTCAGAAAATCTCTTGCAACTTTGAGACTGATTACATTTTTTATAACTATTCGTCACAATAATTTGAGCCAAATGTATGTGCCATTGATATTAGAAATAAATAGTTGATTTTATTAAAAAATAACAGTTTTATTTTGATTTAAGTAGAAAATGCCCAATGCTCCCCTATCTCCCCCTAGGCGGTCTCGGGAAAGGTAAGGAAGTCTACAACAATTAACATGCAAAATAATCTTAATCTGTCTTATACCTGTATTAATGTTTTGTTAATACATTAGTTACACTTAGTTTGACATTAGCGTTTATGTTAATTTAGGTTAATTAATAAATACGCGTTAATTAAGGCATTACAATTATGCACGTTGGCTACTTTTAAGTACAACGCCGTCATGAGTTTTATTCCTAGTGAAGTAATGCGTTAACATACACAACAATGGAGTTTGAAGCTAATGCCATAATTAACGTGTTCATTTACGCGTTAAGACACAAATGGAGCAGTAACATTATGCCATAATTAACGTGTTCATTTGCGCGTTAAGATGCGGGTAGCAGTAGCATTATAAATAATATTCATTTTGATGATATCTATTTACATATTTTATTTAAAACATTTTTTGTTTTAAATAAAATATGTTTGTTGGACCAGGAGCTCAGACAGCTTTGTTTCAAAACTTGTAAAACTGTTAGATGGAAACTGATAGATGGTTATTGAGTCTATCCAAACACCGCGACGAGCTGACCACTAGTTTAAATACCATTGGCTATAACGATGTGGGAATAAAACTATATATATAGTATCCACAGCTGGGTACCATGAGGCTGCCTAGCTAGGCGGTCTTAGGCACAGTAGGGTGCGTTCTTGTGATGGTACATCAATCAATCATCAATTAATTAAATTCTGTAGTTACCACCACATTGATGTTTTTTTATAAGAATGCATTATACAAAAAAAATGTCTTAAAAATGTAATAATTTTCAAATGGGATATGATTAGTAAGTACTGCATGTTTGCCTGTATGTTTCAATTAAGTGTATATTAAATTATTTTCTCTCTAGAACTGTAAATTACCAATATAAAACAAATTATTTACCTTTAAGGTGTTAATAGTCTCAGACATATGTTTCTTTATATCATTGTCTGTAGCTGGAGTAGTTTTTAGTGATAAATGAATAAGCCTCCGGAATTCATTATGCTCAACTACTTCAAAGTAATATTGAAGTGGATTACTTTGTTGAAGTATTAAAAACCTTAAACAGAAGTTATA
Source organism: Monopis laevigella (assembly GCA_947458855.1). Classification (NCBI taxonomy): domain Eukaryota; kingdom Metazoa; phylum Arthropoda; class Insecta; order Lepidoptera; family Tineidae; genus Monopis; species Monopis laevigella. The sequence continues at coordinate 20,686,811 of OX381580.1, read as the reverse complement.
TTTTAAAATATAAGCCTTGAGTACTAAATTCATTTAGCAAAAATAAGACAGTTAATAAAGTTTATACTGAATTGTTTTGTCGAGTAAACTTAAGTCTGACTTAACAAAACAAAAATAAGGTTTATTTCATATATAAAATATTGTACCCTATAACCATATAAGATATTTTTTTTAATAAAAATATATAAATATATATACAGGGTGAATTATTATGGCTTCCCCATACAAATTGGTAGTTTTAACTTTACTAGTTTGTATGGAGAAGGCATTTTTTTTTTCATTTGCGACACATGGTTCCATGGGAAAAGTTGTTTGTATTGATCAGTAGAACATCATATTAGCCCAGAGTACACCCATTCAAATTCACCATGTATATATTTCATTACATATTTTGTTATTATTTTATTTAGTATACAGGGTGGAAAAAAGTGGTGAAGGGAAAGTACCCTAAATAGTTACTATGTTGTTTGAAAGAAATTGATCCTTATGCATGACTTTATGTGGTGCACTAAAAGTACAGTGTTATTTTTTTCGGATCTAAGTCAGTTCGTACCCGGGTGTGACGAGTGTATTTTCAAAATCATTCCATGCAATTTTACTTATTTTTGAAAATAAAGGAATGTTTAATAAAATTTGCCATCATGAATATTTAGGGCACTTTTCTTCCAACCACAGCCTTTTCTTTCACCCTGTATACTTATTTTATTTTACTGAGTCTATACATACAATCCAATATATAAATACAATCCCATCTTTACAATACTTGTTTGTTATAGATTCTGTCTACCTTAGGAACTATGGAGTAAAAATAAAACTCCTCCGATAGGTACCCTGAGGGTGCCATCACCAATCCTCAGGGCACACGGCAAATAATATAAATAATACAGGCATAATAAATAAATACTAAATTTTAACCTTTTAGTCTTGGAATAAACTTTAAAATTTATATGTAGAACATTTTACAAATATTGCACTGAACTAAAACTAAACTCTAGGCATGTACTACATATACTACACTCGCGTGCAAGAAAATCGTCTCAAGTCTAAAGTGTGAGTGATTTATCTTAACAATGACTTATTTTACCTCCATATAATGTTTTACATATTTAAAGCCTAGTAATTAGGCTTTAAAATGGCGTAAGTTGCATTTAAATCGATTCAGTAGTTTAGTAAAAAAGGTGTATGTCAATGATATTGTTAAAAACATTGAAAATTCATACAATTTCACAGTATGAGGTTATTGTGTATAAATGAAACAAAAGGCGTGTTAGAAAAAAAAATCGTGTCAATATTTGGTATTCCCCTAGCCCTAATCACTCCTCTCATGCGATTCTTCATAGACCTAATCAACTTTTTTATTGATGATTGTGGTATTCGACCCCACTCTTCTACCAACGCAGTCTTGAGTTATGTTTGTAGGGGCTGGATTCCTCGCTCTAACTTTCCTTTTGAGCTCGTCCCATATGTGCTCAATGGGATTTAAATCGGGACTGAGCGCTGGCCAACCCATAGTGTCAATTCCAACTTCGTTGAGAAACTCACGTGTGGCCCGAGCAGTGTGACATCGGGCATTGTCATGCATCAACATGAAATTATCCCCAATAAAGCCTTGATAAGGGACAACTTAATCCAGTAGAACATCTTCAATGTAACGCTAACTGGTCAGACCTCCTTCCCGGCCTCCTCCAGGACGAAAACAAGATCCGTTTTTCCTTCTAAGGAAATTCCAGCCCACATCATGCAAGAACCGTCACTTGACGTAGCTCCTGCTGCACATGTACACCGGTAAGGTGTCGATTTCGGAGAGAGGTCGAGACCAAAAACCGGTCGTCATGCTCCGAGGTGCACCGGCGTCGTTTGGTATTAGACCTCCGAGTGAAGGCACCAATCTCTTGAAACCTTCTGTACACTCTCGAGACACTAGACTGACTCATATTCAACCGACGAGCGACTTCTCGCTGGTTCAACCCTTCTTGCAACAGGGCAACAGCTTGAGTGGCTTCTTTAGATGTAGTGTTATAATATTCTTCAAACAACGGCTTCAACTTGCAGGAATTTGTTCAGGTCAAGGTCTGATGTGCGACTGATAAGAAAAAATGATTACAGGGGGTGTTATAGGGGGTTGTGTCGCGCAAGTTGTGTATAGGGCACGGAGTAATTTACGAGAGTTTGCGTTCAGTTGTATTCTAAAGACAAGTGTTTATTTAAATTACTGAAATAATGCTACCATTTTAAAGCCTAATTACTAGGCTTTAAATATGCAAAACATTATATAGAAGTAAAATAAGTCATTTAAGTTTCGTTAAGTTATATCACTTTTTATGCGCACTTGAGGCTTGAGTCGATTTACTTGCACGCGAGTGTAGAAACAATGATAATAATATACATATCATATTATATTAACATGCCCAGACCAATGCAAACTGTACTAATATTGTTTTGCCTTGAGTGGGAACCAAACCCACAAATACAATCTCAACTGATTACAAGACATCAGGTCATTATAATGGGCTGCGGTGAAAAAAAGCAAATTTTTATTTTGGTAATTTAAATTTGTTTTAACAATAAAAAGGAAGGTTCCATCTGAACCCCCTGGGGGGTTCTACAAGAATTACGTTTCTCGTTGGACCCTCTAGAAATTGTTGGGGGTTTATCTAGAATTTTAATTCTACATGAACCCCCACGAGTATTCTATACTAAATCTACACCGCATTGCTCCTATTTTCACTATACCAACTAACTCTCTCAAAGGTTAGCTGGTAGAAAATGCCTAAGGCATTAAGCTCGCCTATGTACAATTTTGTGCAATAAAGAATTTTAAAATAAAAAATAAGGTTTAGTGAAAATAAGGTTTATATTAGTATGCAATTTTAAAATTATTATTGAGTGGTTGTATATATGTATGTATAGGTGCGAGTGGACACTTTTTCGCAGCTATTTTGTATGAGACCCGTTATCTAGTTGTATTGTTGATTGAAGTATCTAACCGAAATAATATTATTCTAGCCAGTATGTAAGTAAAGTTTTATGCCCTCGACTTGTAGTGTTTTTGTATTAGGCAATTATGGATTTAGTTTTTTTTTCAAAATTGGCAATTTATTTCTGCATGCTAAATTTTACCTTCAGTTTTATATTCAAAAAGCGACTGGCATTTTGGCGTCGAATCATGCCGTCGAGCTAGACGGCCAAAAATAATTAATTATAACTCAAGTGGAAAATAACATCAAAATTTAACATTTTGCCTAAAATTATTCCAATGATGGCGTGACAACAAGCACCATCTAGTTACATATAGTAGGACAAATTCCACATATTGCTCTGGTCACAAACTAAGCTCTAGACTTGTACTATGTGTACCAGAAACAATGATATAATACATATATTTTATAAACACCCAGTCCCCGACAAACTGTACAGAACAATGTACTAATTTTTTTTTTTGACATGGATGGGAATCGAACCCCGACCTCCGGATACAACGCCTAAGGCGAAACCACTAATCTACGGATGTTGTATTGTAATATTTTGATTATTACAATACTTTGTAAATCTGCTTACTACCAGGTAGATACAAAGTCATATACCGTACTCAAATAAAACAAAGGCAAAGACTCAAAAAACTAGGTACAGTTTTGAGGTACCCGGTTTAAACCCCGTGTGTTATTAAATAACAGGTACTATAGTTTGACAACACCACGTTCATCGCAGAGATTGTTAAGCTGTCGTACCTTAGTTGTTATAGTAAAAATAGGACCAACAATGTGATAAGCTAGCCACTTGTCCGGTGTAGATTTAGAATACATTACACGTGGGGGTTCATATAGAATTGAAATTCTAGATAAACCCCCAACAACTTCTAGGGGGTCAAACAAGAAACGTAATTCTTGTTGAACCCCCCAAGGAGTTCAGATGGAACCTTCTGGTTTTTAAGATATTCATGTTAGAATTTTTTTATCTATTATTTTTGTGATACATTATTATAATGAGAGGAAAAAAAAAAGACTGCTTTTTAAAAAATATATACAATGTATAATGCGAAGTTGACTTGTCAATGTCACAAACAATCTATTTGTAAAATGAAAATTTGGGTTTGATAATCCTCTACAGTTTATTGAGGTGTTTCTAAAAACTAATCTTCTATACAAGAACTACTATTTATTCTAATATTTTTTTAATTTGAAATGATATTTTAAAATGATTGATTTAGCAAAAATGTACTAGACATTTTATTATAATTTCATTGTAACACAATATTAATCAATTGTTATTGATTTTTAATGTTTTTTTTTTATTATTTCAAGTAATATTTATTAATTCATTTAATTATTTGGTAATATCAATGTTGCCTGTTTGTGATGATAATGCAACCATAAATTTTATTTCATCTTCTGCGCTGTAGATGTCGTCCTAATAGATTTTTTTGTTTTAATGTGCTTAGTTATTTGTTGTGTTAAAATGTTATAGGTTTTTATGATTTGAATACTTATATAATAAATGGTAATTTGAAATTATATAATAAATGCAGTTGTAATGTTAGGAATTGAAATTATATTTTGCACACCACATGTTGGTAGAATATGCAGAACTAAATACTCCAATGTAACAACTTTTGTAAACCATATTCTGGCAAATAAAGAATTTATTATTAAGATCATGTGAAGCTTTATTTATATCATTACCTATAAGAATTGCACTAAAATTTTATAATAATACTCTTTCTTATTACCATGCTGCAAGATACATAAAAAAAAATTAAATGTGTAGAAGTCTAGAATAGGTTGCATGTGACTTCACACAGATTTTTTAGAGTTCAAATAATAGTATCTCAAAACTCAGTAACATATTTATTCTTATTTTAGATATTAATGTTTAAAAGAAAACATAGATTTTCTTTGTATTATAAGTCGTATTTTCAATGCCACTTTTCCCTGAAGGAAATGTCTGTCACCAATGTGTAAGAAAGATATTAAGAGACTATCTAATAGTGAAAAGTGGAGCTGACAACTTTAACTGAAACAACTTTGAAATAATAGGAGTAAGACTGGTCCCTTGTCAGTCACAGGGTATAGTTGGCGGCTAATAATTTAAGCTGTCACCACCATACACCCACTATTATATAGACCACAGAGCTCAAATTATCTGCGGATAGCTATACCTGAGTAACTCCTGAAAATGTTTTTAAAAAATCCTAGAAATCTTACAACAGAAAATAAAAAGTAAATCCCACCAAATACATTCAGTGGCCCTAGTGTGAGTTTTTTTAACGTTTACTTTCGCGTTAACTATACTACCGCGTTAACATTTTGACCAATCACACGACCGCATTTCTAGTTCCCAAAATTTCCGCTTGGAGCACTGAACTATTTCCCATACAAAATTTTAGTTAACTCAAACGCAAAGTAATAGTTAGAAAACTCACACTAGTGGTACTGATGTACCTGACAAATTTTTAAATAACCATTTCTCAATACATTTTATTTGGCATCAAGAAATTTTATTATTTTAAGTAGTTCAATAAACTTACATATTGTTGGCTGCACACTGTTGTAGTAATCTCACGAGTTGTGAAGGAAAGTTGTCAAAGTCAATAAGGAGTCCTTGTTGCTTCTTTAAATCTTCATAGTCATTTCTAGTTACGTTCAGAACACATAATAAACTAGGATCATCATCATCAGACAGCAAAATTCTCTAAATAGCACATGTAAATTATAATTTTATTATTTAAGTGCTATTAACTAACAAATTGGACAATAAATCAAAATTAAGAACTATACTCTAGTACTTAATACAGGCTTAACAGCAATACGCTGCTCGCCTATTATTTAATAATAATTTATAGCTGTGGGCCACCTATGTAAGGTAGCCTAGCTGGCACAATATATGAAAACAGATTTTATAATACAACATAAAAAGACTGGTTGTATCAACTTTTAGACCTTCATACTCCACTCCACGAGGTAAAGAGGTAAATATGAGGTGAGGTGCCATTCTCGCTCGCCTAAAATAAAGGTAGGTACATAGATTTTACTATGTCAGGGATTTTAATTTAGAAATATAATATTACTCACAAGACAGTCCTTTTCAAACACTTTAGTAATTGAAATGGTGATGTCCTTCTTAGTTTCTTCTAAATTTTTTTTGAAAGATATATAATATTTTCCTTTGTGAAATATATCGCCCATTATAAATTAATAAACAAAAAGGTTTCTAAAAATTGATTTATTTCATTCAAATTGAAACGAACTAAGTTGTTGACGCGACTGTGGTTGACATATTACTATATAATCTGTGGTTGTGACGCTGAGCTGTGTTCGGAAACGTAACTCTTTAACACTGGGTAGTGTTACAGAGTGCGATGAAAATATTGAAAAATGCTTAGAGAAGAAGAGATGCATATAGTGTAGTGACGTTACCCAGTGTAAAGTGTTAGTTTACGAACACGACCCTGTGTGACCGGGCCTTATTCCGAGTTTGCAACGGCTAATCACGACAAGACGTTCGCAAACTATAAATATGGAAATATAAGCTCTATTCCAATGGTTATACTATGTATTAGGTTAGCTATTATAATGCCGCCATCTTGAAATACACGAATTCTTCGCAATTTTAAACATGTATAGAGCATTGAAATTTCAACTTTATATTTAAAGCGATAGAACTTACATTTCAACACCCGGACTTTACGCAAAATGCACGACGGTGAACGTGTCAAAACTCGGAATAAGCGGAAGCTGCGGTCCGATTCACGACAGAATCGATGTCAGCGCTGTCTGCTGACAGCGGTCCGTATGAGCGTAAGCGCGCTAACGATAGATGATTTGACATTAATAGTAAAGTCATTACAGACGCCATATTGGACTTACAGTGATTTTGCTTGTGGATGAAATCGCTGTGAGCGCTGTCAGAATGACATTTATCTAGAAACATGTTTTTGAGGAAAGTAATAAAATCCCTAAAATAATTATTAAGTAAATAGTTAAAAGTGTTGGGTTCTCATTTATTTTGGTATTTATGTAAACAAATATACAAAATATATTAAAATTCATTAATTTGTTATTGCGTTTTATTAAATAGGAAAACAAATACCTTTATAAGAATAATTTATAAAATTTACTTAACTTTGTTTAAATATGTTAAACAAAGTTAAGTAAATTTTATAAATATAATATACTAATATCCTTACGGCACCAACTTAAGCAATATTTTTTCTTTTAAATATCATCATATTAGTAATTAAATTTGAATTTCTAAGGTACCATAGTCTTTTTTACGAAGTTTTTCTTGGCAGGGATACCCTGCCGAAAACTACCTACCCTGCCCTGAAAACTACTAAAGATTATAGAGAGCAAGAATAACGAGTAAGTAGATCCATATAAAAGTGACAAATATGGTAAAAATATAACTAGTCTTGCAATACCAAAATTTAGTTTTAATTCATAGAGAATTTAGAGTCTATATTTGAGTAGTCTATATAATTTCTACTCGAGTATAGAAACAGCCTATTTTGACAGTTTTTGTGGATATATCTCCTGCTGCCATCTAGTGGAATATTTTGGAACCGGCAAAAAGTCTTCTCCTCAATATGATCGAATCGCAAATCTGGGGCCTTATTCCGAGTTTTCAAACGTTAAACACGACAAGACGTTGCGCAAACTATAAATATTGAAATATAAGATTTATTTCAATGGATATATATTCTGTATTAGATTGGCTATAATAATACCGCCATCTTGAAATACACGAATTATTCAATTAGAACATCTTATTGGCATTGGAATTTCAACTCTATATTTAATAGGATAGAACTTATATTTCATTATTTATAGTTTACGCAACGTCTTGTCGTCTTTAGAGGTTGCAAACTCGGAATAAAGCCCCTGGTGGGCAATTCTCGCGCTTTCGACATTCATCTCGATTCGAGATTTTTAAACGAAAAATTCCATTTTTCGTTAAAAAATATCGAACATTAAACGAAATAAATAATAAATATTAATAAATAAATATATAAATATTGAACGAAAAATGACATATTTAGTCATTTTTCGTGTAAAAATCTCGAATAGAGATTAATGTCGAAAGCGCGTGAATTGCCCACCAGTTGTCTCCCTCGTATCACGTATACTACTTTTTATTTCTATCGTTTACCTACTTATAAAGGTGAAATTCAGATTTCAATACAATTATATTTAATGAAAATTATATTCACAAGTGATAGGAGACACCATGGTTCCGCAAATTTGAAGTGAGAGATCGCCTTAGAAATAATGTAACTGCACAATTAACCATTTTTTTTGTGTGAGTAGAGAACATTTATGCGACATCAAAACACGCCGATTGAACGTGAACTTGTTTTATATATTGTATATGGCCATTATGATCATGTATTTTGGCAGAGGGGAAAGCTTGCTTATGCCCCATCCATTGGTTATATGATCGAAGGGTAGAGTAGAAAATAAATTATAGTAATATTTAAAGTATCAAGAAGTCTTGGTCTTGTCACTTTTTTCATCTAAAGGTTCGGCCAAACCAACGCGGTGGCGGTGGCGGCCGCGGTGGCGATCAGTTACTGCAGTAGTACTTGTATCGACAGGTTCAAACCAAACGCTTTCTGCGGCCGCCCGCGCGATCCGTACAGAGTCTGCACGCGCGATCACTTGCGGCCGCCAGTGTTGCCAACTTAGTGGATTTTCCACTAAAATTGGTTGTTTAGACCAGTCTTTCAGCGGGGAAATTTTGTTTTAGTGGCTGGTGGTTTTTCTTAGTGGTTATGTATCCTAATAAGGAATTTATAAAAATGCATAAATATAAAATACTGAAAAAAGTAAAATAAAAAAAACTCCCATCTAGTCTTAGAAACTAGGACTTCTAACTTCACTCGTATAGAGTGTATAGTTCGTGGGTTCGAGTCCCACCCACCAAGATTTTTTTTCTGTTTTATTATTTTTAAAAATTTTATATAAAAAAGAGTAAGATTAAAATTGTTTTATTGAAATTTCAATGCGTACTATATTTTTTTTTGGTAGATTTATACCCAAAATACGACTTTTTCTATTGTATGTAACGTTCCCTTAAAAAATAATGTTGTTAACAACACTGGTTCACTCCGCCCGAACGCAGATATCCTGGGGCCTTACCGGGAAGCCACATCGACAAACCGATCGACGTTTTATTTTCGCTTTCGATCCATCGACGTGGCGATCGGTATTTCATGTGGCTTCCCGGTAGAGCCCCTGAACGCGTTGGTGTGAACGGCTGAGATCGCCACCGCGGCCGCCACCGCCACCGCGGCCGCAGATTGATCGCGTTGGTCTGTGCGTACCTTAACTGCTGGCGTTTCTGGGCCGTGTTCGGAAACTAACACTGGATAATGGCACAGAGTGCGATAAAAATATTGAAAAATGCTTAGAGAAAAAGAGATGCATATAGTGGTGACATTGCGCAGTGTTAGTTTACGAACACGGCTGTGTGATTGCGTCGTGCGATTTTAGTAGCGAATGCAACACCTAAACTTGCAGCGCAGTTAAACGTAAACTCGTCCTTAAGGCCGTAGATATATTATTAAGGCCTAAGGGCACTTCCCTAATATATCTCTAGTTTCTCATGGATAAAATGACTAAAAAATAAAACTGTTCTGTGGTTTTTGCCATAGAGTATAATTAATATATTTTCTGTGTATATATTATTATTAATCTGAGTATTTATTATACTCTATGTAATATATAATAATATATATATTGTTTTTGCCGCCCGCTTTTACCTAAAATGTTAAAATTTACATTATGTTCGATATTAGTATTTATTGTCACACAATCAGTATGTAAGAAACACTCTGATGAAGAAAAGCCTACTTGGGCAAAGAAAGATATCCGTGATTTCAGCGATGCTGACATGGAAAGGTAAGGTTATATCTTTGTAGGATATGGAGTTGTTTTATCAAGGCTTCAATACAAACACACTGAAAAACTATTTTTCTACAGATTATTCGATCAATGGGAAGAAGATGAGGAACCTCTACCTGAAGATGAAAAACCTGAGTACATGAGGAAACCACCTTCATTAGACCTAAATAATGTAGACTTCTCTGACCCAGAAGCCATGCTCCAGGCCACCAAAAAAGGTCAAACACTAATGATGTTTGTGAATGTAGCTAATAAACCATCTAGAGCTAGGACCGAGGAGTTAACAAAAATTTGGCAATCTGGATTATGGAGCAATCATATTCAGGCTGAAAGGTAATCATACAAACCCAAAGTTAATGTTGTGTAGACTTTTGGTACCTACCTAAAATACTGTCAAGTGGTTAGTCCTTTGCTTTTGACTAACAATTTTTTTGAACACTTGAACATTAAATACCTTAACAGCAGATGGTCAATGAGCTTCAGCATTTTCCAAATTTTTGTAATTTTATGGAAAAAAAAAATTCAATTTAGTATTGATTAATTTAATAACTTGTTTATTGTATTTTTCAGATATCTTGTAGATGATGATAGGGCCATTTTTATGTTTAAAGATGGCTCACAAGCATGGATAGCTAAAAGTTACCTTCTAGAACAGGAAGAATTAAAAGACATTCAGTTGGAAAGCCAGACATACCCAGGAACAAAATCTGACGTCAAGAATAAAGCCGTCCGAGACGAGTTATAGACCTGTTACTTCTTCTTTTTTTACAATATACATTTGATTTTTTATTGCTTTTTTAAAGAGAGAAAATGGTGTTGTTAACTTCAGCATCCCAAAAACTTCTAAACTTTGCATTCAGTAAAATAATTATGTTTTTGATAAAAAAAAGTGTGTAAATATTACTTAATCAATCCTAATTTTATAATAACTAAAATGTGATTTAAAAAATCTTTATCTTAGTTGTCACTTTAAATCTACACCTCAACATTCCGTTTTTTCCAAAATAAACTTTAAATGCACTGAAAATGTTTAGATAATATTTGAGGTTAGGTTAATACATTTTCTGTAACTGATATATTGTTTAGGATGCAAGTTCAGTATATTTTCTTTGATCACACAAAGTAAAAATTAGTACTGATTAAAATAAAAACTTTATGTAAATTTGAAATTTTAATGACTGAAATTAAAAATTCCAAAAAATAACCATTATCTTAAGTTTACAATATTTAGAATGTAAAGAGTGCAATGATGTCTTCTAAAAATATATGGAATTTTGCATTCCAAATGTTTTTTTAATTAAAATGCATCTGTTGCTCGGAAATGCTCTTCATCAATAGTAGAGTAAATATGACCTTCACCACACATCCATTCCAAAATATTCCTGTAACAAATTTTTTAATGTTGCTTTTATACAATGAATATGTACCATCATGAGTATGATATATTAAAATGCTATTTATTTACTTACTCAAATTCAACCTGGGTCATACGTTCTTTCAATGTGACATACATATCTTGCTTACTTATCCCTTGTTCTAAAGTAGAAGCTCGAATTAAATTAAACACCATCATTTGCCGCTGATTTAATCCATTTGCAGAGGTATTTGTGTTTGCCATACCAACCATAGAATTGACGGGCACATTATTGTTGAATGATGGATTAACGTTAGCTACTTTTTCCTAAAATGTAACTTTAATGTGAAAATACAATATAAAACCAGGTTTTGAAATTATTTTATATTAGCTTTTAGCTGCTATAATATCTAGCACTTATATGTACAAAAATATTTATTTCATAATATTCTAACAGTTATAAATTAAACAATGGGCCCCGCACTAGGATATCCTGTATCACGGGCACCCATATTTTGATTTGATAATTTTAATAATTCACAAAATTTGTTATCAACTTAAATTAAACAATAGGTGGTATTTTTTTTCAGCATTTGTTACAAAAATACAGACAAACAACATTAAAGATAAAATAAATTGGTGACTTATGAAACATTGATGATGGCACACAAAATAATAATTTTATAAATAAAATAAAAAGGGAACAATTCATAATCACTAACTAATACCAAATTAAATTATTTTTTTTAGTTGAAGATTAAATATAACCATATTATGCATGTGTTAGTGTGTATGTATGGATGTATATTTGTATGTATGCATGTATAATGAATGTGCATGTAGTTGTGTTTATGATAATGTAGGTTTATTATATTTAACTTATTACAGTTAAACTTTTCAGTTTATCATTAGGCAGGGTAAGGAGAAGTCAATGCACGTCTTAGGTTACGACAGTTAATACTTTTAAAATTACACATTTGGACTAATTTATTATAAACAAGGTAGCTAAGGAAAATACCAAAATGTGTTTCAGACCTAGGAAAAGTGGGGATTTTTCTTTTATAGTTTAATTTATATTTTTTGCTACTAAAAAATAACAGCCTAACCAAACACACTTCTAGGCCTCAGTGTTAAATTATTATTTTTTACTATTTGATTTGACAAGCTAACCACTTGTTCAGTGTCGGTGTAGACTCATACCATCAGCTACAGTGAGGTGGGGTTAAAAACCCCCCGCTGGATACCCTAAGGCAGTCTTGTGTCTAGCAGTGGAGTGCAGTCCACATAGGCACAAAGGTACTGCCTACCCCAGAAATTTGGTAATAAAATCTTATTAAAAACCTATTATATTTTGTTGTTTTCAATGATATGACACTTTGTATTTCAAATAGCGCCATCTATAGTTTTTTTTTGTGGTACTATCATCATATGGTACTAGCGCTATCTATCACTATTTTTTTGTACTATTCACTCCATATTATTTTTGCCGGCCTAAGTTTTCCTTCCAATTTTTCAATTATTATTATTATTGGATTATGCTAAATGTATGACAGAGTTAGGCACTGCCTTTGTACCTCTAACAATAAAATATTTGAGATAAACTTAAATCTAATAGGACTAAACTGTAGGTAGCAAATCGGTTGGCACACAGATTCAATGAAAGAACGAGAACTTCTCTGTACAAAACTGTTGAGAAGTACCAGGAGTGCAGGAGTCCTTAGCGATACAAATATGAAATTATACACGTGTGTCGCTCACATGATGGGTGCAGAGCGAGATCACATGCATGTGGGTGGTACTTGAAGTTGTGAGGTATTAATATTATCCTACTAATTTGCAATGTTGCGTAATTGTAATAAAATTTAGCCAGAGTTGTGATATTTTTCTTTTGTCATTTATTAAATTTAAAGGAATTCTTTTTTTTTGTCAGTTTGCGCGTTCTTAAATCACGTTCCCCCTGACTCTTGACTATATTTTTTATAGTATATTTCGTCTGTGTTAGACATTTATGGTGATAATTTTAATTTGTTTGTGTAGTGCAAAACTTTTAAATAATAATAAGTACCTAATGGCTTTTTAAAGCTGTTTTAACTATCCGCAAAGTTGCTATCTCGCGAATATAAACATTTCATTGTAGACTACAATGTGATTTTGTAGACATTTAATATTGCAAATTTTTCAAAAATTAAAATAATGAATCTCGTTTCTTTGGTAAGTTACTATAAATTCTGCCTACCTTATACTAAAACCCTGTGCATGCCACTGGTGTCTAGTATTAATATATAATAATATATATTCATAAAAATATGTGAAGATTTACATATAATAAATAATTTGATTTGATTTAAACATAACCTCCAGTATTTTACCTTTTTGGACTCTGCCTCCATTTTAATCTTATTATTAATACACTGCAAATAATGACAAGTGATAGCATTAACATCAGTAATTGGTGTTATTTTAAATGCCATCAAAACTTTTTTTCCTCGGTTTGATTTAGCATTTCCATACACTTGTATGTAATCATTAACCTCAACTTTTGGAGTTGATTTATCCTGCAATTAACAAATATTATGTGAGAAGGGATTACAGTGTGTTGAGCAAATGTGTGTGGTTACAACAATAAATAAACAAATCATAAAATTTTTTTCTTATATAATATAAAATAACTTTATTAAAAGAGTTCAATCAGCTATGGCTTCAAAATTATGATTAGCACTTTTCAACTTAAAAATAGTGCCCATTGAGAATATTAAAAGTACTCTGATGCAACAGGAGTTGTACCTACTGACTTTATATCCTGATGACAGTAGAGGGTCAACACTGATTTGCCTGAAGTCAGAAACTTTTATATATAGGAGCATAGCATATGGCTTTGTATACACCTGATGGTAAGCCGGCCTACAAGTCCAAGAATGAAATCAAAATACATTATATAATAATAATATACAGGACAACTTACACATATTGCTTTGGTCACAAACTAAGCTTTAGGCTTGTAGACCATGACAAACTGTACAGAAAAAACAATAATATTTTTTTGCCATGGGTGGGAATCGGACCCACAACCTCATTGACCACAACATTGCATAATGATGTGGTAACAAAATAGGCAGCTGCATTGCATTACAAGTCTACTTTAATATCCTCACTGCTCTATTTTCAGTACAATAACTCTTTTTGTAACTAAAGTTAGAAAGGAACCAACTCAACAAAAAAACATTGAAATTTACCTAAAATATTAATATATAAGTTTAACAAGAAAACATTTTGACGAGGCAAACCCCCCAAAATTAAAAATAAATAAAGCCTGGATACCTATGCGGTTGTGTTGAATATTATATTGTAACCAATTTTTTTAGTAAAAGATTGTACAAGTCAGATGCTAACTTAACAAAATATCTACTTACATCTTCATCCATAGCTTCTTGATCTAACCACAAAACTGCTCGCATTCTACCAGTTATGTCTTGTATTGTGTATGTTATTTTTGTACTTTGCATTCTTATGTTTCTAACACGAGCAACAATGCAAATTATTTGGATATCAGTTCCCCATATTTTAACACCATCGTCTCCAGAGTGTAAGGCTTGCTTTATGACTATAGGAGCAGTTCGAGAGGTTCTTTTTCCCTAAAGAAAAAATTTGAATGAGAAAAAATACTTTCTAAAGTAAAATAATATGCAATAGAAAAATACTACCACTAACCGATTTTTGCCCTTGATTTGGTGTATTAGCATTAGCAAATTGGTTTTGGCTGTTGAAAAACCCTCCACCAGCAACAGATTGATCTGAAAAATATTTTCATATTTAGTGGAAAGAGTATGTTAAAGTGCTGGTGGAAAATGTACACTTACCATTCCACATTTTAACAATAATTATTTTCCTGCGAGACTAAATTATTATGATCTACAGTTTAATTAAATCCACAAATTGTTATTATATATATCGAAAGGTATAAATCAAATAATGAAAACAAACTGAAAACTCTATTTTTATTATGGATAAAAATAAGAATTCTTCTTTTCTTTTAACTATATTACTAAGGCCCTCTTCCACACAAAATAAGAATTTTAAAAGCGGGAAACAAACATTTATTTATATTTTAATTATTAAAGGCTTATAAGACATTTAATGAAATCCTGCCATCCTTCGATCATAATCTATCCAATGCAAGGGGTATTAACTACGGTATGTGCATTTGCAAAATACACAAAATATGCGAAAAAGAGACAAACGAGAGAATATATACAATACGGAAACAAGAGAGACCTGAGACAGAATGATATACTTCGGAAAGCAAATGACCTTATTTTTTCTGAATAATTTTTAATTTAATAAAACATGTTTTTATTTCATTAATATTAAATAAAGAAGTACTTTTTGGTATAAATATATGAATAAAATGCTTTCTTCATTAAACTACGACGTAATTACAGTGTAAATTCATTTCTTGTTAACTAAACATGCCAGAATCACGTGCAAAGCGAGAAGCCATTCAACAAGAAAAAGAAAGATATTTATTTATTTTACGAAAGAGCGGGGATTCTTTGAGGGTAGCCCACGGAACACAATACTCAAGAGAAGAATGTCAACTCCATACAAAAAAAACGAAACCAAAAAGTTAAAGCGCACACGCCATCTAGTGGTTGCCCATATATATATATATTTTATAGAAAAGAAAGAGCTCTTTTTGGTATGCAGCCTTGTCAAAATTTTATGGCAGTTTTAGGATTTTTTTTTCAGTTTATTGTACAAATTAAAAAACTATTATTTTTATGTATCAATTGTAAAGTTTAATAGATCAAATATAGATGGTGACTTTGAAAAGTTGCACTTTAGGATAAGGTTCCACTGATTAAATCGAACAACTTTTCCCATGGAAAGTGATGGAACCATGTGAAAAGATCGCAAATGAAGAAAAAAATATGCCTTATTCATACAAATTAGTAATATTAAAACGGCCAATTTGTATGGCGAAGCCAAAATTGTTTTTATTTGCCACACATGCTTCCATGGGAAAAGTTGTTCGATTTGATCGGTAGAACCCCATATTAGCCCAAAGTACAACCTTTCAAATCCACCATGTATATCGATTAATTTAGAACAGTGAAACTTCACTTTCTAAAACACAGTTTAAGCACTTTAGCTACAATATATTGTCACAATAGTATTTATATGGGAAATATTTAAATTATAAAGACAATAGTATGGTTAATACTTATACAATAGTTTATAAGATTTGTACAATAAACAACTTGCATTTATGCTTCCATATTCTCAAGATAAAGGCATTTTAAAAGTATTTTTGGAACAGACAGAATAAAACATTATTTTACATTTAATTATACTTCAGATTTTATTACATATATAAAATAAAAATATACACACAGCACATAACAAATGGCGAGCTTGTTGCGGTGATTACAATTATATAGCCGTTGTAAAAAGCGGTCACCCATCCCAGATCCGGCCTTGTTGTCATCAGCTGCGCAGTATTTACATACAATAATCAATATAATTATGGTTGAAAAAAGTAAATAAAGGTCAGGTTATACCCCTTTTTATAAACACTAAAATAATATAACCTTTATTACAAAGTTACAATACAAAAGAAAGAAATAAAATAAGACTTTTGTTAATCTTTATTTTTAGAGACTGCCTAGACGGCCCCAGGGTACCCAACGGAGGGGTTTTAATCCCACCTTGTCTTAGCCGATGGTATGAGTATACACCGAACAAGTGGCTAGCTCGTCGCGATGTTTTGAATAGACTCAATAACCCATCTATAAACAGTTTCACAAGTTGGTATAGTGAAACCGGGACCGACAGCTTAACGTGCTCTCCGAGGCACTATAGTTGTGTTGTCAAACAAATGTACATATTTTTTTTAATTCAAAACTCATTGGTACACACCGAGATTCGAACCAGGGACCAAGTGTTTTTAAGTCGGTCTAACCAACTAGGTCTAAAAACGAGACCACAAATATTTTAATTTTTGCTTTCGCGTAAAGAATATTGTAATAATTTAGCTGTGGTCCACAACTCATCATTTTTCAACAAAAAAAATAAATTTATGGCTGCCACATTTGCATATAGTTATTAACAAAACAGGAGTTATGTATCATAGAATTTAAACCAAAATAAAGAAAATTTTAGTATCAATTTTACTGTACCAATGTGCATAATGTAAATAAAATGAAATAAGTTATTAGTCTAGTGCTCCGTTGGCGTTGTATCAGTCGTAGTTTAATTCCCACTCATGGCAAATTAATATTAGTACGTTTTTTGTACCGTTTGCCACAGTGTGGGTGTTTAAAAAATATACAGTGTATAAGTTTAATTTATTACTGCTTATCTGATGGTAAGCAGACCTGCAAAATCCATGAATGTGGTTGAATGTTGTAAATTCATTGTTACAACAGCATGGATCGCCCCTACTATGCCGGCTAAATGATTCCGTTAGGAAATGGGCGGCGACAAAGACGAATTGGCATTAAGAGTATACTTAATAGCCAGTCAAATTAACTGCCTGTTTCGTAACCACATTATGAAAGGAGACTACCATAGTGACAATAAATTGATACAATAGTCTCCTGAAAACCGATGAACGCACAGACTAAAACCAAAACATAATTGGTATAATTGTTTCTGGTACACATAGCTTAGCTTAGTTCGTGACCAACATGTGTAAAAAATATCCTATTATTATTATTTAATTTACTAAACAATTAAGACCATTTTTTTGCATTCATGTAAACATTTTACAATCAATACTATGTTAAGAGTAATAACTGATATGCATTCAGCAAGCATCAGCAGCTAGATTATATCATAATACAGGGTGAATTTTTCAAATGGGCCTTCAAGGCCAAATCCTATACTACAAGGAATATCAAAAAATGCTCAAAGGAGTCACGGGACCGATTTTGATAAAAACTAAAACTGCATCATTAGATTGTTGAAAAATGTATTTTCCTAGCCGGGAATCGAACCAGTTGATTTTGGGAAAATCTCACCCTTTTTTCATTCTGTGTATTGCACCAGCTGATAATGTCGCTTTTAAGGATCAAATTCTGGTAAGTAATATTAAACTGTAAATTAAGGGAAAGTGCTCATTTCTAATAAAAAAAATATATCATACTTTACCACAGTCTACTTCATCGACTAATCAAATTGTTCAAAATAATGCTCTTCAAAACCCATCCTCATTGAAAACAACATCATATTTTTTTAAATAAACGTAAGAAAAAAAAAATCACCTATGTATTGAAAATAATAGCTATAATTTCGAACAATTTATTAGTTAGGATTTCAATTTTTTTTACATATTATCTTTTTCTTTATTTTACCGTTTAATATTACTTACCAGAGTTTGATACTTATAAGGATCACTCTCAGCTGGTGCAATAATACAGCATGACTTTTTTTTTTTTTCAAAATGAACCGGTTCGATTTCTGTCTAGCATATAATATTTTTTAAATCTAATGATGCAGTTTTAGTTTTTATCAAAATAGGCCTCGAGACTCCTATGAACATTTCAAGGCAAACTTTGAGTATTTTGCGATATTACTTGTAGTTTAGGATTTGGCCTTAAAGGCACACTTAAAAAAAATTAACCCTGTATATTTTTAATGAATATTTTTGTTTCTAAATATGTTTCAAAATATTCATCTTTTTCTGCAACATTTTAGCTGCTGCTTGCTCAGAGAAGGATCTATTTTTTAAAATAATATACCTATTAATACAAATGTGAAATACATCAGTAATTATTCTTACCATATTGTTTGAAAAATGTTCTTTACATGAATGCAAAAAATTGAAGTTAATTTCTTGTCTTAGTTTTTCACTAATAATTTTACGAATATCTTTACCATGTGATTCCAATTCTAAAAATTCGTTAATTTTTTCTGCACATTGTTCTACACATATAATAAAATTATTTGTAACATAGTATAAGCTTTCTTTCATTTGATTATACTCCTTAAATTCTACGAAACTATGAACCATATCCCTTCTTTCTGTTATTAACATTAACTTGCATGTGTGGCAGTTATTGACAATTTTTTTGGCTATGAATCCGCATACGTAAGCGCAAGCTTGCAAATTGTAACTGACATCCAGGGACTCTTCCATGTCTTGACTTCCAGCTGTATCAGGATGTTGCTGTTGGTTTTTTATTTTTATTGTTGGTTGGTTCCATTCAATTAATGACTTATAGTTATCAATGATTTCTGCATCATCAGTTTGGCAATTCATGTTTGTATTAATTGATGATAAATTAGATAATATTGACGTCTTAAAAGCTGCCATAAATTGTATTGCAGTAGGGTTAGTGTTTGATCCACAGTTGGCTCTTATGCACCCAAAACAATTCTCAAGGGCATCTTGCTGTAATCTTCTTGTTGATAGACTTTTTATATGTGGATATTTTTTCTTTAAAATGGTCCATATTTTTTCAATACCGGTTATTGTATGGATCCACCCATCTATTGATGGTGGTCGACATTTCGCACCTTGTAATATAGCATCTTTAAAAAATTTTTTCATTTTTTTAAAATGGTTCATATGTGGTGATGTATTTGTCATGTTTGTTAAAAATGGTTTACCATTTTTCAAGTCTGGACTGTCTGAGTTGACACAATCGAATAACTTATCCATATCCGATATAATTGTGGCTGTAGCTAATGCTTCCATTGGCAATACACCTACAATTAGAATAATACACTTCATTATTATTATATTTTAGTTTTTAATAAAATTTTGTGTGAATTAATATTTATGTAAAATAATGATTGTATGAGTTTTTTTAACTAGGATATTATGAGGGAATCCAAAACTGCAAATATAGAGAAAGATTTGTGAACTCTATGTGAACGTACCTGCGGATATCTTTGCGAACATGCCTGATGCTACTGAATGACTTAAAGTTTGGGCAGCAAGTCGGACCTTCATTTTTTGCTTCGTATTTGGGTCTAGGTGAGTTTTTGTCAAACCAGGCGCAAAAACAAAGTTGCTCTTCAAATTGTCAACCTTATAAAAATCTTTGATATGGCTCCATTTTGCAGTACCTACAAAAAAGAGTATAAAGATAAAATTTTACTGTAATTAACATAAGAGTATAATATTAGATTTAATAAAAAATACCATCACGGGTGCCTTTATGGATCCCGAGAACCGTTTAAACGGCCTCAGAGTGTTTACTGTTAGATTATATTTTGATAAACTACGAATAAGCTGTTCGAATAACGAATATTATTAGAATAAAATATCAGTGTCATGGCCAAAAATTAAGCAGCAAGCCTGAATTTTAATAGGTACATATTATTTGAGGCATATGTCTAACAATGGACTGCAGTAGGATGATGACATTAATTGACTGCTCTACTTAAATAAATTGAAATTTTTGAGAATTACCTTCTTGTTTATGATCAGCAATATCTAAATGACACTTAATATCATATTTCAGAAAAAGGTTCCTAAAGCTCTTTAGTAGATGTGGTGTATCATAAAGAGCCACTATTTCTTGATGATTAAATCTAAAATATGGTTTTTCAATTGTTGCCCCAAATAATGCTATTGCTCTTCTGTTCACTCCGTCTTGGTCACAAATTGTTGCCAATATTTTAATTCCTGCATTAAAACAATGTTTTAAGACCTGTAATTAAAAATAAAACCTTGAATAAAACAAATCATTGTGGCATTTCATGGACCTCTAATAAACAAGATTTTAGTATATTAAGACACTACTTAGTATTTAGGCTAGGTTTCTTAGGTGGGATGGAGGACTCCATAACTTTGCTAGACCGACCCAACTGGTTGACAAACCGCCCATTCAGATGAAAAAGCTCTAATTTTGGCATTTTAACTTACGTGTTGGATCGACATATTTGAGTAAAAAGAGACAGATCTACATAGAAAACTAACAATTTTATCTAAATTTAACGATCTGAATCGAAAGCGCGAGAATTGACGATAAAGCATTGAGGCAATTAAAGTAGACTTATAATGCAAATTCGTCGTAATACAGAGTCACATGCCATACACTAATAAAAAACAAACTACACAATCTAGTCTAGAACATACATTATTATATTACATACCTCTTTAATTAGAGCAACTAATCTGTCAGCAGTTACATGCTCCCCAGAAAAATAAAAGGCAACTGGTTGTTTTATCTTTTTTCGTATTCCACAAACCATAAATACTAAAGCATGTGATGCTATTTCAGGTGATTTCCCTTGTAAACCATGATCTTGAAAACCAATTACACAGTCTTGTTTTATATCATAATATAAATGTTTTCTTATGGACATTTCATCCCACATTAAAACACATTCACTGTCTTCCGTGTTTCCTGGTGAAATATTTTTCTTTAAAACTTGAAAGACTTTTTCATTTATCCCAACACCTAGTGGTAGTCTTCTTAGGACTGATTTTAATGTTGCTTGTGTAGGCAAACAAAATAACCTTCTAAGTAATCTATAGCACATTGGGGATCTTTTATATAATCTTAAAGACAATATCTTTTCATCCACAGTCCACCTTCTCCCTTTTGGTTTTACTCTGCAATTTTTAAGTAGAGATCTCAACAAAACTGCAGCAGAACTAGTCATTTTATTTTGAATTAAATCATTTACGAGAATATTCTCACTTATTACTTTTAAATAAGAATCACTTTTTATTTTTTTTATAGTTTTTCTTGAACGAACAAGTTTTCAAGAGTATTTCTGCATTTTGCATAAAGCAATTTCTCTTTAGGTGTCTGCTTTTTATATTTATACCGATGCTTTTTGGCCAACTTCGTCTCTACCTGCAAACAATAAGATATTAGTAAATTCTGTATACTTTTAAAGCATTTATTTATTACTAGACGCTGCAGTTTACACCAGCGGCCTTATTTTACAATTTTAATAAGATATCATCTGGATATCAAAGGCAAAATTTTACATATTATGCTTTTTATATCCAATTCATTTATGGTGGATTCCTATAATCTATGGTATGTATCGTCAAGATTTGAGAATCCCATACAAAAATTTTAACATCTATAACATGATTTGTCATTTTTATATAAGAATAACTAATGGTTATAGTAGATTATAGGAATCTGCCATTAGTAGAATCAGGCCCCAGGTAGATGCAAGGTCCTGTAAAGAAAACTCATACCTTTATGATATTTTGATTTGTAATGGTGTCAAGAGATGATTTATTTGTTAAATCACACAAAACTCCACGTGGGATGTTAACGTTGGATGGACCAGGCAATGATTCTATAATTTTTATGTTTTCAACCTCCATCTGTAAAATATAATAATAATAATAATGTTTTTTTCATTTGCCATATTTACTCAATTTTACTGTATAGCTGGGCTGCTCCTTATAACATCCAAACAGTAATTGCAATGTTTTTCTAAAGGGCATATAGTAGGTTTTCGTTTGATTTAAGGTAAGAAGATTAAGTTATATATATATATGTAATGGTCGAGTTGGTTAAACCTTAGACTTAATAACACTTAGGTCCCTGGTTTAAACACTGGTGTGTACCACAGAGTATATAATCTAAATAAATATGTACATTTGTTTAACAACACCACAAGTGCCTCGGAGAGCTGTTAGTCCCAGTTTCACTATACCAACCAGTGAAACTGTATATAGATGGGTTATTGAGCCTATCCAAACATCGCTAGCCACTTGTTTGGTATAGGTCATAGATTCATACCATCGGCTATGACGAGGTGGGATTAAAAACCCCTCTGCTGGGTACACCCTGAGGCCACCTAGGGGGTTTCGGGCGCTGTCAGTGATGACTATTTATTTATTATTTAATAAATTTGGTCTTATAGTAGCAATTGTATATTATGAGCTATTTGGAGTATCAGATTGCGAGTTTTTATCCCAAATACTTACTGAAATAATAAATACTTTCTTTAAATGTATGGTAATTTTAGTTTAAGTTTAACTAACTACAAAATCATTGAAGTACCTAGCCAATGTGTTTGCATACAACTTTAAAAGTAGCATATCATTCGGAAAAAAAAGGTTCATTTAGTCGACAGTGCCTCCATACAAACATACTTCTCATATTATTATCCAATTAACAAAATGTTACACTTTCGTAAGTGATATTTTTCTGTTTTATTGCTACACTAATATTTATTAGTGTTCATAGTAGAATACCTAACATTATATCAATATATACAACTAAAAAAAATATTGTTTATTTACCATTTCAAGTTCATCATATAATAATATATAGCTGAATAGCTGCCTAACCAAACGCACTCTAAGACCTCATTGTTAAACTTTTTTTTTTTTTTTTTGACTATTCATAAATATCTGTAAAGATTTACATGAAATAAATGATTTTGACTTTGACTTTGACTTTGATCATGTGGTGCAGCAAACCTATGAAGTTTCTTTAAATTAAAGTTGATGAAGGATGTCTCTTTAAAATGACGATGGCACAGCATTTTATGCTCAGTATATAATCTTCGTTGAAAATCTGGTGATGCCCAATCATCATCAGGATTAGAATATTTTGCCCATAATTCACACCTGCAAGATTTTTTTTTATTACAATTTTTAATGCCCTAAATTAATCTGGCACCTAATTTAGTAAATGGTTTTATTGACAGGGGGGTTATGGGTGCAGAGGAGGGAGGGGACTTTAGTTTTTGAAAAAATATTTATTAAAACAAGAAAGTTTTCAAACTACAAAAGGTTGAAAAATAAAGTCCAAAGGAGAAAAGAGGGTTACCCTAGCTCCTAAATAACTCTCCAAGTTTCCTATTTATTCATTTGCTCGCTACACATTATTTTTAATCTTACTGATCTATTTAGGCTTTGATGACTTTAGTTTAAAAAAGTTTGTGTAGTTATAAAAATATTATTAATAAAAAATCAAGAGTTACCTAGTTTACAAACAAAATTTTGTAGAAGCTTTAATTTATTTACTTGAAAACTACAAGTTTCCGCTAGATATAGGAATAATAATAATAGGTTATGTAATTTATTTTTTTCATTAATTCGGGGCTGGTATGGATATAAAGAATTCTTTTAAAATAATAGCAGTTTAATTTTAATAGAAACATTTAAGGTATTATGTTAAATGCCTCCTGCTGAATATAGGGTCAAGAAGAGATTTTAAAGATATCAAGAAATGTAAATAAAATGGACAATCAAGGGTGCCAGCCTTTCCTCCTCGTGGTAGCCGATGGTATTCATATAAATAGGCATTTAATGATCATTTTAATTGTCTTTAAAAAAAAATCATAAAGATAGAACTTACCTTCGCGTGTTTGTTATTCCAGGTCTGGGAAATCTAAATAAAGAAACAGTAGGATCAACAGACGGCGACAACCCACACTTAAAACATTTTCTGTAAATTTCACTCATGATTATTATCGTAAGTTAATTCACAGAACTTAAGAGTCTTTTATCTCACAAAACAAGAGTCAATTTCACAAAAACCACTATTTTCTTCACAGCAGGTACGGAGGAGCGATGCTCTAACTCGACGTATGGTGTAGAAAACTTTGTAGCACGAAATTTACTAGTGGAAAGATACAAAATTGCAAAAAAAATTTAAGAAGCACAGTCGCACATTCCCAAAAAAATTCGCAATGACGCCATCTTGGCTGACGGCAGGAGGATCGGCTTATTTTTCAAAGAGTTGCTATTTAAAAAAAATATTTTATTTTACACGGTATCCCACTCCGGGACCCATAAATAAGTTTCAAGGGCGCTATAGTAAGTTTACCCCCCCTGGGGTAGCCCTGCCATCTGAACACTGTAGACGCGTGTTTATATTATATTTTTCAAATTTAATTTTATTGAATATTATTGTGCAAAAGTGTACTAATTTTGTAGAATAAGCATTCGTATAGTAATATTAAGTGTGAGAAGTGTAGCATTTACGCAGTGATCTCGGTGTTTGTGTTATCTCAAATAATCCCACAATCTTCAGTAAAATGGCGGTACCCATTTTACTGTAGACTTTTCCTTCTTCACTTGATATTGGCAAGACTATACCGTATGCTTACATACGGTCATGTCGCCATTCCTTTTTCTACCCTAGTCCTTTCCCAATTCCTTTCCATCCAATTATCCCTCTTTCACAAATAATATTTTGAATAATTTAAAACTACCCACTTGACATTGGCAAATTACGCGTAACGCGTAGACGCCATTAATCAAATATAATAATAATAACGAAAGAGCGGCATATTGTTTATTATCATTAATTAATGTTTATTTAGTTGTGATGTGTTCTTAAACTTTTGCAAATGTTTACACTTGAAATTGTCTTATATTAATAATTTGTTGAGTGACTATGAACTTGTGTCGTTTAGAGAAATCCTATGTTTTTGTGTTATTAATTTCTGTGTAATGGAAACAGGAAAGTGTAGTAAATGCAGAGTGCGGACTAATATCCTCGTATAATGAACCTTTCATAGGTTTCCCGCAGCTACTAACCCTAACTCGGTTACATTTTCTATTACAATATGCTTAATTAATTAAATTAAAAACGTATTATGAAATGATGTTTTATTCAACTGTACCTACTTAAATTACCCTTAAATATTTTTCTTTGAAGTGAAGTTTAATTGAGTACTTATTTGATTGATGAAAATCAGATATCTACACAATTAAATTTCACTTCAAAAAACTTTAAATATTTAAATCAGAAGGCCATTTAAAATTTTAGTTCCCAGGGTTAACGCTGTGGCGCTTAAAACTTGTCGGCATTTATTTACTATCGGTACGTTTGAGTACTGCTTAAAAGGCTTACAAAGCTAGCTTATTTTACTTGACATGTGTTTTTTTAGTACTTCGCTTTGCTTTGGATTTTTGATGACGTCACAGAAAAAAAGCAAATTACGTCATTGAATTCGCTGCGAACGCTTTGAAAATACGAGTAGTGCAATCAAAGTAAATTGTCTGTGGTCACAATTATGTATCAAATACTTTTTTTTGATTATTTTTATTGTTCCCTCCCTTTCACTCAATCGTTTTTGAACTCTATTTTGTATTCTCTTATGAATTTTATATGATTTTTATTTATGTACATAAAACTGTTCGAGTACTCCTGCAAACGCTGCGATTGCTTTGCTTCGCTTTGTGTACGAAGTTGGCTTTCTTCTCTCGTAGAGAGTATTAAGTTCCTTGATCCAATGGATAGATGTCGCATAGGCAATCGTTCTCCTACATAGGGCAACACGGCCGACGTAGCCCGGAGGGGAGTAGCCACATAGATTAATAATATATATGCCATACGCGTGATTTTCCCTCTGTCAAATCACAGGCGCAAATATGCCTGTGCGTTATCAAAACTAGTTGTATACGGATTTTTTGCCAGACCGAATCTAGCTCTCGAGAGAACGCGACTAAGCATAATTGCACTATTACCACAGAAGAAATAATAGTACAAGTACAGAAGCTCCACTCTGAAAAAATCAATTAAATAGATAGCGACTCTTGCACCGACACAATATAGTTCAGTTCAGAACGCACAGCGCTATTGGCTTACATTTATATTCACCTAAAAGTTGCCTATCTTTCTATCGCGTCATTTCTCTCTTTCTTACGACGTTAGGGTTGTCTTCTTTTAAAGAACTTAGGTACTTAGTAGTTGGAACGTAGATCATAAAACAATTTTGTTTTAGGTTGTCTGCTGCATAGTTACTTTAACCTAAGAAGATACGTAAGCCATACGGCACACTACATTGTCTATGAAACTAAATATATAAATACCTAGCTATACTATAGTAGGTAATTATATCTAACAAATATTAAATATAAACAAATGTAAATACGAGAGACATAAATAACTATAACAAAGGTCAACATTTGATAGATAGGAAAAGTGACGAATAATGAAAATTCGCATGGCTTTATTCCGAGTTTTGACACGTTCACCGTCGCGCATTTTGCGTAAAGTACGCGTATTGAAATATAAGTTTTATCCTGTTAATTATAAAGTTGAAATTCCAATGCTCATAAGATGTTCAAACTTGCGAAGAATTCGTGTATTTCAAGATGGCGGCATTATTATTGCCAACCTATAACTATATAACCATTGGAATAGAACTTATATTTCCATATTTATAGTTTGCGCAACGTCTGGTCGTGTTTAGCGGTTGCAAACTCGGAATAAAGCCCCTGCGGGGTGAGAAGGAACTTTATTTAACACTTTCGCTTTCGTCAGTGGAATCGTTTTCGTCTTGTCTATGCCCAGAACCTGTATGAATAATATTTGGAAGTGCTGTAACAGATCATGCAAATTATTAAAACTGTACTTTAATTCTTTCGATTCAACTTTAGAAAAATAATAAATATCAATTATTCGTTTCTTTGAAGAATTCAATCGAAAAATCATCAACCTAATAATTTTGAAGATGCATTACAGCACTTCCGTATATTATTCATACAAGTTCTGATCATAGACTAGACGAATACGATTTCACTGACGAAAGCGAAAGTGTTAAATAAAGTTCCTTCTCACCCTGCTGGACACTCGTTTTGATATTTTTTAGTGAATAGCCTAATAATAACCTATAGGTAGGCGTAGATTTATTTTTTGTCTTTTAAGGTCCTTTGGAAGTGTGAAAACGTGAGGTCCGGTTCCTTGTTACTATTATTTAAGCGGCCGATTATGATTCAATAAATTTTACACCGCATTTTAGTTAATATTAATATCGCGACGCGGCGCGTGAGGGAGTTTCAAACTTACGTGCGTCCCGGCCGGTGCGCGGCAGCAATGTAAAATAATACCTTTCTATAGGTACGGCCCACGGAATAGAAAAAACAAGTGGAAATGCTATAAAGCACCAAATGTATTAGAACCGGTGTCGCCAAAATCATATATCTATAAGTATTGAATCTATAACCACTTCGTCCTGATTGGTTACAAATATACACAGCAATTTTAAACACTATTATCCAAATAATTAGATTTAAATTCATATAAAAAATAAACATGCCATCTATTATAAAGTAGTAAGAACCTCCTATAAAATTAGTTCTGCTATTCCAACACAGATGGCGTGATTACTACAACATTCGAATAAATGTTTTGTTCAGTCGACATAAGGCATATTATCTTTTATATAAAAAAGTATTTTAGTTTATTCTAGAACTTTCCTTGCATAAAAATATAATAATTGAAAGGCGGCGACATAATAAAATATTTAAAGTATCGATATCGATGCTTTTTTTAAATATAAATTGAGCTCTATATATTTAAACGCAGATGGAAGGGAAAACTTTTATAGCTATACAACTTTTAGAAAATATAAAGGCTTAAACACTGATTTTTGAGATAAGTATATTTTTTTAAGTTGAGTTGGGTGACGTTGTTGTGACGTGAGCACGAAACAAAACTTTGCGACGCAATCTTAATATAACTAGTATTTTTGTAATAAAAATAAAGAAATTAGGCAAAATGAAGAAATTATTTTTGCCTGGAATATTACATTATTTTATAAAAATATTTTTGTTCGTTATTTAAAAAAAAAGAGTTTTTAGTCGCAATGGTACAGACCCTAATTTTGTTTGTGCATATGACGAAGGTTAGAAAGTTGTTGTTAAGTTCTTATTGATGACCTTTCAATGATTTTAATGAAATTATATATAAACTGCTCATTATAACAATATGGTAAATAGTAAGTAATGGTAATGGTAAGTAATTGTAACAATGGTAGCCTACTAAATTTTGATTATTCAATTTTATAAACTATTAATTTCAATTTCTTTTTACAAACAACTGTTACTGTGTCTAAATATGAACACAATTCTTCGTAATAGAGAATAGCTGCTGTGCTATAAATATTTTGTAATGTATGTGTTTTAAGGTAAACCAACCAAATTGTGCTCACTTCTACGTATAGGGAGTTTATCGTTATAAAGAGTTTACACGTACATTTTATTATTCTAAGCCCACACTATTAAAGAATTGTATGCGATACAATATGAATAAATATTAAAAAAAATATGTAAGTATATAATTTTGTATAACTGCCGAACTGTTCCATCTTTTCTTTAAATAAATAAGTTATATCGATAAGCACCCACTACAACACTAACCGAGTAGCAAGAACTTTTGAAATCCAAAGTTCAATCTAAAGTATTCTTTATTACAATTTCATAAGGTTGATTTTAACTTCATTTAAACTACAATTATTAGTAAACTAAAATAAGCTAAGGTTTTTAAAGAATACTAACAAAATCGTACTTACCGATGATACGAAACACCTCCATTACGAAAGATTTTTTCTCCTACTATCGTTTTTGCACTCCAGAATGCAACAATACGGCATATTTACAATAATTATGCGGAAAAATCAGGAACGACGCGAGACTACCAACTCGAAGCGATGTTAGACACGACTGATAACGATTGGGATCAAATAAGCGTAGCTACGCTTAATTGTGCCACACTAAACACGCCTACTTTGCACTTCCACTTGTTTTTTCTATTCCGTGGTACGGCCGGGTACTTGTAGCGTTATGCCTAAAGCGCGGAGTGGGACGCCCTGTTATTACTTTTTGTTTTCAAAACGATGGTGTTACTTTTCATATGTAAGTAAGTAATATTATTTCTAATTAATATTCTTTTATCAAGGTAAACAGAGTTTTACACAAAATTCACAAAGGCGTCTATTACAGCTTGTAGATAGATCAAGAAACCGATAGTTCTTCACACTCCCGTTCAAAAATTGGATATGTCGACCAACAAATCCTACAGTTCTTCACGACACTTCTCTTGGCTAAGCTACACCACTATGGTTTTCGGGAAAAAGACTTAAATTTATGTCAATCTTATTGGGAAGGCAGAACCCAAGTTGTAGACATAAATAATGTACATTATTGTTCATTCGCCTGCAACCTCTATTAAAATGGAAGTCCTTCAGGGATCAGTCCTGCGACCGCTTTTCTTTTTGATTTATATAAACGATCTCAGCATATGCATTCCTGAGGGATTAAGTACAGTCATGTTTGCGGATGACATTTCTATTATAATTAAATATGACAACAGTTATGTTATTGAAATGCTCGACACTATTAATAAATGGTTTCCATGTAATAATTTGAATAGATGGAGTTCAAAGGTAAAATAAAAAACCTTTTAGTAGAAAATGGCTACTATTCTATGGAAGAAGTATTAAAGGATGATGATTTTAAGACTCAACCAATAAACATACTCTGTTAACACCATGTTTAAATATGTATTGTGTTGAATTATGTAATTTATTCCTACAGTGACAAGTGTCATCCATTTACAGCTGCCTTCATTTACGTATTTTGTATTATTTAATGTGAAATGATATGGATCTCTTTTCTTTCATTACCAATAATTATGGCTGTCTATCCAAGACATTACTTATGTGAACTGTAAACCTTATAAATATAGTTTATTATTATTATTTTGTATACCTAGGTGTTTAGTTACTATGTATTGAATAGTGAATTAATAAATATGAAACAGTCCGGTTCAAAAATTGGATCTGTCCACCAACAAATCCGACATTTGGCCGCATCGCTTAAAAATAGTGTTGTTCGCGTCGCATTAACAATATGTCATATCGATAAATTAATAGGTAACATTGAATAATATTACTTTATGTCAAATTAGCTATACGATTATATTTTATTATGATTCCGAAAAAAAAAACAATTACTGATTCTCTAACTACAGTGTACATACGTACAGTGATCATGTTAATATTTGGTAGTATTAGTGTATTTTTAGCAATGCAAACAAAACGATAAAATTACCACAAAATACTGATTTCTGACATCTGCCATTTTGACATTACCTTAAACGTAAAAAAAGCCAATAATATAAATAAAAAAATTCTATTTCATCATCATCATTATCATAATTTCTTCCAGAAATTAATGTTTTTATAATTTGTATCTCCAAAATTTTTTTCTCCATTATTCAGTAAAGTAAATAAAAAACTAAAATCTACAAAGTAATTAAACACATAAATTAAACAAAAGTATATTATAAAACCAAATATTTATAGTTCGAAAGATAATTTTATTTTAAGATTAATAACCTCATACATTCGCGGGAAAATACGGATTATTTGACATCTGTCAAAGATTAACAATAAAAATTCCCCTCCAACGCAATGCTAAAAATGTTAACATTTATTGGTAACATTTCGTAAAAAAAAAACGACTGTTACTAACGACCAAGTATGAAAACGACCAATACTAGCGCCGCGCTAACATTACCAGCTAACAAAACGCACCCATGGTGTCTCCTATCACTTGTGAGTATAATGTTCATTAAATATAATTGTATTTAAATCTGAATTTAATATTTTTAGATACGTAAACGATAGAAATAAAAAGTGGTAATACGTGTTACGGGGGAGACAACTTGACACTTCGCGTAGTGCGGTAATAAAGATTCGCGATTCGACCACTATTCAAACAATTACTCGCTACTAAATTAGAGCTGGAAAAGTTTATTTATTAAAAAAAACTATATTTTTTTAAATCATTAGATACATTATTTTGTAATTTTTTATTTCGAGATTATTTTTTGTTTCACCGCAATAATTAAGGTATTGCGATATTCATCTCAATTTAAAACAAAAATGTAGTATATGCTTAAATGAGAATATTGACTTTTTATTTCTTATTTAATCAAATAATATTTTTTTCAGCTATAATATGTATATTGCTTTTTTTAAGATTTCCTATTGATACTATTATAACAGAAAAGTAGATTGACGCAGCGGAAAAAAATAATTGGAATGTGAAAAATATTTACTATAATTTTATGACAACTTTACTTCATTCTTTCTTTTTTAAATACCTACTTTTTTTAATGGTAAGTTTTTTTTATATATTTTTTTTGTGACCTCATATCTACCTGATCGAAAGCAGTATGAAGTTCTAAGAACAGATGCAACCAACAATTAGGATCTGCGTAAGCGTTGTTGATTCACTGTGTTGATTGAAGGAGGAATGAGATGAAAAAGTTTTTCAGAGCACTCTCCATGATAAAGGCGATAAAACACGCTCAATGCACGTTTCTGTAGATTATCGAGAGCTTGCAGTAAGTATTTGGCAGATCCACCCCAAAGATGCAAACAATATTCCACACATGGCCGTATCTGAGCTTTATAAATCAGATGCCTGAGTCGAGGAGTAAAATACCGTCGCACCTTATTAAGGACGCCGAGCTTCCTACTTGCAGTCTTTGCAATGCTCTCAATATAGTTGCGGTAGTTTAGGTCAGAGCGTATTTCTAATCTCAGGATATCGAGAGTTGGGTACGCGAGAAAAAGGGTCTTTTTTGCCGTCAAATCGCAAGCCTACGGTTTTTGGCATTCAACTGGACAAGATTAAGTGAAACCCAGTTTGAAATTGTTTCCAGGGTTTGGTCCAATTCATTTACCAACTGTACTCCTCTGTTTCAACGCGACTGGGGGGCTGCATAGAAATGTAGGTTACCGAGAGGTAACAAATCATTGATATGCAGCAAGAACAGAGTAGGGGATAGCACAGATCCTTGGGGTACCCCTGCGTTAATAATTTCGGGACCTGAGGTCATACCATCAACGAGGACTCGTATAGCCCGGGCTGATAAAAAAAACTTGAGAATACAATTTGAATGCCTAAAAATATTATTAACATTGGTAAAAATATCACCCAGTATAATTCAATGTTTAATAAACAAATAACGGTAATTAAAAATATAACATTTATACGTTTAATTTTTTGAAATTTCCGAATTTGTGCAAATTTTAATAGTTTTATTTAAATCGTAATTGTAACTTCATCTGTTTTGTAACCGCATCAATTAGCCATAATGGGAGCGATTAATGTTATTAAACAACAATGTATTGATCCACCTCATTCATGGACTTTGTAGGTCTGCTTACCATCAGATGCAGAGTCCCTAATCTGCTCTTATAATATCAGTAGTCTCCATTCATGGACTATGTAGGTGCTACCGCCGCTTCATTATAACAGCGTGCCACGTGACTCTACCTACCTTTTAGTAAGCAGGTCTACAGACTCCATGAATGAGGACGACTAAGTAAGTAATAGGTTATAAGAGCATGTCATGTGACTGCATCTACCTGGTGGTAAACATTCCTCCATAGTCCACTATGCCGGCTAAATGATGCGATATAAGCTAGAACGAAGACGATTTTTTATTACGAGTCTATACTATACTATTTAAATACCTTGTCGCTTTTTATAAATAAAGACAGCCTCCCGTTTTATAACCACACCCTGAAAGGAAACTACGACCTCGGCAATAAATCGTTGTAAAAACCGGTAAACTGACTAAAACACAGACTAAAACCGAATCAAAACTAGTCCCTTACCAGTTTTTGCATCTGTATGGCCGGTGGAAACGAGACCGACCGGTCGGCATAAGGAATCTTTTGAAGCCTTCCTTCCACCTAAAATAATATTTACTAACATTTAATAAAATATAATTTACTACACACATATTTAATTAAAAAAAGCATCGATATCAATACTTTTAATATTTTATTATGTCCCCGCCCTTGAATTATTATGCCCCATAAATTATTATATTTTGTGCAGAGAAAGTTCTAGAATAGTCAAACAGACTTTGGCAATATAAACTATATTATGCCTTATGCCGACTGAATAAAACAATTAATTGGATATTGATTAAATCACGCCACCTGTTGTCTAATAGCAGAACCTTTTTAAGCAGAGTTTATAGAGTTTATTTCTGTTGGCGAGGCCTATATACGAATGTATATCAGGCCGGTAATAACATGTTACATTAGACTACTTGTCTGACATTGTATGACATTGTGTCGTATGTCACTCGATCCTAAATTCTGTATATGTGACTACCTTGTGAATTACCTATAATATAGTTTATCTCTCTACCATCAGCTCTTTCCATCCTATCCACCTCTTCTTAACCCTAACATAAGGTTATGGGCCTCCGCACAAGTAGTGCTGGGGGATTTCGTAAAAATATAGATTTACGAACAGTGGAAGATCGCCGCACAAATGGCAAGCCCAATCATGATTCTGCAAATAGAGAAATTGAAGGGCAGGGAGAATTATCCCGAGTGGAAATTCGCGATGAGAGCGTACCTAGTCATGGTTGACTTATGGTGCACTATTGAAGATGAATTAATAGATGAGACTAAAAGTAAGAAAACTTTATCTGTAATCACACTTTCAGTAGAACCTATTAACTATACCCACATTCAGAACTCCAAAAACGCAAAAGAAGCGTGGTCTAGTTTGGAGAAAGCCTTTGAAGACTTAGGTTTGACAAGGCGGGTTGGTTTACTGAGGAAATTAGTCACTATAAAATTAGATGATCATAAATGTATCGAAAGTTATGTTAATGACATAATGTCCACCGCTCAAAAATTAAATGGTATTGGGTTCAAAGTGGATGATGAATGGATTGGTACATTGTTATTGGCTGGATTACCTAATGAGTACAAACCAATGATCATGGGACTAGAGAGCTCCGGCATTCCTATCACGGGAGATGCGATAAAAGAAGGTAAACAAGAATAAAAACTTTAAAAAAGAACGACAATCTGAAGATGGAAACAGACACAATAAAAATGGAAATTCTATGGTTGGTTATTGTATGTCGAACTTTGTAGGTCCAGAAGCTACAAACTGGTACCTTGACTCTTGTGCTTCAAGTCATATGACGAACGTACGAAAAGCTGATCATAAAATTATGGCAGCAAACGGCGAGCAACTATCATCGACAGCTATCGGTGATGTTGACATTAAACTGAAAATAAACGGAACTGAAGTAGAGAGAAATGCTTCTGATGTACTTTACATTCCGAATATAGCAGCAAATTTATTGTCAGTCAGCAAGCTTGTGAAGAAAGGTCACACTGTAACCTTCAATAAGAAAGGAGGGGTTGTAAAAATAATACAATGGTGCAGGGGAGCTGATAGCTACAGCATCAGAGGAAAATGGAGTGTACAAAGTAAATGCATCTAGTAATAAGGTATTTATGTTAAATAATGTAAATATATCTCTTTTATGGCATAGAAGGCTCGGTCACCTTAATAGAAAGGCTATGAATATACTTGGCAAGTGGTCGACAGGCATGGATCATTTTAAAAGAGATGATAGTGCTTGTGAAATATGTATAAAAGCGACAGATGCACGAAAACCGTTTCCCAGTAGTACGAGACAATCAATTTGTAAATTAGAACTTGTACATACTAATTTATGTGGACCGATGGAGGAACATTCTGTATCAGGTAAAAGATATCTATTAATGTTTGTAGATGATTACACTAGAAAAGTGTACGGCTATTTTCTAGAGGAGAAAAGTGAAGTACCTGATAAGTTTGATGAATTTATAGCTATGGTCGAGAGTGAAACGGGTAAGAAAATTTTAAGAATAAGGTCAGATAATGGTACGGAATACTTAAACTCGAGGATGAAGAGCATTTTAAATAAATGTGGTATAAAACATGAACTAACGGTACCTTATACCCCACAACAAAATGGTGAGTGTTTTGAAACCCAAAGCCAAAATGCCAATAAAAATATTATAACTTGTGTGAATAAAAATAAAAATGTAAACATGTCAAATTTAATTGGTGACAGTTATTGTCAAAACATTGAAAATGATATTGTAAACAATAATACCGAACAAATTCAATTGTTTGATAATAATTTACCCAATAATGATTCCTTGAGGGTAGCCCAAAGACTGTAGTCGTGTGTTTCTAGTATATTTTTCATAGTTAAGTTTATAGGATATTATTGTGCAAAAGTGTACCAATTTTGTAGAATAAGCATTCATAAGTAATCTTAAGTGTGAGAAGTGTAGTATTTACGCAGTGATCTCAGTGTTTGTGATCTCAATGAATCCATTTCTTCAGTAAAATGGTGGTACCCATTTTACTGTAGATTCTTTCCTCCTTCACTAGACACTGGCATCACTATACCGTATGCTTGCATGCGGTCATGTGGCCATTCCTAATTTAAACCTAGTCCTTTCCTTATTCCTTTCCATCCTATTATCCCATTTTCACTTTTGTAATAAAAAAAAATTTTGAACTTACCCTCAATCAACTAGACACTGGCAAAATTCGCGAAAAGCGAGAGGCCATACAAACAAGAAATTGAATTGAATTACCCAATAATGACGAAATTTATGTTAATCTTAATAATTCTAATAATAATGATTTTGTAAATGAAAATATATTGTACTTAATGTAAGTGTAAATAATGTTAATGTTGTAAATGAGAATGAACATGACATGAATGAGAGTGGGTCTGAAACTATTACGTTGCGACGGTCTACTCGCAATAGGATTTCTAAACGTATGGACGATTATGTGATGTTTTATACATGTAAGGAAGGTTCTCAAATGAGAATAGTATATTACATTACATATTATATTAAACAAAAAGAAGCTTATAAAAAGGTAAAAACTTTCCTAAAAAAAAAAATATTCACACACCCTTTTTATGGTATCATTGTATGTATTAACTTATATATATTTTTAACTGAAGTTTTTTTTTTTCATATGTGTATTGTAGACATAAAAATACTAAACTATATAAAACAAATAAACTACTCAAATATGACGATTATATTATTCTATTAATCTCAAACAACATGTTTTCACAGAATTCACCAACGAAACCTTTGATCACTTCTGAAATTCAATATGAATAGTCAACTAAACACTATGAAGGAGATAGACGATATAGAAGTCGCTAAAGCAGTGGTGTGTGATATTGAGCACCTTTCAAAATATATACACCTAAGTGAGCATGATCTCATCGTGGTATCCCAAAACATTAGAAGTATTTACTGTAACTTGGATAACCTACTATTGACCTTGGCTAATACAAATCTTAACCCAGATTTAAAAGTTCTGACTGAATGCCGGCTTAGCTTAAATAGGCCTATACCCCAGCTCCACAACTACACATCGTTTCATACCACACACCATATTAACCAAAATGATGGAGTTGTAATATACATTAAAAATAATCTAAGACCAAAAATAAAAGAAATAAAATTGGAACATGCGTCATGCTTACAGGTGGACTTATTAGGTAGTGTTATTTTAGGTATATACAGGTCGCCATCAAACGTGAATGCAGATCTTTTTATAAATTCCCAAAGCTTGCATTTGGATACTATACAACACTATAAAAATATTACTATTACAGGAAACATAAATATAAACGAGAAACAAAATGTATTACATAAAATATCTAATGAGTGTAAAAACAGACTTAATTATTTAAATATGCTCTCTATGTATGGTCTAGCACCAGGACATACACTGCCTACTAGGGAAAGTAATTGCTTGGACCATTTTATGCTAAAGTTCGACAAGGATAAGGCTTCTGCATCTATAGCTGTCTTAAACACTTCTATCACAGACCACTGTATGATTCTACTGAATTTATCTAAAGTTAAAAACTATTACAAAACAAACAAAAATAAAATTGTTATAAACTATGATAAGGCTTTGCAGTCCCTTAAAGAAGGTGACTTATCCAATATATTACATATTAATGATCCTAATTTAATACCACAACAACTAATAGAAAAATTAAAAACCGTTTTAGATAATAATACAAAAATAATACATATTTCAAATAGTCAACAAATGCTAAAACCCTGGATGACAACTGGCATACTTCATTGTATTCGAAACCGAAACCAAATGCAGAAAAAGTTACGTAATGATCCCTTTAACGAAACCTTAAAAATATCTTATAAACGATACCGAAATTATTGTAATCAAGTAATAAAAAATCTTAAGGATAAGTATAATAGAGAACAATTGGCTAACTCAAAAGCAAACCCTAAAAAAATGTGGAAGGCTATCAAACGTATAACACATATAAAACAAGAAAAAAACCAAGATACTGAATTATTAAACATCAAAATTAACCCGGATAAATCAGTAAACTACGTAAATAATTATTTTGTCCATATAGGTAAAAAGCTTACAGGTGATATAGCATCACATTATATTTCAAGAAAACTTAGCACTAAAAATAATAGTAATAATGATAGCATTTATAGATCGCCTTTAAATAATAATACTAATAATAACAATAATAATCTACAATCTTTTGTACTCTTGGACACAGACCCCGTGGAAGTTATTTGCACTTTACTTAACCTAAAAATAGTGGGTGGGATAATATATCAACTAAATTCTTAAAGTATGCGCATAATGAAGTAGTACCAATAATTAGTCACCTGGCCAATAGATGCTTTGCCACAGGAATCTTTCCAGTTCCCCTTAAAAAAACGATAATTACACCAGTGTATTAAGGAGGGAATAAAGACGATGTGAGTAATTACAGACCAATATCTGTATTGCCAGCTATCTCTAAAATAATCGAAAAACTGTTAAATTCGCGATTAATGGATTATATCAATAAATTTAATATTCTTTCAGAAACTCAATTCGGATTTAGACAGGGAAAGTCCACAGAGGATGCAATTATAGCATTAACCACACTCATCGTTGACAATGTAGATAAGGGTAAAAAATGCATAACCGTATTTTTAGACCTGAAAAAAGCATTTGATACTGTCTCTCCCAAAATTCTCTTAAGCAAACTGGATAACATTGTCATACGGGGTTTACCACTAGCATTATTAGCGGATTACCTTACCGACAGACAGCAGAGAGTGAAAATTGGTAAATATGTTAGTAAAGACTCTGCCATAACAGTTGGAGTACCGCAAGGTAGTGTGTTGGGGCCGACTCTGTTCTTGATCTACATTAATGATTTGTGTAACATGAAAATTAAGAGTGCCCAGGTGTTTTCATATGCAGATGACACTGCGGTAGTTTTCACAGGAACTTCATGGAGCACAACTCATGTGGATACGGAGCGGGGCATGGCGCAAATAGCGCGCTGGCTTGTGGCTAACCTTCTTACACTTAATGCTGCTAAGACTAAATACATTTGTTTCACAAAATACAATAATGCGCAACCACCCTTAAGTTTCGACATAAAGATACATAATTGCGAGAAAACTCATAATTGTTCATGTCCCCTTATTGAGAAGGTAGCGCATATTAGATATTTAGGTGTTGTTGTAGATCAGAGGTTGTCATGGGATGGTCAGGTAAACCATATTACATCAAGGATGAGAAAGCTAATATGGATATTTAAATCCTTAAGACATGCTATGCCAAAGATTGAAGCGTCCAATGATTCTAACCACCCCAAAAACTTATTGAACCAAATAAACACCTCATTGGTTCAATCAGTGATAACATATTGCATACCTATTTGAGGGGGTTCCTCAAAATCGAGAATCATGGACGCAGAAAGAGCCCAGCTTTCTTTATTAAAGGTGATGAACTTCAAGCCATACATATACGCAACAGATAAGCTATACAAGCTGTGTGGTTTACTTAGAATTAGACAATTGTATATCTTACATATAACACTTAAACAACATAAAAGTGTAATATATAATCCCACTCTTATAAATAAAAGAAGGAAGGATATTGTAATAAATGTAAACTTCATAAAGTCAGCCTTTGCTGGCCGGCAATATGCCAACCGCGCTGCACACTTATATAATAAAATAAATAAAATAATATATATATATCAAATGAACTATAGTGAATGTAAGATTAACCTAACCAAGTGGTGTAAAACCCTAAATTATATTGAAACAGAAAAACTACTGCAATTTATAACTTAAATACCTGTTCACTAAATTAACTAAAAGTAAATAATATATTTATATAGATAGATGTAATATAATATGTTATATTATAATAGAATTTAAAATATACATACATACATACACCCGGATCCATAAACATATACCTTTCACACCCACATACACACACTAACACACCCACAAACGCATACACATACCAACACTAATACATCCATACATACGCTAATACACTCACAAACTAACACCCACAAACGCACACGTACACACAATAGCAGACCGAAATGTTAGTAACCTTGTTTTAAAATCTTTTTAATTTTTATTTTATAATTTAAAAACTGAAAATACGCAAATTGTCACCTACCTAAGTTATAGAAGAGCGGGGCCTCCTAACACAAGTATTTTTACTTAAAAGGAGACTCCAGCGTAACGTTGTAATTGTTATAATTTTGTGAATGAAAATAAACATTTTTGTATTTTGTGTATTTTGTAATAGTGATAGATGAGCCACAAACGGCTGATGAGGCATTGTCTAGTCCACATGCTGATGACTGGAAGCGAGCAATGAATGAGGAACATGAATCTTTTTTGCGAAATAAAACTTATGAGGTTGTTAATAGGGTTCAAGGCCGAAAATTATTAAATACGAAGTGGGTGTATAAATTAAAAGAAACCCCAGGTAAAAGCATTCCTTTTAAAGCTCGGTTAGTTGTGAAAGGTTGTGCGCAAAAGGCTGGTATAGGAAACCTTGTTAGGGTTAAGAAGAGGTGGATAGGATGGAAACAGCTGATGGTAGATAGATAAACTATATTATAGGTAATTCACAAGGTAGTCACATACACAGGATTTTTGGATCGAGTGACATACGACACAATGTCATACAGTTACTTGTCTAATGTAACATGTTATTACCGGCCTGATATACATTCATATATTGGCCTCGCCAACAGCCCCACTTGAATGTATATTTGCCCAATAACAATAAACTTTATGTACTAACTAGTCCTAACTTATTAACAAAATAATCAAACTTCACCCTAGGTAAAGGTTTGGTAAACACATCAGACAACATTTCATTTGTAGACAAATGATTCACTTCTATTACTTTATTTTCAATATGCTCACGAATGAAGTGATATCTTACGTCAATGTGCTTACTTTTATGACTAGTTACAAAGTTATTAGACAATTGGATAGCTCCCATATTATCACAATATATCTTAGTGGGAGTCTTTAAATGTAAATCAATTTCTTTGATTAATTGCCTTAACCACAATACTTCTTAAGCAGTAAACGACAATGCCATGTACTCAGCTTCTGTCGTACTCAAAGCAACTGTCCGTTGTTTCTTGCTAAACCAAGAGATTAAACCACCTTGTAGCTTAAAACAACTACCAGTCACAGAATGCCTTTCATTAATTTCATTTCCCCAATCAGCATCTGAATAACATTCCAAAATATCTGAATCATTACTATTATACACTAATTTATAATTTACAGTACCTTTCAAATATCTAAATATACGCTTTACAGCCTTCCAGTGACACATTTTAGGTTTACAATTGAATCGACTCACAATACCTACAGCATATGCTATATCTGGCCTAGTAATCTGCGAAACATAGAGCAAACTACCTACCGCTTCTTGATATGGAGTACCTTCTGGAAGTTCTTCACCATCAGTGAAGGTAATACCTACTTCCATTGGGGTAGAAATAGGATGACAGTCCTGCATATTAAATTTCTTCAGGATACTATTTACATACTAACCTTGGTCAAGCTTTATACAATTTTTATCTTGTGTTATTCGGACACCAAGACAATACTTAGCGGCACCCATGTCTTTCATCGAAAATTCCTTTTTTAATTTGTCTTTTATAGAATTTCGCAGGTTTTCATTATCATAAAACAAAAGAATATCATCTACATATATCGCAATAATCACCACTCCTTCCTGGGTTCTTTTGTAATATATACATGGATCTGCCTGACACTGATTTAGACCAAAGCTCTTCAAAACACTATCGATTCTTTTATTCCAGCATCGACCACTCTGTTTTAAACCATAAACAGATTTCTTCAACAACCATACTCTGTTGTCATCACATTTGTTCATAATCTCTTTTGGCGGTCTCACATAAATCTCCTCATCTAGATTTCCATATAAATATGCTGTTGTTACATCTAATTGGTCTATGTACAACTTATTCCTAGCCGCAAAAGAAAATAAATATCTTAAAGAAGCATACTTAACTACAGGTGAATAGGTTTCCTGGTAATCAATACGAGCCTTCTGTGCACAACCTTTCACAACTAACCGAGCTTTAAAACGAATGCTTTTGTCTGGGTTTTCTTTTAATTTATACACCCACTTCGTATTTAATAATTTTCGGCCATGAACCCTATCAACAACCTCATAAGTCTTGTTTCGCAACAAAGATTCATGTTCCTCATTCATTGCTCGCATCCAGTCATCAGCATGTGGACTAGACAATGCCTCATCAGCCGTTTGTGGCTCATCTATCACTATTCTCATTTGAGAACCTTCCTTACATGTATAAAACATCACATAATCGTCCATACGTTTAGGAATCCTATTGCGAGTAGACCGTCGCAACGTAATAGTCTCGGACTCACTCTCATTCATATCATGTTCATTCTCATTTACAACATTAACATTATTTACACTTACATTAGGCACAATATCATTTTCATTTACAAAATCATTATTATTAGAATTATTTACATAAATTTCGTCATTATTGGGTAAATTATTATCAAAAAATTGAATTTGTTCGGTATTATCATTTTCAATGTTTTGACAATAACTGTCACCAATTAAATTTGACATGTTTCCATTTTTATTTTTAT
The DNA here is from genome assembly GCA_947458855.1 of Monopis laevigella. Classification (NCBI taxonomy): domain Eukaryota; kingdom Metazoa; phylum Arthropoda; class Insecta; order Lepidoptera; family Tineidae; genus Monopis; species Monopis laevigella. Next base: position 20,643,983 of record OX381580.1, on the reverse strand, counting down.
TCACACAAGTTATATTTTTATTGGCATCTTGGCTTTGGGTTTCAAAACACTCACTTTCTAAAAAAGTTACGTCCCTGCTGACATATATTTTGTCATTGACAGGATTAACGAATCGCCAACCTTTGACATTTCTCTGATAACCGAGAAATAATAACTTTATGCTTTTCGGATCCAATTTCTTCCGGTGTTGTTTAGGTATGTGAACCATAGCCATGGTGCCGAAGATCCTCAAATGCTGCAAATTCGGTTTTCTACCGTACCACGCTTCGTAAGGTGTTTTTCCTTTTACAGCTTTTGTAGGCGATCTGTTGTGTAAGTATATCGCAGTCATCACTGCCTCCGCCCAATATTTCTTCGGTAAATCGGCGTCAAACAACATACTTTTAGCTTTTTCAATAATCGTTCGATTAAGCCGCTCCGCCACACCATTTTGTTGTGGGGTATATGGTACCGTCAGTTCATGTTTTATACCACATTTATTTAAAATGCTCTTCATCCTCGAGTTTAAGTATTCCGTACCATTATCTGACCTTATTCTTAAAATTTTCTTACCCGTTTCGTTCTCGACCATAGCTTTAAATTCATCAAACTTGTCAGGTACTTCACTATTCTCCTCTAGAAAATAGCCGTACACTTTTCTGGTGTAATCATCTACAAACATTAATAGATATCTTTTACCTGATACAGAATGTTCCTCCATCGGTCCACATAAATCAGTATGTTTACAAGTTCTAATTTACAATTTGATTGTCTCATACTACTGGGAAACGGTTTTCGTGCATCTTTCGCTTTTATACATATTTCACAAGCACTATCATCTCTTTTAAAATTATCCATGCCTGTCGACCACTTGCCAAGTATATTCATAGCCTTTCTATTAAGGTGACCGAGCCTTCTATGCCATAAAAGAGATATATTTACATTATTTAACATAAATACCTTATTACTAGATGCATTTACTTTGTACACTCCATTTTCCTCTGATGCTGTAGCTATCAGCTCTCCTGCACCATTTTTTACAATACCTCCTTTTTTATTAAAGGTTACAGTGTGACCTTTCTTCACAAGCTTGCTGACTGACAATAAATTTGCTGCTATATTCGGAATGTAAAGTACATCAGAAGCATTTCTCTCCACTTCAGTTCCGTTTATTTTCAGTTTAATGGCAACATCACCGATAGCTGTCGATGATAGTTGTTCGCCGTTTGCTGCCATAATTTTATGATCAGCTTTTCGTACGTTCGTCATATTTACCGTATTGTTCGTCATATGACTTGAAGCACAAGATTCAAGGTACCAGTTTGTAGCTTCTGGACCTACAAAGTTCGACATACAATAACCAACCATAGAATTTCCATTTTTATTGTGTCTGTTTTCATCTTCAGATTGTCGTTCTTTTTTAAAGTTTTTATTCTTGTTTACCTTCTTTTTAGTATAACAATCTTTAGCAAAATGACCATTTTTATTACATTTATAACACCTAGGACCTTCATTTCTATTCTTTGAAATCAGAGCTATATTTACACTATTGTCATTTGCGTTGACTTTGACATCTTGTAGCAATTTGACTTTTATCGCGTCTCCCGTGATAGGAATGCCGGAGCTCTCTAGTCCCATGATCATTGGTTTGTACTCATTAGGTAATCCAGCCAATAACAATGTACCAATCCATTCATCATCCACTTTGAACCCAATACCATTTAATTTTTGAGCGGTGGACATTATGCCATTAACATAACTTTCGATACATTTATGATCATCTAATTTTATCGTGACTAATTTCCTCAGTAAACCAACCCGCCTTGTCAAATCTGAGTCTTCAACGGCTTTCTCCAAACTAGACCACGCTTCTTTTGCGTTTTTGGAGTTCTGAATATGGGTATAGTTAATAGGTTCTACTGAAAGTGTGATTACAGATAAAGTTTTCTTACTTTTAGTCTCATCTATTAATTCATCTTCAATAGTGCACCACAAGTCAACCATCACTAGGTACGCTCTCATCGCAAATTTCCACTCGGGATAATTCTCCCTACCCTTCAATTTCTCTATTTGCGGAATCATGATTGGGCTTGCCATTTGTGACGCGATCTTCCACTGTTCGTAAATCTATATTTTTACGAAATCCACCCAGCACGATTTGTGCGGAGGCCCATAACCTTATGTTAGGGTTAAGAAGAGGTGGATAGGATGGAAACAGCTGATGGTAGATAGATAAACTATATTATAGGTAATTCACAAGGTAGTCACATACACAGGATTTTTGGATCGAGTGACATACGACACAATGTCATACAGTTACTTGTCTAATGTAACATGTTATTACCGGCCTGATATACATTCATATATAGGCCTCGCCAACAAACCTATTCATTCTTTTGCGGCTAGGAATAAGTTGTACATAGACCAATTAGATATAACAACAGCATATTTATATGGAAAAAAGGAGATTTATGTGAGACCGCCAAAAGAGATTATGAACAAATGTGATCACAACAGAGTATGGTTTTTGAAGAAATCTGTTTATGGTTTAAAACAGAGTGGTCAATGCTGGAATAAAAGAATCGATAGTGTTTTGAAGAGCTTTGGTCTAAATCAGTGTCAGGCAGATCCATGTATATATTACAAAAGAACCCAGGAAGGAGTGGTGATTATTGCGATATATGTTGATGATATTCTTTTGTTTTATGATAATGAAAACCTGCGAAATTCTATTAAAGACAAATTAAAACAGGAATTTTCGATGAAAAACATGGGTGCTGCTAAGTATTGTCTTGGTGTCCGAATAACTCAAGATAAAAATTGTATAAAGCTTGACCAAGGTGAGTATGTAAATAGTATCCTGAAGAAATTTAATATGCAGGACTGTCATCCTATTTCTACCCTAATGGAAGTAGGTATTACCTTCACTGATGGTGAAGAACTTCCAGAAGGTACTCCATATCAAGAAGCGGTAGGTAGTTTGCTCTATGTTTTGCAGATTTCTAGGCCAGATATAGCGTATGCTGTAGGTATTGTGAGTCGATTCAATTGTAAACCTAAAATGTGTCACTGGAAGGCTGTAAAGCGTATATTTAGATATTTGAAAGGTGTTAGAAGCTGATTAGGCTGCTTTTATATCAATAGATTTATAGTGGAAGGGCACAATTAAATAAATAAAACTAATAAGCACAAGTTCACGACACAGACATTTTATTAAGACAGAAGTCAACATTCAAAATTATGACAGATGTATTCTTTTATATTTTTATTTTCAACACGCCCTCTTAAAAGGTAATCTGTTGCTTATATAACATAATATGCCTACTGTACAAATAACTTGTTAACACAGTATGAATGTTTGACATAAGGTAAAGCCTTAGTACATATATCAGCCCAGCGGCGTAGCGAGGCGGGGGCGAGGGGGGCGGACCGCCCCGGGCGGCGTGCAGGAAGGGGGCGGCCATAGCCCCGCTCAGCTATCAGCTGTCCACCTGGACAGCTGAACTTTCAGAAACTGAGCCGGATCTTGTTCTAGAGTATCGTACCCATTTAAAGGATTCTAATCAATTGAGTTCTTAGTCACCTAGCTGGACAAGCTGATCTTTCAGAAGCTGGAACTGATCTCGTTCCAGAGTCACGTAACGGTACTAAAAGATGTAGGTGAATGGCTAGCTGTGATCACGGATTATATTAGAACTTTCCTAGTACAGCAAGGCTCAGCTGCTGTTCAGCACATGGATAGTAAATTCGCAGAAGTCAGTCGAACAGGAACCTCGGCAAAAGGGGAAATGAAGAAATTAATCCGTGACTGCTTCTACCGTTTGCTACCAAATCGTGAAACAATCATACTGTCTTGGATGGTGTACTCCCCAGCAATAGGATCCCTATTTTGCTTTTGCTGTCTTTTTCTTTCTTCTATGTAGGCTAGTAGTTCAGGATTCAACACCATGAACGGTTTTAACTTATATTGAAAGATGAATCCAAAGGCGTATGAATATGATTCTAGCAAAGTTCACAATGACAATAATTGTACGTAAAGAAGAAAAGAAATAGAAAGAAATTTTGACAGGATTGCTTAATGTATAATTCTATTTTTGGCAAAGCAAAATTTAGCGCTACGTGGGCATCGTTCACAGCTTTCCGAAATCGTTAAAAGTGGGAACAGAGGCAACTTTCTCGAATTCGTGATGCTTTTGGCAAAGTACGATCCAGAAGATTAAGCTTGGAAATAAAATTCCAGTTTCGTATCTATCCCCTCAGACACAAAACGAATTCATCTATGTTTTGGGCGATCAATTTCGCAGGAAATTTATTGAGCAAGTACAAGAAGTTAAATATTTTTCTATAATTTTCGACAGTACGCCAGATTTATCTCATGAAGATCAATTCAGTAAGGTACTACGGTATGTGAAAGTTGACGGAGCCAAAAAGCAATTTACGAAAATTATTGTGGGCAAGATTAAATCGACAATGCAGCGGTTATGTCAGGTGTATATAATACAAAGTTCAAGCACGAATTCTGATTCGTGCTTGAACAGTCGATCAGCCTAGGAGCAATTTGCAGCAACACTCTTTCTATACCAAAGACAGTCATATTCTCCTCCATCTGTGTTAATAAACATATGAAGAAAAAAATATGTACACTATAGGGCCTCGGAGAGCACGTTAAGCTGGCGGTTCCAGTTTCACTATACCAACTTGTCAAACTGTTTATAGATGGGTTATTGAGTCTATCCAAACATCACGACGAGCTAGCCACTTGTTTGGTGTATACTTATATCATCGCCTACGACGAGGTGGTATTTAATAAAAACCCTTCCGGCATCCGTAAAAAAATATATAAAATGTATATAATTTTTTTAGATTCATAAAATTAAAACTGGGAAATATAATATTAAATGATATGTATATACTTAAAATAGAGCTTAGTAAATATTTTAACAGAGCGATGAATCCGAAGGCGCAATTTGTGGCATGCACAAATCATTCCCTGAAACTGACTATAATACATGCTACATCGGTCGCCGTAGATTTAGTTACTTGTTTGGTACCTTGGAATGCGTTTTCATGTTTTTCTGTGACGAAGCAAAGTGTGAAATGCTTGATTGATACTCGCTGGAATGCCAGAGATTAAGCAGTTATTGTGATAAAGATATGTGAAAATCCTGGACGATCTGGGACAGCTCTTTACAGATATGGCAGAAAACGTGAAAACAAGATCCGACGCTGGTTCTTTTTTGACTGCCATGCAATCCTTTGCATTTGTATGTTATCTAGAATTATGGGATGCCATTCTTGTGGAAGTTCACGATATTAAGGTTTATTTACAGCATAAAGGACTTAATATTAATGCTGGTGCAACTAGGGTGAACGCTTTAGAGATTTTCTTGGTGGATAACAGGAGTGAGCTTGTTAATGGTAGATGCAAGTTTGCCAAAGAAGTTTTTGAAGAACTGGGCATTGAGATCGTACCCCGCCGGACAAGAAATAAAAAATGTTTTCACGGCGACGAGGCAGCAGATGCTGGTTTGTCGTACGAGTTGGAACTGCGGTGTGAAATGTTTATGTCTATATATATGTATACTTTAGGCATATCGTTTCCCAATATTGCTATAATACTACTATGAGTTCGTTGAGGTTAACCAATTTAGCAATATTGTCAATCGAGCATGATTTGGCTAACGAAGTATACTTAAATATTTAGTAATAGTAATATAAATGTGATATTGACTAGACCTAATAAATAAATGAAAAAACGTTCTTACTTCATTTCATATTTAGTTATTTTAATATTTTTTGGTGTATTTTTTTTATTTTGTAGGGGCGGCACATTTTTTCTCCGCCCCGGGCGCCACTAACCCACGCTACGCCGCTGTATCAGCCACAATATATGTTGTATGTTGATATAATAAAGTTATTTTATTTTGAGATATAGCTTCTCTTACATAGTGATACCGGACACTTATATGTTTTGTCCTTTTATGAAAAATTGGATTATGAGACAATTTTTGTGCCGACTGACTATCATTATATAGCTCAATATCTTTATTGCTACTATAAATAAATGAAGTATCACCTGTACCTAAAATTTCATTTAGTAATTCCATCAAATACATTGACTCTTTTGAAGCTTCGCTTAATGCGATATATTCTGCTTCTGTGGAAGATAAAGCTACGCAAGACTGTTTTTGACAGCCCCAGGATATAACATTATTATTTAATTAAAAAATATATCCAGTAAATGATTTACAATCTAAATCACTGGCCCAATCTGCGTCAGCATATCCAGTTATTTTAAAATTATTATTATTTGATTTATTTTTATTATATACAAGTCCCATATCAACTGTCCCCTTTAAGTAACGCAATACTCTTTTAGCAGAGTTCCAATGTTCCTCAGAATAACAATTATTAAACTGACTTAAATATGAAACACTATAAGCTATATCAGGTCTAGTAATTTGACATAGATACATTAAGGACCCTATTAACTCCCTATATGGTAAATCGTAGTTAATAACTTTACTTGGTGTTAATTTTAAATTAGTTTCTAAAGGAGTTTTTACAGTTTTACAATCAGCCATGCCAAATTTATCCAAGATTTTATAATATATTGTTTTTGACATAATATTAGCTCCCCCTTTTCAGAACAATATTTAATATTTACACCCAATGCATTATTTATACAGCCAAGATTTTTAATCTAAAAATTTAAAACTAATGTATTTTTAAGAGAATTTGCCATTTCTTGATCGTTATAAAATATAAAGAAATCGTCAACATATAAAGCTATATATATAATACTTTTTGCCGACCTTTTCACAAAAATGCATTGTTCAACTGTACATTGGTTGTATACTAATGACAAAAGAACTTCCTTCACTCGCATGTACCAAGTACGCGATGATTGTTTTAGACCGTAAATTGACTTTTTTAATAAACATACTTTAGATTCATTGCCGAGTTTTATAAAACCGCCAGGCTGACTGACACATATAAATCTCTTCATTTATGACACCGTTCAAAAATGCGGTTTGAACATCTAAATGCTCAATATAAATTTAATTCTGTAGCTATACAAAATAATACTCGAAGTGTCCGTATAATCTTCACCATACCTTTGTGTAAAACCTTTGGCTACCAAACGTGCTCGATATCGAGTTATTTTCCCGTCTGAATTAAGTTTTATTTTGTAAACCCACTTATTTTTAACAATATTTTTATTTATAGGTTTATCTACCAGAACCCAAGTATTATGCTCTTCAAAAGCGTTTATTTCATCTTGCATGGCTTCTTGCCATAATTTAGCATCAGATGAACTAAGAGCTTTTTTTAAAGTGTTAGGTTCAGAACTATTATTACAAAAATAAGTAATATAGTCATCATACTTTATAGGGGCGCGATGCTCACGTACTGGATATTTCCTACCTTGATTGCTATTATAAACAGAAGCAGCTTCATTGGGTTAAACATCATTCGATGTAGATGCTTGATCTTCAAGTGCATCTGAAAAAATTTCGTCTATATCATCAAGTTCAGAAGTAGTTACTACTTCAGTAACATTATTATTGTTAGAAGTCATAGACTGCGTTTCAGACTGTCCTCCAGTAAGCTGAATAGGAACACTTAGGTCTAAATTGATTTTATTTACAGATCTTTGAGAAAAAGTGTTTTCTAGAAATTTTACGTCTCTAGATAGTTTTATACACTTAGTTTTAGTATCAAATAGTCTATAAGCTTTAGAATTAAGATCATAACCCACGAAAATATAATTACTGCTCTTAGGTTCCAGTTTATTACGTTTATGGTTATCAGCATGAGCATAAGCATCACAGCCAAATATTTTAAAATGATTTAGCTTTATAGTTTTGTTAGTCCACAGCTTTTCAGGTACCTTGGGCCTGACCAAAGAACACGATCGCCAATCGAATCGCCGCATCGATCGTTAAAAATGTATAGGAATTTTACTCTATGGGTAGAGCCTGATCGCCGAGAAACGTCAAATCCCATACATTTGGCTTTCGATGGGTATTTCGATTCGATTATCGATTGGCTCTTTGGTAAGGCCCCTTATTAACTAGCTTATTTGTAGGACATCTATTTATAATATATACAGCGGTATTCACGGCTTTGGCCCACATTTGTGAATCACATCCTGAGTCGTAAAGCATACATTTTGGAATGTTATTCAGATGCTGATTGGGGAAATGAAATTAATGAAAGGCATTCTGTGACTGATAGTTGTTTTAAGCTACAAGGTGGTTTAATCTCTTGGTTTAGCAAGAAACAACGGACAGTTGCTTTGAATACGACAGAAGCTGAGTACATGGCATTGTCGTTTACTGCTCAAGAAGTATTGTGGTTAAGGCAATTAATCAAAGAAATAGATTTATATTTAAAGACTCCCACTAAGATATATTGTGATAATATGGGTGCTATCCAATTGTCTAATAACTTTGTAACTAGTCATAAAAGTAAGCACATTGACGTAACGCACTTTATTCGTGAGCATATCGAAAATAAAGTAATAGAGGTGAATCATGTGTCTACAAATGAAATGTTGTCTGATGTGTTTACAAAACCTTTACCTAGGGTGAAGTTTGATTATTTTGTTAATAAGTTAGGACTAGTTAGTACATAAAGTTTATCGTTATTGGGCTAATATACATTCAAGTGGGGCTGTTGGCGAGGCCTATATATGAATGTATATCAGGCCGGTAATAACATGTTACATTAGACAAGTAACTGTATGACATTGTGTCATATGTCACTCGATCCTAAATCCTGTATATGTGACTACCTTGTGAATTACCTATAATATAGTTTATCTATCTACCATCAGCTCTTTCCATCCTATCCACCTCTTCTTAACCCTAACAATTTCTACTAGCGCTAGATGTCATGATTTTTTAATAAATTATTTTAAATAGATTTAAATTAATATATCAAAAAATCGATAAAAACATAGACTTGGGGGCTTAGCACGCGGACAACGATAAGATATATACCGACTCGACTTATACCGTCTGCTGTCGAAAAATATATCGAATTGGTGAGCACGCAAACCGACATCGATAAGTTTCTCGAGCTTTGTCTACTAGTTAAAACAAGTGTGTTTTCGTTGACAATTTCAAAAACATTTATGTAATAAATAAATAATTATTACCTTATACGATGCATTTATTTTATATTATTATTAATAATCGGTACAGAAATATTTATTTTAATTTAAAAAGATTTAAAAATACATATTATTAACAAAATTAAAATAAAGCCGAAGAAAACTCGTTACCTTGGCCTAAAAAAATATTTTGTTTTAGGGTAAGTTTTTTTTATTTATTAAGGCAGTGGATAGGATTACAATAATGGTAAATGGTAAGTACGCATAGATACGAAAGTGGTCTAAGACCTAAAAACGCTATTCAAACGAATTGTCAGACATATTTTCTTGAGCATTGATTGGTTATGATCGCATTTGTGTCACTTTATATTTTGGTTTGTATTGCAGGCGGCTATCTTTTGTTCTTATGGCTGGTAAGGCGATTAAACCTTAAGGTACTTCCATATAATAATATACTTCATGATATAAATCAAATATTTTATTTTATGGATGTTTTGAATTTTAAGCAATACGGCGACGTGTGAATGATTTATTTTAATTATCAGCTTGAATTAGTCGCCTGCTGAATAATTAAATTACATTACACAATCAATACATTCCGCATTCAAGTCCTATCTGAACTTGAAAACCTCTGAACTTCAGGTTTACCGAAGTTCAAAGGGTTTCACTCTGGTAGTGATCGTCCCCTCTAGGATTTGTTCGGAAATATTAAGACTAACCTACTGCCACTTCATAATAATAAATACATAAAATTAAATAAAAAAAATACACGATAATAAAATAAAACAAGAATGTTAATATTAATTAAATTATTTTTTCTAAATAGTATAACTCTAGAAACATAAACACTTATTTTTTTATAGGTAATCTTATTTTCATAATCTATTTCTTGGTTTGGGCATCCAGGTTTTTTTTTCAAAATCATTGTTTTTTGAGGTTCCAGTTGTTCCAGCAACTTTTCTATAACACGCACATTTATAGTCACTTAAGTATAACAGTTTTTCTAACGAGAATAAAACAATTTTGGTTCTGTTTTTCGCTATTAAATCAATAAAAATATCAAAGCAAAAGTAATGTCGACACTTATCAGCACCTAAAAGAAACGTGATAAAAATTGTATATATATCGACTTTTGTCTACAATCTGACAGTTTAGTTTTGATGTTAATAAGCTGAGTGCTACCGTTTTCGATAAAAGTCGACATATATCTTCCAATGCGTCAAATTAGTCTATTCGGTATATATCGTGGTCGCGCGTGTTAGCTTTGTAGATATATATCTTATCGATCGATATGTATCGAACCGAATGACGCGCGTGCTCGGCCCCTTGGTGATTAAAATTACTGTGTATTTTTGTAACCAATAAGGACGATAAAGTTATAGATTTGTACAACGTTCACCGTCACACAATTTGCATGCGACGTGAACGTGAGTAAAACGTACGTAGTTTTAAATATAAAAAATGATATAAATAAATTAATAATTTCGGATATTTTTATAATTAAATATTCGATTATTCAAATGATTACCGATTACAATGAATGTTTGGTAACTTAATACGCCCATCACTAGTTGCATTAGTGTGCGTTTAGCCTATACTTGTGTTCTATACGTGTTTACCTCGTCGGCGATGGCTATTTTCACCGAAGAAGATACCATACGAAAAAATTATACACCAGTTGAAAAAATAAAAATGTTTCTTATAGGGACAGTATGTTTTAAATATATATAATTTGCTATGTTTATAATAATATATAAAGATGTTTTCTTAATTTTATTTCGTCAAATATTCTTGACTTAGGATTAAAATAATTATTAAAGTTTTGCTTATGGCAACAATAATGTAATTTTTCATCGAGAAATTCGGTGAAAATAGCCACAACATACCGGTTTTGACACTTGTAAAACAAACAAAATGTAAACAAACATTGATTTTGTAAAACTTTTGTAGACCCTTTTTATTCAGATTTTTGATGTTTTGAGGGAAACTGGAGTAGAGATTAGCGAGATATGACTGGCAGAACTAGAATACGGAGTAGTGTAGGACCTAACTATACCGGTGACTGGAACTGCAACGCTAATCATCATATATTAATTAGACTATCTGCGATCACTAGGCCCTCTAGGAAAAGATCTGATTGAGTGGAAGTAATGTGTACGTGTAGAAGGCTGAACTTCTAGCATGCTAAATGTAATGAATCATAAAATAACTAGGTTCATGACGTCAGGCCAAACTATAGACAAGGAGTCCCTCTCAAAATGTTGGCATTGTTTGAGCAAGCCTGAGGTTAATTTTTAACATAGTAGGTTCGGTGTTCAAAAATAATTTGAGCAAATTCAGTAACATCTGGTTTGAATCACCACAACCGCCAAGAGTTGCTTTAAATGAATAGGTGTATGCCTACAAGGTAACGTATTTATATGAGCGCTGGATACTGTTGTTGTATTCCAAAATATTATTTTTCACTGCAGGATTATATTTAATGGTGCTAGTTAATCTGAGTCTTCTAAATTTAGGTAGGTTAAATGAAATAAAACAGGTATAGAATTAATGCTATATTTTAAGTATTATTGGCATCTTCAAGCAAACTAAAATTCATTACAAAATTCCAGACAAATTTGCAGTTGTCTATAGGCCTTTCAAGATCAGCTGTCAGAACTTTTATTGATCATGTTTCCAAGGTTGCACTTACTGGATCATATTGTATTTGGTTGAGTAGTGAAAGTAGTGAACACAGTGCAGGTAGTAATTTAAAAGCCTTTAACCCTACTTCATGGTCAAATCCAGGAATGCTGCAGTTCATTCCCCTGCTTTCTAACCACACGTGATGGACCCGGCAAGCTAAGAACATTGTCTCGTCTCTTCATTTTATAACTCAAAGTCAAAATCATTTATTTCATGTAAATCTTTACAGATATTTATGAATAGTCAAAAAAAAAAAAAGTTTAACAATGAGGTCTTAGAGTGCGTTTGGTTAGGCAGCTATTCATTAACAAAAGAACGACAAACATTTATTATACCTCGATATCAGATTTAGAACTTAAACACGATGGAATGGAAATCTTAATATGAAAATTACTACCGAACCGAACACACACTACATAACCAACTAGTGTAAGACTAGGTGGTTAGCTGATTCCGTTGACCTTTCAATCATTATCTGCCATACAAGAGAGCAACCCAAGGCGACCAACTTTACTGATCATATCCACGCCTTAAATATTTATTGTAAATAAAAGGTAAGTAACCAATCACATATAAGTAAAGGTATAAGGATCGGTATTTTTAAGGGCATAAATACTAACTGTAAAGTTGATCCCCACAGAGACACCCCGGAGAAAAAGAAACCAGCAAGTAAAAAACTCTAGTGCTTCACACAAACTAAAAGAGGGGTACAGCTATTGATTGACTTATGCTATATAGCATACATATATATAATATATATATATAGTAACATACTCAAAATGCACCCCACTGATCAGCATGCGCAGAACACCCTATGGCAGATTATTTGTTACGGTACCAATGTACAGAACTACACAATATACTATTGATATAAATTAAGTAGGTAATCATCAATGATTACCTTATCCAAAGACAAAATTTACATAATGTAATGAAAATAAATTATGTAAAATTAAATTATTACAATATCAGACATTACATACCTACTAAACTAGGGTACATTCTACATAAGAAATTTGTTTGCTAGTTGCGAGACCTCAATTGCATATCAGGACGGTTCCAAACGTCTTTATCGTTAAAATAGTCTTACACTATAGTAAGCCTTATTGATTTATACAATTCTTAAACTTTATTTCACTCAGATCTATAAAGCTTTTAGGTAGGTAATTTATTAAATAACCTTATACTGTTAATGACGAAACATTTATTAGTTTTTTGCAGTCAAAACTTTGGTATATCAATTTTATCTATGTTTCTTAAGTTTATATTATGTCTATCGCCATTTTTACTAAACATACCTATTTAAGTTTTTCCTAACGTACAATAAATTCTCATAAATATATTGAGATGGTAGTGTTAGTACATCAATCATAGGAAAGATTTCTCGATGAGAATCACGAGCTTTCATGTTATATATTGCCCAAATGGCCCTCTTCTGTAGAATAAATATAGTAAACTGCACCCTTGAGCCCGCACAGTAACATATTATTATATATGAAGTAGTAATTCATGTACTTTATTGATCATTAATGGTCATTAAAGTGGCTTGTGTTTCAATAAAAATAAACCTTGTTTATCACATCTTTAGCTACCATAGTGGACAGTGGTAAACAATAAAAAACAGGCAAATAAATAAAACATACAATTATTTTAAATAATTTTTATTTCTTTAATGTTATATTGACAGGGAGAAGTTCATAAAAAAACCATGGAATCACTATGTAGTTCCAGGCCTATTGTGAAGTGGAATAAACATACTCTATTCGAGACTGGTGACTGGAATGTAGTACCCCAATACAATTTCATAATAATATATATTGTAAACCTATATATCTTTTTTCCATTTAAAACTTTCATAGTTAGTACCAGTTAGTACCTAACAAATTGTGTGAAGCCATGCAATGTGTTTGTGTTGTGACATTGTCGACATAAGTAGGAGCAAATCGAGAACCAAATCAAACCAATCATTAGGATAGCCAGTAACATATTAGGTGATTACCGACAACAACTTTTCAGTCTGTTCATAAGTCCAAGTTAGCAGAATCCTCTAGTACCCCTTTACTAGTCATGACTTTTTCTTTGTAACTAATATTATTATTTATATGTGTATAATTGTAATATTATTGTTATTTTGATATAGGAATGTTATATTTGTATTTTGTTTATATAGTAGGACAATTTACACCTATTGCTCTGGTCACAAACTAAGCTCTAGGCTTGTCCTATGTGTACCATAAATAATAATACAAATTATATGTAATACACCCAGGCCATAGAGCAACGCGGCCACCGTACCAGGCCGGACCCAGATCATGACAGAAAATACATACTAATATTTTTGCCATGTGTGGTAATCGAACCCACAACCTCCGGATACATGACCAAAAGCTACTTAGTAGGTTACTTAATGACAAAGTTTGACTGGTAAAGTATGCCTAGTGACTTTAAATATATTGTGCAATAAGTTTTAATATTACAATTGTTTGGTTATATAATAAATTAACATAATAAAATAATTAATTAGTCAATGTTATGGTAAAACTGTATAAGTACTGTGTAAATAGTGGTACAATATGCTGAACATTTTTGTATAAATTTTGTCCATCTTTATGTAACCATATTTAAGCAAATAAATTATCTTTATCTTTAAAAAATAATGATGATGAACAGCAGAATAAAAATTAATATTAGCAACAGGCTTTATAACATAACATGTTATATGGTGAAATTTAACTAAACAATCAAACCTTTCAGAGAGACAATGTTCTTAGCTATTCATGGATTCACTGCACAGGAGCATGATCCAGGTTCAATTAAACAGCGGTGCTCCCCGGTACTTAAGACTGTGAAGCAGGGTAAAGGCCATACTGAATTTAAATCTCCCCTTCACTGTATTCACTACCCAACCAAATACTATAAGATCCTATCAGAACTTTTTTTTATTTTAAACAGAGTTGTGTGTTTGACTTCAATCTTGCCCGATGGAAAAGACTATTACCTCATCAAGAAATTAATGCCGTAGTCACTTGAGAACTGTTAAACGCACTGACCAAAACTGAAACATGACTAGGTCACTTGACGGTTTTTGTATCTGTATGTATCAGTATTTGCTTTCTTGGAAATATGTATCATAGAAGATGACCGATCTTGAAAGGGCAAGATCTTTTAGTAGATGATGCAGAGACTGCTAAAATTTCTCTTATACTGACTTTCACTGGTAGTTTTAAAACCAGAAATTTCATTCGAATACTTGGATCTCAATCCAAGTATTTGACTTGATAGTGTGGTCCCTTAGGAATGATTGTTTTCCACGAATGGTGAGTTCTACAAGTATTACTTAACCAAGAGTATACTAGTATGTCTGGTCTACAGGCTGAAACTGTTACTTCTGGTATGATAAGTATTTTCCTGTCTAATGCTTATCTAGGATTGAGAAAGGTTAACTTTGAGTTGTCCTGTCCTTACAAAAGTAGTTAATCTTTAATTTCTAGAACTTTGTCATATCAGTTTGAATAATAACCTTTTTGGAGCAGTCTTGCACCCTACAAGTACATGTCTGGCAGTGCCTACGCCAACACCACATAATGTTCATGTCTTATCTGTTGCTTTCCCCATAATCTGGTAAGATTAAGATGGATCAGTTGTTTTTGGCGGTATTTTTTGAGTATCACTATTTGACCTGTAATTAAATTTGTGCCTTCCTCCTTTTTCCAGTCTGAGGACAACAAACAGACTATAATTTAATTATAAATAAAAAAGTTACATTTTATTTATCAATCACCAGTATTCACCAGATACAACTTTCACAAAAAAAAAACAGCCGTTCCTCATATATATATCAGTAAGAAGCCACGAAATTAAACAAAAAGCCTATGAAAAAGAATTCATGTAACAAAAAGTAAATAGGTAGTTTCGTCAAAGTCCCTGAGGAATTTCTACAAGACAAGACTATTTCTTCTATAAGATGTTAGGCTCCGAGATAGGAATATTTTAAAACATGAAAAACAATTTAAGCATGAAATAATGCACAATAAAAGTGCAAAACTTGGGAACCTAATATTTTAAGGGCTATTATCCACAGATTTTTTTTTTTTTTTTTTTTTTTTTTTTTTAATGGCATTTATATAAAAATAATAGCCAATGACAAATAACGCCCAACTAGGGCCCTATCAACTTCCACGCAAAGACTATCATCAAACACTAGGATATAAAACAAATTAAATTAACATCTTTAAAAACAACAAGTACTTTGTTACCTTATAAAATACAAACATATTATATACATATAATTGACTACTAATATAATGAAATTATACCTATAATATAATGTTAAATATCTATTTTATTAATATCTAAAAAATCTAATATTTCTTTTAATACTGGAGTATACCAGTTATATAATATTGTGATAATGGATGTAGGTAGTGGAACTTTATTGAGACTTAATGAGCTATATATTAATGTATGATCAAACAGATTGCATGCAAAAATTATATGATTCGCGTCACCTATTTCCAGGCCACATTCACAAATAGCATTAGTTCTAACATGAATTTTATAAAGATGTTGTGGTAAAGAATTATGATTCAATCTTAGTCGAGATATAATTGATGAATGACGTCTATTAAAGATCAATTTTGAAAACCATGGTTTACAAGGGATGTCAGGTTGAATTTTATAATAATAATTACCTTTTAATTTTGCGCTATTTGTCCAATACTTCGACCACTTTTTATATAATAAAGGTTTTGCAAGATTCATTAAATCTAAACAATGATTTTTAAACCATTTCTTTTCCCCATTAATTATTGCCTGTTTGGCAGCTTCATCTGCCTTTTCATTACCTGGAATCCCAGAATGTCCAGGTATCCATGCCAAAACAATATCTATGTTATCCCGTTTCAAATTATATAAAAGATGTTTTAATTTAAATAGAAGAATATTATTGGCACATTTAAATGGATTTGCTAAACATAAATCAAGACTACTCTTTGAATCCGAAAATATAATTGCACATGGTAAATTTTGAGTTTTAATATACTCTACTGCTTCCATTATTGCTAAAAATTCACCAGTGAAGACTGATGATTCAGGAGGAACTTTATATTTATTAACTATATTAAAATTTTCATGATACACGCTATATCCAACGCACCCTTGATTGGAAACTTTAGATGCATCTGTATAAATATAGTCCCAACTACACCATTTTTCTTTTATTAATGATCTAAATGTATATTTAATAGAAAAATCACCCTTTGAAATTCCAAAATCCGTAACAATATTAGGTTTAAATGTTGCTATTTCATATGATTCGCACTCAAAGAGTGGTAATAATGGAGAATGAACTGTTGGATCTTTAAATGACAAAAATTTTTGAAAACTATTAATAAAACATGGTTTAGTTTTGTTTCTCCAATATTCACTGTTATTAAATTGATTTGATAAATTTTGCAACAAAGAAAACATAGGATGATTAGAAAATCCTATAATTTTAAAAATATATTTATCGGATAAATATTGTCTTCGAAAAACTAACGGAGGATCTAAACATTCAACTTGTAAAGCATTTACTGGAGTTGATTTCATTGCACCAGCAATAATGCGTAATGCTTTATATTGAACTTTATCAAGTTGATTCCATCCAGTCTTATTCGCTGGATCCAAAAGGAAAGTACCGTAATCTAATCTACTTCTAATAATGGCATTGTATATGAGTCTTAAATAGAAAGGATTTGATCCCCACCATACCCCAGCTAAGCATTTTAAAATATTTAAATTTTTTTCACATTTTGTTATAATATATTCTAAATGTTTATTACCTGTTAATTTTGTATCTAAATATATACCTAAAAATTTTACATACTTATTAACTGGAATTTTAATATTATTATATACAATATCAACATTAGGAATTTTTGTTTTTCTAGAAAAAATTACAATTGAGCTTTTAGATGGAGATAATTGTAACCCATTTTCTCCTAACCATGCATTTAAATTATTTAAATTATTTTGTACATTATCGCTAGCACTTAAAATATCTTTATTTGTAGAATATAATAGCAAATCATCGGCATAAATTAATACATTACATGATGGATTTATATTATTTACAAGATCATGACTATATACATTAAAAAAAAGCGGACTAAGTACGGATCCTTGTGGTAGACCTTTATATGTAATGCGATCTGTATAATTTTTAAAACTATTTCTAATTACAATCGAACGTTCAGTTATTATATTATGTGAAAATATCACTAATTGTCTGGGAACACCTAAATTTATTAATTTTTGAAATAAAATGGGAAGTTGAACATTATCGTATGCTGATGTTATATCGAGGAAAGCAGCAACTACAGAATAGTTTTTTCCAAAACTAAATCTTATGTCAGAAATAAAAGTTCCTAAACTATCCATTGTACCTTTACCTTTTCTAAATCCAAATTGGTTATCAGCAAAACAGTTATTGTGTTCGATGAACCACTCAACACGATTTTTAATTAAATGTTCCACTATTTTTATACAAACTGATGACAGCGCTATAGGACGATAAGAAGTGGCTTCATTGGCATTCTTATCCTTTTTCAAAAAAGCTAATATTATATGGGTTTTCCATGAATTTGGAATCGTAGAATTTTTAAACATACAATTTATTAAAGATAAAAAATATTGGTGAACTTCATTATCCGCTTTAGTAATAAAGGAATAAGTTATTCCATCTAAACCTGGCGCTGAATCTTTTACGGAACTTAAAACTGTTTGTAATTCTGAAATAGAGAACGGCATTACTAACGAATTTGATGCTTCATCCAATTCATTGTATACAGAAGGTAACGGCAACTCATTAATATTAGGAACATATGGTGAAGAAATAATGTCCACAAAGTTTTCTAATGTGTCTTCTGACGGAAATTTTGAAATAGATTTTGGATTAAATGAATTTTTAAATTTTCTTATATTATTCCACACTAAAGATGATGGGAAGTTTGGTGAAATATTTTCACAAAAACGTTTCCATCCATCTTTTTTCTTTTCGTGAAATATTTTACGAGATTTTGCTAAACTTTGTTTATAATTATTATAATTTTCTATTGACATGTTTTCATTATATATTTTTTCTAAAGTTTTACGTTGATTGACTGCTTGAGAACATTCAACATCCCATCAAGACGGTGAATATTGTTTTTTCGAAAAAGGTTTTTTTAAAGGAAATGAGAAATCAGCTGATGATATTATAGACTCAATAAATAACTCTGCACAAGAATTTATACTACTATTGCTGACCAAAGGAAGATTTTGAATTTTATTTTTTAAACAAATATTATATTTTGACCAATCCTCCTGTTTTATATCTTTTAAATTATATTTTAATAATGGTACAAAATTTTCACGATTTAAATTATTAGATAAGAGTGATTTTACGAATATAGGATAATGATCACTACCATAAGTAAATGGCAAGATTTTCCATGAATAAAGAGAAACCAAATTGGGAGAACAAAGAGTTAAATCTACGGCACTTTTATTTTCATTAGGTCTATTTAATCTAGTGGGTTGACCATTATTTAATATACACAAATTTAAATTATCTATTATTTCAAGTAAGTGACTGCCAAATGCATCATTGTTATTACATCCCCAAACATAACTATGACAATTAAAATCTCCCATAATTAAATAAGGGTTTTTAATATTTTTAAAAACTATATACAATTTATTTAAAATATGAATAGAAGGTGAAGGTATATATACAGAAATATATACAATATTTTTACATTTAATTGCAGTTATTTGAAAATCTTCATCGTGTTCAAACCGCAGAGTTTCAAATCCAAGATCATTTCTAACCATAATAATAGATCCACCGTAACCGTCAGATCTATCGTTACGGACACTAAAATAACCTTGAATATTAAAAGCTCTATCCGGTCTAAGCCACGACTCAGAAATTGCAATAACTGCTGGTGAATATTTATTAATTAAATATATAAGTTCTGGTTTAGCCTTCGTCACACTCCGACAGTTCCACTGAAGGATGTCCATGATTAAATTTCATTAAATTAGTTATTAAATTAGCTGCGTTGGACGGTTGATTTAATTTAGATCCGGAAAATTTATTAACAAGTAATATTAAACTTTTTAATAAGTCTTCAATAGTCATATTATCTTCTTGGACTAGAGAGTCCTTAGGTATTGCACAACCATTCTCAGGTGTTGGAATAGCATAACTATTAACAATTTTATTATGAGCTACTACATCATATCCTAGGTCTATTTTTTTATGACTTTTTGGTTTTAGTTGAACTGTTTTTTTATAACTTATAGAATTATTATTTTTAATGTAATTAAAAGAATCATATTTATTATCATTATTTTGCCGAACTATATTAGTCTTAATGACTTCTGCAAAAGATTTAATAGCTGGAGGGTGTAAATTACATGCTTCCATATACGAAATTGAGTTTTGGGCCATGGTAACTTTAATATTCTTTTGTCGAGTATACTCAGGACATTTATTATTCGTCGCAAAATGATCACCCTTACATAAAATGCAACTAGCATTATCTTCTGTTACAAGGCAAGATTCGTTACTATGTTCGTTTCCACATTTAAAACACCTTGGCTTTGAACGGCAAATTTTTTTCGTATGTCCAAAACGACAACAATTAAAGCACTGGATTGTAGGATATTTATATACTTCTACTTGAAAACTAGTATAGTATAAATGAACATAGTCTGGTAAACTTTGGCCCTCAAACGTAATAACCACTGATTTAGATGGTAACCATACTTGTTCACCATTCGACAAAGATTTATATTTTAACCTTCTTGCCTTTATTATTTTACATGTATTATTAGGAATAATTAAATCATTTACAATGTCAGTTTCTTCTATATCAGATGTAACCCGAATAACACCCAGTCTAGTTATGCAAAAGGATGGAATAAATACTTTATACGAGTTTTCTAATAGAAATTTATTATCAATAAAAGAATTAGCATTAACTATACTATCAAACATGACTTTAACCCTATTTCTTCCTATTCTCTTTAAAGACCCAGGTACAATGCCACCAACAGACTTTTGTTGCAAAAACTTACCTAACATAACTGGTTTTAAAATTGTGCCATTAAAATTCTCATCCATAGATATTTTTTGTACATGAATAACATAAGGACCCGTATCTTTCGAATTATAATACTTTCTATAAGCAATCTCACTATTAAATGACTGTGGAATAGAATCATTTACAATAGTACTATTGTTGGTCTCCATAGATGATGGTAGCTGATCATTAACAGACGGTGTAATATTATTATATACTCGTACATCTTGACCTAATGGAATTGAACTATTTATCTGTGAGGAATTTGATAAAATACTTGCAAATGAATCTGATCTAGACCTAGATGACGAGCTATTCCTTTTTGTTTTACGTTTTTTAAATTTATTTTTATTACTTTTGATTTTATTATTATCTATATCATTTTTCTTTTTTAGGTATTCATTTCCAGGAGAACTGGCAAGAGTAATATACGCAGCAGGTGATGTGCATCTACTATTCAATGAATTTAATGAATTATTACTATGAAAATCTAAAGATGGCAATAATGGCGATTGTGTTATACTATTGCAATCTATATCAGGTGGTTTTGGAGGGTGAAAAGTTTCCATGATTGTGAAAATATATTAAAATATAGTAACCAAAGTTCCTTGCTGTTAAATTAAAGCAAAAAAGTTAATTATTACTACTATTTTTTTATATAAATAGATTTTTTTATCCAAATGTGTAGATTCAAGTCGAAACGTCACACGGAAGCCTATCCACAGATTATATGGAGCTATTATCTAATTTACATATTTTTCAAAACAAACAAAAAAAAAATAGACCACGTGATTCAAGGGATGTGCTCAAATTATTCGTATTCATTCGAATGATTGCACTCAATTATAGCAGGAAAAAAATCAAGATTATTTATTATTATTGGCAACATTATAAACTTATGTATGTGTGCGTGAGCAATGTAAAGACGTCACACGGACAGCACACAGATGCGTTTTTCGGTGAGAATAGCAGCAGCGTACCTCGTCGGGTCCAGTTAATCCGCGGACCGATAAAACGCGGACAAATAATCCGCGGACCAATAATTGGAGGACGGCACCAATTATTTGTCTGCGCTTTATCGCCCTGCGACAGCTATGCGCGGGCCAATAATCCGAGCCCCAACTGGAGCAGGGCAATAAAACGATCCCGTCCTCGGATTATTGGTCCGCGGATTATTTGTCCGCGCTTTATTGGTCTGCGTCGTCAATTTTACTCAGGCCAATAAATCGAGCATTAAAGGGCAATAATCCGTGCCTCTCCGTGATTGGTTGCATCGATATTTTTTTATATATATATACCTTACTTGACACCTCCCCATACACGTTTTAAGCTCCTCCCAATAGATTTTGTTTTTAATTTGTTTTAGCCCTGCATTACTGAACTAATTCACTTATTTTAGTCTATGGAAGATATTTTTTTTAATGATTTATTAATATAGTACCTATCTAACGAATATTTTTTAGAAATGAAGGTGTTTTTTTTTGTGTAATTTGATGTGAATTTTATACTTATGTTTGCTGGGACGGTAACATTTCATTTCGAGGTGGGAGGTCTTCGCTAGGCCGGCCGACGCGACGGGTTACATAGCCTTTGTTGCATTAGAAATAAGGGTTATTATGGTTAGAATTATGATTGTAAGCATGAAAATACATAATGAAAGTGCAATGACATAAATGCAACGCTATGGTCCAAGTCACAAAATTAAAGATGCATTACCTGTATGTCGCGTGGGGTATCTAGGTACTAAAGTAATTTTAGTTTATTAGGTACCGTAGAGCAATACGGCCACGGAACCAGCCCGTGGCTGCGTTGCTCTAAGGGTTATCTATCGGATTAGATTTATATAACTAATATAAATATAATCAGCCCTAAGGGCCGATTTTTCAATCGTCAGATAAATTTATTCAATAGGTAACTTTTATGGAGAAAGAATAATTTTGACAGTTCTTCATACAAGTTAACTGTCGAATAACTATATCTGACGCTTGATATAGTTATTCGACAGTTAAATCAGCTATTAAAAGGGAATCACCATTAACTTATTTTTGGGTCGAAGGTCTCTTATAACTACGACTCTTCTTTCAGAATGTGGTTACGAATCGGGCAATTGCATATTTTTATAGTTATATTTAATATGCAGTCTTTTGATTTGCTTGGTTCCGCTATAAGGGCGCTAACCATCTTACCTGGGTCACTCAAATAAAAAACATTTCGTGCAAACCTTTTCTAAACTAGTAGGCGAAGGTATTGTAAATACAACGCACACATACTTGCGAATACGCATGTGGGTTCGCGTTTCAATTAGCAGATATAGAAATAAGTAGAGTATATTTACTTAAACTTCGGGGATGGAAGTAACATAGAGTGGATAATACCACCATCTGAAATTCCGTAAATATGTTTATGACTTTAATCCCGGAATTCAAGAATTGATTACAAATTATTTATTTTACTTTGAACATATTCGTAAATAAATATTATTTCGAAAAATCTTATTAGTTTCGGATTTCCGTACTAAAATTGTGTCGAAGTAAAATGTTTTGTTTTACGTAAAACAAACTTGGCAGGATTTGTGTTCGTTATTTTTATGATACGACTGATGTCTATATCTTTATATCGTAAGTATAAATGATTTTTTAAAGTAATAATAATATTTTTTTATTTAATCAAAAAAACAATTACAAAATGATTTGCGCCCTGACTCCCGTACTAGCCTCGGCTGTATTACAGAAATCAGAAAATTACCTAGAAGTTCTACCTATTTTATTTATACTCCATTTACATATATTGACAATGACAACACTTATCTTTTAAATACTTCACAAAGTACGAGTACCTACCATAGTAAAGTAGTTGCACCAAAAAAAAATATGCCGAAACATAATGCTTTTATGTCGCGTAGTAGAGTGAAAATACAATTACTCGTAACATTTAACATAAAAATAAACAAATCTTATTATTTTATTATAGTTGATATACGAGTAAATTAAAGTCAATCAGAAATATCAATATTTTCGGTAATGAAGTCAGAATTGAATTCCTCTGGGTACCCTGAGGCCGTTTAAACGGTTCTCGAGAGTTCTATAAACAGAGCGAGTTTTAGTTTATTTCCAAAAACTAGGTTAAGTAAGGTAGGTAATGTAACAGCTCGAAAAGAGCACAGTACGTAAAACCCCCCGATCCTCATGTAAGTCCTACTGATTTCAATTCACCCTCAGTCACAGTCACTTTCAATGTTTTCGCCGGCACCGGTAATTATAAATAGCCGGAAATGACATAAGATCCACCACCTTGTGATCCACTACCTGTGATAATCTTAAATTTATTTTCTTCTACGAAAAACAAATAATTTTAATATAAGTAAAGTAATTATATTATGGAACCCCATTTTTTTTTTAACAAATATATTAAAGTCCAATAAATACTTTGTATTTTTTTAAATCCCGAGATGAAAATGTCATAAACAAATTTTCGAGATTTTAGAGAGTGGTATTATCCACTCTCATGTTGTTGTAACAAAGAGTGGATTATACCATTTATATCCTCCCAAAGTAGTAGATAATAATAATCTACCTATTCCGATCTCTGCTTATTAGTCTGTGCATGAACTTAACCCTCCGAGGGCAGGTTTACTATGAAGGTAAAAACCGTGCCCGTCCGCGCGTTTTTTTAGCTTCACGTGGTTTACGCACTTGTCCTTCGTCGTAACGACGTAGTATTATCGAGGAATTCGGAAGAAATATTAGGGGCCTCATTACAAACATAGATTAATAATATATCTACGATTACAAACTGCCATCGTTTACGACGACAAGACATTAAGTAAAAATTAAATATCGAAATATCAGGGGCTTTATTCCGAGTTTTGACACGTTCACCACCACGCATTTTGCGTAAATTACAGATATTAAAATATAACATCTATCCTGTTAATTATAAAGTTGAAATTCCAATGCTCCACACAATAACATGCTCAAACTTGCGAAGAATTCGTGTATTTCAAGATGGCGGCATTATAATTGCCAACCTAATACATACTATATCACCATTGGAAAGCTCTATTCCATATTTCCATATTTATAGTTTACGCAACGTCTTGTCGTGATTAGCGGTTGCAAGCTCGGAATAAGGCCACAGTTCTATTCAATGGGTATGAGTCTGTATTGGGCTGGCTATAAAAATGCCGATATCTTGAAATACCTGATTTTTTCGCAAGTTTAGAGCATTGGAATTTTAACTCTATAATTGACAGAGTAAATAACTTATACTTCCAGATTTATAGTTTGCTCAACTCCTCCGATTATTCCCATACGCACCACCATCTCCGCCACTAGTGGTGGCGTATGGGAATATATTTCCCAATAGTCACCACTGGTAGCATTCACTTCTATGTGAATTTTAGTATATCTACAAATAAATTTAGGTTCTTATATGATAATATGTTTGTTTTATTTTCCTCTACTAGTTATTAACAAATGATTAAGATAAGGCTTTTTGATGAAATAAATTATTTATTTGTATAAGAGATATAGGTTAAATAGATAGATACCAATATATATATATATATAGTTAAATTTATAACTATTTATATGTTGTTGAATTTTTAAAATTCTGTGATTAATGTGATATAAATGGTTATAATCATTAATATACCTATAACCAGAACTAAGTAATGACCCCTAAAAATTGTTTACAGGAAATAATTAGATTATCTCTAATAACAATTTATAATTAGTAACTATTTAGAGACGCTTGGTTTATGAAAAGTAGAGCAGAGTAATATTAATAGCAGCTTAATCAATAATTTACTTTGCAAAAACTGTAAATTTTTTTATTCGTATTTTTGAGTTGATTTTATATTTGTTCCTTTTATAATGTAAAAAATAACTGATTTATTGTGTAGAATATTATACGTTAATTTAATAATATACCATAATATTTAAATCCCCTCTCGTCTTAACCGATGTGGTGGGTTCCCTTGGACACCCGATTATTTATTTGTAAATATACAAAAATACATACAGAGGAAGTAAATGCCACCAGTGGAGCCGTTTAAATTTGGCGGTGACAACGTTACTCTCAAATGTAATAAATTGTAAAACCTTTCTTCGATGGTTATCATCAAATTACACATATACATACATATCATGACTTCGCCTTACGGCCTCGGAGTACCCAGCGGAGAGATTTTCAACATGGATTTGACTTCGACAGGTAGACAGCGTACCTCACGCCTACTGTCACTATCAAAATCCATACGTTGTTAGCTAAGGCGACGTAACATATTCTGGTCTATATCTCTTA
Organism: Monopis laevigella; assembly: GCA_947458855.1. Classification (NCBI taxonomy): domain Eukaryota; kingdom Metazoa; phylum Arthropoda; class Insecta; order Lepidoptera; family Tineidae; genus Monopis; species Monopis laevigella. Next base: position 20,617,784 of record OX381580.1, on the reverse strand, counting down.
TAACATATTGTGGGGAAATCCACCTTAATGTTAACAACCCTTGAGAATCATCCTGAACGAGAACCCGATTTCTTACAACTAAAGTCAAAATTTTCAAATCCTTCGAGAACATTATTTATTCTTTTGTAGCTCGGCGACCCTAACAGTCGAGTGAAATATCTTATACGCGCCACACGTTCCTGTACATACTAAAATGATTATCCTTGGTGTTAAACCCCTTTATTTATCTTTCCTCGCGCTCCCTAAAATATACTTTAAGTTCCTTTATTCGTCCTTATTAATATTGTAAATAAAATGTAGGAAGTGATAGTAGTGTAAACATAAACCTTTTGTTAATTTCATTTCTTACTTTTATGTCACCTTTCCTACATAATTGGTTACCCCGACCATAAAAATGTAGGAAGTGATAGTAGTGTAAATATAACCTTTTTCTTAATTTCTTATTTTAATTCGCCATCCTTTCCTACATAATTGGTGACCCCGTATTAAAATGAACATACCGCAAGTTCCCAAACTTTATCATATTATTTTACAACAATAGGCGCATTTATACAAAACTTTTTGGCGCACTTATACAGAACATTTTTAACGATTCCTGGGAACCGCTGTTTATCGCCCGGAAGTTTAACTCTGCACAGCCGCAAGTACCTGCCCACGCTTTGTCTATGGATGGATCTCACTGCCCCCACCGCATCACTACTTTCTGCGGGGGGCATTTCTAATCATACCTGCTCTACGCGCTAAATCGTCGACGTCTGGTACAGCATCACCACTGCCTATCATCCTGCCTCCTGAAGAGGCTACACAGGTAGTTACATGCCGCAACCACGTCGCACAACACAACTCGTCGGTGGATTAAGCCATTTCCACTAGTGCTGCTGGGACTCTGCAGCACCTGGAAGGCAAACTTCTGCATATATTTCGCAGAGCTCGACTACAGAGAGCACTTCTCATTCCACCGAACTCATCAACAACATCTTCAGGTTGCAGCTTTACTTTGCAACTCGCATCATGGTATGGAAGCAGATCTTCCTACTACAACACAACACTCTTCGGTGGACTAAAGCCATTTCCACTAGTGCTGCCGGGATTCTGCAGCACCTGGAAGGCCACATTCTGCACACATTTTGCAGACTCCTCACTCCACCGATCTCATCATCGACGTCTCCGAAACTTACCTCGTGATCCGCATTGTGGTAAAGGAAGCAGATCTTTCTACTTACCAAAACATGCCAACGACGTCTCATTATTTCTCCGCAAGGAGAAGCACAACAAGTTTGCTACCACAAGCCTCTATTAACTTGCTTACCTAACTTACCTGGAAGCAACATATTAATCAACTAGCACCAACCAGATGCCTCCTCGACTCCAGAAGTGGAGGCACTGCCTATTTCCTGCTCACTATCGCCCGTAGCTACGGTCTCAGCAGGGGAGTATATGTCGGGAAATCCACCTCAATGGGAACAACCCTTGAGAATCGTCCTGATCGAGAACAACCCGATTTCTTACAACTAAAGTCAAAATTTTCAAATCCTTCGAGAACATTATTAATTTCATTTCTTACTTTAATTTGTCACCTTTCCTACAATATAAATTAATTATATTTATTTCATTGAAAAAGCCTTATCTTAATTATTTTTTTAATAACTAGTAGAGGAAAATAAAACAAGCATATTATAATATAAGAACCTACATTTATTTGTAAATATACTAAAATTCACATAGAACTAAATGCCACAAGTGGTGGCGATTGGGATAAAATTCGTATCGATTGCCACCAGTGGTGGCGCCTGTAAAAAATATTCCCATAGGCCACCACTGGTTGCGGAGATGGTGGTGGCGTATGGGTTCCCATGCGCCACTGCTCAACGTCCTATATCGGATCCATCTATTCCGATAGACATATGGTTTGTATTAGGTTGGCTAAATAAATTTTAATAAATGCCGCTATCTTGAGCCGAGCGGTGGAAGTATTGACGCGCTGCTGGGCCTGTGGGCGATAGCGTGCCAGTTAGCAGTAGGTATAGACAGGACTTCCATCCTCAAGTCAGTTATGCCTTCACGGCATCGCTCCATTGCTTACGCGGCCAGCGGATGGTCATCGGTGGCCGTATAAGCAAGCAAAAAATAATACTTAAATTTTGTGACGGTGAAGGTGTACAGCTTGTAATGATGCCCCTAGAGTGGCCTTGCTCACAGCTGCAGTGACCATAGGAGCCATGCTTAATGGCAGGTTTATTTATTAGGTACCTATGCGTATTCTGTCACTTCCTGTCCCCAAAGTTTCAGATTGATTGGGCGGCGCGGCGGCTGCTGGTAACCAGGAAGACGGGCTTAATTCCCACATTTGACATCCTGCTCTCTAGGTAGGCAGAGAATAGAGATATCATTGATATCGAGAAAAATAGCTTTCCAGTTGAAACTCTTAGTAGATCAGATGCTCGTTGGTGACCTTTCTCTCCTCAAAACACTTATACAGCATTCCAGTTTGTAACTCCTAAACTGCCCTTAAAAAGGTTTTTATGCGAACAAGGCCTAAAAATTACTAACTACATTTTGTATTTTTCTACCTTTTTGTGCCCAACCATAAAAAAATGGAATAAACTGTTGCTAAACTTAAATAAGGTTTGTATAACATTATTATCTGTAAATTTATTTCTGTGAGTGACATGTTCAAGTGCCTGGATAATAAACATAACTTTAAATTAAAAACTATGAACCAAATTGTATTTGTCATCAAGAAAACAATAAATCAGAAATAGTAACGCCAGGGAATCAGATTGTTGATTGGTCAGGGAATCAGAATAAAGCAGTATAGTAGAGCTCTCATCCAAATCCTTAGGCTTTCTTATATAATAAAATTTTGACTTTGTTTGAAGCTTTTGTATATTATGTACTAGCAGGGACCGGACCTATATCCCCTTCAGCGGATTTTTAATGGGTTTACTTACCAAACCCATTGCACCTCAAAAGACAATTATAAAGTGCTTTGATATTGCTGTATAATAAATATAATAAAGAGTAATTTTAGCTTAAATATATTTTTTTTGTCAGCGAAATGTTCAATGTTAATTAACTGCAATAACCATCAACTTTTTTTCTCCCTCTCTCTTCCAAAGTTTAAAAAGAATTTCACCATAGTTTTGCAGGCTGTTTAAGAGTAAGTCTTACAGACTAACCTGTTAAACATAGGGTTTCTCTTTCAAAAGGGTTACTTAAATAGGATAGCAGTTGTATTGGGTAAGCAAGTTCACGGGGTAATTCATCATAAGATGTATAAGCCGGGGAATGGGTTTTCTAGCCCTGTGTATTAGCAGACTATATGCTAATTAATGTGAGGATGATTAAAATAAGCAATGGGTTCTGTCAACACTTTCTACCATTAGCATAGTATAATATATTTAATTGATTTTTTTATTAATTAAATATATAGTATTTTATCCACAATTAGCTTCTACAATGTATTGTTCAATGTGAATAAGTTTTGGTACTCTGTTTTGGCATATGTAAAATTATTTTATCACAACTCAATCAATTCAATTTACAACCTCCATATACTAATAGTTGCGCCTTTGGCATTGTATCCGGAGGTCGCGGGTTCAATTCCACCCATGGCGAAAAAATATTAATACATTTTTTTTGTACAGTTTGTCATGGTCTGGGTGTTTATAAAATATAATATGTATTATATTGTTGTTTCTGGTTCACATAGTACAAGCCTAGAGCTTAGTTTGTGACCAAAGCAATATGCGTAAATTGTCCTACATATTATTATTATTATTAATTACCAGAGGCGGATTTTCCTTACGGGTGATTGGATCAAGTCTGTGGATTCACCGTTTTCCGAAGACTACAGTATCAATTTCTTGTCAAGGGGATAGTCTGTTTTCAAGGCACAGTTACGAAACAGGTGATTGTTTTTGACATTAAAGCAGTAAGGATATTAAAATAGACTTGTAATGCAAATACGTCCATGTCGCCGCCCATTTCGCTGGCATAGTGGGATGTATAAATATTGCTAAACAACAATATCCTAATCAACCCCATTCATGGATTTTGTAGATCTGCTTAACATCAGGTGAGCAAGGTCACAGGCCGTGCTTCATAAATTAAAAGCCTAAGGTGCCCATCTGCATGAGTAGCAATTATAAGCAAGCTTAATATAGCACTCACTATTGCCTTATATGTCACTATTGCTTTAATGGCAACTTTGAAAGATTTTAACAATATAATTACAAAAACTAAAAACAAAACAACAGAATGGAAGAAATTACAAAACACTGTACACAATTAGGTGTCCTGGCAGTTGCTCAGCGGCATCTCATTATCATTATATTTCATAGATGGATTGCAAACTCAATGCTGTTATTCGCATAGAACAGTGTTGCCCTGCAGATTAACAGAATAGGGAGGCCAGTAAAAAATGGTCTAGTGCGACTAAACTCTCTGAGTATTAGCAATGGTTCATCTGTAGATACTGTTAGCATAGCATAATTATTTAATCTGTATTTTATTATGAAATAAAATCTACACTATTTATGTTTTTTAAGAATACTTATAAACACAATTTAACCGGAAGTTGCTTCTACTATGTGTTAATAAGTTATAATTCTTTGAATGTGAATAGGTTTTGGTGCCCTGTTTGTGCTTATGTAGAATTAACTATTAAGTTTGAATGTATTAGTATCTGGAAAAAGAAATAATAATTAAAACAAGCAAAAAAAAGTACATACATATAGACAGTCTCCATAGACTAGTGGTTGTGCCTTTGGAGTTGTATCCGGAGGTTAAAGGTTTGATTCCCACCCATGGCAAAAAATATTTTTACTGTATAGTTTGTCATAGTCTGGGTGTTTATAAAAAATAATATGTATTATATTGTTGCTTCTGGTACACATAGTACAAGCCCAAGTAGCAACAAGTATTAAAATTAAAGGTTTATTTTAAAGTTGTTTTGCATTTGTTTCACAACACAACTATAGTGGCTTACAGAGAATGTTAAGCTGATCGGTTCCAGTTTCCCTATACCAACTTGTTAAACAATAGATAGGTTATTGAGTCTGTCTACATACCGTGAAGAGCTGGTTAGTTGCTCTGTGTGGACTTAGTATACCACTACGGGGTAGTAACAAAACTACTGCTGGATACCCTGAGGCCGTCTAGGCGATCTTGGGCACAGCAGGATTGTCATTGTTACTAAAAAATTCTTCACCTTATAACAACTTACCTATTCTGTTTAAATGCCAAATAGTGAAATACTTTTTAAAACCTGTTACAGAATTAGTTACCAAAACAATCAAAAGTAGTAAGATAATATATCCGGTTTTACTCCTAATTAAGTTAATTAATTATATTCTTCTACATTTACGAACAATATTTAAAGAAATCTAAACATTTAAATTTATTTAGTTTTATTTTTAGGTTATACAATCACAGACTAAAAATAATCCACATATAATAGATCCACAGATTAAAAATAATTATTTCGTTTATTGCAGAGGTGATCCTATTGCGATCAAAATGTGGCATGTCTCACACATATATACATATCCGCACACTAATGCAGAAGACAGAGTTGGACTCATTTGCGAGAAATGTCAAAATAACCCATGCACGATCCGATTCTGTTCGATATAGTTATTTGTATTGTAGTTTGTAGATTAATTTCGGCCGTATCAGTTATTTGTAACTGTAGGTAATGGATATTGATTTATAAGGAGATGAAATATAATAAAAAAATAAAACTTCTGGTTCTCGGGAGCCAAAAAAGGGACAGGGGCCTTACCAAAGAGCCGATCGATAATCGAATCGAAATACCCATCGAAAGCCAAATGTATGGGATTTGACGTTTCTTGGCGATCGGACTATACCCATAGAGTATTATTAGAGTAAAATTCCTATACAATTTTATCGATCGATGAGGCGATTCGATTGGCGATCGTGTTCTTTGGTCAGGCCCCTGGTGATTGTAATCACGGGTGCCTTTTTGGCTCCGGAGAACTAGGGGCCTCATTACAAGTTTGCACTCGCTAAACACGACAAAACGTTGCGCAAACTACAAATATGAAAACACAATATTTATTCCAATGGTATGTAATGGGGAAATACACGAATTCTTCGCAAGTTTGAACATGTTTGGAGCATTGGAATTTCAACTCTATAATTAAGACAATAGAACTTATTTCAACATTCATAGTTTACGAACCTCCTTTCGCTAAAGACGATCGCCTACTCGTGCTTAAGGACCCACGGAGGATTTGTCCTCATGTTGTCAATGGTATTCGGAGGCAACAACCAACAAGTGGCGAGCTGGTTGCGGTATTTATGATTATGTAGGAAATGAGAAAATAAATTGTAAAAAAACGAGATTATGTAATTTAATTTATATTAAAATCCGTACAAAGCTTTTTGTATATGGACTTCTAAGCTAATACATACTCGTAGGATGTTTTTTTTTATTTCCATGGATACTAGCTTTTTTATTTCAAAAATTAGGTACGTAATAATGTAAGTGATATTGATTTTTATAGAGATGACAAAATTAATTAAAAAAAAAACAACATAATATAAATCATTTACTTAAATAGGTATTTTTTTACATGTATTATATATATATAATGTATTATATAGTTGTTATTGTAAGAATTTAAAATATACAATAATGAAAATGCATTTTCCGCGAGAAAAAATTACTGATTTTTCTATATCTATTATTGTTTTTAATGATTATAAATAATTTTTCTTTAAATTTGAAAATGTTCTTAATTCCGGAGAATAAATATTTTTAAAGCATTTTTGTATATTTTTAATAAATTTAATCAAAAAATATTTATTACTTCCTGGAATTAAAGATAAAATGTGTATATACTCGTAGTTAAGTTTTAATTTTACTTCTGGGGCTTTATTCCGAGTTTTGACACGTTCACCGTCGCGCATTTTGCGTAAAGTACGGGTATTGAAATGTAAGTTCTATCATGTTAATTATAAAGTTGAAATTCCAATGCTCCATACATGTTTAAACTTGCGAAGAATTCGTGTATTTCAAGATGGCTGCATTATAATAGCCAACCTAATGCATACTATATAACCATTGGAATAGAGCTTATATTTACATATTTATAGTTTGCGCAACGTCTTGTCGTGATTAGCGGTTGCAAACTCGGAATAAGGCCCCTGATATAAATTCAGTAAAATTTATTTATTATTTAAATAAATTAATTAATTTACCTATTTATTACTTTCATTTTTTTTTCTTTTTATTTATCAATTAATAAAGGTTTGTTAATGTTATGCTCCTTTTCTGTATTAGGTATTGATTAATTGGATCTATTGATATATTCCTAGAACTCAAGGTGTTAATATTGATGGTTGTGTATCCGACGGAACCATTGTAAAGATGGGTGTCCCCCAGGGCTCAATTTTAGGCCCGTTCCTGTTCCTAGTATACATCAATGATCTTCCACATATGGTACAGGAGACGGCGCAGATAGTGCTATTTGCTGATGATACATCCCTACTGTTTAAAGTTAGTAGGAAAGATAATATATTATCGGCAGCAAATGACACTCTGGAAATGGTTTCAAAATGGTTCACGGCAAATAATTTAGTTTTAAATGCAAAGAAGACTAAGTGCCTGAAATTTACGTTGCCTAATGTATCAAATATCAATGCCACAGTGAAGATAGGTGGCACTGATCTGGAATTTGTCGACTCCACTGTGATTCCAAACTACAGTGGAAAGCTCACATTAATACTTTATCCAACAGATTGAGCTCTGCTGCATATGCAGTCAGAAAAATTAGACAATTAACTGATGTTGCAACAGCCAGATTAGTGTACTTCGCCTATTTTCACAGTATAATGACATATGGTCTTATAATGTGGGGATCTGCGGCAGATATTGACACAATATTTATTCTACAGAAGAGGGCCATTCGGGCAATATATAACATAAAAGCTCGTGACTCTCTTCGAGAAATCTTTCCTATGATTGATGTATTGACACTACCATCTCAATATATTTATGAGAATTTATTGTACGTAAGGAAAAACTTAAATATGTTTAGTAAAAATAGCGATAGACATAATTTAAACTTAAGAAACATAGATAAAATCGATATACCAAAGTTTAGACTGCAAAAAACGAATAAATGTTTCGTCATTAACAGTATAAGGTTATTTAATAAATTACATAAAAGCATTATAGAACTGAGTGAAATAAAGTTTAAGAATTGTATAAAACACATTTTAATCAATAAGGCTTACTATAGCGTAAAATACTATTTTAACGATAAAGACGTCTGGAACCGTCCTGATATGCAATTGAGGTCTCGCAACTAGTGAACAAATTACTTATTTATTAGAATTATATTTGTAGAATAAACATTAGCTTAGTAGTGTCCGATATTGTAATAATTTAATATTACATAATTTATTTTTATTACATTATGTAAATTTTGTCTTTGGATAAGGTAATCACTGATGATTACCTGCTTTTTATACTTAATTTATTCTACAGTACTGTGTAGTTCTGTACATTGGTACAGTAACAAATAATCTGCCATAGGGTGTTTTGCGCATGCTGATCAGTGGGGTGCATTTTGAGTATGCTACTATATATATATATATATATATATGCTAAATAGCAAGCAAATCAATGGCTGTACTCCTCTTTTAGTTTGTGTGAAGCACTAGAGTTTTTTACTTGCTGGTTTCTTTTTCTCCGGGGTGTCACTGAGGGGATCGACTTTACAGTTAGTATACCCGCCCTTAAAAATACCGATCCTTATACGTTTACTTATATGTGATTGGTTACTAACCTTATATTTAGAATAAATATTTAAGGCGTGGATATGGTCGGTGAAGTTGGTCGCCTTGGTGGCTCCCTTGTATGGCAGATAATGATTGACAGGTCAATGGAATCAGCTAACCACCTAGTCTTACACTAGTTGGTTATGTAGTGTGTGTTCGGTTTGGTAGTAATTTTCATATTAAGATTTCTAAATTTAAGTTCTAAATCTGATATCGAGGTATAATAAATATTGTCGTTCTTTTAATAATAAATAGCTGCCTAACCAAACGCACTCTAAGACCTCATTGTTAAAATTTTTTTTTTTTTTTTTGACTATTCATAAATATCTGTAAAGATTTACATGAAATAAATGATTTGATTTGATTTGATTTGACCTAATATAACTGTTATTTAACTTATTTTTATATTTTTTTATAAATTTTAAAAGCTTAATGCACAATAAAACAGCAAAAAAATAATAAAATAATATTATTTTACAAATCCGACCGTGTTTATGAATTGTCAAAAGTTGTTATTGTTCAAAAATTTCTACGTTTTTCTCTAAATTGCAGCAAAAATTGTAAGATTTATATTTAAATTTTGTTAGACAAAATTAAATATATCTTCTATGTGACACATATTTGGAAAGGACAATATTAACTAATGTTTTCATTGAAATAAGTGTTTGAATGCATGTCAACATTTAAAACTTACTTGTGGTTATTCCAGGCACTTATTGATGGTTTGTATTGCCTTACATTTATATATAAGACAACAAAACAGCGCTTATGCGCTACACTTTACTTTATTAAACTCTATACTTTACAACATGTAATTGTAATTAAATATTGAGTATTTGCAATAAAAAGTTCGGGATGTAAAACTATACAGTTAATATGACATGTTATGACTTATGACATTTAGTTTGACTTACAAGCATAGACAAATTGGTACCTATTGTCGTTGTTTTTTGCCACTAGTGCTTATTTCTTACGAGTGTATGTGAACTGAGGAAGTGAAAAGCCTATATGATCTGTGCCATGAGAGTGAGTAAGCCCAACACATATAAGGGGCTTTATTCCGAGTTTTGACACGTTCACCGTCGCGCATTTTACGTAAACTATAAATATTGAAATATAAGTTCTATATTATTAAATATAGAGTTGAAATTCCAGTGCTCATCAGATGTTCAAACTTGCGAAGAATTCGCGTATTTCAAGATGGCAGCATTATTATAGCAAACCTAATACAGACTATATATCCATTGAAATAGAACTTATGTTTCAATATTTATAGTTTACGCAACGTCTTGTCATCTTTAGCGGTTGCAAACTCGGAATAAGGCCCCAGGTTATTATGTTATCTCTGCTTCTATATAACTCTGTGGATTTAGCATATAATTAAGTGTTGCTAATTAAAAAAAAAAGTTTTTAACTCTTATTTTTGTTGTTGGGAGTTCGGCGTTGGGAGTTTTTTTACCGTCTTGATTTGTCGCTGTTCAAACGACGAGCGTTAAAATCTTTGTAGCAGCTTGCGCTTGATACGGACGCGTCATAAATTCAGATGAAAATGCAGCAATCGGGATTTACGTTGTAAGAAGGCGATAAACAAAACTTTGGGTTCATCCAATTATTAATGAATGGTTAATAAAAAGCCAATTTGTGACGCTATATGAAGAAAATATATCATATTCTTCATTTATAAGTAGTACTAGGTAACATTTCACTCAATATTTAATAATATTATAAGAGCTTGATTCCCACAACACTGCATTTTCTATTATTGAGAAAACCGTACTGAAAAAAATATCAGCCTACATAATTATTATTGGTATTTTTTTTTATGAAATAAGGAATTTATTAATAATATTATCCTGAGAAGTACTTTTACTATCTACTTCAGAATGACAATGAATACGTTCGACGAATTACTAGCCATTGCAAAAAAAAAAATGTATTCAATAAATATCTAAAAAATATATCCTAAAAAAATTAAAAAAATCGGTTAGTTAATGCTTCACCCGAACATTGCTGTGTATGGAGACACCCACCCTATGACCTGTTTATGAAAAAAAAATCGTGAATAAAAGTTTCAATTTTCAGGAAACAAATATTTTTGTCGGATTTATCACAAAAACCCCTTCGAAAGGTTGTATCGGTGCAAAGACGCCAGATGCACCGGTTTCGAGAAATAAGTCCGTGATTCTTTTTATCCTGAAAAAAAAAGTTTACATTTTGGTCACTTTTTTTTGAGTTTTGTATTTGCCTCGTCATAATGAATAAAATGAGCTGTGATACCTCTCCTCTTCCATAAAAACATTTCGATATTCGAAAGCATATCTTGCGCCAGTGGAAATTTTTTCGCCACTAATTGGGCCGTCCGCTGCCTACCCAGGGGCCTTTTTTCGAGTTATCAACCGCTAATCACGACAAGACGTTGCGTAACTATAAATATAGAAATATAAGCTCTATTCCAATGGTTATATAGTATGTATAGCCATAAGGTTGGCTATTATAATGCAGCCATCTTGAAATACACGAATTCTTCGCAAGTTTGAACATGTATGGAGCATTAGAATTTAAACTTTATAATTAACAGGATAGAACTTATATTTCAATACCCGTACTTTACGCAAAATGCGCGACGGTGAACGTGTCAAAACTCGGAATAAAGCCCCTGAAAATTTCGCTTCTCTATCCCCACTCCTTCTGGGAGAACAGATTACCTGTCAAACAGAGATCAATCAGTCAGTGCTCTGTATCAGGAAGTAGCAAAAATATAATTAAAACATTAGTCTGCTTGATCCGTTGGCGTTTTGTCAAACCAAATATATAAAATAAAATGATAATGTTTCTTCATATACCGTCACAAATTGGCCTTTTATTAACCATTCATTAATAATTGGATGAACCCACAGTTTTGTTTTTCGCCTTCTTATAACGTAAATCCCGATTCCTGCAATAGGGAATATGCATGTAACGCCAATTATTATTATTTTAATATATAATGTTCCTTTTATGTCTTTGAACATATTTACAGTAATCTATTTTATTTTGATTGGCTATTGTTTTTATAAATAAGATTTTGAAAATCTATTTTTTTGTAGAAACGAACGAAACGATTTCTAAACGCTCTGACATTAGCAAACACTGCATTTGACGTCATTCGTGCAAAAACAAATGCCAACGTGTGTTCTGTAGTCTACAGTTTCTTGTTTTCTCGGGTATTTATTGTCCTTTATTACGATAATTTGTGATAAGCAAATCTTTTGACTAACTTTTGAGGTGCAATAACTTTAAACTAATATGCTTTTTGAGCACGAATGATGTCACAAAATGGCGGCGGAGTGATGTACCGTTTTTACTGCGGTCGTGGCAGATAAAGTTTAAACCCTTTTATTTTTTTGTTTTACCCTTTAAAAAATGTTTAATATTTGTTTTTAGAGTAACTACTCTATCAATTAATGAAATTAAAAAAAAAAAACATGTATATTCCCTATTTCATCTGAATTCATGGCGTATCAAGCGCAAGCTGTTAAAAAGTGGTTATTTTAACGCTCGTTTGAACAGCCCACCTCTAGACTGAGTGATTCATACTAAAGTCTACACTGAAGAATAGGCTTTATGGTCCATACCTTTTTCCTTCTCTATTTTAGAGAACACTACCAAAAAAAAAAAACTTTAAATTATCTTCTAATCTGTGGTAGTAAACTATTCCACAGATTAAATTAGAGTACGTACTATTCACAGTGGTGACGTGACTTACATGTTTTCACCGTAACATAACGGCTACGGTTTTTTTTTCTTAATAATCCCCTGATGCCTCGGCAACAGGGTTTCCCATTTCCCGACCAACGGACCCAGGGGGGTCAAATACCCCGCTACTACTACTACTCTTGTTAATAACCCGTTTATTTATTTATGTAAATCTTTATTGCATACATAATACAAAAGCGGACTTAGTGTAGACTTAATAACACTAAAACTCTTGTAACGAGGTGGTAATTATTATTTCTCGTGATTGTAATATTTGTTGATTTTTTATAGTAGTTTTTATCGTGATTGGTTGCGCATTCATAGTAAGGTTTTTATCGTTGTTTTTTTGGAATTTATTTTGTTTACCTCGTTTTAATGTAGTTTTGACGGTTTCGTAGTTCATTCTCTCTAGGGTTTTTATAGTTGTATATTTTTTTTCGTTATTATGTTGTTTAAGTTTCCGATTTTTCTTTGTTATTTAAAAAAGGTAATAAAAAAATATTTTAATTATTATGTTGTTTGGCCTATATTTTGTTTTATGACTCATAGTTATGGTTTTGATGTAATTTAGTTAAATGTCATATCAAAACGTTTTTTACTATAACTATTAACCCCTGGCAGTGCTTGTACTTAAACGATAGACATCGATGATGCCAGTCGAAGTAATTTTAACTTTGTTAAAGAAACTTCGACCTTATAGACAATTGCATTTTTTTGATAGAATTCAATGGTTTGCCGTGTAATAAGTCGAATGACATAAAAAAAAATAGGTGAAACCCGAAAAATGATCATAAGGTCGAAAATGTTTTAGTATCTCGTCAACCGTTGGCTGTAAGCCTATTGTGTTTGTACTTATTATAAAAGGAAATAAAAAAATATAGCCTTTTTTTATATGTGGGACAATTTACACATATTGCTCTGCGGCAAAAATTCTGTTTCTTATAACGGAAACGCTAGCTTGTCAAAATAACGAAATCTTTTATAAATGACATTGGAAATCAACAACATCAATAACTAAAAAAGGCATGTACTTTATTCCTTACGTTAGACGTGCTTTTGCTTTGACAGTTTTCAGTATTCCGCGTACAATTGTACCTAAAGGATTTCATTATTTTGACAATCAAATTTTATGAACACCTCAAACCATGACTAACTGTACAGAAAAACGATCTAATATTGATATTTTGCTATGGGTGGGAATCGAACCCACGATCCCCAGATACTCAAAAATCAATCTTATGTGAAAATATAAAAAAATTACATTTTTTAATCAAATTGTTATTACAATTATAATAACCGTTATTAGTAATTCATGAAATAACGACTTTATAACTATTTACGTTTTGTAACGCTCACCTCTACTATTCACTTTTTAGGTTATTTTTTTTAATTAAAATGTAAAATATGTATACCTAATTAAATTTGATATTAAAATCCCTGTATAGGTAATTTTATTGACCTTAATATTATAGGATATTGTCGTATCGCCACTGGCTGTATAAAGGTTGACGTCGTTGTACATATAAATATGCACCTACACATTATTTACTAGTTATTTGTTCAGTGCAACACGCATTAAGTAATAATAATATGTATATCTATACATACGGAAGGCAACACAGGCGAGCAATACCAGCAAACTAAAATTTATAATATGGCAGTATACTGGTATATTAAAATATACTAAGTAGACACAATCCCCCTTATGTGAGGTTGGGTTCCGGCTAGGAAATATTCCTCGTTACTAGGAACATGATTACGGCGGACGACTACGCTTTTGCCGCTGACCTTCGCTATACTATAAAAATATAGGTAGTAGTCACTCAGGCACATTCTAATTCATAGCAGTTAATACCCATAAAAGTTTTTGAAATTCTTGCTCATTTTTGTGAGAAGCCACTTAATAGTCAGTTCTTAAGCACAAGCCAAATATTGCAGTACATTAACTATTGAGATGAAAGAATATTACCGTGTAATTGCTTTCAGTCAGATTTTTTGTTAGATATATAAATGCCAAATTACAACTATGCTTAATATTCCCATGCAAATAGGCAGTGAATGACTAGAGTAAGTAGTGCGGGTCATTAAAAATCTTTACCTTCTACGACAATACCTTACCTGTAACTCCAATATATTGTTAAAATAAAATGTGTGCTGCAATTTAGAATTAACAATTTTATATTTTATTCTAATAAGGAATTTATAAAAATGCATAAATATATTTTATTCAGTGACATTGTGTTGTGTTGGCTAATTGTTAAAATAAATGTACCTACTTATTGAATTTAATAAAGTAAAATAAAAACTGACCACTGAAAAGATTTTATTTCCTTACTCCTTGACAATACCCTTAATTTATGGTAATGCCATTACTGATAAAGGCTCTATTTAAAAATATTTTATAAACCAGGTTAAGCCTAACCCTGATTGTTTTTTTATTTTTTATTCCATACTCAGTGGAGGGATTAACCCATTCTCATTTTCCCAATAGTATTTAGTTTAAAAGGTTCTCAGAAGCAAAAAAGGTACCTATGATGGTTTTTATATTTATTCCATACCAATGCAATAGGGATAAAATTGAGTTTATTTTTAACTAATTGGTTTTATGAAATGTTTCTGAATATAGAGTTGCAAGTGTTGTAAAATTTTTAGTTTGATTCTCTACTTGTTTCATTTTTATTTAAAGTTTGAACCTGGGTATGGGTGTAAATGTAAACATAGTAATATTATCAAAATAATATGGCAAGACTAGTACTACCACATTTGGAAAATTAATCCTTAAATATAAGTAAATATATCTACCTCAAATTATAGGTATACTACCTATACCGGGTGAATTTGAAAGGCTGTACTTTGGGTTAATATAAGGTTCTGCTAATCAAATCGAACAACTTTTCCATGGAACCATGTGTCACAAATGAAAAAAGCTTCCCTATACAAATTGATCATTTTAACGTCATAAAATTGCCTTGAAACCTATGGAGAAGGCATTTTTTTTTTTCAATTGCGACAAATTGTTTCATAGGAAAAGTTGTTCGATTTGATCAGCAGAACCTCATATTAGCCTAAAGTACATCCTTTTAAAGTCACCATGTATATAAATTAACTGATGAGAGACCTTGAGGAGACTCTTATTTTTAGAAAAGAAAATCTGTATTTTGTTATTTTTATTGTTTTTGTACAAATCTTTGGAACCAAAATTATTTATTGTGTTTAAAACAAGTTCAAAAATATTTATATATATATTACAAAATCAAGAGTGGAATAAAAAAAATATATTAAATTTATTTCCATGTTCTGTACTTGATTCCATATTCAATTCATTTATAAGAATTAGACCAGGTAAAAATGTGCGTTTCAGGTTGTAAAATTGTTATTGATAGCTTTATTAACAAAACTGCTTCAAAATAAACGATGAACCTGAAACCCCCCATCAATTGTTAATGGTTGTTAAATATGTCTGAATAGTTTTATTTGCCACCCTCCCATGACCACACAATGGCACTTGTACCCACATATGGATTAATAAGTATGTATATCTATATAGTTTACTTACTACTCTGCTTCAGCCAGACTACTCAATGAACCTCATTTACATGTATGGTTTAATAACTTATATTAGATTACCTACACTATCTATACTAATATTATAAAGCTGAAGAGTTTGTTTGTTTGTTTGTTTGAACGCGCTAATCTCAGGAACTACTGATTCTGTTAAATTTAAACGCGCAGACAAAGTTGCGCGGGTCAGCTAGTGCATGATATGTGAATGGGCAAAGTTGACCTACTTGTTAATTTGCTTTCTATAATTTTGAAGCAAACCTTGTTGTCCGCTTCAAAGCATTGAATTAGTACTGAAGTACTATGAAAAAATAAAAGTAGGTACAAAACTATACATATATACAATAACTATACAAATATATATTTTTTATACTATTTTATTTATTTATATACAAAAATATACTTTAAACTATTTTTTCCATGAACACAAGTGTTTAGTGATGTATACTGGAGAGGATGGCCGGTATCATAAATTCACCTGATCTGAAATTAAATAACATTATTCTTAGCTTTTAAATTAAGTAAAAACATTGCCCAACCTATGTAGCAAGATTGAAATTTATCTTACCTCTCACTATCTTGGTGGCTATGCTACTGGGGCAGTCAGATATCAATGCCCAAATTAATTGTTTGTTTTTTTAATATCTGCCTGTACCATAATAGATTATTTATGTAATGCCCACATGTAGGTATATATTAAAATTTACATTGCTGTATACCCATTGTCTAAAGTAGGCATTTATACTCTTTCATGATTACTGTCATTGTATTGAAGATGTTATAGCCAGATTACTGTTTCATAGTCTTGTTGGTTATGCTATTGGTATTGTTTCAGGGGGTTGTGGGTTCCATTCCCACTTTATTACAGTAAACAAATAAAGTAATATTAGTGTACCTATGTTGAACTATAGACTGCTTTGACATGGGTGCTTATAAAACATAATATTAGCAATAATACAAGTTACAACTGTTCCCGTTTACCTACACTTCAGAATATTTACAACCATACCTAAAAACTCATTTATATTCAATAGATACCTATGTAAATTCTGATTAAATTTAGATATTATTATACTTTTGTATTACACCATATATAAAACATACTGCAAACCTTGAATGTACTGATTCCCAAATCTTCTAGCATTGACATTAATTTTGCCTATGTACTTAATTTGTGTTACTATGAGTAAAGAAAATAATAACTTAACTATACCTACTTAGTATAAAAGTTATCCCTTCTCCCACTGCCACACTTCAGCATACTAATTTTATAAAGGGTTGAGAATTAGTAAAGATATAAAAAGTTTTGATAGGTACCTATATATTAAATATACATGGTGGCCGAGTTGGTTAGACCTCAGACTTAAAAACACTATGGTTTTTAGCTCCTCATTTCAATCCCCAGTGTCTAGTCAGTCTATAGTGGCCCAGAGAACATGTTAAGCTGTTGGTTCCAGTTTTACAAGATCAAGTAGTAAGTTTGAGATGACAAGTAAAGCAATTTTATATTCTGAAAGAATCTTGTGCCTACCCAAGTTTTAAGATGAAATTGGTATGTAGATATATGAAAATAGCAATAGCCTAAATGCTGCATGTCGGATGCACATTCATAGAGATGAACTTGTATTAATTTTTATTTTATGAAGATGGTATGCATAGTATGCTAGTGTCGCCCAATACGTATAATGCGAAGTCTATAAGGCTTTAATTTAAGTAAACCAAGGTATACCTACTTTTATTTGTGACTGAATATTAGAGATGCCTTTGTTAGCTGTTTTTGCTAGATGCTTTCGTTTTATTAGTCCATTTTGTATTTGTAAAAAAGTATTTTTTTTACTGTGTGTCATTTGCTCCTAAAAATCGTAATATATAAATCCAATATCTGTTTGAAGTACATTTATAAACGTAATAAAACTTAATGCGTCTTTTTGTTGATTTTACTTTAATATTAATAATATTTTTATTAATTTATTACTGTTTCAAAATGTAGGTTATATTTTTGTTTACATGTATGTTCCCTCCCTCCTTTAGATTCTGAGGTTATCATATACCTTTATTCATCTCTTTCTTACGCATTGTTTTTTATCATTAAATAAAAAGAGAGAGCAATATAAAAAGATGTCCGATTAAAATTTGACAACCTTACATAAGAGCGGATTTGGCTTGGCATAACACTCGGTTCTCTATGGTACCTGATTTCCTTCAATAGCAACAAAGAGAGGCGGTTACAAATTTAGGTAGGTACAAATTTTGTATCCGAAATATTTCCCCGCGCCAAGTTGACGCACCCCAATAATCCGTGCCCAATAAATCGCAGACAAATAATCCGTGCCCGGGCTTGAATTATTTGTCCGCGTATTATTTGTCTGCGTTTTATTGCCCTGAGAGAGCTTGACTCAGGCCAATAATTGGAGGACCAATAAATCGCAGACAAATAATTCGGGCCCGGGCTTGAATTATTTGTCCGCGCTTTATCGGTCCGCGCATTATTGGCTCCCACCTCGTCTCGCACTAGAAGTGGCAGAAATAAATGCTCGGGAAATAGGACCTTTGCTCCGTCCATTGTTATTTCGTCTGAGAAAATATAATTTGAAGACTTGGCTGGTGGCTCTTGCCCTTGCCTTTCCCACAAGGTTAGATAAATCATCAACAATTAAAACAAAAAATGTCAAAAATTAAATTGACAGTAATTTATTTTAAAAAAGTATCTGTCTCGGTCGCGTGAAGACGTGTATTCGGTTTAATAAAAAAATATCGCAATGAAGTAGGTAATATTAATCATTTTTCGGAAGAGAACTCTAATAAAATAAAAGCATTTAATTTTTGTAATTCCAATAATATTTTTATTTAGCATTGTGTAAAGTGTGTAAAAAATTGAAAGTCATAGCTAGTGAAACCTGTGAGTGGAACTGAAAGTTTGAATTTAGTTTACAATGGATGAAGCTAATATTACCCCCAATACTTCTAATCAAGAGTTATTGGGCAACGGTGACAATGAGTCTAATGATTCCGCGACAACATTGCTGCACAGTAAATCTGCAAGAAGACGAGATGAATTTAGAAATGTTACCCCTACAGAACACATGACTGTGGCAATACTCTGTTTCATCAACCTCATCAATTATATGGACAGATTTACCATAGCTGGTAAGTCCTATCTTTTTATAGTAGCACGCTTAAGTAATAAACACTTATTACATTGAAATCTTTATAAAAAGTGTTAATGTATTTTTTTTATAACAGCATACAATTAGAATTTAAGTTTTATCTAGTTTAAATAATTTTAATTTAGTAAATCCCGTCTCCGCAGACTAGGTTGCCCCTTTGGCATTGCATCCAGAGGTTGTGGGTTCGTTTCCCACTCAAGGCTAACACATTTGTATGTTTTTCTGTACATGGTCAGGGTGTATTATAAAGGGTAAATATATAACAAGCCTAGAGCTTAGTTTGTTATCAGAGCAATATAGGTAAATTGTCCTATTATTATAGTTGTATGAAGAATAGTTGGCTTACCCTCGAAATGTTAAACCTTGTATCATTTAAAGTCTTTGTATTATCTTGATTGTGAGGTCCTTGAAAATGTTTCTTTCTCACAGTTAGTTTTATAAGTAAAATCTAATAAATAATTATTTTTTATTTATATACCCACAAATAAATACCCATAAATATGAATACATTTGCCTGCCACAGTAGCCTTTTTAGGTTGTAGGTCTGATCCCACCCATAGAAAAAAATATTAGTATGTTTTTCTGTAAAGTTTGTTGTGGTCTACCCAGAAATTCTCATTTTAAAATCCCGAGCTAGAGGTATTTAAAAAGATTAAAATGCAAAATCGTTGTGTGAGTGTGAAAGAGATAGCCATCAGAGACATACTAAAAACTACAGTACACCGCATATTGACTGACTTTCTGCAAATGGTTCTCGTCTCTGCTCGACCCGTGCCAAGAGATCTGAATATTTTTATACAAAAACAGCGCAGAATGGACGTTGCTAATGCTTGATGCTTTCTGAAGCACGAAACAATTCCATGTTTATGAATTGCATCATAACATAGACATGGGTCTATGAGTATGACATGGAAACGACGAAGAGCAACAAGCATCCAAATGGGTCTTTTCAGGTGAGCCGAAACCAAAAAGACAGCGTTAAACCTAGTCAAAAATCAAGGCACTTTTTACTGTTTTCTTTGTGGGAAGAAAAATCATGTTTTTTTTCACCACGATAACACGAGCGATGGACCCGGTACACGTACGGTGAAGCCATGGTTTGCTAAGAACATTGTCTCTCTATGAACATCGCTCCGCAGACACCCTACTCACCAGATATGGCACCATGTGACTATTTCCTCTTTCCTAAACTTAAATTGCTCTTTGCGGAAAGCGTTTCAAGACCATAGAGGCGGTGAAAGAAAATACGACGAAGGCGCTGAAAGCCATCCCAATTACGGCGTATGATGTGTATCGAGGACTGGTTGAAGCCATGGCGTAAGTGGCCTCTAATGAAAGTTACTTTAAAGGATATAATAAATTTGATGATTAAAATTACCCCTTGTGTTTTATATTTATAAGGTAAAATATATAAATTGAAGCTATAAAATTTTATTGACAAATATTTCGCCTCTCTTTGGAGCGGCGTCATCAGTGACAGTGACTGAAGGTCTTTGTCATAAATTTTGAAAAAGTTATATGTTTTATCTATATATAATAACTCAAAGGTGACATAGTGATCTATCAACGCACAAACCACTGTACGTATCGGGCTGAAATTTGGCATGCAGGTAGATGTTATGACGTAGGCATCCGCTAAGAAAGGATTTTGATAAATTCTACCCCCAAGGGGATAAAATAGGGGATGAAAGTTTGTATGATAAAAAAATAACTATCCCACGCGGACGAAGTCGCGAGCACAGCTAATATAGTATATATAGTAAGTATGTAGTATATATAGTAATATTTTAGATTTGTTTAATCGCGATATCTTAGGTACGTCTTTTTTTACTATAACACCACAACTTTAAAGAGAATTATAAAAAAAAACATCGAGTGAGCCCATATTATTATAAAGAACTAGAACAACCAAAAAAATATTTTATAGGTATATCCACTGAACCCTTTAAACCGCTTCAGCTTACGTCCAACGTAGGTATTTATTAAGCTCTTACTGAATTATCGCCCACTGGGAATTTGTTGTTTAACAAAGTCCTACTGCGATCCCGGAGTCCTGCTGAGTAAAAGTTTCGAGTGCATCCTCTGGCGTAGGGTCGATGTCACGTAATCTTAGAACTAATCTACAATCTGATGTGTGTGCTCACGTGCGTGGGTTGCCTATGCATTCACTAATATACATGTATATTATAGTATTATTAGCTTTTTTCTTTTTATATTAGCACCTAAATACTTGTGAATGCATGATGAATGTTGTAGGATTTATTTAAAAAATGCAAGCGGATTACGCGAAACAACCTAGGGTCGAGTTAAGGATTACCTATACATTCGTAATCGCGAAGTCTGCGTTCTCAATACAAAATGAGCTTTCGCCCTTCCAGTAATAGGTAGGTACCTACTCGATTACGAGTAGGTACGTTTCTCGGAGAATTAAAATAATACTCCTGTTAGTCATTGTATTTATTTATCTTTCTGTTTGGGTTTTTATTATTTTTCTAAATCAGTAAAAAATCTTTTTTTGTATTACTTATAATATATATTTTTTACACACAACCATCAAATAATAATTGAACTTCGGTTAACAGCCAAGTTGTAATTTTGGAAGTACTTTTATATGGGCGTAGAGTCGAACATTTTACCTAATATATTTTATAAACACCAAGACCAAGGCAAATTGTACAAAAAAAACATTTTGCCTTGAGTGGGAACCGAACCCACGATACAACGCCAACGGCATAATCACTACACACAGGCGATATAGCTAACTTATTGAATACAATGTCATCCTTTAAATATGTAACGCGTGCCTACGTCGACTTTTATTCTCGCCTCAGAGTCTTATCAAATTAACATATACGTGGTCCGATATGCTCGTAGGTATTCGTGTTTAATTAAGGAGAGTAGCGCGTTGGTATTTTTACGATAACGCAATAATTTATAATCATTAAATTTAAATTGTTAAATTCGCATAGAACAGCATGACTAGTATTTTAACAGCTGCTTTACACATAATAAATTAATTACATAAATTTTAATAAGTTTTTTTTTTAAATATTTATAATTAAATTATATAACATGATGGCCGCCTCTTTGGCAGGGGTTTGCCGTTGAAGTAGGTTTAGCGGAGTAGGTTAAAAAGTGGGTTACCTGCGCCCCCTTTCTTCTAAAGATTAGAATCTAAACCAAAGTATTCACCCAATTATCACTTTTTCACCCATGGCTAGATTTCTCAATTATTTTTTTACTCTGATATGATGGTAGAAAGGGCATTCGGGCTCCCCGAGGACCTCTTGTTTGAACTTGACCAACTGTCTAAACAATACTATACAAAAATGAACCTTATAATTAAACAATTTAACTTATTTTTTCTATAACGACAGTAGTTATCAGTCATGCTATTTAAATCGTACGTGTAGTGGTTAATGTATCATATATATTTTTTCTGATTTCTAAAGTAAATCAAGTAAAATATTTATATAATTAAACTCCGCTATCAATTACTTATTGTGCTGCAAAGTCATTAACTTATTTTGCAGAAATACTTATTTTAATCTTATACTTCAATAGTAAGTACATTGTATGTACTGGGCTGTAGTACTTAGCACTATTTACTACAAGGTAAACATTTTAAAGGACTTGATAAATATCAGGCAACTTTAGGTAAATATTGTATAAAAACATTTACTTTATTGGACATAGGTGTACCTCATTTATATTGCACTTTGTTCTGTAGTAAAAAACCGTTTTTTTTTCTAGATGTGCCTACTGAAAGAAAAAAAAAATAGGGGATATCCCATTTTAGTTTTTCCAGTATTTTAGTTCTCTCTTGTTTCGGACTTCAATACTGATTAATAAAAAAGGCTTAGCGTTGTTTTGGTTTGAAATATTATTGAGTGTTGTGTTACAATTGGTAGGGTGAGCTGTTGATTTCCCTGGGGTGCTATCTGCAAATTGCATCCGTCGTCATATTCCCTTTAATCTGTAAAATCAACCAATGGCAGCTGCTAATAAAATTTTATAAGTTTCTTCATTTAATCAGGTGTTTAAATAACTTTTATCTGCACCTGTTCTGTTTAGTTATTCAACAATATTATTAGCTTAAAATTATAAGACAATTTAGTTTTGTTAGTTTAAAAAGGAAGATTTTACAAATTATAGAAACTAAGCGCGACATCATTATATGCATGAAGCTAAAAAACGCGCCCCGCGGCACGCGGACGGGCACGGTTTTTACCTTCATGATAATATGCAACTCCACTTATTGATTTTAGTCTTTTATTCTGTCTTATTAGTCTGTTATTTCGGAATATATAATATACTACAATAAAACTTGTTATTTATTATTGTCGAAATCTCCAGTTTTTTTCCGTGCAAATATCGGTATCGTTGCTTAATTGTAAAAAAAAAAAATATTTAACATATTTTTTTTTATCATTAAAAATCAAAACGCAAATTATTAGTATGAAAAAAAAATCTTCAAAGTTTCGATCTTTCAAGTATTACTTTATAATTCAAATAAGCATTTAAAATTTAATTTTTCTGTTTAAAATGTACATGACATTTTAAAATGGTTTCTGTCCGAGGTTTATGAGGGTTATGATAGGCTCCTCAGTATTGATTGTAACGATGTACCATTGATGTCTATTCCATTTAATATTTTTTAGCTTCGTCACTAATATAAGTACAATACTTTGGGTAGGGTGGGTGAGCATGACATGTGATGGGACGGTAAATATCGATATTTTATTTATTGTCCAGTCACGCTTTTTTAGTGACGAACGCCGTTTCCATTGTGTTCCGAATCTTTATTGCCTAAAATGTTACCACCGATTACACAATATTTAATATTCTTGACATTATTGCTTATTCTGTTACGGACATACCTACTAGACACCAAAATGAGACTTGATAGATTGATAATGATAGATTTTTTTGTAAAATAAAGTAGTGTACAAAGTTTTACTGAAAGATTATATAGATTTTACAAGAGCAGACATAACATTTAACTAATGATCCTACAAGCTTCTACAAGTCCGTCTGTTTGTCTTTAAGTATAGAACGATATTTCAAAAACAGTTTTATTGGAGGCAGAACGTTTACATTTGGAATAGTAGTAAACAATTTCCAGACGTGGAATAAATTATTCATAATAATAATAAATATATTGTTAATACCAAAAATAATATTTAAAAGCAATATATAAAAAATATAATGGACAACGATTAGCTGATCCCCATCAGGCGTCGAAATTATTACAGGGAAGGGTCACTGCGGGTGTTTGAACTTAATGGATTAATGAATAAAATATGTGACAGATCGGCTTTGTTGATTCTGTTCGCTTACAGAAAGAGTTTTTTTATACGTAAGGTTTTTTTCCTCACAACAAACACTTGTTTTTATTTCACAATTTTTATTAGTTTTATATTGAAGTGACCTTTAGGTAGTTAATTGTTTGTTAAATATTACAAAGGAGTATTGCGTGCGAAGCAATTGTAAGGTTGTGTTTTATATCCAATAAAATCTATGTGCATAACAAGTATAAATATAAAAATATAAAATAACATTTATTTTGACACACAATTTACAGTGGAAAATAATTAAATATTATATAAAGATTTCCACCTAAAAATGGACGTTTGTATCCCTGGTTCCCATGCTAGGTTTCCCTGTGTTACAGGAACCAGTAATAACCGCTCCTTAAAATTATAATTTTCAATAAATACAATATTGATACCTATTAGCCCTAAAATTATATAAGATAAAAATTTAAGAACCTAAAAAAATGTGTGTCTTGTAATTAAATATATAAATTTAGTGTTTTGCGTATTCGTGCTTGGTATAGTGTGTATAAAATATGTGTATGGGTGTGTGTATCTGTGTGTGATGCGTGCGTGTTGTGTGTGTGTCAGGAATTTATGCAAAATGTGAAGAATAAGGTTTAAAGAAAGAATTATACTGAGTCTATTTAGTAACTGTAAGGATACTTTCAGTAGCTTCATAATCAAATTCATTAAGCCAAATATCTAGGTGTTTTTTTAGTTGGTTACTATTTAAGTTTACAATATTAATGAAATTTTGAATTTTTGAGTACAGGAAAGCCAAAAAGATATTGCCTTTGTGCGAATGAAGTTTTAATTTTAGGATTGGAACATATATATTTATTTATTTAACACTTTATTTATTACAAAAGGGCGGACGTAATGCCTCTAGATTATATACGTCTATTTAATTTATTATATACGTCTATTTAATTTATTATATACGTTTATTTAATTTATTAGGTGTAACAGTTTAATGATAAGTGAAATATAAGTACTGACTAATACATCTATATACTTACTAATATTATAAAGAGGTAAAGTTTGTGAGTTTTTGAGGTTGTAGGGGGTAATCTCTGGAACTACTCAACCGATTTAGAAAATTTTTTAAGTGTTGGATTGCCCAATTTTCGGTGAAGGATTATAGGCTATATATATATAACATCACGCTACGACCAATAGGAGCGGAGCTAAGTAATAGATAATTTAATAAAATCACTCTTGAAATTACTATGAAATAGACAAATAATACAAAAATGGGAAAATGTAAAATCATTGTTATTACTTATAAAGTTTAAAACAATAATTCATGTATAACGTTTAGATACATTTAAAGGTTTTTGTTCCCTTTTTATTTCCATCATAAGCCCCGTGTATCGGGGGACTATAGGCTCAACTTTTTATAGGGATAAGGCTTAATTATTAAATTTGACGAACGAGCTCGGGCATATATCATGCGGTTTAAATGTGGATTTAAAGGATAAAAGGTTTTACCCTATTGTATTTAATGGTTTACGGAGCCGTCTCGCGCTTAATTTCAAGATATTATTTTATATATTTTTTGTGGATTTCTTTGTTTACTATTTCGTTTAATAGAGAACATACCTACCGAAGTTATGTTATAAAAAAACGTATAAAATAGTAAAATAGTTCCTATTTAAAAATGTAACCGATTTACCTTAACTCAAAATGTTTGAAAAACTTTTGTTTTTTAACTTCATAAATTCTAATATTTTATTGGTATTAAAACATTTTGGATAATTTCCGTCGGTCGTCTGGAATTTTCTAGCTATAAAGTATGGATCTAATTTCAATGTATATCCACATGAATTTCAAAAAAATATCAGAGGGTCTTTTATCTGTGGGTTAAGTACGGGTGGTCACCCAATATCAATAGTAATCTTTATTGTACCATGGATAGATAACTCCGGTACACAAATAGGGATACAACACAGTACAAATTACATTAAACCTTATCAACGATTTACGACATTCCAAGTCTACATTGATTAGAAAGCCTTTATGGTTAGAGAATTGTGGAATTTTATCAGTTAGAACGATAATACTTATGTTTTTCTTTTCTTTTATTTTCTTATTTTTTTAATAAAATAACATTAGGTTTTATCTATATTGATTTCGTTTTAGAAAATGCTTTTAAAATGGCTGTAACCATCATATGTCTATATTATTAATCCTCTTGTACCGTATTGCTTTCTTGTGTGTTATCTATAATGATTGAATGCACTCGAAAGTAATTATGTATTATTAGATAAATAAAGATGCTTTATAATTAATGTTATTGCTATTACTCATTTTGATTGTACCATTAGATCTCTGCTGGTTATTACACTGCCATATTGTTTTTTTTTATTGATAAAAATTATAAGCATTGATAGTTTTTTTTTAAATTATTTTACTTTAGTATTATATCTTATTAGTACTATAAATATATTTTTTATTAAGTACCATGTTTAGAACCCATAAAATTATTATGTATTATGTAAATATTGTAATTTTTCAAACACAATGCAGCGAATGCGAGACAAATAAATTAGATTCATGCTAATTTATCTGTTATTATGCACCCATCTCATTTGCTTAATTTAGTATTATTACTTATATTAGGGATTACTAACATACATATTTATAATCATAATTGTCTTTCACTTGAAATTCACTGGTTCAGTTTAGTATATTTTTTCTCGTTTTACATGGGACGTGTTTGCAATATATAATATTATTCATGGAGGCTTCACGCATATTTGTTATTTTTATTTCATGACTGTGTTTGTTGTTTGTTTGTGTTCATATTCATATCTGTGTTCGCATACGTTTTTGATTTGATTGCGGTTCATCTGCTGACTGGACTTACGCTTGTTAATTTATTATCCGCACGTGCGCATCTCTTTATACCTATACAATCATTCACAATCGTAACCAAAAATACCACACGAAAACTCTAAAACTTTATAGTCATCTTCTTTCAACTATCCAAAGAGGCGCACACAAAAATCTCCCTTTATTGGTACTACAGTTTTATAGCTCCTTAATACTTAAATATGAACTCCGGAAGCTATATATTGGGCTAGCTATAAAACCAAAACATAAATGTTTGACTTGCCGCCAAGATAAACTTATCAAACGTCAGATTCCGGAACCCTTATAAGATCCAAAATAGACTGCAACACGACTTTTCCGTGAAAGCTATATAACGATATTTTACGAGAAAGTATCGCTTATGTTATGACATGACATGTCCGCTATAATTACTTGTTCGGTATTCTAATTATGTTTTTCTGTAGGTCTAAATACTGTAACAATTTTTCTTAGTCATTAGGCGCCATAAAAATGTACCGTGCTTGCAATTAAAGCGGGGAAATTATAACAAAATGCGTGCTGCAAGCTACTCGCGCTTCTCTCGGGCTCTTCACATATTTAGAACGATAGGAATGTTAATGAAATCCATTTCACTGAAATAGAGTCGTTTCTTCGTTCACATTTAGAGACGAATGTGTTAAAAGCCCTACATTGTCTCCGTCTATATATATAATTATTGAGTACATTTACGTGTTTTTCCAATAATTTCTTTGATTACCACTTGTTGGAAAGTAAGTGCAAAATGATGTTTTAAATATTGACCTAAACCGGAAATCACATGCATGCATTATAATATTATTTCACAGAATTGTTTACGAAATGTTTGCAATGAAGTCATTATTACATTGCATTCAAGTTTCCAATTGCATAATTATGACAGTATGTTTGACTTAACGGTCCGATGTGAACCAAATTCTACTCGTACTATCTATAAGTTGTAATCAGAACATAATCGTTATATTATCGATAAGCAAACGTTTCGTATCAGCGTAGAATTATCGGTTATTTTATTTTACGTGCCATTAGTATTTTAAATCAATATTTTTTCTTACTTTATCTTACAAATATTTGACGATTAGTAGGATATATATTTTAACGTATATAATTTAGAACGTATATTGTTCTAAGCCTTAAATATGTGGTATTTATACCACAGTTCTCTAATATTAGCTTTGTAGATTGTAATTAGTCATTTTATAATTTCATCTAAACGATTGGGGTTTAATAAAGCGTTATACTTTGCGATCAATATTATTAATTATTACCTAGATATATAATTGCATATAGTTATTACTACATGTAATTTATGACTTTTTTTGTCGCCGAAGCAAGCTTTCATAACAGATTGCCAAAGAAAACTACTAACATCACTTGTAACATGTCTTGCAAGTAACACGTATTTCTATATTTACTTTAGTATCTTAAATAAGACCCGTTGTCATACATACATTATGATGACAGAAACAGTACTACTTATATTTTGGTCTGTTTTCAAAATGCACTGTTAGTCAAATGACACTAACCTGTTGCTCGGTTCTACCATTAAGTTAATTAGATGCTTTCATCTCGTATTTCATGTAGCCGACGTGTTAATAGCGGTTGTAAAATCAGTGCCTTTATTGTCTTTTTATGTATCTACACGACACACTCTTGTAAGTGCGGTTTGGACTGTAATAGATTTTCGATTTCATTCTGTTAAAAGTGGATAGGTATACAAGTTGTTGCTGTTTAATGATTGTAAGTAATTGTTTTCTCTCACAACTATAACTTCGTTCGGATAAGGCCCGGGAATTTCTTTCAAATTTCAATTGTCATCGAAAAATCTGTTTTTTTAAAGTTTTGTGTTAATTTTTACACAAATTCATATTTTTTCATTAAATTCCTTTACCAAAACTTCCTTTTATGACGATTTTTGTCTTGCCCCCTCTATATTTGTCAATACTTAATTATATTAGAAAGACTACGGCGCTGCATTTAGAACATTTTGAGTAGTAACTATTAGTTAATTACGAACTATAATGTCTTTAAATTGGTAAATATTGTTCACTATTGATAGAAGTCGAAAGGAAATGCGATCAACTTTGCCTTGTTCCTTTCATATTTTCATTAGTTCTCTGTACTACATCATTGTAGAGATTTGTTTGGGTACATTTTGTTTCTTCGTTTGGACATTTATAGATTTTCTAGTTATTTTAAAGTGTACACTTTCTGAGAAGCATCAGTTCTTTTAACTTTAGATATGTGTCGCCCCTGTCTGTCAACGGTCATTCAAGGTATTACGTTAGACACCTACTCATTTGCTCATTTATGACGTCGTAAAGACCCACTTGGCAGACGTGTCGGCTCCGCTATTTAGGCCATTTGATAAGGATTTTGTAATAACACTACGTTTCAGTAAGTTAGTAATCCTAGCTCGTAAAATAATACTAGATTAATTAATCTGTAGTTAGGAAATCTGTCTGCCATCTTTATTATTAGTTTTAAATGATTTTATATTTATTTTATAACCATTTTTTATAGCTTATCTATGGACTGATTCTGAATGGAGTATTACGAGTATAATATATGAGATTATAGATGAAAATGAAATGATTTTTTTTTATTTTCGTTAATAAATTGATTTATATATATTTGACAGCCTCCGTAGACTAGCGCCTTTGGCGTTGTATCCGGAGGTCGTGGGTACAATTCCCACCCATAGGAAAAAAAAAATAGTACGTTTTTCTGTACAGTTTGTCATGGTCTGGGTTTTTATAAAATATAATATATATTTGTTTCTGGTACACATAGTACAAGCTTAGTTTGTGACCAGAACAATATGTGGATATTGTCCTATATTAAATTATTAATTATTATATATATTGATGGGACCACCTCCTAAGATACTTGTGTTAGGTGGCCCCACTCTTGGTGTCCGATACAATTGTAGTATCCAATATTACATTAAATACATATAATATAATATTAGTAAGTCAAACTATAATGTTTCTCAAATGGTGTTGTTTATTTGAGGTGTGAGTTTCTAGTTTTGTAATTTGTCAACATAGGTGAGGGGGCTCACTCTTTTTACTGAAAAATATTGAAATAAATAATTACTGCATTTTGTTTAAGCTTTTTAATTAAAATTTAGGAAGGAAAAATATATAATAATTAATTAACACTTTATTACTAAGTAGTATGACGTATTATCGATTATTATTTTTCAAGATTTACTATCAATATTTATTCGTAAAGCATACGAATACTCATCGCGTGATCGATACAGGTGCCAATCGCTTTGCACCGATAGTGAGTGCAAAACATCACGGTACATGAGTAAGTACTATGGTATTATCAATGAGAATTGATAATAAAGTACCAGTTTTACTGAATTGTACATTAGAAAGAAATTGTAATGTTTGGCTGGAATTTATTAAAATTGTCCTAATAGAAAGAGGCGAATAACTGTGAAAAATTAAATTAAATCAGCAATGGTAATTTTGGATAATGCTTCAGATTTTTATGTTCCGTAAAAGATATTAATTTTTACTTTTTTAATTATTAAAATCGACTTTTAAAGCTATTAAAAGCTTTGGCAGAACGCATTCGTTGCGTCAGCGTTCTGCTACATGTAACTAATATATAAATACTTACTCAGTACACTTTCAAATAATTTGGAATATGTACGAAAATTAAGGTCTTCTTAAATGCGTTTCAGTAGTTTCTTGGACACTAGATAAAAACCACATGCCGTGCATGTAATTTTTTTATCTACATCTTAAGCAGGCCTACAAAGTCCATGAATGGGGTCGATCAATACATTGTTGTTTAACAATATTGGTCGCTTCCATTATGCCGGCTTAATGATGCGGTCAATGAATAGGCGGCGAAATGGACGTATTTACATTACGAGTCTATTTTATTATCCTCACTGCTTTATCGTCAAATCAATCGCCCGTTTCGTAACCGTACCCTGAAAAGAGACTACCCCCTTGACAAGAAATCGAAGGCCTCTATTACTTCGCTAGACCGACCCACAGAACTCGTTACCATCGCCTATACAGATGCAAAAACCTAAAAACCGGTGAACCAACAGACTACACATGTTTCGGTTTTAGTCTGTTGGTTCACTGGTATTCCGGTTTTTGCATCTGTAGGCGATGGTAACGAGTAAAACTATGGTACTATTATTAACTTATTTTTTAGTTTCTCGAATCTTTTTCACGTAAAAAA
Source organism: Monopis laevigella (assembly GCA_947458855.1). Classification (NCBI taxonomy): domain Eukaryota; kingdom Metazoa; phylum Arthropoda; class Insecta; order Lepidoptera; family Tineidae; genus Monopis; species Monopis laevigella. The sequence continues at coordinate 20,586,106 of OX381580.1, read as the reverse complement.
AGATGACGTGTGTTGTATTCTGGATGACGTCACAGTATACAAAAATGCGTTGCTATTTTGTTTAAAATATTGTCAGTTGATTGTAATATTTGTAAATATATCTCGCATATTTTCTTAAAGGTTTTGCAATAACTTAAATATTACTTTTATGAGTTTATAAACATAAAACCGACTAATGAGAGAGTAGAGGTTACAATAATAACGCGGGTCACGTTGCCGATGGGTTCTAGAGGAGAGAATGAATCGACGTTATTGGGTGGACCATTATTAAATGACGTCAATTTTAAACTAGAATAATCTAGGATCGAGGTCAACACAGATTTATTATAATAGTATATGTGTATATACTATACTCTACAATAGCTTGTGTTTTTTTTTGGTTATTCATTGTGGATTCATGAATGAACTCGAGTCGTTATTTGACTATTTAACTACACATATGTATAGGTACTACAAAATACTTTATAAATAAAAAATAAATATAAACAAATAACATCACGGGTGCCCGAGTCCGCCTAGACGGCCTTAGGGTACCTAGCGTAGGACTTTTAATCCCACCTCGTCGTAGCCGATGGTATGACTTTACACTGAACAAGTGGCTAACTCGTCGCGATGTTTGGATAGACTCAATAGCCCATCTATAAACAGTGTCACAAGTTGCTATAGTGAAACTATGACCGACAGTAGGCATATAGTAGTGTTGTTAAACAAATGCACATAACTTATTACATTAAAAACTTATTGGTACGCACCGGGGTTTGAACCAGGGGCCTAAAATACTCTAGCTAAAACGATTTTTTTTTATTTCAATCTGTTGCAAAAGGTTTTTGCTACCATTTAGCAATAAATACCCTGCAAGTTGATTATTAAACAATATTTTGTTTACACGGAAACCCCTCTCTCGGTGGGAGACTGGAAGCGTTATTAAACCTCCGGGGCGCTGCCATCAGCAGACTGAAAGCTGTTCACGAGTTGACGGAAATTGGAAAGTTCACCCTAATGTAACAAACCTGCAGGCGGTAAACTTCCCTGTCGTTTACACGCCTTTGCATTTGTTTGTGGTATTTATTACAACTTTTATATAACCTTTTTTGAAATGGGGTCGTACGTATTATAGTTATTAAATGTGTCATTAAATCTTGTCTCTAAATGTCTCTTTTTTTAAATTTCGTATATTAAGAAACTGTAGCATGGATAATAGTGACATGGATTTGAAAAATACCAATGCCTTCTTTTTCACGAAAAAATTGAGACCGCAAACTTCAGATGAAGAAAATTATTCCGTATTTTTCAGTTATAACTAAAAAAAGCAGATTAATAATATTTGTAACATTTGCTAGTCGCCCAACAAAACCTGTGACTTTTGCTAATTTCAACTAATTTAATTTTAGTTCTAGATATACATGAAACAAACAGACGCCCATGTTAAACATGGGTTCCTTTATTGATTATTTTGGGAACCCTAAAACAGGGGTGACATTTTTGTGGACATTCGTGATGAATAGTCTATCAGATAGTATTATCCACAAATTCTTTCCGGAAGATAATACAGGGTGACTTTAAAAGGGTGTACTTTGGGCTAATATGAGGTTCTGCTGATCAAATCGAACAACCTTTCCCATGGAACTAGTGTCGCAAATGAAAAAAAAAGCCTTCTCCTACAAACTAGTAATGTTAAAATGACCAATTTGTATGGGCAGCCCAAAAATTTTTTTTATTTGCGACGCTTTGTTCCATGGATAAAGTTGTTCTATTTGATCAGCAGAACCACATATTAGCCCAAAGTACATCATCTCAAATTCACCCTGTATATTACTTAATTCGTTTTAAAGTTAACGATGAGGGTAATTCCATAATAAGTAAAAACAAAAACTTGAGCATAGGTCATTTTACCTTGTTTTATAAATAACCATTTGTACCTTACTTGTAATTTATTAAAACAGTTTAGATAGTTAGGTATTGGTAAAAAGTTACCTATTTCAAAGTCAAAATTTCCAATGCCAACCAGAAAAACAAATATTAACAATTATTTCAAACAACATAGGTACCTACCTGTATTTAAACAATATGTTTAGACATGATAAATAAAGTTGTGGTTTATTATTATTTTTACCTTATATATGAAATATATATTAATATTTATTTACAAATATCCTTTAATTAGATAAAACAATAATAATTATATGATTCATGCATGTCTCTATATTGGCCATATTTTATAATGCTAAAAAGACATACTTCATCCATTGTATTTTTATAAACGTGCGTAATGTTGTCTAGGTCCGGGTGTTTTAAAAAATTAAGTTATAAGACTATACCTACTATGCTAATAAAGTAGTGGTAAGCGGTATGTAGAGTCCAAGAATGAAAACAATTGGAGCTGTTGTAACTTATGTTTTTCTAGCCATCTTACGATTATTTTTAAGGACTTCACGGTTCTTTAGACTTGTAAACACGCACACTGGCAAACGATTTCACTTTTTAATATTTAAATATATCTACATACAGGATAGGGTATTTTGCTTCATGCATTTCGAAATTTTATAATTTTAATTCCAATATCATACTTAAGTGAGTTTGTTAGAAACCTTAATTTTAGTTCTAATTTGAAACTTCCTAAACTGTATCTTTTTGGGATAGCATAAAATATATATTAGTTCCGACTGTATTCATTAGTTTAGAACGGCATCCTTCATTTTGGAATAGCTTACAGTATTTTATTTGTTTACCAAAATTTCTTATGTAGGTATTTGAAGAATGTAACATTCAATTTCGAGAAACACAATTTAATTATAATCAGCACATGCCCCTAGCAACTGAGTAAACTCAATTCAATCCTTATTGAAAACTTGAACAAATATTTGTAAACGTGAAACCCGCATAATCTTTTTGCATCGATGCCTGAAGAGCTACAGTTGCTGATTGGTCGAAGTGAATGGCGTGATGAAAAGGCCCGACCGCGCAACGGGCGTATTCGACGGGCGGTGTGACGATGGCATGACGTAGCCCTGTAACGTAACAAACAACTGCTAAGTTAAATATAACATGTTGTCTAATGCCAAGTCATAACCACCTCTACATTTTTATTGAATGATTTTCAGTTAGTCGTCCAAGGACTATAGTTTATTAGCAGGTCTAGAACCCTCATAAGCTATTTTAATGCTTTAATTTTCCAATGTTTCTTAAAATAGTACCTTGACTTTTATAAATGCTTCTTTATTATTAGAATACTAGCATTAATCTTCTATGCTATTATTATGTTAAATTTACCTTAGAATTTAGAAGCACCAGGTCATAAATCTACATTTGTTAATGGATCTAATGTTTCATATTAGGCCACGATATTATTGTTATCATTTAACGGTTACGCTAAGGCTTCTTCTTCAATATTTGTTTTGATAACTTTTCTTCACAATTATTATTTGGTTTCTTATCGTTTGTTTACATCCTTTACGCTATTATAAACACAATGAATCTAAAGTTCTTCACGCCTTACTCAAATAATACGATGTATTAAACCTGGTACTACACCTGCCTCAATTATGTGTGCTGCATAAAGCTAATTAACATAATTAATCATGCGGCTTATCCATATAGGTACCTATATTCTTCATTACATACTAAAAATCAAGTATTATTAAGCAAGTAATTAACAAGTTTCTGTTCAATGTTGTCTTAGGTTTTCTTTATGTAGATCGACTTTATCTTTTTAAATTAATCATCTTCAGCCTATCTGATGATGAAGGTCATGTGCCATTGTACTTTATTAGAGGACGTTCTATATGACACTTGTATTTGACTTCATGGCGTATTATAAATGTCATCAGCTGCTATTTTGGTTGGAGACAACAGGTGAATCCTACCAACGACGGACGGTGTGTTAGTTTATTATCATTGAGTTAAATAGTTCTCTTGGACATTCGAAATTGGTTAAGGATCTGGACATGTCTAATCAATTACCTTTATTCATTTATTCAAAAACAGACAAACACGATAATAGGTCGTGGGAATATTCGTATCAGCCGACCTCAAGAAGGTCAAGTAACTAGAAGTCAATAAACTTTTTTGAATACATTAAATCAAATATTTACCGAAATATTAATTTATAACTAAATTTGTTGATTATTAATTGATAAGGCATTTAAAAAGTGATGATGATCTCGATTAACTAAAATAGATTGGCTTATTTACCTTGATAGCAATGAAATCATCTGTACAGCTCATATAATGTAGCTAATAGATATATGGTTATTATTAGCAGAGACGTTCATTTAAAGATAAAGTCAACAAAGTTTTAGCATAGGCAAAGTCATAGCAAACATAGAAAATTTGCGAAGTCGAAATATTCCTAAAAGTTTGACGCAAATGACTAATCCACCTATCATCCGGTTCCTTTTAAACCGTCATACGTCTGGTGATCACACCACCTCGTTGTTTTTTGCTATCGTGACGTACACATCGCACCATACGATAATGTTGATAGAACGTGGGACGAAAACAAATGACATAGCAGAACATTCGATAAACTATTATACATGGAAAGTAGCTGCATGATGACCAGAATGACAAGTAAATTAACTGTATTTAAGTTCTCCTAATTATCTTGGATCACATAATATAACCGTCTATGAGACTGTACTGTTCTCACAAATATTACACCTCTTTAACCAGCCTTTAATTAAACTCTAATACAAACCTCAACATTACGCTCTGTAACTAATATGTAGATACGAAATGGGAATCGCTCGCTATGGATCACTTGTAATTTGAGGAATAAAAACTGTATTGAATAAAGAAGAGTTGTATTTGAGTGGAAACATAGAATTGGAAAAAGTAGAAACCATCATGTGTTCGAAAAGCTTATTATAGAAAAATATTGACCTAGGAAATAAATCTTCCATACAATATGATACCAGATAAATAATATAATTTATCTCATCATATTGTCTACTTTGTTATCTACCAATGTTTTCATAATGTTTACAAAGCTGATAAAACATAAAGCCGCTTATATTTCTATTGGTCTGTATACAGAAAACAAAAGTTCCATCGCAAACAATATACTACGTCCATAAAGGGATGATTTATAGAGGTGTCGCTGTCGACCCACTCGATGTAGCCCTCGGGAACACAATATCTAAATGCTTTTTTTTTGTATAGGTACACAGACTTTATTCTTTTTTTTCTGTTCCTACCCCCGATGTGTACTTTGACCCTCAAGTTATTGTATTTTTGTATTGAAAATACAAGTATTATTAGCAGTACTATTTTATATAATAAATGACAATGAATATCGCATGATTTGAGGCCTTGGATAAGAAGACTTGAGTCACTTTTGTTCATAGACGAAGCAAACAAAAAAGGACTTAGCCTCATACCATGGATTATATTGCCTTTAGATAAGCGTCGCGTCGTTTATAATATTCTCCTATTTTTAAAAGACGATGAAAAAGCTGATCTCGTTTTAGATTATGTAGGTTTAGTTTGGGATATGAAGTAATCGCTTGTTTACCACTGAGCTGTATCGCAATCGCATGATCCTTTTATTAGTCGCTTTGTTTGTTTTTAAATTTGGGTGAACATTAAAGACATCACCGACCACCTCCGCTCGAAGACGAAGTTTGGAATTTTAAAGATAAAAATAATCATGTCTCAAAAGGTTCCGGTAAAGTGATGCATTTAATGTAAAATGTGAGACTTCTCCCAAACTAGTTGAGCAGCTTTCGTGTCATTCGCCAATTCGTGTGTCGGACAATCACCTCTTTGCAAGGTCGCATTGCCTACCGACAGGCAGTTTTACTTTACATTTGGTATCTCAATTTAAAAAATTGCTTTCACTTTCTCAGCGGTGCTTTTTACCTTTTGTATTGTAGATATCAATCTATGATCGAAGTCTGGAATAAAGTAGCCAATGTTTATATAACTGTGTACTTTTACTTAGATTTTTAGTTAATGGATTCCAAATCTCCTGACCTTTTTATACTTATTATTCTGATGGAGGCGTAGGTATTGCCGGCAATTTCGTTTCGGTGTCACTGTTCGTTAACAATTGTCTTTTTTATTATATGATGTTAATTGATTTGCCGTTAATCAACCGTTACAGGTATTATTCTTAGAAAATGATTGCCTTCTTTGCAAATATTAATGGTATGATTTTCCTTCTAGGAGTTCTCGGAGATGTCCAGAAAGACTTCAACATCCGTGACGACCAGGCTGGTCTCTTGCAGACGGTGTTCGTTGTTGCCTACATGGTGTTTGCACCTATATTCGGGTACTTGGGGGATAGATACTCGAGGCGGTACATCATGGCTTTCGGAGTTGCACTCTGGAGTCTTACTACGATGCTTGGATCTTTTATGGTGGTAAGTTCAGTATTTTTTTACTTATAACTTACAACTAAGTTATAGTTATCTACCTATATGCTAGGCTCTCGAAAATATTCATCGTTTAGGCGTTTGTTCTAGGAATTATAATATGGGCCTAAAGTTCTTGTAGAAGTGTCTTTAAAATGAAATGCACGGAATATAATCCAGAAATTTTTGGTTCCATAGCCATTTTATTGAACTAATAGATTGTTCATATAATAATGCTCTATTTGAATTTCAAAAATTTTAAACCTAGCTCAAATTGGCTTACTCGACTATATTTGTTACAATTTTAATGAATATTTTATTACTTTCAGGATTACCACGCGTTTGCGTTCTTCCGTGGCCTGGTGGGTATCGGCGAGGCTTCATACTCCACCATAGCCCCTACTATTATCAGTGATCTATTTATCGGCAACCTCAGGTCCAAGATGCTGGCCATCTTCTACTTTGCTATTCCTGTTGGGAGGTAAGATTTAATTTTTTATTGAATCATTTTTACCCTTAAGTCTAGGTCGTCTTCTCTCTACCTCTCCATGCATGCTTATTTCTCGCACATAGTCAAAACTATTCTTTTTTACTATTCAACTTACAAAACTTAGTTACCCTTTTCGTCATACATATATTTTTTCGTTAATTTTACAATTTACTTCACTTCGTAAATTTAGTCTATGTCTTTCCTTCATCGTATAATATGAAACCCTTTAAAGGAAGTCTTACTATTTTATTTTGACCAATGTTAAAAAAATGTTTTCATTCTTAGACACACCGGAAAAAAAACCTAATAATTTCCTTATAAAATAAATGTATTTTCTCTCTCAATAATAATATATTAAATAATATTGTTTAGAACTTTACATTAAAAGTCTAAAGAATGTATTAGAATAAAATTATTGTATCATTCAACCCTATTATTTTAAAGAGTACTATGAATACATTAGTAAGAAGGTAGTATAAAGTGTCACGATAGAACCAGCCCACGTTCCATCCGAAAGGTTAACGAGATGCTAATTTTACTTGGTAATGTGTAACTGATAGTCGATACACTCTTTACTTGCTTTTAAAATCTATTTAAGTCTATTGAAGTATCCATTACAGAAGAACAAAAAAAAAACTTTTGTAAGGTTGTATTTCTCTGGTTGCTTTAAGACAGCGACGACTTTTTTATCTTTATAAATGCTATAGCGAATATCCTTAAATTATGTAGCTACATATACGATTAGAGTTGTTTTGTTTTTTTACTCCACATAGAGCAAATATGGTAAGAAATCAAGGTATGTTAAGTAAGGCAGTCTTGTTGCATACTACCTAAAACACATCTTGTTAGGTAAGGTATGTTTTCCAGCGCTTTAGTACCTACCATCGGAACTACTCTCGACCGGCAGAAGAACTTTATATTTGTTTAAGAAAGCTGTCAAAATGACTTAGTAGTTTTGACAGTAATCATAGGTGGTATGGAAAAGTTGCTTACAGTGTAAGTTACTACTAACTCATTTTCAATGTTTAAATGCTCTTTGAGTGTATTAATCATTTAATAAAAAACAATTTGTTATGATTATTTTCAGTGGTCTAGGCTACATAGTGGGTTCACTGACAGCGTCGGCTGCCGGTGACTGGCGCTGGGCTCTTCGAGTAACCCCCTTCCTAGGGGCTGCTGCGGTGGCCCTTATAGTATTGCTCATGAGTGATCCTGAACGAGGCGCAGCTGAAAGCAGCCATATGCGACCCACATCGTACAAAGAAGACATTAAGTCGCTGGTTAAAAAGTAAGCTTATTTATGATGTAAAGATGTATTGTCAGCCATTTTGCGGGTTTTTTTGGAACTTTAGTCTTCATAATGGAACAGCATGTATAACTGATAAATTTGACAAAGTCAATAATTTTAGTTTACAAAATATATAGTTATATGTATAGGTATATATATATATATATATATACACACAATAATGAGTCGCATTGAGTAGACAATTTTATTGTAATTTATATCTTAATCAATTTTTAGACCGTGACCGACTAATTGTGGTTAGATCAACCAGCACCTATGGCGTGGTCCTTAAGATAGTTATTATAACATAGTGGTTTTAATATTTTTTTAGAATATTTTATTAACTTTAAAAATATACTGCTATTATAATCAAAAATCATCATAGTCAATGTCAAATTAAAATTTTAATCCTATATAAAACTGTCGAATTTGGATGAAATAACGTATTTTTCACAGCTGTATTGGTCGCCAAGTTCCAGGACTGGTGTTAAATTTGATGTTGATTTGAGTTAAAAAAAATACATTATTAGCAAACAACATCAGGGTTGTAGTGCCTTAATACATGTCTCATTTAATAAGATAAGGAGTACAAATAAAATTGAGTATGTTTGTGGCAGTCGTTCGTTCATGCTGTCGACCCTGGCCTTCACGTGCGTATCGTTTGTGACGGGCGCGCTGGCCTGGTGGGGACCTCAGTACATCGCGCTGGGGCTCTCGCTGCAGGACGCCAACATCGGTGACGACAGGTATAATATGCATACAGACAGGCACACGAATGACTTGAAAGGGTTAATTGACTTTTATCGGCACTTTCTGTGTTAAAGTACGGTCGCTGAGCAAGAAGAATTTCGGCTATTGACCCGAAACTATATTTACATCTGTCGCTCGCAAACTAATTTATTATCGGGTCCGCAGTATTGTTCACAAGCGACATAGCGATGGCCCTACCTTGAGTTTATAAGGAACCACCAATAGGATCGCTTTATTTCTGAGAAATCTAATGTATTAAGTTTACGTTAACAAAATTCATGGTACCTAAAGGATCTGTAGCAAATATAAATTCTTTATTATCTCATGTTGTGGTTAGTAGTAAAAACATAGTTTACAATATGAATCCTGCTACTCATAGTACTGATAGTGTCGCGTCATTGTACGAAATTATTTCTGCTCCGCGACTGTAATTTATTTAGTGGCAATGGAACCTTTTTAGGGAAAAGTAGATGAAGTGTCGACCGCAGTATTTTTGCCAGCAGATCTGGAATGCGTTAAATAGACCCAAAATCTTGGAGAGCCTTATCATAAGTCCAGCGGCCTTATCAATATAATATTTTTTAACGCTTGTGTTAGATAAATATATTTATTGTGGGGCGTTGGTTTTATCTTCAATATATGTTTCTTTCTATTCAGTTAGAAGATGATGCCAGATCTCTGTAGATATGAGATAAAATTATAAACATATGGTTGCAAAAGATTCAATGAATGAAATAAAGACTTCAACTCAGCAGTGGACCGATTTTAATTTATATGAAATAATATAATATAGGTACCTATAAAAGCAACTTTCAATACAGACAAATATAATATTTTTTTCTTGAGTTTGACATACTACAGAATCTATACTAAAATATAAAACACAATCGTATACTTAGCGATATTTTACTATACACATAGCGTATGTATGAAATACGTTGCATACACCATAGCGTATGTATGAAATACCGCCACACTAACAATGCACTGTGTTATACTTCCTTGTATTGACTAACTACCTGCGACACAATCCGTCATAAACCATGGCGTAAAGCCTTCGCTAAGATTTTTTATTCGATTCAGTATTGCCAATACATGCACTTGTGATGTAGTATTTGTTTTTATCTTTATTAAAATATATATATGAAGATTAACTGCCAGTATTTTGTTTACGAACAGTTTCTAGAACGATAATTAAATAAATATATGTTTCAAACTAGCTAATACGGCAGATGATTGGTGAAAAATTTACATGACGTGACATTACACCAATCGTGGACCTTGTTAGCTTATTTCGATCATAAAACAATTTACCAACGTTACAGATACTATGGGGTTAGTCTCGTAATAAATAATATTATAATAAACATACTGCTTCGAATCAACAGGGTCTTATGCTACTACATCAAATATATATAACCAGCATATCAAACATAAAATTTGATATATTTCCTATACAAAATGTGTTAAATTTTGCCTTTGATATCTATCCAATTCATTTAGTAGAATAAGGCCTTAGGAAAGGAATGTAACACAAACAACAAAAACACTGTAAAATAAAATTATTGTAAGAACACCCAAGTATACAAGTGCACGCATTAATACGCAGCGTGTCGTACAAATTCGGCGTGGTGTCTATGGTGGCCGGAGCGGTGGGCGTCCCGCTAGGCGGGTGGCTGGCCGCCAGAGGCCGCCGACTGATCCCTGACGCCGACCCGGTACTCTGCGGGGTCGCTCTGTTGGTCTCCGCGCCGCTTATTTTCGGAGCCCTGGTCGCAGCGAGCTCGCAGCCTGTGCTAACATATCTACTTATCTTCCTGGGGGAAGTCACCCTCAACCTGACCTGGTCGATCGTCGCTGACATGCTGCTGGTGAGGATATCGACCGACGACGACCTGAATGTTCCAATGAGATTTTTCTTCCAATAGGCATGACGACAGCTTTTAAGTATATTTATGCGCGATATTTGTCTAGGGATGCTTCCGCTTTTTACTTACTCATTATCACAACATATATATGCATTATGATAACTATTGGTATTTTAAATATAAGTTTAGTTATAAGCTAATAAATATAATGAAAAAACTAATACAGATCACAGACATAACACGACACAACACAGATATTGATGATTAAACCACTTATAAAAATATTTAAGCAATGTTTAAGATATCCAGTGTTACTTATTACAAAAGTAGAAAGTGACAGAACACTATTTAGCTAAAACATTTCTTTAACATTTTAATAGGTTAATGTTGATATTTAACTGGTTGCGGAGGCAATGGTTGATGATATCAAGCTTGACAGTATGATACGGCCGTAGGGTTTCGCTGGCTTTTGGTGGCGTGACGATGGCCGCGGGGTTAATCGGCGTGCCCCTGGGGTCGTGGCTGGGCACCAGACTGCAGAGCAAGTTCCCCCGAGCGCACCCGGTGGTGTGCGGGGCGGGACTGCTCATCTCTGCCCCGCTCATGGCCGGCACATTGCTGTTGGCACACCAACAAGTCTTTGCCCAGTTCCTAGTCATGTTCTTTGCCCAAGTAGCGTTGAATTTGAACTGGGCTATCGTCGCTGATATGTCTATGGTAAGGACTGGTTGTACGGTACTGTACTTTTACTTGTTGTTTCTGCTGGTACACGGGTCTGCTGATGGTTCGCTGTCTATGGTGAAGTAACTTTCCTCGTAAGGTACGTGTTACAGTTAGAATGATGATATCAGCGGATAGTGTAATGGAGTTGCCAATAAGAAAAATGTGAGTTATGTCCAACTAGACTGCAAATAGAATTTCATGACGAATAATATATAGAATGCATATAGGGTCCAATTGCATTATTAAAATAATATTAGGTAAACTTGTATTTTTTTTTGTTTAATAAAAAAAAACTTAAGAGTAACTACTGAGAGGGTAAGCTTTATCAGTGGTAATAATTTTCAATATTATACTATTTAATTTGAACCACTTGATTAGCGTTTAGTTCCTTTAAATGGAGATTACCGGGGGGTCATAATAAATGTGTGGTTGCCAAAAAAAAGTTATATAAGTAAAATACATAAAACTATTAAACTTAATATAATACACAACTTTGGGCAATAAATAAAAATTAATCAATTTAAACTCTTTGATGTCTAACAATTTCTAAAGAATAAGATAAATAAAACTTACTAAATGAAACCGGTCAATAAAATTATTTATTATAGTTAATATATTCAACCCAAACTGCTGTACCATCTACCTCAATACGTAAACTTTCAAAAATCTGTAATACTGGACTGGTAAGTTTTTATTTTCTGGTCAATCAATAGGTAATGCTGCACATTTGATGGTAAATCCACGGTAAGTACAACGGAAGGCATATGAATGTAGAAGTTGCATACTCACCAGAAAGCTGTAGTATTTTTTAAACAATTCTAAACCTTATTTTGTTACTGTAAGGTTTATTTTCGTCTGATAAATTTTATTTTCATTTCTACCTTCTTTTGTTTTCTGTGGTGAGTAGAAATTTAATATACTTTGGTACAAAACGTTTGTGATTTATTTATAATAGGTATTTCTGAAGAGATAAATTGAAATTTGTAATGTGTTTGGTTGGTGATGGGTCTTGCATGCCTCATGTATTTGTCATTTCATGCGAATTCAGTCTCATAGCACGTTGAATGTTTATTTATTTTGCTAATATTTATCGTTTTGCCTAAATATTCGAAACAATCTAAAATCTCATTGGAATATTCATAAGTTTGGCAATGTGATATGTTTGGCTGTAATTCGCATGTTTTTTTTAAAGTGACATCTATTGGTCATTGCTCGAAGCACTAAGCAAATAGTTTTCAAGACAATTTAGACTAGAAGTAATGTATCATTTATCCCATAGATGGCGCTGTTTTGGCGCAAGATTTAAAATTTGCATACTCATTTTGTGATTTTAAGTGTTATCTACATACTTATCGCAAAAAATGATACATACTGTTACAAATATTTATATACCAAAATTGTATGTAGGTACTTGTGACATATGTAGTGTATTATTAAAAATAAATATATCTAATACTTAAAAAAAAAACATATATATTACAAAAATAGTATGTGTGAAGATAAAAACTGATTTATTATTATATAAATATAATTACATATTTCAAACCTAGAAAAAGTCATGGGCTTAGAAATAGTACCGAGACTGTTTTCGATTTCTTAGATTACGGTTCGCGTTTACCTACTCATTTAATATTCTTAGTTCCCTACCTTATCACTGGAGGCGCTTTACGGAGTCTTGGATATGGCCAATTCCTATAATCAATGGTAACGGCGAAAAGGCTCGATCGTCGTAAAGGTCGTGTCGTCTCGATCTTGACCTGTTATTTAAAAAAAAAAAAAACATCGCGGGTGTCTTACGGCGCTCGAGACCGTCAAGACGGCCTCAGGGTACCCAGGGTAGGGGTTTTTAATCGCACCTCGTCGTAGCCCATGGTATGAGTCTACACTGAACAAGTGGCTAGTTAGTCGCGATGTTTGGATAGACTCAATAATCCATCTATAAACATTTCACAAGTTTGTATTTGTCATTTTTATATAGGAATAATGATCCGTACCCGTAGTATGAGTTTTCTAACTATTACTTTGCGTTTGAGTTAACTAAAATTTGTATGGGAAATAGTTCAGCGCTCCAAGCGGAAATTTTTAGAACTGAAAATGCGAGCGTGTGATTGGTCAAAATGTTAACGCAGTATTATAGTTAACGCGAAAGTAAATGTTAAAAAAACTCTTTGCTACTGTGAGTTTACCGTAGGGCTACCGTACTTGTTTTCCGTTGATTAGAGGATTCGGCCATTAGTCGGAATGTAAATAAATTTAGCCATGAAAATAATGTAAATATAATTTATTAGCTATTTTATAGATATGAAATGTTTGATTATTTAAATGTTTTAATATTAACGATAGTATAATGTTTATAGTATGTGGTGATTCCTCCCCGGAGATCGACGGCGGAAGCGTTCCAGATATTAATATCGCACATGTTCGGAGATGCCGGCAGTCCCTACCTTATAGGAGTTGTAAGTATTATTTGTTTTCTTACTTATTTTAAAGTGAGGAACAATGACTGAGACCACAGCATTGCACCTTAGCCAAATTGGTTTTCATCTTTCCTCCGTGGTCGTTGCCCTCAATGTTGTATCCGGAGGTCGTGGGTTCGATTCCCATCCATGGGAAAAAAATACGTTTTTTGTCATTGTTTGAGTGTTTTTAAAATATAATATATATTAGAATCGTTTCTACTAGGTGTACTGGGTCTAAGCCTAGAGCTTAATTTGTGACAAGAGCAATATGTATAATGTCTTACAATTATTATTATCGTTGTTCTCGATACATATAGTACACTTATATATTATTCATATAAAATAGATATGTTCTATATATTTTATTAAGTTCATCATTATGTTTGTACTTCTTTCTATATAATAAAAATAAGTTGTTGTGCGTTAGTATCGATTAAACTGGAAAATGGTTCGACCGAATAGTTTTTTTTTATTAGTGGTATATATGGGTGGTTTAGAAAAAAAAACAAAACCTACTTAAGCAGCAAACCACGACCCAAGGAAACGGTGTCGAAACCTAATATATTTATACAATTAGTCACTCATTAATGTTCAAACCAAATTACTTAGTATCAGGTATCGGTAATAAAAGTATTTGTATATAGATATCGGAGTCGCTAAAGCGGTCGGTGCGCGCGGAGTGGTCGGAGCCGTCGCCGGCGCAGGCGCAGTTCCGCGCGCTGCAGTACGCGCTGTTCGTCACGTGCTTCGTGGAGGTGGCCGGCGGGATCCTGTTCCTGGTCACCGCCGCCTACATCGTGAAGGACAAGGCGGCCGCAGACAACGCTATACACGGTAAGAGGCCAGAAATACTGTTACAATTAAAAAAAAAACATTTGAATTTGTCATTTTTATACGATTGTTCGGTTTAACTCGTTCTCATTTCGCCGATGGTATTCAGAGGCAACACCTAACAAGTGGCGAGCTTGTTGCGGTGTTTATAATGAAATAGCCTCGTTGTATAAAGCGGTCACCCATCCCAGACCCGGCCTAGTTGTCATCTGCTTAACCTTGTTATCAGTTGCGCAGTGACTTAACCACTAGGTTGGGGCCGCTGATTCCTAAATTAATATTAAGTTTAGTAAGTAATGTAATGTATGTATAGGTATTGTGTGACATTGTTTCAGTGTCGACTAAGATAGTTTAGCATGGTGTGAGACATACAGACACCCAGCAATCCCCGGCACGCGACTCCGTCCGCCATGTAGGTATCCCGAGTATGGAGGACGTTACCTTGTTCTGAGATTATTTTTCTACTGGTTTATAAAAGTTTAATTCATTATGCTAAAAGCGATATAGAACATATACCTATTATTCATTTAGAAATAAATAAATATAAACTTACATTATACTAATATAGTAAAGCAACAAATCTAAGATTTACTGCGTAATTTAATAGTGAGATTTCTAAAAAAACCCAACACAGAATGATCAATAAATACAATGACCGACAAAAATATTATTTTAATTTTGCGACAAACAGTAATCGAGTATTACTGGAAGTGCAAAAGCTCTTTTTGTATGGAGAACGCAGACTTTGCGTTACCGAATTCAGTGTCCTTAAGTGCTCGACTAAAACTTGAACTAAAAATTTGTCTTGTAATTTGACAGAAGTGTGCTACAGAAGTGCCACTACTATAGGACTTGTGATGGTTCCAACTCTACTACCATTTTTGGAACTTTATTAAACGAGTACGGGTATTATAGTATACCATAAAAATGTATTCTATTTTTTCACGCCATACCAACCAGAGACTGTGAATTATTTTATTTTTCTGGCCTAAAACATACTGTCAACAAATATTGTGTGTTGCCAACAACAGTTTGGTTATACCAGGATAAAAAATAATCTGTTTTATAGTTTTTGTTTCAGTTGTACGATTTAATGGATAGTAGGACATAGCAAACCTTTCTTTATACTGTCTAATGATGTAAAGTTTTCCGTTATTTAATAAATAAATTAATTAATAATAATAATCGTAAAATAATTTTAACATGTTATTCTTCATAATTAAAAGGAAATTAATCTCAGAACGATGGTTGTAGCGGGCCGGGTATACTAATATTATATCACAGGGTTAATTAATACCATACAAGCACTAATTTATATAACTTATAACACGCGGAAAAAATAAAACAAGTGTCTTAGCGCACGTAAGGAACGGATGTCGCCTAAATTATACCATATATTTTAATTAAAATTATAAAATAAACTTACCTAATTTATAATCGTTTTTATACGCAATACAAAAATAGGCATATTATTATTTAATAAGTATATTATAATTTATTACAAGAAATGTGGGTTTTGCATAAAATCAAATTTTTGGGCATTTTTTTCATTATGTAAATATAACATAATATAGGCTGTATAAATGACACCTAATAACATATACTTCTCAACTACAATAAATCTATAATAACCCGCACGCCGAAAACACCGCTCTAATATAACAGCAAGTACTTTACTTAAGTTTTTTTTTCTTTTTCAGAAAACGAGCAAGCAACGGCTGAACCTTCGCATAGTAGTGCGCAAGACGTTAACAGCCCGGACTGAGACCACTAACTATAAAAACTAACTTATTTATTACCAACCATGATTAGACAAACCCACAGACTGAGTCAAATAATCAGCGATGAATATGTCATGCAGATCATTCATCATTTTGTCATTAAACCGTGATTAAGGGGTTTGCTAGTCATTTTAAATCATTACCTATGAATTTATTTATTATTGTCATTTTGATCAAAGTATTGATTTAGTTTTTTTTTTGTATTTGTATGTTAATGTGCTCCATTTTGTGTTATATTTAAATATTTATAATTAAATGAGGATCAGTTATATTTTGTAAAATTTGAGCCAAATAATAAAGCAAAAAATAATAGTGAAAAATAATAGTGAAAAACTTTGTAAATATTTTATCGCTATTTCACGCTGCAGGGAAATTAATTAATAAACGCGTTTTGCCAATTTTTTTTTTATAACTCTTTATATATTACACAATAATAAAAAAAAATATGGCTGACCCTCATTATAAAAGTAGATAAATAATTATTTATTATAGAGAATTTGTTAACATGACAAATAAGGCAGGAGGAATATAAGTGATGTACCAATCTATATTACCTTAGGAGTTACCACATTATTTTATAATATTTTTTAACTTTGCTTTGGTAATAATTATCCATAATAATATAATTACGGGAGATATTATTATGTTCCATAACAACTAAATAACAAAAATACAGATTATAATATAAAAAATGTGTGAAATATAATTTACACATTGTTAAAATAAGCAACCTTAACAGCATTGTTAATAAAAATTGAGCAATTTCAAGTCTAGACTGCACAGAAAATGTATTTAATTATATATTATTCCATCCTTTATTTCACACTCCCAGTGATTTTTTTTATTGCGCAAGAGGTTAGGGTCTTTAAAAAATATTGGTAGTTTATTATGCTTAAGCTGCTCTATTCAGAAACGTAGGTTTAGCCTAAACCTTTATAAATATATTTTGTCACCTTTGTTAGAGAGAACTTTGTCCATTTTCTGAATAGATGGTTTTTAATATTAATAATAATAAAAAATCTCATTAGAAATTGTTGATTATATAAATAATATGTTTTAACCTTGCCGCTATAACGTTTTTAAACGGATTTATGAATAATTAGCTGCAGTTTTCTCTCGAGGAAAGTCTCTCTTTCTTGATATGATATTTGGCGGAAAGAAACAGACGTTCCTCAAGTGAAAAACACGACTTAGAAAACCGAGGATATTCGTTTCCACAAAATACAATGTATTTGAGTTTTTGCTAATTTATGAGCATAAACAAATATAATGCCTGGTACAAATTGTGTACAACTGTTTAAGAGAAAGAATTAAGATCTAAAACGAAACGATATCGCGAGTATTAATAATATATGACCTATCATAGAACCCTAATGTACTAATGATTTTTTTCTGGTTAAAAGTACATATTTAAGTTAAAACAGATTTATTTTGGTACAACAAGGTGCTAATGTGGGTAAAAAATTGGATTTGGTGTGTTGGCGATTGTGTGCAATTAATGTTTAGATTCATCAATACATTTTTTTATAAAAAAAAAAATGGATTTGTACATGTCATTTATGTATGAACAAAATGAGTTAACAGAATGTAGCATAAAGCCTAAGTTGTATTGGTGAATTTTAACTAATACAATAAATATGTTACCGTTATCAAGTTTTATTCTAGATAGTTTAAAAAGCACGTTATATACATATAAATAAAGGATATATTAATAATTATATGATATAAGTCTTTGTGACTGGGTCCAGAAATGTCTATCAAATTCTTATAACTGTACATAATATTCTAAGAAAACTAATTCTATTTAAATCAATATATTATTTATGTTTTTCCATGAATTTTATACTTTTTTTGTGGAATATTTTAATTAATTTCATTACTTTTCTAAGGCCAAGTGATCAAAGGAGCATTTTTGTTAATAAAGCATTATATTTGGAATTATAAAATAATGTTACTTGATCATTTGCCTTGTATAGAGGTTGGGTGTAGATTGTACAAAAGATCAAATAAATTGCTAACCCATTGTAGAACCTTGTGTTACCAATTACACCTGTTAGTATTCAGTTTCTATGGCAGCGCCATTGTATGGTTTTCTTGGGTGAGACAGAGTTCTAGAGTGGATTAGCAATTATTGTACAATAGATTTCCTATTTTGCGATTCTTGTATAGAGTTATGTTCCTTTAAGAAGCGATGTGTATTATTTATTGGTATTGGATAAGTTCTCTTCGATTTACCAATAACTATAATTTATTTCAGTCTGTAAAAACGTGCAGGTAGTTAATTATAGTCAACCCAGAGAAAGGATTTAAATATTCATATTTTAATGTTTAACTTAAGTAATCTCGTTTAGATTAAATTTCTTCAGAAAACTATTATGGTGTGGATAATGTACTTGTGTTTTTAAAGTGTTTAGTTTTAATCAATATAAAGTGTTATTGGTAAAACGATAAGGACGGAGAACAATATCTATAGTTTGGGTGTTATAACTCTAAAGGCCAGTATTATAAGTTCACTCTCAAGTTTAACTTCATTATCAAGAGTACTTAAACACACAAAATTAAACTCTTGAAAGCGCTCTCAAACTTGGGTCTGTTCTATTAGTATGGCTCTAAATATATGAATGTCTCCTATTTGTAAAATATTGTAAAGATATTTTAGTTAAATAGAAGTGTGTACCAGTTATTTATAAGCGAAACTCGCTTGTTATACGAGAAAATAACAAATTTATGGTTGTGTAATCTAAAAATTATATTTAGTATAACAATTGTTTATTGTGATTCCGTTATTTTCTGGTATAACGGGAGGGGAGGTCGCTTGTCGCAGAGTACACAATATAAAGACTGAACTACTCGGATGTTATGATTGAATATACTTAAGTAGGTATTGTATAAAATTATAGTTGTAACAAAATAAAATAATTTATTTTAATTTTAATCTTTGTTTTTATTATCTATAAACTTTACAAAAATTAAAAAATAATGGCACATAAATTTACATTTCTATCAAATGATAGCGTCTAGCGATCACACTGGTAAAGAACCTAACTAGAGGGTTCTAATTAATTTTAACCAAAACTTTTTCAAAACAGTCATTTGTAATGTGCAACCCAGGCAAATTAAAAATGACACTGTAATAGGTTAAACAATTTGAGACAAAACACTTCTTAATCTTACGTTATTATAATATCAAAATTATCACAAATCAAAAGGCATCACCTCGGTGGGTACATTTGTCTGTATACTCTATATAGTAGGCGACATTGTCAAGTCAATTTGTACCTTAAAACTGCGTCTCCTGCGAATGTTTAGGTCAAAATATTTAACAATGAGAAAAGTCATTTGGTATATCTATAAATTAATCAATGTTCTTTTAAGGGCTCTGTATCTGTAGTCGACTTGACGTCCATATAAAAGCAATTCGTTGTGGGTAAAATATTATTAAAATTCTGCGACAAACAGTAATCGAGAATTACTGGAAGTGCGAAAGCTCATTTTGTATGGAGAACTAAACTTCGCGATTACGAATGCAGTGTCCTTAACGTTCTCATCGCAGTAAGTGAGTACTCATCGCCAATCAGATTTGCTCATTTTGACAGTTTTGGAAAATAAAGCAATCCCATTGGCTGTGAGTACAATGAGTACGTAAAAATAAACTCACATAGTGGCTCAGATCTTCATTGCAGGAGACACGGTTTACCATAAGGTGTAGTATGTGGTATCACACCGCCTACTGCACTAAGTTATAACAGTTGCTTATAAAAATATAACAATGACTTAAAATCTTCACTAAATATATAAATTGTGAACATTTCAATAATTACTATTAAAACAACACAACATAAAAATAAAAAAAATAATCATATTACACATTTAAAATTATTATAAATTCTTGATAATTAAAATTAAATTAAGTAAGTACAAATTGTAAGATCTTGAAATTAATCACAATTAGGCAGTTAGTTTTTGAACGAAAAAAAAACTTAATTTCGACCCGTAGCATAGAACCCAAGTGTGATAAAATAGCTTATATAGTACGTTAAAATTTCGTCTTGAAAACAATTGAATTTTCGCTGTCAAAAGTATTTTATGACAGTTATCTTGCTGTCATGCTAGAGGAGCTATTAAAACTATAACACAGCATTATCAAAATGAATCAGTGTAAATATTAACTTGTACAAAACATTATACAATTATGTCGGTAAATACTGGTCGACTACTAAACAATATTCTTTACTAACATTACTAAAACAACAATGAGGTAACTTTCATCACAGTCATAAAATGAAGCTGTTTTAAGATAAAACAAGTTTTATATAGTATTTATTATTTTAAAACAAAAGTTTTAACACTAATATAAATTAACATTAAAGTGAATAATTTCTCTGTTTCAACATGGGTACTTGTGTATTTTGTTTCAAATAATAATATTCAAAATTAAGTAAATAAAATTGCAAAAAAAAGGGAATGTCAAAATAGAATAAAATTGTCAAACTAAAACTACTTCCCACGATGCCTGCTCGTAGTAACTGTTCATTGGTCCACACCATCCACACTGTTCAAAGATCTGGTATCGTCATTCATTTCGTTGGCCCCAAACACAGTCTTGACCTTTTTCTTGGCCGGTTGGGGGTCATGGGTCATATCCTCACTGAGGGGTCGCTTGGCTCTGATTGTGGTGACTGGACGGTTTTCTATGTCGTTTTTGGGATTGTCCGACATGGCAGTGATAGTGAGGTCGGGGTTTAGTAATCTTTCCACTTTGATTACTATGTCCACATCCTGTGGAAGTAAAAAAATATATAAACAACATAATATATATTTTGTGATAGTTTTGTTTCGGATTGATTAGCAGAATACCAAATGTAACAAATTAAACGATAATGATAAGTAGGTATATTTAAAAATTACAGGCCCAATTTTTTTTTGCTAACTTAGAATATTTGAAACTACATTATCAGCCAGTAACATGGAATGTATTTAGTTTTCGATACGATTTATATTAATTTAAACGGGGAGAGAAAACGCGTTTTAAATAGAACCGTTCTTTGCCTTTATTTAGCGCTGCAATAAAAAAAAATATTTCAGGTTACTACTTTTTAGAATATTATCCTTAAAAGTGAATCTGCACCTGCACATGGAGTCCTGCCGTTCTTTGCCAATTACAAAGAAAAATACAAAGGTAAAAAATAAATAATTGATTGCACTAGGTTAGTATACCTGGTATTAATAGGTTTATAGTGATCGCTGTTCAAATTTTACCCTGCAAAGTTATAAAGAACATACCTACTTTTAGCCAAGGATATCATTAGTACTATTGTACTTTATACAACGAGGCTATTTCATCACAAACACCGCAACAAACTCGTCACTTGTTAGGTGTTGCCTCCGAATACTATCGACGAAATGAGGACGGGTTAATCCCTCCGCTGGGTACCCTGAGCCCGTTTAAACGGTTCTTGGGAGCCAAATAGGCACCCGTGATGGTATATAAACAGTCTGCCGTCTATCTAAATCTTGATCAAAAACAACGACAAGATCGAAGAGATAGAACCTTGACTCTGTAAGTCCCTATTCAGTCTTGTCTTAAAGGCATCCAGATTGTACCATGAAACTAAGAATAATATATGGAACCTTAAAAATCGTCTATAAGAAATGTCAAACGTGTTCGTTACCGCCATATTGTATTCTCACATCAACTAATAAACGCTCAATATATATATATATATATCATCACGGGTGCCTTACGGCGCCCGAGACCGCTTAGACGGCCCCAGGGTACCCAGCGGAGGGCTTTTAATCCCACCTATAGCCGATGGTATGAGTCTACACCGAACAAGTGGCTAGCTTGTCGCGATGTTTTGAATAGACTCAATAACCCATCTATAAACAGTTTCACAAGTTGGTATAGTGAAACCGGGACCGACAGCTTAACGTGCTCTCCGAGGCACTATAGTGGTGTTGTCAAACAAATGTACATAATTTTTTTAATTAAAAACTCATTGGTACACACCGGGATTCGAACCAGGGACCTAAGTGATTTGTTATAATAATTTGTGGTGGTCTCACATTTTGTTTTGAGTTTGTATGGTGGGAGGCCGGTTCCCTATTATATAATAATATATGTATGACATAACAAACATAATGTCTGGGTCAAAAACTAAGCCTTATAGGCTTGTACTATGTGTAACAGAAACAACAATATTAATACATATTAAACTTTATAAACACGCAGGCATAACAAACTAAAGAAAAACGTACTGGTTTTTGCCATGGGTGGGAATCGAAGCCACGACCACCTCCGGATACAATGCCAAAGACGCAACGACTAGTCTTCAGAGGCGGTCATATCAATAAATATAAATTATGGTATCGGTGTTTATAAAAATATAATGCAGTGGAAGTTGGTGCAAGAGGAATTCCAGCAAAGTCTTTGCACCGTCTATTGAAGGATCTTGGCCTTCTGAGAACAGCCGTCGGAACTTTTATGGAGCGTGTTTCCAGGATGGCGCTAACAGGATCATATAATATTTGGTTGAGTAGAGAGGGTAGTGAGCACAGTGCAGGTGAGAGTTCAAAAGGCCTTTAAACCTACTTCGCGGTCTCAAGTCCGGGAACGCTGAAGTTCATTCCCCTGCCTTTCAACTACGCGATGGACCCGGCACCCGCACGGTGAATCCATGGTTTGCTAAGAACATCTCTCTATTATTAACGTTGCTTCTGGCACATATATCTAAGCCTAGAGCTTAATTTATGTCCAGAGCAATATGTGTATTATTTTTATTTTATAAAGACAATCTAATTAGGATCGAATAACTAATATTTACACCCCCATGTTGTTTTTTTTTAACTGAATAACACTGAAAACAACGTTTAGACGCCGAGTTCGCGAATCCATATCCTGGCTTCTTAAAGTATAATACAATAGGATGAGCATACTTGTAGCCACGGATGCCTGAGTATCTCTAGCGGCGTGATCCGCATGGCGGGCTTGACGGTGAGCATGCGGCGCACCAGGTCGCGCGCGCGGGCGCCCACGCCGGCCCAGTGCGGGGCGGACTCGCGCCACCGGCCGGAGATGATCTGCCGCTCCAGGCACTCCTCACTGTAGTCCTGGGAGAAAGGCAGGTAGCCCGATAGACTGGAACCGACAACACATTATCTTATTGTGGAGGCAACTAAATATACACAAAAGTGAACAAAACTTTAACATCAGTATTCATAAAAGCTTATTTGTATCCTTGAAGAACACTTTTAGTTATATAGAAAGCCATTTTTTTTTTTAACATGAACTAAAAAAAATATTTTAAAAAGACATTCTGGCTTGTGGAGAATATAATAACGCAACGGAAGACTATGGACAATAAGTCTGCCTCTGTACATTTTTTGTTAATAAATATGTTTTTACAGTACTTACAGTGTTTACTATATACTAGTGGCTTATAGTAACTATAGATACCTATCAACCAATAAGACAAGTTTATTTTAAAATAAAGTGATCCTATTATTGTTTAGTGCATAACTATAATTACTAGCGACTATAGTAAACATAGCATAAACTCATGGTAGAACTCTATATATTGGGTATGTTTTAACATAAAATTAAATGTAAAATATTGGCAAACTGTTGTTAATTGTAAGCGTTCATATCGGTAGCTACATAAATAAATGGTCTTCTTCCTGACTCAACATACAAAGAGAATGAGCCCCAAGCTCCAGACGTCCACTTGTGGCCCGCACCGACGTCGTCCCCGAGCTAGCAGCACCTCGGGAGCCACGTACAGAAGTGTGCCGCACGTGGTCTTCATGCTGGCTTACCATACAAAGAGAATGACCCCCAAGCTCTAGACGTCCATTTGTGGCCCGTACCGACGTCGTCCCCGAGCTAGCAGCACCTCGGGAGCCACGTACAGAAGTGTGCCGCACATGGTCTTCATGCTGGCTTACCAAACAAGAGAATAACCCCCAAGCTCCAGACGTCCATTTGTGGCCCGTACCGACGTCGTCCCCGAGCTAGCAGCACCTCGGGAGCCTCGTACAGAAGTGTGCCGCACGTTGTCTTCATGCTGGCTTACCATACAAAGAGAATGACCCCCAAGCTCCAGACGTCCACTTGTGGCCCGTACCGACGTCGTCCCCGAGCTAGCAGCACCTAGGGAGCCACGTACAAAAGTGTGCCGCACGTGGTCTTCATGCTGACTTACCATACAAAGAGAATGACCCCCAAGCTCCAGACGTCCACTTGTGGCCCGTACCGACGTCGTCCCCGAGCTAGCAGCACCTCGGGGGCCACGTACAGAAGTGTCCCGCACGTGGTCTTCATGCTGGCCGCTCCTACAAACTTGCTCAGCCCAAAGTCAGTCAACTTTACGCGGGTCTCGTCGTCCTTACTCTCCAGTAGCACGTTCTCAGGCTGCGTTAGTAAAAACCATAAATGTTACAAAATAAAAATACTCGCCACTTTCACAACTTGCATTGAATTTAATATTTCTAAAAATATATCTTGATTGTATAAAAGGTGCAATGCTAAGCTAGTAATATGATTGTCTTTTTCTATAAAAATATCATTAGAACTGGCACAGAAGAAATAATAGTACAAGTACAGAAGCTCCACTCCGAAAGATCAATTAAATAAATAGCGACTCTTGCACCGACATAATAAAGCACAGTTCAGATCGCACAGCGCTAATGGCCTACATTTATATTCACCTAAAGTTGCCTCTCTTTCTATCGCGTCAATCTTTACTATTCTGACGACGTTAGGGTTGTCTTCTTTTAAAGAAACCTAGGTTAGGACTTAGTAGTAAGTATGTAGATATAAAACAATATTATTTTAGGATGTCTGCTGTCAGGTATTTTAACCTAAGAAGATACGGAAGCCATTAGGGTACACTACATTAGCTATAAAACTAAATATTGAATTGAGAAAATATTTAATTGTTTGTTTGTTCAGAATAAACTAATGAACTGATTTTTAAAAAAAATCCACCTTTTTATTATATTTTTAATCCCTGCTGATAATGTAGGTTTCTACATTATCAGCAGGGATTAAAAATATATTTTTTCACCGGATTTCCACGATAGGATTTAAAGTGAAAGGTATAGTTTCTGACCACCAGCAACCGAATGCGGCACAATAAGCTTTAGACCTCATTTTAGTTAATATTAAATATCGCGACGCGGCGCGTTAGTGAGTATCATGCAACCGTGCGACTCGGCCGGTTCGCGGCAGCCCTCAAAAACAAAACCCATCCATGGGTACGGCCGGGTACTTGTAGCTTCATACCTAAAGCGCGGAGTGATACACCCCTGGAACTGGTATACCACACATAATCACAATCAGTACCAAAAAACAACTACGAGGACACTCAAACAAGTGAGCAAAGATCCCCAAGCTATAGAACCCTGAGAGAACATCCGATGGCATAGTGCACAGATGTGGTATGTGCAAAAAAAATTAATTTGCAGGAGACATATTTAAAAGTTTGAACTTGCCTTACTGAAACTGTTATAAGATTATGGTCATGAATTCTATATACTTACTTTATATCTCATCAATTGGTCCAGCACTCGCCATATTCATACAAATATATATAATAAGCCATGTCTGGGCTTATGTAATTTTTATCAAAATATATAAGCACCCCATGTGTGCACTATAACATCAATGTGTGAAGTGGCTATGTTATAAACACGTGGAAAGACGTGCTAGAGGTCGTTATAAGTGCAATAACAGTCAATTCCTTTACAATAGAAGATATTTATTTAAATTGATATTTATTAAAATTATGAATGCTTTAACTCATTGATGATTATCAATAATCATATAAAATTTTACCTGACAGGCATCCCTGATAGCAAGAAACAAAAAAAAATTAATATTCTATAAAATCTGAAATGTAACAAATAAAGAATTTATATCATTTTAGATTTATAAAATTTATATTTAAGTATATTATATTAAATTTAAATAAAATTAAACGAATACAAAGAAAAGATACTAACTTTAAGGTCTCTGTGAGTGATGCCCTGAGAGTGAAGGTACATAACGGCTAGGACCATCTGTCTGAAGAAGAATTTGCTCTGAGCTTCTGACAGTTTGCCCTGATCAGATATCCTCTCAAACAACTCTCCACCTTCCATCAGCTCTAGTACAATGTACACAGCTGAATAGGATTCATAAACCTCTTCTGTTGAAACAATTAGTGGCTGCAAGAAAGTATTTAAATAATCAGCTTGTTAAATAAAGTAGGTAGGTGAAGTGTGGAAAAGAAATTATTTTGAATGTTGACCACAAACTATTTATCTGTTATTGGTGCAGTAATGTGGAAGATAAATTATTTTGAATGTTGATCACACACTATTTATCTGTTGTTGGTGCAGTAATAATGGAAGATAAATTATTTTGAATGTTGACCACACACTATTTATCTGTTATTGGTGCAGTAATGTGGAAGATAAATTATTTTGAATGTTGACCACAAACTATTTATCTGTTATTGGTGCAGTAATGTGGAAGAGAAATTATTTTGAATGTTGACCACAAACTATTTATCTGTTATTGGTGCAGTAATGTGGAAGAGAAATTATTTTGAATGTTGACCACAAACTATTTATCTGTTATTGGTGCAGTAATGTGGAAGATAAATTATTTTGAATGTTGACCACACACTATTTTTCTGTTATTGGTGCAGTAATGTGGAAGAAAAATTATTTTGAATGTTGATCACACACTATCTGTTGTTGGTGCAGTAATGTGGAAGATAAATTATTTTGAATGTTGACCATACACTATTTATCTGTTATTGCTGCAGTAATGTGGAAGATAAATTATTTTGAATGTCGACCACAAACTATTTATCTGTTAGTGGTGCAGTAATGTGTAAGAAAAATTATTTTGAATGTTGACCACAAACTATTTATCTGTTATTGGTGCAGTAATGTGGAAGAGAAATTATTTTGAATGTTGACCACACACTATTTATCTGTTATTGGTGCAGTAATGTGGAAGAGAAATTATTTTGAATGTTGACCACAAACTATTTATCTGTTATTGGTGCAGTAATGTGGAAGAGAAATTATTTTGAATGTTGATCACACACTATTTATCTGTTGTTGGTGCAGTAATGTGGAAGATAAATTATTTTGAATGTTGATCACAAACTATTTATCTGTTATTGGTGCAGTTATGTGGAAGATAAATTATTTTGAATGTTGATCACACACTATTTATCTGTTGTTGGTGCAGTAATATGGAAGATAAATTATTTTGAATGTTGACCACACACTATTTATCTGTTATTGGTGCAGTAATGTGGAAGATAAATTATTTTGAATGTTGATCACACACTATTTATCTGTTGTTGGTGCAGTAATGTGGAAGATAAATTATTTTGAATGTTGACCACACACTATTGATCTGTTATTGGTGCAGTAATGTGGAAGAGAAATTATTTTGAATGTTGACCACAAACTATTTATCTGTTATTGGTGCAGTAATGTGGAAGAGAAATTATTTTGAATGTTTACCACAAACTATTTATCTGTTATTGGTGCAGTAATGTGGAAGAGAAATTATTTTGAATGTTGACCACACACTATTTATCTGTTATTGGTGCAGTAATGTGGAAGAGAAATTATTTTGAATGTTGACCACAAACTATTTATCTGTTATTGGTGCAGTAATGTGGAAGAGAAATTATTTTGAATGTTGACCACACACTATATCTGTTATTGGTGCAGTAATGTGGAAGAGAAATTATTTTGAATGTTGACCACAAACTATTTATCTGTTATTGGTGCAGTAATGTGGAAGATAAATTATTTTGAATGTTGATCACACACTATTTATCTGTTGTTGGTGCAGTAATGTGGAAGATAAATTATTTTGAATGTTGATCACAAACTATTTATCTGTTATTGGTGCAGTTATGTGGAAGATAAATTATTTTGAATGTTGATCACACACTATTTATCTGTTGTTGGTGCAGTAATGTGGAAGATAAATTATTTTGAATGTTGACCACACACTATTTATCTGTTATTGGTGCAGTAATGTGGAAGATAAATTATTTTGAATGTTGATCACACACTATTTATCTGTTGTTGGTGCAGTAATGTGGAAGATAAATTATTTTGAATGTTGACCACACACTATTGATCTGTTATTGGTGCAGTAATGTGGAAGAGAAATTATTTTGAATGTTGACCACAAACTATTTATCTGTTATTGGTGCAGTAATGTGGAAGAGAAATTATTTTGAATGTTGACCACACACTATTTATCTGTTATTGGTGCAGTAATGTGGAAGAGAAATTATTTTGAATGTTGACCACAAACTATTTATCTGTTATTGGTGCAGTAATGTGGAAGAGAAATTATTTTGAATGTTGACCACACACTATTTATCTGTTATTGGTGCAGTAATGTGGAAGAGAAATTATTTTGAATGTTGACCACAAACTATTTATTTGTTATTGGTGCAGTAATGTGGAAGATAAATTATTTTGAATGTTGATCACACACTATTTATCTGTTGTTGGAGCAGTAATGTGGAAGATAATTTATTTTGAATGTTGACCACACACTATTGATCTGTTATTGGTGCAGTAATGTGGAAGATAAATTATTTTGAATGTTGACCACACACTATTTATCTGTTATTGCTGCAGTAATGTGGAAGATAAATTATTTTGAATGTCGACCACAAACTATTTATCTGTTAGTGGTGCAGTAATGTGGAAGAGAAATTATTTTGAATGTTGACCAAACACTATTTATCTGTTATTGGTGCAGTAATATGGAAGATAAATTATTTTGAATGTTGACCACACACTATTGATCTGTTATTAGTGCAGTAATGTGGAAGATAAATTATTTTAAATGTTGACCACACACTATTTATCTGTTATCGGTGCAGTAATGTGGAAGAGAAATTATTTTAAATATTGACTAAACACTATTTATCTGTTATTAGAGCAATACACAGGAGTTAATATGTTTTTACAGCAATAAGTATAAGGTGCACACTATTTATTTGTTTTATTGCAGTACCTTGTAGTACTTGCACACAACTGGAGACCATTTATTTTAAATACTACTAGAAGAGATTCAAGGAAATTAGTAGTGATCATACAAAAACATTTTCCAAATCTACACTTAATTTATAAACCATGATTAATATAATACACTTGTTACTCACATGTTTGAGTGATTTTAAAATATCTATTTCATTTTTGATTTTAACCGGGTCACACAACGTATTAACTGTACCATCTGTAAATTTAACTTTTTTTACAATCTTCATAGCATGCTTAGTGCATTTGACCTATAAAAACAAAATAATAGTATTAACTGGTTAGACATAAAACATACATATCTTTGCAACTCAAGAGTAAAAAAAAAGATGCCATCAGTACAAAAATTTGAGGTATTTTATATACCTACCCACCACAAATCTTGTTTTAGTCACTATGCTAAAGGAAAGTTAGTAATAGCATTTACATAAGTTTTAGATTTTTGTAAATTATCCCATGGATGTACAAATTATATAGAAAATATGCACTGTAATAGAGAATATGCATGTAACTCTAAAATATTTATATTTCTTACATACATTAAAACATGTGCCTTTTTTATCTAGAAACACATCGGAAAAAATAATTTTTATTTAAATTGGTCAATTATTTTCTAATTTCAAAAGAAAAATGTTTTATTTTTGCAAAAACGGAACGCGCTCCAAAGCGACGAGTGTTGACAATACTGATGTGATGACGTCACAGCAACCGAAACAAACACATTTTACAGTTGTAATATACTTCTAACCATAGAATAATAACGCATAGTAACCAGGTCCGCACACGATAAGTGAAGCAACTAAAACCAAGCCATAACGGCTTGGCACTGCGCGACCCGCGTCAGTCTCAAGGTCAAACTATCGCGCTAACAGCTCTCGCGATTTTTATTTGATTATGACGGTATGTGCAATCAATGGGTGTTACAATGCATCGGAAAAACAATATAAAATGTCTAATATAACATTCCACCTGTAAGTACTAAGATTATTTTATTATTAAGACGTTAAACATGAATTAAAACAAAATTTAAAAAAATATCTATGAAGAAATTATCAACAAACGCCATGATATATTAGTATTGCCAATATATTTTATTTCCTAAGTTGTTTTACTGATGCTTAACTGTTTTACTGTGTACTTAAAGAGCCAGTTTCCCACAGCACAGGGTAACCTATAGTGGGAACTGCGCAAACATAATTTTTGTAATATTTTATTAAATAAATACATTTGTATTTGATATTAAAAAATAAGCATATAAAGTTCAAATTTAAATTGCCTATAGAGGTAGATGTCTGATAAAACAATGTCACTACGCACTGGATACCATAGCAAACAAAAACATGTCATTACGCACTGGATACCATGGCAAACAAAAACAGGGTCACTCTCCAGTGGATAAAAGGACACTCGTTAAAAGTAACTCGCTTGGAAACGACGCAGCGGACGAACTGGCGAAAAGAGGCTCGGCTACAATTCCGGTGGGACCCGAACCGAATGTACCTATCTCTTTTAACCAGCAAGGAAGTTGGCTGCGGGATGACATCCACAACCATCATTGGTATTGGGCTAATTTACAAAACTGCAGACAGGCGAGAGAGGCGGTAAACAAACCAGGCCCGCGTCTAGCTCGAAACCTGCTCAATCTCAACAGAGGTAACCTGCGGATAGTGATGGGTACTCTAACCGGACACTTTCCATTAAACAAACACCTGACTCTTCTAGGTATCACCAACAGTCCTCTATATAGAGGATGCATGGAAACAGAAGAAACACCCACCCACGTGCTGCTTCATTGCACCGGGGTGACTTCGCAATGGGCGGAAATCCTCAGAACACCGGAGGTCGCTCCTCGAGGCCTGTAGGAGTCCAGGACTTCTTGCTGCCTTCTGGCTAGAGTAGCCGGCCGTTTACATCACGCAAAAAGGCCTAACCTCCTGGCCAATTGCGGAAAAGTGGACCCGCCATGAAGATGATGAGGTAGGTGTTTTTAAAAGACAATAGCAATCTTTTATTTTTTAATATCATCTCCTATATATGGAGATGACATTTCGTTTCCATTTGTTTGCATGGTAACGTTTTTCCGAAACATCTAATGCATACAGCCAGAAAAGGATTAACGATTATTTTTATTATTATATATTAAAACACACTTAATACACTTATTTTTATCTTCAAGACTAATTTTATTTGTTTGCACTAATCCATTGCATTGGTTGTCCCCAATTATAGACTTTACACAAGGAGATATACTTACCATCAGAAACACAAAAATATAAATTATTATGTTTTAGAAAAGGGTAAAAAAAATATTTTTGTAAATACAACTAAAATGAACAAGAAACATTTAAAAATATTAATTTGTTGATTTTTTTTTTGAGTGAAAACATTTTTGGTGTCTACGGCTCTACGTGACATCATACCTAAAAATAATAACATTTTTTTACTCTCTCTTTGTCGAAAACCGTTATTTTATTAGAAATATACAAAAAAAAATACAAACAGTAAATTAAATTAATGGTGTAAATGTTGTAATTTCCCTATTTTTAGGGAAATTGTTATTCAGGTAGTAACATTGTTTGTGCGCTTGTAAGCGTGACCTCGAGCGTAAATACTAGTGGCTTACGCACAGATAAATATTTTTATTGCCTCAAAATTTACAGTTTGTTTGTATGACGCTATCATTCTATGCATTATTATTCTAAGCTTCTAACCGTGCAAAAGAAGAGATAGAACCATTGTTTGTTTGTGTGCTGTGACGTCACAGCAATGGCGTGCGATGAGCCGTTTTCGTATACATTAAAGAATGACAAATGTTAATCCCTTTTTTTAAGGATAATCACATTTGTTTTGGAGTATTATATTTTTTTAGGGTTTAATAAAGTAAATACTAACAAATACAGCAATAAAAAAAATCATGCATATTCTCTATTAAAAGCTACATATAAAGGCTACTGTTTAAATTAAGTAGAAGCATATGTGTAATAACATATTCACACACAGCCTCCGTGGACTAGTGGTTGCGCCTTTGGCGTTGTATCCGGAGGTTGTGGGTTCGATTCCCACCCATGGCAAAAAAATATTAAGTAGTACGTTTTTTTCTGTACAGTTTGTCATGGTCTGGGTGTTTATAAAATATAATATGTATTATATTGTTGCTTCTGGTACACATAGTACAAGCCTAGAGCTTAGTTTGTGACCAGAGCAATAACTGTGTAATTTGTCCTACATATTATTCATATTAATAAATAATTTAAATAAATAAACATCTATTTAGAGTATAAATTTTACCTTGTCATAGACTAATTTTACAATTCCACAGGCACCTTGTCCTAGTGTCCTTGAAATATAGTATTTTCCCAATATTAATTTGGGCATACTATCCTGGTCATTTTTCATAAGGTCCTTAAATATAAAAACTGAAAATAAGAAACTTTATTAACACAAATATATAGGTAATATATAACAAAATAATTAGGTAACAATTGATTTATACAATTTGTACTATTAGTTATTATGACTGCATCAGTCAAGATTAATACAGAGTCTACTTGGAAACATTCTGATTTACAAGGCTAACCAAACTTCACAATGATATGGAAAAAAGGGACAAAACACATTTAGGCAGTTAAGCCAAAAATATTCTTATTGACCAAAATTGGCCATTATATTGTATCCAATCAAAAAAAAATGTTAAAAATATTATTTAAATTACTACATAGTATAAAGCTAGGTCGCCCATCTGTCATATAGCAATATCTGTCTGACGGAGCTTGCTAATCTCAATAAATAAAATTATTTAGTTTTTGCTTATCGAGAGACTATCAGTCTCTCCTATTTTTAGGGAAGGTTTATATGTCTAATTTATTTTCATATTATTATTTATTGTAAATATTAATAAGATTGTAACAATTTTTTAGCAAATGGTAAAATTTTAAATTTTATTTTTTGTTTATTCTGTTTAATAATGCAGACCATTTTGTAGAACTACATATTTCTACAAAATGGTCTGCAACACCGTATATAAAACTTTCATTAACCGTATATATAACTTTCAAACAAACATTATTTATATAAAAAATAAAATAGGTAAGGTAAGGTTTATGATTTTTTTTTTGAATGAATATCTAATAGTTTTATTTTTTCAGTTTGTTGTTTGGACAAAAATGTAAGTGAAAAATGTTTAAAAAAAATATTTTTATGATAATTATTTTCATTCATAAGAGCCCATTCACTGGCAAAATTATGAATAAGGGGAGAAGGCCATATAGTTAAAAGAAAAAAAAAAGAAGAGCCCATTCATAAATAGTAATTCTATTAGCAACCTGGGCTGAACTATTCTAAAAAATATATACATACTTTTGACTAGCGCATGAGTAACAGATATCTCATCATTATCGTCAAGCACTCTGCTGTTCCCTTTTCCAATTCTCTTCTCATTTACAAAAGTACCATTGTAAGACATATCAGTAATTATAGCTGGAGCTAAATGTTCACTAAAATAATAAATAGTAAGTGTAACTTAAAAATATTTATAATTTTATTGATATATGTACCTATATAATGAATTTTAATCAGTGACATTATTTACTTTTGCATTGATACTGGCTGTACCACATAGGTCTGGATTAAATTAGAACTTGAATACAAACCAACCTATTAGTTGCTAGCATAGATATAAAAAAAAACAATCAAAACAAATATAATTGTGACAAAATGACCTTAATTGGTCATGTTGATCAGAAGTTACATAATCAATAACAATAATATATAGGTCAATTCACATATAGTGATCTGGTCACAAACTAAGCTCTAGGCTTGTAACATGTGTACCAGATACAAAAATACTAATACATATTACATTTTATAAACACTACAACCAAGCAAACCACACAAAAAGAAAAACATACTGATATTGTTTTGCCATGAGTGGGAATCAAACCTACAACCACCAGATCCAACAACAACTACTAATACATGGAGGTGGACAATTATGTAAGTATATTCATTTATAATAAAAGATGTAAATTTAGTTGCTATCATAGTATTATAGTTCTTCACCTAGTGTCCCTTGTAATAGAAAAATGTTGTTTGCTTATATTAATAATTATATCCTCTCTAACAATATTTTTCTTCATAACAAATGTACAGTTTAGGGATCGACCTAAAGTAAATTCATTGTTAATTAAATCTGAAACAAAACATTTATTTATTTAAACACTTTATTGGACAGTAAACAAAAGTTATGTACAATGGCGAACTTAATGCCTTAGGCATTATCTATCAGCTAACCTTTAAGATTGTGTTCGAAGTCAGGTGCTTAATTTAAATTTTAATAAACTTATATAAACATAAAGATTAAAATCTACCTTCTATCAGAAAATTAAAATATCTGCAAACATTGTCTAAACAAAATCATTAAAAGTAAAGATGTGTATTTACCGAAATATTCTGTGTTTCCTTGAGAAGTTTTCCAACAATGTTTTCCCCCTAAAGAAACTTTTTTTGAATATAGCCTGCCCCAAATGGTGGGTATGGAGCTGGTATTTTGGCTCCAATCTATCTGTGAAGTTTGTGTTTGTGTAACTTGGGTTTGGGTTCCTTGGGTCTCGACAACGTCGTCTTCAGCCATTATGCTAATTTATTTAATACTATTTTAATTAATTAACAGCCGTAATTCGAAATTTTTATCACTGATTTTTATTTTGATTTTTTTTTTTTTTGTAATTTAATGGCCTCTTCGCATTGCGCGAAATTTTGCCAATGTCAAGTTGTGGGTAGATCACAGAGTTATTATAACTCTGTGGGGTAGATCATGAAACTAACCCGCGTTCCGAGAGCTTGCGCGGGCAGTTTTTGTGCTGACTTCAAAAACCAGCGCGACCGCCCGTTTCAACACAGCCATGTCATTTTTTTTAGCGATGCTAAAATGCAGCTCGGAAACGATCGGTGTGGATTTTTGATGTCACTTTTTGACAAGAAGCACTATTTTGAATTAAATAATTGAAATTAAAAATATCACTACCTTATCATTATAATAATAAATCAATATACGTGGTGGCCTAGTTGGTTAGACCTTGGACTTAAAAACGCTTAGATCCCTGGTTCGAATCCCGGTGTGTACCAATGAGTTTTTAATTAAAAAAAATATGTACATTTGTTTGACAACACCACTATAGTGCCTCGGAGAGCACGTTAAGCTGTCGGTCCCGGTTTCACTATACCAACTTGTGAAACTGTTTATAGATGGGTTATTGAGTCTATCCAAAACATCGCGATGAGCTAGCCACTTGTTCGGTGTAACCTCATACCATCGGCTACAACGAGGTGGGATTAAAACCCCTCCTGGGGCCGTCTAGGCGATCTCGGGCGCCGTAAGGCACCCGTGATGATATATATATATATAATAAATCAATCTTTTTTAATTAACTATTATTTAAATACAATAATTTTATAATATCACAATATTAATTTAATTAACAACCTCAAACTAAACATACCAAAGCTGAATTTAGTTACTGTACTTGAAATGCTAACATTTCCGCGCGGTGAATCGACCTTGGCTAAAAAAAACAGCGATCCGTGGCAGCGATGCTGAGGTCGGAACGCGGGTAATAAAATATGGAACCGCCATGTGCCTATAAAACGAAATGTCAAACGAGTTCCTTGCCGCCATATACTGTTCTCACTTTAACCAATCAACGCTCACGAATTGCTTGGTTTGACACTTATTTTTAGTTTGTATAGCGGCGGCCATATTCTGTTCTTAAAACTCATAGAGCAACGCGGCCACTGTACAGCCCGAAAGGGAGTAGCCATATGCATGATTTCCCCTCTGTTAAATCACAGGCACAAATGTGCCTGTGCCTTATCAAAATGTATGCGTTTTTTATCCAGAGAGTCTACTCCTCGAGAGACCGCGACTAAACAAGTTACCCTTTGCTTAAAAGGATGGTGTTACTTTTCATATGTAAGTAATATTATTTATAATTAATATTCTTCTATAAAGTAAACGGAGTTTTAAACAAAATTCACAAAAGTGTCTATTACAGTCTGTAATATAATCCAGCGACCGGCAGTTCTTCACATTCTCGTTCAAAAATTGGATCAGTCGACCAACAAATCCGATATTTGGCCGCCTTGCTTAAAATTAGTGTTTTTCGAAGGTTTTTCGTGTCGCATTAGCAATATGTCATATCGATAATTGAATTAGGTAACATGGAATAATTATAATACATAATACGGTTTGTTTTTCTTTAATGTCAAATTAGCTATACGATTATATTTTATTATGATTCCGAAAAAAAAAAATTCAATGACTGATTCTCTAACTGCAAAAATAAAACAAAGTATGTAATTCAAGTTCTGATT
Organism: Monopis laevigella; assembly: GCA_947458855.1. Taxonomy (NCBI): domain Eukaryota; kingdom Metazoa; phylum Arthropoda; class Insecta; order Lepidoptera; family Tineidae; genus Monopis; species Monopis laevigella. The sequence goes on along the minus strand of OX381580.1, from coordinate 20,549,121 downwards.
ATCACCGTACACGGTGATGAGATTGTGTTCGAAGTCAGGTGCTTAATTTAAATTTTAATAAACTTATATAAACATAAAGATTAAAATCTTCCTTCTATCAGAAAATTAAAATATCTGCAAACATTGTCTAAACCAAATCATTAAAAGTAAAGATGTGTATTTAAAAAGCGTCGATTGTAGTCCCGTGAAAAAACAGTGCTATTTGTTCAGAGGCTCCATTGTTTTGCGCATTGTAGAAACGTAACGTATTCATTTACGTATACGTAAGCAACAACCAATAGGGTCGTTTTATTCAATCCTGTTACCAAAATAAATCAATCCTATTGGTTGTAGTCCTAGGGCATTTTGACAAGCTTTTTAGAGGATTTTTTGTAATATCTATTACAAAATAGTAGGTTTTAAGTAAATTTCGATGGTTTCGGGGGAGGTCATAGCATAGAATTGTCACTTATAGAGCATTATTGGTGGTTAATTTTGATGTGAAGTTATTAAGTATCCTACTTATAATTTCTAATCGGTAACCCCTTGTATATAGGTCATATACAATATATAAAACTTGTATGGGCAGTATTTTTAGCAAAGGGCAAAGCTTGCATTGGTACGAGTAACATCCATTGGTTAGGTACCTATATGATCGAAGGTTATACATTAGTATGGATGTTAAGACAATTTGAGCTAGAATTTGAGTTAGGTGGGAGGAAGGTCCTAAATTTCGTTAGGCCGACCATTACCCGGGCCCCTCACATGCGCAAAAATATTGTACAAACCTTTTCCAAACGGGACGGAAAATAGGCGTATGATTTGTCAAGACACGTACACATAATATATTCCGAATATGCGTCCTACATTTGTGGGTTCGCGCATTGCGAATGTAAGTATGTGAGGATTCTGTCTGTATTCGTAATCGCATCATTTAACTGACATAGTGTGAGTGATCAATGTTGTTAAACACAATGTATTAATCGACCCCATTCATGTACTTTGTAGTTCTGCTTAACACCAGGTAGATACAAAGTTACATGTCGTGCTCAAATAATAAAAAATAGACCGCATTGAAAAATCTTACAATTCTATCTTCCTATCCAATCAGAAGCACCTCTAGGTATGTAAGTTGAAACACCAATTTAGAAGCAACGGGGTGCTTGTTTACTCAAAAATTATCATTAGTAGTAATTCAGACAGAGTTACATATCTATACTAACAAGCTTTTTAGTATAGATGTATCACTAAATAATAATATTAAATATCCAACAACAAAATATTCCTAGAAAGCATATTTAACAGGAGTCTTGCACTTAACAGATTTTGTAAGTGTAGCGCGAATGTTCGCGCAATAGGTCCTGGCATGGGTCCCGTACTAAATAATAAAAATAAAATATATACGGGTACCTTACGTCATTCGAGACCTACTAGATGGCCTCTGGGTACCCAGTGGAGGGGTTTTTAATTCCATCTCGTCATAGCCGATGGTATAATTCTACACCGCACAAGTGGCTAGCTAATCAACAACAAATAATAATTCTGCATTAATAAAATGTAAATTAAGCATTGCAACAAATGATCCTAAAACATTATTATATAAAAAAATAGACCAGTTGGGAGATTCTTGCGCTTTCGACATGTATGTCGGCTCTGAATATTCGAATGAAAATAAAGAGTTTTCAATGGATATCTAGTATTTTTTCACTCAAATATTTCGAAGCGACGCGTAAGTCGTAAACGACAGAACTAGGCCTCATTCTCGTATATACCTACATTTTTTTTATACGACAATGTCTATATATGATCTAAATAACTTTTGTTTGCGGAATCTTAATTTTGGCGAGCGGTGCACTGTAGGTAGTGTTTGACGTGTGTTTGTTTTAAAACCGTTTTGGTTTTAAAAGCATTATAACGTAATTAATTATATTTAATAATTTAGTAATATAATTATATTTAATAATTTATTAACTCGCCGTCTTTGACAGTGAGTTAATAATAAATTATTAAATGTAATTAGGTACTGTGAATATGCTTACTTATTTATTTTGTGGGCGTAAATATTTTGTTCTGATACATCATATACGTTTCCTATGGGATATCTTTGGTAATATAACATAAACTATATATACCACATTGGTTAAAAATAAAGCAAATTTAATACATATAAAAAGTTTTTTATCTTTACTTATCATACAAATAAAAAAAAAATGCATTCAACAAATGTTTCTAAATTATATTGTAAAAGAATCGTGGAGCCCGTAATAATCATATTTGGTTCGGTTAGATACTTATAACAGGTTTTACAGGAGTATATAGTTTTAGATAATCATATTAAAAACTTGTTATAAATGTAAGTCGTAGTCAACCAGAGTGCGATAAGGGTGAAAACAATCCTATTAAATGGGCCCTTTTCAGGCTAGTAAGCAACTACAAGTTCGTTATAAGTGTGGTAAAATAGTTGTATTATAATAATAATAAAACCGCATTTTGCTAGTTGGGTAGTTTGCTTGTTTGTTTAAATTCGCTAATCTTTGAAACTAGCAGTCAGGGGTACGATTTTTGAATGTCAGTAATGAGTTTGATGTCACCAGTGAGAAATATATCACCGATGACTAGGAAATAACGATTTATCAAAAGTCGTATTTTTAAAATGGGCGGCACTGAAAATTTCGGGAATCAAGGAAGTGACACAACATTACTATTTAAAAATATATTTATTGCTTTTCGAAGTATTCTCCGCGAAATTTGACACATTTTTCCATACGATGGAACCAATGATTGAAGCAATGGTTGCTTCATTTAGTTGCTTCCATTCGGAAGTTGGGGTCTCCAAAATGGCCGTTTTGTAGGCGTCCACAGCTTCTTCAGGTGATGAAAATCTCTGACCACGCAATTTATTCTTTATTTTAGGGAAAGTATAGAAATCATTAGGGCTTAGGTCGGGGCTGTACGGCGGATGGTCTAATAATTTTATGTTTTCTTGCTCCAAAAACTCTTTTGTTCTGTGCGCGGTGTGAGAACTCGCATTGTCGTGATGGCGGGATGATGCGGCGATTGCAGTTCTCTTTACGGAGTTCAGAAACGATCTGTGGCAAACAAATGCTAGCATACCATTCTGCATTAACCGTTCTTTGTCCCTCAAGAGGAATAGTCGCAACATGGCCGGTTTTGGAGACAAACGTGGCCACCATTTTTTTTGCAACACTCCGTGAATGCATATTTTTTGTTGGCTTTAACTCATTTTCGAACACCCAAACTTGTGACTGATTTTTTGTTTCGGGTTCGTACGCGTATATCCAGGATTCGTCACCTGATACGATGTTGTATACAGCATTTGAGGATCCTGCGTGGAATCTTTCGAGAGTTCTGATGCACCAAGTAACGCGAGCCGCTTTTTGCTCTTCACAGAGCGAATGCGGCATCCATCGGGAAAACAACTTTTTTACACCTAATTGTTCATGCAAGATTATTTGTATATGACTCATGCCAATGTCTAAAGTTGCCTGAATTTCGCGGTATGTCACATGTCGATCTTCCACAATCAGCTTACGCACAGCATCAACGTTTTCTTGGGTGACTGCAGTTTTTGGACGACCTTGACGGGAATCATCACTGAGCTTGACACGTCCACGTTGAAATTCAGCAAACCAGCGATAAATTGTGGTTTTGGATGGGGCTTCATCACCAAATACAGAAAGCATCCGATCAACACACTGTTTTTGTGTTAAACCACTTCGAAAGTCATAATAAATCATCGCTCTTGAATTTTCTCGAGTCAATTCCATTTTCTCAACGACTAAACAAGTTTGACAAGTCCTTGTGACAAGACCAAGAATCTTTTTTTAAATAAATAAATGGTATTCGATTTTTAAAACCAAGAAGTTTTCAATTAAAAAGATTTTAATATGATAGGAACAGTGGAAATATTCCATTCCCGATATTTTCAGTACCGACATGTGAGTTACTAACTTACAAATAATTTCTCATTCACAGCGCTACTTGCGTTTCGTGATATCTTATAATAATTGACATATAGGCATGCTAAAACATAAAAACTCAACGGTGAAACGGAACTTAACAACATTATCTGTGATGATTATTATCTGTCATCGGTGACTTTATTTACGAGTTGTAGGAGCGGTAGGCACAGATTATATAGGCGGTAGCCAGTGGGCGGTAGGAGCCACTCGTATTCATATCATAGGTATAATATTTTAGTCACCCGATGAGATTAAAAAATACGAACCTTATCTTATCTTATCTTATTGGTTTTTGGGGTTGACATCAGTCAAAAACACTTCGACCCTTTGGGATCTTTTGTGTGTTCCCCATTCCTATTATCCACACACCTCAGTATCGTCCCCAAATATGTTGTTGACATATTTAAGGACATCACTAAGGTCGATTAGCCTCTAGCTTTCTGGATGACTTTTTTGACATTTCAGTGATATTTAGTCATACGCTGATATTCAAAAATCGTAACCCAGATTATTAAATTAAAGTCTCAATTACATTTGATAGCCCAATTCTTGAGGAAGGTTATAGGTATTTAACATGGACGTAGCCAGGGTTTAAGCTTTGTTAAATTTCGGGTTAAAAAATAAAAACGCTATCGTCGTCACAATGTTATTATATATGTATAGTAACGCCTTATGTCTCTTAAATTAATGGGGTGTTTCATCATGATGTTTTTCATCCTCCAACACCGCCCCCTGCCTACTCCCCATGCCAAATTTATCTAACTTCATAGATTTCTTGGGTTGAACCCCCCCCCCCCCCCATTACGCCCGTGGTATTTAACATCACGCTATGACCTTTAGGAGCCGAGCGAAAAATTGAAAACGGGACAGTGGGGCACAGCTAGTGTATAATATAGATATATGTACACTAATGTACATAGTGTTGCCAGATTTTTTTAAGATTGTGGGACAAAAAAATACGGGATTTCAGATTTCACATCGTAATATTTAACATATTTAAGTAAAAAATAATACCTACATCTATTATAATATTAAAAATTATAATTGTTAATTTTTATATGATATATCCAACAAAAAGTTACTGATCGTTTTAAATTATGAATTATGAAATCGAGCACGGTTGACATAGGGAACAAACACAGTCCTTTTAAAATTACGCCCGAAATACGGGACGTCTAGTACAGACGGAAGTTTTAGTAGGGGTCCATTGCTCTCAAATAAAATAGTGTATCACTGTCATTCTTCAATTCGCGAGTTTTTGCGTGTCCGAGTCGCCAAACCCAACATAGAAGCAAAAATTACAAAGTACAAATAATTTGTATGTTAGTTTGCACTCATACCTAGGTGTACACAAAAGTTCAGAAGCAGTTCAAAGTCAAAGTCAAAATCATTTATTTCATGTAAATCTTTACAGATATTTATGAATAGTCAAAAAAAAAAAAAGTTTAACAAGTTTTTAGTTATATCAGACTAAAATATTTTTTTGATTGCCTGTTCTCCAATTACTTTTGATTATAAAAATGCTTCTCATTTTTACTAGGATATAATTAAATTTGTTTTGATCAGCATTTTAAAGGATAAAATACATGTGCAATGACGTAGTAAAATTCCAGCTCTGTATGAAGAACACTCTGTATGAAGATATCATTAATTGTTCTAATGTCCGACTTAACTTAATAATTACCGTAACGATTTCTTATTTTGGGTGTACAATACTAGATAAAAGTAGTAGAGTCACAAAAGATATATTAGTCGTTAGCCCTCAGTTCTCCCGTAGTTATCGAGCAGGTCGATATCTCTTACGTTTAGGGTCTGACCAATCGTAAACCAAGCCTACAGAAATTGGGTACTTAAATTGGGTACTGCATAACACCTAAGTACCCAATTTCTGTAGGCTTGGTTTACGACTTCTCTAATTACCGTCTGTTAATTTTTGAGCTCAATAGCATTTTAAGCGTAAATATAGTATATTCAAGCAAATAAAGAACCTTAGCCTTTAATAGTTAAGTACATTAAGCAAGTATTAAAAAAATCTGACGCCTTTCGAAATATTCAAGAAAATGTACTGTTTTCTAATTACCACGTACCTACTAATTTTCATATTTTTCTAATTACCGTTATATTACATCATTGAATTTTAATTTGGAATTATTTATTTATTTGTTTAAGTCTTTATTGCATAAAGGCAAAAATCCAGTATCGTTAAACACATTGTTATTTGAATACATTACTCATAACAACTTTGGGCCTTAGGTGTAATTTTTTGAGTAGATAATCAGAAAACACAGTTAAAAAGATACGACATGGTGTTAAAAGGTAAAAACGTTATTTAGCAGACACATTACAGAATCTTCACAATAAATTTGTTCAGATACATCCATATGAAATCAGCTACTCAATGTTTTGCAAGATAGGACCATTTTGGATCCATTTCGGACTCAAGAGCAAGTGAAACTTATTTAGATTAAAAACTTTTTGGCTTAAATTATATATATATACTTAATATAATAATATAAAATTAAGTTGTCAATGTGGTAGTTTTTTTAGGGTATTCTTATTATATGAAAAAAACACATTTAGGCGTTCATTCATAGGTGCATGTTCATATTATGGTACAACTATACTTATTATATTATGTTACTTTTATGCAAGTAAATTTTTCATAACACAATAAATATAACAAACAAATAAGAAGTAATAGGTAACCAACCATAGGCGTAGCTAGAGGGGGAGGTTTAGGGGGTTCAAACCCGCCCGAAATGTTTGGAAATAGATAAATTTGTATGGGGAAGTAGACATGGGCCGGCGAATGTTTAGTGTTTGTAGGTTGAAACCCTGCCACAGTCATCAAAATATCACCTGATATGCGTTTTTTTTGTTCAATAAAAAAATCAGTACCAAAAAACATATAAAATTTAAGAGGCTTAATTAAACCCGCCCGATATCAAATCCTGGCTACGCCCATGTTACCAACACACTCTTTGATAAACATGCAAACCATGCATGTTCATCTTATGGTGAAACTACGTTAGGTTCTGTTGTAAGCATAAATCATTGTACTATTAATTCTTCTGTGTTCTAAGTAAGATATGATTTTGAGAAGAGTTTCGTTAAATTATTATTTTTATTATAATATAGAATACATGTATACACATTTTTGGCCTTAACCATAAAAACTTATTGAGTGCTTGAGGAACACTTATGTCCGGATTAATAGTTGTTGCTAAGCAATTGCTAATGCTTAGTCAGTGATTCGGACTGTCACACTGCGTATGAAAAACAAACCTTTGACAGTTCTAAGCAATGGCTCAGGCTAAGCAACAACTATTAATCCGAACAGATATTAAAGAATCTCTGATTAAATCTCTAAGTAACATTTATTAGTAAGTAGCTTTTAGCATCAAGTTAGCAATTTGTTCGACTTACACTTTTTAGTAAAAAGTTCTATTATCTATGAGTTATAAATGCATGTTTTGCATCGACTGTTAATTTTTTTTTGTGGTAGTGTACTGTAGGTACGTGGTAAGTGGTAGGTACTTAGTTGGTATATAGTAAGGTAAATTTATTTACTAGGTACATATTTCGAACAGTAATAATTAGTAGATGAATTTTCTTATTTTAAAATGATTTTTTGATCTTTTCTAATTACCTTCTTAAATTTATTTTTATTTTATAATTACCTTAGTATTTATTTTTTGAATTTTCAATAACTCAAAAATTACGTTAGCTATTGTAATACCTTTTCAAAATATGATTCAGTTATTTTATTTATTTTCAAATTCTACTAATTTAGGTTTAAATATAAGGAAAAAAAAAATGCGACGGTAATTAGGTGAAGAACGTTCAATAAGTGGAATGACCGATCAAATAAGCGCACGCAATAAATGTCGCTGTGTTAAATAAATATAATTATACTGGAAATGTTGCAAAACAGTGGAAAAAATATTTTTAATGGAATTTTAGCTCATATTATTTATCTCTAATTATACTTAGTGTGTAAAATTTTGCAATTACTAGTAGTAGATATTTTACATATTTATTTTGTCTCAAAGGTATGACTGGTAGGGAAAGCCTAGCGGCAATAAAGTTTTAAATAAATTAAATACCTATAAACTACTCAACTTATACTAGGTACTCTTTACAAACCGTCATGAAATTTTAAATAAACGGAATAGGAAATCTCTCTATCAAAAGGGGAACGACCCTATTAGAGGCACCTTCAGATTAATGTTGATTTTACACTTGCGTTCGTAAATGAAATCTTCGTTAAGTTAACGTAGCTCCAGTTGCACCAAAAGGTCCGTTAAAATATATTTTTTTAATAATTTTAATGGTGCGTTTGACGCAATTTTTAACTTTAATCGTTACTATTATTATTTATTTTATTTAAAATAGGTACTTTATTGCACAAAATTACAAAATAAAATTGTCCATAGACGAACTTAATACCTTAGGCATTTTCTACTAGCTAACCTTTGAGAGAGTGAAAAATTATGCATAGGGTGCAAAAGCAAATAAAATATGAATTTAAAGGACATATAGCGAATAGTATATACACTACTTAAATATTACATATAAATACTTCAATATACACACAATACATATACTTACTACTTATATAAATCATACAATATGGTACATCAATAATTACCATACCGACACAGAAAATCCTAATGGAGAAATAGGTACTTCAGGTAGAAATAGGTTATTCAAATAATGAGTGGTGAATAGACGTTTAAATACACCGATGGTTGGAGCCTGTCTTATAGACAGAGGAAGCAAATTCCATTGACGATCTGACACAGTAAAAGAATCGGAATATTTGGTGGTGTGCGACGCGATCTTTAACTATTTTCGTAGGTATTTGTAAAATTATATTTCTATCGTTGTATTTGTATCAAATTAGTTTTCTAGCGTGCATGTATTCTATTTATTATTTTATATCTATGCATTTTTATAAATTCCTTTATAGGATAATCTTATATTAAAATTTTAAAGATAAATATGCAATGAAAAAAATCCTGGTGGGGGACTCGAACCAACGAACCTCGCTATCGCGGCCAGGCGCTCAACCGCTGAGCCAACCAGTCAGCTCTCACGAATTTTGTCATTGCTTATTATCTACTTATACACAGACGCCCTCTATTAGCTTTCTTCTAATAATTCTTATACGAGTGAAGTTAGACGTCCTAGTTTCTAATACTAGATGGCGGTGAAGTCTGTTTTTTGTTTTTACTTTTTTCAGTATTTTTATATATGCATTTTTATAAATTCCTTTATAGGATGTTGTTTTATGCAAAGGGAACGTAAATCATAAAAAAAAGTAATAATTACCCAAAGTATTTTAATATTTTCTTATTTAAAAAATAAAATGTTTTGAGATAAGCCAAGACATACATATTCATACCATCTGGTTGAAAAGTTTGGCACAAAACAACCCCATTACGTGGTCTCTTTTTTATAAAAAATCTATTACCTTTTGCGAAAAGACAACAAAAGTAGGTACAATTTTTATTTTTAAAATCTTACCTCAGCTGTCATATCAAAAGTTTACAGTTTTTTTAATTACGATTATTGTAATTAGGATCAAGTACCTATGTATAATACCTCCATGTTAATTTTTTTTTCCTAAAAGTACTTTAATATCACTGAAAACAAACACAACTAGGTATAGATGTTATTTGACGTTTGAGTTCGCGATGCTCATGTGCCCTTGCACAACTATGTAATTTTTAACTATTTTTTACAAAAAGGTCATAAAAAAACAATCGATGTACTTTAGGTAATAAATAGCCGCCTAACCGCACTCGTATCCCCTTCGGCTAGCGAATCACGCAGCCACGCAACCGGAAACAGATATTGTCCCTCAGGCTCTGTATTAGTCAGTCAAAAAAAAAAACTAATCGTGTTTTCACTCCACTCACTCAAGGTCAGTGTGTCTGATTCTATCTTTCTTGATTTGAAAGTGAAATGGAAAACACTACTTGGAACACGGGGATAAGATCAAGGGCTCAAAAGTTTGGTTTCGACTTGACACCCATACGACCGTACTTCCACTATTATAACTTGGCTGTTCGACTCGAAGTTCATTTATTATTTTTATGTTGGTAATTGTACGCAAAATCTTTCGGTTGCGGGTAATAAATATTTTAGATTATAAATTATAATATTAAAAAGTGTTTTTTTCTGATTTCGAATTAAATAAAAATAATAACACCCAACACAGAAAAACTAATAAATACAATGACCGAAAAAAATATATGCGATAAATAGTAATCGAATAAAACGCGAAAGATCATTTTGTATGAAGAACGTAGACTTCGCAATTACGAATGCATTGTCCTTAAAAACGTTTGTTTGTTTTTATTGACTCTTCATCAATATATTCAAAGATTTACTTGAAACAAATAATTTTGAATTTGCTTCTTGAAAATACTTTTCTCCCAAAATATAACCCTGATAAGGTCGGTGTCCAAGGCCAGGAATTCTTGTAAATAGGTTTCTAATCCATTTAGTAGGCTCTATTAGGCGAGTAATATTAATGTACAGTTGCCAACATGTCGCTTAAGTTATTTATTTATTGTAGAGTACTTAGGTTTTTGTATTAGGCATAAGTCTCGTAATGAATTAGTTTGTGTCGCCGTCCATTTCGTAACCGCAACATTTAGGCGGGGGCCATTAATGCAACAATATATGATCAAGGCCATTCATGGATTTTGTAGGTCTGACTACTATCAGGTGGATACAAAGTCACATGCCGTGCTTCAAAAGGTGACGAAAAAGCGAATTTGCATTACAAGACTTCTTTGGTATTCTCGCTGCTTTGTTGTTAAATCTAGAAGTCATTTCTTAACCGTACTCAAAATAGAAACAAGAAATCGATAAGTTCCTAAAACCAAGTGACTATGCAGAATCGTAGGGTTGAGTACTTTTTCACTGCAATTGTATCTTAATATAATTATTATATTGGTATGGAATTTATAAAAAAAAAACAATAAATAAAATAAGAAAGTAGCACTGCAAGGTCTTAACGCAATAAGTACGCGGAGATCATAAATCAACCATCATTTCATTCCATTTGAATTTTCCATGAAAATTTCAATAGAAACGATGGGCCCGTGGTCCGAGGACGCTCTGCCATTATCCCGCGAGCTTAGTGATAAGCTCCGTTTAGTGACGGGTGACCCTTTGAGTAAGGAGTACATTATTCAAAGGGTCAACCTCGCTGTGCAATGGGGGAATGCAGCGAGTGTCCTCGGAACACGGCGCTCATCCAATTAACTTATTTATTATTATTTTAGTTTTTAATTTTAAATATAATTGTTATTTTTTATCTAATAAATGATTATATAGAAAGTAGGTAACTTAAACTGAATAATAAGGTAGTATGGATAGGTGTTGTCTCCGAATACCATCGGTGAAATGAGGACAGGTTAATTCCTCCGCTGGGTACCCTCAGGCCATTGAAACGTTTCTCGGGGCCCAAAAAAGGCACCCGTGATGGTATTCATTATAGGTACATACATACATATCATCACGGGTGCCTTACGGCACCCGGGACCGCCTAGACGGCTTCAGGGTACCCAGCGGAGGGGTTTTTAATCCCACCTCGTCGTAGCCGATGGTATGAGTCTATACCGAACAAGTGGCTAGCTCGTCGCGATGTTTTGAATAGACTCAATTAATATGGACGTAATAGACAATTGTCGCTGCGCCATATATTAAAACTTTGAAGAGTTTAAAAAAAAAAAAATGGTGACCCCATGGAGATATATGAGTATATTGGTCCTAGTATATAGGTAGCTGCCCTAATGATTCAATCATTGAGCGTTGATTGGTTGAGGTGAGAATACAATATGGCGGCAATGAACACGTTTGGCATTTCGTTTTATAGGCGATTTTAGGCTTAAGGGCGGTTCCATTTATTATCCCTAGTTTCATCGGTGACCCACATTATAACATTGTCGAATGAAACAACATCAAGTTTTCCTCAACTCTGCTGTAAATAGATAATATAGATGCTCTGTATTGATCCTTGAGCTACCCACCATCAAAATAGAATAGAATTTAGGAAAGGTCAAACATGTTTTGATGAGGTGACAATCCCAAGGGATTTAATGCTACACAAAGAATTTAGCAGCGAACTCCGATAACAAAAATATAGATAGTTATTTTGATTTAAATGCACATATTAAAATAAATACATGATAAAGCTACATAAATGGCGTAAAAGTAATTTTTTATTAGTACAATAAAAAAATATGATGCGTTTAAGCTCAGTCATTCGCCGATGAGAACTAATCTATTTAACAAAAAATATTTATTAAAAATACTTATTTTTTAGGTGTGAGGAAGGTCTCTTCGTTAGGCCGACCGTTACCACCACCCATACAGATGCAAAAATCGTCACGTGACCAAGTCATGTTTTGGTTTTAGTCTGTGGGTTTTCAGGAGGTTCCAGCATCGATTTCGTGCCGAGGTGGTAGTCTCTTTCAGGGTGCGGTTACGAAATGGAATGAATTGACGATAAGGCAGCGAATATATTAAAATATACTCGTAATGCAATTTGTCGCCACCTATTTCGTAATCGCATCATTTAGTCGGCATAGTGGGAGCGATCAATTTTGTTTAAGAACAATTATTGATCAACCCCATTTACGGACTTTGTAGGTCTGCTCACCACCGCTCTGCACAGCACGGCATGTGACTTTGTATATACCTACAAAGTCACATGCCGTGCTCCAATAATTAAAAAAAATCTAAGGTAACTTGTAAACTTATATATTGGTAACTTGTGTTACTTGTGTTACTATTTCTTTATTTACAACTAGCTGACCCGGTGAACTTCGTATCACCTACAAAGATGATGACTTTCCGACGCGCGAACACGCGACATATAGTTGTGCGTGCGCGAAACAGGGAAACTCCAAGTTGATTCCGCAAACTTCCAACGACTAGTCTTGTGATTTATTAAATGGTCATCGCAAATGCAAGTCGGACGAGTCAAATGACAAAATCATCAACCGCGAATTATACCATCATTTTACATTCAAAATTGCATAATATTTTTTTTAGAATTTACCTTTATTTTTATTTTTAAACCATCCCTGTATTAAACTGAACAAAATAAAAATAAACAATATCCAAATTGGCCATGCTGTTTTTGAGTGAAAAAGGCTTTTTATTTTATCAGTAGGGCTTCATATTACCCCAAAGTATCCTTCCAAAATCACCATGTATATTTCTAGTTATAAAAAACTACGCACTTACTTTTTTAAACATCGGGTGTAAGTGAAAACCAACTAATATTTTGCTCTTTCTATTAAGTTTCTGACATCTAAGGTCGATAATAACATTTTTCTATTTCCCTTTTTATATCGAGGACGAACATGCTCACTCCATTGTGAAATCTATAGCTGTCGAATTTATCAAGCGCCCGTAAATATGGCTATTACTGCATGACTATAAAAATATTCTTTTTTGTTATCAAAATGAGATAAAATTCTTCGGATATGTTATAAAAAAGTTTTGAAGAAATAATAATACGGAAAATTGTTTATGAACAGTCAATTTATTACTATTAAATATTTTTTTGGTGCTTTTAATTTGTTTTACAAGTTACAATAATAACAAATATAATATATGTAGGTATAATTATACCCTATAAGGAAATAAATTCGTAGACATACAAGGTTTCCCATGGGATACATATTAATGAGAAATCGTATACAGTATAGGGACATATAATATGTCCACTACTTAATTTTATTTCATTAAGTACCTATATAGACCCTAAGTTGAGATCTTAAAAGCGTAGGTAAGTACTGAATTTATAGTCAAGATTTTTTTTTGATAGGGGCACGGTATGTGACTTTGTTATCTACTTATGGTAAACAGCCCATGAATACGGGGTCGATAAATAAATTGTCGTTTAACAATATTAATCGTTCCTAATATGCTAAACGATGCGGTTACGGTTACGGCAATAAATATTTGTAGAAATATACAATAAAACAAAATAAATTATGCGGTTTCTTATAAAATATTTTTGGAAAACTTGTAATATTGGAAATTTGGTCTAAACGAATATAAGTTTATGGCAAATAAAAATACACTCTATAGATCCCATCCTAAGAATTACAAATTGACTAGAAGTTATTTTTAAATTGACTAAAAGGTTCAATAGTACTGATGATTATATAATATGTAACATAAGTAGGCTTGATATATTATTAAATAACAATAACATTATCTACAAATATATAATGTAAGTTAAGAAAGATGTTATTTACTACAAAGGTGGTTTTAAAGTGTAGATATTTACATATAATTAATTTTTGACATCAAAGTTTGGTTAGTATATTATTATAATAGTAATTTGGTTAACGCAATCGTTTGTCGCGAATTTACTTCCGGAAGCAGGAAATGGGGTTGAAGTAGCACTGCCGGAATCGAACCTGCCTCTTGTCGGTGCGCCATTGTCGAGCCATGCGACCATCGATTCCTCTCAGAGCCCATCCACGGGGCTCGCTTTGAGGCCATGCTCTGTTAACTCGACCGGACAACCTGAAGGAAATTTCACATTGTCATTATTAATAAAAACTAGTTATAATATCATCACGGGTGCCTTACGGTGCCCGAGACCGCCTAGACCCAGCAGTGGGGTTTTAAGCCCACCTCGTCGTAGTGAACGAGTGGTTAGCTCGTCGCGATGTTTGGGTAGACTCAATAACACATCTATAAACATCTATAAAGATTCCCAAATTGGTATAGTGAAACCGGGACCGACAGCTTAACGTGCACTCCGAGGCACTGTATTGGTGTTGTCAAACGAATGTACATACATTTATTTTTAAATTTCATTGTTACACACCGGGGACCTAAAAACTGTATTGTTTTTAGGTCTGAAGTAATAAAGTTTGTGAAGAGATCGTTTCTTTAGGTTTTAACAAAAAAAAAAAATGAGAGCTTATATGGCCTCTCATTACTGATGATAAACAGTATGAAGATTATTTTTATTAGTAGCTTTATTATATAAATAATTTAAATGAAAAATATAATTATTCAAATGTTGAGTTATTATTAAATTACTAATCAGTATTTCAAATTTAACATTTTGGTAAATAACTGTTATAGTTGTTTGTTTTACACAAAAAATATTATTTTAAAATAATTATTTTATTTTATTAAATAGACAATTTACAAATACAATCTTTGGTTTAATTTTATGAATATTTTAATTGATTTAAGTAACTTTTAAATTATCTTTTTGAGAATCCCATCAAGGAGTTAAGTAATTTCATTATTATGCGAAGGAAATGACAGCCTTCCTACTTTCTTATTGTTCGTTTGAAACCTCTAAATTTTGATAATAAATTGAGAAACTTATTATCAAAATTGTATATAGATTATTAATAATATTTAATAATAATAATATGTAGTACAGTTTACACATTTTGCTCTAGTCACAAATTAAGCTCTAGGCTTGTACTATGTGTACCAGAAACAATAATATAATACATATTATATTTTACAAACACCCAGACCATGACATGATTATTTTGTAACTAAACGATAAAAAAGAAGTACCAACGAATATTCTGTACCTACTTACTTATGTATTTGTGGACTTTTACTTAATATTTATACGTATGTATACGTGGTGGCCGAGCTGGTTAGACCTTGGACTTAAAAACACTTAGGTCCCTGGTTCGAATCCCGGTGTGTACCAATGAGTTTTTAATTTATAAAAATATGTACATTTCGTTTATTGACAACACCACTATAGTGCCTCGGAGAGCACGTTAAGCTGTCGGTCCCGGTTTTACTATAACAACTTGTGAAACTGTTTATAGATGGGTTATTGAGTCTATTCAAAACATCGCGACGAGCTAGCCACTTGTTCGGTGTAGACTCCTACCATCGGCTACGACAAGGTGGGATTAAAACCCCTCTGCAGGGTACCCTGGGGCCGTCTAGGCGGTCGCGGGCGCCGTAAGGCACCTGTGATGATATGTATGTATGTATGTACTTAATACTTATAGTAAGTACAAACTAGAAGTATACAGAGAATATATATACCTATATCATTAAATTCTATGTATTGGCCAGTATTTGTTAGCGATTAATTGGCCGGCGGATTAAAAGTTGTTTAACATTTAGCGTATTTTATTTATATCTGCAGACAAGAGTTAGTTTATTATTATTGTCTTTGTCAACACGTGTCGGTCGATCGATACATTGTTTAACACTCTCCCACAATGCCGGCTAAATGATGCGACTACAAAATGAATGGCGACAATGACTAACTTGCATTATGTGTCTACTTTATTATCCTCGCTGATTTATTTATTTATTAAACTTTATTGCATAATACAAAGGCGGACTTAATGCCGTTGGTCATTATCTGACAGTCAAACCTTCGGGACATTAGGACATTAAGTTTAGGTAGTGTGCAATACAATTTTTTATTTATTTATCGTCAAATCAACTGCTCGTTTCGTAACCGCACTTTGAAGACTACCTTGTCAAGAAATCAAATGAATAGTTTCCTAAAAATCTACTTAGGGATCCAATATTGTAGTTATTTAATCAACAAATAATTAGGAATGATAAAATTACAAGGTAGAAGTCTGGACACTTCCTGACTAACTTTGTCTGCAGTAATTTGTTTCAACCCTGTACCGAACAAAGTTTTAATGAATCGCTTTAGTTTTAACAATGATGTAGTGCAAAGTTAAGGAAAACATTATTGAGGCGTAATTTTATTTTTATCTATCATCCTTACTACCTTATCATCGGTTCGATGTGAATTTTGTAATAACAGAGACACGTAGCAGCCTCGTAGCAGTCTCGTAGCAGATTCGTAGCATCTATTTTATATTATTAGCAGCTATTTAATAATAGCTACTACGAAATTGCTACGAGAGTATATTGGGTGATAAAAGCAACATATGGCAAACTAACTATAGTAGGTTTTTAAAAAGTTTTATTAATTACAATATTACACAGGTGCCTTAAGGTACTAGATTCCCACCTCGCCGTAGCTGATGGTTTGCTTAAGTATCACCAAACAAGTGATTAGCTCGTCGCGGTTTTTGAATAGAGTAAATAAAACTATAAACATTTTCACAAATTCGAATAGTGCAACTAGGATTGCTATCAGTCCCTATTGATGCTAGCTTAACGTGCTCTCAGGTACTAAAGGTACTAAAGTGATCAAACAAATGTACATGTTTTTAATGAATATTTACACATCGGGTTTTGAACTCATGATCTTAAAAATTGATCAAATTAATTGACTTAAATTATATTTTGTATATGCATATTATGTGTATACTTGCCTTATATGTATTTGGAGCCTTTTACTTAATACCGCTTTAATAATTCCCTTTATATATTTCGCTTAATATTTCTAGTAGGAGTATAAAAAAAAAATCTTATTGGGCAATGTTTTCTGCGTATTTTATTTACATCTGCAGGCAAGAGCTAGCTTATTAATATAACGTAAAGTAACACAACTTAAATTATTATTATTATTGGAACGTGACAAGTATCTTTATATCTACACGATTGATACATTGTTTAACACTTTTGCACTATGCTTATTATACTATTTATAAGTATTATTATAAATATCATATAAATCGTGTCATTTTGTCATGTATATTTTGTACGTAATAACAGTAGCATTTTCGTAGCACCTATTTAAACCTAGACAATAAGCAATTTCATATTTCTATAAATATTTATATATAAAATATTTTTAGGTGTAAATTTAGTTACAGCGCCCTATAATTTCCACATTTGTTCGATGTATAATTTGAAATAATAAAGGCACGTAGCAGTTTCGTAGCACAATTTAGAAACTTGTAATGTGTAGCATTTTGTAGCACTTGTTTACTAGTTGCTAGGCTTCAGCTGGAGCTTACAATAATGCCTCTATTGATAATATTACTTTTTGTACTTTTGATTTTTGTAGTATACGCTTTATCGTGTAGTTACGATGTAATTTTTTCAACAAAGATTTAATAAATTATTATTTTGTTCCAATAATCATGTAGGTCAATTAAAGTAATAAATTAATTTGTTTAGACATAATGTTGCTTATGCAGCCCTATGCTTCTTCTGCATCGATGTGTACTTTGTAATAACAGAAGCTCGTAGCACATTCGTAGCTCCTATTAACTCGTTTATATAAATAAAATATTATATTGACTGTACATAACTATTCTTTTGACTGATTGCCTCCTTGGTCTAGTTGTTTAGTCGGCGTTATGCCTGGAGGTCGTGGGATCGTTAAAATAATATTGGTACGTTTTTGGTAGCCATGGTCTGGGTGTTTATAAAATATAATATGTATTAGTATGATTGTAATAGTTATACTATTGTACTTGCTATTTAATAATTTATTTTATTTATGTAAGCGTTTGTTTTTTTTTATTTCGGTATTTAGGTTTTGTTTTTGGTGTAGATATGATTAGTTATATTATATATTAGTGTCAGTTTGGTTACAAATACTGTGACACGAGAATTTTATATATTAGATATATATACTACTGAACATAAGTGTATATAAAACTACTATCCAATTTAGATTTCTGTGGTCGGACAAATCTATTACTAGGAATTTACTAAAGAAGAATGAATAAAACTTAAAAAATCATACTTTTCCTCTGCATCCAGCTGTAACAGAAGTTTTCGAAGAGCAGCAGTATCCACAGAGTCCCAAGGTCCTGTCATGTCGGTATCCAGGTGGTCACTCCTAGGCACCAGGTTATTCTCCGATAACTCTTCTTCTATGTCCTGTAACAATTTATCATAATTATATCTCAAACTTTAATTTTCGTGGGAACCTTCAGTTCATCAAGCTCGCCTATGTACAATAGTATTAAGCTTTTATGCAATAAATATTTTTTCATTCATTCATTCATTACTAGTTATTTCACCAAACAGCGGTCCCCAGCCTAGTGGTTACGATAACAAAGTTAAACAGATGACAACAAGGCCAGACCTGGGATGGGTATCCGCTTAACACAACAAGGCTATACTTGTTAAGTGTTGCCTCCGAATACCATCGGCGAAATGGGGTCGGCAATACTTCCGCTTGATTTTACACCCGTGATGGTATTTATTATTATTATTTGACCAACTGAAAATAAAACTATAGACGCAGAACACAGAGAATTACGTACAATGCTCATTCCTTATTACTATAACTCGTGTACTATAAAACAATAGAGTCAGAAGTAGGTATATTTGTGCACAAACGACAGAGTAAATAAGTGGTTGGTAATGTATTTTTTGAATGTGATGGTCGGATCATTGAGGAAGGTTATTATAGGCTTTTTATCATCGCGCTACGACCCTTAGGCGCAGAACAAAAAGAAATTAATTCCGAAAGAAGACTAAGCAAAAATAATCCGATTGCTTATAAATTAAACGGCGTTTGGTGAAACTACGGGGCACAGTTAGTCTATTTGCGGGGTAAAATATATACAAACATACTGTTTCATTCGTGCGTTTATGTAACTCCATCTAGTTAAATATTTAATAGTACTTAGATATTAAAATATTAATTAAATGCAAAATAGACCATACAATATATGTAGAGCAGTAAAAACACCACAAATAATATTGTCACTTGTATAAGTGTCATAACAAAGCAACAATGACCCAGTTTTGGGCCTGTACCATAATCGTAATTGATTGTTGGGCTACCTACTGAAGAACCCGGTCTTACGTAATAAAACCTGTAATGATTACCCTACTATTTGGGTACTTCAGAGCCGCGTTCTGTAACTAACACGGCTTAGGGTTTTTAACACGTAGCGACACTAGCCGTTCGTAACCGTCAAAAACCATAATTTGTAAATGTCAGTGTCGACCGATGGAACTCTACGCGGTGTCGCAAAACTAAACACGGCTCAGGATCTACAGTAGTTAGGTTGGGACGCCATCTGCATGCACATAAACAACATCACATTAGCTCCATAAAATCTACACCTCACCTATGTTGAACTTTACAAATATTCTCAGTTCACAGAGCATTTTCAATTTCTGGCCTTTGCGCTGGAAACTTTAGGCCCTTGGTCATCTGATGCTTTGGCATTTTCTAAGAGAGAAATCAGGTGACCAACGTGCTAGAGCCTACTTTTTCCAACATGTAGGGCTGCAGATTCAAAGAGGGAATGCGACTGCAGTTCTCGGCCCTTTGCGGTTCCAGAGGAACTCAATGATTTGTTTTCATTATTATTTTTTATTTTGTTTATTCAATATCTTTAATATTACTTCTTTTTAATATGATATTTAATTCTCCTTGTTGGCATCTTCAGATAATGCACCGCAATAATGATAAAATAAACTAAGTCAAAATAGCAAATACTTATTATATTGTGTACGTACCTACTAATTGGATAACTTATAATCAGTTAACTTGTCATTAACAATATACAGGGTGAATTTGAAAGTACTTTGTACTTTGAGCTAATATGAGGTTCTGCTGATCAAATTGAACAACTTTTCCCATGGAACATGTGTCGCAAATGAAAAAAAATTTTTACTTCCTCATACCAATTGGTTATTTTAACATTACTAGTTTGTATGGAGAAGGCATTTCTTTTTAATTTGCGACAGATGGTTCCATTGGTCAGCAGCACAAAGTTGTTCGATTTGGTCAGCAGAACCATATATTAGCCCAAAGTACATCTTTTAAAAGTCATCTGTATAATATTAGCTAATAAATATGTACACGTTAATTAGTAAGTTGAAGTTTACAAATAGCATTATAGAGTGCAACGGAGGTAATAACCGCTACAGAAGAAACCACCTAATTACACTACGTAATAATGTTTCATGCCGTATTTATACTCTGAAATATTCACGTCACCTGAAACTAATTGAACATTAAATTAATTTATATTTCATCGCTTTATTTCTGCACTTACATAAGTAATTAATAATGTTATTCCTACGATTTTTTAGTGTGATATTTTTTGTAAAAAGAGAATATGCACTTGTAATTTAAACAAAACAATACTTTATCTATATTTTAAAACCTTCTTTATTTGTTAATCTTGCCTAGCTAACAATTATATAAATGCAAATGCAAACGCAAATAGAAAAATAAATTAGCTTCTGAAGGAACAGGAGATAAAGCAGAGGAATTGGTTATTTGGTTCATTCATGCGCAAAATGGTATTACTTATGGGTTAAGTTTTTAAAAGGAACCCTTATCATGCAAATCTCAGCGGGATGATTATGCGCACAACGCTTAGCTAAACTTTAATTGATATGATGCAATTCTGACCGTCAATGCAGAAATACAAAATATCTCGAGAACTACTGGTTCATTTTACATGACATTTTGTTATACAGTGGTTTAGATATCTTGTTCGTTATTTAAAAGCATATAGGCCTCAACGTGCATAAAACCAGCTCCTGTGTATTAGGGCCCTCGGCAATTGACTACTTCCCCTCTCGGTGAATAATGTACCCCCTTAATCATAAGAACTTCATAAAAGTTCGAATGGTCTTTTTCTTACCAATAAAAATCATCTTTGTCAGAAAATAGCTGAAAAATAATTTTAACTAATCTGCTCTAAAAAGTTTTATGAATAAGAAGGTATTTGTTAAAAGGTTATTAAACAAATTAAAAAATAAACTGTCAATTAAAGGGCTGCCATAAGCGTAGTTGTTTTTTTTCTTTCTTAAAGACTCACCATGGGGGCTGCAGTCGTGGATGTCAGGAGCAATGCGAACACACCTGCCGCCGCCAGCACCGCTTTGAGGTTGCACTTCATTTTTACTTCTTTGACAATTTGCACAGACTGAAAATAAATTTTACTTTGTAATTTGTACTGAAGTAATTTATATTTTGTACTTATGGATAATATAAGGTTACCGCATAACTAACTATTTTGTAACATTTAAGTTAAAACTAAAATATTCTATACTAATATTATAAAGCTGAAGAGTTTGTTTGTTTGGTTGAACGCGCTAATCTCTGGGACTGCTGGTTCGAATTGAAAAATTATTTTAGTGTTGGCCCATTTATCCAGGAACGCTATATAACGCTGTTATTTCATTGTTACTCCGCTATAGGAGCGCAGTAACAATGAAAAATATTGCAAAAACGGAGAAAAATTATTATTTTTGAGGGCGTACGCTGACAAACGGTTAAAGTTATGCAGACGAAGTTGCGCGGAGCAGCTCGTATATAATAAAATTATTGGTTGGTACTATAAGAGTCTATCCATACTATAACCCGGTGCACCCTGAAAACCAGCGTGCGGTGTACTGTCAAGTCACCACGCTGAAGCTGAGGGTGTAGTGATTAAATAATATTGTGTTTTTTTATTTCTTTTTTTATTGAGAGTTCTATTTTATAAATTAGCATAAGTATGCTAATAAAATAAAATAAATTAACATGTAAACAATACTAAAACTTTTTTGTATTGTTTATTTTATTTATAAATCTATTTATTCTATTCTATAATGTCGATTACAGTTTATTCTCGGTCTGGAAAAATCTGATCATATTTATTATATTATTAAATATTTTTATTGTTAGGTCTTGTATGCTTGAGTCATCGCTTAACTTTGCATTATGTTAAACTACTCGTAGCTGACCCGCGCAACTTCGTCAACTTTAACCGTCAGCGCACGCAACGGAAGCTCTCAAAAGAAATACATTTTCCCCTTTTTTTGCGAAATTTTACATTGATGTTCCGCTCTTATTGGTCGCAGCGTGATGTTATATAAACTAATATGATGTAATATAGAACTACACCCGAGATTATCGCGTTTAACCAAACAAACTCTTCATCTTTATTATATTACATATATCTACATATATAGATATATAAATAGCTGATGTATGTACGCGCAATAATAAAACATATTCCGCTTTGGTCACAAACTAAGCTTAAGTCTTGTACTATGTGTACCAGAAGCAACGATATAATACATATTATATTTTATAAACACCCCGACCATGAGACAAACTGTACGCAATTTTTTCGAATACGAATTTTTTGCCATGGGTGGTAATCGAACCCACGACCTCCGGATACAAAGCCAAAGGCGCAACCACTAGTCTACGGAGGCTGTCATGTATGGAGAGTGTTGCATGTAATGCAGTCCAAAACTTTGTAAAAGTATACAATGTAAAAGCTATTATTATTCATCAGCAAGACTTTACTTAAGCCCCTATAAATATTTACAAACCGCAAGAAGCGTATTGTTGGCAATACTAAAATTAATTTATGGCAACATTTATGAAGCTCCTATATGCATATAACGAATGGCAAAGGTGAAGCGCTCGCTTTATTACCGTTATATGTTCAGTTATAAAAAGTAATATTATTACTACTACTATCTCATGTTTTGTGTTAATAATACTATACCTAGTCTACTATAGTATTGTTGTTATATATAAACTACCTGTAAGGGTATTGTAAATGTACGTCTACCTTAGTGCGTTCTACTTTCTATTATTACTACAATTTTATTGCCTTACATCAAGGTAAACCTTATACATAAATTCAATAGTTTTTAGGTACCCAGTGTGTATCAATGAGTTTATAATAATAAAAAAAAACATTATTTGACAACATAGGACCCCAGAGGGCACGTTAAGCTGTCGATCCCAGTTTCACTATACCAACTAAGCAGTACTTTTCTTACACCAATATGTTAATGAAAGTAATACCTAAGTTGAACGCAGCATGTTTGAAAATACAAATATATTAAAACTTTAAAACACAGCAGATAAAAGTAGTGTTATGAAGCATTTTTAATCGAATAAATAAAACATTTCATTTTATGTCAACTTTTGGTAACTGCAGTAAAAACTTACTAATACCCAAAATGATATCTATAAATAGGCGTTTCAAATTTATTATGAAGTTAATTTTCTTTTATGGCAGCGATGCAATGGACAGTAAGGCATATAACTATGGTCAACTTAATAGGTAGCTGTACTTATTAAATACCAACAATTATAATATGCCATTAATATGTCCTTAACTTGTTGTTCGTTTGCTGTACCTTTTTTGAAAAATAAAAATCAATAAAATAATAATAATATGTAGGACAATTTATACATATTGCTCTGGTCACAAACTAAGCTCTAGGCTTGTATTATGTGTACCAGAAACAACGATATAATACATATTATATTTTTATAAAAACCCAGACCATGACAAATTGTACAAACAAAAACGTACTATTTTAATTTTTTTACCATGGGTGGAAATCGAGCCCACGACCTCCGGATACAACACTAAAGGTTATAGTTAAATAGTTTTAATTTGTTTTTTATAAAAATACGCACACGAAGTTGCGGGAACCAGGTAGTTATATAATGAATGAGTGGACCAATATTGCTTAGGGCTACAAAATATATCAATAAATTAATTATCTTATTATTTGTTGGGCATGTTTTGGGGATAAATGTTAAGCTATAGTTAGAACTTAGCATAACAAAGTTCGTTAGCTAGAATTATTACTTAGTAGGATTATAATATGTTTATTAAACTTGTGTTTTCAATAGGGTTGCTCTATAACTAGAGGGGTTTACCCAAACCTGATAAAATATGTTAATTTATTGGACAGCATGTAGGTTTGAGTACCCAAGTCACCAAGTGATTGACATATTATTAGGAGGGGTGACATACAATGTAAAAATATTAATTAGATGAGTAACTTTTGACGTCATTAATTTACTAAGAAAATTAAATGAAATAGAGTAAAAGAAAAGGCATATTATGTACATATATAAATATGTGTAAAAATTGTATAAACTAAAGTTTTAATATTATATACGGTAATTTTTTTTATATAAGTGGTAGCAGCGTTGCCAAATTTATTTTGTGGCAGAGCGGGACTTTGAGACCTTTACGAATAAAAATCCTTTTCGATTCTTTCGTCTAAAGCGGGACATTTAAACACGTATACTTTTGAGTTTATTTTATTGTGGAGTTTTAAATTAAATTCACATGACATAAGATAACCAACATATTTTTATTATTTTTAAACGTAATTTATTACCAGTTGTAATAATATTTTGTGTTTTTATCCAGTTTCAATAGTATATCACAGAAATTTCTACTTAATTAAACTAAGATAGACCGATTATTAAGACTTGCTATAAGAAATATTTAGCGACGTATATTTTATTTTAATTTAGGTATAAAAAAGAAAAAACTGGATAAAAAACGATGGAGCTAAACTTATCTTTTTTTTTTTATGAGAGCTCGGCATATGACCTCACATCTACCTGATGGAAAGCAGTATAAAGGTCCAAGAACAAATGCAATCAACAATTACGATTTACGTAACCGGTGATTGCACCTATTATGCCGGCTTAAGATGCCTATACACGCTTCGTTTAAAGGACTCGAGATTATAGGAAGAAGGAAACACGAGCAGGTAGAGCATTCCACATTTTAATAGTGCGACAGATATACGAATCACCAAATTTTTTAGTGCGGGTTGGTATATCTGCCACAGTATATGCATGCATTTTGTTACCCGCTCGTGAAGTCCTATATCGGAAAGGAGAACGAGGAATGAGATGAAAAAGTTCTTCAGAGCACTCTCCATGATAAAGGCGATAAAACACGCTCAACGACGCTACATCTCTGCGAAGCTGCAATGGCTCTAGAGTGTCCGTGAGCTCTTTGTTCTCGATAATTCTCGATGCACGCTTCTGCAGAATATCAAGAGCATGCAGCAAGTATTTGACAGATCCACCCCAAAGATGCGAACAGTATTCCACACAAGGCCGTATCTGAGCTTTATAAATCAGATGCCTGAGTTAAGGAGTAATATACCGTCGCACCTTATTAAGGACGCCGAGCTTCCTACTTGCTGTCTTCGCAATGCTCTCAATATAGTTGCGGTGGTTTAGAGCGGAGCGTATTTCTAATCCCAGGATATCGAGAGCTGGAGACAATGGTAAATGTGTGCTCTGAAGGGAGGGAAAGTGAGACAAGGGGGTCTTTTTTGCTGTCAATGCGCAAGCCTGGGTTTTTTGGGCATTAAACTGGACCAGATTAAGAGAACCCCAGTTTGAGATTTATCAAGTGTTATATATGGCAAGTGTTAATAAAAGTTTATTAAAAGGCAATTGATATAATATGGCATGTTTTATTTGTTGTTTAACTTTTGAAAACAAGAAAAAAAAGCCAGAAGGACAACACCGGACCAGTTCCGGAATTACGTCTTCAGTATCGAAAATCAGTCCCGGAATTGAAAACGTTCCGATATTGCATGCCCCGTTATTATTCTAAGGCATGCCCTACGTTCAATTCCCGAAAAGCGGGACTGAGCCTGTCCTGCGAGGGACATTTAATTTAAGGCTAAATATCGGGACGTCCCGTCCGTCTGGCAACGCTAGGTGGTATAGAAGTTGTATAGAGATAATAGTAAAAGAGCCTAACCTATAGCTCAACAGGCTGTAATACTATAAATAATACTAAAAATACTTTTATTGATTTTAAACATATGTTGATTAGAAACATAGATATAGATAGAATATGATTAGACAATTATAGAGACTAATTGTTTTCTAAAGAAAATATATTTGATTATGATAATTTGTATATAAGCGATTTTACATAATATCTACATACATACATACTATGTATATCACGCCAATATCCCTGTTAAGGGGTAAGCCGAGAGCAATGTATGCCACTTCGCACGGTCTCTACATACTTCCCTAGCTTCCTCCACATCTATGCACCAATTCCAGGCGCGTCTGTTTTATAGACTTCGTATTTGTCCTTTTTAACATATATTAACCAATTAGAAATTTATTATTATTAAATTTATCAAAAAATCCCTGGTAAAAGTCCTAATAGATTTGATTATATGGATTATCTCATCATTAAGTCTATTTGACTCATAAATAAAATAAATTATGTACAAAAATCACATTGGGAGTTCATAGAAATCCAAATTATCTTGTTATTTACTTATTAAGGTTATGAAAATTATTTACATACCCACGCGTACTAATTTAAATGAATTGTTTAGATACCGTCGCGACTGTGGTATCAAGGGAAATACTTACTCGTATGTTAGAAAAGAAATATAATTAATTTATTCAATGCTTGGTTTATAATTAAAATAAAAAAAGGAGGTAGGTCGTTTATTTATATTAAAGTTATGTCTACTGAAAGGAGACTACCACCTCCACAAGAAATTAATGCAGTAATCTTCTAAAACCGGAAAACCCATAGACTAAACATAACTTACGGGTTTGCATCTGTAATGGCGGTGGTACTTAACGAAACTGGTCAATCAGCCTAGTGAAATTGTAGAGATCTTCCTCCCACCTAAATAAAATTAATAATACCATATTTACCCTAACTTTCCATACAACCCTAACTTCAAAGTTCTGAATTATGAAGGTAAGTGATTTACCTAAAAGGATAAAAAAGATACAAACTAAAGTTTTGTGAAATCATATTATGATGCGTAGTAGGGAGAGAAAAGAGGAGAGTAGGCTTTATTTACGTCAAGGTACGTAGTTCCCAGTTTCTTTGGTCCAATTTAAAGTTTGTATCGAAATAAGGTTACACGAGGCAAACCTTTAAGCGCATCTGAAAGACCCGGCAAGGGCGAAAACTCCCACGGGGGTTCCGATCTTGTTTATCTTTATTTTTTACATTTGACTTTTTGATAAATAATATTATGTATAATGAACTCATATCATTTATATGTGGGCCGACAAGATATATAACATTTCCCAATCTGTACATACAGGCTGACTTTGAAAATATGTACTTTGGGTTAATATGAGATTCTGCGAATGAAATCGAACAACTTTTCCCATGGATGGAACCATGTGTCGTAAATGAAAAAAAAAATTGGTTCCCCGTACAAATTGATAAGTTTAACATTAATAGTTTGTATGGAGAAGGCAATTTTTCATTTGCATTTACGACACATGGTTCCATGGGAAAAGTTGTTCGATTTGATCAGCAGAGCCTCATATTAGCCCAAAGTACATCCTTTCAAATTAACCCTGTATAATAATATCGTGGACTTTTGGTGACTGTAGATATATTGAATAAATAAATAATGGAACATTTTTTATATTTATTCTCAGTTTGTTGGTTTATATGTCCGTTTGTTATAGTCACTCATTGGACTAAATATTTAATTGCTGAAAGAAAAGAAGCTTGACACCTGAGGTAGCTTAGATTTTTTTAGAAAAATTAAATTGTTGATACGTAAAAACGGCGCATCTGTATCTGCATCGATTTCTTGTCGAGGTTGTAGTCTTTGTCGCCGCCCATTTCGTAATCGCATCATTTAGCCGGCCCAGTGGGAGCAATCAATGTTGTTTATTCATTGACTTTGTAGGTCTTCTCATCACCAGCCCCCCTAGCCAAGAGCATGAGCGCTAAAAGCGCGCACGAAAGTTTTGTATGAAGATGACATTTGGTGATGACGTCACTTTCGTTTTTATCGTTGCAGAAATAACCAAAACGAGACAACAATATAGATTAACCAATTGGATAATAAATTTGTTATCTCCCTCTCTTTCACGCTTCTACAATGTTCGAGCTTAAAAAGCGAACATGCTCTTGGCTAGGGGGGCTGGTAGATAAAAAGTCAGATGCCGTGCTCCAATAGAAAAAAAGGGCGCTGAGTATTTCAAATACTTCAATATGCCTTTTTTGTGCTTTATTTTAGGGTAAGAAGAATATATATAAAAGTCAGCATTGCCATTCAACGTTGCAATGCTGCCAGTGTTATAGGTACAAGTTGTAGGCGGTAGCACTTGGTGGTGGTACTTGTACTACTATTTCTTCTGTGGTGGTAAGGTAGAAGTTGTTTTGTAAGTTTTTTTAAAAATAAATTTGAATATAATGTTTGTTACCTAGCTACGTTACGTTTATTGAAAGTTTAATATAGCTAATATACGTGGTAGCCGAGTTGGTTAGACCTTGTACTTAAAAACACTTAGGTCCCTGGTTCGAATCCCGGTGTGTACCAATGAGTTTTTAATTTAAAAAAATATGTACATTTGTTTCACAACACCACTATAGTGCCTCGGAGAGCACGTTAAGTTGTCGGTCCCGGTTCAACTTGTGAAACTGTTTATAGATGGGTAATTGAGACTATTTAAAACATAGCGACGAGCTAGCCACTTGTTCGGTGTAGACTCATACCATCGGCTACGACGAGGTGGGATTAAAACCCCTCCGATGGGTACCCTGGGGCCGTCTAGGCGGTCTCGGGCGCCGTAAGGCACCTGTGAAGATATGTATGTGTATGTAATATAGCTAACCAACTAGTCCTACACTAGTTATGTGGCGTGCGTTCGGTTATTTCCTATAACTTTTTTATTTTCAGGAATAGTTTATTTATTGATAAATACTAAGATAAATAGAAAAAAAATCTATAGCAGTGCAACGTGGGAACCTTATTTCTCGGTACGCAGACTCAGTAGGCAAGTGTTGATAAACTAAGGAAAACGTTAAAAAATAACACCATATAGTCAAACGCTTATTTCATAACCGCACCAAACCGATCGCTTAAACTAGTTACGCCTTCTATTAGATACAGAGTAAAATACCATGCTCATTCATTATAGATAAGTATATTGATAGTAATAATCATAAAGGTTCTTCCATTTCAATTATGAAAATCTGAAAAGTTTGTCATCCACGATCCCCTATACCGGTACCTAAAACAACACGTGCAATCTGCAGGCTCTGTCATAAAGTATTTAAGCTTTTACTGAGATTATTCAAATTTTAGAAACGTTAGTTTAGGTCCCGGCTTATTTACCTAACAACTTTGTGTAGTTATATACTTCTATTAGCTTTGGCTAACCCAGCTTGCCACGTCATATTATTTGTATTAATACCTGGTTACATTTTATGCCCTTCCCGCCTTGCCCTATTGAAATTTTTAAATAAAACAAGAGGCATAATATCCAAAATTTATATTGTTTCTGTAATCTTCCTCTAATAACATTTTGGAAAATAATCAAACATTTGACGCTTATATTTATAAAGAGAGTAGGTATACATAGTAAGTTATATAACTGGTTCCTGTTATATTACGAATAAAAAGCACCATTTAGTTTTTCCCCATCTTTCCTTATTTAAGTAATAGTCTTGAGTTCTTGACAGACAGATTTTTAATAAACGAAAACACAATCAGGTTAGAGAGCGATTAAATGTTTTGAAACCTATGTTGACTGTCTTATTTAAATAAATAATAAATGACGTCACGGGTGCCTTACGGCGCCCGAGACCCCTAGACGTGCTCGGCGGAGCGGTTTTTAATCCCACCTCGTCGTAGCCGATGGCATGAGTCTACACCGATCAAGTGGCTATAGCTCGTCGCGATGTTTGGATAGACTCAATAACCCATGTATAAATAGTTTCACTAGTTGGTATAGTGAAACTGGCACCCACAGCTTAACGTGTTTTCCGAGTCACTATAGTGGTGTTGTTAAACAAATGTACATATTTTTTTATTACATATGAATGTACATATATATGTAATTATATAATAGTTTTCCAACTATTTGGTTTTATTATACGTTCTTGCAGTGTTTTTACTAAGTCTGTTTACTTATTTAATTCCTTAATTAGACCACATTTGGAATATGTTGTCGCCATATGGAATCCGTATTACGAAAAGTATGTGCAGGCATTAGATCAGATCAGGCATTTGGAGTTGCAGCTCAATGAAGCTCTGAAGACTATTGAAAAGTTTGAAGAGGAGAAGGGCAGGTGCCAATGTGAACAAACATTATGTTTATATGATGATTCAAATGCTTCGGCTCTTACCTGTCTTATAACCATATTATTAACAAGTTTTCGCTTTTGACACTAGAAAAAAGAAGAAGTGCCCTCGTAGCTATGTACTTGTATAATTTATGTAATGGTAAAATTGATTGTGCACAGTTAGTGAATCAATTATGTTACCGTATTCCAAGGAATTCTTAGCGAATCGGGGAGAATTATCCACACTGGCTTTTTTATTTAGGTCCCAGTAGGACCAACGCTGGTCGGCATGCCCCGCTGGGCAGGATAGTGCAAGCCTATAATGTTAATTTCCATAACATTTATATCTTTCTTCTATCACCATATGCTTTTAAAAAAGCTATTTGTGAAGAAGTATGATGATTGCATTTTGCATTTTTTTGTTTAGTATTTGTTTGCTTTACGCTGTTGATATTATTATTTATATCACAATTTTTTATCTGTTTAGTTAATATATATATTTTATATTTAAACTACCTAATTAACCTTTATATCTTGGGATAATGATGCTGTTTGTGCATATACCTATATTTTTGTAAATATTGTAACTTTTTTTGCACAATTGTTTGTTGTCCATAATAAAATAAAATAAAAATAAAATACATATTAAAAAACTCATTGGTACTCACAGGGGTTTGAACCAGGGACCTAAGTGTTTTTAAATCTAAGGTCTAACCAACTCGGCCACCACGTAAGTATATTAGTAATATAACTTAAAATTCTTTACCTATATTATTTCTAGTAACAAGTTGCCAGTGATTTAAAGTTAATAAATTATTAATTAATAGCAGAACTTTGATGTATGATAAATTTATAAGATTTCCCAAAGGAGATTTATTAAAACCTCGCGTTAATACCTATACATTAGTATTAAATTAATCATAAATAAAACCACTATATTTAGAAATGTTTTAATAAACCAAGACTTACCACACCTACGCTTTATTTGTTTTATTTTTGGAATTTTAGGTTTAAAAAGTACTGAACCTAAAATTTCATAATTTGTACAAATATTCCAATGGTTTCATTTTAACTTTAACCCTAATTATTCAACACTATTTTTAAATTTAAAAAATAAAATAAATCAAAATTAAAACTAAATTAAAAACTAAAATTAAAATATAAACTAAACTTTAAAAAAAAAATTATACTCATTGATACTCACCGGGGTTTGAACCAAGGACCTAAGTTTTTTTAAATCTTAGATCTAACCAACTCGGCCAGATTAATAATTAAATAAGATAGTTCGGACACGAAAAAGAAACTAATTTAATATCAAGATACATAATTTTTATACTAAGATACTTAGATTAATGTACTTTTTTCTTTTAAAATGTATTTATGTGAATTTTGTGTGTGTCAATAAATAATTTTATTATTATTATTATCTATTAAGTACTATTTCAAATTTCAACCGATTTTCAAGATATCGGTCTTGACAGACAGACGGACTAAGTTATACCGTGGTTTTAAAACGAACGCGGCGCAACTCGTAAACATATTATTAAATAATCCCACACAATGACTGTATTTTAATTTTGGCGGTCTAAGATTCCCATCTTTAGAATTTAATTCGATCAAGCGAAGTAATATTAATTGAGTTTTGAGTGTCATACAAACACCTATAAATAAATGGTTTTATATGACATAGGTATATAATATATTTTGTTACTATTATAAAAGGTATCATTTTCACAGTCAAAACTATTAAGCTTACGTATTATTTTCAGGAATTTTTAAACAGTTGAGTCACGGTGTTCCAAGAACTTTGTGTTTGCCATTAATCATGATGACCGACTATTGGAAGTTTCCTTCGTTATGTCATAGAAACAACATCCAATTAATTTATGTCCCATATTTTTGGGTTCAATTTATTTCACATATACACATTTAAAAAAACTTCTATATATATATCATCACAGGTGCCTTACGGGCGCCCGAGACCGCCTAGACGGCCCCAGGGTACCCAGCGGAGGGGTTTTTAATCCCACCTCGTCGTAGCCGATGGTATGAGTCTACACCGAACAAGTGGCTAGCTCGTCACGATGTTTTGAATAGACTTAATAACCCATCTATAAACAGTTTCGCAAGTTGGTATAGTGAAACCGGGACCGACAGCTTAACGTGCTCTCCGAGGCACTATAGTGGTGTTGTCAAACAAATGTACATAATTTTTTAGATTAAAAACTTATTGGTACACACCGGGATTCGAACCAGGGAGCTAAGTGTTTTTAAGTCCAAGGTCTAACCAACTCGACCACCACGTATATAACTATGAAATCAAATACTAAATATGAAATCAAATACTTATACGGATAAATAGGAATTCTTTTGCGAAGAATATATTATATTTGTATTCTTCAGAAATATATATTTTAATAAAAGTTTAACTACAAAGAATAGCGAAAAATACATAAAGAAGTCTCGGGGCCGATTTTGAATTAAATCTGCGTCAGTAGATTTTTAAAAAATTTCTCCTAGCTGGATCGAACCGGTTAATTTTGGAAAAAAAACAGAATTATGGCACCAGCTGATAGTGTTGCTTATAAGGATCAAATTAGAATGTAGATTCAAACGGCAAACTAAAGGAAAGTTCTTATTTTTAAGAAAATATGTAAATATTTTTAGGACTTATATAACTAATATATTGTTCGAAATTATAGCCAATATTTTCTTTTCTTACTTTAAAAAATTCTGTTGTTTTTTTTACTGGACTACGGCATGTGACTTTGTATCAACCTGAAGGTAAGCAGACCTACAATAACCATGAATGGGTTTAACAGCATAAATTCATTGTTGTTTAATAGCATAGATCGCTTTTACTATGCGGGCTAAAAGATGCGGTTACGAAACGGGCGGCGATAAAGACGAATTCGCATTACGAGTCTACTTTAGTAGCCTCGCTGCTTTATCGTCAAATTAACCGCCCGTTTCGCAATTACACCCTAAAAGGAGACTCTCGAAGAAATCGATGCAATAGTCACCTGAAAACCGGTAAACCCATAGACTTAAACCGAAACATTGTCACTTGAAGGTTTTTTCATCTGTCTGTTTTCAATATGAATGGGTTATGAAGATTATTATTTCAAACAATTTGATTACTTAGTAAATTATGATTTTATTTTATTTAATTTTTTTTTTATTAATTATTAGCACTTTCCTTTAGTTTGCCGCTAAATATTACTTACCAGAATTCGATCTTTATAAGCAACACTATCCGCTGGTGCAATAATACAGGTGAGTTTTTTTTCAAAATCAACCGGTTCGATTCTCGGCTAGGAGAATACATTTTTCACAAATCAAAAGATGCAGTTTTAGTTTTTATCAAAATCGGTCCCGAGACTCTTTTGAGCATTTTTCGCTATTCCTTGTAGGTTTGGCCTTGAAGGCATACTTGAAGAATTCACCCTGTATATAAATATATATATTTAGACAACCTAAGTACTAAAAAAAACTAAATAACGACGATAGGGTATGTACAGGTGGCTTACGGCGGCGCCTAGGGTACTCATGGTACCTGACAGTGGTTATGGAACACACCACATGACTTTGTATCTACCTAATGGTAGGCAGACTTCTAAAAACCATGAGTGGGGTCGATCAATATTATCCCGAATAAATGCTGCGGCGACAAGGACGAATTTGTATCCTATACCGTTTTATCGTTAAATAAAGAGCCCGTTTCGTAGCCGCACCCTAAAAGATACTGCCACCTTGACAAGAAATCTATTCAGTAGACCGA
Source organism: Monopis laevigella (assembly GCA_947458855.1). Lineage (NCBI taxonomy): Eukaryota > Metazoa > Arthropoda > Insecta > Lepidoptera > Tineidae > Monopis > Monopis laevigella. Next base: position 20,514,616 of record OX381580.1, on the reverse strand, counting down.
ACCCACATACTAAAATCGAAACTTGAGTAGGTCACTTCACGGTTTTTGTTCATCTGTATGGTGGTAACGAAACTGGTCTAGTGAAGATGTAATATATGAAATAGAAGAATAAGAAAAATATTATATCATATACGAGTATACCTACAATTAATCATTTTTTTTTTTATAAAAAAAAAAGTATTTACTTACCAGGAATACAAACAAATTGTCTCTCAATCGTAAGCACTGATTTTCTTTAGGTACATTTAAAAGTTACAATTTAATCTCAAAACTATACTTGTGAAATAAAAATCCATACAATAAAATAAATCAAAAATATAAAATATTGAAGCTATTTTACCACCATATAAAAACAGCTATTTGGGAAATATTAATTGTTCAGGTACTAAACTTTTTTAACATATAAAAAAGCAATAAAACTTTATAAAAAAAAGTTTTAGTATTATAAGACTGTTACTTACCTTAAACACTGAATACTGGTAACCGTCTATACTGCCTTCACGTACCGAGTCGTAAGAATACAGGAGCACTGGTAAGTATGACTTACTACACCGTTATTGGGAGCAAATGACACGGGGAAGGTTGGTGGTACCGTTTATATATAACGCAGCGCGCATGTAGTGCCTGCGTAGGTAAGCCGAACCGAGGGGCGGGCGGGAAATGAACCGCCCTGAAAAGGTGTTTTTTTATTTAATTTAATATAATTAATATTGTCAGAGATAGTTTTATAAGAAAGTGATAAAGATTCCGCCCAACGTAGATGTTGAGGGCGGGCGGAATTATGAACCGCCTTTACGACAGGTTTATTTTTTATAAATGCGTTTTTATTACTACTTTTAGTTTTTACTTTACTATAAGCATCACACATCAACTATTTTTAGTTGAAGTTACATTACTTATTTAAAAGTTTTGGATACATATGAGTATTTATATATTCACGGCTGTAATTTATCTGGGGTAGTTAGTGATTGACGCTACTGGTTTAAATAAACTTTGAGGTGGATATTTTTTTAAAAAGGAAGCGTTTATGTGTCTAATGGTGAGTGTACAGTTATAAAGACTTAATTAGAGCGCTACAAACATCAATTTTATATATTTGTCTGTTTGGACGAGAGAACCATAGACAAAAATTTCAAAAAAAAACTTATACAGGTTTTTAAGAAAACAAATTAACTAAATCGAAACTTTCTTTTTTGTGGAGTTTTTAGAAAAAGGTATTCATACATTTCAAAAATATTGTATTGTCTTTTGTTGCCAATCGCATGAACTCAATAATACTTATTTTCAATGATTAAAAAAAAATAACAAGTTTAATTCAAATTAAATGTAAAAATAATATATTTAAACGATGTAGCTATAATATATTTATATATATACTCGTTTAATGTAGGTCGGAATTATTAAGTACCTACGATACAATAATAAACCTATCCAAATAGGAATGTTTTTTCAATAATTGTGAAATATAATACCAAAGGAAATTGGGCCAATTGTTTATATTGAAATATCGGTCGTTTTGCTACATTGTTTGTCTTAGAAAATTATTTTAGGCTTTTTTTAATGTCCGGAGTTTTGGTTCAATTAATTTTGCCTTTGTGTCTGTGAGTCAACACACCATTATAATCGGTTACAAGCGAAAAAATAATAGGTACTTTATTAAATTAAAACTTTACTTATATAGAGAGATTATAATATAAAGGGAACTGTATAAATATTATCACACTAGCAAATAAGAATTCGTATGGAACAGGGTATGCATTAAGCAGGAGCTGAGAAAGTAGTATTATTATAAATCTGTAAAACAGTTTCGTTACCGCAAATTTTTGGCTACCCCATACAAATTGGTAAATTTAACATTACCAGTTTGTATGGAGATGGCAATTTTTTTTTCATTTACAACATATGGTTCCATGAGAAAATGTGTTCGAATTGATCAGTACTAAAGTCGTATTTTTAATTAGACGAAGTCACCTGACGTTTACTGGGTTGTCAGGTTTTGATGAAACAAAAATAGTGTTGTGACAAAGTGAATGAAACAATCATATTATAATTATTATCAACATGCTACTTTATAGCGTCGATAGCCTAGTGAGTGGTTTGTACGCCGGAATATAGGGTACCGGGTTCCAATCCTAGTCGTGCTATGTAGGTACCAATGAGTTTTCGTACTTTTCGACGACTACGTATAGTACCTACGTTTACCGAGTGCTCTAACGGTGAAGGAAAACATCGTGAGGAAACCTGCAAGTCTGAGATGATTAATTCTTCGAAGACTTCAACATCCAATAGGACAGTGGTGAGGCTATGGCCTCTCCTTACGTGCAGTGTAATGATAATGAAAATATAAAATTACGCTTTTACATGTTTAAGTCCTTCTTCGAAAAGATTATTTACTTCTGTCATTTTAAACATTTTGTTATTTCTTGCAACATATCCTTTAGTCTGCGCCCAAACCAGCTCAATGGGATTAAGCTCACAGTGGTATGGGGGCAGACGTAAAACAATAATACCATGCTCTGCTGCCATCTCGTCCACAGCATACTTGTCGCAGTGTTCTTGTTTGTGCTGCCGTACAATGTCTATAAGAGTAGCTTTAACCAGTTTTGCCTCGAATGGGATATTTTTGCTCGTTAGCCACTCTTGTATTCTTGGTTTAGTCCAAGACATTGTAGGCAGCGATTCATACCAGTAGATATCGACCTACTTTTATACAGTAAAATAAAAATATAAATAGTTCCTTTTTTTGTATAGTATGATAAGATTAACGATGTACTCATTCATATAATCATTAATTCCTGTGATTGAACGAAAACAGAACGCATCACTATTACATTTAACATGGCAACATTATTTCACAAAATGACATTAGCCGCTGTCAGTTTACTTCGTCTAATTAAAAATACGACTTTTCCTTATATTAGCCCTAAGTACAACCTTTCAAAGTCACCGTGTATATTTGTGTACGTACTAGCTACTGTAATGCAGGACAGCGCCTACCGTATCTCTTGTCGTAGAAGGGCACCAGCTGAAATTCAGCGCTACGGCACAGAAGAAATAAGTATACTGCCTTATTTGCTTGTAGCTTATTTTTTACGTAATGCTGTTAATTTTTTTTTGTTGTATGTGTTTTGTTATGTTGCTGTCCGAAAGAAAAAGTATTTAAACATATAACTTTTCAAATTCACTGTATATGGAGGATCAAACCTGTGACTTAGTTATTAGATAATTCGCCACCACTTCCTTTACTTTCTAAAATATCTGCTACGACAAATGTCTGTAAAACATATTTCATAAAAAGCCCAGTGGCAGTGTTTTTGCCCGTCGTTTTGCTCATCATAGATATCGGATAAATGAATATTGTTTCTACGTGGTACATCGGCAGGGGTTCATTAAACGAAGGGATAATGATTTTCCAAACACCATAACAAGGCGGTTTACAAGGATTATCGATAACATTTCATACCTGCTTAATTACTCCCCTATATACGAGATAATATGGGACATAATACCTGAATGTGATAAATATGACATAAATAATGATATATCACCGCAAAATACTACGAAATATTGGGACATTGGGACCTATGATTTTTATTATCTTAAATCCTCGTTAACATGAGCTCATGCACTTTTATCTTTTATCACAAGTAGTGAATAAGCATTTATAATATTGCTATTATATAAAAGTTTTTTTTAATGCTGGTATACTTGCAAACTTTAGTTTATTAGAGCAATAAAATCCTTTTTTCAATTTGCTGCTTTGTCCAAATCTTCGCAAAAGGTTTTTAGAAAAAAAAAATAACCATAGTCATGGTCTAGTGGTTGCGACTCTGGCGTAGTACCTGTTGCGCTCTTGGGTTTGATTCCCTGTACTCATGGAAAAATAATATACCTGGTACGTTTTTCTTTATAGTTTATCCTAGTCTGGGTGCTTATAAAATATAATATGTATTAGTACCGTTGTTTCTGGTACAAAGTAAAAGCTTTGCTTTTAAGCTTAGTTTAGTTACTAGAGCAATATGTGTAAAAGTCCCTAGTTATGTTTCGGTTTTAGTCTGTGGGTTCACCGGTTTTCAGGAGACTACTGCATCGTTTCATATCGAGGTGGTAGTCTCCTTTCCGGATGCGGTTTCGAAATGGATAGTTGAATTGACGATAAGGCAGCGAGTATATTAAAATATACTCGTAATGCAATACGTCATTGTCAACCCCATTTCGTGATCGCATCATTTAGCCGGTATAGTGGGAGCGATCAATATTTTTTAAGAACAATTATTGATTGATCCCATTCATGGACTTTGTAAGTCTGCTCACCACCAGGTAGATACAAAGTCACATGTCGTGCTACAATAAAAATAATTTTTTTTTTTTACATATTACTACTAACTCACATTTTAAACTATAGATTAAGTAAATGAGTGTTTAACAAAAACTCATGCATGATACTATACGAGTATAAATATATATATATATATATTCCGTAGCACTATAATATAGTCCTACGGAACCCTCTGCGGGCCAGTTTTTATTCAAAGTCTGACGAAGGAAGGGTTATCTACCCTTCTACATTATCTACATTTAGTGCTAAAAGCTATTTTATTCGCCGCATAAGCTTGGAGATTCGGAGGGGTAATGCAGCAAGCATATTCGGTACTTTAGAAATATCTGCGGGACTAAATTTTTTTATTTATTTATTGGGCCTCTGCTTATTTTGTATCTCTAGCTACTAAATAGTATATTTATCATGAAGCTAAAAAAACGCGCCCCAGCGGAGCGCGGACGGGCACGGTTTTTACCTTCATGATATTTATTATCAAAATTTTGGTTCGTATTTTTATATTTTTTTTAGTTTTTTCTCTAAATATATTTATTATGTTACTTACCTAATAAATAAAAATAAAATAAATAAATATCATTACGGGTGCCTATTTGGCTCCCGAGAACCGTTTAAACGGCCTCAGGGTACCCAGCGGAGGGATTAACCCGTCCTCATTTCGCCGATGGTATTCGAAGGCAACACCTAACAAGTGGCGAGCTTGTTGCGGTGTTTATGATGAAATAGCCTCGTTGTATCAAGCGGTCACCTATCCCAGGCCGGCCTTGTTATCATCTGCTTAACCTTGTTATCAGCTGCGCAGTGACTTAACCACTAGGCTGGGGCCGCTTTTTAACCTACCTAATAAATACATATAATTTTATCTTTCTACATTTACACTAATATTATAAAAAGGAAAGTATTGTATTTTTGTTTGTAATGAATAATAGCAAAACCTACTTAACCGATTTAAAAATATCATTCATTAATATAAATGCTACATTTTTACTGTGTAACCTGAAATGTATTATATTATAGATCAGATTTCTTTTAAATTAAACACGGGTGAAATTTAAAGTAGCGGTATAACGTACCGCTACTTTAATTAAAGCTAGTTTTTAATAAAATGAAGTTTTGATCAACGAATTTTGTATTATGACATTTAGATAAGCTTTAAATTACTTGATAGAAGGTAAGTAACTAACAAAACACATAAAATCAGTGGTTCCCTAAGTGCCTAATAAAAAAGAAATTAAAGTTAGTTAAGTGAATTTAAATCGTAAATGTGAACATTATAAAGCAGGATAGTTAAATGGCGGTATTGAAAGATTGAAGCTATAAAATATTATTTTTATTGGTAGTATAAGTTGTTTGAAGTTTGTTCCAGACGTTAGTAGACGTTGCTCAGCACGGGGCCCGGGAAACAACATTATCCTCTAGCCATTATGACCGATAAAACAAAACTTAACTGGCAACTTCCATTTACCTAAAATGTTTAAATTGTTTTTTTTTTTAATTAGTATATCAATGAAAGGCTCGGGTGCGAATGTCAGTTGTGACTTTGATATCACCAGTGAGAAAATATCCTAATAATTTCTCATTCATAAGAGTTACTTGTGTTTTGTTAGACGAAGAAAATATTGTTTGTCGTTAAATATGTTGCTTTCGTTCAATATGTTCTTTTAGTTCTCTCATAAAAATTGACATGTCTATGCTAAAACATAAAAACTCAACGGTGAAACGGAACTTAACTTACATTATCTGTGATAATTATTATCTGTCATCGGTAACTTTATTTACGAGTGGTTGTTCCCTTTATAGTGTATTATCAATGGTTTGGAGGCACTCGTATTGATATTTTAGCCACCCGATGAAATTCAAAAATACGAACTTTAGAAATCGAGGACTATTTTGACATTTCAGTGCGATTTTTGGATATCAGCGGATGACTAAAAATATTTTAGTCATCCGCTGATATCCAAAAATCGCACTGTAGTCGACTTGACGCCCGTACAAACGTACTTTCAATATTGCCTTGGGTGTTACTCGAACATCAATTATTATTTTTATGTTGGTTATTGTACCCAAACATTTTTCTGTTATGGGTAATGAATAATTTTATATTATAATATTTAAAAAAAATTTACACAAAACCCTTTGCCAAAACTTATTTTTTGATTCCAAAAGAAATATACAATAATATCCTATCACAGCAATATTAATAAATACAATGACCGACAAAAATATTATTTTAATTCAGCGACACACAGTAATCGAGTATTACTGGAAATGCGAAAGCTCTTTTTAGAGAACGAAGAGAAAAAAAAAATCTTAAGGACACTGCTTCTTAATCGTGAAGTCTTCTTTCTCCATACAAAAAGAGCTTTCGCACTTCCAGTAATACTCGATTACTCTGTGTCGCAGAATTAAAATAATATTTTTGTCGGTCATTGTATTTATTAATATTGCTGTGATGGGATATTATTGTATATTTCTTTCGGAATCAAAAAATAAGTTTTGGCAAAGGGTTTTGTTACACATACACCACGTAGCCAATGACATTCCGAATCTACAGACAACAAATGGCAAGCTTGGGGCGGCGTTTGTCTAGATTCATAAATAGTTTCACAATTCGGGTTAGTGAAACTGTTACCGGCAGCTTAACTTGCCTTCGAGGTAGGTAAATTTTAATCAATCAACTCATTGGTAAGCCAGGATTTGAATCCGCAATCTAAGTGTCCATTACGTAGGTGTTTTTTTCGAACACCATAAACAAATTAACTATTGTGCCTTAAATCCTTTGTATCGCACATTTCAGGAGATAAACCTATGTAAATGTTTGTTCCATAAGTATAATGACATTCTCAAACTTAGATTAAATTTGGTTAGCTATTTAAATTTGTGGTATTATCATGACCTATATATATACTCGTACCTTATTTCCCTGTAAGAATAGAGACATAATCTAATCTTTAAGTAATCTAAAATTTGGTTACCTATTTAAATTTGTGGTATTATACTTGACCTATATAACTTATTTTACTGTAACTAAGAGACTCGGTACCTGGGCGAGGCTGGCTTGCACCTAGTATAATTAACTTTTTACTTTTTGTTATGACAGGCCTATTGGAAGACTTTTTTAATGGAGCACGGCGTGTGACTTTCTGTACCAGCATTGGCCGCTCCACTATTCCGGCTAGATGATATTAACAGTAACGAAATTGGCGGCGACAAAGACAAAATTACATTACTAATCGACTTTAATATTCTTGCTGCTTTGTCGTCCAATCAATCCTCCTATTTCGTAAGTGTACTCTGAAAAGAGATTACCACATCGATGAGAAATCGATGTAAAAGTCTCCTGTAGGCTTTTTACGCCATACAACGTTAAGCTGAACGTTAACCAAAATAACGTAGAAAATTTACGTCTGTAAATTTGCATTACGTCAGAATTGCATGATATCGATTAAAGTTGAGCTTTGAGTTGGCGCGTAATCCTGCGTGAACCCACATACTAAAACCGAAACATGATAAGTCAAGTGACTGTTTTCGCAAATAAGTCGGTCGGTCAGCCGAAAACTTAAATTCGTGCAATGTAGCTTTAAAATAACATTATGTACTTCAATAGGAATATTAGCTGTATAGGGAATTAAGTTCGATTGCCCAAATCCGTGTGATAATTCCAACATTTGTATAATTAGTGTCCAACTTCGGATTCATTGGGGAATATATCTATTTGGATTAAGTAATACGACTGAATATAAACAAAAAATATAGAAAAACAACTTTGATAGTAAATACTGATTATATATTAAATAAGATGATAGAAATATTAAATTTTGAACATAAACTACATACTGGCTGCGCTTTAGAATTAAAAAATTAAGTTTTTTTTTAATCAGGCGAATTTCTTCAAGCCATATAGGCAATAAGTGTGTTTTTATTATTTATTTAGGATATAATATTTTTAAAATCTAATAATGCACTTTTAATTTTTATTAAAATCGCATCCGAATCTCCTTTGAGCATTATTCGCTATTCCTTATAGTTTAGGATTTGGCCAAGAAGGTCCACTGGAAAAATTCACCCTGTATTAGAATCCCAATGATAAAGAAAATTTTTTTTTTTGCAATTATTCTTATCATTAGGATTTTTAAATTTTCTTAGATATAGAATAAATCTTGTTACTATATTTAATTTCATCTTACTCTATTTTACTAAAATTATTCCTATTTTATGTACCTACTATATTTACCGTTTTATTAAAATCTTTACTTTTTTTATATTATTATTTAACTCTTTACTTATTATATTTTTTACAAAGAATATGAGATATTCCACTAATTTTATAAACAATAAACTAAACTTTGACCGCCTCTGTGTTTTGTTTGCGCCGCTGAGTTGTGGAGGTCGTTAGTTTGATTTCCACTAAACAAAACAATATTAGTAAGCAAATTAAAATTAAACAACCTAAAAAACAAATTAAATATAGTAAAATATAAAGAGAAAAAAAAAAAAAACCCTATCAATATAATGCCTAACAAAAAAAAAAAAAACATTACACGTCCACTAAATCCAGGCTCTGGCCCACTCCGAAGGTACCCATAACACTGGCAGCATTGCCTCTTTGAACTGCCAGTGAGATGCGTTGTTTAAAAAAGTATCCGGAGCGGGGGTCGCCAGAAGTCTCATTTAAAAGAGCACTCAGTTTCTTTGCGAAAGACTGAGCCTCAGAGCCCCAGACTCCAGTTGTCTCCACAGCAAATGGGACAAATAAAAATTCATTTTTTAAATTTAGGTATTTTAAATGTTTCGCTTTAGCTGCTGACTCTGCTGCCGCTCCTGCCGTGCTCAAACATGCCTGTAGATGAGAAGTCGCAAATGTATCGACACAGGTGGCATCCCAGATCAGGCAACGGCCTCTCTGCCATGGCACCAGGGTCAACCTATCAGGGCGCTTTCCATCTACTCTACTTAATCCGTGAGGCTCGAGAATGCTGGGAACGTTAGCAGAGGCAAGAGCTCGGCGAACAACATTGTTGAGACTATGGTGTCGAGAAATTCTCCCTGCACTTCTACTACAACATAATCCATGATGACCGTTCGCTAAGACTTGCTCACCGCACCTACATATATGAGGCTGGCAGACATCAGCGCCCAACCTTAGTGCGATGGCAATTCTTAGCGACTGGTCATCTAGAAAAGTACCTAGAGAAGGTGATGGAAATGTCTCTAACCATAGTCCTGACTCATATGTTGAAACCGCTTTTAAACGTGCGATATCGGTACCAAAACTATAATCCAAAAGATTGTTATAATTTTTGTGTATAATGATTTTGTCCCAAAGTCGTTGTGTGGACAACTGGGGCGGAGGAAGGGAATCGGATAAAGATCTAAATGCCTCTAAAGAATCTGATAAATATGGGATCTCAAAACTGTCACCTAAATTAGGTAAAATAGTAGTGACCCGTTCTGAGACTCCATAACAAGATGCAATAAAGGCAGATAAACCCACATCCGATACCCTTCGGATTCCAATGCCACCATACTTTATTGGAAGGGAAGCTTGAACCCATTGAGGATCTGATAACCTAATATTCAAAACTAATTCAACTGAAGATTTAATACATTCGTCTATTGAAGAAGCTAAAGCTGGAAATTTCCATATTGGTGTCGTTCGAATTATATATGTAAATTTAGGAATAGAAAAACTGTACTTTAAAATAATGTATGCAGTATGAGAATGAAGATTTGATAAATGATCGTGCAACGTTTTTAATTTCATAATTTTCCTATTAATGACAGTTTCTACTGAATGTAAAGTGATTGACGCTCCTAACAATTCAAATTTCTGGCTATTTATAGTTTTAATTCCAGGAAACATTACATTAAAATTAGACGTATCGTTATTATTGCAATAAAATATTTCACATTTATCAAAATTTACTTCGAGACCTATGTCTGAAAAAGATGATTGAATTTTTGTCAAATCAGAAATGATACTATCAAAATCACCACCCAAAGTACCGTCATCCAAGTACCAAATATTAAGTTCCGAATTCAACGAAGAAATGATGGGATGAATTCCTAAACTAAAAAGTAAAGGCCCCAAAGGATCGCCTTGTTGTATACCGACCTTCGATTTAATGATTTTATTATTGAAAAAAAGATTAGTTTCATGAAAATAACATTGAAAAACAAAAGAATATAAAAATGGAATATGTTCTTTTACTTGACTAAGAATTTGGTCCCGATCTAAACAGTTGAAGGCATTTTTTATATCAATTTTTAAAATTATTTTGTCTGAATTAATATTATTTAATACAAATTTTCTAGTAGCGTGAATTGCTGCCTCACAGCCAAGAGATGTACCGAATCCAAGTTGGGTTGGTCTTAAAATATTGCCCGTATCATTTCTTACATTTTTGCAACAAATTTTGGCTACGAGGCGTCTATAAACGTTTCCTACAGCTATTGGCCTTATTCCTCCAGTTTTTTTTGTGAGGGCACATAAATTTGCACCATATAGGTATGGGCAAATTACGGGATTTAATTTTCCCTCTAGTAAAAATTGACTTAAACGGCGAAGAGACGAAATAAGACATACACCAAAATTGCCAGCAGTATGTGAGGTTAGTTCTTTTAAGTGGTTTGGTCTCAAACCATCAATGCCAGATGCTGAACCATTGTTAAAACTATTTACAACTTCTTGAATATCGTTGTCTGTGATTGTAGGAAATGAAATGTTTACTGTAGATGGATCTGGTGAGTGAGGAATATGCGATGGCAGAGGATGTTGATTTATTAAGGTATTCAATGTGTTATCATTGTTGGGTGCTATTGAACATTCGGATGTTAACAATCTAATAGCACCTTTGATATCTCCATCAAACACTTTCGTTTCAGCCCTTTTATATATAGATGTTGAGTGATAATTGATTAAGGTATATGTAGTTTTGTTCTGAAAAAGTACTGTATTTTCTTGATCTTTGTCCGTGAATTTTCGATTTATGAATGTTCAAACCGTGTGCTCCTCTAAATAACCTGGTAGAGTCTGGACATAGTGGACATGCTAACATGCATGGTTGCGTATTTCTTTCCATGAACTGTATACATGTGGTAAAATTGCCTTAAATAAATGTACCTATTTAAAAATAAAATAAAAATATGAAATACCTATAACAATAACAAAAAACCTACAATAATAAAATATAGTGAGATAGAAAAGAAAATTAAACTAGTATAGGTAATAAAAATGATCATAGAATATTAACATCAACGCTTCACAAATGTTTCCACATAATTTATTAATGAGGAGGTAGAAAGGAATATCTTCTTTTTCAAAATTTTATAATCTTAATAGTATTTATATCTTCAAATGGTGTCTTTATTATTGTATTTCTAATATCAATGAATTATAGTGCCTATATGATGTGGATCAGATTGTACCACCTCCAATTTTATATCTTTTTCATGTTTCAGACAAAATCAAATTTTAATTATTCTGCTTCTTCCATCGACCTTTTACCCCTTAGGCTACCTACCAACCTCTTCTTGTTTATGGGTTATTTAGTATTTATACCACAGTTTAGTAAGTACGTTTTTCTGTACAGTCTGCTATGGCTGGCTGTTTATAAAATAAAATTAGCATCGTTGTTTGTGACCAAACAACGATGTGACCAACCATCCTACATATAAAAAAACCTTTGCTCAAACAAAATCCTCTTCTACCTTCTTCCAGTAATCGAGCTTATGGCTTGAAGTCCTGTAAAAGATGGTTGAGGTTCCACGGGCATTGCCAGCATTTTAGAACCGCTAGGAGAGAAACGTAATGACGGCAAAGCACCAGATGGTATGACCAAACTGATCAAATCTAAAGCTCACCCCTGTTTCTTCTGGCACCTGGACAATTAATCCCAAAATATTAAATAGTAGTCCGCAAAGTGTTTGCAGTGAAAACTTTGGGCCCTTAGTCAACTGATAGATGCTGTAGAATTTTCCCGATTATTGGGAAAATTACTAATAAATAAATTATATAAGAATTACTATTGAGCCTTTATAAAAAATAATAAAAAAATAAAAGAAACTAAAAATAGTTATATATCAATATTAGTTATTCTAAGCAATACGGATTCATATTTGTGATTTCTATTTTACATGATGTGATACAGCACTTCCGTATATTATTCATACTTAGTTAGAGTAGTTAAGTAAACAACCGCCGCAACTTTCAGTCTTTAATCAGTCCTACCTGTAATGACAAAGCAAGGCTGGGGCCACGGCAGAAGCGGTCAGAGGAGCGGTAGAGTCTTGTTCACTAACGTAAACATGATTTTGGAACAGCAGGTCGGGTTAAGCTATTTGGACCCCTCTCTCCTAATTAGGCCTAGCGCGCACTACGATTTTATTTTTAGCGACACGATTTTTAAAATCGTCACAACCTTGAAATAGAACAAGTAGTTCCAAATATATATGAAAATACTTACTATTTTTCCCAATATGATTTTTTAAACCTTGTACTAAGAAACTCTAATAGTTAATTTCGCCACTTGTTTATTTAATATCATACTTTACCGCTTTTATATTCTGTTATTATATTTTGTGTTTGTAATCCTGTATGCTCTGAATTTTCTTATATACCTACTAAATAAGTAAATAAGGCCAAAAGTCGCCTGTTATAATTAAAAAAAAATGGCTTTACACTTTAGCTATCATATTGGTTGACAAGATTGAGTCATACTCAAAAGAAGGGTAACTTTTTGAAAAAAAAATCTAATACTTACCAATGACAAAAAACAATATTTCATTAAAACTAAAATGTATTTTTTTGGCGTAATAAAATACCTAAGATAATTTATTTCAAGATCTAACGATTCTTGTTATTATTAAATTAAGAGTTAAATGTTATCTTACAATATTATTTTTTCAAAAGAAACATCATGAAAAGTTGTTAGTTGGAACGGAGTTGTTAGCTGTAATTAACTTTATATTATTTGTCTTGCTTTTAGTTATCCAATTAACCAAGTAGGTAGTTAAAAGTTATATATCTTCACGGGTGCCTTACGGCGCCCGAGACCGCCTAGACGGCTCTAGGGTACCCAGCGGAGGGGTTTTAATCCCACCTCGTCGTAGCCGATGGTATGAGTCTACACCGAACAAGTGGCTAGCTCGTCGCGATGTTTTGAATAGACTCAATAACCCATCTATAAACAGTTTCACAAGTTGGTATAGTGAAACCGGGACCGACAGCTTAACGTGCTCTCCGAGGCACTATAGTGATGTTGTCAAACAAATGTACATATTTTTTTTAATTAAAAACTCATTGGTACACACCGGGATTCGAACCAAGGACCTTAGTGTTTTTAAGTCCAAGGTCTAACCAACTCGGCCACCACGTATATATAAAAGTTGTATGTAGTTAAAAGTTGGAGCTGAAATAAATAATATCTTTATCATAGAGTTTTTGCACAAGTATGTCTTTGTTGTAGAGACGCTAAAAACTATACAGGGTCTTAAAAAAAGGTGTGGTTGGGAAAGTACCCAAAATATTGATGATGGTAAATTTTACTAAAAGGAAACATAATTTTATTTTCAAAATAAAGAAAAACTGCATTTAAAGATTTTTGTAATACGATTGCCACACCCGGGAATCAAACCGACTGAAATCCAAAAAAAATATATACACATTTACTTTTATGGCAATAAGGTGGGATCCAGGATTTCATTTGGGGCATCGGGTCAACTTTTTTAGTTGAAAAAAATAATAATCAGTATTGCGAGATTTTTTTATGAGCAAAAAAAAAACAACTTCAATAACATCTCCAATTAATATATATAGCCGTATGCCCGTTATGTCTCAAATCTCACCACTGGACCCAGGATTTCTTTCTTCTTTATTTTGGACCTTGGAGCCTTTTGACAAGCATTTTAGAGGATAAGTCAATTACGATGCTTTAGATGATGATTAACATTAAATAAAGTTATGACATAGGATTCGATTTAATCTGTGTTATTTTTGGGATTTCAGTTGGTTCAATGGCAAGCGTATTTTCAAAAATCTCTAAATAAAGTTTTACTTATTTTTGAAAATAATGCGAAATTTTACTGTAAAGACACTTTCCTGATCTTTCCTTTCAGTTTAATTTGCCATCATCAAAATTTTTGGTTACTTCCCCCATCTTTTTTTCCACCCCGTATACAGGGTGAATTTTTCAAGTGTGCCTTCATGGCCAAATCCTAAACTACAAGGAATATCAAAAAATGCTCAAAGGAGTCACGGGGCCGATTTTGATAAAAACTATAACTGCATCATTAGATTTTAGAAAAAAAAATCGCCTAGCCAGGAATCGAACCGATTGATTTTGAAAAAAAAAATTATGCTTTATTATTGCACCTGCTGATAGTGTCGCTTTTAAAAACTAAAACTGCATCATTAGATTTTTGAAAAAAAAATCACCTGGCCGGGAATGGACCCGGGGGGATTAAAGTTGCAATCTGTTAATAATAAGATTTTTATAATACATTATTAAGTGGCGCAGTACATATTGCACTCTATTGGACAGCTAACAAATATTTGCGTGAGATTTCGCACAAAGATTTCAGTTTTTTATAGGGTGCGGTAAAGAAACGGGTAGTTGATTTGACAATAATGCAGCAAGAATATAACTTAATAACTGCCCGTTTCTTTACCGCACCCTCAAAGAAGACTACATGTTTAAGGGATAAAAAACTGCTTGCCAAATCTCAAGCAATAATTTTTTTATTAGAAATTAAATAACACTGTACTGTACTAGCATTACCTATATTATCTCACTGAAGGAAATAGTGAAATATAGAGTATCCAGTATCCACCTCGGGGTTAAAGCTGTACTCGTTTTGTTTGATCTTGAGTATCCTTGCTGCCTTATTGTCAAATAAAATGCAAATATATATTAATATCGTTGTTTTTGGTATACATAGTACAAGACTATATAGAGCTAAGTTTGTCACCATGGCAATATGTGTAAAATGTTTATCATATTATTATTGATCAACGCAGTGATTACGCACACAACGCTAAGCTAAACTTTAATATACAGGGTGAATTTGAAAAGATGTACTTTGGGCTAATATGAGGTTCTGCTGATCAAATCGAACAACTTTTCCCATGGAACCATGTGTCGCAAATGAAAAAAAATGTTGGCTTCCCCATACAAATTGGTCATTTCAACATTACTAGTTTGTATGGAAAAGGCATTTTTTTTTTCATTTGCGGCACATGGTTCCAAGGGAAAAGATGCTTGTATTGATCAGTAGAACCTTATATTAGCCCAAAGTACATCCTTTCAAAGTCACCATGTATATGATGCAACTCTGACGTAATGCAAACCTTCTTCTTTACCGCACCCTCAAATGAGACAATTGTTTAAGCAAAAACAGCGTGCGAAATCTCAGGATATAATTTTAAAATTAGAAATTAAATAACGTTGTACTCTATACTAGTCTTGCCTATATAACTTTCCGATTGAACTAGACTCTTAATGCAAATTTGTTTTGGTCTCCTCCCATTTCGTAACCATATAAATTATCCGGCATAGTGATCATAGCGATCAATACTAATAAACAATAAATAAAAAACAGTAGGTTTTTTTAAACATGCTCATTTTTGTCGTTAACAGAGTTGTAATCGTGTGTTTTTTTTTATTTTAAGTTATTTGAGGTGGTGAAAATAAATAATATAAACATCTGCGCTTTTGGCGTTGTATCCGGAGATAGTGGGTACGATTCCCACCCATGGCAATAAAAATTTTGTATGTACATTTTTTTGTACAGTTTGCCATGGTCTGTTTATAAAATATAAAATGTATTATATTGTTGTTTCTGGTACACATAGTAGTAGCCTTAATTTGTGACCAGCAATATGTGTAAATTGTCCTACATATTATTATGTTATATACGTGGTGGCCGAGTTGGTTAGACCTTGGACTTAAAAACACTTAGGTTCCTGGCTTGAATCCTGGTGTGTACCAATGAGTATTTAATTTATACAGTTATGGAGGCACTATAGTGGTGTTGTGAAACAAATCACAACACCGCTATAGTGCCTCGGAGAGCACGTTAAGCTGTCGGTCCCGGTTTCACTATACCAACTTGTGAAACTGTTTATAGATGGGCTATCGAGTCTATTCAAAACATCGCAATGAGCTAGCCACTTGTTCGGTGTAGACTCATTCCATCGGCTAAAACCCCTCCGCTGGCGCCGTACGGCACCCGTGATGATATATTATATTATTATTATATTATATCTATGTTATTATAGGCGGCAAGATACTAGATCTGTGGTTATTATAGGTATAATCTAATACTGTTAATGTCATCTAATTTATAACTAACTCCTCCCGCAATAACAAAATAAAAAAAAACAACTGTCTTTTTCAATGTAAAAACATGATATTGGAGATGCGAAGATCTCATTATTCTCATTGTTGCCACTTTGTCTGATTCCCAACCTGTTTGGATTTAAAGTGACATTTTTTTTAGACTTACTTTCGTCTACGCCAAATATCTCGAAATATTTTGTCGTTTTTAAATTTTGTGATTTAATAGATCTTGGTTGATCGTGGTCATGTATATCCAAAAAAACACATCTGCGGACATATTCTGTTTCTTTTAAAGGTAACGTTAGATTGTCGTTTATGTAGGTACCTACATAAACGACAATACTAGTTGTAACTAAAAACTGTCTAATAACGATATTCTTGTCATTATTATTTTCACAAGCATTTCGTTATTTTGACAAACAAACGTTTCCGTTATAAGAAACAGAATGTGGGGGCTGGTACATTTTGTACAAGCCTAGAGCTTATTAGGGCCAATTTAAAAGATCACATTTGACAACTATCAGTGTTAACAAAGTAAATCGTAATACTGCCTTCTTGTGTCATTATTACAATAATTATGTACGTTTAACTGAAAAAGTTTTTGCATATATATTTATAGTTCTAACTTTGAAAAAAATCCGGTGTCTGTCCACATCAAATATTTCGAAAAGTGCAATTTATAATTATAGATCTTTTTTTAACCCTTTATCTAATAGGGCATTAGTCTCTTAATTCTCAGAAGTGAACCGATTTTATTGAAAGAAAAAGGTTATTTAATTCATGATATCTTTTGAATGGAATGTCTATTTGGATAAGGATTAATCCAAGGTTCAAATAACATGGTCTAGCTTCTAGTGGCATTTCTATTAACTTTAAATAAATAAAAAGTTGTTATAGTAATGTTAATAGATAGTTGGATAGTCCCGCCAATGTATTCTCTAAAACTGTAGTAGGTATAATTTTGTTCTACCATAATTTTGTTCTATCTAACGGTTTTCGGAGCGCATGCGATGTAATTTAATATTATTATACGTATTTTATGTATATATTTACATTTACATTTTCTTCAGTTACGCGTTACATTTTCGAAGTTTTCGTACGTATGCATATTTTTTTTTAATAAAAGACGCCTATGCCTAACTAAGCCTATGTTAACCAGTGATAATGTAGCATTCTATTAGTGAACGAATTTTAAAATAGGTGCAGTAGTTTTGAGGTTTATTAATTACAAACAAAAAATTTTTTTTCTCTCTTTATTGGTATAGTGAAACTAGGACTGACAGCTTAACGTGCTCTCCGAAGCACTATAGTGGTGCTGTTAAAAAAAAAAAAAAAAAAAAAAAATGGTTTATTCATTCAAGTACAATTTTAAAGTTACAATTATCTTTGAGCTTCTCCTTTTAAGTTTTAGAAAAACCTGTCTTAGGAGAAAGCCCACTGATCCAGGCTTATACACTTTTCTGTTCCATTGATTAGTAATTATTAGTTGAAATTATAAATATGTATTGGTGTGATGTTGTATTTGTGCGTGCGTGTGTGTGCGTAGGTATATTTTTACATGTGTAAGTTTGTGTCTGTTGCGTGTAACTATATATGTAAATGTAATAATTATGCATGTATGTGTTAGTAGGTATATGATTTGTAGATATTGTGCAAGCTTCAATCGTGTTCAGTAGTTTATTTGGAAAGTGTGAAATTAAAAATATTAAATACACAAACACAATAATATAAAAAACAATAATAAAATTAAAGTTGCTAATTTACAATCTATTTACAAATACAAAAATTATTTAAAATATTATAACCACCACCACTGATTCCAAGATACTTAGGTACTTTACGTTCCAACACCGGTACTCATAAAAACCAGTCCTCGAAGAACACTCCAGCCATAAAATCGGAGGCGGGGTCCTCAATCTTTTAGCCACAAATAAATATATAAACATATATATGCGCATAAAAGACAATATCTTACACAACTAAAGCGCTCCCCAAGGTACCAATAAGCTTCCATGAATATAAGGCCGTAAATCTATATTTTATCTAAGAAATCCTTCACTTGTTTCATTCAACTTACTGAGGAAAGTCAAAAATACATATGATAAATCGGAATTGGATAAAGCTAAAAATAACCCTAAAGCAACATGGAATGTAATAAAAATTCTAACTAATACTAAAAATAAACATACTACAGCTTCTGATCTAATAAACAGTAATAGTCCTTTAGAGTCGGTTAATGCAGTTAATAAACACTACTCTAGCATTGGAAGCACATTGGTGAATAAGATTATAAATAATAGCATCCCTACAATATCCCAAATTCCCATACAAACACATTCTCGATCTTTTGCTTTATTAAATACAGACTGCGATGAGGTCCTGGCAACTATTATTAACCTTAAAACTAATTGTGCAACAGGACTTGGCGACATACCCACTAAAATTATTAAAATGGCAAAACATATATTAGTTCATATATTTAACATGTGTTTTCAAAAAGGTATTTTTCCGCTGTCCTTCAAGCAGTCCTTAATTCATCCGGTATACAAGGGCGGGTCTAGAGATAGTGTCTTAAATTACAGGCCCATATCAATTCTTCCAGCCTTATCAAAAATTCTTGAAAACATTATGAATAAACGTCTAATGAAGTTTTTACAAGATGAAAAACTAATCTCTAAATCACAATTTGGTTTCCAAGCTGGATGGTCGACTGAGGATGCGGTTCACTCTCTTACTGATCACATAGTAAAGCAACTAGATAACAGGCAAAAGTGTATTGGCATCTTCCTTGATCTTGCCAAGGCATTCGACACTGTCTCTATCCCCATCCTTCTGCGAAAGATGGAGAATGTTGGTGTTAGAGGCGAGGCGCTGAAGTTGTTTTCAAGTTATTTGTCCAATAGGTTGCAAAGTGTTAAAATAGATAACTTTATTAGTTCCTCCTTGCCGGTTCCTTGTGGAGTCCCGCAAGGCAGCATACTCGGCCCTACTTTATTTTTGATATATATGAACGAACTTTGCCTTCATTCCCCCATCAATGGTAAAATATTTAGCTATGCTGATGATACAGCACTAATATATCAGGGGAATACCTGGAGAGAGGCTCGACAGAATGCTGAGCGCGGACTTCACAAGGTATTGACCTGGCTTAGTGTCAACTTATTATCCCTTAACCTAGATAATACTAAATGTGTGCCTTTTAATATAAGGGACAAGTGCCCGCAGAACTTAAACGTATACGCACATTTCTGTTATAATCCTGTCAATTTAAACTGCGATTGTCAACCGGTACCTAAAGGGTCAGTTATAAAATACTTAGGTGTACTTATAGACGAGCGCCTTACATGGACACAACAAATCGTCGCTCTTTCATCACGAGCAAGAAAACTTATTTATATATTTAGAAAGCTTAGGTATATAGCCGATAGCAGTACACTTAAAACTGTGTACTATTCTCTAGCCCAGTCAATATTAACCTACTGCATATATGTTTGGGGGGGTGCTTGTAAAACCAAAATAATTATGCTGGAACGGGCTCAAAGGTCTATTCTTAAAGTACTCTCATTTAAACATTACAGGCACTCTTTATACCAATTTTACCAATCTTTATATAGAATGTGACGTCTTAACAATAAGACAATTGTTTATATTGCAGATAATTTTAAAACAACATAAATTAACAAAATTTTATCCACCGATATATAAAAAAAGAAGAAATGATATTGTTTGTCCTCCTCTCAAATACAAAACAGCCTATACTAGGCGACATGCTTGTTTTTTAGCCCCTTTTCTGTATAATAAAGTTAACAAATCAATCAAGATCTATCCTAAAAATAATTATGAATGCAAATCTCTCACTAAACAATGGCTACTAAAGCACGATTATAACGAAACTGAGTCATTGCTTAATATTTTACAATAACAAGAGGATACTGTAATTTATATTATAGTCCGGTATTTACTAAATATTATTGCCTTATCGTTCTCTATTATTTAATGCTAGATATTTAGTATGAATGTATATGTTTTTGTGTAGATGTATAATATGTATGTATATGCATATGTGTATGTACATGTATTTATCTGTGTATATATTTGTTTGTTTTGTATGTATATAATATAAATATATTAGATATGTTTATGTATATATTCTTACATTGTTCTGTGGGTACACTATTCTTTCTGCAACTTCGTGGATTTAAACTAGTAATATTTGGTTGATAATGTATATTTTCCAATTCTTTACTTCTATCCGTTTAACGGATTTTTATGTATATTTGCACCACGAGTGTCCGTGGGAAGACGTTGGATACTATAACACAGGGAAACCTAATTTAGTATCCAACGCAACGTGTGTTTCTAATTACTTAAATTAATAACATTTTATTTTACTTCTTATATAAACACCATTTTGTAATAGTTTGTAAGTAACGATTGTGAAGTTTGTGTGAATAAACTTATTATTATTATTATTATAATCTAGAGATTTTAACCAAGTAGTTACTATTTTTTTACATTCCAAATTTGACTTTGTATATATATTAAGTATTCTATTTATTCTGTTGTATAACAATACAGACTGTGACTCAAATTGATTGTAAGCAAAAACTGTTTTACGTCTAATCGGAGTAATGACACTGTAAGGATTGCGTTTTTTAATTATATAATCTTTAGGTTTGGTAATTTTATGAATTTTCAGTACAGAGTTTAGAATATATAATTTTCTTACAGATAAAAGGTTGGTAGATAGATATAAGTCTGTAGTAGGGAATCTAATTTTTCGAAACATCATTACCTTTATAAGTCCCCTCTGGGCCCGTTCTACACCTATTAATTTAGTTTTAGCAGAGCCCCCCCAGACCGACAAACAATACAGGATAATGGATTGGACTAGTGTAATGTAAATATAAGTCATAAGATTTTTGCCAGTAACATGTCTTAAATATTTAAATAGCCAAATCATTTTTTTATGCGTTTCGTCACATTTTCAATTTGGTAGTGCCATGATAGATTTTGGTCAATTATTACGCCTAGGTATTTAGTTTTATTAACTTTTTCCAGTTCCAAACAATCACAGTTTGTTTTCATGGTGTTATAGCATTTGTGCGCAACCAGTTGTAAGTCATTAGTCGGTCGTGAAGAATTAAGAATTGAAAAAGTCAAGTAATTTGTTTTTGAAATGTTTAGAGTCAGTAGGTTAAGTTGAAGCCAATTTATTACCTTTTTAAGGCCGATTTCGGCTGTGTTAAAAACTTCAGTCCAGTTATTGCCATGAAAAAGTAGGGCAGTGTCATCAGCATATGAGTAAATTTGTCCCTTATGTAATTTTAAGTTAGTTAAGTCATTTATGTAAATTTGAAATAGGGTAGGGCCTAAAACACTACCCTGCGCCAAATTTAGTATTATTAAGAAAATCACTTGTGTGAAATGGAGATGGCGTCGGCTCACATAATTACCTTTGCTGATGATACAGTAATAATCTTTTACGGCAAAACATGGAATCAAACAAAGGCCAACGCAGAAAAAGGTCTACAACAGGTTACTAATTGGCTGGACAATAATCTTATGACTTTAAACATATCCAAGACGAAGTGTATTAACTTTAGAATATCAAACCGAACCAGACCTCCCGAAAATTATAAAATCAAATCCCATAAGAAGCACCATTCCTGCATAGCCAACTGCTCCTGTGAATCCATTGAAAATACCGAACATGTCAGATATCTGGGAGTGGAAATCGACCAAAACCTAAATTGGGGTTACCACATAGGCCAGCTTGCATCACGTATACGGAAGCTTACACACATATTTAAGCGTCTACGAGGTGCGGCCACTAAGATAACACTAAACATGGTGTATTCCTCTCTGTGCGTGTCCCTCCTTACTTACTGTATTACAGCGTGGGGCGCTGCTAGTAAGTGCATGCTGATTAGGGTGGAGCGCGCGCAGAGGGCAGTGATCAAGGTGATGTATAATATGTCCTACAGATATCCAACTAAACAACTCTACGACGAAAGAAAAATACTCTCAGTGAGACAGCTTTACTTACAGAGTATTATTCTTTCCTTCCATAAATCAGCATTAATTACTAAGCTACCTCAAAATAAAACCTATAGGTATAGCAAATGGCTGATTCCAAAAATTCAAACAACTTTTTCCCAAAAATTTAGCTATTATATGGCACCATTTATTTACTCAAGGGTCAAAAAAATACTAAATATTCTAAATATGTCAAAATTTAAATGTAAAAAAAGCGTACACTCCTGGCTCCTAACTAAAGATTATAGTGAGACAGAACAAATTTTGCAAGTATTGAAATAAAACCCAAATGTAGAGAAGGCAAAGTATATATATAAATATAAATGTTTTTAATCAATAACTCAATCGCACACAACCTCATATATTGCTTTTACATTTCACTCACACAGAACCACGATAATAAAATATTTTACTCAACATCGACTAGGTATATATCATCACGACACAAAGCATTCGTAATCACGTTAACATTCATAATCATTCTCATAAAAAAAAAACAAAAAAAAACAAAACAACCTTCGCTTTGATTAATCTAGTTTATATATTATTAATCTATGAATTGATCATTTTAAATCAGAGGAAAAATACTGCTATTAATGTAAAAGTATTATGAACCTGTGATGGGACCAATTAATGCTAAGTTGCCGAGCATCAATGAGAAATGTGTGTGTGATGCATGCCTTGTTTTTATTTTTTATTTTTTTGTAAGTATTGTTTTACAGAATACTATAAAAACCTCAATTTAGAAATATTTTATGTGATGCATGCTTTAATTGTAAGTTCTATTTGTTTTTGTTTAATATTGAGGGAACAACTACTGGAAAAAACAATTACCCAATATTGTGAAAAGAAAAATGAGGTAGACTGACTACTCATAGCACAGGCTTTGCCTAGTTTGGGAGTCAGACAGTCCCCTGTAAATCACACTGTTTATAATACGAATAAAGAATTTATTATTTATTTACCAAATGTATTATTGTCAAGTTTAACTTTTTGTGTCCTGTCATGTAAATAGTCAGTTATTAAATCAAGAAAAGTGCCACGAATTCCTATAAGTTTCAGTTTGTGAATAAGAATAGAAACAGATACGGTATCAAAAGCTTTTTGTAAATCCAAAAATATAGCCAAAGTCTTTTTTTTCTTATCAAGCAAGTCAGTAATATTTTTTGTCAGAGACATGACTGCGTCTTCTGTGCTCACACCCTCTCTAAAGCCAAATTGTGAATTGGATAGAATATCAAATTTCTTTAAATAATTCTTTATTCTTTCGTTAATGGCTTTTTCAATAATCTTAGATATAACAGGTAAGACGGAGATAGGTCTACAATTATTGATATCGGATCTGCTTCCACCCTTGTACACTGGGTGTATAATCGAGCGCTTAAGAACATTTGGAAAAATGCCATACTTGAAGCATAGTCTGCAAATATGAGTAATAATAGGGATAATTTTACCCTTTGTCAATTTTATAAACTTTGTTGAAATATTATCCCATCCAGCTGCCGACTCAGGATTTAAAGTATCTATGTGAGTATTTATTTCAGTCTCATCAGGTTCCATAATTCCGATTGAACTGGCTATCGATGGAAGCGATGATAGATAAGAGGAACTATTATCCGTAGATATTTTATTGGCAAGCTTTTGCCCAACATTAATAAAATGAGAGTTTACCAGTTCAGCAGACTGTTTAGGTGTATCTGCTAGCTTTAACAATTCTATGTTCTGGTTCATTGGCTTATTTAAATTTGAAACGGTTTTTATAGATTTCCACAATTGCTTATTATTATGTTTACACGAGTTCAGTAAATCCTTTTCATATTTTCGTTTTAATTTCTTTATCAGGTTATTACAATAGTTACGGTATCTTAGGTATGTTAATCTTAGTATTTCATTTTTGTTGTCATGTTTTAGTTTTGATTGTAATTTATTTCTGTTTTTAATGCAATTTAAGATTCCTGGAGTTATCCATGGCTTTAGAATAATTTTTGAATTCGGAACTTTAATAGTATTTGTGTTTATGTTAATTATATCTTTTATTACGTCTATTAGTCTTTCAGTTATTATGTTTGGGTCATCTAGATGAATAAGATACGAGAGATTAGTATTTGCAAATTCATCTAGTGCCTTAGAGAAATTTGTTGTTGTTTTAATTTTAAGATTTTCGGTTTTGCATTTGGTTTTGTTATAAATATTAATACATGTCATAGCATGATCGGTGATGGTTGTAGTAAGTACTGCAACATAGGCAGAATATCTTTTAGGTTCAAGAGTTGTTATGATATGATCCAGGCAACTATTTATTCTGGTGTCGAATCTATGGCCAGGTAGTCAGCCATGTTCTGCTAGCATATTTAGGTAACTAATATAAAACCGATCTTTGCTGTTCTCTATAATGTTAATATTTATGTCACCAGTTACAACAATATTCTTGTGAGAGACTGATGTTAGGTAGTTATTTAGGGAATCGATAAATCTCTCATGGTTTTTGGTAGAAGGAGAATGATATATAGATAATATGGTTAGGTGGTTCAAGTTAATTTTAAGACAAGAGGCATCTTCCAGAACAATTTCCGTTACACTGTGTTTAAGATTGTTGTTGATATAGGCTACAACGCCATCATTCTGGGTAATTTTTTTGGTGGTAAAATATGAGTTGTAATTACTTATGTTAGGTATAGGTTTATTTAGATTTAATCGACATTCGGTTAAAATTATAATGTCAATACTCCGATTAAACAACTTTAAATTTACATCTAGGTCATCAAAATTACGATAAATACTCCTTATGTTTTGTGAAATAATTGAATAAATTGGTTTCTGTTTTGGTAGCTTTTTAGTTAGGTCATCTATAGAACACTGAAAACTAGAAATATTGTCTAAATTGTCTATTTCTTGTAAAAGATCATCACGATCGTTTCCCATATTAATTAATGTATATATATTTTTTTTATTTTTTTTTATATATTTTTTTTTTTAATAAATGTAGAATTTTCTAATAATATCTTTGTAATTTATCAATTATTCTTGTGAGGTAATCAGAATGCAATTGTAGGATCACCATTCATATTACATTCAATATTACAACAATAAAAATGTAGAAACAGTTACATTTATTTGATATATGATTTCAATTATTTCATTTTATAATTAAAATAATTAAAATCAAGAAACAGTTACACTACATATAAAAACATTTATAGAATAAAACATAACCTAAAATAATCAAATGTGTCATCAATATTAAAATTCAATATACCATTAAAATAAATCCATTCAGAGCAATTTCACAAAACTATTCAATATGTATGTGGATAGTTATGGAAATAGCTACAATTCAATTAAAATATCAATATGTCAATTAAAATATCGAATTTAAATCAGTTAGGAATACAAATTAAGTTAACTCAGTCAATAAAAAATAAAAACAAATCAACACTAATTAAAATATTACTCAATTTTACACTTCATAATTACAAATGAATAATTTTACATTACCTATTATGATTCTCAAATTATATTGTTAAAGGATTTAGTTATTACAATTTACGTTGGGATTTTAATTTTTCAATATCATCGTCAGTATTAATTTTTAGCTTTGGAGAACCTTGATCTTTTCTTAAAAATATCTTATCTATCCAGCAAAAACGATAGTCAAAGTCTTTAGCAAATTCTCTTGTTTGATAATAAAGCCTCCTTGTGTTGTAAGTCAAATGTTCAGATATGAAAATCGGTTTCTTTTGTCCAGTTATCTTTAGGTGTTCGGAATTGAGTTTATTATCTTGGTTTGATTTATTAAAAAGTTTACAAGAGTTGATAAAATTTTCTTTCTTTTGAATTGTTGTAAAATCTACTATGATTGTGCCAGGTGAGTTATTTTTGGGTATGTGCGGCGTATGTCACGAAGGTCTTGTTCCTGGATAGGGCAATGGAGGACTTCTGCAACCGTTTGAACAATTTTATTCAGCTCACTCTTTGTTTCAGTAATTGTCTTTGGAATGTTTTTAATTTCGACTGAACTATAACAAATTATCCTTTCAATATGTTCAATTTGATAATTTATTAACTTTATATCATTTTTGTTTTCGGCTACTTCATGGTTAATGTGGGTTACTTCACTTGAAATTTCGTTATATTTCTGGCTTACTAAGTCAACAGATTTTTTAATTTCGGTGTTTTGGCTTTTTATTTCGTTTATTGCCAAGTGTATAGCCTCTAGTTTGGAATCCTGTTGAAACTTTAATTCGTGGAACAATTTTTGGATTTCTAACATAAAAGGTTCTGTATTTTGAAACGGTTCATTTGTTTTTTTACGTTTAAAGCGATTTGTTATATTATATTCGGTGTTATGTTGTTCGGAATCTAAATTCGGCTCGGGCTCCCGAGTACGTAGGGTCGGGGAAACAGGCGGAGAACGTCTTAGTGGCATAATATAGTTTTATTTTTCTTCAGTAGGCGGCGCCTGGTTTTAATATTTACTTCTATCTCCAATCAGTGCAACTTACAAATTATTAGGAGCCGTCTTATACCTTTAACTAAATTGTTGACGTTCTTTTCTTAGACTTATTATAGTTTGAATATTTGTGTTATTGTAAGTAAAATTCATTAAATTTGGAAGAATAATAATACATATCATTGACTTGAGGCGGGATCGATCTCGGGGCCACCTACGATGATAACTTAACTCTACGCACTCGGCCAACAGACTTTTAAGTTCTAAAATGAAATTGTGGTTTATGTTTGCTATGGTTTGTATCTTTTTTCCAAACACCTTACAATACTTTCATTATTTCGTATCAAAGTTTTTGTTCACTTATAAAATTGTTATAATTAATTTCACAATATTATTTTAAAATACTTATTATTTACATTAGGTACTTATATTTATAAGCTTGAGACGAAAACCAGAGTATGCATTATATATTATAAAAACACTGAATTTTAACTTAGATCGTTTTTTCTGTAAGTTTTACGCACTTATTATTTAATAAAATCGATGCCATTAAGAATATTTAATCTGAAAAACACTTATTTTCACTTAATGACTTATTATTTTACACTTTATTCACATTTACGGTTTGTTTACATTTTATAAATTATTAACTTAACACAGTGACAATTTTACGTGCACGCTTGATCGCCTTCGATCGCAATTTATATACATTATATTACAATTTACATATTAATAAATAAACAATGTACATACATTTTTAGATTAAAAACTCATTTGTACACACCGGGGTTTGAACCAGGGATCTATGTATATTTAAGTCTAAGATCTAACCGACTCGGCCACCACGTAAATTTATTAATATTAAAAAGTCAAAAGTCAAAAAAGTCAAAATCATTTACTTCATGTAAATCTTTACAGATATTTATGAATAATCAAAAAAAAAAAAGTTTAACAATGAGGTCTTAGAGTGCGTTTTGTTAGGCAGCTATTCATTAACAAAAGAACGTCATATATTAATTGAACTTAAACACGATGGAATGGAAATCTTTATATGAAAATTACTACCGAACCGAACACACACTACATAACCAACTAGTGTAAGACTAGGTGGTTAGCTGATTCCATTGACCTGTCAATCATTATCTGCCATACAAGAGAGCCACCTGTAAAGTCGACCCCCTCAGAGACACCCCGGAGAAAAAGAAACCAGCAAGTAAAAAACTCTAGTACTTCACACAAACTAAAAGCCCTCATTTATTACAGCTATTGATTGACTTAGGCTATATAGCATATAATAATATATATATAGTAGTATACTCAAAATGCACCCCACTGATCAGCATGCGTAGAACACCCTATGGCAGATTATTTGTTACTGTACCAATTTACATAACTACACAGTATACTATTAGTATAAATTAAGTATAAATAAGTAGGTAATCATCAATGATTACCTTAT
This sequence comes from Monopis laevigella, assembly GCA_947458855.1. NCBI lineage: Eukaryota > Metazoa > Arthropoda > Insecta > Lepidoptera > Tineidae > Monopis > Monopis laevigella. Next base: position 20,485,994 of record OX381580.1, on the reverse strand, counting down.
CCAAAGACAAAATTTACATAATGTAATGAAAATAAATTATGTAATATAAAATTATTACAATATCGGACATTATATACCTACTAAACTAAAGTAGATTCTACATAAGCAATTTGTTTACTAGTTGCGAGATCTCAATTGCATATCAGGACGGTTCCAGACGTCTTTATCGTTAAGATAGTCTTTTACACTATAGTAAGCCTTATTGATTAATATGTGTTTTATACAATTTTTAAACCTTATTTCACTCAGATCTATAATGTTTTTAGGTAATTTATTAAATAACCTTATACTGTTAATGACGAAACATTTATTAGTTTTTTGCAGTCTAAACTTTGGTATATCGATTTTATGATATATAATGTTTCTTAAGTTTAAATTATGTCTATCGTCATTTTTACTAAACATATTTAAGTTTTTCCTAACGTACAATAAATTCTCATAAATATATTGAGATGGTAGTGTCAGATTTCTCGAAGAGAATCACGAGCTTTCATGTTATATATTGCCCGTATGGCCCTCTTCTGTAGAATAAATATAGTATCAATATCTGCCGCAGATCCCCACATTATAAGACCATATGTTATTATACTGTAAAAATAGGCGAAGTATACTAGTCTGGCTGTTGCAACATCAGTTAATTGTCTGATTTTTCTGACTGCAAATGCAGCAGATCTCAACCTATTGGATAAAGTATTGATGTGTGAGCTTTCCACTGTAGTTTTGAATCGACTGTGATCCTTAAAAACACAGTGGAATCAACAAATTCCAGATCAGTACCACCTATCTTCACTGTGGCATTGATATTAGATACATTAGGCAACGTAAATTTCAGGCACTTAGTCTTCTTTGCATTTAAAACTAAATTATTTGCCGTGAACCATTTTGAAACCATTTCCAGAGTGTCATTTGCTGACGATAATATATTATCCTTCCTACTAACTTGAAAAAGTAGGGATGTATCATTAGCAAATAGCACTATCTGCGCCATCTCCTGTACTATATGTGGAAGATCATTGATGTATACTAGGAATGGGCCTAAAATTGAGCCCTGGGGGACACCCATCTTTACAAGGGTTCCGTCTGATGAACACAACCATCAATATTAACACCTTGAGTTCTATTAGAAAGGTAGGACTTTATTAGATTTAAAGCTAAATCTCGAATGCCATAAAATTCCAGCTTATCTAACAAAGTTTGATGGTCAACACAATCAAACGCTTTAGACAGATCACAGAAAACGCCAACGAGATCCTGAGAGTTTTCCCAAGCGTCAATTATTTCAGTAATCATTCTTGTACCGGCATTTGTTGTGTTTCTACCTTTTGTGAACCCGTATTGTTTGATCATGTAACAATTTATGAGTATTGGTGTAACAGGTGACCAAGAAGTATTTTTTCGAATATTTTACTTAAGGCTGGCAGGACAGAAACAGGGCGATAATTATTTGGATCTGTCTTACAGCCGACTTGGATATGGGAACTATTTTACTATTTTCATAAGGTCGGGAAAAATTCCTTCATTAACACAACCATTAAAAATATCAGCGTGTACCGGTCCTATAGTAACAATAATTTATTCGATAGCTTTGACAGATAGCCCCCATAAATCTTCAGTTTTTTTTTATTTAACATTTTAAAGTGTTTTAGTATATCCTCATTTGTGACATGTTTAAAACTAAAATTAGATATAATTGGTATTTTCATATATCGTTTTAAAAATTCTTTAGCAGTACTAGCTGATGATTTACAGTTCGTGATTTGTAATGGAATATTAGTAAAGAATTCCTCGAATAACTCCGCAACTTGTTTTTTATCTGATAACATATAACTCCATTTTGTCTAATTGAAATGATATTTTGTCTGATAATATTTTTACCGGTTTCATTATTAATGATTTTCCATACACACTTGGATTTATTATCTGACCGTTTGATTTTGGATCCAATGTGAATAGATTTAGCTATGATACAAACTTTCTTGAGAATAATTTTGAATAATTCCTAACATAATTTTGGAAATTTTGGTCAGATGTATTTGACCTTTAGTCATATAGATCATATAGTGTATCCCTACTTATTCTAATACCTTTAGTGGCCAAAGTAGCAAAATTTAATCTGTCAGTAATTTTCTTTGTTTTAATTTTACATACTTTATTGAATTCTTGATTTATAATTTTATGTAGATTGGAGTATGTAATATTTGGTTGATTAATATTATATATGAATTTCACTCATTAAATTTTCATTAAAATTATTAAGTTTATTATCTGTTAAGGGCATATACCTAATAATTTTATTTATAGGTTTAATTTGAGACTGAAAGCTAACTAACAAACCTTTATGGTCGGAGGGCACCCCGGTAATAATAGAGTTACTTAAGAGAGAACGGTTAGTAAATATATTATCAATACAAGTCCGGCTAGTTGAAGTAATCCTAGTCCGCTCCATGAATACATTATTTAAATAAAAAGAATTAAACAATGAAATAAGTTTTTGTTTGTCGCTGTTATTTATTAAGATATTTATATTAAAATCCCCACATATAAAAATTTGTTTATTTGAGTCATATATTTTTGACAAAACATCCTCCATTATATTAATAAAAGTATGTAAAGCAGAGGCGGGGGGTCTGTATATGCATAGAATAATATAGGTATCCATCTCTGCGCATGAGATCTCACAAACACGTTCAAGTGATAGTTTTACAATATCCTTCCGCTCTTTGCATTAACTATTTTTTATATTTTTTATCTTATTAACTATTTAGGTATATGTAATATAAAGATTTAATAATATGTTATCACGTAATATGTATTCATACATATATGTACGAGTATGTACCAAATTTATAGACACTAATTTGAAACGCTATTATACGTTGTCGAAGAAGAAACCGGTCGAGTTTGCTCACAACCTTAATTCTCAGTTTATCACGTTTCCGTTGTCTTGTTGGGCGGGCGGCTAGGGCGGTCAAGGTATCACTTCCTTTAATCAATTTTCCGATATTCAATTATATTGCTTTGAACATCTGATCGGCTCCAGCTACAATACCTGTGGGGGTCGAGATGTTTATGTCATATTTTCTTTATAATAAAAAACATATTTATCCGATGTAAATTAATTAAAATACAACATAATAATTATTACTAACAATAGTCATTAAAGTTTTCGGGATTTTTAAGCTTTAGGCTTAGCTGTGCTCCGTGGTTTTACACACCATTACATTTAAAATAAATCGAATTGAAAATAAAACTGTACTTTTTAAGCTTTGTTGTATAAAAATAATATTAATTATTTAAAAAAATGTTTTCTTATTAAAAAAAATAACTCTAAAAAATTTATATCGCAATTAGGGATGGGTAAATTTCATGAAATTTTTCAAGCATTGAAATTTTTCGGAAAAATTTCATTTGGTGTTGAAAATTTCACGTTCAATGTGAAAATTATTTTTCTTTTACAAATTAATATAATAATCTAATTCTAAAATTAAATAAACCTATATATAAAAAGTATGTACACAATTCCTAAATTTCAACATGGGAATTGTTTAATGGTTCAGCTAAATCAAAGTACAACAATTATAGCATTATATAGGCCTCCATGTCATCAAAACCCTAGTGTTTTTATTAATTCTTTGGAATCAATTTTACAAAATGTTAAAAGTGAAAATATAATAGTTACTGGAGACATGAACCTTAATATTTTAAGCAATGACTTAAATTCACACGAAACCAATTATCTTGACGTCATTGCCAGCTTTGGTCTTTTACCCGCTGTTAACTTACCCACCAGAGACAGCAGGTGTATTGACCACTTCATGATTAAAATCACTGGAGAAGCTCAAACACTAGTGCTCGATAGGTTTAAAGACCATTGCCCTATTATCTTATACATTGACAGTAGCTCGGTGAGAAAAAGTTCAAGAAAACATACATTTAGTAAAACTAGGATAGATTATGTTAAACTTTTTGAGTGTGTTAAGGAGACAGATTGGGTTAACTTATATGAAATCACTAATGCTAATGATGGGGCAAACTACATAACTAAAATTATTTCTGATCTAATCACAAAATGTACTGTTTCTCAAAAAATAAGTAGTAAGAAACAACCACTAAAACCATGGATAACGGTGGGGCTAATAAAATGCATCAGGCGAAGAAATTATCTCCACAGGAAGGCTTTAAATGATACAACCTTAAGTGATAAATACAAACAGTATAGAAATATGTGCAATAAAATTATAAAACAAACAAAGAATTAACTACTATAGAAATGAATTAGATAAAAACATGGAATGTAATAAAAGATATATGCAACATAAATGTAGGTAAACGAGAAACAAATGATTTACCTAATAAATATACAGACCCAGTTAAATCCCTTAACGAAGTTAACAAATATTTTACCACAATAGGACAAACTTTGGCAAATGATACTCTGGGGAAGCTTAATACTACCGGTATTAAATTAGCTAGTGACGTAACCTGTCTTTGTAAAACTCCGCTAAACTCAATGAGTTTTCTTCCGACAGATGTAGATGAGGTGAAAAAAATGGTAAGGCAACTCAAAGCTGACAGCGCGTCAGGCTACGATGGTATCAATGCACGAATGCTTAAATACTCCGTAGATACATTAGCAGCCCCTATTGCATATATATGCAATCTCAGCATGGAAACAGGTATCTTTCCATCTGCTTTTAAAAGGGCTGTTGTAATACCTATTCATAAATCTGGCGACAAAACCATACCGAGTAACTATAGGCCAATTTCCCTCCTCGGTACATTGTCTAAGGTACTAGAAAAGTTGGTGAATATCAGATTGATATCATTTCTACAAGCTCAAAACTTGCTTGCTGATAATCAATTTGGATTTAGAGCTCAAAAGTCCACTGAAGACGCTATACTGCGATTAACAACTCTGGTGTCAAGATCTCTAGACTCAGGCGATAAATGTCTGGGAGTTTTTCTGGATTTGCAGAAAGCGTTCGACACGGTTTCGATGCCAATTCTCTTTAAACGCCTAGAATACATGGGTATTCGCGGAATACCTTTCGCCTGGTTTAGAGATTATTTAGATAACAGATGCCAGAGCATTAAGGTGCAAACCCATTATAGCTCTGAGATGTGCAACCACTACGGAATACCACAGGGTAGCGTACTGGGACCGACACTGTTTCTGATTTACATAAACGACTTGTGTAACGTTAAAATCAGAGGTGGTGAGTCCCTAATGTTCGCAGATGATACTGCAATAGTTTTCAGAGGTAAAACATGGAACGAGGTCAAGGAAATTGCTGAGTTAGGCTTAGCTAGCGTTACTAATTGGCTAGACAATAATCTCCTTACATTAAACACCTCAAAAACCAAATACATATGCTTCAACAAAACTGCAGTATCCAATACTGATGATGACTTCAGACTTACTATACATACCTACCCCTGTAACGCCATTGGTATAACTAACAGTGTCTGTAGGTGCGAAACCCTTTCTAGGGTAAAATACATTAAATATCTCGGGGTTGTGGTTGATGATAGACTGGAGTGGACAGACCACGTGTCTATGCTTGCTGGACGCACCAGAAAGCTTATGTACGTGTTCAAGTCACTTCGAGACATTGCGAATCCCAAACTACTGATGCAGGTGTATAAAACACTGTCACAGTGTCTTATTACATACTGTATCAGTGTTTGGGGTGGCGCGGCAAAGACTTTGCTGCTCCCACTCGAGCGTGCCCAGAGAGCTCTCATAAAGGTCATTCTTCGGAAATCATACAGATATCCCACCACGGACCTTTACAGAGAGTTCAAAGTCTTGAGTGTTCGAAAGATATATATTAAATGTATTATCTGAAACAAATAAAGTGTGTTAGATGTTTTTCTTACTTGGTAAAATATATAAATTGAAGCTATAAAATTTTATTGCCAAATATTTCGCCTCTCTATGGAGCGGCGTCATCAGTGACAGTGACTGAAGGTCTTTGTCATAAATTTTGAAGAAGTCATTTTATGTCTTTTAGCAATGGTAAAGGCAATGCACTATACAGTTTTGTATTTATTTTTTAGAAAAATATCATCACCACCTAACCCATTATGGAAAACATCATCAGCATGTTATGTCCATTGTTGGTTCGATATTAATAAATTTACAAACAAGTTAGACAAAACCTAATGCATTACATTCAGACCAGCGGCCACATTCTGTTTCTTATAACGTGATCGTTAGATTGTCAAAATAACGATTTCCGCTATTAGAGCGCTCTCCTCCAATCAGAGTAGTTTTTTAACCTTCGCTGATTGGAGGAGAGAGCGCTAATAACGGAATTCGTTATTTTGACAATCTAACGCTCACGTTATAACAAACAGAATGTGGCCGCAGGGCTATAGTATGCACCAAGCTGCCGTATAAAAGAGCTTTCCCATGTTTTTAAATCAATAGACCGAATAGTTTTAGGAAAACTCTTTAATATTCTTACTGTGAAACAATTGTTAAAGGTAGTGTTATGTATACGCGCATGGGTGGGCACAGGTAAAATATTATTAATTTGAGAATCTACCGAATGTCTGTGTCCATAGAGAGGCGAAATATTTGGCAATAAAATTTTATAGCTTCAATTTATATATTTTACCATATATTAAATGTATTATTTTAAGGTACCATAAAACTATAACACCTACGAAAACTAATGAACGTACTCGTACTTATAACTGTTTCAATGCTTTTAAAAAACTACCTTTGCACAAAAGCAATATATATTCTTGGCACCATTTTTATACACAAAAATGAACACTTACACGTACATAATAAACCTAAATAACATCCAATTAAAGAAAAACATTGATATCTGGCTTAACCAATTTGACTATGATGCTACTGAAGGTCTTCTTACTGTAATTAAATAACCATAACTAAGTATATATATATATGTATATATCAATAGGTATTATATCTGTAGGTTTCTTGTAAGTATATATTTAATACTGAATCTCACGCACACACACAATCACACACACAGATGCACACACGCACATGCACACACGCACACATACATGCACACACGCACACGCCCACACACGCATGCATGCACATAAAATTTCACAGACACACACATTTATTTAATTTTGTTACTCGTGTATTCAATAAAGCTGAACTGTATTTTGTAAATATTATACCTACATAAGCATGGAGCGGTTATAACTGGTTCCTGTAACACAGGGTAACCTAGCACAGGAGCCAGGGATCAACAGTAACTTGTACATGTAAATATTATTAATTAGGTACATACATAAATTTAATGTTTTTGATGTGCTTTTTTCTTTTAAAATGTATTTATGTGTATTTTGTGTGTGTCAATAAATAATAATTATTATTTTTTAATTTTTAATTTATAAAAGAAAAATACTGTATAACACCGACTATGACATATGGTTTCAATCGGCTGCCGCTAGATGGCGCTAGTGTCAAAAAACAACGCTTTGGTTTTGTTTCACTAATTTTGTTTATATACTTTGATACAATTCAATTATGTATTCTCTTTGGGATAGGATCTTAGAGCGGCATACTACTGTTCCCACACCTGCTGAGACAGTAAGTTGAAAGCTTCCTAAGCATAGCAACCCTACCGAGGTCGCCTAAGAGTGCTTCCACACCTGCTGGGACACCCTTCACAACCAACGTAGTGTTGTACGAATCGTTGTTTGCTTTATATTCCGTGCGTTCTCAATAAATCACTGCCGAGACGATCGAGTTTATTTATTGCTTACCAGCCCCCGATTACATTGGCGCCCAACAGGGGCCTTGGACGAACGATCAAGAGACCCCAAATATCTACTCGCGCGCTGGCTAGCTTAATGAACTCAGACTCTCGCGACTCTAATAGCAAGACGCAGCGACGGCGTAGCTCAGGACCAACCTTCGTCACTCCTTTCGGAATGTACAAATTCAAAAGAATGCCTTTTGGATTGCGGAATGCACCAGCTACCTTTCAGAGAATGATGGATCAATTTAGAATGTCCCTTTATTCACATTAAACTCTTGGTCTACCTTGACGATCTGATCATCATGTCAACTTCGTTCCAGGAACACTTGAATGATCTTGAAGTGATATTTAATAGACTTAGAGAGTATAATCTAACGGCAAACAAAGCCAAATGTTATTTTTGCTGTCCGAAGGTTAAATATCTTGGACACTTTATAACTCCTAAAGGATTGGAAATGGATCCCGACAAAGTCAGTTCCATAATGAATATGGCATCTCCTAGAAACTTAAAGCACCTGACATCGTTCATACAGATGTGCTCTTGGTACAGAAGGTTTATACCTAACTTTGCAAAGATTGCCGAACCACTCACCCGCCTTACCAAGAAAAATGCTGAGTGGAAGTGGGAAGATGAGCAGAAGAGTGCCTTTGAGAAGTTACGCAAGCTTTTTTCATGTTCTCCGGTTCTTGCCCAAGCTGATGAGACGAAACCGTACACCATCAAATCAGATGCAAGCAATTACGCTATCGGTGCAGTTTTAGTGCAGGGGGAGGGTGAAACTGAACATCCTGTACAATATGCGAGCAGACTTCTAACCCCCCCTGAACGAAATTACTCAACAACTGAGCGCGAATCACTCGCGATAATATGGGCGGTTAACAAATTTAGAGGCTACATAGAAGGAGTAAAACTAATAATCTTGACTGATCATCAGGCGCTCCGGTGGCTTATGTCCCTTAAGTCACCTACAGGACGGTTATCGCGTTGGGCTCTACAGTTGCAACCTTACGATATCACTATTAAATATATCAGTGGAAAAACCAACGTAGTTGCAGACTCCTTATCCCGTCCCCCATGCGAACCTGAGACAGAAGAAAACTGTGGTATCTGTACTATTGCGGCTGATATGCCTAGTAAGAATAAGCAGGATATCAGACAGGAGCAACTCAAGGACAAGGACATAGCAAAGACAGTTGAAAGTCTAGAAAGCTCAGACGAAGAGAAAGCTCAGTACTGGAGTAAGAAAGGTTACTTAATGGATAAAGGATTACTATATCGTTACTGTCCCGATAATCAGACCGAGGAAAGCCAGTTAGTTGTACCGAAGCACGAACAAATAAAAACTATAGCTGCATATCATGACACGGCGATAACAGGTCATTACGGTGCTGAGAAGACCATGCACCACGTGTCACGGCGCTATTTCTGGAAAGGAATGAGAGGTCATATTGAAGCTTACGTTCGCAGCTGTTTAGCATGCCAAAGATACAAGCCCTCAAACCAAAAACCAGCAGGCTTGCTTCAGACCACCGCTGTTCGGACCCTTACCACGTACTAAAATCAATCAAAATTGGATATTCATCGTGGAAGATGTGGCTACACGTTGGGTAGAACTCTTTGCCTTGGAGCATGCAACTGCAGAAGAATGCGCAAAGATACTCCTTAACGACATAATTCTGAGATACGGAACTCCTCGTCGTTTTATTAGTGACAATGGTACACAGTTTGTAAGCAACGTTATGCAGCAATTAACCTTTTGTCTGAACATACGGCACGGACTTACACGTGTGTACCATCCCGAAACAAATCCGGTCGAGAGAAGGAACCGCGATTTGAAGACACAGCTCGCAATTCTGGTTGGCGATAATCACACAACCTGGGCAGAAAGATTACCGAGCATCCGTTTTGCTATGAATACGGCCAGGAATTGTTCAACTGGATATTCATCAGCATACTTGACTTTCGGACGCGAGCTTAGGACTCCTGATGATGTTGAACACGATCTCCGAGAGATAGTGCAGAATGAGAATTTCATCCCTGAAATTACCCCAACACTTCTGATGATAGCGGACACACTGAAGAGAGCAAAGGAAACACAGGAGATGAAGGAAGAGAAGAGAAAGGAATACGTGGACAAAAACAGGACAAACTGCCCAGATTATAAAGAGGGAGATTTGGTAATGGTCGATTCCCATACATTGAGCAAGTCTAGTCAAGGATTCAGCTCAAACCACGACGTGACGGACCCTATGCTATAAACCGCCGTCATGGGCCTAGTTCATTCGAAATAGTTAACCCTCAAACAAATGCGGTAGTGGGTTTATACCACGCGTCTGCTTTACGCCGTTTTCAGAAGAACGAAAGCACTGAACTACCAGCTCCAGTTCACCCAATCCGGAAACGAGGACGGCCACGAAAGCAAGAAATGACAAACGTGCAAAGCGCTAGACCACGTGGACGACCTCCTAAGAACAACCTAGCTTAAGATTGCTGCTGTCTTCCTCGTCGAGACGCCGTCGCAGACAGAGGGGGAGACTATAACACCGACTATGACATATGGTTTCAATCGGCTGCCGCTAGATGGCGCTAGTGTCAAAAAACAACGCTTTGGTTTTGTTTCACTAATTTTGTTTATATACTTTGATACAATTCAATTATGTATTCTCTTTGGGATAGGATCTTAGAGCGGCATACTACTGTTCCCACACCTGCTGAGACAGTAAGTTGAAAGCTTCCTAAGCATAGCAACCCTACCGAGGTCGCCTAAGAGTGCTTCCACACCTGCTGGGACACCCTTCACAACCAACGTATTGTTGTACGAATCGTTGTTTGCTTTATTTATATTCCGTGCGTTCTCAATAAATCACTGCCGAGACGATCGAGTTTATTTATTGCTTACCAGCCCCCGATTACAACTGTCTAAATTGGTCCCGTGCGGCATAGTGCCCAGGACACTGGCGGCGTTTCCTCTTTGAATGACTAAACTTATTTGTTGTGAGAAAAACGCCGCCGCTCTAGGGTCACCCGAGGCGAGGACCAGTCTTTTAACAATATCTTTTACAAATAATTTTGTATCCGATGACCAAGGGCCCAAAGGCTCTACTGCAAACGCCACAAATATATAATTGTCTATCAACGTACTATATCCTATATCCCTCAAACGCCGCAATTGAGGGATTGAGCACTTTCAGAAGCCGCTCCGGCCCTCAGTGAAGTATTACGGATGTGGGACGCAGCCAATGTGTCTACACAGGTCGCATCCCACACCAAGCTCCGACCGAGGTTCCATGGCACGACTGTGGCGCCATCCGGCCTCTTGCCATCGTCGCGACAAATACCGGGCGGCTCCAAAATAGAAGGTACAGACACAGTGGTTAAAGCTCGTCGAATTAGCTCGTTCAAAGCACTGTGCCTGTACATTCTGCCAGCACTTTGTTGACATGAGAGCCCGTGGACACCGGATCGGTCCACGTCTCGTCCGCACGGGCACTGATGGGGCTCGCATAACTGTATCCCTAGTCGTAGGCCTATTGATATTCTGAATATATTTGCGTCAAGGAGGTTGCCTAAATTTTTTGAAGGGAGGGCGTACAACCATAACCCTGATTCAGGTTGAGTTATAGCAAGTAGACGTGCCCGGTCTGAGTCATTGTTACAATCACTCATTAATTTGTTGCAAAGTCGCTCAATACCGGGCAAGTCCCATTCCTTTTGCACGTCTGCCTCCAGTGGGTAATTCAGACCAGGATATGCAACACTCCACGCTCTCCGGGCCTCGTCCAGATAACTCACACTCACATCGTTTAATGATAAATTCAATATTGTACCGACGTGAGAGCGAGCTCTATGGACAGAGGAAAGCGGGCAGAGCTACACTTGTAGGTAAGCGAACTCCTAATCCACCATATTTTATCGGAAGTGTTGCCTGGATCCAAGATTGTGAATTAAAGTTAATGTTTAAAATTGTTGTTAAAAGAATTTTTAAATTAGTATCAAAAGAAGATAATAAAAGAGGAAATTTCCAAATAGGACAACACTTTAATAAATATATATTGGAGTAAAAAGAGAAAAACGTAAAATATAAAAAGCAATATGAGGTTCAATTTTGAGTAAATTTTGAGACATTCTCGAAAAAATATCTAATTTAGAATTTAATAATTTTGGTATACCTTCTTCATATAAAGGCGTACCTAAAAGAGTAAGATTTATTTTTTTTAATATTAAAATATTGGGGATAAGTATATTAAATTTATTTATGATATCTGAGCGTTGAGTGATTGGAATACTATCTGGAATAAAAAATTCACACTTATTAAAATTTATTGAAAGGCCTAAATTTGAAAATTTTGTAATTCTATTTTGCAGGTCTTCGAAAACTGTATCTGTATCTCCTCCAAGAGTACCATCGCGATCGTCCAAATACCATAAATTAAATTTAGATTTTAGTTCCGAAATAATGGGATGAATGGCTAAACTAAAAATTGCCGGTCCCAACGGATTCCCTTGTTGGCAACCTACTTCTGAATTTATAAGATTATTATTAAAAATCAAATTTGATGAATGGCTGTAGCACTGCCACATATAATTATATATTTCGGGAATAAAATTTTGAATTTCTGTAAGTAATTTACCTCGATCAACCGAATTAAAAGCATTACTTATATCTATCTTCACAAAAACATCATATTTATTAGAATTTAAAAAAGTTCTAGCACTATGCACAGCGGCCTCGCTCCCACCTCTAACGCCAAATCCAAATTGTTTCGGTTTAAATTTAGTTATGAATCTTTCGCGATATAAATGGCAACATACTTTAGATGCAATTCGCCTAAATGGCAATTAGACGTATTTTTTTTAAGACCCACTAAATTAGCCCCATAAATTATTGGGATAATTTCGGGATTTACTTTACCTGCGAGTATAAAATTTATAAAAGATGTTAGTTTTGTAAGGAGAAAATTTCCTGCATCTGCTGTCTGTGGATTTATGAGATCTTTAAGGTGCTGAGGAGTTATTCCATCAAGACCTCCAGATGAACCGTTGGGAAAACTTAACAAAGCATTGATTATATATATATATATATCCTTTTCCTCTATTTGTATAGCTAAATGATCTGATATAGGTGGATTAGGAAGCCGCATTGATGGAGAAGTTGATGGATGTTTATCCTGTAATGCTTGAAGGGTATCATTATTATAATCAGCTATTGAGTCATCAGAAAAGAGTAATTTAGCAGCTCCTCTGACGTTTCCATCAGATATTTTTGATTCAACTGCTTTAATATTATGATATTTTGATCTGAAACCAACAACAGTACTAAAATCTGGAATAATAATATTTGAAGTATTTGTCTTAATATGTTTAGTTAGTGATTCAGTTGTATTTATATTTTTAGCGTGTAATACAGAATAAGAAAATGTTAGGAATTTGTGCCAAGATGATAAATCGTTATTGGTTACTACTTTATCTATACATTCTCCTAAAGAACGAGTTACAGCTATGCGAGCCCCGCGAGGAATACGTATAATTATTTGAATACCGCTTTTTAATTTAGATATAGTCTTCCAAAAGGGTATAGCGTTATCCAGAGCTTGATTTTGCTGTATAGAGGGATCTGTAGGTTGTATTAAAGACTGTGGAGTAGAGGTATCCGTACGGTGTCGTCGACTTGTATGAATAGCCAAGCCTCTTGCTCCTTTATAGTGCTTACCATCTGTACATAATGGACATGGTAAAAAAGTATGTGTTGAAAAAAGAACTGGTCCGCATATGTTCATTTAAACAATTAATATTACTAATCTTATTTCTTGTAAATAAATATCTGTCATAATATATGTTCTCTTTCATTGGACAGCAGGCAGTAACTATGGTTACGTTTTGCCTAGACTATGAAATAGTGACATCCAAATATGAAAATGTTCAAATTGAAAATTATTATATTGCCTTTTATTTCGAGGATGTATTTGTTGAAAATACTTGTGTGTTCAAATCGGATTTTCAGCTTGATTTTGATATTGAAATATTTGCCCAGTAAAGTACAAGGACATGAATATTGATTTTATAAAATTTATTTACACTTGTATACTAGTTTTTATTCTATCTAATTCTTAAAAAACATTAGTCTGATTTATTAAAAGTTAAATGTATCGAATTAATAAAGAGATATAATTTTATATATTTCTAAAATTATACTAAAAAATACATAATCAACAGAACAAGAAATATAATAACATAAAAAGGACTTATTCTGGTGAAAAGGTTTAAAAGAAGTCTTTCATATTCTAAACATGAGTCATCGTTTTTATTTTATTTTATTTTATTATATTTTAGTACAGACAGTCATTTAAACAAATATTTACCAATATAAATACAGAGAGACTTAAAGTACTCATGCAAATTATACAATTAACATTAAAACGATAGACATAGATATTTGACAAAACTAACATATATGTACACATAGAGAAATAAAAAGAAGGTAAATTTTAAACTAAAGAGATTTTTTTTTTATAGAATTTACACAATAAAAAAATAAATAACAATAAAAATATGTATATACTTGTTTTTCTCCAACAAAGGTTAAAGAGGCGAACTCAATCCATTTAAAATTTGTTTAAGTTTATTTTTAAAACATTGCACGCCCTCATAAAACATATCACAAGATTAGAAGTGCTAGTAGCATCATGCTACGTCGAATAAATGAATTCTTCGCATAATTAGTGGTGCAAGGGGTAAGGGAGAAAAGATCAGAATTTCTAAGGCGACGAGAAGAGGCTTTAAATGTATTTTTTTCTAAAAGGTGAGGAGAATCAATTAGGTCATTTAGAATTTTATATAAAAAGGTGACGTCAGAAATGATGCGACGATCCGAAAGATTGGGTAAATGATGATGCTCAATTCCATCGATACGGAAATTTAGGCTCTTTAGGAATTTGCGCTGAACCTTGTCAATTCTCTGGACATGGTTATTATAATGTGGATTCCAAACAACGCTGGCAAATTCAAGATGACTTCGGACAAAGGAGTAATAAAGTACTTTATAGGTGAAGGCATGATTAAATGGTTTACTTACTCTCAGTACAAATCCAAGTTGTTTAAATGCTCTACTGACAATATTATCCATATGAGGGATATAACTCAACTTCTCATCCAATGTCCAGGTCACGAATTTGTTTGACTCTTTTTAATTCTTTGTTATTTAAAGAATATCTGTAAGAGATGGGTATCCTTTTCCGACCATAGGAAATTATGAAGCGTTTATCCGTGTTGAGAAATTATGGTTATTTGAGCAATAAGAATTGAGGTTATCAATATCTGATTGAAGAACATTGCAATCATCAACAGATCTGACAACCCGAAAATTTTTGGTATCATCTGCATACAACAGCGTAGTTGAACTTAGAATGGTATCCATATCATTTATATAAATATTGAAGAGTAGGGGACCCAGATGAGAGTCCTGCGGTACTCCGGAAGTTACATTCAAGTAGCCAGACATGTGCCCCTTCAAACATACTGCCTGGCTACGGTTCATTATATAGGATTTAATCCAGCGGTAAAGATCACCATGTACACCGAGTCTAAGCAGCTTATCGAGTAAAATACTGTGTTTATTTTATCAAAAGCTTTAGAGAAATCGGTGTACACAGCGTCAACCTGATACCCCTCGTCCATAGCGCCCAAAATATAATGGGTAAAGGTTACCAAGTTGGTCTCAACACAACGACCCTGCACAAAGCCATGTTGATTAGGTGAGATGTGACGACGAATAGAGGATGTTAGTTGTTCTGTTACCATCTTTTCAAGAAATTTAGCGAAGATACTTAGTTTTGAAATTGGCCTGTACTGGGTTACTTGGGATTTATCTGTAGTTTTAGGTATAGGAGTGATCAGCCCGTTTCCAAGCTGTTGGAAAAATGCCCTCTTTCATAGACTGCTTGAAAATTAATGTGAGTGGAACGGTAAGGGCACCGGAGCAGTTGCGGATAAAGAGTGGGTGAACACCGTCAGGGCCTGCTCCTTTTTTAATGTCTATACTATTTAACAGCGCCAGTACTCCGGACTCTGAAATACTAATGGAACATATATCTACTGGCGTCTGAACAGGAATTATTTGATCACGATTTAAGGCATCTGTAATAAACACTGAATTAAAATATTTATTAAACATATTACAGATTTCAACAGGGTTTTCTGATACCTTATCGCCGTAATTAATTTGTTCTGGAATATCATTGCATATTGATTTTGACTTTATAAAGTTCCAAAAGTAATTTGGATTATATTTTATTCTTTCCTCAGCCAAATGTATATAATTTTTATAACATTTCTTAACAATTTTAGATTGTCTCTTTCTTAGCATTGAAAAAGTTTGATAATCTAGAGGATTACCATACCTTTTCCAATTGCGGTGAAATTTTTCTTTTTCCTTTATTAGTTTAATCAAGGGAATACCAAGTATACCAAGGAGGGAACCTAGAAGATGCTGAACTAAGTTTTTTACTGGGCACATATTTTTCTATTAAGTTGTTGAGTTTAGTATAAAACACTTGCAATGTCTCATCCATACTAAGGTTTAGAAACTCACGACTCCAATCTACATCATTTAAATCAGCACAAATAGAATTATAGTCACTATAGTTATGAAACAGTTTTATAAAGCGCGGGCTACTTTTCATTAATTTGGAGGTAGAGGAGTATTTGAATGTTACCACCGCAGATTTATGATGATAGTCTTCTGGAGTGAGCGGATGATCACATGATGAAAGCAAAATTATCTTATTACAGAAAACTAGATCTAAAATTCTATTATTAACGTTTAATAAGTTGTTAAATTGATAAACATTTGTGAGTGCCATAAAATCTGAGATAAGTGAAGCACTACTATCATCATGAGTACCCAAAGATAGCAGACCAGACTCTGGATCCATGGTCCACTGCGCCTTGGGGGCGTTGGAATCACCGAGAATTAAGAATACGTCGTCACTAAATTAAAGTATTTTGTCCGAAGCCTTATCCAGGAAGTTTGAAAGGGAATCATAATGATTGAGTCCTGGCGGTAAGTAGAGGCAGGCTAAGTGCAGAAATCTAGGCGTTCGAGGGTCGGTGGGGGTGGCGGCGGTCGACAACGACACGCTTAGCCACAGACTTCAGCGCTGCCGAGCTGCGAGTCCGGCACGTGCGGCGCTCCGGCCGAAGCTCGCGACGCACCACCACCGCCACGCCGCCCCCGCGCCGGGGCCGCGCTCGATCCTGTCTAAATACTATGTAGCGAGAATCTAAGTACTCACTGCTATTGTAGTCATCATTGAGCAATGTTTCAGACAAACATATTATATCACATCCATTGATAGATATCATAGATAGATAGAAGGCCACTATTTAAAAATTCATGTGATTTGGTACGCAAGCCTCTCACGTTCTGGTAATAAATAGTCAAATGGTTATTTAATAAATTGTTCTCGCCCATAGACGAGAATTTAGAGTAATTTTATATAAGGACACCATAACAGGTGGTGGACGTAAGAGGGAAATGCACCAAAAATAATTATATGAAGAACTCCTGTATTATATTTAAAAAATATATACCTAAAACTACGAGTAGTTGTATAAGATACAAATGATTGATTTAGGTAGCATAGATATAGATATGTGTTAGATTCAAAATAGAGTAATATTACTGTTTTATATTTATTAAATAAAATTAAAATTATATTTTTATGAATAATTAAAATTACATGTTTATGATTAAGGGTTAAGAGATAAGAGGGAGCATAGGGTTGATAGTATGACTCAGCATCCGCAGCCAAAGTGTATATAATAGCCCGCCCCCTACTGTGCAAAAACATTTATAGAGTCACCTCCACATCAATCACCAGAGAAAAAATATACAACATTAGCAACAGTTTAAAGTTAATTATACGAAAAAGTCATTTTATTTTCTGCAAGTCGAGCTCACTAGATATATGGATTGATCTAGAACTAACATTCTTGCGCAAAAATATTTTACAGTCACGTACCCATAGAAAAGCATAATTATTTTTAATTTTTAAGTCACGCACTGATTTTAATAACATTTTATTGTTAGGAGTGAGATGGTCATTTAAATATACACTTGTGGCCGGCCCGGCGAGCCCCAGGTCAGCCGTGGAGAGCTGGCGGCGCGCGCGGGCTGCTGCCAGAATCTCGTTCTTGCGCCGCCGCTGTACCCAGCGGCGGCGCAACCGTACCACAATGTTCAGCACACTCTCCGCCCCGTCCTCACGCTGCTGCCGCTGGTGTGTACCTCCGCACTCGATGGACGATGTCCAAATCGGTGTCCAGGAGTTTTAGTCCTAATTTTACGAATAATGTGTGCAGTATTGTATGGAGATTCTCTTCCTTAGCCTGTGGTATTCCAGAAATCTCAATATTATTCAAACGCGAGAATTGTTCTCTGTGGTTATTATCTTGCACCATCCGGTCCATAGTTTTGCTCATGTCTATTAGTTTAGTATTTAAGTGTTGTTTTGATTACTATTACACTTAAAATTACTTAGTAGGTAGGTACTGATTTATTGTGTGATTATTTATTTTTAATGAAAAGTAAATCTCTAAATGTCCGTAATCCTAACCGCGAAATTCCAAACACAATAGAGTTGGAATGTGTTATTTATCGATGACTCTAATTTAGATACAAGAAGTATGTAAATATAGCATTGCCTAATTCCAGTCTGAATCAGTATCGTCAAATGCAGACTACTTTGCTGGATAGAGTCACTGCACGCACGCCTCACGGCACGGTACCTATAGGTACTCCAGTCGTACACAGTCTTTATATCTTCCTGCCATTCTTAAGTCCGAACGGTTCAGATAAGACATGATCTAAAGTCCTTGAACATGTTGTCTACAGGAAATTCACTGATTTTCTAAACAAAAATGATTTGATGAACTCGTAGTCTAGCTTTCGATTGTCTCATAGCACCAACACTGTTCTCGTAATGACGACATACGTTATGCTATAGAAGCATGAAGCTAAAAAACGGACGGGCACGGTTTTTACCTTCATGTATAGATGAGAAAAAAACTAACACTTCTTGTTATTTTGGATTTAGAAACGCCTTTAACTATGTAGATCAAATGTCAAATCAGGATGGCGTATTATCTTTTCATAACTGCCATGGTTCAATTAATAAACTTCAGTTCCTACCATGTGTATGCCGATGACTAGCAACTGTCGCTTGAAATGAGCGACGACGTAAATGCCGCGATTAGCAACGTGAATAGCGATTTGAAGGCTATTCGGGTAAGTTCGCAAAATCTCGGTATTCTAGTCAACCCCTGCAAGACTCAGGTCATGGTCATTGGTTCTAAACACATGCTGAGGAGATTGGATTTGGGAGCCATCTCTCCAGTATTATTTACCACCTCCCTTTTGCCAACATGCTAAGAACCTTACTTTACACATGTCCTCCGATCTTTCCTGAAACTACCACGTCGCTGATCAGTAAATGCATTTTCGCCAGTATGCATTCGCTGAAGCGCTTCCAGTATCTTATCTTATTCCTTATAAAGCTGTTGTGACGAAGTCCTACCTACAGGTCATAAATTGGCTGTGAGATAAAAAAACAACGTACATAGAAATTAAAATAAAATTATATTAAAGGAAACTTAACTATTATATACAATTTTTATAAAGAGAGAGAGAGATATAAAAGAATGGGTTCTATCAACATCCAGATTATGTCATGGGAAGAATGCTACTGCCCTGATTAAGCGACGATCGGGGAGGGCAGCATCCAACGTCCTTCAGTGGCAGGCCAGGCTCCGGGCAGCGGTCGGTTATGGCCGGCTATGGCAGGCCGTGATCTGCTGAGCAGACGGTGTCCAGGCTCCGGAAGAAGAATCCAGGCTATGACCAGCTGGGATGTCTGAAGACGGTAGCAGACAGGGCTTCAGGAAAAAAAAGTTCCAGGCCAGGTTCTGCCGTAGTTGTTTGTCTCCCTCGACTTGATTCTCCACCTCGGACTTTATTCTCCACCTCGGACTTTATTCCTGGAAACATTTGAAGGGAAGCCTAAGCATACTGCTTCCAGCTCTCGCTGTCTCCAGTTTTTGGCAGGGCAGCAACAATAATTGTGCATTGCGTAAAACTGCAGGACGGAGGCTGGGGTGCAGTGCTAGACAGACGCACGGACACAGTACAATCTTTATATAATTCTATTGAACCCTAAAAACGTCCCTATGAAAGTACTGTATAATTAACTCACCAAATTAATGTTGGAACTCCGAACTTTGTGCGTCACTATTATATGTTTTTGTAACTAACAATTTATTACAAACACACACTCGCGATCTTAGTAATTTATCAAATGGCCTGCGGTACTCTGACCGCGGCCTATTTATGTTAACTTTAAAGTAATACGTTACTTCGACTTGTAAAATGCATTTATTTAAACTACCTGCCTCTTTTGCATTTTGCACTTTTGCAAAGGGTAATTTTAAATTCTAAACTATCCGTTCCATTTCGCGGACTGCCATACATTTTGGAACATCAAAAGTAACGTTCCGTTACACTGTTAGTCAATTCTTTACTTCTCCCTATCATAGATTACGCTGATGTCTGCTACCCTGGTGTTACTCAAGATCTACTTAACACATTTGTGATAGTTGTCTTGTAGTAGTAGACGTTTTGTTATTGTTTATGACCTGCGCAAGTATAACCATGTTTCCGATGTAGTTTAAGTATTGTTATGCATCTTTAATAATATTATTGATGATGCATTTCGTCATTGTCGCCCTCCATTTCGTAATCGCATCATTTAGCCGACATAGTGGGAGCGATCAATATTGTTTAAGAAAAAATATTCATTGACCCCATTCATGGACTTTGTAGGTCTGCTCACCACCAGGTAGATACAAAGTCACATGTCGTGCTCCAATAAAAATATATCTATTTCTTTTTTAGCGCAAGCAAGGTATATACAAAAAGCAAGACTCGTAACTTTTTTTCTATATCGCAATAAACTCAAATTAAAATTTAAATAATGATTTTTAATAAAATAAAACATATTTACTTAGTATAAAATAATTGAAGTTACTTTAATACATGCGTAAAATCACAGAACAAAAATATTTTTCACTCGATTTGAAAAATTTCAATGAGTTTTGTAATTCATATTTTTCACTTATTTTTAATTTCATTGAAATGAAATTTTTCATTTGCCCAATCGCAATTAATACAATGATCACCAAAAATATTATTTTAATTCTGCGACAAACAGTAGGTAGTCGAGAAATACTGGAAGTGCGAAAGCTCATTATGTATGAAGAACACAGACTTCACAATTGCGAACGCAGTACCATTTTCCGTTTTTTTGTAATGTTTTAATAAATAATATACCTTTTTTTATCGTTAAAACTTCATTCACATGTAAGTCTGCTTTCCTTAGACCTTTTATCTTATCTTATCTTATTGGTTTTGGGGTTGACATCAGTCAAAAACACTTCGACCCTTTGGGATCTTTTGTGTGTTCCCCATTCCTATTATCCACACACCTCAGTATCGTCCCCAAATATGTTGTTGACATATTTAAGGACATCACCAAGGTCGATTAGCCTGTAGCTTTCTGGATCCGGATAAGCCTGTCCTAGGTATTTTATTCTTTGGATGGCCCTAGCGTCACAGTCGCACAGTAGGTGCCGCATGGATTCGGGCTCCTTACCACAGAATCTGCATGTGGGATCATCTCTTACTCCTATAGTATAGAGGTGTTTGTTGGTTGTATAGTGTCCTGAGAACACTCCCACCAGTAGCCTTATTTGACTTCTATTGAATTTCCATATCTTATCCAGGCCTATTGCCCTCATACCAATGAATTTCTTGGAATGTATAAGGCCTTGCTGCGTTAACCACCATCTTGTGTGTTTGTCCTCAGCAAACTTTTTTAAAGCATTAATGATTGTTATGTTGGGTATGCCTATAAATGGTTCAGGTCCAATTAAGGGAGTTTCCGAACCCATTTTAGCAAGTTGGTCTGCCTTTTCATTGCCTTCGATACCCATATGTCCCGGCACCCAGGCCAGTCTTACCCTGTTGTTCCTGCCGATTTTGTTCAACAGTTTAACACATTCCAAAACCAGCCCAGATCTGGTCTCATACGAGCTCAGAGCTTTAAGTGCTGCTTGGCTGTCGCTGAGAATATTTATGTTTTCTCCATGTGATCTCATGTCTAGGATCTTCTTTGCAGATACTATTATCGCATACAGTTCTGCTTGGAAAACTGTAGGGTAATGTCCCATGCTTACATGAATATCATGACCATTAGTATGTATTCCTGCACCCGTTCCTGACTGCATCTTTGATCCATCAGTATACCAGTTTTGACATTTACTGTCGGGTTTAGAACCATTTTCCCATTCGTCCCGTGACGGGAAATATGTTTTGTAGTTCCTTTTAAAGATTCGAATAGTCGAAATGTTGTCAGCGCACATTTCAAGAATCCTATCGAGATTGTTGTCAGTTTCCATCCTAGTGTGAATAGTTTGGGGCATATTTGGATACCACTCTTTATTATTCCGTAGTCGGTAAAGTGATTTCCTTGCCTCCATTTCTATTATCACGTGTAAAGGTTTAAGATTTAATAGTACCTCCATAGCTGCCGTCGGTGTTGTTTTAAAGGCACCTGAAATAGACATACATGCCAATCGTTGTAACTTAGCTAGGTCTTTTTTACAGATATCAAGCTTAGTCCGTGGCCACCACACAATACTTCCATATGTTAGTATCGGCGTTACCATGGTATTGTATATCCACTTCATTACTGTTGGTTTTAGTCCCCATGTTTTGCCATATGCCGATCGACACATAGCAAATACCCTTATTGCCCTTTTTATTAACATGTCAACATGTAGTTTCCATGTAAGGCTTTTATCTAGAGTAAGACCGAGATATTTTACGTCAGTGGACCATTGTAGTTCAGACCCGTATAACTTTAAAGAGATCAGTCCCGTTAGGTCTCTTTTCCTTGTGAACAGCAATGCTGAAGTTTTACTCGGGTTTATTGACAGATGTTGAGAGTTACACCATTCTTCAACAGTTCCCAGAGCCTTTTGTGCTACACTTATTGTTGTGCCTACAAATTTACCGTTTACCATTATAACTAGGTCATCAGCATATCCTACTGTATAATATGGGCCAACGTTTAGTTTTGTTAGAATTGAGTCTACAACAAGGCTCCACAGCAAAGGAGAAAGTACTCCACCCTGTGGACATCCTTTGGTTGTAGTTATCATCATTTCATCTCCGAGTAGTTGTGATATAACCATTCTACTCCTAAGCATATTTTGTATCCATCTACAAATGGTTGATTCTATGCCATGGTGTTTTAAGGCATTGTCAATGCCTTCAAAAGTTGTGCGATCAAATGCTCCTTCTATGTCTAAGAATATGCCTACGCATACCTCCTTGTTCTCTAAAGCCATCTCGGCTTTATGAACGACATGATGAAGCGCGGTTTCAGTTGACTTTCCTTGTTGATAGGCACATTGAAGTCTGTGAAGAGGTGTCCTTGTTAGTGGGCCCTCCCTAATGTGTCTATCCAGTATTTTTTCTAATATCTTTAATAAGAAAGATGATAGACTAATAGGTCTAAACGACTTGGGTTCTTCGTAGGTTACTTTACCTGGCTTCGGTATGAATACTACCTTAACCATCCTCCACTGCTTTGGTGTGTAACCAAATGCAATGGATGCTTTGAAGAGTCTGCTAATGTGGGAGTTTAGTATTGGCAGCCCCCTTTGTAGTAGAATGGGATATATTTCATCTGGACCCGGAGATTTATAAGGTTGGAAATTGCTCAGGGCCCATTTGATTTTATGTTCGTCTACTATTTTTTTCGCAGTTTCCCAGTCTCGTTTGGTGGTATGTACTGCCTGGTCGTTGACAGTGTTTAGGTTGTCTACCTTGTTGTTTGTGATAATCGATCCTGGAAAGTGTGTTTTAAACATAATTTCCAACGTACCCTTCCCAGTCTCCATTAGCTTACCGTTTTCGTCCTTTACCATCATAAGTGGGTTGGCTTTCGTAGTAGCCATTGCCTTTGTCAGTCTCATGATGCCGGGTATTGATTCTATCGATTCGCAATGGTTTTTCCATGCCTGTCTCTTAGCTTTCCGTACTGCTTTATTATACTCTGTTAATAAACGTGCATACTCACTAAAATCTTTTTTTGCTTTCGCGACATTGAAAGCCTTACGAGTTACCTTGCGTAGTTTAGCTAAATCCTGATTCCACCATGGGACCTTTTTCGCTAGAATATTTTTTTCCGGACAATTGTTAGTCCATGCCGTCTTGATTGCAGTACCAATCCTGTCAGCTTCGAATTCTATATCTATAGTGGAATTGAGCTTACCTTTTTTGTTTCCTAGTTCTACCTTTAGATCACTGTAGTAATTTTTCCAGTCGGTGTTCCTAGGATTCCTTCTCTGTACGGTTACAATGTTATGTTTCATCATGTACCTAAAGCATATATATCTGTGATCAGAAAGAGATGTTTCATTAGACACATGCCAGTTATCTATGTTAGAGAATGTGTTCCTAGAAGTTATTGTAATATCTAACACCTCAGCCCTTTTTGCATTAGTAAATGTTGGCCTGTTACCTTTATTTAATATTAATAAGGAAGAACTTACAAGATATTCTAATAGTTTCTCCCCTCTTGAGTTGTTGTCCGTGCTTCCCCAGACAACATGATGAGCGTTTGCGTCACATCCCATAATGAGGTGTTCATTGCTGCTAGAGCGTCTTTGTATTAGCTCCTCAATTCTAGGTGTAACGGGCTCCTTGTCTTCATATGGAAGGTAGGCTGAAGCTATTAATGTTTCCTGCCTGCCCTCTCCTGATATGATTTTTATTGTAGTAAGATCCCTGTGACAGAAATTAGTTAGTGTTGTTGCATGTATGCCATGTCTGACATAAATGCAGGTTCTAATATTCCCATCATTAGCTTGATGTAAATGACCACCTATATTATTCAAGCCTTTAACTATTCCTTTATAAAGGTATGGTTCCTGTATTAAAGCTACATCATATTGATTTGCCATAAGTGCTCGTGCCAAAAGGGCAGTCGCCGATTTACAGTGGTGTAAATTAATTTGTACAAAATTTAGGTACCTTTTATATGAGTCCATCTTTCTTGATGATCCCTTGTGATTATGTTTGTTTAGTGTTAGTTTTATATGTAAGTGAATGTGTGGTTAAGTTGTAAATATGTAATTTAAGTGTGTGTGTATAAAGTTTAGTTTATGTGTGTTTGTGTCTGGGTCTTTGTGTGTTTAGGGATTTTTTGGGACCTCCATAGGGCCCTCCTCTGCTCCTGACATCTCCGACTGCTCCCCCTGTTCGCTCAGTTCCAGGTCGACCAGTCCCTCCAGCAATTCTGCTGTTCTCACCGAGGTGGTAGGTGATGTAGGGTCTTCCACCTTTCCAGCAGATTGCTTTTCCGAGTCCTTGACGTCCTCCTCCGGCTTCTTTTCCTCGAGAAGCTTGAAGAAGTCCCTCTCCAAACCGGTTTTTATGTGGTAACCCTTTTCGCGGATCACCTCAGCGGAGTCGTGGTCCATAAGGACGATTCGTCTCACGTTGAGGCCCTCCACGATTGTGTCAACCACTCTCCAGAGATCGGTGTTCAAGGCCGGGTTGAGTTTTTGAGTTAACCTGAGTATGCTCTCCAACTCAACCTCACCCTTGTACACCGATCTCCAGGCCATTTTGACCGGTTTAGGCAGGTCCTTTGCCTCTATCACCTTGAGGGTAATCGGCCCGAGCTTTCTGCCGTTTAAGGTACACAGCCATTTGGTAGAGGACTGGTCTAGGCATAGAATATGAGCTACTCCTCCAGCTAGCCCATTCATGTCGATGTCAGGACAGGGCTCCGCTTCTAGGATTAATCCATGAAGTAGCTCCCTTATCCTGACATAGTCCTCCTGCTTAAGCATTGTCTTTGGGTACGAATCCGTGGTGATAGCCATTTTCGTACCCGTCAGTGCCTCTTTGTATGACCCTTGCGTCTTTACCCTTTTGGGGTCACCAGCAGGATCTCTCTTTTCATCGCTCACTTCGCGAGGCCTTTTGGACTGCCCTGCTCGTGGCGACGCTTTGTCCTGCGCCTGCTGCTTCTGGAGCCTCTGGAAGCGTCGCTTGGCAGAACCATTTTTTTTCCCCGAGTGTGAATGGCCTTGTTGCGGGTGCGGTTTCCCTGAGGGAACACTTTTTATTGGCGGTCTCGCAAGTTTCCCTCCGGTTTTGCCAATTACGCTATCTTTAGCACCTTCCATGTTTCTAATTGGTCCTTAGACCTTTACTAAAGTGCAAATATAAACTATTACTTTGACATTCATGTGTGCGTTTGGCGTCCGACCCTTATGACCGGATTAATAGTCGTTGCTTAGCCTGAGCCATTGCTTGGGCCTGTCAAAATTTAGTTTTTTCATATGCAGTTTGACAGTCCGAAGCATTGCCAAAGCATTAGCAATTGCTTAGCAACGACTTTTAATCCGACCCTAAATTTTGCAGGTATATAGATTACTAGCGGCCCGTCCCGGCTTCGCACAGGTTTGTATAACTTTAACTATATGCTCAGCGCACGCCACGGAAGGCCTCAGAAACGATACTTTTCCCCCGTTTTTAAAACATTTTTGGTTACTGCTCCACAACTATAGGACCTAGCGTGATATTATATAGCCTATGTTACTTCTGAATAATGCAGCTTTCTAATGGTGAAAAAATTATTGCAATCGGTCCAGTAGTTTTTGAGTTTATTCATTACAAACATACAAAAATACAAATCTTTCCTCTTTATTATATTAGTATAGATTGTTATAGTTTTGTCGTCTAAGGAAATGCTATGCAGCAGAACGCACACTAAACTAGTTAGCATAATACACATGTACCGTATTCCCATTTAAATGGACGATGACGCAATTGCCATTATATGGCTTCCAGTTTTATCTCATTCATACTTCATTTTCTTATATACTCAATGCAAATATTGTTTTTTTTTAATATATAGGACAGTTCGCATTGGTCAGAAACTAAGCCTAGACTAGAGCTTGTACTTTGTGTACCAGAAACAATGGTACTTATACATAGGTACTATATATTATAATACCATTAGTATTATTAAAATTATATGTATCCGTAAAGTGAAACAAAGCGGACTAATAAAAAAGCAAAGCAAACTAAGTTAAGGGACAATTAATGACAGTTGTTTCATAGCAAATATGTCAAAATTCTTATTTAGGGGCTCCTTTAAAGTTAGGGATCGTTGGTGAAATCGGGGGTTAATTTTCATAAGCAACACGACAACTTTGGATCTTTGTTTTGAGAAATAAATGAGTTTGATTTGATACCTTCATCATAAAACTAATTACTAAACGGGTTTGAAGTGTCGCTAATCTCTTGAATGAGATGCTGCATCCAGAAAATTGGAATCTTAGCGGATTAGCATACGAGTACCTTCCGAGGGAGATCCCTGAACCCGTATTTGTGTACATGCTCCGTTGATTCAAAGTACTTAGCCATTAAAACCATTTAGATATTTTGTAAAGCCGATTGATGGTATCAGAGAGATTTGTAATAAGGTGAGTCAACTCATAATGAAATAAATAGTAATAATATAGAACATATTCACACATATTGCCATGGTATGGTCAGGAACTAAATTCTAGAGAAACAACAATACTAATTACATTTTACATAATTAAATAATAATAATAAATACTATTACGGGTGCCTGTTTGGCTCCCGAGAACCGTTTAAACGTACAGGGTACCCAGCCACCGCTGGGTACCCTGAGGCCGTTTAAACGGTTCTCGGTTTAACCCGTCCCCATTTCGCCTCGTTGTATAAAGCGGACACCCATCCCAGATTGGCCTTGATTTCACATAATTATATTTTATAAACACCAACCATGGCAAGCCGTTAAGAAAACATACTAATCAATAATATTTAAAGTATAAATATGTTATACGTATACAAAATAATGTTCCGAACTAGCAGCGCCATTTAACTATACATCACATCTATATTATAAAATTATCTAAGAGAGATGGCAAAACTATAAAAGTGAAAGAAAAGATAGAGACCACTAGCATCCTTATCGCTTACGCGTCAAAAATAGATCGCTCTGTCTTTCTTCACCTGCATATGGCGTCTTTGGCTCAGTTGTTACATTTTTTGGAAAAATAATTGAACTATACTAAATAATCTTTGCATACTCACATGTAGTATGAGATCCCGTGTATTTTGTTTACTTTGGAGTCATAATTGGTACACTTCCGAAACACACACGATGGCATTATGATAAGGACACAGATATCTACGCTGCAACACGCCCGTGAATCGCTAGAAACAGACTAATTACGAGAGTTCCCAATTAGGAGGTATTTGAGTCTTCACGACGCGCTCTCTTATAACGTATCTGCTTTTGTTTTTTTATTATATCATTGGTACCATTATTATTCACGTAAATGGAACTGGAACATAACCCAAATCTGTACGAGTAAATGTTTCGTCATTAACAGCATAAGGTTATTTAATAAATTACCTAAAAGCATTATAGATCTGAGTAAAATAAAGTTTAAGAATTGTATAAAACACATTTTAATCAATAAGGCTTACTATAGTGTAAAAGACTATTTTAACGATAAAGACGTCTGGAACCGTCCTGATATGCAATTGAGGTCTCGCAACTAGTGAACAAATTACTTATTACATATGTAGAATGAGCCCTAGCTTAGTAGTGTTCGATATTGTAATAATTTAATATTACATAATTTATTTTTATTACATTATGTAAATTTTGTCTTTGGATAAGGTATTGGTGATTACCTGCTATTTATACTTAATTGATTCTACAGTACATTACATATAGTTCTGTACATTGGTACAGTAACAAATAATCTGCCATAGGGTGGGTATTTTGCGCATGCTGATCGGTGGGGTGCATTTTGAGTATGCTACTATATTATATTATATATATTATATATACTATATATGCTATATAGCATAAGCAAATCAATGGCTGTGCTCCTCTTTTAGTTTGTGTGAAGCACTAGAGTTTTTTACTTGCTGGTTTCTTTTTCTCCGGGGTGTCACTGAGGGGAATGACTTTACAGTTAGTATACCCGCCCTTAAAAATACCGATCCTTATACCTTTACTTATATATATATATATATATATATATATATATATGTGATTGGTTACTAACCTTTTATTTAGAATAAATATTTAAGGCGTGGATATGGTCGGTGAAGTTGGTGGCTCCCTTGTATGGCAGATAATGATTGACAGGTCAATGGAATCAGCTAACCACCTAGTCTTACACTAGTTGGTTATGTAGTGTGTGTTCGGTTTGGTAGTAATTTTCATATTAAGATTTCTAAATTTAAGTTCTAAATCTGATATCGAGGTATAATAAATATTTGTCGTTCTTTTAATAATGAATGGCTGCCTAACCAAACGCGCTCTAAGACCTCATTGTTAAACATTTTTTTTTTTGACTATTCATAAATATCTATAAAGATTTACATGAAATAAATGATTTGATTTGAGTATGTCTATGGGCTCTACACTAAATTGTATCTTATGTAGAGCCTATTATTTTTTCCGTTCGCACGGATCTCGCATAAAAAATATGATACCTAATATAACCTGGCAAGAGAACAAATTACAAAAGTGAGTGGTTCTCGAGTTATGAGCACACAAACGACAGACAAAGAGGCGTTGTATTTTAATGTATTACAGTTAGAATACATACAGAAAATACTGTTAATTACGTATAAAATGTATAAAAAAGCTAAATGAAAACGTTCATGAATATTCTAAAAACTGTTCTAAAGTGACTAAATAAAATAAAATGTAGGAATAAAGTAATAAAAGTACACCACAGACTTATTCTAAGCATTCTCGTCTTATTTAAATACTCTAATAAGTAGAACATTTTGCAATTCTAATTTTAAGATTCAAATTAACTTGCATTGGAAAAGAAAAGAGCAGGAAGCTGTTTAAAAGCGGGACAAGAAAAAAGGACAATCAAATAATCTTGGGACCTGATTAAAAAGTAAATTTTCTGAAATATTTGTCATTCAACAAATTTTACATGATTGTAAAATATCTATAGCATAAAGATATTTATATCTAGAATCTGTTCCAAAATATTTGTAATAATTACCCGTGTGTTCTCTCAGTAATAAGAAAGAGAAAGATGTAGGAATGAGATAGAAATATGTTTTGGATCGGTACTAATAACTTTGTTGCAATTAAAGTTTCTTGCAATTTTTTTTTGTAAAATCACAACAATATTATGTTTATGCATTTTTATAAATTCCTTATTAGAATAATCTTATATAAAATTTTTAAAGATTATAAAAATTCAATGAAAAATTTAAATTTATAAAAATTCAATGAAAAATTTTCTGGTGGGCGGGAATCAAACCCACGCACCTCGCTTTCCCGGCAAGGCGCTCAACCGCTGAGCTAACGTTCCAGTCACACCTAACAAATATTGTCATTGCTTGTTTTCTACTTATAAACAGACGCCAATATGAATAATATTAAGCAATGACAAAATTTGTTGACAAGGTTTTTTTTCATTGCATTTTTATCTTTAAAGATTTAATATAACAATATTATGTGGAGCTATATGTAACATGAAAAATTGTAAATATATAAATATAAATAATTTTGCAATCTAATTTAAACACTTTGTACAGAAATAGTTTACTAATTTGAAATAAATGGCTAAGCTATAATTAGAGATGAAAAGCGGTAATTTTTGGGTGGTCATGCCCGATTTCAAAGAGGGCGTAACAAAGTATTTATCCCTGAACATGGCTGCTATTCATAACTTTCGCAAACGACCAAGACATTACTAATTAAGGCTTTATTTTCCCCAATTCTGGTTAGCTGAATATTCGCTGAAAGTTTTAATAAAGCACAAGTATTTAACAGCGTCGATTGGGCCCAACAACTTTTCTTGGATTTAGTCGATAGGTATATATATTTTTTATTTGTTTATTGGAGCGCGATGTGTGACTTTGTATCTACCTGGTGGTGAGCAGACCTACAAAGTCAATGAATGGGGTCAATCAATATTTATTCTAAAACAATTTTGATCGCTCCCACTATGCCGGCTAAATGATGCGATTACGAAATGGAGGGCGACAATGCCGAATTGCATTACGAGTATATTTTAATATTCTCGCTGCCTTATCGTCAATCCAACTAACTATTTCGTAACCGCACCCTGAAAGGAGACTACCACCTCGACAAGAAATCGATGCAGTAGTCTACTGAAAACCGGTGAACCCACAGACTATAACCGAAACATGAGGTCACTTCACGGTTTTTGCATCTGTATGGGCGGTGGTATATATTATAACCAGTTCACCTTAAAGAGTTTTTTGATGACAGTAAGAAATGGCATCGTTTCAAAGAATATTTCAAGTACATTAATCGTGTTTCCGTATAAAATGTATGGATTTTTTTTTCGCGATTTCTGTCATTTCTAGTACTCAAACCTCAGTCGGGCCAGTAGAGACTTTTGATAATTATAAGAAACAGGACAGATTGCCATGAAAAAAAGTTTTTGTGTAAAATTATCATTTTCTTGCTGACTGTATTTTTTTTCCAAAATCTGTGAATGCAGTTCAGCATTACTCAAAAAATTATGGACGGTCTGCTAGAAACGTTTTCTCGTAACTATAACGTTAAAGGTACCTACCCTTAATGTCCCATCTCAAAATACATCCTGTATATATATTTGTAAGGTTTTGATAACTATTAAGGATAGTATCGAGTTAGATTTTCATTATTTGCCCAGGGTACTATTTTAGAATGCGTTAATAAATGGCTGGTTGGTTTTAAAATAAAGCAGCTGATACAACATAGACTCACAATGCAAATATCTTTTATATGATTATATTTATATTTTTATTTAAATATTATTTTTCAGGAAGGCCAGCGGCCACATTCTGTTTCTTATAACGTGACCGTTAGATTGTCAAAATAACGAATTCCGTTATTAGCGCGCTCTCCTCCAATCAGAGAAGGTTAAAAAACTTCTCTGATTGGAGGAGAGCGCGCTAATAACGGAATTCGTTATTTTAACAATCTAACGATCACGTTATAAGAAACAGAATGTGGCCGCTGAATTCTATAACTTTGATAGGCCGACCGACCGGACTCGTTACCATACAGTTGCAAAAATCGCCATGTTTCGGTTTTAGTCTGTGGGCTCATCGGTTTTCCTGCGACTACTGCATCGATTTCTTGTCGATAAAGTAGGTACTTTCATGGTACGTTTGCGAAACGGGCGGTTGGATAATGCAAATTAGTCGCCGGCCGTTTCGTAATTGCTTCATTTAGCCGGAATAGTGGTGCGATCAATAAACCCATTCCTAGTCCCCTGAAAACCGGTGAACCCACAGACTTAAACCGAAACATGACCATACTCCGTAAATGAACTGAAATAATGTGTAGGTATAATATAATAGCCTCATTCACACAATAAAAAACAAAAGCTAACCGATGTCACTTTGTGAAAGTTTACAATGTAGTGTTCTCCTCTATGACGCCGGGCTTAGAAGATGTAAAATTGTAGAGCTATCAAAGTCTATTTGATCCATGAAAGTAATAATAATATATGGAACGGTATAATGCCTCAAATGGCCTATAAAACGAAATGTCAAAAGTGTTCGTTGCCGCTATATTCAACCTTCAACCATACAACGCTCAATGATTGCTTCTTTTTTTTATTTCTTTGGCGGCAGCCATTTTACCTTCTCACGACTGGAAAGGCGCTTTAAGGCTAAGGCCCAAGGGCGCCTCCCTATCTATATGTCCATGATTTTATCGCTTGATTATTTTTTTATATTAGAGAACGACAAGTGATTTTATGTCTCATTCATGGATTTTTTTTAGGTCTGCTTACCGTCAGGTGTAAGCAGACCGGTTCAATTTCCGGCTAGGAGAATACATGAAAAAAAAATCTAATGATGCAGTTTTAGCTTTTATCAAAATAGGCCCCAAGACTCCTTTGAGCATTTTTCGTTATTCCTTGTAGTTTAGGGTTTGGCCTTGAAGGCACAGAGCTCTGTGTTTTAAGGCACACTTGATAAATTCACCCTGTATAGATTGATGTTTATAGATTTATTTATCGTGGAAACAATATTTTGGTGAATGATTATAATTATAATTAAAAAATGAATGGAAATTTATAATTTCGAATGACATCCGCATTAGTTTTTTTTTTTAAGTAAAGGCTTTTGAAGTTTCTTGCGCTTTCTACCCTTACTGTATACTGTATAGACAAGCACGGTGATACGTATCTACATTTGTTCTTGATGTTAGGTAAGTCCAGCTGGGGAGGCTTTGTTAAGACGGATACACATGATTGATGTATGGTTGGTTTCAATTTCAATATAGACAGTGAAAAAGATACTATTTGCGCATCATATATATTTTATATGCTATACGTGGTGGCGAATTGGTTAGACCTTAGACTTAAAAACACTTAGTCCCCTGGTTCAAACCCCGGCGTGTAACAATGAGTTTATAATCATATAATATACACGTGGCACTATAGTGGTGTTGTTAAACAAATGTTTAACAACACCACTATAGTGCCTCGGAGAGCACGTTAAGCTGTCGGTCCCAGTTTTACTATACTAACTTGTGACACTGTTTATAGATGGGTTATTGAGTCTGAATCCAAACATCGCGACGAGCTAGCCACTTGTTCGGTGTAGACTCATACCATCGGCTACGACTAGGTGGGATTAAAAACCCCTCCGCTGGGTACCCTGAGGCCGTCTAGGCGGTCTCGGGTGCCCTAAGACACCCGTGATGATATTATTTTATTTTATACCTATAGATTTCGACCATAAGTTTTTTTACCAGTTATCTGGAACCTACTACATCGATTTATTGTCGAGGTGGTAGTCTTCTTTCAGAATGCGGTTACGAAATAGGCAGTTCATTTGACGATAAAGCAATGAGGATATTAAAGTAACGCAACTTGGTCTTTATTGTCGCCAGATTTTGTAACAGCATCAATAGGTAAGACGAAATTAAAATACCCATAATTATTTAGCGCATCGTTAAAATAAAATAAATCCGAATACTTTTTCATCAGAATAGTATATATTATGAAAAATACTTATATCAGATAATAATAAAATATACAACTTAGGCATGAGAGAAAATATTTAAAAAAATGCCATTCAAATAATATTATAAAAATAATTGGCCAATGGATCCTCCTATTATAACTTTGTGAGGTTCATGACCGGAACTAATGAACAATTCCTATTCTATTTGAAGCGTTTTCCTGATATAGGTATATTTTTTATTATTTGAATCAAAATACAAATAGGATTGGACTGAACACCTTAAGACCAACACTTTAATAATAATAATAAAACAAATATTATTAGGCATGTCAAAATTATTTTCGGATAGTTTAGAAGTTAGATTTTAACTGTGCCTAAACTATGTAGTTTACAGTAGAACAAAATATAAAAACAAAAATTTTTGTTCCTTTTTTTAATGGATCGCTGTTAACCCTTTCACTATGCCGACTATATAATAAACTATCTGGCTGTTTTGTAACCGCACCCTGAAAGGAGACATGAAATCGATGTATATAATAGGCTCCTCAAAACTGATTAACCCGCGAACTAAAACCGAACATGACTTTGTTATTTTTAGAAGCCAACTGCATACATTTCTTATCCAGATCGAGAGCCTTCTTTCAAGGTGCTTTTACGAAACCAGAATATTCAAACTTTTTTCAGTAGTGAAAGAACCGCTAATAAACCTAAGTTTGCAAAGTGCTTACTTTGCAAACTTAGGTATACTTACCATTACAAACCGTTTGAGTAGAAACATTCTTTAGAGTTCTGGTTTTTACCGTTGCTCGTGGAGGGCTGTTGTCACCCAGAATCACCTTGTGAATCACTTCAAGTGAATAAAAAGATTTCGCGGCACCTTCCAATACTCATCATATAACGATATATTAATATAGTAACTCTGGGTCTCCGTCTGGTGAAGCGCAAGATATAATAGTATAGAACTGCATCATGTGCGATTATATGGTGAGCTATATTTAAAATTTACCCAGTTTCTAAATGACAAAATATATAAAAAGGCAATGCCGTCAGCGTTATGCTGTCGTAAGACAAATTGAATGATTTTATTTTTCTAGTTAATAGGTCTTTTGTTTTTGTTATGTTAATAATTTTTGAAAAAGAAGTGGAACAGACGATGAAGTTGTGTCGAAGATTGAAAGAGGTATGTTAAGGTGGTTCGGCTATGGAGCGTATGGATGATGAACGAAAGACGAATATAGAGTAAAAATACAGAATAATAGTGGCCGACCAAGGCGCGTCTTTACAGATCAAATTCGAGATGTCCTTAAGAAAGGACAAATACGAAGTCTAAAAAACAGACGCGTCTGTATGAATGTGGAGGAAACTTCCCTAGAAGTATATGTAGAGACCATGCGAAGCGGTGTACATTGCTCTATGCTTACCCCTTAACCGGGATACAGTTAATAACCGTTATAGTAATTATGATCAAAATTAGCTAACTAAACACGTGATTAGTGTAATATCAGCACGTCACGTAATTTATTGACAGATTATATGAAAATCCGCTATTTAAAATTATTTATCAATGTACCTAAGTAATCGAGAAACCGGCTGTATGATTTTAAGCATTGTAAAATTGTCCACACGATCTTAGGACGAAATAACTCATACCACTTGTGTAAAATGTGTTTTTGGCATATGACATATTTAGTAAACAAGGGAAGGTTTAGGTGTTTCATTAGAATTTACAATCAAAGGACTCTATTGAAAGGACGGGTCACGCAAAGGTTAGACTGTACACCTACTAACTAACCTACCAACCAATTATTCTAAGGAACTGTTTCATTAATTATTTGTGTACTGTGGGTGCTGAACATATAATAGCATATACAGGTTGAATTTTTCAAGTGTGCTTTCAAGGCCAAATTCTAAACTACAAGGAATATTTTAAAATGCTTAAAGGAGTCACGGGGCCGATTTTGATAAAAAATTAAAACTGCATCATTAGATTTTTAAAAAAATCTCCTAGCCGGGAATCGAACCGATTGATAAAAAAAAAAGGATCAAATTCTGGTAAGTATTATTATACGGTAAACTAAAGGAAAGTGCTCATTTTTAATAAAATAATAATAATAAAACAAATATCATATTTTACTACCGTCTACTTTACCGACTATTCAAATTGTTTAAAATAATGCTCTTCAAAACCCATCCTCATTGAAAACAACATCATATTTTTTTATATAAACGCAAGAAACAAAGAATTCACCTACGTATTGAAAAATATAGCTATCATTTCGGACAATTTATATGTAAGGATTTCAATTATTTTTAACATAGTGTTATCTAAAAAAATATCACTTTCCTTTAGTTTACCGTTTAATATTACTTACCAGAATTTGATACTGATATATCAGCTGGTGCAATAATACAGCATGACTTTTTTTTCAAAACAACCGGTTCGATTCCGAGCTAGGAGAATAAATTTTTCAAAAATATAATGATGCAGTTTTACTTTTTATCAAAATCGGTCCCGTTACTCCTTTGAGCTTTTTTCGATATTCCTTGTAGTTTACGATTTGGCCTTGAAGGCACACATGAAAAATTCACCCTGTATAAACATATTGAAAACATACTTTTTATTAACATGTTTTAAAGTAAATCGCGTTTAGACCCGTTTTATAATAAAATAAAAAATATCAACTATTACTTGAGACCAATATTTCCATGTGCTAAATGATACTAAGAAGGGAAACAAATGGTACTAATACATATTCTTTTCTATAAAAACTCATGACAAACTGTACAAAAAACGTACTAATTTAATTTTTCTATGAGTAAATCGAACTCACGACCTCCACGAACGTCACTAAACTATAGAGGTGGGCCAATTTTATTTATATATAAGGCTGCGAGTCTTATCTAGTGTGTAACTAAGGTACAGTACGAAAGTGGCTGTAACGATTTTTTTTATGGAGCTCGGTATGTCACTTTATCTATCTAATGTTAAGCAGTCCTAAAAAGTCCATGAATGAGGTCGAGCAACACATTGTTGTTTAACAATATTGACCGTTCCCACTATGCCGGCTAAATGATGCGGTTACGTAATGGGCGGCGACATGGACGTATTTGCATTACGAGTCTATTTTAATACCTATCCTCGCTCTTTATCGTCAAATCAATCGCTCGTTTCGCAACCGTACGAAAGGACTACCCTTGATATCAAAATCGATGCAGTAGTCTCCGAAAAACCGGTGAACCCACAGACTAAAACCGAAACATGACTAAGTCAAAGTCAAAAATATTTATTTCATGTAAACCTTTACAGGTATTTATGCATAGTCAAAATAAAAAACTATAAAATAATATAAGTATATATATATGTATAAGGTCTAAGTGTGCGCTTGGTTAGGTAGGCTCTTGCATACATAAAATAATTAGAAACCAAACCGAACACACACCACATAACCAACCAGTGAAAGACTAGGTGGTTAACTGGTTCTATTGACCTGTCCATCGTTATCTCTCGCCATACAAAGGTGCCACCGAGCCGACCAACTTAACAGACTATATCTACGCCCCAAATATCCACTATAAGTAATAATTAATATAAAAGTACAAAAATGTATCAATCGGAGCGCAAACACTGACCGCATGTTGGTCCCCCAGAGACACCCCGGAGAAAAAGGCACCAGCAAGTAAAAAACTCTGGCGTTCCACATATGTACCTGACCATCAGGAGATATGCTTATTTACTAGCTTATAATCATAGCATATGATAATTTACCTTCATCCTGCTGAAGAGCACGAGTAGAACACCCCATAGCAGATAAACCATTTTACAATATAGACATTATACTAGGTTACTTGACGGTTTTTGCATCCGTATTGGTAACGAGTCCGGTCGGTCGGCCTAGCGAAGTTATAGAGGCCTTCCTCCCACCTATAATTATTATTATTATGTTATTGCATATCCGCCTTTGTATAATATATAATATAATAATAATTATTATATTATATTATATCCGCCTTTGTGGTTCCCATTTAGTAACCGCATCATTTAGGGTTAACATAAAAAGGTTTGTCTGGCAACAGCATTACACCATTATGTATGTAAATAAGGATATAAAAAATGCAAAATATTTTTGTAAATAAATATAATTAATATTTTTAAAATATACTTAATAAAAGTTATTTACTTAAACATAAACTTGTATACTTAAGTAATAAGTAAAACCAATAATATATTTTTGCAGTGCAGTATCTTGCTAACTACCTGAGTTATTGCTAACTATAGATGCGGATAAACCAATATTTGTGATTATATTAGTTACTAGCGACTACAGTAAACACAGAATAAAACTAATGGTTGAGCTACAGATTTACCACCCGTATTTGTCTAAGGACCTAATTATGGATCGATTTCAGTTACGATATAATATAGCCTGTCTGTTTCATTCTTTCTGTGTTTTTTTGTATAAAAAAAGAAAAGACATTGATTACTTCGATATAATCTGACAGTCGATTTAATTAAGTTTATGAATAAACAATCAATCGTAAAATCGATATCTATATTGTCGATTTATCGAAACTATCGATGCATTTATGCTAAGGCCTATACTTGAATATTAAGGGTGCGTTCGAGTTGGCATCAAGCTGCCAACTCGAACGAGTCGCGTTTTGGGTAAAAATAACAACCAACTTGAACGCCGACTAAGTGTGACTAGTGTGAGATGTAACCTTAAATTTGTAAATTCAACTCCAATTTTAATTACTTCTTCTTCTTTTAACTATATGGCCTTCTACGCTTTACGCATAATTTTGCCAATGACATGTGGGTAGATTTATAAAGTAATGAAAATGTACGGTAAAAGTATGATAATGGGATGGAAAGGAATAGGGAAAGGACTAGGTTAGAATTAGGAATGGCCACATGACCGTATGCAAACATACGGTATAGTGATGCCAGTGTCAAGTGAAGGAGGAAATAATCGACAGTAAAATGGGTACCGCCATTTTACTGAAGATTAAGGGATTCGTTGAGATAGCACAAACAGTGAGATCACTGCGTATATACTACACTTCTCGCACTTAAGATCACATTAGAATGATTATTTTACAAAATTGGTACACTGTTGCACAATAATATCCTACAAACTTAACTATGAAAAATATACTATGAACACACGACTGCAGTGTTCGGGCTACCCTCAAGGAATCCCCAATTTTAACTAAAGGAACGTCTCTTTCCGTCAAATCACAAATCAAAAAAAATAGAATGAGACAAACCTTTAGTAAAAAGTTGAGACACATCTTAGAATAAGTTAAATATACATGGTGACATTGAAAGAATGTACTTTAGGATAATATGAGGTTCCACTGATAAATATGAACAACTTTTCCCATGGAACTATGTGCCGCAAATAAAAAAAGATATTGCCTTCTCCATACAAACTAGTAATGTTAAAATGACCAATTTGTATGGGGAAGCCAATTTTTTTTTTCATTTGCGATAAAATTGATCGAAACTGTCAATGCATTTGTGCTAAGGCCTATACTTGAATATTAAGGTTGCGTTCGAGTTGGCAGCTATCATTTTTACCCAAAACGCCACCAAACGTAATACATTGCTTGTTTTATTACAATACCAAAATAATGGAAAACATTCAATGTACGACATTTAGTCGCTTTTTGGGTAAAAATAACAACCAACTCGAACGCCGCCTAAGTGTGACTAGTGTGAGATGTAACCTTAAATTTGTAAATTCAACTCCAATTTTAACTACTTCTTCTTCTTTTAACTATATGACCTTCTACGCTTTACGCATAATTTTGCCAATGACATGTGGGTAGATTTATAAAGTAAGGAATATGTACGGTAAAAGTATGATAATGGGATAGAAAGGAATAGGGAAAGGACTAGGTTAAAATTAGGAATGGCCACATGACCGTATGCAAACATACGGTATAGTGATGCCAGTGTCAAGGGAAGGAGGAAATAATCGACAGTTAAATGGGTACTGCCATTTTACTGAAGATAAAGGGATTCGTTGAGAGAGCACAAATACTGAGATCACTGCGTATATACTACACTTCTCGCACTTAAGATCTCATTAGAATGATTATTCTACAAAATTGGTACACTTTTGCATAATAGTATTCTATAAACTTAACTATGAAAAATATACTAGGAACACACGACTACAGTGTTCGGGCTACCCTCAAGGAATCCCCAATTTTAAGTAAAGAAACGTCTCTTTCCGTCAAATGTCAAATCAAAACAAAAAATAGAATGAGACAAACCTTTAGTAAAAAGTGGAGTTGAGACACATCTTAGAATAAGTTAAATATATATGTAATATTATGTAATGAATAAAAGCTGCAATGATCCTGGGAGATATTTTTTATGCAGTTTAAATACCGCTAAAATTTACAGAGACATTTTAATGTTTTTCTAAAAAAAAAATACAGTAGGTATGTAGGTACTATTTAGTATTATTTATTTTATCTAGATTCAAAGAGGTTTTAATATTAAGAAAAACTAACTTTACTTACATTAATTTTTTTACAGTGATAAAGAAAATCATGTTATTAGTATGAGTACGAATCTTTGGAGTGTGAAAAGACGTATAAGTTTACTTTGAAAAAACTTAAAGATGAAATCAACATGCATGCAATGGTAGGTATAATATAACATTTATAACAGTAAAAAAAGTAATAAGATTGAGAAAAGTGGCATTCATTGGTCTTCTCTGCCAACGTGAAGTTAATTATTAAAAAAAACTCATAAACTTATTGATATTTTAACATAATTATTTAAAAAAAACATTTGAAATTTTGGCAGAAGGTATCCACCCAATATAGCACAGTAGCTCTATATACCACAAATTTTCCAAACTGTTTCTACTATAGTCGATATAGTAACTACCATTAAGATCGCTCTATTTTTCAAATACATTTCTCTTATTGGTTGATTCCTCACCTATAGTTATTAGCTACTATAGTAAAAATTGTTTCCAAAAACTTGTAGTAGAGCTACAGGCGATTCAACGCGGAAACATAGCCAGTGCTATGATAAACAAACATGACAATGAATATAAGACTTGGCTACGGCCTTACTACTTATAATTACCAGAAATGAAATCAGACTAGGCTGTATGGTTAAAAAATCTTTGCCTTTCCAATTGTGGAAAAACAAAAAAAAAACAATAAAAATAGCCAGTGCTATGCTTTGGGTACATTTCCTTAATTTTCCTTTGCCTCATTGGCATACTTATCTTGTTACTCTTAACTCATTCTTAGTAAGAAATTATCTAATAAATTATAAATTAAAAGCATGTAATTGCATTGAAGTAACAGCGGAGAACTCGACCCTTGTTAGAGGTAGTGGACTGGCCGCGACGCTGCAACGCCGACTGGAAACAAATAATAAATAAGGAATCAAATTCTTATCTAGCTAGTGTCAATGTTATTGCAATTCAAATTAACAAATTTCAGTAAATTTTGATGCTTCTCTGACACTTTGTGGTAAATCATTATAGAGCTGTGCTCTTTCAAACAACAAAGGAGACTGACCAAAAGCTGATGCGCTATAAAGAGAAGTAGTATGGTATTTCTGTTTAAATTATCTATCACGAGACGCAGTAATGTACACCCGACAATATTGGCTATCCCAAAAAGGAAAACTTTAAATCCAAACATTTATATTTTTTTACTTATAATGCTGTAATACTGTATCCATGAAGGTAAAAACCGTGCCCGT
This sequence comes from Monopis laevigella, assembly GCA_947458855.1. NCBI lineage: Eukaryota > Metazoa > Arthropoda > Insecta > Lepidoptera > Tineidae > Monopis > Monopis laevigella. The sequence goes on along the minus strand of OX381580.1, from coordinate 20,444,346 downwards.
CCGCGCGCCCTTTTAGCTTCATGACTGTATCCATTTCCCTAATTAAAATAATACGGCCTCATATCACATATTGGGTTAAACAAATACATAAAAACATACGAAGACGTTAACAAGTTGTCGCGTTTTTAGTCTGGACATCTAAAAAACTGCACTTTTAAAAAATAGACTGAGTCAACAGACTAAAAAACGACGCATACTATTCAATGAGTATGCAGATTATTATATTGAACAAAACTGCGGTCTGGCCACAGAGATATAGGAAGAGTCTGTCGTCCTTTCGTAATGTTATTTATTTTTGCTTTTGTTTGGTTAATTATCTTTCTTTCGGATGTCGAGTCGAGTTTTCTGATCCCTCCACTTTCTTTTAATTTCAATATCAAGATAATGGCAGGAAAATAGCTCGGAAAAAAAATTAAAACCATTCGAATAGGCTTATTTTTTACCAAATGCCCCCAACAAAAATCGTCAGCTTGACTTATGTACTTTTATTAATGTTACCTCTAATACCTATTACCTATAGCTTTATTTCTTAATATTTTATAAGAGACTTTACAGGAGCAGATTTTTCGGCGCGTATAGTTACGAGTACATACGAACGTTTTTTTCCGTATGAGTGTTGTTTTAAATAGATGCCTATTTATTAGCTTAGGCACGTATAAAAACTAGCTTATAAGCGTCGAAAGTACGTCCAATCTGTAAAGGCAGTTACTTACTTTACCCGAGAATCATTTTGGGACGCAATCTTAAACATTATTTGTTTCAATACTAACCTCAAAATCTGAAATAAAAATTTAAGTTAACAGAAAACCCCGCAAAAAAAATCTAAAAAAATATGTCTATTAAAAGTATGATATTTATCCTCTTTTGTGTCTAAGTTTAGCTATCATACAAAGTTTTTTTTAGCGCAACCGCCGTCCATACTCAGATGAACGGTCTCCTTTCTTTTTCCATAGTCTTGTATATGTCTTAGGAACTCCGTAACTCTAATTGGTTTTTATTTCTGGTGTTAAATTTACGAGTTTTGAATTAAAGTTTACTTTGTGTCTTGCGCAAGAATTTTTCTTATTGAAACTGTTTGTTTAAAATTGAAAATTTTCGAAGCGTAATATTTTGCTACGCGGGCTACGTGAACTACGACTCCCGTAGTAGTGAAAATGATCCAAGTGGATTTCGATATCTGTAAGGTCTCGATAATATGTGTACATATAAATACATTTATGGGAGATTGTTATAATATGTACATATACCAACATATCGCCGTGTTAGAACAAAAACCAACTAAGTTAGCCATTTTTGCACAATTAATATTTTGAGGAAATGCGTTTTGAAAGTTTGTGGTCTTTTCTCACATATTTGTCAAGACATTAAGAGATATAAGAGCAAGTAGCTGGGTAGAAAATTTTATAACCTTTAAGTGTATTTATATAAATTAAACAATTACAGCTTACAATATTGTTAAAATAGATAAATACTTTTTTGGGTAACTTACTTAATTGGTTTTTCTTCTTGAACCAAAATCACAACTTATTTTACAAGGTATTATAGGAAGGCAGCTAATAACTAATTTCCAAGTTAAATAACAGCATGTTTGTTCATACTAGCTCATAAAACGAAATATTTTACTTACTGCGTAAAAGTTATTGTCAAAAATGTAAATAATAGTTGGTTTTACCAGTAGATAAAAATTAAAATTAACAATATATGGGTTTTAAATATTAATTTATTACATTAAACTTTATAAAGTTTATACCAAAAGCAAGGTCAAGTCATCAACATTAAATGAAACTTATTATTTTTTAATACCCCGATAAGAAAAAATGTTTCCGTGCTTGAAAGACACGTTAAACTGTCACCGTCGGTTTCAATCACTGTTCAAATGTTTTTTTTTACATTAGCCATGTTACAGGCTATTTTTATTAATACATTAATATGGCTATGGCTAGCTTAATAATACATTTTAAACTCTGACACTAGGGCTTGTTAGGTCAATCGTCAATCCACAACCTACACAATGAAGGAAAGATTATTTTATTTTCTAATAAATATAACTATTTAAATTATGTATGAAAAAAAACAAAATTTTGTATTATTAAGCTTTATTATTTAATTAAATATTCTTAAAATTAAAGTTGAGATTATCGCAAGTAGTGTGTTGTGTTTTGTGTGTTTGTGTATGTGGAAGTGAGTGTTGGTGTGGGTGTGTGTATTTATATGTAGATAGTTAAGTAGTTAGGTTTAGTTTAAGCTTGACTATAAAAATATTCATTGATTTACAAAACGTTTTACAAAATAGTTCTGACTAACTTCGTGCTTTGTGTCATTAATTTAAAGGAAATATATTTTTGTGTTTGAATTCCGCTTTCACCAACTTCCACTACATAAAGTTGAGTTTTAAATCCGTTTCTAGTAATTTTGTTTGTGAGAACTTTATCATGTCGGTGCGAATAATGTATTACTTTCTTCAAGTACCGAGAGTACACCAGTATGTCTAGTCTATAGGCTGAAACTGCTAGTTCGTCTGGAATTTTGTAATGTATTTTCAACGCATCCATGAATATTTTTCAGTCTTGTGCTTTGTCCAGGATTGAGAAAGGTTTACTTTTGAGTTTTCTTGAGTTGTCTTCTTTACAGAAGTAGTTAGTCTTCCATTTGTTGATAATCCTTTTCTGGCTCTAGCAATACTGAGACTTACAGCTTTACGAATACTTTATTCTAGAACTTTATCATGTCGGTGCGAATAATGCAATTTTTCAAGTAGAGTCTTGCACCCAGGAAGTATATGTCTCGCAGTCCCTACAGCAACACCGCACAATGTACATGTCTTATCTGTTGCTTTCCCCCATCTTACCAGATTACTCTGGTCAAGTAGGGACATTTTAAAGGCATTGAGATAATAATGAGTGCCGGAGACCAATCGAACATAAGTGTGCGCCATTTCAGGGCTGAAGGAATACAAACTTCCCACATAGTAATCCATTCATTCTGTACTTCTAGGGTCATCGCGTAAACTCTGTAGCCATGCTCTTTATCGTCCCTACGGAAAGATTTAATAACATCTTTATTACATTCCTTTTTCTTCCAACTTAAGCCCCTTCTGCTGATTTAGGCACCGCTCATAAATGATTTATGGAACTAAAGTCTTGACTCAATCTCAGAGGCCAGTAAGTCTTTTGGGAGAGATGCAATAAGATTATTCCGAGAGTTACTCAGGAGTTGTTCCTTTGTTACACGTAGATGTTTGTACAACTCAGATGGCTTTTTAAAATTTATCCCAAATTGTTGCTGTCCCCTGAACAGCGTGGAGGAGCCAGCGCCCTGTGCTAACCCAAGCCAAGACTTAAGTTTTCTTATGACAGTTGCATCCAGATTTACCAGAAGAGTTTTGTTAAAGTCGTATACAAGAAAAGGCCGTGTTAGACGAGATGTTAGGTAGTTGTCATAAATCCATGCTTTCTTCACATTACTAATTGGTTGTTGATCTACTTTGTTGATGTCATTAATAAAGCGTTCCACAACTACATCGAAGGATGGTGTTATTTCTTTAAAATCGATCCTTCTGCCCAAAAATTTCCTAGTTTGGTTATGATCCCGTACTTTGAGACGTTAAGCAGGCGTTAAGTCAGTGGTATTCATTACATAAGCCATAACAGGGGCCTTAAAAGTGATTTAAAAACTATAATTAACCAGTTCCTCTAGTATGAGTGTCTCCACCAATCAGATAGGATGATTTTAAATGTTTAGGTAAGTGAACTGTTCTGGTTAACGGAGAGTGCTCCATAGACGCAACAGTTAACGTAAACTACTACAGAATTAAAACTCACACTACAGGTGAGCACACATTGATGTTTTTTTAAGCATTGGGCCCTGAAGACAGACAATTTAGCCATGTAACAATCAGGCAAATAGGCCGACCAACATATTAAGGTAGCTATGAGTACCTGTATACTGTGGTACAGAACCCTAAAATACTTATGATTTTGTAATAAATAAGTAAGTCAAATAAAAATAACCTTGCAGCCTCTTAGAAGTTGGACACAGGTCTAACAAATCTATAGACAAAGATCATTACGTCTTACCCACTTACCTACAAACTTACCACTGTCAAAGCCTTTTACAGTTTTGATTGAAGGCGACGCGACACGTCGCCTCGCCCGAATTATCTCTAAGACCCCAGGGGCTTTACCAAAGAGCCAATCGTTAATCGAATCGAAATACCAAAAGTATACTTTTGGTATTTCGTTATGGCTTTTGAATAAGTCGTAGGCCTGGGATATTAAAAAGTCCTCTTTATCATCCATTACATTTTTTTCGGGAATCGTCTACTGCCTAACAGTAGGTAGTTTTCAAAATTTTCTGAATACTTAGCCTGCAAATAATAATTATGTTTTGTAAACAATGGTGTGTTAGTACCGTACGTACTGAAAGGAATAATTTTATTTTCAAATATAAATGGCCAAAATAAGTAAAACAATTACAATTAAAAACCCTCCGCAACATTACCTCAAATATAAAGAAATGGAGACTTACCCTTTAAAATCTATGAAATTCCTTTAAACTGCTAACTAATTATGTATCAACAATGATTATTTGTAATTTTCTGCCACGTTTTAATAACTCCAAGACTTAGAAACCATTAAAACACCGGACAATCGCACGCTGACTCCCAAACTAAAACAGCTAACATGAGATAATTGGTTTTTGCGCTCGATATTATGAGTTGAGATATATTTGCATATGAGTACTAAAACCATCTATCTCATTATAGCGTTTTTTTGTAGTTCGTTATTTATATTAAAAACCAAAAAACTTCGCATGCTAAAAACACTTAAGTTTCGGTATAATGTTTTACTATTAGATTTTAGTAGAATGATGCTAAAATAATGGAGAAAAAAAGAAATTAAAAACTTTTAATCGGATTTTCTTCTCAAACAAATGAATATTTGCTTAAGAACTTATCAAAGTAAAAACATTTTATAGTGAATTAGTCGTATCTACTACAGCATAAATATGAAATCAAAATATTATCCACATTTAATTACTTTTTAATTTGTGTTTTCGGCTAAAACCGTTCGCTTGATTGATTTTAACACCCACTATCTTCGAAACTAAACGTCCCAGAGCTTAGTCGATTTTATCTCTAGAAAAAGCAGAAGATTTTTAAACGATTGGTGTAAAAAAGTGAATTTATCAAAAAAAACATAGTTAGTTGGTTTTCGCTCTAACACGGCGATATACGATATATATATCACGAAAGTATGAATAATATTTAGATGTGCTCCAACACAACTTAAGTACAAATCACATATATGCTCATGCTCATTTAAATCTACATATAGTAAGAGCATAAATAACTAGTTTTTGTTTCTTTTCATTTTCGTATGAAATGTCAAACATGTTCGTTTCATCGATAAAAAACACGAATTTCTTTGATGTTTTATAAAACATATATCTATATCTAAGATATAGATGCATTTTTATAAATTTCTTATCAGGATTTTTTTATTTTTTTATAAAATGCAATGAAAAAAAACCTGGTGGGCGGGACTCGAACCCACGAACCTCGCATTCGCGGCAAGGCGCTCAAACGCTGAGCCAACCAGCCAATATAGAGGAATTGTTAAAAAACTAATTATGTAGATACAGAAACATATAATCTTCCATAAAATTATATACATATACCTTCATATATTATCGGGACCTTACAGCGGGGTGATTACGCGCACAACGCTAAGCTAAACTTTAATTGATATGATGCAATTCTGACGTAATGCATACTTGGTGACATTGAAAATTGACAGACAACTACGTCATATTGGTTAAAGTTTAGCTTAACGTTGAACGGCGTAATATAGGCCTAGATATCAAAATCCATTTGGCACTTTTGTACTACCACAGGTAGTTCATGCGTAGCCCGCGTAGCAACATATTAGGGGCTAAGAAAACTTAAATGTTTTTTATGTATAAATAGTTTTTATTTAATAAAAATCTATATATTGCAATGAAGACTTACACAAAACAAATAACCTACTTAGAAAAAAATGACCCTAAACTTGCATATCCACCGCATCTAAACTCCTTGCGGAAGTGAACATACCCATAACACTAGCCGCGTTGCCTCTTTGTAACGCTAGTGATATGCGTTTCTTAAATTAATTTTCGGCCCTGGGATCACCTCTATTTCATAAACATTACAATTGTAATTTACCATGACAATTCATAACACATTGCTCAGTTTAGTCGGAATTATTTACTTAGAACTGCCTAAATCAAGCGATGTATTATAAATTGTCATGGTAAATTACAGTTGTTTCTTTTATGAAATAGGACCCAGATGTTTCACTTTTTATTTATTTATAAAAATAGCAAAAAATTATAAATACCTGATAAATTATATTGATTTAATGTTAGGATCTTACAATTAATAAATTTTCTGTTTAATTATGTCAGTAAACATTTAAATTCGTCATTATTAACAGTCTAGCAGGAACGACCAATATGATCTTACATATTACTGTCGTCCTCATTCATGGGTTTGTAGGTCAGATTACCGAAAGGATTTACATAAAGTCACATATTATGACGTTTCTCTTAAAAATAATCACCAGTTCAAAATACTGACCATATCATTATAATAGATGTTGGGTTCATATCTCAAGGGGGCAGCGCGGGGTTCGTCCAAGGCCTCGTCATCAGCTCTGACTCCGTGGGTGTCCTGCAGCGCGTTCTTGAGGGCTATCAGCAATCGGTCCAGCACCAGCGCAGCACGCTTTTCGGATTTCTGAAAATAATATTTAATTATAAGCACCTACTTATTTCTTCTTAAAATCACGGGGCACAGCTGCCAATTTAAAAGAATGTATCTAAAATAAAATATAAACCATGTTACTAGCTTAGTTAAAATCGTTTTAGTAGTTTTTGAGTTTATCCAGAACAAATAAACACTGAAACATTTTTTTTTACTTTTAGGATTTCGGAACAGAAAAAAATTATAAAAAAGAAAAAAAAAATGTTTGTTTGAGTGTTTATTGGTTCCGGATAAACTCAAAACGATTTCATATAATTCTTAGCACCTAATAGAAGTATGTGTCAAAATCATCTACACATTCATTTATCAAATATTTCTCTGTTTTTAGCTTTACTATGAATAATAACAATATAATGGCTCCTATAAATAAATCTACTGCTGACGTCGTTAGTGGGATTTTTTTCTGTTCCGAAATCCTACAAGAACAATTTAGCTGTACCAACATTTATTATAAGTAAAAAGAAAAAAAAATGTTTGTTTGAGTTTATTTCTTCTGGATAAACTCACTCGTGACCCGCGTCTATTTATTAGTCCGCCTTCGTGTTGTCGTTGGCTTTGTGGAGGTGGTAGGTTCCATTACAAAACAATATCGTATGTTTTTCGATACGGTCTATCTTGGTTTGGGAATTAATATGTATTAGTATCGATGTTACTGGTTCACATAATACAAGGCTAGAGCTTAGTTTGTGAGGGCAATATCCTAAATATATACTATTATTAGTTTTATAGAAGCAAGGATTTAAAGGAAAAAGTTCTATCACAACAATTATTGTGTAATTATTATAATTTTAGCTCTATCATGACAAATAACAATTATTGTGTCATTATTAATTAAAGTAAACAAACAACAATTAACCAAGTAAGATCATAGGTTATATATGATGGGTATTAGAAAAATGCAATACCCACCTTAAACCAGTAAATTACCTCTATCAAAATGCATTAAGTTAATTTCATACAATATACATTGATGTTTTGCAAGATTTTTTACATGGAAATGACGGTTCAATTGTTTGACAATACTTAATATGCCCTCCGTCTCTCTATAGTCTTTAGTTAGGAGCCATTTGTATATTACTTTTCTTGTTTTGTATTTTGTCATGTTTGTTAAGAGTTTTATTAATCTTCGTGTAAAGGTAAGGCGCTATATAATAGTAAAATTTATTAAAGACAGTATTGGTTTTGGGAATCATCCATTTACAGTATCGACCAGTTCTGCCTTTTGGTAATTCTAAAACTGAGGCTGTTTTGTGAAAGGTCAATATTGTATTCTGTACAAATAGCCTTCTAACGCTGAGGAGTTTGCATTGTGAATACAATAATGCTGTTGAGTATCTGAAGTGTCTCTTGTGCATAACCTTAAGGACCGCTCGCTGGGCACGCTCTAATTTAATCATAGAAGATCTTCCAGCAGCACCCCATGAAATAATGCAGTAGGTCAGTAATGATTCATACAGCGCGTGATAGACAATTTTTATTTTTGGAATTTTGGCTACATCGCAAAATTGTTTAAAAAAATATATTAGCTTACGGATTCTGGAAGTTAGTTGCGTTATATGAAGATCCCAGTTTAGATTTTGGTCGATTATTACGCCTAAATACTTGATACGATTTGTATTCTCTATCACTTCACAAGAGCAAGAGGCCATACTGGAGCAGTTTCGGTTGTGGGACTTGACAAGATAGTTGCTTGGCGGTTTAGTGCGGTTTGTTATCTTAAAATTAATATATTTAGTCTTAGAAACATTGAGAGTCATAAGGTTTTCGTCTAGCCACTTCGAGACAGCAAGCAAGCCACTTTCGACATTGTGCCTAGTTTGATTCCATGTCTTTCCATAAAATACAAGAGCTGTATCGTCTGCAAAAGTGACAGTTCGGGAAAACTCTATCTCCATTTCACAGAGGTCGTTGATATACACCAGGAACAATGTCGGGCCCAACACACTGCCCTGTGGAATGCCAAATCCTATCTTATTACTATCGCTTCTTATATTGTCAAGTCTCACAAACTGTTGTCTATTTGATAAATAGCTCGTAAACCAGTTTAAGGTGACACCCTTCACCCCAAGACACTCCATTTTTTTTAGCAATAACGGAATTGACAAAATCAAGGAAAACTGTTGTACCCTTGTATTTCTTATCAAGCTTCCGTGAAACAGTTTCTGTCAATAGATTTACTGCCCCTCCGTTGATTTGTGGCTTCTAAATCCAAATTGGTTTTGTGATAGTAGTTTATTAGTTTCAATTTCTATACAATATCTATTTCTATATACACTTTATAATGTATGGAAACCCCGATTTATATGTATAATATTGGGTTCAGTAGGTACTACCAATCAGAAAACATAACATAAAATGACAAAAATGTTTAACATCGTCAATATTTTAATGCAGTTTTATGATATTATAATATACTCAACTTTACTTCATAATATATCATTTCTTTCTATCTGGTGTATTTAAAAACTTTTCCTAAGAGACTCTTAAAACCTGAGGCTCTACCATGGGTTTGCGCATGGTAGCAACGTAACGTATTTGTATACGTATACGTGAGCAACAACCAATAGGATCGCTTAATTTTTGGTAACAGGATTGAATAAAGCGATCCTATTGGTTGTTGCTCACGTATACGTATACAAATACGTTACGTTGCTACCATGCGCAAACCCATGGTAGAGCCTCTGTATGCTATTTAAATTACATGAGCTATTCAATAAAAAAAACTGCATATAAATATGTCCAGTAGTTTTTAAATGATGCCCCGACAAGCAAACAAACAGACAGACGAATTCTAAAAATTATATATTAATGTTCCTATTTAGTTTTGTGTATAGGTACTATAGGTACATAACGCTAATTAAAAAAAAAATTGTAAAAAAAAAATTTTTTTTTTTCATTTACAATTTTATTATTATGTATAGATATGTACAAATGAATAATATAATTAATGTCTATAGTGCAATTAAGTTATCCTGTTTTCCTCGAATAAACGACGAATAAACGAATTAGTGTGAAAAGCCGTTAACAGGCGAGGAATCAGCAAGTCATTCATTGTGACTCAATTAGGAAAAAGTTCTTTTACTGACCTTTTGATGTCTGAGAATTTGAGTCAATTATATATCCTGAACGTTTTTGTTCATAGTTTCATAGGTTCATAGATTCATGGAACTTTTATTGGCTTTGTATGAGTGAAAACATTTTTAGTATATTATTTGGCACAGTGCCTGTGCCAAATAATATACTAAAAATGTTTATATAGAAAAAATCATTCAATATGTGCCATATTGAATGATTTTTTCTTTATATATTGTACTCGGTTTAAAACAAAAAGTTTGTTGGTCGGCCGTTTTGGTCAATCCGACTAATATACAAAAGCACTAAATTTATATTTATCGGCAATTCGCAATTCTGGTAATTTCTATACCACTAACATCTCGTGGATTGTAATGAAAATGATAAACCAAGTATCTAAATCAAAATTTGTTACTGAAAATTGTTATGATTAATCATTGGCACAATTATGCGTTTAGAAGAAACATGTCACTAGTGTATAAAAGAGTTTTTTTTTGACAGGCGAGCTCTCAAAGCGACAGCATCGAAAAAATAATTTAATTTTTAATTTAATTTATTTTTCTTGTAAAAAAGGATTTATTGGTTAGCTTATTTAAAATTAAATGTAAATAATTCATATTCATGTAAATTTATCATTTATTTCTTGTAATTTATTTCCATTGTGTATTAGTAGTACCTACTCGTTTCTCCCCATTTTATAGAAAACATTAGTCTAAGAATTCACCATGAATCATATTTTTATTCCACCTAAACCGCCTGACATTAATTTCGTAGTAAATTCTCCGGCTGCCTTTGAAGAAGTTGATGATGATTCATCTTCTTCTCAAAACATGGATTTTTCTAATTCAATCAGTTCTGATCAAAAGAAAATTAAAAAGACTAAAAGAAGGCATTCCAGTAAAAGGCATAAACCTGGATGTATTAATGAGAATCTGGTTCCAAATTCATTAACGTCATTCAATAGTTTATCACCTATTTCCCAACCATCTAATTCCATTCCTTTACAACAATCATCTCCAGACAAAGACGTAAAGATATTTTATAGCGAAAATGATAAGGGTCCTTTTGTTGTTCACGTTCAGAAGAGAACTGTTTCTTCTGACAATGATTATAATACTATTCTAAATCCGATTATTTTTGGCAAATTTATTCAGAAAAACAACTACCGTGGTATTATTCCTGGTAGCATAATTCGCATTGGACGGAATAGAGTAAAAATTGTATTTAATACTTTTAAAGATGCCAATACTTTTGTAAATAACTCTACTGTTTCTGAAAATGGGTACAACTCTTTTATACCTAGTTTTTGCGTGACTAAAATCGGTGTTATTAGGGTTCCCATAGACATTGAGGACTCTGACATTGTTGCTGATAGTATTTTCCCAAATAACCCTATTAAAATATTGAAAGTAAGGAGATTAAAATATAAGGTTACAGCAAATGATAATGTTACTTGGAAATCATCACAATCTGTGGGCGTAACCTTTGAGGGTCAGGTTCTTCCTGAATTTTTATATTTATATTATAATAAAGTTAACATAGAGCTGTATAAATATCCAACCATACAATGTTACTCATGCTGCAGGTTTGGACATATGAAGAGCAATTGTCGGTCTAAGCCGCGTTGTTATAAATGTGGCCAAAGTCATTATGGAGATTCGTGTGGACTCGATGAAACTGAGGCTTGTTGTTTATTATGTTCAGGTAGTCACTATGCTACTAGTAGAAAGTGTCCTGAATATAATAGACAACAAAATATCAAATCTTTGATGTCTCAGAGATCAATTTCATATATGGAGGCTAATAAGCTTGAACCTCGGATAATGAATAAATCATTTGCTGAGGTAGCTAGTTCGGGTATATTATCGGGTATTTCATATAAAAAAACTGTCTTTGCTAAACCTAAAATATATAAAAAGAATGATAACAAATCATATGACATAGATTTTCATAAAAATTTATTAAAGGATTTTCAAATACCGAATCCTGAAAATGGATGTGCTCTTTCAAAAAAATCAGTAGAACAAAAATCTGAAAATACAATAAAAGATCTTCTTTCTTTTATTGTTGAATTATATAATAATAATAACTTACCGGACAACGTAGAAAATATTGTAATTAACCTTTTAACTTCCCTTAAAAATGGATCCAGCCAAAACAAAAATAATTCAATGGAACTGCCAAAGTCTTCGAACAAAGAAGACTGAATTAATGTACTTATGTAACAAATACAGGCCTTCCATCTTGGCTGTCTCAGAGACATGGTTGAGACCTCTTTCTCCTTTTGGTATCAGAGGGTTTAACTGTGTCCGAGATGACAGACAAGATGGAAGGGCTGGTTCGGCTCTTTTTATATCAAATTCAATTTGCTATTCTCCTCTCACCTTTCCTGTTTATAATGAAAATATTAACATAGTAGGATGCTGTGTTAATAATATCAACATTATTTCTTTGTATATATCTAAACCTGATCGTCATACTATAACATTCTTAAAACATCTTTTTGAGTTTCTAAATCCTCCTTTTATTTTGTTGGGTGATTTTAATTATCACCATACCATGTGGGGTTCTGCCACTTGTGATCATAATGGTAATACTTTAGTTAAGCTTTTAGATGAGTTTAATTTGATTTTATTAAATGATGGCCGTCCAACCCGACGAACTTCACCTCTACAAAATGTTAGTGCTGTAGATTTAACAATTTGTTCCTGTGATATATCTAGCTTGATATCTTGGGATATTGAGTCTCAATCATTTGGTAGTGACTGGATGATAAAAAGGATGTACCTGGTGCGGAGAGGTCGCTGGTTCTGCGGTACTACCATCCACAAGTTAATGCGGGTGTTCGGGCACTACGTGGTGCCCTATTGCGGAGCGGAGCGAGTCCCAACACTGTTCGCTTTTAGTCTTTAACACAGATTTTCAACTAGGTTTACACTATTTGGCACTGTGTCACACTAGATGCACTTTTAGGGGCACTTCGTGGGCGGCGCGGCGTAATTGCGAATTAACGTGCTTACTCGTCTTCGGTAGCAGAGGGACTTGGTTTTTTGACCCAAGTGCGGTAGGTACAAAAGGTTAGGAAAAGTGAGGGTATATACATAAATACTTATTTACTTATGTGTGCGTGTTGAGTTTGCGAGTGTGTGTATGAATAATATTTATTTAATTATTTTATTTATTTATGCTTATATTTGGCCAAACCATAACTCCCGGCCTTGGATTGATCCAACATAAACAAATGCGGTGCGGTGCGGTAAATAAAGAAAGAAAATACTTAAAATTAATCTACTTAAACTAAAAACATTGAAAATATTATAAGGTATTGAAATTATTGAGTTGGAAGCGGACATACGCGGTTGACTGGTCTCACATAGTTACCAGACTTAGTTCTCACTTTAACGACACGTGTGACGTTGTCTCTACCAGGATAAGTTTCCTCCACCACACCAAGAGGCCAGCAAAGCGGCGGGAGATTCATTTCGCGTAAGATAACGACTTGGCCAATTGCTATAGGGTTGCTGGAAGTATTCCATTTGTTCCTATTCTGAAGGGACGTGAGGTATTCGACATGCCAACGCTTCCAGTATGATTGTACAAGTTTGTCAATCAAAGCGAAACGTTGTAAGCGGGTAATTTCAATATTATCTAGTTTTTCTGCAGGTAAATAATTGAGCGGGGTTAAATTTAAAAAATGAGCGGGGGTTAGTGCTACAGGATCTGAAGGATCGCTGCTTAAGACACAAAGCGGGCGAGAGTTTAGAAGAGATTCTATCTCAATGAGAGTAGTGTTTAACTCTTCGTAGGTTAATAACTGGTTACCGATAACTTTAAACAAGTGCGTTTTAATGCATTTAATATTTCCCTCCCATATTCCTCCCATGTTGGGCGCATATGGTGGATTTATGCGAAATTCTATGTTCTGAGGAGTCAGTTCACGAATAATTGTTTTATTAAAATCATCAGCGGTTATTAAGGAATATATTTCATTTAATTGTCTGCGAGCACCAACAAAGTTCCTCCCTCCGTCACTAACAATGAGTGAGACCGGGCCGCGGCGAGCGATAAATCGTTTGAATGCAGCTAGAAATGTTTCAGTCGAAAGATCTGAAACAAGTTCTAAATGCAAGGCTTTAGTCGTCAGACACACAAACGTGCAGACGTATGCCTTCAATTTGTGTACACCACGCTTTCTTACGGGTGTTACGAAGATTGGACCCATATAGTCTACACCACACTTTGAGAATGGTTTGGCTTGCGTGACGCGGAAGTCAGGTAAGTTTCCCATTATAGGGCAGGTTTCCTTTGGTTTGTTTTTAAAACAAACATTACATGAATGTACTACCTGGCGGACAAGACTACGGCCAGACGTAATCCAGTATTTACTACGTAGCAAAGCTAGCAGTAAACTGGGGCCAGTGTGACAGTGGATGCGGTGGTAGTACTCCACGAGGAGTTGGGTAATGCGGTCTTTGGCTGGCAGCAGAACGGGATGACGTTGCTCAAAGTCGAGCGGTGCGTTTTGTAAACGACCACCTACTCTTAATATTTCGTTATGAAAGAAAGGATTTAATTTTCGCAACGCCGGACGACAAGGTTTATTTAATTTTATTAGACTTAAGTCATTTTGAAAGTGAGCAAATTGAATATATTTTATTATATAATTTTCAGAAGTATTTAAATCGTTTATAGTAATCGGACCTTTAGATTTTAGTTTTTTAATAAAACGTAGAACATAAACTATAATATTATTTAATTTTAACCATTTAGAGACCCTAACAGCGAGCGTATGAATGGGGTGCGGTTCCGTGTCTGATACTTGTATCAGTATTACGGGCTTGGATTCGGGAATATTAGCGGGGATATCCATAGTGGAGTATGACGTCACACACCATTGGCTTTGCGGTAATAAAAACCACGAAGGTCCATTGAACCAATTATGATTATTTATTAATTTATTTGGTGTGACGGGGCGGGAGATGAGATCAGCGGGGTTTTCACTACCGGGAACATGGTACCAGCATTCCGGTGGGACCAGCTCACGTATAGCAGCGGTTCGGTTGGCAATAAAAGTTTGCCATTTATGCGGAGATGACCGAATCCAAGCGAGGGTTATAGTCGAGTCACTAAAGGCGAAAATATTATCTATGTGGTAGCGGTTTTTAAAGTTATCTGTAACAGATTTAATTAATAGCGCTAAAAGATGTGCGGCGCACAACTCCAAGCGTGCGAGGGTAGTTTTATTTAAAGGAGCTATGCGTGATTTTGCACAGAGCAAAGAAACGTTAGAGGCCGTATTATCTAGCAAGCCTATACGAACGTATATAACAGCGCCGTAGCATTTTTCGCTGGCGTCTGCAAAACATAATAAAGATACATACGAGTTCTTTGTTATGCCGATATGTCGCGGTATTTTAATTTTAGGCAAGTTAATTATTTCGGTTTGTATTTTGAACCAGAGCGTGGCGATATCAATGGGAACTTTGTCGTCCCATTCTAACTCTCTCTTCCAACATTCTTGGACTAGGAGCTTTATATTAGCGGTTAGCGGAGCAAGGAGACCAAGCGGGTCGTACAACGTGGCAGTTTGCGATAAAATTAAACGTTTTGTACAAACAGAGGTTTCATGAGGATTGACGTTAAAAGTAAAATAATCAGAAAGGGGATTCCAGTTTAAACCAACAATTTTAATTTCATCATCAGAGTCAAATAATATGTTTTTATTTGCTCGAGATGCTTCAGGAATATTTGATAAAAAAATTGAAGAATTGGATATCCACTTTGTTAAATTAAATCCTCCACTTGCAAACATATTAACAAGGTGAGAATATATTTGAAGTGCTTCGTCATCAGAATGAACAGAATATAAAAAATCATCCATGTATGAATAATTTGTAGCGATGCGTGCGGCCTCTGAATGTTTATAAGTCATAGATAAATGTTGTACAACTCGCATGGCCAAGTACGGTGAGCATTTGAGCCCGAACGGGAGCCGGCGGAACTCATAAGTCTCGACGGGGTCGGAGGCGGGGTCGAACCTAAATAATATCCTTTGAAAGCGATAATGATCTTTATTTACTTTCAATTGAAAGTACATTTTTTCTAAATCAGCTGATATGGCAACTGAAAACATGCGTAGGTTTATTAATAAATCGAAAATGTTTGACTGTAGGTTAGGCCCACAGTGAAGGATATCATTGAGACTCTTTCCTGATGAGGTTTTGGCACTAGCATCGAGTGCTATTCTAATTTTAGTTGTGTCCTTATCAGGTCGGTACACAGCGCGGTGAGGTATGTAATAAGCGGGGGACAACGGCGGCTGATAGTCGGACACTTTTACTAAAAACTCATTGTCAATGTATGACTGAATAGTGTCATTATAGCCAAGCCTTAAGTCTATATTATTATTTAACTTTTTTTCTAACGTTAGTAAACGTTTTTTAGCGGAGTTATAAGAATTACCTAAAGTATTAGGGTTCTCGCGGAAGGGTAAAGAAACCACGTACCGACCGTCGGATTCTCGATACATATTTTTGTTGAAGTCTTCTTCACACTGTTGATCATCTGGACTTAGTATGATTCGCGGGGTTACACTTTCTAAATCCCATAATTTTTGCACTAATTTATCTAATTTATTATTATTATTTAATAATAATGCGTGGAGCGCGAGGTTAGAGGTGTGCGGTAACAAGGTATCACATTCGGTCTCACCCATCACTAGGTAACCTAGTGTGGACTCGATGGCGACGATACCTGTCTGCGGATGTATGATTTTATTTGATAATAATAAATGAGGGAATAAACCTGACCCTATTACGCAATCAATGTCAGCGGGAAAGTAAAACTTATCGTCTGCCAATAAAATATTTTTGAAAGAATTTAGACATTGAGAGTTTAAATGTACAGTAGGTAGTTTGCTTGTAATTTTTTCAACAACTGACGCTTTAATCGTGTACGAGTAGCGAGGATCGAATCGAGATTGAAACGAAAACACTGTATAACCAATAACTGGATTCGTTGACATGCCGATACCTAAAACTGAAGATTTTTGGTAACAAATTTCTAAATTTAATTTATTACAACATTGTTGTGTAATAAAATTAGCTGTCGAACCGGTATCTAACAACATTCTCATCTCAGAATAATTGGTTTTATTTTTCAATACATTTACCCGAGCGGTAGGTATAACATCACAAAACGTTTTACGATCGAATTGTGAAACCAAACTTTGTTGGGAGGT
The DNA here is from genome assembly GCA_947458855.1 of Monopis laevigella. Lineage (NCBI taxonomy): Eukaryota > Metazoa > Arthropoda > Insecta > Lepidoptera > Tineidae > Monopis > Monopis laevigella. The sequence goes on along the minus strand of OX381580.1, from coordinate 20,427,229 downwards.
ATCCCTGCTATTGTTTTGAAAACTGAAAGGCTGCGCAGGTGTTGATATAATACTGTCAGTTTGCGGAGGTACGGCGGTATGTTTTATCTCACTCTCGCTGATGAGATATGAGGCGGTGTTTGAAGATGAGGTGTGCGGAACATTTTGAAATGTGTGACTTTCATGATTGGTAGGGTTTTGTTTACTAAAGTGTTTTTTCACAAAATTGTCGTCATGCAACAATGAATGATGTCTCTTATGGCATTTAATACATGTTTTTATTGATTTGCAAGACTGAATATTATGAAATCCTAGACAGTTTTTACAAAAAGCGTTTTGTGAAACAATGTTATATTTTTCTTTAGGATTTAGGTTAAGGAACTTAGTGCAGTTATAAAGTGGATGACGATCGTTACTACAAACAACACAGTTATTATTATTGTTTTTATTTTGTGTGTTTGAGTTAATAAAATATGAGTGCAGCGGTTTTGTTTTGAGTGAATTTTGTGAAGTTTTTTGTTGTGAATGTGAAGAGGAATGAAGTTGAGTGCGTGAAAGTATTTTAGATTGTTGTTTAATGAATTGTTCTAAAGAATCAAAAGTAGGTATTTTTATACCTCTTTGTTGTTGTTCAAATAAGTTGATAGATTCCTTATCTAACTTATTAAGGGCGATATGCAAAAACAGAAAATCAGCTAAATCATTTATTTTTAGTGATTTTAAGGCGGCAACAGAAGCAAAGTAATGCTCTAAAAACAAATCAAGATTTTTTGAGGTTGGGTTTATACCCATGGGTTTAAATTTTAACATTTTATCAAAATACTGAGCGGCTAAGGTTCTAGGGTCTTCGTACTTATCAACTATGGAATTCCAGATGATTTCATAGTTGGAGCCCACAGGTAGTATACCTGAGGTGATGGAGAGAACTGAACCTGATAGTTTAGACACTAGGTATTGTATCTTTTCGGCGTCCGTGAGATGTTCATTGTCATGAATCATCTCTTTAAAGTTTTGATAAAATATAGGCCACATGCTAGGATCACCGTTAAATGAGACCAAGTCCAAAACTGGGAGCTTATGTTTTGGTTTACTAAACTGCATCATGTTTGAATCCTGTTTAGTTTTACAAGTAAGTTTATTCTGTATTGATTTTATACAGCAGAATAACTCGTCAAAGGATTCTATAGATTTAAATGAAGGAACATAATCAGGATCTAAAGCTACTTTAGCTTCATTTAATTCCTGAACCACAGTAGTGAATTCAGTCCTAACTTGATCTAAAGTGTTGGTACGAATGAGAAAGTGTTCTTGTTCTTGTGCGGTTTTTATTTTGCGACCTAAATCATACGCATTTTGTATGATAGCAAATAAACTTAGGCGTTTAGCCTCTAAGACTTTTAATGAAGTCATTTTACAGATTATATTTAATAAAAAATAAGTATAATGTACGTGGCAAGAGATGCGGTTATGAAAATAGCGGGTGCGGGTCAATGATATTAAAATAATATCATCGGTGGGTATGTGCGGGTATGCGGTGAGTGTAAATGTGGTGTGTATCTTATAGGAAGACACGAGGAGTGTAAGAGGGATCACGGGGAGAAGGACCAAACTCTATGGATGATAAAAAGGATGTACCTGGTGCGGAGAGGTCGCTGGTTCTGCGGTACTACCATCCACAAGTTAATGCGGGTGTTCGGGCACTACGTGGTGCCCTATTGCGGAGCGGAGCGAGTCCCAACACTGTTCGCTTTTAGTCTTTAACACAGATTTTCAACTAGGTTTACACTATTTGGCACTGTGTCACACTAGATGCACTTTTAGGGGCACTTCGTGGGCGGCGCGGCGTAATTGCGAATTAACGTGCTTACTCGTCTTCGGTAGCAGAGGGACTTGGTTTTTTGACCCAAGTGCGGTAGGTACAAAAGGTTAGGAAAAGTGAGGGTATATACATAAATACTTATTTACTTATGTGTGCGTGTTGAGTTTGCGAGTGTGTGTATGAATAATATTTATTTAATTATTTTATTTATTTATGCTTATATTTGGCCAAACCAGTGACCATTTACCCATCATAATAAATTCTCCCATTCAAAATTCATCTAGTGTTCTACCTCCCCTTCTTAAATATAAAATTAAATCAGTATCTACTGAAGGTTGGAATAATTTTGGTAAATTGTTAAATAATAAAATAATGTCCTTACCTATAATCACAAGTAGTAATTTCATATTTTGTTATAATGAATTTATTTATACCCTGTTAAATACGGCTGACAATTGTTTTAGTACTAAATCTTCTCAAAATAAGTATTCTCCCCCTCCTTGGTGGGATGAGGAGTGTACTGATTTTATTAAAAGAAGAAAAATTGCTGAAAAGAAATATTCCCAAAATATGACAATAGAGAATTTTATTGAATACAAACATATTTTAGCTAAAAGTAGGCGTATCTTTAAAAAGAAAAAAATAAATAGCTGGAATAAATTTTGTTCTTCTTTGTCTCCTGAGTCGCCTTCCTCCCTGGTATGGCAAAATATTAAAAGATTTAGGTCATCTCAAACTTCTAAATTTAACAATTCTCCAGTTTATTCTTCTTGGACAAATTCTTTTTTCAACAAGCTGGCTCCTTACTATGTTCCATGTTTCAGTGAATGTGGTGCTTCATTTGTCCCATCTTCATCCAATAATCATTTAGACGTTCCTTTTTCAATAAAAGAGCTTAAAATTATTTTGTCTCATGTCAAGGATTCTGCTCCAGGTCTTGACGGTATACCATATTCTTTCTTAGTTAATGCATTGGATAACACTTTAGAATATATTTTAGAAATATTTAATTTTATTTTTAATTCTGGAGAAATTCCCCAGGACTGGAAAACACAAATAATTATACCAATCCTCAAACCCGGCAAGGATCCATCATTATTTTCATCTTACAGACCCATTGCATTGTCTCCTACTATTCGCAAATTATTCGAATATTTAGTAAAAAATCGGTTAGAATGGTTTACAGAAAGTCAACAAATTTTAGGTTTTTCACAGTTTGGTTTTCGCAAAGCCAAAAGCACCATAGACAATCTAAGTATTTTTTCAACTGACATTAGGCTAGCGTTTTCAAGGAATGAATTTCTCTGTGCTGTATTTTTAGATATAGAATCAGCATATGATAATGTCTTGATCAATATTTTAATAGAAAAATTATTAAAAATTGGTATAAGTTCAAAATTAGCATATATAATTGGGTGCTTATTTTGTGAAAGAAATATAAAATTAAGATTGCTTGACCAACCAGATAATAATATAAGAACGGTTTGGAAGGGATTACCTCAAGGATCTGTTTTAAGCCCTCTTTTATTTAATCTATACACGTTTGATCTAAATTGTCAAGTAAATTCATGGAGTCGTTCTCTTCAGTATGCAGACGATGTTATTCTTTACTCAGTTTCCAAAAACCACAAAATATGCGAAAGTAATCTTAATAATTCATTGTCAAAGTTAGATTTTTGGCTAACTAGTCATGGTTTGTCATTATCGCCTTTAAAATCAAGTGTCGTGGTGTTTAGCCGAAAGAGACAAACTCCGGAAATAGGTATTAAAATTAATAATATAGTTTTGGATATTAAATCATGTGTTAAATTTCTAGGAGTTTATTTAGATTCTAAATTAAATGGAGTAAATCATATAAATTATATAATCTCCAAATGTGAAAAAAATATTAATATAATGAGAGTTTTGTCTGGTGTTTGGTGGGGCTCTCATCCATTTTCACAGCGACTCTTATATAATGCCATTATAAGAAGTCATTTTGATTATGCATCATTCATTTTGGAACCGTGTAGCAAATTGGCTATTAAAAAAATGGATAATATACAGTCTAAAGCGTTACGTGTCATTATTGGGGCTATGAAGTCCTCTCCAATCAACTCTCTGCAGGTAGAATGTGCAGATCCTCCATTAAGAAAAAGACGTCAATACCTTTGCGATAAATATTTTTTTAAATGTATACAATTTTCTAACCATCCGATTATTCCTAAAATTAAGTTATTACATGAATATATTTACAAAAACCTTTCTACGAAGAGGTTTTGGATTTAAAAAAAAGTATTGCCACGTTTAGTTTATTCTTTTTCTAAATTAAAATATATAAAAACTCCATTCATTTCCAATTCTTCATTACCCGTTTTTTCGAGTCCGTATGAATCTGTCATATATGATCCTCAAATTATATTAGATTTGGGTATTAATAAAAAATCAGTAAATTGTAATGACTTATTTAATAACATAGTTTCACAAAAATGGCCTACTGCTGATTATTTTTTTACTGATGCCTCAAAGTTATCACCACAGGGTAGCGTAGGTTGGTCAATTTTTCACCAAAACTCTAATCTTTCATTGCTATATAAAAGTCCTAGTCAATCTTCAGTCTTTACTGGGGAATGTTTGGCTATCAAACATTGTATTCAATTTATCCTTGAAAATGAAATTAATCCTAGTATAATTTTTTCGGACTCATTAAGCTCATTACAATCGACTCTTAGTAATCCATTTTCATCTAAAAATCGCTCTGAAATTATTTTTGAAATTAAAAATCTTTTATATCAATGTCATATTAATAATATTTTGGTAACTTTAGTTTATATCCCCAGCCACTGTGGAATTTTTGGCAATGAAAGGGCGGATTATTTCGCCAAAGAAGCCGTGGTTCATGGGGAATTACATTATTTTCATAATTATAGTTATGACCTAGTTGCTCAAGCTAAAAATTATCTGCAAAAATCATGGAACAATTATTGGATTAATTCAGCTAAATTAAAAGGTTCAAATTTATTTTCTATTCAGTCACATGTCTCATTTAAGCCTTGGTTTTCAAAATTTAAATTATTTAATAAAAATGTAACTTCTTCTGTGTGCCGTTTGAGAATAGGTCATTGTTGCCTAGCTACTCATTTATATAGAATAAATGTTAAAGAGTCTAATCTATGTGAGTGCGGTGAAGGTGTTGGTAATATCGATCATCTGTTTTTTAGTTGTAAAAATTATTCATCATCACTGTATTCTTATTTACCTTCTTATAAAATACCGTTACCTTCTAAAATGAGCCATTTGTTACATATTTTTTCTTTTGATATATTATCTCTCATTTGTAAATATATTCAATATCATAATATTAAAGTTTAGTTTATTGTAGTAGTAGATATAGTTAAGCTTTAGAATAGTTAAATCCTGTTTTTACTTATAATTTGAAATTTAAGTTTTTCTTTTTTCTTTTGAAGACGATGTTAAGTTTTGTTTGCGTGTAACTTGTCTATGGACTGTCAGCCAATAAGTCCATTTTTTTCGTGCCATACCGTTTTATTTGTTTGTGGCAATATTGTTACAAAAAGTGACAGAAGGCCAATTATGAAGATTGAATTGAATTGTGTATAAAAGAAGTTGTCAGTGTGAAATCTGACATAAATATGTTTATTGTAATATTGTTGAAAAATGTATTTCTCTAAAAGACTAATAAGCTTTTCCTTCTTAATACTCCTGGGTAAACGAGCTCCGCTATCAAAAATGATTGTATAATAAATGCAAATAAATAAATAAAACGTTTAAATACTATTTAAATACACAGAAATAGGTATATACCATTAGACCTGTATCACTGTAAGCAGAGAGATCTCTAGAAACCCACTTCTCTAAAGTTTCCTTTACTGCCATATAAGTTAAATAATTTTAATTACCATATAGTTTTGGTAGTGAGAGTTTGGGGCTGCGTGAGTCCCGACCATCATGATTATTACAAGCAGCGGTAGTGCTGCAGTCATCCTCCTCATCATCTTCTCCACATCACACGCCAGGAACTGGAACAGTAAATTAATCATACTTATAAATAGAGCTGGGCATTACTTGCATTTATTTGAAATACTTATATTGTAATCATTTGTTTACTCCATAAAAAATATAATTACTTATACTTATATAAAAATAACATTAATATCTAAATAAAACCAATGGAGATATATATAAAAATAATAAAAAAAGATAATAATAAAGAAAAAAAAACCCTATAATATAAACCTACTAAAAATCTAATTGTGTGCCCTGTGGCATGGTTCCCAGAACACTGGCTGCATTTCCTCGCTGTATCGTAAGCGATATTCTTTGTGCAAGGAAAGTGCCAGCATTCCGGTCACCAGTGACTTCAAATAATTTGGGTGTAATTTCATTGAAAAACTCTTTTGACCTAGGCACAAATACATAGCTATTCATTATATCTAGGTTTTTGTGACGCTTGGCTGTCTCTATAATTTATTGTAATTATATTTTAAATACCCCTCCAAAATGTATTTTGTAATTTATATTTTAAATACTCTACCCAAACGTATTTTGTAATAAGTATTTTAAATAATTTTGTTGGAAAATACATTCCGAATAAGAGGCTGTTTGTCTGACAGTACATTTAAAAATCTAGGGTTCATGTTACTCTGGTTTTACTGATTAATTAATCTTGTTTTCCTCTACTTTTCCTCCCGTGCTGGTCTAGATTACTTATATTGTAATTTGAATTTCGTATTTCAATTAAAAATAGGTAAATTTTATATTTCAAATACTTTCGTAATTTAATTACTTGCGATACACTATTTTTTAATTTGTATTTCAATTAAAGCAAAGCATGTATTTTGCCCAGCCCTGCTTATAAACTAGGTTATATATGGTGACTATAAAAGGTTGTATAATCTAATATAATATGTAGGTTCTTTAGCTAACGTCTACAAATTGGTTATTTTAGCATTACCATATTGTATGGAGAAGCCAAAGTTTTTTTTTCATTTTCGACACATGGTTTTATGAGAAAAGTTTTCCAATTTGATCAGTAGAGCCTCATATATTAGCTTAAAGTACAACCTTCCAAAGGCACACGGTATATATTTACATTTAAAAAAAAACACTAAATTGAGACAGAAAAAAGAAAATTCAAACCATTAAATTAACACAATGCACTGTCTTACACTTTAATTCAATACTTACCTATTTTTATAGGATTAACAATAATTATAGGAATTATTATTTAGAAATAACTGGGAAGCAGAAGTTTATAGTAACGCATTGATACAAAACATAGTATTACCGTAACACAATACTTCAAAAAATATTTATTTATATTATTATCCAAACACCAAAATGACCATATTATTTAATTTTAATAATATAAAAAGATAAATAAATAGGTAACTAAATTCGGTCACTATAACGAAAATAATAAAACAGACATCAATCACTTAGATTCCATAGTTAAATAATAATAAGTATTTTAAAATATATAATAAACTTACGAAAAATTAAGTTGACAATTATTTTCACAACAAAACTCATGTGTTTAAAACCCGAACTGTTAAAGTGGGTTTCCCCTGATATGTTGGTATGAAGGCGACCGCTCGGCATCAAAACATGTATAGGGCGGCTGACGGCGCGCCCTACGCTTTATAAGGCGGCAAAAACCCCTGAAAATATTCACAGACATTTCTTTGTATGCGACAAAACGGACTTGACCGACGGACATATTACGTTTTTAATGTTGAAATTGATAACTAAGTTACTTAATTTCTATATTTGAAGATTTTTTATGTTATCCACGTAATAGAGGCTAAATTGAATATAGGAAAATGGGTTTTGTACACCGGGTAATGAAACTACGAAGACTGGTAAAATAAAAATAAATATTAAGCTAGGTATTTTAAAGTAATGGCCTATTCCGACAGGCGGAAACCATTTAAAATCTATTAAATATTTTATTATTTGTTTTAAGAACCTTGAATTGAAAGCTTCTCAATTAAGATTAATAACATAATTTTACTCTACATTAATTAAGAAGTAACATTACTTTAATAAAAAGGGGCAATATTTAAATATAATTAAAATCGACTTCAGATCTTTTGAATTTAAGATTTATTCACAGCTAAGCGAGATCAATGAACTTAATTATCTTATAAATCGAAATGTTGTTTAAACAGTTCAAATACCCGACAATTTAAACACATTCACCCCTTTCATTTGTATCATTTTGTAATTTAAATTATAATTTTATTTGCATTAAAAATTAACTAGATTACTACAAATTTAAAGACTATCTGAGTATATTTTACATAATAAAATTGTAAATGAAAAAATATGTAGTACATTGATCTGATTAAAACAAAAGCTGTATGGACTCTAAAAGGTTGTAGAACAATAATCTATTACTTTTAGAATACGTGTCTGTGTGTCCGTTTGTTTTTTTCTCGGGGCATCACCTAAAACTACTGGACCGATTTATATGGGGTATTTTTTTTTGAACAGCTATTAGCTCTGCGGGTAATATAGACTATACTATATTTCAATATACATACAGAGAGTGTTAAAATTAATAGGGTGTTTGTGTTTTAAGAGTCTTTTAGAAAATATTTTCTAATTCACCCGATAGAAATAAATAGAAATAGTGCCTCGGAGAGCACGTCAAGCTGTCGGTCACGGGCGCCGTAAGGCACCCGTGATGATATTATATAAATATTCTATGAAGCAGTTTTATGTCATGTTATATATATACAACGTGTTACAAAATACCCCGTAAAGCCGAAAGGAGGTTAAATGGGGCCTTATAACGAGTCCATTCACAATATTTAGGAACCGTAGTAACGCTGTATAAACATACTCCAAAAAAATATTTAATTCTCACTGATGTGCAAAACCCTATTTCAGTAAAATTAAAGAGAGAAACTACGCAGAATATACCTACATTTCTACCTAATTCGCGGAACGACAATAATTTTAAAAGTCCTAATCTAACGAAACAACCTAAAGTATAGATTCTAAACGAACACTTACTTTTTCATAATAAACGTCGAATTTACAGAAACCGCTCAAAGTGTTCCGCCTTGCTCAATACACAATTCCTCGCTCGTCGGGATATAGCTTGTGTGGCATTTCGCACCATCGTCGGTTTTATTGGTGCGAAAACCGATCTATCACGCTGTTCCATCTCGGCAACCGTTGGGCAATCGGAGAAATACAGTAGAAGGGTGTGAGGTCCGGAGAGAGGTCCCCCGCGGCTGATCCATCCTGAAAGCGAACGTTAAGATGTTTTCGTACGTTGCGATCAAAATGTGCCGGAGCTCCATCATGCTGAAACACCATGTTTCTTTGGTTCTCAAAGTAATCCCAGTCAGCCACAGGAAAGTCGTCAATCTCTTCGAATTCCGTTTGTAAAAACGTTAGATAGTTGCTACCGTTCAGACGTGATGGCATAACGACGGGACCGATGACGATGTAGGCCTTTCTGTTAAATAATCTTGGTTCCCTGACAGCTTACTAGGCTTACCTGAGCTTACTAGGGTTGACAATATTTTTGGCCTAGATAATTAATTCTATTTACTTAAAAATGCATGTAATGTGGTCATTATTTTGGAGCAAAGTCGACGTTGCCGTTCTGTTTCAAGGAGCGCCCGGTTTTGCTGGTTGCTCTAACAGGCCGGCAAAACATTGCCGGACGCTATTTCATATCAAACCGGGAAAGTCGGTGTTGAATTTTAGTAACTGTACTTTTCATAATTGTCATTTTAATTAAATTTCTAGTTAATTAATATATATTTTATTTAAATTACTTGCTGGTTTTACTTAGATTAGGTACTTGCATTTCTGAGTAAAGCACTATACAAGCCTTGGCCTTCCAGCTTGGTCATCATTGCAGCCCTTGCTGCCTCGGTGTAAAGGCCTCGACCTACGGTCTCGGTCTTTATCTCAGCTCGTCCATCAAGTGCTGCACGCTGACCGCGCTGTGTCGGCCTAGAGCTGCGCTACGCTGCGCTGTCGGCCATCATCAGCGCGACCAGCAAAGTACTATTGTAACGGGGTATTTTGTGACACGTTGTATAATATTATGTACTTTTCGATTTTAAATTAACTTTATGATAAATTTTTTTTTCGTATAAAGTTGACAATGGTAACTGTGCGAGAAGCCGGGAACCAAACTCTTCCTTCTCTTCTAGCTTTTCACACGGGTGCGTTTCTCACCGCAATTAACTTAAAAACTAAACTTACCGTATGGCTTGTTGTGGGGCTTCAGCGATGAGAACCCTGGGTACCCAAGGTATGCAATATCTTCGTTCTTCTTTCAGAACCACTACAACTTGTTACTCAAATACGGCGTTGGAACAATATAATTCCACAACCACAAAACAATCCACAACGCGACTACTATTTGTAGGCGCCTAATACATGGCCAACAAAATACTACACATATAAATCGTATTTCTAATAGGCCGCACAAAACTCACTTTGCGGAACAAAAACTCTATTCACAATAAAACAAATAATTATACCATTTTACAAAGAATTAATCACACCATTTTTCAACCCTTTTTTTTGTTAACCACAGATTAGCGTCCATAGACTATTATCAAAATCGAACATTCCCCGCCCCGGATAGAAGGAATCTATATACACAACGGGCAAACGGGAGAGTGTTGCCACCGCTCTCTTCAAAACGGAATCTCCAACCATAATCTCAGCTAAACGAGGTACTCCATCCGCTCCTGGAACCTGGAACGTACTTCCTAGCTGGAAGGAAAGGTCTGGGTAAAGAGACTTCATTGATTTCTGGAAGTAAAGTAACAAAGGAAACCCAGTCCTTTAACAAGGTGTCAGTGAGTTGGTCGTCCCAACCAACTCCAGCAGTCCAAAGTCTCTGAAGGAAACATTTAGCCAAAAATATTACTGGGCTAATCCAACCGCTTGGATCAAAAGTTCTGGCTACAGTGGACAGGACCAAGCGCTTAGCCCAGATCCTGGGCGGAGAAAAATCCACCCGATAGGTGAAAATATCCTGGACTGGCCTGTACTGAACTCCAAGAACAGACAAGATGTTAGGATTATCAATATATATAAAATGAGTTGGTAGCACCTGTCATCCTCGTGGATAAGTGTCTGCCGAAACATCATGTGGATGTCGGCCACAAAGACAATCTGATGGCGGCGAAAGTCCATGAAAATATCCGAAATATGCCGGAGAAGCTTCGGGCCAGTATGCAGACACTGGTTCAATGATACACCCGAAGACGTGGGGGCAAAACCATCACACACCACACTTATCTTCTCACTATGAGGCTTGAAGACTGTGTGATGGGGAATGAAATAATGTTCCACTGAACGCCAGTCCAAGTTTGAGACCGTCATGTGTCCCAAATCCTCATACTCCCGCATGAACTCAATGTACTTCTTGCGGAAGACAGGGTCACGCCTCATGCGATTTTCGATGGACACCAACCTTTTCTTAGCAAGACTCCTTGATGCACCCAATGAAGAAAAGAAAGTCTGGTGTAAAAACGACCAGAAGATAAACGACCAGTATTATTCTAGAAGAACAATTCATATTCATGTTTAACAGGATTGACCTTCGTAGCAGCCGGGGTCTCCTCCACTTCCCAAAGTGTCTGAACCGCCTCAGAAAGAGAGACATATGTCAACAAAACGGTTATCAATAACAGGTGGGGGAGGAACATGGATTGGGCCCATTATAACAGATCCCAAGATTGTGGGGATCGCTACGCGGCCACCTGCCATAACACCATTGCCTCTGTCGGGCCATGGCACGTCGGGCCAAAATGTTACCAAATTGTTCGCAATACGGCACCAAATGTCCAGGGTCAAAAATCTTGGCCGCCCTGCACCAGCAGAGTTGTCCACTATTCGGCACTCTTCATCCAAAAAGTTCAACAAGTCTGAGAACAATGGTAGGTAGTCAATGCTGTTACCACCATACCTATGTTCAAAGCGCAGCTTAACTTCCCGAGCACAATGTTAAGTAATATAAATGACCAAGAATCTACTGGTAGGTTCAGACACTGCAAGGCATTCACCGCAATCATCAAAGGGTACAAGAGGTCCTTGCGCAAATCATGTGCCTTACCTACTATAGGCAACCCTAATATTTGGTTGACACGAGTGTCAGCCAAACGCCTAACATTTTGGTACCTCTTGGTCAAAAGCTCACGAGCAATCTTATAATTTTCGTCCGTCACGAGTAGGTGTTGGACGATGCCACGAGCCTCTCCTCTCAATGAGGACAACAAATATGCCATCTTCTGGCTGGAGGTGAGGTCCCCCGCCCATACACAAGACTATCGAACAAGTTTAGGAAGCCTACCCAGGCATCAAGTCGTCCGTCAAATGGTGGGAGGTCAAGGGTAGGCAACCTGCTCAAAAGCCCGGGAGAATAAACAACTGGCGAAGGCTCGGGGCCCATCTTAACCGACCTATTAATATCTCCGCGAACCTTCTCGGTAATGGTGTCTATGAGCACCAAGGCACGGTCATAGTCACAAGTGACAGCTTTATGGAACTCATCCTCTACGGGGTTCAAAACTAAAAAGTCCTCAAAGGCCCTATGTAAGTCTTGCTCTGGGATTTTTAGATCGCACCAAAAAAGAAGCGGTTGGGTCTGTCTACCAAATCCACAGCAGATGTAAGCCACCTTAAGACAGCCTTAATTTTATTTGAGTTCTTAATTACAGATATAATAACAATAAGTAGGTGAACACAATATTAATTTAAAATAAATACAAATATACAAACTTACAAATAAACACAAAATAAAGTTTAAGTTTGCAATAAATCAAAATAAATTTACAAGTTTTGTTATTAAAACAAGTTTTAAGTTCCTTTACTAAAGGAAAACAAACACAAAACAATTTACAAAACCTTACCCACCTAACCCTAATAATAAGAAAATAAACTTAATTTTAATTAAAAAAACCTACTTAATTATGTTGGAACTGCACTAGGAATATTATACAAACTAACTTGACCTGCCTGACCCTAAAAAAGGTAGCAAAGCAGGCAAGTCACATAAGGTTTTGACCTTATGTGACTTGCTATTATAATAAATTAAAAATAAATTATCATAAATTCTTCCAACGGTACAAGGTGTACCGTTGGAAGAGAAGAATTTAAGATTTACCAAATGGTACAACAAAACAAACAATTAACAAAATAAATTAAATCTAACCAACAAACCAGTTTTTAAACTGAGCTAGGAATAAATAATTTGAGGTTATATGTGTATAACCTCAAAATTTGCTCAAATGGGTAAATTAAAAAACCCACTAACAAAATGTGCTAGAATGTGTACTAACCACGCTCTGCTACTAGAAATGTGCGAGAAGCCGGAAACCAAACTCTTCCAGCTTCCCAAACGGGTGCGTTTCGCACCGCAATTAACTTAAAAACTAAACTTACCGTATGGCTTGTTGTGGGGCTTCAGCGACGAGAACCCTGGGTACCCAAGGTATGCAATATCTTTATTTATTTATTTTAAATTCTTTATTGCACAAAATTGTACATAGGCGAGCTTAATGCCTTAGGCATTTTCTACCAGCTAACCTTTGAGAGAGTGAAATATGCTTAGGGTGCGGAACTTTCGATAGAAGGATATACATATAATTTTAACAATGATACATTAGATGCATAACAATACTTAAACTACTTAAATACTGTATATAATATAATAAATGTAATACATAAACATACATACCATACCAAACAAAAATTGTCACGAGGATCTGGTTTAAGCGTTCAGATAATGAGCAGTGAGCAAGCGTTTAAACACCCCTATGGAAGGGGCTGATCTTATAGTCAGAGGAAGCAAATTCCACTGGCGAGCAGCTGACACCGTAAACGAATCTGAATATTTGGAAGAGACGTGTGACGGGATTTTTAGAAGGTTATTGACAGAGGAACGGAGGGGACGATGATGCGAATCACCAAGGAAAAGAAAACGAGTCTTAAGGTAAGAGGGAGTATTAGGGTTTTATAGTATATTATATAAAAAGGATAGCAGATGTACTGATCTACGAGACCGGATATTAAGCCACATTAACTGTTTGCGGTATTCGGTAACATGATCAAATTTACGCAGGCCGAAGACAAAACGTATGCACATATTAAGGAGGCGGTCAAGTTTGTTAAGTAGATCTTCAGTAACATCCGAATAGGAGACATCAGCGTAATCAATGATAGGTAGAAGCAGTGAATTGACCAACATGAGCTTTGACTTAAAAGGGATAAGATACTAAGACCGCTTTAGCGAATGCATACTATATCTTCGTTCCTCTTTCAAAACCACTACAACTTGCCACTCAAATACGGCGTTGGAACAATATAATTCCACAACCACAAAACAATCCACAACGCCACTACTATTTGTAGGCGCCTAATACATTACGAACAAAATACTACATATATAAATCGTATTTCTAATAAGCCGCACAAAACTCACTTTGCGGAACAAAAACTCTATTCACAATAAAACATATAATTATACCATTTTACAAAGAATTAATCACACCATTTACCCTTTTTTTTGTTCACCACAGATTAGCGTCCATAGACTATTATCAAAATCGAACAGTAACTATAGAATTTCATAGATAAGAAGTATTTACTAAACCCAAATTATAACGCTACTTGTTTGGTGTGAACTCAGAATATTATCGGCTACGACTAGGTGGTAATAACTAGAAATTTAGTATGTTTGCACTCCCGAAATAAACCCATTGACATATTGAATAATATTTTTTTTTTTATTATTATGTATTAAATCTTAATGTGTTTTACTGTAAACATTATTATATTATATGTGGGTATGACGAATAGCGAGGAGTAAATATGCATATTATAATATTCCAAAAGTCAAAGCCTCGGAATGCCTGACTCAGACTTTATTTTTGAAAACAGAACAAACATATAAAACGATTCCATTGGTGGTTCCTCACGTTTTAATGTTAATACGAAGTAAAAAAAGAGTCTTATTTGTCTCTAGCTAATGTGATAAATAAATATTTAATAAAGTAATAAAAAATAAATTAATCATCTAGAAAAAGACGTTAACAAATTATTTTATTTAGAATATCAATCATTACACCTACATGACCCGATACCCTGCAGGGGAAGATATTACAAAACCATTTATTACCACTTTGTAGTAAATGTCAACCAAAATATCTTTCACCTTTAACTAAATATCTATAGTGCCACCAGAAATAAGAATTCAAGGAATAAGAAAAGAGCGGCAGAGGCATTGCCCTCGACGACCATAATATCCGCTACCTTTATACTGGGTTAATTACATATTCCTTTCAATGATTTAAATAAAACTTTATCGAATGTGTACACATATGTAGTGGTTTTTTTTTAAAACTTTTTCGCAGCATTTTTTTATTAAAGAGCACCGCACCGCTGGCAGACCCCCATGAATATACTACAGAGATTGCTAGAAACCAAAATAATACAGATTGAGGTTTTTTAACCCATTAGTTGCCAAATGAAAATGAAAAACTGATTTCTCTCATCACCTTTATTTTTATACTATAAAAGGATAAAAAATCATTAAAAAAAACTCCTGAAAAAAAAAGGTTTTAGAGTTATGGGGGTATACTCGTTTGAGTACACGGCCTCTTAAAAGTGATAATTTTCAAAACACGTCTTTCCAATGCATAGGTTTCTTGGCATTTGATGCATTTCCTGCGTACTCTTAAGTGACAAATGCATCAACATGTTGTTTTTCTGGAGACCTGAGACACAGGCTTTGTGCCTAATTCAGGCTCCAGTCTCACAAACTTTGTTTTAAATGATGTTGTGAATTATCAATAAGTTTTTTTTTGTGAGAAATAAATGAATTATTATTTATTTATTTTTCTAGTTTTTTGGAAAAAGTCATTTTGGGGCGACTGGCATGATCGCCAATTTATACGTGGGCATCACCTTCGTTATCTTCTAGAACTGATTCAACAGCTTCTTCGAGCTCTTTATACTTATTAGAGAAGCTAAAATATTTACCACTCATCATTAGGTATCTGAAAAAAAAAGTTTATCTATTACATATTAATTTGGCCAGTAACTCAATCGAGTACACTAGTTTTTATTTTTTAAATAATATATATTATAATATATCCTCATAATATAATATTGCAAATAACATAATATTATTTCAAATATATTGAATAATAACAAAATAATATAGTAACTAGTAGTAGTTTATCTAGCATAACTTTAGTTAGGTTATGTAAAATGACATTGACATATTTTATTTTCATTTTCGAAAACAGTTTTACCCTCTGCTTTAATTATTAAAAACATTACATGACTTTAATCCAATTAGCAATAAAAAGAAATATTACTGTACCTACTCGATTGAGTACGGTAACCGTAAATGGCTTTATGGCGCTGATATGATGAGCTGCAATGTACCTATGTTAAAATGGCTGACTTTCTTTACCTTACAAATAGAAATGTTTTTTTAAAAATAATAACACGCAGATGAAGCTGCGATCAACAGCTAGTACACGAATTAAATTAAATTTCTAAAATATATTTATATTATTTAGGATCTATTTTAGTTCAATTTAAATTAAGTTATACCTAGTATCTTTAAGTATATAACACCTTTAAAAAATACATGTTTACTGCGAGAATTCGCTATTTCTACAAAATACCTACATACGAGTTAATTATCGGTAAATATAGGACATATCTACCAAGGTTTGGTAGCTGCCCTATATTTGGGTAATCCTCTATTACGATATGGCGAAATACGAAACTTTCACTACCTACCGAAGTCCCTTATGTTATTATCATAATACCTCAAAATTTTAACATTGTATGATGTATCCTTTTATATAAAATCCATTGTCCCTAGTACCAAATAGTGGACTTCTATGAATATCAATTACCTCCATAAACCCTAAGGATTATAACGCCTCGTGTTTATTTATGCTCCCAAAATTACCTACGTCATTAAACATCGATATAATCTCTACACATGTTTTATTAAATATTTTATCTAAATAAACTGTTGCTTTATATTGTTATTCAAAATAAATCTATGTCTTATCGGCTTACTGATAATGGGATTGTTTGACTCTATGAGAGTAATTAATTACATGCATTTCAGACCGCATCCGTAGAATAATGATTGCGCCTTTGACGTTGTATCCGGAGGTCGTGTTTGATTCCCACCCACCCATCATGGTAAAAGAAAATAGTACATTTTTCTGTTCAGTGTTGGGTGTTTATTATATACATTATGTATGTATATAACGCTGTTTCTGGTACACATAGTACAAGCCTAAAGCTTTGTTTGTAACCTGGGGGTAACCACCGACTCCAATACCCAGAGTTCTCGTTCGAGTTGAGATAAAAAATGACGTCATTTCTTACAATCATTTGTATGAAATTTGTACGAAAACATTTGTACGATATATCTAAAATTTATTAGATATTTTTTTTGTAAATAATTAGGTACTAGAATTAGCTATGCAGTGGTCAATTCAAACAACGATGTTTCACTTTTCGTAGTACCAAAAACATAGCTCTCGGTCTCAACTCGAATTACATTATTGTTATTATTACAATATTCGACGAACTCTACGATAATTTTCTGAGATTTTTAAGGCTGAACCATTACTTATGCTCTCAAAATAATAATAATGTGTGTGCCCATTCTACTATTAGGTACTAAACTACCATTAGGCGTTGTACTGTTAATCGAAGCATTAGGCCTAATTCATAGATATAAATTACGTCAATGGCCTAATTCTACAAAAAGCAACAAGTGTGGCAAATTTTTCCTTTGATATGATTATATTACTGTTGATCACAAAATAAGATCGTGGCTTGTACTATTGTTTCTTCTGTGCTTGTACCATAACATATAATATGTATAGTATCGTGTACCATAAATAACTACTGCGCCCGAGACCGACTTAGGGTACCCAGCGGTTTTTAATGCCACCTCGTCGTAGCCGATGGTATGAGTCTACACCGAACAAGTGGCTAGCTCGTCGCGATGTTTTGAATAGACTCAATAACCCATGTATAATTAGTTTCACAATTTGTTATAGTGAAACCGGGACCGACAGCTTGCTCAACGTGCTCTCCGAGGCACTATAGTGGTGTTGTCAAACAAATGTACTGTCTAACTATACTAATACACATTATATTTTATAAGCAAGGCAAACTGTAAAAAGGAAATAATATTGTTTTTGCCACGAGTAGGAATCGAACTCACGACCTTCGGATAAACGTCATAGGCATTACAATTTAGTAGGTACACTATAATAAAACCATATGGTTTAATATTGTAAATTTTATAGATTCTTGAACTCCCACTGTGTGGAGGCATTTACTTTTCACTAAACCCTAATGTGCGTGAAAGTGAAAATAGTTGTTCACAAAATTACTTTATTTACGATGTAAGTGGTTTTTTCATGAAATATGAGGTTAAGGAAAAGAAAAGTGTGTATTACGTTGTGATTATGTTGGTCGCTGAAGAACAAGGGTCGCGGTTCAATCCTAATGTATGGGACATGTTGCTCGACGGGAGGTTAAACGTTTAGTTTTGCCCACTCATCGGTCTCACTGTGAGTAACTGAGTGTACCAAAACTTTCCTACCTACCCCTGATCGTAAAAGCATTGGATTTTATTGGTTTTTATTTTATTTTATCAGGCACTGCCTCCGATCAACAACCACTGCAGAATTGCAACTGCCGAAAAAAATCTAAAAAATAATTTCAAACTAAATATAAGATCTTAGCTGGTAAATGTAAAGAGTCCGGGGCATGGCTCGAAGTCGTCATCTAGCTTAGGTACTTTACTAGATTCACAGACAATTAGAATAGCGGTGTCTCTCAGGATAGGTTTTGCCGACCTCAAACATGTATTTGTGGTTCTGCGGTCACTTCTTCCGGTCATCATGGTTTATCATGTAGGTTGAGTACTGGTCGTATATCGAGACATAATAATATAATAAAACGCTCGGGTCTGCAGGTATACCCAGTAGTCTAGAACGAGTCGGTCTAGCTAGACCGTGACGATGGCAAAAGACCGGACGGTGTAACCATAGTACCATGGCATAGAGGTCGAGCACTTTTATGGGATGCTACTTGTGTGGACACCCTAACTCCAATGTATCTTCACGTCTGTATCTTCCGGTGCCGCGGCGCTTTTGGCCCAAAACAAAAAGATTCAAAAATACAAAACGTATTGCCCCTCTTTTGAATTTCTGCCGTTTTCGGTGGAAACTTTAGGACCATGGTCCCCAGATGCATTAAAGTTTGGTCATCAACTTGGCAAATTATTAATCATCTGGAGACCAACGCGCTAGGTCTTATTTCTTGCAACGAATATCGCTGGAAATTCAGAGGGGCAATGCGTTGAGTATTTTGAACGTGCGCAACATCGGAAGATCTTCAAGAAATATTTTATTTAGTTAGTTATTAGTTACTTTTATATTATTTTTTGTATATTTTATTGAATATAAGTATAAACTTATTACATTTAGCTTATTATCTATGAATATACAAAATAATAAAGACTGATAATAATAAAATAAATAAATAAATACCATCACGGGTGCCAATTTGGCTCCTGAGAACCGTTTAAACGGCCTCAGGGTCCCAGCGGAGGGATTAACCCATCCTCATTTCGCCGATGGTATTCGATAATAATAAAACTATTCCGAGATATAATAAAAAGTCTACATGTCCTAGCTTTTTTTTAATACTAAAAGTACCTACCTCTAAGTATGCTCACCACATTCCCTCTCTGGATGATGAATAATGTTTTTTGAATAAAATGACAGTGAGCTCGGATCACCGGATGTGTCCAAATCACAAGCAAATTTTTTGTCTTCTAAAGACCAAACGCCTGAGGTTGCAGCGGACGCAGACACATTTTTGTTCCAAAAATGAATATTTAACGTGTTTCATCTTAGCAGCAGATTCCGCAGCTGATCCGGCTTTGTTAATGAAGCCATTAAATATGAGTAGAGGCATTATGTGTGTAACTGTCTACACATATCCCATATTAAACTGCGACCTTTGCGCCACGGAAGAACAGCCAATTTGGACTCTTTCCATCTGATGCGCTAAGGCCATAGGTGGTTTTAGAACAGATGGGAAATTAGCTGCTAATAATAATAACAATAGTATTTTTTAGATTAAGCGGATGTGCCTAAATAAGGTAGAACCTGTGTCTCAGGCATCAGTGGGCTTATTCCTTTATTGTTACACAAAGTTATATGGATACAGCATTAAAGTATGTACAATTTAGCTTTAATAATAATAGTCAAAATAAGAAAACAATATATACCTAATATTGGTGTGAGTGTAAGCCTCTCTTTGAGTATTATGAGTAGGTGTGAGGGTGAGAGAGGATGTGTGATTATATTTTTTTATAGATTTTTTGTAGGTATCTATTACGTACTTATTACGTCAGTTTTATATTTTGGTACTTACTTTTTATTTAGAATTTAATCTTTATAGAACTAAGTCCGTAATAGCCATTACTTATACCCTGAGAACTACTACTCTTAACATGCATGTGTGGGGTTGGCCTATAACCCATTCAGTAATATATATATAAAATATAAAATTCACTCCGGAATAGGGGTCGGGCGGAGGAGTGGATCGAGAACCGGAAAACGCTCCTCCGGTTCAAAGGGTTAGATATAACAATAACAATAATTCTTTATTCATAAATAATGTTTACAATTTATAATTTAACTTACCAGATCCCATACTAGGAAAACCTGTGCTATGGGCATTCGGTTTACAATTATTAAAATAATTACATATTACAAACTATTCTTCGTAGCGTGGTATTATGAAGAAGTAAGCGTTTTAATATACATGGTGACTTTGAAAGGATGTACTTTGGGCTAATATGAGGTTCTACTGATCAATACGAACAACTTTTCCCATGGAACCATGTGCCGCAAATGAAAAAAAAAATTGCCTTCCCCATACAAACTAGTAATGTTAAAATAACCAATTTGTATGGGGCAGCCAAAATTTTTTTTCATTTGCGACACATTGTTCCATGGGAAAAGTTGTTTGATTTGACAAGCAGAACCTCATATTAGCCCAAAGTACATCCTTTCAAAGTCACCCTGTATAAGTGGTATCTGTAATGTAGTAGTATGGTGTATGGTGTGTGTAATGTATGTTAATATGTTCTTAGTGTCGGGGTAGGAAGGCCGTGTATGGTGAAAGTTTGACTTTGTGTATGTTTGGGTGGTGTGAGGTTAAGCTGAGGTGCAATGTGCATGTGTAGTAGTTGGTGACGGGGTAGTAAGAAAGTATAAGGTAAGTGTTTATGTCTCGGTATGAGAATGTGGTATATTATATGATATGATATGGCATGGCATGGCATGGCATGGCATGGCATGGCATTGCATTGCATTGCATTGCATTGCATTGCATTGCATTGCATTACATTGCATTACATTACATTACATTATATTACATTATATGAAATTCTGAAATGGATACTCTTTGTTTTAGAGATGTTCAGGGACATTAAGTTATCATCAAGCTACTTGGAGATAATGCTTAGTCCCTGTTCTGAGTTGTATTTAGTATGATTCCAAGTCTTTCCATAGAAAATCAATTCAGTGTCGTGAGCAAAGGTAAATGTTTGAGCCGACACTGTCTCTAAATCACATAGCTTTATGTACCTAAGTTAGAAATAGCGTCGGCCCCAACACACTTCCCTGAGGAACCAGAGATTTCACTTCTAACATTTCCCAATTTTACAAATTTGTCTGCCACTCAGGTAACTTCAAAACTAGTCCAATGTAATTCCACTGACAACCATATTTTCCATTTTTTTAAGTAGCAGTGGAATTATTACGGTGTCAAAGGCCTTTTTAAAATATAAAAATATGGCTGTGCACTTGTATTGGTTATCAAGTTTACATGAAACGACCTCAAAAAGATTAACCGCTCCCTCAGTGGATTTGCATCTTCTAAAACCAAATTGATTCTGCAAACAAATATAATTTTATTGTTTCTTAATAATCCAGGAGTCTAGAATTTAGGACTTTTTCCAACATTTTAGCTGCTATTGTCAATAGTGATATAGGGCGATAATTATGAAGATCAGAAAAACCCGATTTGTGGATTGGACACACCTGAGCAAATTTCAGGGGCACATCCAATTGCTATGTTTAGATTTATTAAGTAGGTTAGTGGTTCTCATAGTATATGTCTGCCTTCCTTAAAAATTCTTGGTGACACTTGGTCCCAACCCGGTGAGCTATCCGGTTTGAGATTTGTTAAAAGCTTTAAGACCAGTGGTAGATATTTTATTTCATATACCAAACTTTAAAATAAACTAGATATCAGATATAGCGGCAACGAACTGATTTTACATTTCATTTTATAGGCCATTTAAGGCACATTATGGCGGTTCCATATATTATTATTAGTTTCATGGGTTGGAGTCAGCCAAGTTGGAGAGTCTGTTACTAGTATAAGGCGGCAACGAACATATTTCATTTTCTTTGATGGGCTTTCGTATATAATAAACAAAAGTAGCCTCTCTAAAAAAAAAAAAAATACCATCACGGGTGCCTATTTGGCTCCCGAGAACCGTTTATACGGCCTCAGGGTCCCAGCGGAGGGATTAATCCATCCTCATTTCGCCGATGGTATTCGGAGGCAACACCTAACAAGTGGCGAGCTTGTTGCGGTGTTTATGATGAAATAGCCTCGTTGTATAAAGCGGTCACCCATCCCAGGCCGACCTTCTTGTCATCTGCTTAACCTTGTTATCAGTTGCGCAGTGACTTAACCACTAGGCTGGGGCCGCTTTTTTAGCCTCTCTAAAATAGCTACAATGGCTTATAATATTTCTGGCAGATCCATCGAAGCTGCCTATGTGCTAAAATAATGCTAAAATACATAAAGGGTTGCCTCTTTGAATTTCTAGCGATATTTGTTGAAAAAATACAAATTAGATCTTGCTCGATGATCCCCAGATCGAAAAAGTGTCCGATGACGGATTTCCCATACAAAAAGTCTTGTCTGTTTCCCTCTCCTAAACATTAATGGAGTTTTATGTATTTTGGAGGAGTCATAAATATGAGCGATACCTGGGCTCGTACGTTTTCCTTTTTTTAAAGTTTGTTGTAGGAAAGAAAATATAAACCCCTAAAATCCAAAAAAATTAAAACATACTTGTATCGTTTATTATCTCTTTAATAAATTGAGACATATTTTCAAATCCGTTATAGTTTAGGGGTGGGAAACAGACTTGGCCCGAAAGTCTTGTTGCTGTCTAAATTGTAGATATAATCTCATACTGAGTTCTTCGTGCTCTTTGAGAGTCGGGGGGAAGATTTACATAACTATGTAGATTTATCTATAGATATGAAATAGTGTTGTCGAGTGATATTACCAATAGTAGTGATGTACAAAATATCTTTTTTTTTTCATATTTGAGTGAAGACAAAATTTAGTTGTTTTGGTTATCTAGCTGTTGCTCTAGATTCTAACACTTTAATTTTGGTACCAAACCCATCAAGTATGTAATTATATCTTAGATACTTTGTTTTTGAAATAGAGATTCAGCTGGTTCAGATTTATCCAAGAACAAACTTAGTTGTTATTATATATTTAGTTTTATATTATTGTAAATAAAACACATTAATATGTCTTGTAAGTCACCATATATTCTGAAGTATATTATGTCAAAACTTATAACTAAAATAATTAATTAATGGCCAGGATGTATTCCCAACATCTCCCCTTTTATCTTAATAAAACTTTCTAAGTTACATAAGTAAAATACTATAAATTTGGAATAAATATCATATACACATGTGTTAAAAGCTGATTAGGCTGCTTTTATATCAATAGATTTATAGTGGAAGGGCACAATTAAATAAATAAAACTAATAAGCACAAGTTCACGACACAGACATTTTATTAAGACAGAAGTCAACATTCAAAATTATGACAGATGTATTCTTTTATATTTTTATTTTCAACACGCCCTCTTAAAAGGTAATCTGTTGCTTATATAACATAATATGCCTACTGTACAAATAACTTGTTAACACAGTATGAATGTTTGACATAAGGTAAAGCCTTAGTACATATATCAGCCACCATATCTGTTGTAGGTTGATATAATAAAGTTATTTTATTTTGAGAAATAGCTTCTCTTACATAGTGATACCGGACACTTATATGTTTTGTTCTTTTATGAAAAATTGGATTATGAGCCAATTTTTGTGCCGACTGACTATCATTATATAGCTCAATATCTTTATTGCTACTATAAATAAATGAAGTATCACCTGTACCTAAAATTTCATTTAGTAATTCCATCAAATACATTGACTCTTTTGAAGCTTCGCTTAATGCGATATATTCTGCTTCTGTGGAAGATAAAGCTACGCAAGACTGTTTTTGACAGCCCCAGGATACAACATTATTATTTAATTTGAAAATATATCCAGTAAATGATTTACAATCTATATCACTGGCCCAATCTGCGTCAGCATATCCAGTTATTTTAAAATTATTATTATTAGATTTATTTTTATTATATACAAGTCCCATATCTACTGTCCCCTTCAAGTAACGCAATACTCTTTTAGCAGAGTTCCAATGTTCCTCACAATAACAATTATTAAACTGACTTAAATATGAAACACTATAAGCTATATCAGGTCTAGTCATTTGACATAGATACATTAAGGACCCTATTAACTCCCTATATGGTAAATCGTAGTTAATAACTTTACTAGGTGTTAATTTTAAATTAGTTTCTAAAGGAGTTTTTACAGTTTTACAATCAGCCATGCCAAATTTATCCAAGATATTTAGAATATATTGTTTTTGACATAATATTAGCTCCCCCTTGTCAGAACAATATTTAATATTTACACCCAATGCATTATTTATACAGCCAAGATTTTTAATCTTAAATTTTAAAACTAATGTATTTTTAAGTGAATTTGCCATTTCTTGGTCGTTATAAAATATAAAGAAATCGTCAACATATAAAGCTATATATATAATACTTTTTGCCGACCTTTTCACAAAAATGCATTGTTCAACTGTACATTGGTTGTATCCTAATGACAAAAGAACTTCCTTCACTCGCATGTACCAAGTACGCGATGATTGTTTTAGACCGTAAATTGCCTTTTTTAATAAACATACTTTAGATTCATTGCCGGGTTTTATAAAACCGTCAGGCTGACACATATAAATCTCTTCATTTAAGACACCGTTCAAAAATGCGGTTTGAACATCTAAATGCTCAATATATAAATTTAATTCTGTAGCTATACAAAATAATACTCGAAGTGAAGTGTGCCTCACAACTGGCGAAAATACATCCGTATAATCTTCACCATACCTTTGTGTAAAACCTTTGGCTACCAAACGTGCTCTATATCGAGTTATCTTCCCGTCTGAATTACGTTTTATTTTGTAAACCCACTTATTTTTAACAATATTTTTATTTATAGGTTTATCTACCAGAACCCAAGTATTATGCTCTTCAAAAGCGTTTATTTCATCTTGCATGGCTACTTGCCATAATTTAGCATCAGATGAACTAAGAGCTTCTTTTAAAGTGTTAGGTTCAGAACTATTATTACAAAAATAAGTAATATAGTCATCATACCTTATAGGGGCGCGATGCTCACGTACTGGATATCTCCTACCTTGATTGCTATTATAAACAGAAGCAGCTTCGTTGGGTTGAACATCATTCGATGTAGATGCTTGATCTTCAAGTGCATCTGAAAAAATTTCGTCTATATCATCAACTTCAGAAGTAGTTACTACTTCAGTAACATTATTATTGTTAGAAGTCATAGACTGCGTTTCAGACTGTCCTCCTGTTAAAAGCTGATTAGGCTGCTTTTATATCAATAGATTTATAGTGGAAGGGCACAATTAAATAAATAAAACTAATAAGCACAAGTTCACGACACAGACATTTTATTAAGACAGAAGTCAACATTCAAAATTATGACAGATGTATTCTTTTATATTTTTATTTTCAACAACATGCTTCCTTTTATAAAAAAAAAAAATGAGTATCCAATGCCTAAATTAAAAATAAACTATCAAAACTATGTTTAATTTATAATCATAAACAAGACCTTCACCTTTTGTATTACTTGAATAATAAAAAAAAAACACTACATTTGACATTGACAATAACATACATGTTTAATGTTTACTAATAAAATATTAATTTATAATTTCAGCCTTTCAGGCGGTCTATAAACTCTCCCATACCTAGAGTGACTCCTATCCCTAACAGGCAGTACTACTGGAGAATTAATAACATTATCAAAAGTTAAAGGAGTATCATAATCATTATTATAATTTTGATTTGTTTCAGAAGTTAAAGGCATTAGAGGAGTTGAAGTATTTTGTGTTATATAAAAATTGTTTTCATCATTTTGAATGATATGCGAAGTTTTTCGAATAAGGAATCTATTCCTCCGGAATATTCCTTCTGGGCTTTCAATAGTATAAGACCTAGGCTCTGAGTCAACGCGAATTATGACGCCTGGATACCATTTAGATTCTGGATGCTTCTTAAACATTATTCTATCTTCTACTAGTAGTGGCTCTAATTCTTTACAGTGTTTATTGTAATAAAGTTTCAATTGTTGCTGATCTACCTCAATGTTTTGTTTGATTTTTTCATAATCATATAGTTGTGGTTTTAAATACTCATCAACCATTGGCAATTTACATCTTAGAACTCTAGACATGCACGTCTGTGCAGGAGAGTAGTTACACTTTTTAGGAGTGTTTCTATAGTTTAATAATGCTATATAAGGATCAGTATTATCAACTGAAATTTTTTTTTAAATATTTTTAATTGTGCCAACATTTCTTTCTACCAACCCATTAGATTTACTGTGATATGGACTAGATGTTATATGTTTTATTCCCCAAGATTCTACAAAAAGTTTAAACAAATTTGAATTAAATGGTGGGCCATTATCAGACATCATTATTTCCGGTATTCCATGCCTAGCAAAAATAGATTTTAAATGAGTTATTATAATATTACTTGTATATTTATCATTTAAAAGAGCTAACTCGATATATTTTGAAAAGTAATCTACAACTATTAAATACATCTTTTTATCTAACTCAAACAGATCAACACCGACTTTATTCCAGGGCAGAAGTTTATAATCATGACATATTAAAGGCTCTTTAGTATTGTTTCTAGCATAAGTTTGGCATATTTCACATTGGCTAATAAAGTTTTCTATATCACTATTAATATTTGGCCAATACATAGATTCTCTAGCTATTTATGCCTTGATGACCCTCATGTATGAGTTTTAACATATCATTTCTTAATAAACGAGGAATTATAATAGAATTTAAATTAAATGCAATATTTTCAATAATTTGTATATCGTCTTTAATAGCAAAATAGGGCTTCACTAAGTCATTGACCATTTTTTTATGTTCTGGCCATCCATTATTACAATAGTGTATATTTTTTTGTAATACTTCATCATTTTTTGTATAATTACTGATTTTAGTAATATTTTCTATACTAAGATTAAGAGATGATATAATTAAATTTATATGAAGATCAATATCTTTTTCAATATCAATCAAAGCATTATCTGCTAAGGGAGCGCGAGACAAAGTATCAGGGACATACAAATATTTACCTGGCTTATATATAACGTCCAAGTCATATTGTTGCGGAAACTCAGTTTCGGCTGAAAAACATGAAAATAGGTCGAAATAAAGTCGTAAAATATTAATAAAATGCGTGGGTATCTGAGAGCCCATTACAACATGAATAGCTACGCTCATCGCATAAGTGGGCGTGGCACTATAATAATTAAATTTATTATCAAAATATTGCAAATATTTATGCTTAAATGTATATAAAATGGTATTTAGGGGTAGGCAGATGTTGCTACCCACCCCTAAAATACATATGAGCCCTACTGGTATCCCCATTATGTATATAATAAGAATTTTATAAAATGTGTAATTTCTTATATGATTGTTTTTTGTATGAATCTGGTATGATTCTTATAAGTAATGTGTATCACCACGACCTACTATGTAAAAGGTAGTGGTCTGGGCAGAATCGAATTGGATTCTGAGCCCAACAAGAATAATAAATGATATTATGTCTTGGTGTCATAATTTTCCCCAAGTAAATCCTAACACATACAAGGGCAATCCCTCGAGGTCCTGTTATTGTGGTATAACAGTACCTCGGGTGATTTAAGGGCTCTAGGGAGTTGTCGACAATAATATTGTTGGCCGGCGCCATACCAATCGTCGTTAGATTGGTCGGCAACTCTCTAGGTCCGTACATTGGATGCATGTAGCATCAATGCCCAAACACTTAGGCTGTCTGGACCTACGTGAGCTGGGTCTAGACCTAAGGGCCTCTAGGGAGGTATACACCCGGAGTCCTCCCGACGACCAGATGCGTCTGGAGGGCTCCGAGACCAAACCTATTCGGTTGATTTAGGTAGGTTTGTGGCCGTTATACTGCGCTAACGGCCAGGTGTTTATATGTATATAAGGTTGTTATATACTAAAATGTAGGTAGTTAATAAGGCTATTATTGTAAATAAATATTTTAGCAAAAGGGTTGCAACAGACTGGCTGTCAGGTACATGTAGGGTGCATAGGGCCGCCGAATTGTCGCGGATTCGGCGGCGAAAATCGCACACCGGTCGGGGGTCCCATTTGGGTAATTAATTGCGCACAAGGGTCTTCATTTTCTCGGCTTTGGATTCATTCTTACATCCACTACCACAAGAGAAGCTACTAGGAGCTACTAGTACACGACAAGGTTGTCGTTCGCCGAAGCCGAGGACTTGACGCACTCCAGACCCACGGGACCCGCATTGGAAGAGGACCGAGTCAGCAGAAGCGACGCATCGCTACACGGCAGCCGGACTGTTGGGACCCGAGTAGCATTTTGTTTCGTGCACTCGTTGGTTTCCTTTCTGGCCCCCACCTGCAACCACCATCAACATCCTGCAGCTGCTGACTGAACGGCCTTTGTGAAGGCCCCAAACGGCCTTTTTCAAGGCTTCCCGTGCGGTTGTGAACCAGCCACGCTCGCCCGATCCGAGGGCACGCGTTGTTTCCGCGTGCCTTTGCTCTGTGGTGTGTTCCCTCCGCAGCCGAGCTATCGGGGAGGTGGATCCGCCACACATATGGTTGTAGTCTCAACATAATTCTCTGAAGTCGAGGAGGAATTTTATATAGTGCCTTTTTAAATAAAGATACGATCGGTTTATGATCTGTTTCTGCTATGATTTTATGCCCATAAATGTATTGATGAAACTTTGTACATCCAAAGAGCAAAGCCAATAATTCCTTCTCTATTTGAGAGTAATTTTGTTGAGAACTTGTTAAGCTTGCCGAAGCTATAGGTTTGTCATGTGAAATCACAGCTCCCATGGTAAATTTTGAAGAATCAACAGATAATATCAACTGTTTGTTTCTGTCAAAATGTGTTAAAATAGGAGCTTTTGTTATAAGATCTTTTAAATTATTAAATTCATCTTCATGTTGATCTAGCCATTTCCAAGATATATCTTTTGTTAATAATTTTCGCAAGTTTATAGTTTGATCTGATAGATTTTTAATAAAGGGGCCTAAATAGTTGATCATACCTAGAAATCTTTGTAGATCTGCAACATTTACAGGTTTTGGCATATTGACAATAGCGCTTATTCGTGAATTATCAATTTTCATACCTTCTTTACTAAAAATGTGCCCTAAATATTTTACTTCTTGTACACAGATTTGTGACTTTTCTTTGTTAAATTTTATTCCTAACTCCCGTGCTCGTTTAAAGACATTTTCTAACCTTTCATTATGCTCTTCAACTGTTTTACCAAATATAAGGAAGTCATCCATCATAACTTTAACCCCTTCAAGATCATTAAATCGCATTACCATTTCCCTATGGAATATTTCTGGAGCTGCATTAATACCAAAAGGTAATCTAAGAAATTTGAATCGTCCTTCAGGAGTAATGAAAGTGCAAAGTTTGGAAGATTCTTCATCTAATTTTAGCATCCAAAAGCCGCTTTTAGCATCCACCACTGAAAAACAAGAAGCTCCTGCTAAGTCATTCTAATTTCGTCAAGTGTTGGTAATGGAAAATAATGTCTGATAATAGCCTCATTTAATTTGCGAGGATCTATACATATTCTTAATTTACCATTTGCTTTACCTACTAAAACAAAAGAGCTAACCCATTCTGTCGGTTCAGTCACTTTTTCTATAACTTTCATCTCTATCATTCTATTTATTTCATTTTTAAAATTATCCTGAATTGCAAAGGGTACCCTTCTGCAAGCATCTACATAAGGCAGTACATCAGGCTTTAATGTCAAATGACATTTAAAGTCCTTCAAAGTACCTATGCCCGGTTTCTGAATGCGTCAGTTAAGTTCTTAATAGTTGTTGGTTCAATAAAGTTATGAATGGGATAAACGTCGGTTAACTGTCGCTGCGTTTCTGAATACGCAACGAGCCGTTCAATAACTATGTAACCGATAAGTAGTTCCTAAATTTACCACTAGATGGGTCTTTTTTAAATGTCAATTTAAATTTGACTCTATATATTTTATTTCGTTTTCAATACATGTTTTATTTGTAATAATAGCTTTTTCGAATTTAAATGAGTCATCAGAAACTATTTCAGTTAAGAAATTATGATTATTCGTTATTTAACAGTGGCTGTATTGAACGCCGTGAACAAAATGTCACTCCTTAAAAAAATAAACGTCAAACAAACAAAACTCTCGAGCGTACTGTTATTGTTGTACTTTAATATCTTGATTTATTACAAAACTGGACAGAATATTGAATTCTTCCCTTTGCGAGTGTGGCTTAGGTGAATAATAATATCTTGATTTTAATTTTATTCATCACAATCCATAATACAATCTTATAATATGGAATGTGTGATCCATCTACACAACCAATAACATTTGGAAATCCAGCTATGTTATAAAATTGCGCCTTTACCTCTCTCAACTCTTCCACATTTGGCATACGGATATAGCTCCTAGCTAACTTTCCTATTTCCTTACTTACTTTATATAGCACTCTTGACACGGTACTTTTATGAATGTTTATGTCATCACCAATAAGAACTTGGAATGTACCTGTAGCGTAAAATCGTAATGTGATGAAGATTTGTTCCAACACAGACAATGTGTATTTGCGATGCGTAAAAGGTGCTATAGCAGGGCTGATGATATCACTGATATGTATTACAGTGTTCTTATTAAAGCGATATCTTAAAGTAAACTCCTCATCAGTAAACATTTCGAAAGGATTTCTCCTTTGTCTTAAGTTTCTAGGTATAGATACATTTGAAATGAACTCCATTACTTCCGTATCAGACTCGGATGAACTGCTTGTATTTAATATGCCACTATTCATTGTTCTTCCTTATTAAGTAGGTACCTATTATAAAATAATTTTTAAATGTACTATTAAAATTCACTTTGCTATAAAATAACCACGCAATAATCTAAAAATTTCAAGTATTTAGTCACATTCAAAACGTCAAATAAAGTTATGGAACCGATAAACGGCACCCAAATGTCAGATAAGTTAACCTCAGTTTAAACGGAGTTTATCTGACACTGCGATGTTCAGAAACGCACTTCTAAGAGTTATCGAACCAATAGCGCTATCGAATCGATAAACTGCCGTTAAAAGTACCTCAGAAACCGGGCACTAATCCAACAAAAAGGTCATCATATCTATCTAAAATGCTATTATTAATAGTATTTACAAATGAAACATTATATACACGCTTTAATAATTATAATTGTTTAGAAGTTTCCAGGCCTAATATAGTTTGACATGAAATATCTACAACATGAAATGTGATATTATAGTTATAATTATTATATATAATTGTTGTATTGAATAACCCTATTGTGGGTACAGAATTACCACTAAATGTTGATAACTTTTTAGGGCTAATTTTAAATTCATATTCTATATTAAGTAAATTGAAGTTTTCTAAAGATATAACATTTGCCTGAGATCCTGAATCAATCAGACATTTAACTTGAATTTTATTAATTTCTATATATACATACCAAAGATTATTTTCTGTGTTATTTACAGTATTAATAGAACCAATGAATATTTCTTCATCTCCATTAGTAGATACTGCATTAATTGATTTAAATCTACAAAATCTTGAATAGTGATTTCCACCTTTACATTTTAGACATTTTACTCCAAAAGCAGGACAATTTCTGTAAGCGTGTTGTGTTCCACATTTACCACAACAGTTATGTGTATTTTCATTTTGCCTTATAGGAGATTTTCCACTTCTATTATTGTTAGTTTGATATTCTCTTCCATAAATATGAGGTGATTTAATAAACTTATTATTGTGGGTTGTAGTAGGTTGTGTAGATATTTTTCCAATAAATTCATTACTGCTACAAGAATTTTGTAATATTTGTGCCTGGACTTTTGACGATTCGTATATTTTAGATTTTTTGACAACGTCATCTAGACTTTGTAAATTGTCAGCAAGTAATCGTTCTCTAATATATTGATTTTTTGGATGAAGGTTCCAACTAAAAATATCCTTTAGCAAACTATCTTGCAAAGTTCCAAAGTTTATTGATAAGTTTCTTAACTCTGTTGCATAAGCGTCAATATTTTCATTTTCTTCTTGCTTTCTATTAAATAGTTTATGTCGCTCCATAGTTATATTTGTTTTTGGTGTAAAATAATTTTGAAATTTTTTCCACTAATAGCGAATATGTTACAGTATAAATTTCCATATCAAAAGAATAAAATATATTTAAAGCGTCTTTTCCGATATTATGAAGAAATAGTGCAACCTTCCTTTTATCCGGCTCCTCTTCCAGCCCTGACGCACGAAGATAAATGGTAAAGGATGTATTCCAATCCTTCCAAGTTTTAGACATATTATTGGAATGTATATTTATTGGCTCTATACCTACAGGAATACCAGTTGATCGTTGAGTAGAACGATTAACTTCGTAGCTTTCTAACTCTGTACTCATTTTATAAAATATATAGTAATTATGTACCTTTTATGTAATTTTAATATTTTCTTTATTATGTATAGTTTTCTCGAATTATTTAATTAGTTTACCGCTGCCACCATATTATATATTCAGTTTTATATTATTGTAAATAAAACACATTAATATGTCTTGTAAGTCACCATATATTCTGAAGTATATTATGTCAAAACTTATAACTAAAATAATTAATTAATGGCCAGGATGTATTCCCAACAGTTGTAACAATTTTTCTACTCAGTTTTCTGTTTTACTCCTAAAGGTAATCCCATGGGCGTAAGAGAATGTGTATATGTGAGTATGCGGAAACATGTTGTACCTACTGAATCATAATTGCACAAATCAAATCTAAGACTAGCTAGGACCCTTATGGGGTAGTCAGAAATAACTGAAAGCCCTACACACTTATATTGATTCTCTATACATAAAATAATAGTACAAGTAGTATTGTTCAGAATATTTTCTTGGGGGTCTCATATTATTAGGTAGTAGCAAAGATTAATAATACTAGTTAGGTTTTATTTTATTAAGGTACGAAATTTCACTGGGAGAGCCCCAGGCACACCGATAATGGGACGACCAATACATTGTTTAATATTAGTGTTGGTAGCTTCCTCTATTATGGCTAAATAACTGCTTCCGAAGACTAGTTGTTGCGCCTTCGACCTTGTATCCGGGGGTCGTGAATTCGATTCCCACTCAAATATTAGTACGTTATTCTGTAAAGTTTGCCATATTAGGTACTAACTACTGGGTGTTTATAAAATTTAATGCCTATGTAATAATATCGTTGCTTCTCGTACACAAACAATCAAGAATATATTTATTCAATAAATAGAACAAAAACTATGTACGTTAAAAAGTATCGGTCTGTATTTTGGCAAATGAAGGAAAAATAATACCAGTAAGGATGTACCTACCTATCGAAATGATGAGTTCTGGAAGATGGAAAAGGAAACCAATAATCGATATAAATATCAGGAATATTAAATAATTAATTTGTTTCTTTAAAATTATTTATCGCATCAAATTGTACATCGAACTAAAAACTATATAAGGACTTCGGTCTTGTTTATAAAAACACTCTTAAGGCTGTATTCTGAAAATCTAGAACTACAAAACTAAAAATGTTTGTTAAAGAAATTTACTCGAAACTCACAGACAACTATTATTATGCAAATAGTAACTCTTTAACTTGAAATGTATGAAGAGTTTAATATAGTCTCCCATATATTATTTCAATAAAAAGTGTATTTATATTTTTCAAAACGTGAAAATTTTGTACTTTTTAACATCTCTGCAAGCGACAATA
The DNA here is from genome assembly GCA_947458855.1 of Monopis laevigella. Lineage (NCBI taxonomy): Eukaryota > Metazoa > Arthropoda > Insecta > Lepidoptera > Tineidae > Monopis > Monopis laevigella. The sequence continues at coordinate 20,393,004 of OX381580.1, read as the reverse complement.
CTACAACAATTTATAGTGGTAAAAAAATGTATATCAATAGTTTAGTATGTATTCTAAAAATGTATAGAGAGATTTTTGCAAGTTTAATGGAAAATTATTAATTAAATAATTACAAAAACTTGCCAGACAGAAATCTTCATACAAAATCCATGACAGGCCGTCATTGTGCGGGCGATCCCGCCTGTGAAAGGTGGTTCCGCGTCGCTTTTTTCTATCTCACTATCGGAACACTAAATATTCACTATTGGGAATTTTATAAGACAAGTACATATTTATTTTGATTATATTCTATGTTTTTACACCTTTTAACACGATTAACTACAGATTTAGCTAAAATAAATATGCAATTTTCACTAACTGTCACTGTCAGTATAACCATACAAAAAAAAAAGACAGACTGTCCGATGTAACTAAAACTACACAACAGCTATTTATTTTGGCAGCTTTTATATTTTGAATAAAATGTATCGTCGGGCGCACATTATTTTACAATTTTTAAACATATTTTACCTATTTATTTTAATTGTTTTTTTTTATAGTTTTTTTTTATATATGTCCAAAGCAAAGCTCAATAGGGTTCCATCCATTATCCAAAACTTTATTTTTATAAATGACAGAGTAGTTCAACAATTTTATTATCTACCTAACATTTAAATACTAACATAATAATGTATTGTCTTATTTTATAATCATTAATATTATTACAATTTCAAAGATTTTTTTATTTTAGCATGTGTGACTGTTTGTATCTAACTCATGACAAACATACAATATTTATGAATAGGGACCAATACGATTAAATTTCTATAGAATTAGACCGATTTACTATGGCCGGTCAAATGATGCTGTTACCAAATGGGCGGCGATAAAAAAGAATAATACGAAATAATAATAAATAATTTCTTGCATAGAATAATTCGAACTATGTTTTAAAAACTGGCGGTGGGCAATTTCTAGAACATTGTTGGAATTATTTTACGCTAAGTATAAAACTAAAATACATATTGAAAATATTACGCTAAAAATAATTATTATCATTCCACATGATTGGTGGAATGCCAAGTGGGCGATTCTCGCGCTTTCGAGATTCATCTCGATTCGAGATTTTTAAACAAAAAATGACTAATTATGCCATTTTTCGTTCAAAAATATCGAACATTAAACGAAATAAATAATAAATATTAATTAATTAATAATAAATATATAAATATTGAACGAAAAATGACATATTTAGACATTTTTTGTTTAAAAATCTCGAATCGAGATGAATCTCGAAAGCGCGAGAATCGCCCACCTGGTCTCTGAGTTTTCAACAAATTAATTGCTATTGCATTTTATAACTACCTACACCATGAAAGGAGACTACCGCCTCGATAATCAAAGAATTCCACGCCTGGTAAGGAATTCTCGCGCTTTCGACATTCATCTCGATTCGAGATTTTTAAACAAAAAATGACTAAATATGTCATTTTTCGTTCAATATTTATATATTTATTAATTAATATTTATTATTTATTTCGTTTAATGTTCGATATTTTAAAATCTCGAATCAAGATGAATGTCGAAAGCGCGAGAATTGCCCACCTGCCCCCCTAGCCAAGAGCATGAGCGCTAAAAGCACGCACGAAAGTTTTGTATGAAGATGACATTTGGTGATGACGTCACGTTCGTTAAATGCGTTGACAGAACAAATCGCCAGCCAAGAACACGGACGGTGAGCGTTGAGCATTCGTTTTCGTTAAAGCGCTCGCGAGAGGCCAATTTCCCCATACATTTTGACAGAAACCGCTACATACTCGGAGGGAATTGCCAGCCAAGCACACATTTTTGTTCGTTTTTTGCGAATGCTAGACGCTAAATTCGACTGTTTACGGGCGGGTGGTCGGGGTCTCCCTTTCGAGCTATATTCTATCAAAACGACGCCATTGTTTTAATTTAAATTAACTTAAAGTATTGTTTTTTGTTGTTTTAGAAGTTTTTTATTGCGTTGTGTAAATTAAAATGCATAAATAAAATTTATTAGTAAGTGCAAATAACGAGTGGCGTCTTCATCGACGCCAAATATAGATTAGAGCAACAAAAAGTTCTCTCTATTTCATACTTACAAAGCATCTCAAAACACAGAGTGTGATCAAACTAAATATTCAAGAATCATAAGGACTAAGGAGTAATATAACAATTTTGAAACTATACCTACAGCAAAAGTACGACTAGGAAAAATTGGAGAAGAATTACGAATAAAAGGAGTCCGACAAGGAAACCTATTATCCCTCAAACTCTGCTCGGCTGTATTGGAGGAAATTTTTCGTCAATTACATTGATTGGAATTATTTGGAATAGCTATGAGCTTAACATAAATGGAAGTAAAATATCTCAACTGAGATTGGCTGATGACCTAGTTCCAGTTATTATGCAAACAACTAGCAAGAGAAGTGGAAAAGCGGGGCTTAAAAGAACCATGTGTGAAAACCAAAGCTATGACAAACAGACATAAACAAACCCTGAAAGTAAATTATCAAGAAATTGAATAGGTACTTTTATTTAGGTCAAACAATTGCTCCAAAACTTTAAATGGAGAAAGAAATACATAGAATAGTATGTATGTTCTCAGGTCTCTGAAAGAAGTATAAAAAAATCAAGACATCCCAATGCCGAGTAGTTGGAGACCGCTGCCAATGGTATTTGCTGAAGGAGGCCTATGTCCAAGGATAACCTGAACAAATATCTGATCTTGATTGATAATATTGGATAGAAGTGTTACAACATTAAATCAAACAAACCAATATTAGGCAAAAAGTTAAGAAAACATGTATAAATTCTTGTAAAATATCAACAAATAAAGTTTATTTTTATTTATTTCTTTATTTTTAATGAAAAGTTCACATTTTCAAAGAAATAGGGGATACCGGGGAGAGTTTAGGTAACATTTTAGGCTTAACAAAGGATTTTTCAGAGCCTTTGTGAAGACCTAGAATGTTTCACAAGCCGCAAAAACTTATGGTTTAATATATATTGCTATATTCTTCTTTAATAATATAATTGTATATAAGAATATGATTTTCCTTGACCATTACTAATAAAGTTACAACTTTTGGTATTTCAGGGACTGATGATGGTCTTTGTGGTTGTACAGAGTGACTTTTCACCTTGAGTTTTAGATTTAAAAGAATCCTTTTATACTGGTATATTATTATTTAAAAAAAAAAATCCTAGCCTTAGTAATAATAATACAATTTATACTCAGCCACATTAGATATTTACAATATTAGGTATTTTATTATATACACTATATTACCCATACATGCACACACATCCACACAAATATTCACTTAACGCTGTAATATATATGTATAATATTGTTAAGTAAAAACTACTTAGTACTATTATATAAATGGTATTATATAAAGTAGGGTATGTGTAGTATGTACTATTAGACCTATATTGTTTATACAAGCTCTTTTATTTATAGGAATTTTAATTCCCATGCAAGCACTATAAATAGTTAGCATAGTACCTAGAGTAACGTTTCATTATTTTATATGAATACTATTAGGGAATTACATGTATCTAATGTGGGCATTTGTAGATATACTTACCATAATGATAAGCTTATCATTTGTAGATATACTTACCATAATGGTAAGCATATTTACAAATCTTAATATTAAACACACTGGTATTCATAAAAAAAAACTTTTTGAGTCCTTGAAGAACACTTGTATATAGTAGGTGGTCTCTTTTTTTACCAAACAAAAATAAATAAGTATAAAAGAAACAAAACTTATTTTAACTAAAGTGTTCTTCAAGGACTTTATTAAATTTTTATCATTAAGACCGTTATTAATTAAAATTCATAATAAAAATTATTAATCTTCATTAATCTGACCCATTTAAATGATACAAGTATCAATAAGAAATGTTAATAATGAAACCAGCATTTCTTATTCAATACTCTATGTTTAAATTGGATAATATTCACAATAAAACATAAACAAATTAAAAGTAAATATTTATTTAATAATTTTGTTTGGCTTGGGCCACTCTAAAACTTTGAGCACCATAGTTTGTGACCTCTTTTGATGGGGAAGGGGGTAGCTGTCCTTGAAACTCTGCAAAGTATAAATACCTGAAATAAAAAAAATACAAAATTGTACTTAGTTTAATAAAAAAATAAAAAGACCAATTTTTTTTAAATAACAAAAATCACAATTGCAACATAACTGGGTTGGAGACAGGTTTTACTATCTGTGTCAGTTGACTCCACGCTTCTAAATATAGTAGGAGAGTGAATTTGAGACAATGTTCTTAGCAAACCATGGATTCACCGTGCGGGTGCCGGTTCCATCTCGTGGTTGAAAGGCAGGGGAATGAACTGCAGCATTCCCGGACTTGAGACCGTGAGGTAGGTTTAAAGGCCTTTTAAACTCTCACCTGCACTGTGTTCACTACCCTCTCTACTCAACCAAATACTATTAATTTAATTTTTAAAAAAGTAAGTGGACAATTTGTAATTTATTTTTCTTAACTCACCTATAGTGTAACATCATATTGGTTATTACGCTGCACAAGCCATTACAATTTGGGAAGACTCTTCAGATTCATCATCAGTGCAGAACTCTGTCTATTCCAAGGTATTTTAATGACCCCCTGAGATAACCATTTGCCTGCTTCACACTTATCCTGACTTGGCAGTGTATTGGTCCGCTGAGCTATTAATATATACGTACGGAATCCATGACAGGGGTAATCAATCATGGTTCCAAGGCATATCCGAAATCACCTGAAATAACATTTATTTGTATGAGAAACAAAGGTAAATAGATGGGTGTTGTAAACACAAAGGTACGTTTTGTTTCGCCTATTCGGCATACAAATGTTTTAACAACGTGTCTAATCAATTATTAAATATATAACCCTAGAAGCACTTATTTATTTTGATTCTTACCTATTCAAAAAGTAAGTTTCCAATCCGAGAACGATATAACTGCAATATTTCTTCCTTGATCAGAGAATTGTTAAAAATAAATTGGTCGTGGGCCGCCCCGGATGCCTCGAATTTATATTTAGAATTCTTCAGTTTATATTTACAACTTAAAAGTGCCATATTAATAATGCCGAAGAGTTTTTCTGCAATGTTTCTATTTTCTATTAGGTTTATAGGTTTGTTCGTAGAGAGTATTAAGTTCCTTGGTTTTGTTTGTAATCAAATGTAAAGAGCATTGGCATTGGCCCGTAAAATAAAACGAGATATCACATAGTTACACCAATAGGATTTATTTATTATTATCTCTCTCTCTTTATCACTAAAATAACGAATATCGTTCCGATTAGGCATGTAAGTTAATTATAACATTAATATACAAATCTGTAAAAACTGTACAATAATTTTTACACCATTAATATGATAAAAAAATTATATTGCTTTTAATTTATATTCTCAATTCATTCGTAATATAATTATTATGTGTTATAAAACATCATACTCCAAATTATTTGCGGGTTTTGAATATAATATCGGAACGTAAATAATCGAGCCGAGCGGTCGCCCTCCCTCGTTCGACAGAATGAAAGTTAACGTCAAAAATTGTTCATGGCTACCGATTTCTTTCGATCACTGTCCGTTCTGCGACGCTTGGGCGCAAAAAGCGCCGATGCTCTTGGCTAGGGGGGCTGATCCAAATCATAACTAGCGACCGTTCTCTATAATCAATCTATATTTTTTGACGGATAATAAACCATGGTAACTACTAAAGTCGGATAATTTATATGATATTTGTCTGTAAATGTAAATAATCATTTTTCATGTATTTATTGGTGAGACCACCTACTAAGTATGACAATACTTCTGTTAGACCGAAAGCTCGTATCCAATACAACTATAATAGTAACCAATATTTATTTTTTAAATAGGTCACAGCTGCTTTTATAAAATAATATTGCATTTTTACAATATTTAAATAAAAAACATTTTCCAACGCTGAAAAGATTTTATTATTTATTTTTACAATTTTATAACATATACCTACCAGCGGCCACATTCTGTTTCTTATAACGCGAACGTCAGATTGTCAAAATAACAAATTCCGCTATTAGCGCGTTCTCCTCCAATCAGAGTAGTTGTTAACCTTTTCTGATTGGAGGAGAGCGCGCTAATAACAGAAATCGTTATTTTGACAATCTAATGCTCACGTTATAAGAAACAGAATATGGCCGCTGGTAGGTAAGTAATTAAAGTTTATAAAATTTATTGATAAAAGTGAATGTGTATGGGTGTAATATGTGTAGTGCACGTCTGTGTGTGTTGTATGTATGGTGCGTGTGTTGTATGTATGGTGCGTGTGTGTAATGTATGAAGAGTATATTTTTGTAGTAGGCTATGGTGTAACAGTAAGGTGAATTTTATGATAATATATGATGTTATGTCAAAAAAACGATAGACTAATTATTGAGAATGGACATAGGTATAATATCTAGGTGATCAAAACCGGTAAACCGAAGATATTTTGTAAAATGAAAGAACGTGATACTTAATTTGCATAATTTAGTACGTGCAGATTTTAAATGTCATTTTTTGTTTCATATTTTCCCACGTTACTTTTTATATTTAAGCCTTATGAGTGTTAATTAGAGACAAGTTCAAAACAAACGGACAGATAATTGATATATATATAATGTAGAGATTATGATTGCTTTGTATACCCTGACTTAATGGGTAAATAGATTAAAGTGACGCAGACCCCAATCCTTAGTAATGTCAACTCATATGACAGCATTTTTTTAAATAAATACTTAGACTGCCTGAATTAGTCCAAAATAATAAAAAAGTTTTGTTTAATATAAATTCCTAGTTTATTACGGAGCGGAGTCTAGTAATAGTCACTCTTACCAATGCCTTATAATAAATTTAATCTGTTAAAATTAATATATATTAATAAAATGTACCGGTAACATCACATTTTGTATGCATGTCTGGAAATTATAGTTATACATCAATTTTATTGAAACGTTAAATCCTCGCATATAAAATTACATTTCTTGACTATTTCGACAATACATTACTTAAAATAAAATAGTAAGATTTCTAAAAGTAGATATCTAAAATAATAAACTGTCACACTCCATACAATGAAATTTCAACAGAGTGACTTTTGGGCTCAACTGTCCACAGTTAGAATAAATTGAAGAAATAATCTCAAACATTTTTGAGTGAAATCTGACAGAAGGTGATGACGTCACATATACGAATTCCCCCTTAAAGAGAAACCTCCAATAAAGGTTTTAAAACATAGAATTTAAAACCTCACGGTCCGAATGGCTATCCGCTGTATGCTCTGACGTTCATAATCACCGGTCCAATTCTAATAATAATGAACGGAGCGCGCTCACAAGAACATCACTTGTATTTCCCTCTATCTCGCAACTAAAACATATGCTCCTCTCAGTCTGTTTAATGTCAAATAAAACGCCATGGTATTTTATATATTTAGTTATAGATAAATGCCAAAATAAATGAAAACAAAACAATTTTAACTATAGATAGCGTGTCAAAATGACATTTATCTAGAAACATGTTTTTGAGGAAAGTAATAAAATTTCTAAAATAATTAATAAGTAGATAGTTAAAAGTGTTGTGTTCTCATTTAATTTGGTTTTTATGTAAATAAACAAATATACAAAATACATTAAAATTCATTAATTTGTTATGACGTTTTATTTGACATTAAAACAGAGTGAGAGATAAAAATGGGTGACATGTTTATTAATTCACTGTTGTATGCAGATGATGCTGTCCTTATTGCATCATCTGAGCAAGAGCTGCAATCACTTGTCACAGACATGAAAGATGGATGTATTGAAAGAGGTCTCCGAATAAATGCGGGAAAATCTAAGGTGTTAATATTTGAGAGAAATTATATAACGAATGCGACAATTATGATTGATAATGAGAAACTAGAACAAGTGTCTGAATTTATATATCTGGGTAGTGTTTTCACTAGGGATGGTAGATATGAAAAAGATATTGAAAGGAGAGTGAATGCAGGCAATAGTGTCAACGGAGCACTGCGTTCTATGATAGGTAGGTCAAATATTACTCAAAAAGCAAGACTTGCCATTCATAACGCAGTGCTTGTACCTACACATACATGTAGTGTATGGAAGTCAGACATGGGTATATCAGGATAAATAAGAAAGCAAAATAAATGCAGTAGAAATGCGCTCATTGCGACGAATGTGCGGTGTTAAAATAACAGACCGAATCCGCAATGACGTAATTCGAGAACGAGTGGGACTGAAAGAGAGTATAGGCATGAAAATGAGAAAAGGTATGCTCCGCTGGTTTGGGCATATAGAAAGAATGAGTGATGAAAGACTGACGAACCAGATATATAAAAGCAAGGTGAAGGGTAAACGTGGCCGAGGGAGACCAAGACATACGAGTACGTACCATGACCAAATTGAAAAGGTTTTAAAAGACGGTGCTATTAAGAGTCTCCGAAATCGGCGTGCATGTATGAGAAGAGTTATGACTGTGAAAGAGGCGAAAGGAGTATGTAGGGATAGGGACAAGTGGCGCTCGGTTGTCTCTGCCTACCCCGTAAGGGACCTGGTGTAAGTGAAGATAAAAAAAAAAAAAAAATTAAACCAAAAAATTAAATATGTATAAAAAGTGAGGTTAAAATAGGTGTACAGTAGGCTCCTGCCTTCAATAAAGTTATGGAGCTGTTATTTGACGTTTATCACTATTAGAGGTTTATTTTTCGTTTATGAATAACGTTTTGAGGTGTATTGCTATTGAGCTTTTATAAAGCATCAATAAAGGCTTCGTAAGTTTAATAAGACCGTTTTTATAAGCGACATTAACAGCTGGTGTAATAATACTGCATGACTTTTTTTTCAAAATCAACCGATTCGATTCCCGGCTAGAAGAATCAATTTTTCAATAATCTAATGATGCAGTGTGTGCGTAATTAGTGTTTTTCTTATCGCTCATTGGCGAAATGTATTGATGAATGCGTTGTACCCTCAGAGCTGTGGTTGTACTCCTCCCTCAAAAATTTACAGACATTTTTGTATTAGATACGCGCGCTATGGCGCCTCCCCCCGTGACCGCGTTGCTCTAAGGGTAAATACATACTATACAACTAGTTATGGGCATAAAAAGTTACCATTTATGTCATTTTTTATATTTAAATTTGCGTACGTTTTTCTCGGTCTTCATTGTATATGATAACCACACCTTGTAATACTGATAAGAAAAAATAATATTCATCATAGCTCAGCATCTAACTAGTGAATATGCAATTTGGATGATGGTCAAAACAAATGGTAAAAAAAAATGTTTTTATATGATGCCAATTTTCATTTTTATAACAGAATTGTCTCCAATATTTTTTTTTTAATCGGGTCGCGTCAATATGCTAAAGACGTTAAATTGCAGAATATATATATATACTTATATCTTCACGGGTGCCTTACGGCGCCCGAGACCGTCTAGACCTTGTTTATTTACATAAAAACCAAATTAAATGAGAACACAACACTTTTAACTATCTACTTAATAATTATTTTAGAAATTTTATTACTTTCCTCAAAAACATGTTTCTAGATAAATGTCATTTTGACACGCTATCTATAGTTAAAATTGTTCTCGTTTAATTTGGTTTTTATGTAAATAAACAAATATACAAAATACATATTCATTAATTTGTTATGACGTTTTATTTGACATTAAAACAGAGTGAGAGGCGAGATATTAGGAGATACAAGTGATGTTTTTGTGAGCGCGCTTAATCACTGGTCCGATTCATTATCACACTAATAGCACCATGAGTGGTCACGAAATCCAAGTCCATAAAAGTTTTTCACACCTCTAATGAAATAATTATAAGTAATAAGGTTGGGCACACACTCATGGAAAATTCAGTCACTCCAATATCCATTTATTTTGTTGGATTTTTTCATTTATATTATACTAGCTGTGCCCTGCGGTTTCAGCCCTAATTAAATTTAAAATAAATTGGATCGAAAATAGAATACAGCCTGAGTTACTCGCTGAAAATGTAGATTTCTAATGGTAGAACTTTAAAAATCGGTTCAGTGTTTTTTGTGTTTGTTTATCCGGAGCAAACAAATAATAAAATCTTTTCTATTTATAATATTAGTATAGATAAACGTGTTTTTTTATTTATTTCTGCAATTTAACGTCTTTAGCATATTGACGCGACCCGATAAAAAAAAAATTGGAGACAATTCTGTTATAAAAATGAAAATTGGCATCATATAAAAACATTTTTTTTTACCATTTGTTTTGACCATCTTCCAAATTGCATATTCACTAGTTAGATGCTGAGCTATGATGAATATTATTTTTTCTTATCAGTATTACAAGGTGTGGTTATCATATACAATGAAGACCGAGAAAAACGTACGCAAATTTAAATATAAAAAATGACATAAATGGTAACTTTTTATGCCCATAACTAGTTGCATAGTATGTATTTACCCTTAGAGCAACGCGGTCACGGGGGGAGACGCCATAGCGCGCGTATCTAATACAAAAAAGTCTGTAAATTTTTGAGGGAGGAGTACAACCACAGCTCTGAGGGTACAACGCATTCATCAATACATTTCGCCAATGAGCGATAAGAAAAACACTAATTACGCAGACACTGCATCATTAGATTATTGAAAAATTGATTCTTCTAGCCGGGAATCGAATCGGTTGATTTTGAAAAAAAAGTCATGCAGTATTATTACACCAGCTGTTAATGTCGCTTATAAAAACGGTCTTATTAAACTTACGAAGCCTTTATTGATGCTTTATAAAAGCTCAATAGCAATACACCTCAAAACGTTATTCATAAACGCAAAATAAACCTCTAATAGTGATAAACGTCAAATAAAAGCTCCATAACTTTATTGAAGGCAGGAGCCTACTGTAAACCTATTTTAACCTCACTTTTTATACATATTTAATTTTTTTGGTTAAATTTTTTTTTTTTTATCTTCACACCAGGTCCCTTACGGGGTAGGCAGAGACAACCGAGCGCCACTTGTCCCTATCCCTACATACTCCTTTCGCCTCTTTCACAGTCATAACTCTTCTTATACATGCACGCCGATTTCGGAGACTCTTAATAGCACCGTCTTTTAAAACCTTTTCAATTTGGTCATGGTACGTACTCGTATGTCTTGGTCTCCCTCGGCCACGTTTACCCTTCACCTTGCTTTTATATATCTGATTCGTCAGTCTTTCATCACTCATTCTTTCTATATGCCCAAACCAGCGGAGCATACCTTTTCTCATTTTCATGCCTATACTCTCTTTCAGTCCCACTCGTTCTCGAATTACGTCATTGCGGATTCGGTCTGTTATTTTAACACCGCACATTCGTCGCAATGAGCGCATTTCTACTGCATTTATTTTGCTTTCATATTTATCCTGATATACCCATGTCTGACTTCCATACACTACATGTATGTGTAGGTACAAGCACTGCGTTATGAATGGCAAGTCTTGCTTTTTGAGTAATATTTGACCTACCTATCATAGAAAGCAGTGCTCCGTTGACACTATTGCCTGCATTCACTCTCCTTTCAATATATTTTTCATATCTACCATCCCTAGTGAAAACACTACCCAGATATATAAATTCAGACACTTGTTCTAGTTTCTCATTATCAATCATAATTGTCGCATTCGTTATATCATTTCTCTCAAATATTAACACCTTAGATTTTCCCGCATTTATTCGGAGACCTCTTTCAATACATCCATCTTTCATGTCTGTGACAAGTGATTGCAGCTCTTGCTCAGATGATGCAATAAGGACAGCATCATCTGCATACAACAGTGAATTAATCAACATGTCACCCATTTTTATCCCACATCTGTTTTCTTTCAGTCTCTGCAGGCATTTGTGCATTCTGGTGGACATCACACATCCCTGTTTGACGCCAATGTTGACATTGAAACATGGAGATAATGTACCGTCCGCCCGTACGCTTGCTGTACAATTTCTATATAGTGATTGTATAGCCAGCTTAAGACTGCCATCAACACCATAATCAGGCAAAATGTCCCACAGTTCCTTTCTTACAACCCTGTCAAACGCCTTCTCCAAATCCATAAAAGCACAGAAAACCTTCTGGTTTAAGGCAAGGAACTTCTCTGTGATATTACGAAGGGAGAAGATCTGATCCGTGCATCCTCTATCAGATCTAAAGCCTCCTTAAGCCTCCCAAAGTATTCCTTCAGTCTTCATTTCCATTCTTCTCGTGAGAATCTTTCCATACACTTTGCTTCCCAAACTGATGGCTCTGTAGTTGACGCAGTCTAATCTGGAACCCTTTCCTTTATATAAGGGGACGATTACCGCGCCCCTCCAGTCCTCAGGAACTCTTCCCATATGCCAGCATAAGTTGCACAACAAATTTTATTAAATTACTTCTAATACATAAATTTATATAAAAAATAAAAATAATAATGCCCGGCTTTCGATCAACAAATTCTCAATAATTTACAACTCGAATGGACTTGAACCAAGTTAGGTTGGGAGCACACTGACAGAAATTTCTAACAAAAAAAAATACATTTAATCTTGTTTCACCGCGGTAAATTGTCCAAAAAGACAAAGTTGTGCTGCTTCAAACTATGAAAATTGAATGGCGGTGTTGCTACATCTCTTTTTTATTTATTTATTGGAGCACGGCATGTGATTTTGTATCTAACTGGTGGTAAGCACACCTACAAAGTCCATGAATGGATCAATAAATACATTGCCGTATAACTATATTGATCCCTCCTACTATGCCGGTTAAATGATGCGGTTACGAAATGTCAAAGAATCAAAAAGAAAGAAAAATAATCGAAGAAGTTTACATTACGAGTCTATTTTAATATCCTCGCTGCTTTATCGTAAATTCTGTCGCCCACTTCGTAAACGCACCATGAAAGGATACTACTACATCAACAATAAATCTATGCAGTAGCCCCAGTACCAACCAACCGGTTAACCCACAGACTAAAACCGAAAATGACTAGGTCACTTGACGGTTTTTGCTGTATGCGAAACAAGTATTGCGACTTGCCAGTTACATATTATCATAAAGAGATGCAATCATAAAAAATCACATAGGTACAGATATAGAGAGATGCAACATACGCGATAAACAAAGCTGTATTCTATTTTTGATACAAATTATTTTAATTTAAATGAAACCGCGGGGCACAGCTAGTGTGACTGAATTTTCTATCAGTGTGCGCCCAACCTTTCTGCGTTCCGAGAGCTAACGCGGGCAGTTTCTCGTGCTGACTTCAAAAACCAGCGCGACCGCCCGTTTCAACACAGCCATGTAATTTTTTTTAGCGATGCTAAAATGCTGCTCGGAAACGATCGGTGTTGATCTTTGATGCCATTTTTTGACAAGAAGCACTTTTTTGAATTAAATAATTGAAATTCAAAGTCAAAAATATTTATTTCATGTAAACCTTTACAGGCATTTATGAAAAGTCAAAAAAAAAAAAAAAAAAAAAGTATATATAAGGTCCTGTGTGTACTTGGCCAGGTCGCCATTCCTCCCACAGACAAATGTTGAGAATATAATACAATATAAACAAATCGTAAACTATTAAACTATTGTCCTTGCGGGAAGAAAAAAAAAAAAGAACAACCCAACCGAACACACACTACATAACCAACCAGTTTAAGACTAGGTGGTTAGCTGGTTCCATTGCCCTGTCAATCGTTGACTGCCCTGCAAAAGTGCCACCAAGGCGACCAACCCAACAGACCATAGCTACGCCCCAAATATACATACTTTAGTATAGGTAATCAAAATATACCTACAAGTAGATAGATGAAAGGTATCTTTTAGGGCGCAAACGCTGATCACAAGTCGATCGCCTCAGAGACACCCTGGAGAAAAAGGTACCAGCAAGTAAAAAACTCTGATGTTCCACATGTACCGTATCATCGGAGGAGCATGGTCCTGCATGGTTATTGACTTAAACCTATGCTTATAGCATGTGGTATATACTCTCATCCTACTGAAGAGCACGCGTAGAACACCCCAAGGCAGATATACTATCTTACAATATTGAAAGTACAGAATTACAGAACACAACATTTCTTTGATGCCAGCGCCGGCCTATCAGCAGAAGATTTTTCGGGATCTCCGCTTCTTATATGATAACAATCAAACGTGCGTGCCCAGCGGAGATCCAAGGCCCCCACAGCAGCACCCGATCACGGACGTAACGTATGTGTCAGCCATCCTTCTGCTCAACCAGGCCCTTAGGGTGCAGACCAGAACCCGGCACACGCGCCACCACTGCAATGACCTTCAAAGGAGAGGAAATCCGCTGGATACGTATACTACTACATTGCAGGGCCAAATACATAGCTGAATCCAAGGCCTGCGCAAACATCAACTAGTTAAAAAAAAAACATGGAAATGTATTCTATAACTCTGTTAACAAAATAACTTAAAATAAATAAGACAAATTAACATAAATGTTAAGTAATAACTAATTATTACCTTGTAGAAAATAGTAAATATTTAAAATTAAATTTAAAAATACCTATTGTAGTAAAATATATATATATATATATACACCTATAATAGTAAGTATTATGAATTATTACAATATGACAGTTACTATTAGTTTAGAGATTCCAGACGCAGAGAGGACTGATTCCAGACATCTCTGTCATTAATATAATCATTAACTTTGTAATACGCCTTGGCTATTAAAGTTTGCTTTATACAATTTTTAAATTTTATATCATTTAGTTCTATAATTGATTTTGGTAATTTATTAAATAGCCTAATACTGTTTATAAGAAAACATTTATTAGTTTTTTGTAATCTGAATCTTGGTATGTCAATTTTGTTTATATTTCTTAAGTTTCGGGTATGCCTATCTGCATTTTTATTAAACATATTATAATTTTTCTTAACATATAATAAGTTCTCAAATATGTATTGGGAGGGCAGGGTCATTATATCAATATCAGGAAATATTTCTCGAAGGGATTCCCGGGTCTTCATGCCGTAAATTGCTCTAATAGCTCTTTTCTGCAAGATAAATATGGTTTCTATGTCTGCCGCTGAGCCCCAGATAATAAGACCGTAAGTCATAATACTATGGAAATAGGCAAAGTACACTAACCTGGCTGTTGCCACATCAGTTAATAGTCTGATCTTTCTGACTGCATATGCTGCTGAGCTCAATCTATTAGATAACGCGTTTATATGAGCTATCCATTGCAGTTTGGAGTCGACTGTGATTCCCAAAAATACAGTGGAGTCAACAAATTCCAGTTCAGTATCGCCTAACTTCAGTGAACAGTTAATTACCCGAACGTTTGGCAAAGAAAATTTCAGGCACTTGGTCTTCTTAGTATTTAAAACCAAATTATTTGCTGTGAACCATTCAGAGACCATAGACAGAGTATTGTTTGCTGCTGACAATATGTTGTCTTTTCTATCAACTTTAAACAACAGGGACGTGTCATCAGCAAACAGCACTATCTGCGCTGTTTCTTGTACCATATGCGGAAGGTCATTGATATATACCAGAAACAGGAAAGGCCCTAAAATTGATCCCTGGGGGACTCCCATATTCACAAGAGATCCTTTAGATACACTACCATTAATGTTAACACATTGCGTTCTATTAGAGAGATAGGACTCCACAAGGTTTAACGCTACTCCGCGAACTCCATAGAATTCCAGCTTACCCAATAGAGTTTGATGATCTACACAATCAAATGCTTTAGACAGATCGCAAAAGACACCAATGAGATCCTGAGACTTTTCCCAAGAACTAAATATTTCCTCAATCAATCCAGTACCAGCATCTGTTGTATTTATACCTTTTGTAAACCCATATTGACGATCGTGTAATAATTTGTTGATATTAAAATATCTTAATAGCTGACTTAGCATTATTTTTTCAAATATTTTGCTAAGCGCGGGTAATACGGAAATGGGTCGATAGTTAGTACGGTCTGTTTTACATCCCGATTTGAATATAGGGGCTATTTTACTGTGCTTCATAAAGTCTGGGAAGACACCGTTATCCATACAACTATTATAAATGTCGGCTAAGATAGGCCCAATGGTGTAAATAATAGGTTCTATTGCTTTTACGGATAATCCCCATAAATCTTCCGTTTTCTTTTTATTTAACATTTTGAAGTGTTTTATAATATCCTCATTGAGACATGTATAAAATTAAATTCTGTAAAATTTGGTATTTTAACATAACGGTTTAATAGTTCCTTAGCCATACTAGATGACGACTTAATACTATTCGTGACTTTAAAAGGTATATCAGCAAAAAACTTTTCAAATAAGCTAGCAACTTTATTTTTCTCAGATATCAATACTCCATTTTGTCTGATGGAAATATCATTTTGCTTATGTATGTTTTTACCAGTTTCATTATTTATTATTGTCCATACACACTTAGATTTATTTTTAGACTGTTTTAGTTTGGAGCTAATAAAAATATTACTACCTTATCATTATATAATAAATCAATATTTTTTAATTATAATTTCAAACTATTATTTAAATACAATAATTTTATAATATCATAATATTAATTTAATTAACAACCTCAAACTAAACATACCAAACCTGAATTTAGTTACACGATATTTATTATTTAGGTTTAATCAAACTTTTAAAACTAAAACAGATATGAATATATAAAATAATTAATTAAATTCCAATTTGTAGATAGATATTCACATGTAAACAAACATCTGTCAAAAAGTAGCCGTGCTAACTTTTCGTGTTAAAATTTCTGGTTGCGGAACGATTGATGGTAACTTGAATTGCTAACATTTCCGCGCGGTGAAACGACCTTGGCTAAAAAACGCGGAGCTTTATTATAATTATTTCATTAGAGCCCCCCTAGCCAAGAGCATGAGCGCTAAAAGCGCGCACGAAAGTTTTGTATGAAGATGACATTTGGTGATGACGTCACGTTCGTTAAATGCGTTGACAGAACAAATTGCCAGCCAAGAACACGGACGGTGAGCGTTGGGCATTCGTTTTCGTTAAAACGCTCGCGAGAGGCCATTTTCCCCATACATTTTGACAGAAACCGCTACATACTCGGAGGGAATTGCCAGCCAAGAACACAGTTTTGTTCGTTTTTTGCGAATGCTAGACGCTAAATTCGACTGTATACGGGCGGGTGGTCGGGGTCTCCCTTTCGACCTATATTCTATCAAAACGACGCCATTGTTTTGATTTAAATTAACTTAAAGTATTGTTTTTTTTTTGTTTTAGAAGTTTTTTATTGCGTTGTGTAAATTAAAATGCATAAATAAAATTTATTAGTAAGTGCAAATAACAAGTGGCGTCTTCATTGACGCCAAATATAGATTAGAGCAACGAAAAGTTCCCTCTATTTCATACTTACAAAGCATCTCAAAACACAGAGTGTGATCAAACTAAATATTCAAGAATCATAAGGACTAAGGAGTAATATAAAATTTTTAAAACAATACCTACAGCAAAAGTACGACTAGAAAAAATTGGAGAAGAATTACGAATAAAAGGAGTCCGACAAGGAAACTTATTATCCCTCAAACTCTGCTCGGCTGTATTGGAGGAAATTTTTCGTCAATTACATTGATTGGAATTATTTGGAATAGCTATGAGCTTAACATAAATGGAAGTAAAATATTTCAACTGAGATTTGCTGATGACCTAGTTCCAGTTATTATGCAAACAACTAGCAAGAGAAGTGGAAAAGCAGGGCTTAAAAGAACCATGTGTGAAAACCAAAGCTATGACAAACAGACATAAACAAACCCTGAAAGTAAATTATCAAGAAATTGAATAGGTACTTTTATTTAGGTCAAATAATTGCTCCAAAACTTTAAATGGAGAAAGAAATACATAGAATAGTATGTATGTTCTCAGGTCTCTGAAAGAAGTATAAAAAAATCAAGACATCCCAATGCCAAGTAGTTGGAGAGCGCTGCCGATGGTATTTGCTGGAGGAGGCCTATGTCCGAGGACAACCTGAACTAATATCTGATCTTGATTGATAATATTGGATAGAAGTGTTACAACATTAAATCAAACAAACCAAATTAGGCAAAAAGTTAAGAAAACATGTATAAATTCTTGTAAAATATCAACAAATAAAGTTTATTTTTATTTATTTCTTTATTTTTAATGAAAAGTTCACATATTCAAAGAAATTGGGGATACCAGGGAGAATTTAGGTAACATTTTAGGCTTAACAAAGGATTTTTCAGAGCCTGTGTGAAGACCTAGAATGTTTCACAAGCCGCACAAACTTATGGTTTAATATATATTGCTATATTCTTCTTTAATCATATAATTGTATATAGTGCCCTAAAAGAATATGATTTTCCTTGACCATTACTAATAAAGTTACAACTTTTGGTATTTCAGGGACTGATGATGGTCTTTGTGGTTGTACAGAATGACTTTTCACCTCCTTGAGTTTCAAATTTAAAAGAATCCTTTTATACTGGTATATTATTATTAAAAAAAAATATTCCTAGCCTTAGTAATAATAATACAATTTATACTCAGCCACATTAGATATTTACAATATTAGGTATTTTATTATATACACTATATGACCCATACATGCACACACATCCACACAAATATTCACTTAACGCTGTAATATATATGTATAATATTGTTAAGTAAAAACTACTTAGTACTATTATATAAATGGTACTAAGTAGGGTATGTGTAGTATGTACTATTAGACCTATATTGTTTATACAAGCTCTTTTATTTATAGGAATTTTAATTCCCATGCAAGCACTATAAATAGTTAGGATGGTACCTAGAGTAACGTTTCATTATTTTATATGAATACTATTAGGGAATTGCATGTATCTAATGTGGGCATTTGTACATATACTTACCATAATGGTAAGCTTATTATTTGTAGATATACTTACCATAATGGTAAGCATATTTACAAATCTTAATATTAAACACACTGGTATTCATAAAAAAAAACTTTTTGAGTCCTTGAAGAACACTTGTATATAGTATGGTTATGTCTCTTTTTTTACCAAACTAAAATAAATAAGTAAAATAGAAACAAAACTTATTTTAACTAAAGTGTTCTTCAAGGACTTAATTAAATTTTTATCATTAAGACCGTTATTAATTAAAATTCATAATAAAAATTATTAATCTTCATTAATCTGACCCATTTAAATGATGCAAGTATCAATAAGAAATGTTAATAATGATACCAGCATTTCTTAATCAATACTCTATGTTTAAATGAGTCCGTCCGACAGACCTAGACACCTTTAAACTTATCCACCTATATGTCTCTTGATTCTGTTAATGTATATTTAATTAATAATTTCCCAGAATATTGATTTCTTAAAATTGGATAATATTCACAATAAAACATAAACAAATTAAAAGTAAATATTTATTTAATAATTTTGTTTGGTTCAGGCCACTCTAAAACTTTGAGACCTCTCTTGATGGGGAAGGGGGTAGCTGTCCTTGAAACTCTGCAAAGTATAAAATACAATACATGAAATAAAAAAAATACAAAATTGTACCTAGTTTAATAAAAAAATAAAAAGACCAATTTTTTTTAAATAACAAAAATCACAATTGCAACATAACTGGGTTGGAGTCAGGTTTTACTATCTGTGTCAGTTGACTCCGCGCTTCCAAATATAGTAGGAGAGTGAATAACTTTAATTTAAAAAAAGTAAACGGACAATTTGTAATTTATTTTCCTTAACTCACCTATAGTGCAACATTATATTGGCTATTATGCTGCACAAGCCATTACAATTTGGGAAGACCCTTCAGAATCATAGTGCAGAACTCTGTCTATTCCAAGGTATTTTAATGACCCTTGATATAACCATTAGCCTGCTTCACACATATCCTGACTTGGCAGTGTATTGGTCCGCTGAGGTATAAATTAGGTACGGCATCCATGACAGGGGTAAACAATCATGGTTCCAAGGCATATCCGAAATCACCTGAAATAACATTTATTTGTGTGAGAAACAAAGGTAAATAGATGGGTGTTGTAAACACAAAGGTCCGTTTTGTTTCGCCTATTCGGCATACAAATGTTTTAACAACGTGTCTAATCAATTATTAAATATACAACCTTAGAAGCACTTATTTATTTTGATTCTTACCTATTCAAAAAGTAATTTCCAATCCGAGAATGATATAACTGCAAGATTTCTTCCTTGATCACAGAGTTTAAAAAAATAAATTGGTCGTGGGCCGCCCCGGATGCCTCGAATTTATATTTAGTATTCTTCAGATTATATTTACAACTTAAAAGTGCCATTTAACAATGCCAAAGAGTTTGCCTGCAATGTTTCTATTAGGTTTGTTTGTAATCAAATGTAAAGGTTTGTTTGTAATCATTGGCCCGTAAAATAAAACGAGATATCACATAGTTACACCAATAGGATTTATTTTTTATTATCTCTCTCTCTTTAACACTAAAATAACGAAAATCGTTCCGATTAGGCATGTAAGTTAAAATAAGCATTAATATACCAAGGTGTAAAAACTGTACAATAAATTTTACACCATTAATATGATAAAAAATGTATATTGCTTTTAATTTATATTCTCAATTCATTCGTAATATAATTATTATGTGGTATAAAACATCATATTCAAAATTACTCGCGGGTTTTGAATATAATATCGGAACGTCAATAATCGGGCCGAGCGGTCGCCCTCCCGCGTTCAACAGAATGAAAGTTAACGTCAAAAATTGTTCATGGCTACCGATTTCTGTCGATCACTGTCCGTTCTGCGACGCTTGGGCGCAAAAAGCGCCGATGCTCTTGGCTAGGGGGGGAGGTGTCAAAAACGTTTTTTTTTTTACTTTTATGGTCTTGGTTTTCCGCGATTCTGCCAACTTTCTTGACAATCAATTATTTTTTTCTATCAACACATCACTAATTCAGCTAATAAACTTCAAATAGTTATAGGAGCTTTATTGGAGGTTTATGAATAACAAAAAAGTTATCGAGCCAATAGCGTTATTGAACGTTTTAACTATTGAGCTCTTAAAGAGTGTTTTAAGGTTTTTTTATGAATAAGACCGTTAGTATATAAACAGTTCAATAAAAAAGTGAATAAACAAATTATTAATAAGGAAACAACAAAATATAAAAAATAAAATAAAAAACTGATATATGTTTACATACCATAATAACAATATTATTAATTAGGTATATAAAATAAAAAATAAAATAATCTAAGACAAGAACAATTACAACTTTTAAACTAATCATTAATCATGGTTACTGCCGGTGATGGAAGTTAGGTGAATATATGTAGATAACTCTTATTATATTGTGTCATATGCTAGAATTTATGTGTCTTACGAGTATATGAATATATACTCGTGGTATTTGGTTTGCATACTGTTTATTAGTCTACGTGTAAAGTATGTGTTGTGTAGTTATTTAAATGTAAGTATGCAAGTGTGGTTACGCGCGCCTGGAAATATTAGAAATTAAAAACAAAATATAAAACATGTGTACCAACGTAACAAACATTTGTATATCCTTCCTTCTTCTCCCTCTAACTCATCATCCTTCCATACCTACGTCCTACTCACTATGGACGACCGGAAGGTAGTTGCAAAAAAGATGACTGCGCATTAACTCGCACCGCACCGCCGCTCTTGTAAATAAATTAATTTAAAAGGATTTACGAACAATCAAACTATTTAAAGTGTATTTTCTGTGTTTTTGTGAAGTTCTGTGTGTCATAAATAATTGTTTACCCCTTGGAAGGGGCTGGACATAGCCCTATTGGACTGCCCTTGCGCACCTCGTGCGAGGGCCCTAAAATTACCATCTCTGGAAGTTGCCACAGCAGTGAGTACCTTTCCCTAATTTTCCTTCTCTCAATTTCATTCTATTCCACCTAGCCTGCAAATTGTTTGTTACCTACGGTACACATTTACGTCACCGTTCTGGACAGCCAGCATCACCCTATACAGTCCACTAAACGCGCCACCATAAGTTTTTGGCCACTTCGGCCGGATAGGTAATTTAAATCACTAATAAAAACATTCTGTTTAAAAATATGTATTTTTTTGTGTCATATAGGTATTAATTTATCAATAGGTGTATTATATACAGATTTAAATGATTGCATATTAAAATATACCTATAGTTATTCGCTAAAATAACATCTTATTATTAAATATTTCATACCTGTAGGCAAATTAAAGTTAATTTTTCGTAATACCTACGTATAACTTTAATTTTTATTTTTTATTAAATAGTACCTACATATTTTAAAATGTCTAAGGAAGGTGATAAACCCCGCGAGTATCGTGTCGTAGGTAGGCTTCAGGCTAAATTGTCTTCATATTTTCAGCGCTTACAAACCATTCATGATAATATTATTAATATTAAAGAAGACAATGCAATGGAATTTATTTCTAGTGTAGCTACTATAGATTCATTAAGAAGCGAGTTTATTAGTATTTTAGATGAAAAGGTTGATCTAGAAGTCTCTTTATATCCTGAAAAGGAACCTAATTATCAATTATTAAATTCATTCGAAGATCTTTTCTCTAATATTAAGTTCAAAGAAAAACAAATTTTGAATAAAATGTCCAACGTTAATAAAAATAATAATTCTGGGCAAATAATAAAATTACCCCAACTTGAGTTGCCAAGCTTTAACGGCGACATTGATAATTGGCCGATTTTCTACGAAACTTTCAAATCCGTCATACACAATAATAATAAATTAAATAACGTAGAAAAAGTACAGTATTTGGTAGGGAGATTGACAGGCAAGGCGCAGGCCCTATGCAAGGGGTTAATACCTACAGGTGATAACTATATCACTCTGTGGAACACTCTGTGTGACAAATATAACGACAACCGCGCGCTCGCCGTATCATACGTTGAGCAATTATTAAAATTACCTACTGTTCAATCTCCTACCTCCGCCGCGCTGGAGGGCTTCGTAGATAAGTACGCCACTGTTATTTCTGCACTCAAACAAATAAACATACCAGATTTGCTGGAGTTCATGTTCGTACACATCGGGCTACGTAATCTGGACGTGGACACCGTAAGGGCCTTCGAAATGTACATCCGCGATAATAAAACTGAATATCCTTCTAGTACTCAACTAATTCATTTCATTCACGACCAATACCGCTTAGTAAACAGAACAAACTCGTTTCAAATAAAATCTAATATTAAAACCGCCGCTCCTCGTAATAATAATAATAGACCACAGAACCAAAACACAGTTCGTACGTTCTTAAATGTACAATCTAATAATAATAATAATTGTTGTTGTTGCAAGACTTCTCAACATCACTTATATCAATGTGACACTTCAATTCTATGTCGCCGCTCGAACGTTACGAGTTCGTAAAATCTAATAAATTATGCACTAATTGCTTAAGTAGTAAACATATTATATACCATTGTAAATCATTACATAGATGTAAACAATGCCGCAAAAGTCATCACTCATTACTTCACTTCAATAATAATAACCCCGCGCCGCGTATGACTTCCCCCGCTCAGCCTAACTACCCCGCTCCCCTCACCCAGCTTTGTACTAATGCTGGCCCCGCACGGCCACCGCCTCCGCCGCAGTCTGGTACCTCTTCCGTAGAGCCCGGACAAGCTGTGTCCCTATATGTGACGAGTCCTGACACCGCATCCGCAGTCCTAGATCAACATACCTCCCGCTCCGTCGTACTTCTTAGCACCGCCGTGTGTCATGTGCGCTGCAATAACGGTCAAACGTCATCTGTACGCGTATTGATAGATAGTGGTTCTCAGAGGGATATTATTACGCGACAATGTTGTTCTAGGCTTAATTTACCTTTCTATTCTACTAATCAAAATATTTATGTCAGTGGACTCGGCGACGTTACTAGCAATATACAAGGCACTACTAAATTACAATTATATTCCCGCGTTAATAAAAATATTTCATTTAAACTAAATCCCTACATTGTTGATTATATTACAAACGACTTGCCATCCGTCCAGATAGACACAGCGTCACTTACCTACTTGCATAATATACCTCTCGCGGACGAGTCGTATTGCTCGCCCGGCGCAGTGGATATGATCTTAGGTTGTGATATTTTCGCGCGCATTCTTTTACCTAATACAATCAGCCGCTCGGTCGATGAACCGATCGCTGTCAATACTTTGTTAGGCTACCTAATAATGGGCTCTGCGCCTACCCTTATTAACAATAATAATAATAATACCGTGTCCGCTATACGTACCTATTTATGTAACTTTGACAATACTACTGATAATTTCTGCTTATCGCGTTTCTTTGAGTTAGAAGACGTACCTAATGTTAAAATCCTTACTGCCGAGGAAAGTGAGTGTGAAAACATTTACACTCAAACTACACGCCGTGATAGTACGGGCCGCTATATTGTAAACCTTCCTCTGTGTCAAGATACAACCTTACTCGGAGAATCGCGCGCTCTCGCTCAACGAAGATTTATTTCTCTCGAACGGCGATTATATTTAAATCCGTCGATTAAAATAGAATATGATCAGATAATCACTGATTATATTAATCAAGGATATATTTCCTTAGTAACTAATGATGATCTTCCGCATTACATAATCCCGCATCATGCCGTATTTCGCGCCGATAAAGTGACTACCAAAACCTTTTAGAGTTTTTAGACGCTAGTATGAAAACCGACTCCGGTTTATCGTTAAACGATATTTTACATACGGGACCTAATCTGCAATCAGATTTATTTCGTATTATTTTAAATTTTAGATTATTTTCCGTCGCGATGAGCGCAGACATCAGACAGATGTATCTGAGGGTCATCGTAGATGATCATCATCGCCGCTTTCAACGCTTTATTTATCGCTTTAATAAACATGACCCGTTTCAAATATTTGAATTTAATCGTGTGACTTTCGGCATGAGATGCAGTCCTTATCTCGCAATGAGAACTATCAAACAATTATCTTTCGACGAGAAAGATCGCTTCCCGCTCGCGTCATCCGTTCTGGAGAAAGACTCTCTGTACATGGATGACTTGGCTTTTAGCTGTCCATCAGCTGATGAAGCCGTAATGTTATCGAAACAATTAATACAGTTATTTGCTTCTGGAGGTTTTCAACTTGTGAAATTTTCCAGCAATGCACTTCAACTTATGCAAGAAATACCTACAGAGAATCGTATCAGTGAACGCGTAGAATTTAGTTCTGACGACCACCTAAAAGTATTAGGTTTATACTGGATGCCTGCATCGGATTGCTTTACTTTTACTGTTACGCCTGAGAACCGAAAATGTACAAAACGCAATATTCTATCTTCTATAGCCCAACTCTGGGACTTGATGGGATTTGCCGCCCCAGTTATACTACTCGCTAAACTTATAATTAAATCATTATGGGAACATAATATAGACTGGGATGACGAACCCCCTAATAACATCGTTTACCTTATGGCAACAGTTTGAAAGTGAGCTGCCATTGTTACAAACAATATCTATCCCGCGTTATCTTGGCGTCACTTCAGACTGCATTGTCACATTGGTAGGCTTCTCGGACGCTAGCGAGCGAGCATACGGTGGAGTCACGTATTTACATGTTCAAAATAAAATAACTAATGGAATAACTATAAATATTTTATGTGGAAAATCCAAAGTATCTCCTGTGAAGACCATAAGTCTAGCACGGCTAGAACTTTGTGGTGCTTTAATATTATCTAGACTAATGAATACAATTATAGATACCTACTCGAGTCGATGTAAAATTAATAATATTTTCGCCTTTTGTGACAGTACAGTCGCCTTGTCGTGGATTCATTCTTCGCCATCCAGGTGGCAGACGTTCGTCGCCAACCGCGTCGCCAAGATTCATTCTAATCTTGATCCTAATATTTTTTATTTTATAAAAGGCACGAACAACCCAGCTGACTGTTGGTCACGTGGCCTTACTCCCGCGCAGTTAATTAATCATAATCTTTGGTTCAGCGGTCCATCATTCCTTCGATCGCCTGTGAACGAGTGGCCGATTAATACATTCGATCCTAAAACGGTCGCCACACCGCCTGAACTAAAGGCTAAAGTTTTAATTTCTTTAGATAATAATAAACAAGAAGACTTCCCATTTTTATATAATTTAGCTCGCCGCGTGTCCTCTTGGCCTAAACTAATTAAGATAATTATATACATTTTTAAATTTATAAAAAAAATCCCGCGTAAATTTGATGTATCGCATATTGAAATCGCTGAACATGCTATACTTCGTGTTTTACAACAAGTACACTTCGCGAATGAATTAAAACTAATAAAATTAAATAAAACTTTATCACCGATTTTTATAAAATTGCAACCCTTTATCGAGGACGGCCTCATAAGGGTCGGCGGTAGGTTATTCAACGCTAACGTAGATTATGACGCTAAGCACCCTATTTTATTGCCCGCTAATGACCACTTAGTAAATTTACTGGTCGATTATTATCATCGACGCAACCTGCACACGGGGCCGAGTTTGCTGATGTCATTGCTGCGGCAGAAATATTGGATTGTCTCCGCGCGCAATCTTATCAGAAAGCGAGTGCATCTATGCAACGTGTGTTTTAAATCCAAACCTAAACTTGAATTTCCGATCATGGGTAACCTACCTGCCTGTCGTGTCCGCGAAGCTAAGCCATTCCTGCACACTGGAGTGGACTTCGCCGGACCTCTGTCAGTTTTGCTGCAAAGACGTCGCGGGGCGCGCCCTCAGAAGGCCTACATCTGCCTTTTTGTTTGCCTCGTGACTCGTGCAGTGCACATCGAGCTGGCCTCCGACCTGTCCACCGATGTATTTTTAAACGCTTTCAAACGTTTTCTTGCGCGCCGCGGCCCAGTCAGCATAATGTATTCTGACTGCGGCACTAACTTCATAGGATGCCGATCCTATTTAAAATCGCTCTATGAATTAATTAATTCTAATAAATATAAAGATGCGTTTGCTAAATCACTCTATGATAACCGCATAGAGTGGAAGTTAAACCCCCCGTACGCGCCCCACCACGGTTCGATGTGGGAAAGTAACATTAAGTGTGTTAAGTCACACTTAAATAAAATAGTAGGTATTCAACTTCTTACAATGGAGGAGATGAGTACTGTGCTCTCGCAAATCGAAGCTTTACTTAATTCGCGCCCGATGTCCGTTCTCAGCTCCGATCCCGCTGATCCGCAGCCGCTGACGCCAGCCCACTTCCTAACCTTAACACCATTACACCACTTGCCTGCCCCAGACTTGTCTGATGACCGAGTCACTCTGCTTGGCAGAAAACACCTCGTCGACCAACTTGTTCAGAGCTTCTGGAACAGGTGGCGGTTAGAGTATCTACATACATTACAGATGAGGCAAAAATGGAATAAATTAACGCAACCAATTGCACTCGGAACAGTTGTCCTTATTAAGAGTGACAACGCTCCTCCACTTCGCTGGCCTATTGGCATAATAATTAAAACGTTTCCTGGAGCTGACGGCATCATACGAGTGGCAGATGTAAAGACTAGCTCTGGCATCTATCGAAGAGCTTTAGTAAAGCTCTGCCCGCTGCCCACTCAATAACCTTATCAACTACTGTACTTTAAGCTACTAGTTTTAATTTTATAACTTACTCTTTAGTTTAAGTTTCGCTTACTTTAATTACTACAAATATTTTTGTATCGCTGTTTTAATATTTTTCCCGCGTTAATATTAGATTATAAATACTTATTAAACCCGCTTTCATATACGAATATTTTCGAACCGCTACTCTATTACGAGTATTTTACCCGCGTCGCTTTTTAAGTTATACCGCACTACATTACTATTATTTAATACTTATACAAATGTACTCGTACGAATAATCTTATACCGCTTTAGAATGTTTTCTATTAGGATTACATTTTATTGAATATTTTAAATGCTTTCGCCCGCTTTTTAATTGATCTTCAATTGGCTTTATCTATTTGGAAGTGGATTATTTCATCCCCTTCCAGGAGGGGGAGATATGGTTACGCGCGCCTGGAAATATTAGAAATTAAAAACAAAATATAAAACATGTGTACCAACGTAACAAACATTTGTATATCCTTCCTTCTTCTCCCTCTAACTCATCATCCTTCCATACCTACGTCCTACTCACTATGGACGACCGGAAGGTAGTTGCAAAAAAGATGACTGCGCATTAACTCGCACCGCACCGCCGCTCTTGTAAATAAATTAATTTAAAAGGATTTACGAACAATCAAACTATTTAAAGTGTATTTTCTGTGTTTTTGTGAAGTTCTGTGTGTCATAAATAATTGTTTACCCCTTGGAAGGGGCTGGACATAGCCCTATTGGACTGCCCTTGCGCACCTCGTGCGAGGGCCCTAAAATTACCATCTCTGGAAGTTGCCACAGCAGTGAGTACCTTTCCCTAATTTTCCTTCTCTCAATTTCATTCTATTCCACCTAGCCTGCAAATTGTTTGTTACCTACGGTACACATTTACGTCACCGTTCTGGACAGCCAGCATCACCCTATACAGTCCACTAAACGCGCCACCAAAGTGTGTTTGAGTAGATGATGTGTATGTGTGCATGCTAGTTTGTTATATGTGTGTTGTGTGCGTGCATGAAGGTAAAAACCGTGCCCGTCCGCACGCCGCTACTGCAGTAAGCATCATTCAATTTGCAGGATGCCGCGCGAGTGTCAAATTTGTCACTTACACACACTTTCACATTTTTTACATCCTCAGTCTGATTTGTGCGTTCGGTGGAGAAGGTGGAAAAGAGCTCCGCTTTTATTGTCGGAAAAATGGTTAATTGTGCATTAAAGCTGTGTAGAAACTACTCTTAAAAAAGTACCTAGTGTCACGTTTTTCAAGTATGTATTTAACATGTTTTACTTATATTAAACCTTAATAAAAGATAATAAGAAAACCCATAATTAAAATATCAAAATCTGACGGTAACTGTCAAACTATGTGGATCAGTTAGAAGTTGAAGAACTAGTGATGTGTTTTTATTTTTAATGAGAATTTCGATACTTTAAAAAAATTTATAATCATTTTAATTTAATCAAAAGGTATGGCGACAACAGAACCGTCCAACGAGGTTTGTCAGTTACAATTTAGTGATGTGATTTTACAGTTGATAAACTCGATTTTTGTAAATACTTTCATGGTTCATAACCATATACAATTATTGTTTTTTTTTTATATAATACTAATTATATTTTCTATACATACAGTTTCCCAAAAGATCCGGCATTAAAACGTAAATGGGTAGAGGCAATTAAAAGAGAAGAAAATTGGTTACCAACAAGCATACCCGTGTATGTTCAGTACATTTTGAGGAATCAAGCTACGATTTAATTGTTTTTCGCCTTTTGTATTTTGCATCGACTTTTATAACTACCTCTTGGAGGTCGGTCAAAAATGTTGAGATTGCGTTTAGTAGGTAACATGTAGTTAGTTGTGCATGTGTTTTAATTTAATAAATAATTCAATACTTGAGCCTTGTGGCTTAAGTCGAGACGATGGCAAGCGGCCTGACGGTATGTTTATAGTTCCTTGGAGATTGGGACGATCTTTAGTGTGGGACGCAACATGCGTTGACACTTTAGCATCGTCTCACCTACAGGGAACATCCGTAAGGGCTGGAGCTGCGGCGGAATCAGCGCAACTGCACAAATGCCGAAAATACAGTAACATCAAAAACGATAACAGTTATGTATTTTTGGCATTTGCTGTAGAGACGATGGGTCCATGGGGGGCGGATGCCTTAGAGTTCTATAAAGAACTTGCTCCAAAGTTGGTTGACGTTTTAGGCAACCCGAGGGCTGGCAGCTTTTTCTTGCAAAGAATCAGCCTTGCTATTCAGCGAGGAAATGCTGCCAGCATCTTAGGCACCATGCCCATGGACAGCGATTTGGAGGAAATTTATAATTTATAGGTTTTATTTTGTAGTTAGATTTTATTTTTAATTTAGTTTTTATAAGTATTATGTTTTTTTTTAATTTAATTGTATCTAATAAATAAATTTGTTTTGTATTATGTATAAATAATTTAATTTAATAAAGTAGGTATTTTAATTTATTGTTATATATACCTACATATTTTAAATCCACTAGTATTATAAATGCGAAAGTGTCTATCAGGGTGAATTTGAAAGGTGTACTTTGGGCTAATATGAGGTTCTGCTGATAAAATCTAACAACTTTTTCTATGGAGCCATATGTCGCAAATGAAAAAAAAATTGACTTCCCCAGACAAATTGGTCATTTTAAGGTTACTAGTTTGTATGGAGAAGGCCATTTTTTTTCTTTTGCGATACATGGTTCCATAAGAAAATTGTTTGATTTGATCATATTAGCTCAAAGTATATCCTTTCAAAGTTATTGAGTCTATCCAAAACATCGCGACGAGCTAGCCACTTGTTCGGTGTAGACTCATACCATCGGCTACGACGAGGTGTGTATTACAATTGTATATCGATAAATAATTATTAATCTTTGATGATCTCTATAAATCCCAAAATATTTGGTTTATATCGATAAGTTATAATATTTGTTGTCGGTGGCAACACTATCGAAACTATTAAGTATGCAATTCAATATATAGCTTTTTATAATAAAAAACAATACTTCATAGACACGCACACATTCATGTTTGACAATAGCTAACTTGTATCTCTTTTTTTCTCAAGCAGTTTTTTAAGTGTCAGACGCGTTGAGCTGCCATTTGAAGCAACACCTTTTTCCCCGTTCTTCATTTGTTCGCCTCAGAAATTGGCGACACCGGTATCGTACTATTATGAAACAATTTATGTATCATGCTTACTCCATTGGCGCGGGGCGCGTTTTTAGCTTGATGTGTGCGTGCTTGTGGTGTCCGTCTGTGTGATGTGTGTGTGTGTGTGTGTTGGTGTTTGGTAAGTTTTAACCAATTGACTAACTTATTATATTTAGAAATGATTCTGTATTCTCATAATTGAAGTTTTTGAACCAATTTCGCATTAATCTTTTCGCAACTCGTTTTGTTTTGTTTTTAATATTTAGAATAGAATTTACTTTTGTGTACAGATAGGGTCCGAGAAATTGAAATGCTTTTTGACCAAATTTAGTTCGACATCTTCGTGGCTTCCAGATGTTTCGTCTTTTTGTGTCTTGATCAAGCGTCGAAATTTTATGATTACACTTAGAACCTTAGATTCCTCATACAACAATTCTGTTGGATAGCGGTATGGTTTACGGTATGCAACTTTAAGTACAGCTCTTTGTGCTCGCTCCAAGATAATAAATTTAGATTTACTGGCAGCTCCCCAAGTTATATTACAGTAGGTCAGGATGGACTCACACAAGGCTAAATACACCATCCTGGTGGTTTCTTTATCAGCAACTTGGCCAAGCCTTTTAAAGATGAACATTATTTTTCTGGTTCGAGCGCGTAAGGCAGAAAGCTGATTTTCCCATGTAAGGCGGCTATCTAAAGGCACCCCCAAGTACTTGACAACATTTACTTGTTCCAAAGTCGGACATTTACAACCATACTGCATCTCACAATTATGTATTTTTACATAGAGTTGTTTGTTGGGAGCTGAACGAGCAGATATCGCAAAGGCCATATACTTGGTTTTATTTGTATTAAGAGTGAGGAGATTGCTTTTTAACCAGTGAGAGACTTCACGTAGCCCATTTTCTGCATTGGACACTACTGTATTTTTTCCCATGAAAAATAATGGCAGTATCGTCAGCGTAAGCGAAGGTTGCAGCTTGTGATAGTTTGAGATGAAATAATTATAATAAGCCCAACCTTATTATAATTAATAATCACTTGACCTGCGTTTCGAGAGCTAACGCGGGCAGTTTCTCGTGCTGACTTCAAAAACCAGCGCGACCGCCCGTTTCAACACATGTCATTTTTTTTAGCGATGCTAAAATGCAGCTCGGAAACGATCGGTGTTGATTTTTGATGCCACTTATTGACAAGAAGCACTATTTTGAATTAAATAATTGAAATTAAAAATATTACTACCTTATCATTATATAATAAATCAATATTATTTAATTAACTATTATTTAAATACAATAATTTTATAATATCACAATATTAATTTCACTCGTGCACCGGTGTTCATCGTAACCGCACGACTCTTGAGTGTATTGTGTGTTCTATCTCTCCTAAGTAGTGATGGGTAAAGAGTTTTTCAAGGATGTGTTATCGATAATTATAATAAATTATTTGTAACACATTATGGACAACTTTGTAAAAAGATCGTCCTCAATTCCCAACTTGAGTACAAAAAAACCACACGATGGTGAATCTACGAGCATCAAGGAATGGAATATTCCCAAGCGGTTCGCTTATCAAAGTGTCAAGACACAAAGTTTAACAAGTGTTTCAAACAGGTTTGCTCGCCTACCCCAGGATGCAGATGGAAGTGAACCGTTCTCCAATAGACTACGGGAAGCCTCGACCCTGAAAAGAAGTAAGGATCGTATCCCGCCTATTCTTATTGATATTGTAGGATGGACACACGACCAAGTAAAAACAGCTGTATCACGCCATATCAAAGGCTTTTACCTACAATATAAAGGTAATAATAAAATTTCAATTCATTGCTACACTACCGAAGCTCATCAAAAACTTAAAGATGGCCTTCGGCTAGAAAATGTTCAATTTATAACTTACACCAGAAAAGATGAAAGAAAGGCTAAAGCAGTGATTTTCGGCCTCCCCGCTTTTGTTGAGGATAACCTTGATGAGGAGTTGTCTCTCCTTGGGTTCTCAGGAGTAAAAATCACTAGGATGAAGCAAAGTGGTGGCAAAAACTTATCATGCCCACCATTTCTTATACAACTACCTTCTGGAGCAAATATAGTCAAATTTCGACAAATTAAATACTTGTGTAACTGTGCGGTACAGATTCGCAAATATAAATCCATGAACACGTTTGGAACTCAATGTTATAGGTGCCAAGGTTTTGGTCACTCGTCCAAAAATTGTAACATGAATGCAAGGTGTGTAAAGTGCAACAACTTACATGCTACTCACGAATGTCCTAAGACAGATCGAACCGAACCAGCAATATGCTGCAATTGCGGTGAAAATCAGCCAGCTAACTACAAATTATGTGTAGTTCGACAGAAATACATGGGCACTGGTCAAGGGGTAGCCATACTTATAAAAAATGATGTACCTCACTGTCGCCTTAATATTTCACCTACGTCGAATATCGAGTGCATCGGTATACGTTTACAATTGTCGGGTAAAAATGTAGACTTGGTATCTATTTACCAATCTTCAAATAAACCTTTACTTCCTGCTGACCTAAATATTATTACTAACATTAGCTCCTCATTCCTTGTCATGGGAGATTTTAACGCAAAACACAAACACTGGAATTGTATGCAAACAAACCAGCATGGTAATATTCTATTTACCCACATGGTCAATAATGACTATCAAATTCTATATCCCTTATCTCCTACCTTGGTTCACTACAATAGTTCTAATAAACCGTCAACCCCTGATATTGTCTTATCTAGCAATATACATAACGTTTCTCAACTCAAAACATTAGACTGCTTACTCTCTAATCACTTACCTGTGCTGCTTAGTATTTCCTGCTTAATAAATCGCAAAGTTTTCTCTCAGTACAACTATAATCAAGGCGATTGGATAAAATTTAAACAATATATTAATTGCAATACAAATCTATCTTCTGAAACATTTCACGATGTCGATAAAATTGATTCAGCCATAAACCACTTAACAGAACAACTTATACTTGCTCGTAATAAATTTATCCCTCTTTGTACTAACACCTCTAAATCAAAACCTCTACCCAGAAGAATTAAAAATTATATTAAACTTAAAAACAAATTATGTAGATTGGCTCATAAACAAACAGATTCTAACATTAGAAAAGGAATTAAATCTAATATTAATACATTACAAAATAAAATAGAAACTGAATTAACTAAACACAATGATATAATTTGGAACAATAAACTAAAAAATATAGACAACTCTAACGCTGATCTATGGAAAATTGTAAAAAGTATTAATAATAAAACATGCATAATACCGACCCTTAAAGATAAAAATAACTTACTAACGAGTAGTGTTCAAGATCAATGTAATGTTTTAGCTGATACTTTCTTAACAAACATGAATCTAACGTATGAGTGGAATAGCACAATTGCTATTAACGACGATGTACAGCAGTCTTTAGCTAGGCTAAGTGAATACAACATCAATAATTTGCTCTATCCTGTATTTCCCAACGAAATTATCAAGTTTATTAAAAAGACTAAAACTCGTAAATCACTAGGTAATGATGAAATTCATAATAAACTATTAAAACATTTACCTCAAAAGGGTATCGTTCAACTTACAAAGATTTTTAATGGTTGCCTCAGAATTGGCTATTTTCCATCCATCTGGAAATCTGCTAAAGTTATTGCCATAAAAAAACCGGGTAAAGATGACTCTGTTCCCAGCAGTTACAGACCAATTAGTTTGCTACCTTCACTAGGGAAACTGTTTGAATCCGTTATTGCTAAACGACTAAAC
Organism: Monopis laevigella; assembly: GCA_947458855.1. Classification (NCBI taxonomy): domain Eukaryota; kingdom Metazoa; phylum Arthropoda; class Insecta; order Lepidoptera; family Tineidae; genus Monopis; species Monopis laevigella. The sequence goes on along the minus strand of OX381580.1, from coordinate 20,358,381 downwards.
AGAGTTACTGAGCATATTTTACAACCTGAACAGTTTGGCTTTCGTAGATCGCACTCAACAGCACAGCAATTGGCTAGAGTATCTGAACATGTTTCACATAATTTAAATTTAGGCAATTCTACGGGAATGATACTGTTAGATCTTGAAAAGGCTTTTGATACTGTGTGGCATGATGGATTACTACATAAACTGATGGCATACAGTGTTCCATATTCTATTGTCAAAATAATACAATCTTATCTTATGGATAGATCTTTCTCTGTATTCGTTGATGGACACAGATCTGAACCCAAATACATACCAGCGGGAATTCCCCAAGGTTCTATTTTGGGACCCTACCTATTTTTACTTTATTTAAATGATATTCCGAAACAAGCGCATACACAACTCGCATGTTATGCTGATGATACAGCGGTACTTACCTCATCAGCTGACACATCTCTAATCATTGGTAGACTTCAACTAGCACTGGAATTACTTAACTCTTGCTTTAATAATTGGAAGCTTAAACTAAATTGTAATAAAACAGAATGCATTATGTTTACAAGAAAACGTCTTCCTCCAGATAGGCAACTTAAACTTGATGACTATCATATTCCCTGGTCTAAGTCTGTAAAATATTTGGGCTTATATTTGGACGACAGGATGAATTGGTCTAAAAATACAGAAATATTCCGTAATAAAGGTATTAAAGCCTTCAATGCATTAAGTCCGGTTTTAAATAGACGCTCTAAACTAAAATCTAAAACTAAGTTATTAATTTACTCAACATTAGTAAGACCCTGTATCACCTATGCTGCTCCAGTTTGAAGTAGTACCTGTGACAGTAATTATACTAAACTTCAAATTATTCAAAATAAAGCTTTAAAAATAGCTTATAATACACCATTTCGTACTAATTTGTTAAACCTGCATAATTGCCTTAAATTTCCTACCATAAAACAATTCATTCTTAAATTAACTAAAAAATTTTACCTTAAACGAAATCCCCGTAGTAAAAATAGCCTAATTTCAAATATAGGAAAAACTCGGGCAATAATTTACCATATATCGACAGATATAAACGATATCGATTGCCCCATCACTGTTTATTGTACTGTTAACCGCACGGAATAGAAAAAACAAGTGGAAGTGCAAAGTAGGCGTGTTTAGTGTGGCACAATTAAGCGTAGCTACGCTTATTTGATCCCAGTCGTTATCAGTCGTGTCTAAAATCGCTTCGAGTTGGTAGTCTCGCGTCGTTCCTGATTTTTCCGCATAATTATTGTAAATATGCCGTATTGTTGCATTCTGGAGTGCAAAAACGATAGTAGGAGAAAAAATCTTCGTAATGGAGGTGTTTCGTATCATCGGTAAGTACGATTTTGTTAGTATTCTTTAAAAACCTTAGCTTATTTTAGTTTACTAATAATTGTAGTTTAAATGAAGTTAAAATCAACCTTATGTAATTGTAATAAAGAATACTTTAGATTGAAATTTGGATTTCAAAAGTTCTTGCTACTCGGTTAGTGTTGTAGTGGGTGCTTATCGATATAACTTATTTATTTAAAGAAAAGAAGGAACAGTTTCGGCAGTTATACAAAATTATATACTTACATATTTTTTTTAATATTAATTCATATTGTATCGCATACAATTTTTTAATAGTGTGGGCTTAGAATAATAAAATGTACGTGTAAACTCTTTATAACGATAAACTCCCTATACGTAGAAGTCAGCACAATTTGGTTGGTTTACCACATACATAAAAAAATATTTATAGCGCAGCAGCTATTCTCTATTATGAAGAATTGTGTTCATATTTAGACACAGTAACAGTTGTTTGTAAAAAGAAATTGAAATTAATAGTTTATAAAATTGAATAATCAAAATTTATTAGGCTACCATTGTTACAATTACTTACCATTACCATTACTTACTATTTACCATATTGTTATAATGAGCGGTTTATATATAATTTCATTAAAATCATTGAAAGGTCATCAATAAGAACTTAACCAACTTTCTAACCTTCGTCATCATATGCACAAACAAAATTGGGGTCTGTACCATTGCGACTAAAAACTCATTTTTTTTAAATAACGATAAAAAATATTTTTATAAAATAATGTAATATTCCAGGCAAAAATAATTTCTTTATTTTGCCTAATTTCTTTATTTTTATTACAAAAATACTAGTTATATTAAGATTGCGTCCTAAAGTTTTGTTTCGTGCTCACGTCACAACAACGTCACCCAACTCAACTTAAAAAAATATACTTATCTCAAAAATCAGTGTTTAAGCCTTTATATTTTCTAAAAGTTTTATAGCTATGTTTTATAAAAAGTTTTCCCTTCCATCTGCGTTTAAATATATAGAGCACAATTTATATTTTAAAAAAGCATCGATATCGATACTTTAAATATTTTATTATGTCGCCGCCTTTGAATTATTATATTTTTATGCAAGGAAAGTTCTAGAATAAACTAAAATACTTTTTTATATAAAAGATAATATGCCTTATGTCGACTGAACAAAACATTTATTCGAATGTTGTAGTAATCACGCCATCTGTGTTGGAATAGCAGAACAAATATTATAGGAGGTTCTTATTACTTTATGATAGATGGCATGTTTATTTTTTTATATGAATTTAAATCTAATTATTTGGATAATAGTGTTTAAAATTGCTGTGTATATTTGCAACCAATCAGGACGAAGTGGTTATAGATTCTATACTTATAGATATATGATTTTGGCGACACCGGTTCTAATACATTTGGTGCTTTATAGCATTTCCACTTGTTTTTTCTATTCCGTGGTTAACCGGGCGGCACGTAGCGTCGTAGGTAATAACCTACGACGCTACGTGCCGCCCGGTTTTTTGTATTGTCCGATGTTTAACTAATATCTCGCAAATGTTAAACTACCTACGGCGTTATGAAGTTTAAAGTGAAATATTTTTATGTATAATCATAGAAATATTTTTTCTTTTATTTTAATTACTTTATTTTTTATATACCTACTTATTATTATTATTTTAATGTGATTTATTTCATAATTCTATACCTACATAATGTAGGTAAACTTAAGATAAATAGTTATCTATTAAACTTTAGTTTGTAAGTTAGTTCCTATAAAAGCAAACAAACGTAATATTACTTTTTTCTAAAATTTGCATAAGTATTTTTACTATATATTGTTACCTATTATTTTGTTGTATTATGGATGTTGATTATCTAACTTTTACTACTATGTTTATATGTTTTATAAAGGTGCTCTTAGCCTATACAAAATGTTTTAAGTTATATATTTATATGTGTAGAATAAGATCTACTTATATAAGCTTTTTGTAAATTTATCTTTGAATAATAAAGACTTTTGAAATCAATCATCAAAAATATTAATTTAATTAACAACCTCAAACTAAACATACCAAAGCTGAATTTAATTACACCATATTTATTTTTTAGGTTTAATCGAACTTTAAAAACTAAAGCAGATATGAATATTAAAAATAATTAATTAAACTCCAATTTGTAGATAAATATTCAATGTAAACAAACATCTGTCAATAAGTAGCCCGGCTAACTTTTCGTGTTAAAATTTCTGGTCGCGGAACGATTGGTGATAACTTACACCGCGTTCCTTGCTTAGCATCGCTGCCACGGATCGCTGGTTTTTTTAGCCAAGGTCGTTTCACCGCGCGGAAATGTTAGCAATTCAAGTTACCATCAATCGTTCCGCGAACAGAAAATTTAACACGAAAAGTTAGCACGGCTACTTTTTGACAGATGTTTGTTTACATGTGAATATCTATCTACAAATTGGAATTTAATTAATTATTTTATATATTCATATCTGTTCTAGTTTTAAAAGTTCGATTAAACCTAAAAAATAAATATCGTGTAACTAAATTCAGCTTTGGTATGTTTAGTTTGAGGTTGTTAATTAAATTAATATTGTGATATTATAAAATTATTGTATTTAAATAATAGTTAATTAAAAAATATTGATTTATTATATAATGATAAGGTAGTAATATTTTTAATTTCAATTATTTAATTCAAAATAGTGCTTCTTGTCAAAAAGTGGCATCAAAAATCAACACCGATCGTTTCCGAGCTGCATTTTAGCATCGCTAAAAAAAATGACATGGCTGTGTTGAAACGGGCGGTCGCGCTGGTTTTTGAAATCAGCACGAGAAACTGCCCGCGTTAGCTCTCGGAACGCAGGGTTAAATTGCTAACATTTCCACGCGCTGGAACGACTTGGGCTAAAAAAACCAGCGATCCGTGGCAGCGATGCTGAGGCCGGAACGCGACCACTGATAGAAAATTCAGTCAGTACACTAGACGTGCCCCGCGGTTTCAGCCGTCATTTAAATTAAAATAATTTGTATCAAAAATAGAATACAGCTTTGTTTATCGCGTATGTTGCATCTCTCTATATCTGTACCTATGTGATTTTTTATGATTGCATCTCTGTATGATATTATGTAACTGGCAAGTCGCAATAATTGTTTCACATACAGCAAAAACTGTCAAGTGACCTAGTTATGTTTCTGTTTTAGTCTCTGGGTTCACCGGTTGGTAGGTACCGGGGACTACTGCATAGATTTATTGTCGAGGTGGTAGTATCCTTTTATGGTGCGGTTACGAAATAAACGACTGAATTTACGAATAAGCAGCGAGTATATTAAAATAGACTCGTAATGTAAACATTTTTTTTCTTTGTTTTTGATTCTTTGACATTTTGTAACCGCATCATTTAGCCGGCATAGTGGGAGCGATCAATATTGTAACACGACAATGTATTTATCCATCCATTTATGGACTTTGTAGGTCTGTTTACCATCCGGTAGATACAAAATCACATGTCGTGTAATAAATAAATAAAAAACAGATGTGGCGGCACCGCCATTCAATTTTTGTAGTTTGAAGCGGCACAACTTTGTCTTTTTGGACAAATTACCGCGGTGAAACAATATTAAATATTAATATTTTTTTGTTAGAAATTTCTGTCAGTGTGCGCCCAACCTAATTTGGTTCAAGTCCATTCGAGTTGTAAATTTTTTAGAATTTGTTGATCAAAAGCCGACTGGGCATTATTATTTTTATTTGTAATATAATTTTATGAAGTAATAGAAGTCATTTAATAAAATTTTAAACCAAAAAATAAAATATGTATAAAAAGTGAGGTTATAGGTTTATAGTGGGGTCCATTCAATAAAATTATGGACCTGTTATTTGACGTTTATCACTATTAGAGATTTATTTTGCGTTAATGAATAACGTTTTGAGGTGTTTTGCTATTGAGCTGTTATAAAGCATCAATAAAGGCTTCGTAAGTTTTTATGAATAAGACCGATACCGATATCTACGTAATTAGATTTAAATTAATATATTAAAAAATCATGACATCATATAGCTTCTAGTAGAAATAAACTGTCTAGAAACTCTGCTAAAAATGTTCTGCTACGAGTATTAGACCACAGGTGGCGTGATTTAATCAATATCCGATTAATTTGTTTTATTCAGTCGGCATAAGGCATAATATAGTTTATATTACCAAAGTTTGTCAAGAATAGTCAATATTCTAGAACTTTCTCTGCACAAAATATAATAATTCATGGGGCATACTAATTTAAGAGCGGGTACATAATAAAATATTGAAAGTATTGATATCGATGCTTTTTTTTAATTTAATAGGTGGGTAGTAAATTATATTTTATTAATGTTAGTAAATATTATTTTCGGTGGGAGGAAGGCTTCCAAAACTTCCCTATGCCGACTAGTCATGATTCGGTTTTAGTCTGTGTTTTAGTCGTTAGGTTTTAGTCGGTTTACCGGTTTTTGCAACGATTTATTGCCGAGTTTCGTAGTTTCGTTTCAGGGTGCGTTTACAAAACGGGCGGCTGTTTTTTTTTATAAAAAGTGACAAGGTTATTAAAATAGACTCGTAATAAATATTCGCCTTCGTCATCGCTTATTTCTTAACCGCATCATTTAGCCGGCATAGTTGAAGCCCATTCATGGACTATGGAAGTATGCTTACGACCAGGTATATTCAGTCACATGACATGCTCTTATAACCTATTACTTAGTCGTCCTCATTCATGGAGTCTGTAGATCTGCTTACTAAAAGGTAGAGTCATATGGCATGCTATTATAATGAAGCGGCGGTAGTAGACCACCTACATAGTCCTTGAATGGAGACGGCTGATATTACGGCCTTACCGAAGAGCCAATCGATAATCGAATCGAATTACCCATCGAAAGACAAATCTATGGGATTTGACGTTTCTCGTCGATCATGCTCTACCCATAGAGTAAAATTCCTATACATTTTTATCGATCGATGCGGCGATTCGATTGGCGATCGTGTTCTTTGGTCAGGCCCCGGGCTATACGAGTCTTCGTTGATGGTATGACCTCGGGTCGCGAAACCATTAACGCAGGGGTACCCCAAGGATCTGTGCTATCCCCTACTCTGTTCTTGCTGCATATCAATGATTTGTTATCTATCGGTAACATACATTGCTATGCAGACGATAGCACTGTCGCGGTTAATACTTAACGCGTCAGCCCCCCATTCGCGTCGTAACTGAGGAGTACAGGAGTTCTTTGGTAAATGAATTGGACCATACCCTGGAAACAATATCAAACTGGGGTTCTCTTAATCTTGTCCAATTTAATGACAAAAAAACCCAGGCTTGCGATTTGACGGCAAAAAAGACCCCTTTTCTCGCTTACTCTCCCTTCAGAGCACACAATTACCACTGTCTCCAACTCTCGATATCCTGGGATTAGAAATACGCTCCGACCTAAACCACCGTAACTATATTGAGAGCATTGCAAAGACAGCAAGTAGGAAGCTCGGTGTCCTTAAGGACGCCGAGCTTCCTACTTGCTGCTTCGAGGAGTGAAATACCGTCGCACCTTATTAATAAGGTGCGACGGTATTTCACTCCTCGACTCAGGCATCTGATTAAAGCTCAAATACGGCCATGTGTGGAATATTTTTGGGTGGATCTGCCAAATACTTGTTGCAAGCTCTCGATAGTCTGCAGAAGCGTGCATCGAGAGTCATCGAGAGCAAAGAGCTCACGGGCACTAGAGCCATTGCAGCTTCGCAGAGATGTAGCGTCGTTGAGCGTGTTTTATCGCTGCGTCAATCTACTTTTCTTTAATGATAGGATCAATACAAAATATAAAAAAAAACAATACTCATATTTTCGCTGAAAAAATATTATTTGATTAAATAAAATAAATAAAAGTCGATATACTCATTTAAGTATATACGTTTTAAATTGAGATGAATATCGCAATACCTTAATTATTGCGGTGAAACAAGAAAATGATCTCGAAATTAAAAAAAATACAACATAATATAACGCATACATATACACACATACATATTATCACGGGTGCCTTACGGCGCCCGAGACCGCCTAGACGGCCCCAGGGTACGCAAAGGAGGGGTTTTAATCCCACCTCGTCGTAGCCGATGGTATTAGTCTACACCGAACAAGTGGCTAGCTCGTAGGGATGTCATAATATAATGATTAAAAGAAATATCGATTTTTTTAAATAAAAAAACTGTTCGATATTGATAAATAGTCTGGACGCTAATCTGTGGTCATGACCTTTGGACAGAACTGAGTAAAAATGCTTTTATAAAATTGTATAATAATTGTGAGCAAGTCCATCCGCTGTGGATTTGGTAGACAGACCCGACCGCTGCTCTTTTGGTGCGATTTGAAAAGATCCCAGAGTATAAGCGGGACTTACATAGGGCCTTTGAGGACTTTTTGGCTTTGAACCCCGTAGAGGATGAGTTCCATGCAGCGGTCACTTGTGACTATGACCGTGCTCAAGGTACTCATAGACACCATTACCGAGAAGGTTCGCGGAGATATTGATAGGTCAGTTAAGATGGACCCCGAGCCTTAGCCAGTTGGTTCTTCTCCCGGGCTTTTGAGCAGGTTCCCTACCCTTGACCTCCCACCATTCGAGGGACGACTTGATGCCTGGGTAGGCTTCCTAAACTTGTTCGATAGTCTGGTGCACGGGCGGGGGGACCTCACCCCCAGCCAGAAGATGGCATATTTGTTGTCCCCATTGAGAGGAGAGGCTCGTGGCATCGTCCAACACCTACCCGTGACGGACGAAAATTATAAGATTGCTCGTGAGCTTTTGACCAAGAGGTACCAAAATGTTAGGCGTTTGGCTGACACTCATGTCAACCAAATATTAGGGTTGCCTATAGTAGGTAAGGCACATGATTTGCGCAAGGACCTCTTGTACCCATTGATGATTGCGGTGAATGCCTTGCAGTGCCTGAACCTACCAGTAGATTCTTGGTCATTTATATTACTTAACATTGTGCTCGGGAAGTTGTCCCCCGAACTTAAGCTGCGCTTTGAACATAGGTATGGTGGTAACAGCATTGACTACCTACCTTTGTTCTCAGACTTGTTGAACTTTTTGGATGAAGAGTGCCGAATAGTGGACAACTCTGCTGGTGCAGGGGGGCCAAGATTTTTGACCATAACTCGCATGCTGGCTGTAATGCTTTGTTGGCTATCTTACAGCGCGAATATTGGATTCTGTCCGTGATTTCCGATGCGTGCCTTGTTACAGATTCAAGGCTACTACCATGCAGCCTCAAATGGGAGATCTGCCATCGGACCGTGTGAATGAGTCTCGTCAACTCTCGTCCCTTTGCTGGCGTGGGTACAGATTTTGCTGGCCCGTTCTCTGTCAAAGTGTAACACCTCAGGAACGCTAAAATTGTTAAGGCCTATTTGTGTGTCTTTGTATGTCTGTCCACCAAAGCAGTACATTTAGAATTGATTTCTGCCCTAAGCACTAAAGCCTTCGACGCTGCCCTTGGTAGATTTGAGTCCTGCCGTGGTTTGCCATCGTTGATCCGGTCCGATTGTGGAACAAACTACAAGGGCACAAACCGTTATATAGATGATGTATATAAATTTGTAGCAGATAATCATAATGTAATTGGAACTGCACTCTCCCAACGTGAAGTCAGATGGTTTTTTGAGCATGTCCACATGGGGGGGAATATTTGAAGCTGTTGTTAAGGCTGCCAAAACTCACTTACGTAGGGTGATAGGAGAAACCGTATTAACCTTTGAGGAACATGCTACGGTATTTTGTAAAATTGAAGCCGTCCTCATCTCACGCCCATTGTGCCCGCTCTCTTCAGACCCAAACGACCTCGAGGCTTTGACTCCAGGTCATTTTTTGATAGGGCAGCCACTTGTCGCCTTGCCTGAATACTCCTTCAGAGATGTGAAGTGTACTCGACTGTAGCGATTTGAATTAATCCAGCAGATAACCCAGCATTTCTGGCATCGCTGGTCGCTCGAATACCTTCACATATTGCAGCAACGCGTGAAGTGGACTGATAAGACGGACCCTCCAAAAATAGGAGACCTCGTCCTGGTTAAGGATTCTAACCTGTCACCATTGCATTGGAGAAGGGGGCGCATTCTTAACTTGGTTCCAGGAGCGGATGGAGTGCCTCGTTTTGCTGAGGTTATGGTTGGAGATACCGTTTTGAAGAGAGCGGTGGCAACACTCTCCCGTTTGCCCGTTATGTAGCGTATAGATTCTTTCTATCCGGGGCGGGGGAATGTTCGATTTTGATAAATAGTCTGGACGCTAAATTGTGGTCATGACCTTTGGACAGAACTGACTAAAAACGCTTTTGTAAAATTGTATAATAATTGTGAACAAGTAATTGTTTTGTTTTGGAATAGTGTTCTTGTTCCGCCAGTAAGTTTGGGCGGCCTATTAGAAATCCTATTTACATATGTAGTGTTTGTTCGCCATTATTAGGCGCCTACAAGTGATTCAGATTTGTCGCGTTGTGTGTTGTTAAAATTATATAGTTCCAACGCCGTATTTAACGTGGCTTAGTGCTTTTTGTTCAACATCGAAGTTATTGCATCCCTTGGATACCCAGGGATCTCGACGCTGAAGCACCACAAAAGCCTTACGGTAAGTCTAGATTTTTAGTTTAGCAATTAAAGTTAAGCGGTGCGAACCGTACCCGTGCGAGAAGCCTGGACGAGTTTTGTTTCCCGGCTTCTCGCACATAAACTTTTCCCAGCTCCAAATCAGTAGCGATTAATTGTATAAGAATAGTGATCGAATCGCTAATCTTTATTACTGCACCACGCGATGTGTCAAGTTATCTCCCACGTATTACGTAATTACTACTTTTTTATTTCTATCGTTCGTAAAAGAACGTACTTATAAAAGTGAAATTCAGATTTGAATACAATTATATGTAATTAAAATTATACTCACAAGTGATAGGAGACACCATGGTTCCGCAAATTTGAAGTGAGAGATTGCCTTAGACATATTGTAACTGCACAATTAACCTTTTTTTTGAGTGGTTGAAGAACATTTTTGCGACATCAAACAATACGATATATATATATTGTATATGGCCAATATGACCATGTATTTTGGCAGAGTGGAAACTTGCTTGTGCTTCAGCCATTGGTTATATGATCGAAGGATCAACCGACTGTTAACCGAGTTAAGTGGAGTTACATCGAAGATGATACAAAATAGTGTCGTTTGGTTAGTATTTGAATGAACCGAGTCACTCTGTTGAACGGGCAAAATAGAAGAGTTTCATTATATCTTCGTATTTATTGATTTTGAGTATAAAGTAGTAAAAATAGAAAAGTTATTTTGATTTGAATAAGTTTAATAAGTAAGTACATGCGCTACTTACTAATTAAATTTAACTTAATCAAATCAAAATTAGTTTTCTATATTTGTATTTGAAATAAAGTTTGGGATTTTAATGACAAAACTAACATAACAATCATAAATTTAATATACTTTAGTGGTACGTTTTATTTATTGCGAGCGGCGAGCAAGTTGAACTCGCTGTTTTTGCGTGCCGACCGAGTCAACCCGGGTTAGGAGGAAATTAACTCGAGTCGACGGGTTAAAGAAGTAGCCCGGCAGGCTTATTATGTATCTTGCAGAAGCAGCGCGACAGGCGTAAATTGCACAATAATCGCCGTCAAACATCATTTTTGTATTATGTAATAGCAATTACAACGCGACAGTAATCGATAGTGTCGCCTCTAGTGAACAATCGGGGAACTAATAGTGCATCAAAGTGCTTAAGATCAACAAAAATTGGTATTGTGTAAGCGTCGCGACAGTAGACGCTCAGCAATTGCTTAGCAATTATAGCGGAGAACGAGCGACAACCCATACCCTTGTTGTTTACTGATTGTAAGTTAAAACAAATTAATTAATTAATATTCTAATACAAACAACATTGAACAAACCCCATATTAAATTCCTTTAATAGTTCCAGCGTTCCAGCTAACTGATTGTAAGTGGCGCTAGTGTTACAGCTTAAAAGTGCATTTCACGGCAGTCGGACGACAGCAGAGCGATAGCCATACATAATACGAATTTTGCGAACAATTAGCAACCGATCGCGCGATCACTGCGCAACTGTCGCTGTCTGCAAAATATCTGCTAATTTTACATAATAAGCCCCCGGGTCAACTGACTTATTTGACTCGGCTCGCCCATCAACAGTCATCACAATAGAGGTGAGCGTTACGTAACGTAGATAGTTACAATAAAGTCGATATTTCTTAAATAACTAATAACGGTTAATATATTTGTAATACCTATTTAATTAAAAAAACGTAATCAAGAAAAAAATACATAATATTGATTTTTGATTATTGTATTAAAAGGGTTAGATCTCATTATTTCCTTTTATTAGAGTACAAACACGATAGGTAAGCCTATCGTGTTTGTACTCTAACGATCATCATAACATAACTCGACCGATGATTGACGAGATAAATTGAAAAAACATTTTCGACCTTAATGACATTTATCCAGTACTTTTTTTTAAATTTCATTCGACTTATTAGATGGCATACCATCGAATTCTACCAAAAAAATGCAATTGTCAATAAGGTCGAAAATCCTTTAACAAAGCTGAAATTACTTTCATTGGCTAGATATCATCGATACCTATCGTTTAAGTACAAACACTTTGGGTCTAGGGCCAGGGGCTAATAAGTTATAATAAAAAAACGTTTTGACATGACAATTCGCCAGATTACACCAATACCATAACTATGAGTCCAAAAACAAAATATAAGCCATGTGGATATAAGAGTTATTATCAAAACAAAAATTTAATAATTTTATTTAAAAAAAACTAAAACAAGATAATTTTTAAATACAACTACAAAAAACCTAGAAAGAATGCGTCATGGAACGTAGCGCAACCAATCACCGCAATAGCGTGAACATCATTAACCACCATATCATCATTAACCACCATATCATCATTAACCTTGGTTTACATATGAACTGCGATCTTTCTCGGAACTATCACATTTCGGAAGTTATTAAACATGCATTCGCTCAAGCGGTCCCAGTACCTCATTCCATTTAAGACAAAGATTATGTTAGTAAATTCACTTCTTTTCCCTATTTTAGACTATGCTGATGTATGTTACTCTGATCTGACTGAAGACCTACTCAATAAACTCGACCGCCTTCTTAACTTGTGCATACGCTTTGTTTTCGGCCTGCGCAAATATGACCATGTATCTATTTACCGCAAACAGTTAAGATGGCTTAATATACGATCACGTAGATCAGTGCACATGCTTTTTTTCCTTTATAACATCTTCTATAATCCTAATACCCCTTCTTACCTAAAATCTCGATTTATTTTCCTCTGTGATTCTCACGATCGACTCTTCGCTCCTCTGTTAATAACCAATTAAAGATCCCGTCGCACATCTCCACCAAATATTCCGATTCTTTTACTGTGTCAGCTGCTCGTCAATGGAATTTGCTTCCTCTGTGTATAAGACAGGCTCCAACCATGGGTGTATTTAAACGTCTACTCACCACTCATTATCTGAATAAGTAACTGCCAATTTTTCCATTAGCATTTTCTGTTTTGATATGTACTATATGTATTATATTGTATGATTTATATAAGTAGTATATTTTTTTAAACAAAGAATATCACTGGCAGTACAGCGTGGTAACGCTGTCAGTGTTATGGGTACTTTCGGGCCGGGACGGGGTTTGGATATGGTGGATATAGGATATTAATTTTTTATTATTTATTGTTAAATTTTATTTTAGGTATTTCTTTTTTTAAATATTTGTAATCCTTGCTTTAAATTAATATCTTTAAACCAATAGATTAAAAGTAAGAAATATATTTCAGAAAGCTTTTCCGATACAACATATTTAAAATTATATTTGTAGTAGTATATTATGTGTATTGCGTCGAGCTTACAAGTGTATGCCCTCTACCAGTAAAAATTGAAGAATAGTTATTTTCAAGGCCCCGGAGATTGTTGCGACCTTAGTCACAACATTTTATGAAGATTTTTATTTAAAAGAAAAACGTCAATTTATTTTATTGTCATGTCAAAATAATATCTTTTCTTTTTGGTTGTAAAAATTGCCCACTGCAACACATAAAATAGATTAAATTTATGTTTAATTTAAAATGAGTGTTTTTCTATCGCTCATTTTGGCGACCGTGATAGGATAGTCATATTGTGTAATTTGGTCGCATATAAGACCTCTCGCCATAAGATCTGTCGGTTCGTCGTGATTTGCAGTATCAGGGAGATGGTTAGCGGCAAGAATATCATTATGACAACGAATCTGTACCAAGTAATGTGAATATGCCTAGACGCAAATAAGACTTCTCATCACATAAGATCTGGCAGCTCGTCGTGGCAACAGTATCAGAGGGATAGTCAGCGGCAGGAAGTTTACCAACATCAATTTAATAACGATATTGCGTGTGTGTAATAACGATATTGCGATAATAACGTTTTGTTGTGTGTGTTTTCAGATTATTGAACGTATATTATATGCCATGAAGTACTTGGATTGACATCGTGCCGCCCTGTCAGGCCGCTGAGGTTCGCACAGTGTGTTCGTTTACTACTGTTTTTCGCTTAAAGCGCTCAGGCTTTAAGCCAATCTAATCAGCCGTCAAAGTACTCAAAGCGAAGCAAAGCAATCGCAGCGTTTGCAGGACTACTCGAACAGTTTTATGTGCATAAATCAAAATCATATAAAATTCATACAAAATAGAGATCAAAAACTGTTAAGTGAAAGGGAGGGAACATAAAAATAAACAAAAAAAGTATTTGATACACAATTGTGACCACAGACAATTTACTTTGATTGCACTACTCGTATCTTCCAAGCGTTCGCAGCGAATTCGATGACGTAATTTGCTTTTTTTCTGTGACGTCATCAAAAATCCAAAGCAAAGCGAAGTACTAAAAAAACACCTGTTAAGTAAATTAAGCTAGCTTTGTAAGCCTTTTAAGCAGTACTCAAACGTACCGGCAGTAGTAGCAGTGTTTTCCTAATTGTCTCTGGTTAATATATTTTTCTTTACTAGTTTTAGCAATGTCTGACACACCAATTCAGAAAATTGCCCGTAAGAGGTCGGCTATTAAAAGTCAAATTACAAATTATAAGAAGTTTTTAGATAATTATAAAAATTTGAAAGATGAAAGCATAACGAATACGCTTAAAAATGAGTTAAAGTTGCGTTATGACAAACTTCATATATTATATAGTAACTTTCAGGTCATTCAAACGGAAATTGAGTCCCTTACTGAGGATTTGGAGTCTGAGATTTTAATTAGAGAGGAAATTTAATCACAGATCTTTTTTCTAATCAGTGATACCAAAAATTTATTGTCGGATGAGGTTAAGCAAGATTGTGACCTACAGTCTGTACGCTCTTTTGGTTCGTGTGATAAAAATCCGCGTATTAATAATATAAAATTACCAACAATAAATTTACCTATATTTAATGGTCATTACGACAAATGGCTCGAATTTAGAGATATTTTTATTCATGAAAATTCGTCTATAAATAATATAAATAAGTTTCATTACTTAAGGTGCTCATTGGAAGGTAATGCAGCTTTAGTTATAAAATCTATTGAGTTTACCGATGCTAATTATATATTAGCATGGGATTTGTTGTGTGAAAGATTTAATAATAAGCGACAACTTATATACAATCACCTTAATTCATTTTTTAAATTTGAAACAATCGTAAAGGAATCACATAAATCCTTACGTTATTTAATTGATCATATTTTAAAGAACTTACGATCTCTCAGTAACTTGGGAGAACCCACTCAAAGTTGGGACACTTTAATAATACTTATATTTATTTTCTTTGAAGTTACATAATAATACTTTATCTAAATGGAAGAGTACAAAAATAATTTTAAAGATTTTCCTCAACTAAACGATTTTATAGACTTTTTAAGAAATAGAGCAAATGTTTTAGAGACGTAAGATTGTAATAACTTTAATAATAAATTTCACGAACACATCAATAGTAATACATTAAACAAATCTTTTGTCGCCGCTACTAGTAAGACAAATTTTAATAATAATAAATGCTTAGTATGCAATGGTGAACACAAAGTGTTTCTTTGTGATGTTTTTAAAAATATGAATATTGATGATAGATATAATTTTGTTTTAAAATATAATTTGTGTCATAATTGCCTTCGTCAGGGGCACAGTTCCTATTTTTGTAAAATAGGACCTTGTAAAACTTGTAATAAGAAACATAATATATTGCTTCATAAACAAGATAATAGTAATAATTTAACTACCGACTCTCCTCCATCCACGTCACAAACTGTTTCCTTATCTTCTTCTAACAATGGAGGTCAAGTATTTTTATGTACAGCTATTGTAAATATTGTGAACAATGTCACCAATAAGGTGCACCCAGCAAGAGCTTTGCTTGACTGTGGTAGCCAGTCATCTTTTATTACCGAATCATATAAACAAAAAATCGGTTTACATAGTGATGTTGCGTCTACCCTCGTATCAGGTATTAATAGTGTGCATATTAATATTAAAGAGCAATGTACATTCCATGTGCAGTCATATGTAAATAATTCATTTAATATTAAATTACATTGTTTAGTTATCCCTAAAATCACAAATATTTTACCAAGTCATAAAAGTAATATTAATGAATTTAATATACCTTATGATATAAAGCTTGCTGATCCGAACTTCTGTCAACCTTCAGAGATCGATTTATTGCTCGGGGCTGATATTTTTTGGAAGTGTGTGGGATCGCAACAAATTAAGACCCTGCGCTCAAAATATTTTTTTGTTATCGCCCCGCCCTATAGGCGTAGCTTCCCCGCAGGCATCACTGTTTTGCCGCTGTCGCAGGCAAGAATTTTCTATTTGGCGCGATTTTACGAACAAAAAATGAATGTGAGTTCGTATTTAATATTTTTATTTTATTTATCATAATTAATATTTTTAATTTTAATTATATAAATATTAAATTTGATAGATAAAATAGTTTTAAAATAATCTATTAACTAAAACTGATATAATGTGAAGCATCAACCAGTGGCTAAAACATCGAACGCGTTAGCGATCTTGCGTTGGTAATTTGAATTGTGGCAATTCAAATTACCAACGTCATGACAGATCGCTATCGCGATAAATAGCAATGGCAGATTTGACTTTATTAAAAAAAATATATATATATATGGGTTTAGATTGTGTAATCCAAGATGGCGGCTTCAACTTTATTTTTAAAAATCGACATGGGACTCATTATATAGGTTTTTGGGTGTGCCGAGCACAAATTTGAGGTCCATTTTCAAATCCAAGATGGCGGCCTCAACTTTATTTTTAAAAATCGACGTGGGACTCGTTATATAGGTTTTTGGGTGTGTCGAGCTCGAATTTGAGGTCCATTTTAAAATCCAAGATGGCGGCCTCAACTTTATTTTTAAAATCGACATGGGACTCGTTATATAGGTTTTTGGGTATGTCGAGCACGAATTTGAGGTTCATTTTAAAATCCAAGATGGCGGCCTCAACTTTATTTTTAAAAATCGACATGGGACTCGTTATATATATTTTTGGGTGTTCCGAGCACGAATTTGAGGTCCATTTTAAAATCCAAGATGGAGATATCAAGTTTATTTTTAAAATTCGACATGGGACTCGTTATATAGGTTTTTGGGTGTGTCGAGCACGAATTTGAGGTCCATTTTAAAATCCAAGACAGCGGCCTTAACTTTATTTTTTAAATCGACATGAGATAGATAAAATAATTTTAAAATAATCTATTGACTAAAACTGATATAATGTGAAGCATCAACCAGTGGCTAAAACATCGAACGCGATAGCGATCTTGCGTTGGTAATTTGAATTGTGGCAATTCAAATTACCAACGTCATGACAGATCGCTATCGCGATAAATAGCAATGGCAGATTTGACTTTATTAAAAAAATATATATATATATGGGTATAGATTGTGTAATCCAAGATGGCGGCCTCAACTTTATTTTTAAAAATCGACATGGGACTCATTATATAGGTTTTTGGGTGTGCCGCGCACGAATTTGAGGTCCATTTTCAAATCCAAGATGGCGGCCTCAACTTTATTTTAAAAAATCGACGTGGGACTCGTTATATAGGTTTTTGGGTGTGTCGAGCACGAATTTGAGGTCCATTTTAAAATCCAAGAATGCGGCCTCAACTTTATTTTTACAAATCGATATGGGACTCGTTATATATATTTTTGGGTGTTCCGAGCACGAATTTGAGGTCCATTTTAAAATCCAAGATAGAGATATCAAGTTTATTTTTAAAATTCGACATGGGACTCGTTATATAGGTTTTTGGGAGTGCCGAGCACGGATTTGAGGTCCATTTGGGCCGAGCACATAGGACTGGGAGCCGAGCACATAGGACTCGTTATATAGGGTTTTGGGTGAGCCAAGCACGAATTTGAGGTCCATTTTAAAATCCAAGATGGCGATCTCAAGTTTATTTCTAAAATTCGACATGGGACTCGTTATATAGGTTTTTGGGTGTACCGAGCACGAATTTGAGGTCCATTTTAGAATCCAAGATAGCGGCCTCAACTTAATTTTTTAAACCGACATGGGGCTCGTTATATATATTTTTGGGTGTGCCGAGCACGAATTTGAGGTCTATTTTAAAATCCAAAATGGCGACCTCAAGTTTATTTCTAAAATTCGACATGGGACTCGTTATATAGGTTTTTGGGTGTGCCGAGCACGATTTTGAGGTCCATTTTATAATCCAAGATAGCGGCCTCAACTTTATTTTTTTAAATCGACATAAGATAGATAAAATAGTTTTAAAATACAGAATCTATTAACTAAAACTGATATAATGTGAAGCATCAACCAGTGGCTAAAACATCGAATGCAATAGTTATCTGTCGTTGGTAATTTACCAACGCCATGATAGATCGCTATCGCGATAAAAAGCAATGGCAGATTTGACTTTATTAAAAAAAATCCAAGATGGCGGCCTCAACTTTATTTTTAAAAATCGACATGGGACTCGTTATATAAATTTTTGGGTGTGCCGAGCACGAATTTGAGGTCCATTTGGACCGAGCACATAGGACTGGGAGCCGAGCACATAGGACTCGTTATATAGGGTTTAGGGCGAGCCGAGCACGAATTTGAGGTTCATTTAAAAATCCAAGATTTTGGCCTCAACCTACGTTTTTTAATTCGACATAAGACTTATTATATAGGGTTTTGGGTGAGGGTAGCACGAATTCGAGCTCTATTTTAAAATCCAAGATGGCGACCGTAACATTTTTTTAAATCGTTGCATGTGAAAATTTGTTCGTTTTGATCAGCAGAACCTCATATTAGCCCAAAGTACATCCTTTCAAAGTCACCATGTATTACGATTCCAATGTCGATTAAAAAAAATAAAGTTAAGGCCGCCATCTTGGATTTTAAATTGGACCTCAAAATCGTGCTCGGCTCACCCAAAACCCTATATAACGAGTCCCATGTCGAATTTTAAAAATAAAGTTGAGGCCACCATCTTGGATTTTTAATGACCCTCAAATTCGTGCTCGGCTCACCCAAAACCCCATATAACGAGTCCTATGTGCTCGGCTCCCAGTCATATGTGCTCGGTGCCCACCCAAAAACATACATAACGAGTCCCATGTCGATTTTTAAAAAGAAAGTTGAGGCCGCCATCTTAAATTTTAAATGGACCTCAAATTCGTGCTCGGCACACCCAAAAATATATATAACGAGTACCATGTCGATTTTTTTAAATAAAGTTGATGCCGCCATCTTGGATTTTAAAATGGACCTCAAATTCGTGCTCGGCACACCCAAAAACATATATAACGAGTCCCATGTCTATTTTTTAAAATAAAGCTGAGGCCGCCATCTAGGATTTTAAAATGTACCTCAAATTCGTGCGTGGCAAACCCAAAAATTTATATAACGGCCTCCGGCCACCATCTTGGATTTTTAAATAAACCTCAAATTCGTGCTCGGCTCACTCAAAACCCTATATAACGAGTCCTATGTGCTCGGCCCAAACGGACCTCAAATTCGTGCTCGGCACACCCAAAAACCTATATAACGAGTACTATGTCGATTTTTAAAAATAAAGTTGAGGCTGCCATCTTGAATTTTAAAATGAACCTCAAATTCGTGCTCGGCACACCCAAAAACATACGTATATAACGAGTACCATGTCGATTTTTAAAAATAAAGTTAAGGTCGCCATCTTGGATTTTAAAATGGACCTCAAATTCGTGCTCGGCTCACCCAAAAACCTATATAAAGAATCCCATGTCGAATTTTAAAAAAAAGTTGAGGCCTCCATCTTGAATTTTTAAATGGACCTCAAATTCGTGCTTGGCTCACACAAAAACCTATATAACGTGTCCTATGTCAAAAAAAAAAAAAGTAACATTCATACTTGATGATCATTGACTACTGTCGTTGCGACCGGAACCAAACTAAGTTACTATGTGTATCAGAAACAACAATATTATACATATTATATATAAACACCCAGACCATGACAATCTGTACTAATATTTTTTTGTCATGGGTGGGAATCGAACCACGACCTTTGGATATTACACAAAAGTCGCAACCAGTCTACGGAGGCGGTCAAAAATAATTCCTATAAAAAACGTCAATCGACTGTCGCGGTTACCCCTATATTTGTGGCTTCTCTATGTTGTCAAAAAAATAAATAAAAAAGTTATAGGTAACCGATAAAAAAAAACGATGTTGTTTCGCGGTGACTCTGGTTTTCCTTGTTCCAGATTTGAAAACTCAAATTTATTCCTAAAACTAAAAAATAATAATATTATTTTGATTAAAAGTATTTTTTCTATAATTCAAGGACTTGTAAGGTTTATACATGGTCAAATTAATTACGTAATTCTTTAGTAGCCCCGGCAGCACGAGAGATACACGTCCGTACGCATCGGCACACTAGGCGGGACCATGGTGTGTTCTCTCCATACAAACTTAAAAATATACGTAGCAGCGCCATCTAGTGCTTCTGATTAAGATGATTTTTATTTTTATTGGTAACACTTTTAAGAAAATATTGTTATTAGCAACATTTAGTTGGGATTCACATCGCTGTTCTAGGGATGCTCGATCCTGTTCGTCGATTTAATTTTAAGGATCGCAATTCCTCGATCCAATTCTCGGATCGCATTCCGTTAATCCGATATTCAGGATATCGAATGAAAATAATTAAGAAACCATTCTATTTATATATTTGAAAAGAAAAAACAACGCTTATCAATACGAACAATTCTTATAGGAGAAATATAAAGAATAATTTGAATGAATATTCGCCATATATTGAGAAAGTTACTAATATGGTTATGGTTATAGGATAATGACGTTGCAAATGTCTTGGAAAGATTTGTGTGTTTCCTTTTGTTTTTAGTTTTTACACAGTTGAACATAATTTACATTTTCCGCCCTGTTGTATCTTTGTAAACTTACTCCATAAGTTAAAGTCAAAATCATTTATTTCATGAAGAGTACTATACATGGTGAATTTGAATGGGTGTACTTTGGGCTAATATGATGTTCTACTGATCAATACGAACAACTTTTCCCATGGAACCATGTGTCGCAAATGAAAAAAAAAATTGTCTTCTCCATACAAACTAGTAAAGTTAAAATTACCAATTTGTATGGGGAGGCCATTATTTTATTATTTTTTCTATTCTGTGACGTCATTCGTGCTCAAAAAGCATATTAGTTTAATGTTACTGCACCTTAAAAGTTAGTCAAAAGGTTTGTTTATCACAAATTATCGTAAATTGCTAATGTCGGAGCGTTTACAAATGCGTTCCGTTTCTACAAAAATATGGATTTTTAAAATGGTATTTATAAAAAAATTAGGTTATCAATATAAAATAGATTACTGTAAATATGTTCATAAAAGGAACATTATATATTAAAATAATAATAGGTAATTGGCATTTCATGCATATTCCCTATTCATACGATCCGATCTTGAAAATTTTGTATCGATCCGCTAAAAAAATGTATGGTCCCTATCCGATCCAAAAATTGTCGGATCGTATGCTTTCGATCCGATTTCCGATTTTTCAAAAGATCGCATAGGAACATCCCTATGATGTTACTGATAAATTTCGAACAAAAGTAAATTTCGTAATTTATTTCTTTATTTCCCAGTTACCTACGCTTATCTATTGTTTTGTGGTTTATTAAAAGTAATTTATTCGTAAATACGTCCAGTTCAGCACTGCTCCTGCGTATTCTCGTCGAGTTTTCCTTTGAGTTACCAACAGTTTTCGTTTTTGAGATAGCGATTCTGTGCAGTGAATTTATTTTATTTATATCAATGTTTATTTAGTATTTTCTCTGTGATTATAATGTCGAAGACTATCTGTTATGTGTATATGCATAGTGCGGATTGAACAAGGTAATGGAGCATTATTTTTTTAAACATTTTGTTGAATATATAAATTAGTTAAAATAATAGCATTTATTTTAAAATTGCAGGCTTCTCCGTGAGATCTAGTGAGGATCCTGCTGAAATTATTACAACAGGTGTTATTGATCCTATACCAATTGTGACTACAGGTATGTTATTGCTTTATATATATATTTTTGTCATAAGGGAAATTTTATTACCCATCTGTCTTAACTTTTTTTAGGTGAACCTATAAACATATTTTGACTTATATTATTGTATATATATATATATCCTAATTTCAAGTAAATTGGGCCAAAAGTTTTCAAAATATTCAGACAAACAAAATTTTAAAACATACCTATGTGGTGGCTAAGTTAAGTCTCAGACAGTTTTTAGGTCCCTGTTTCAAACCAATGATTTTTTTGTTAAAAACAGTAGGTAGACTCATACAATCATCTACAACAAGGTAGGATTAAAGGCGCTTGAATTAATTTGCCTTAAGGCACCCGTGTTAAAATAGTTTTTGAATCAATCATAGTATAACTATCTATATAAATAAATCTATACACAGTTTTACTAGTTGATATAGTGAAATTGGGACAGTGAGTACCCATCTTTTTTGTTGTTGTCTATTGAAACCCCACATTTATGTCTTCTTCATAATTTATTGCTAAACTGCCAGAGAAAGATTAAGTACGCTGGACATTTCACTCATATTGGTATCAAAATGGTTAACAATGTGTATGTTCACCAGGAATCAGGGTACTTATATTGATAATGTTGCATAATGTGTTATAAATACTTATAACAGTAACGATAATTATGTTTTTTTTTTTTCAGAATCTGGTAAATTGCCCCTGGAAGCTGAAGATACTGCAGAGCTGCTATAATTTTTTGACTCTGTTAATGGCAGTTACAACGAAATTTGATAAGGGCAAAATTTCTGCAACTACTACAAACTAAAATAGTTTATTTTGTTTATTATTTAATTAATGACAAAGAATAACTTTAGTTTTATATGTATGTATTTAAATAAATTTTTAAACTATCATTTGTTGTATTATTTTAATAAAGTTACAGAATGAAAATAAATATTTTGATGATTTGCGCAATAAAAAGGATACATTTTCGGTAAATTTTCAAAAAAATTATAAATGTAAAATTATTTTAAAAAAATTAAAAATAATATTAAATAATTTTACATTTATAAATATTTTGAAAATTTACCCAAAATGTATCCTTTTTATTGCGCAAATCATCAAAATATTTATAAATGTAAAATTATTTTTAAAAAATGAAAAAAAAATTAAAGTTCCCGCCATCTGCCTCACCCAGAAATAGTTCCATTCGAGAGCACAAGATGGCGCTACAATCGCTTCTAAAAATTATGACGAAGAGTACTCTCTATTTCCGTATGTATATATTACTTTATGGGCGGGACTGGTCAACAGGGTCATATAATTACTTATTATAGCTCTTGGATCTGCTCCGCAAGATTGAAAATCGCGCAAACAATTTTCAATCAATAAAAATGTCGTAAGTCACAAAACTAATTTTGTCTATAACATACTTAATAATTTATTTAGGTAAAATTTCGTTTAGTAGTGGATTATAAACTGTATTTTCTTGTGAGGTGTATTTATTTTAGACTTAAAACCCAACCCGTTTAGAAAAAATGTTAAAAAGGCATCATTTTAAAATAGAAAAAGTATCGAAAAAATGTTTTCCAACTAGGTTTTTGGTTAAGACATGGAGAGAGGTAGGTCTGTAAAAACTTAAGTTGAAGTGTTTTAATAAATAGATGTGTGCTTGCCTCTGCAGTTATAAGCAAATAAGACTAAAATTTATAGTGCCTCCTCTTAAGTTAGGTAATTGTAAACCTTTATTACAAGAGTCACAGTTTGGTTGGCTTGTTATAGATTCTTATCATAATATGAAGATAAGTCACAATAATGTTAAAGTTACTTGCAATTTTAGTCAAGTTATTCATGATGACCAACTTGAAATTAAAAATGATTATTTGACAGATTCTCAAGTTGTCCTTGGGTGGTTAAATTCAAAAAATAAATTAAAACCTTATGTTTGCACTCGTATTTTAGAACTTAAAGATATAACTTCTAATAACACGTGGAGATATGTACCGTCCGCCCAAAACCCAGCTAATATAGCTTCTCGTGGTGTTCATCCTAAAGATCTTCCACATGTTAAATTATGGTGGAGAGATCCTGATTTTTTAAGCCAAGATATTCCTAATTGGCTTTCTCAAGCTTATAATGAAAATATTGATCTACCAGAAATTAAGACATTAACTGTTGTAAATAATAATGATCAATTAATAAAATTTACTAAATATTCTAATTATCTATTTCTAAAGCGTTTTTTTTTTCTTATGTGTGTAGATTTATTAATAATTGTAAAAAACTAGTAGTAAAAAAAAAATGGGAAATTTCCCACCATATCTGGATTTCCCTTTCAAATTGTAGGTACTGATTTTGTTGGTCCCTTTCAAATTGTAAATAAGAAAGGCCTGGAGTTGTAGAATAGTAAAATGTTATTTGTGTATTTTCGTTTGTTTTAAAATTAAGACAGTTCATTTAGAAATTCTTTATTCTTTCATTTAGACGGTTTATTGCACGAAGAGGTAAACCGCTGCAGTTTTTTTTTGTGATAATGGCACGAATTTTGTCGGTGCCAATCATGCCATTGGTAGTTTTATTAATTGTTTAATGACTGGTGTGTCAGATTTCGCTACTAATAAGGGAATTAAATTTATTTTTTCGCCTGCCTACTCGCTGAATTTCGGCGGTTTGTGGGAATCGGCCTTGAAGTCGGCAAAATATTTTTTGAAACGGGTTTATGGAAATACGTACTTTACTTACGAAGAACTTGGTACATTATTTGCAGTATTGAGTGTATGTTTAAGTATTTACATGTAATATTTAAGTAGTTTATATACTATTCGCTATATGTCTTTTAAATTGTTATTTATTTGCTTTTGCACCCTATGCATAATCTTCCACTCTCTCAAAGGTTAGCTGGTAGAAAATGCCGAAGGCATTAAGTTCGCCTATGTACAATTTTATTTTGTAATTTTGTGCAATAAAGTATTTTAAATAAATAAATAAATATGACAAAAATCACTAAATATCACAATCACGTGAAGTAACAATAACCACCACGTTACAAGAGTTTCCATCGTTACAAGTTACAACCGTTTCAACAGTGATATCCATATAGATAGGTACATTTGTTCCGTCCGTTTCAATCACAAGTTGTGGAATGTCGGCGAGCAGCGACATAGCGCAAAGCGGTGATATAATGAACTATGTAAACCAATTTATATCAACTACTACAGAGAGATGGCGCTTATAAATTAAATAATGCAGAATATAAGTAGGTTGTGGTCAATAAAACTTTATTTGTCTTTTGGATGTTAAAGTTAAAAATTGATTAAAATTAAAACACATGTAAAAAACATAACTAATAAAAATATGAAATTAAAAAAATGAAGTGCAGAAGCGAGGATGGAACTGGCGTTCTGTGGTTGTTAAGTTATTTAGATAGAATAGAATCATGTCGCCATAAAAAAATTAAAATAGATAGAAAATTTTAAATTAAGAAAATTGTACAATGTAGATAAGTTTTCTGACTGCTGTTATAGTGAATAAGTTTTTATATTAAAAAATCATTGGTAAACGGGTAAAGTATTACTAAGTAAAAAAATAATTTAAAACAATGATTGTTTTGAGATTTATTTGAGAGTAAAGTAGGTACATAAAATTAAAATTATTTTCGAGGCACTACGATTTTTATTATTATTTTTTTTTGCTTATTAGATTTTTTAATAATAACTATAAATAGTTACATAACGGGTGATTAACAAAAAGAAACGTAGCCGTTACGTTACAATGAAATCACGTAACGACCCACCGCTACATCACCATATATCACTATTCTGTCTGTGGTAATTTAGTAGGGATGTGACATATAAAGAAAAAAATCGATTAAACAATAATGAATTTCGCACTAAAGAATCGATTTACTAATATCGATTAATTAAAAAAAAAGTTTTTTTTTTTCAAATTAAAATCCATTTCTGTAGTCATTAAAACCATAGTATGGTTTTAATGACTACAGAAATGGAGTCCACAATATTAAAATTTGAATCCGAAACAAAACTTTATTCGCTTATACCTCATTTTTTTCTATGTACAGAACCCTAGTAAGCATCAGCTTATGTTCTCGAAGCTTTTTTGTATAGATACCTAAAGAATAGACAACATTTAAATGGAAAAAAAATCCTATATATTTAAAACCGGTGAAATCACAGACTAAAACAGAAACATTACTAGGTCACTTGACGGTTTTAACATCTGTATAAGTTGTAGAGACCTCCCGTCTAAAATTTACGTTTTCATTGATTGTAAAAACGTTTGCTGAATTAGACAGATTTAAATACTATTAATACTTCTTCCAGTGCTTGGATGCCGCTGTTTATAAAAATCGAGACATTACTTTTTTCTACCAACTAAATTTACAACTTAAAGCTTCTTTCAGCCCATAGATGGCGCCTTTTAAAAAATCGATTAAAAAGTGTATTTCACATAATCGATTTAATAATTATCGATATTTGTTTTTGGAAATCGATTAAAAACTATGAATTAATTTAAAAAAAACGATTATTTTAATAATCGATTTTTTTTCACATCCCTAGTCTGTGGTTTTTTTGTTGGCGTTTTTTGGATGCTTGTTGGGTTAATTTGTTTGATTGATTTTTTGTGTTTGTCGCTTGCGTTCTATTGATTGACATTAAAACAACGTTAAAATGTAATTATTTTATTTCATGTATAATTCCTAATATAAAAATACTATTATTGATAGTTTTTTTTAATGCGTATTTAACTTCTTTTAGGGCGCGTAACCGCTCGCCTACAGCGGTTTCAGAGAAGAAGAAATTGAAAGAAAAGAAGAAGAAAGATGAGTCTGGATCCAGTAGTAGTGATAGCAGTGGAAGGTCAGTTATTTATTTCTTTCATTTATAAAATAAAATAATATATAGGTTAGAAAATGGTGTAAAGAGCATTTAAATGTATTCAAATAAAAATGTTGTATCACTGACCTTTTTAGATCACGTTGGTCAGTGGGCTATAAAGAAATATATAAGTTTGTGTTATTGAAAATACCTTCAATAATCCATGGTCTTTCTTCATTTCATTGTTTCTCCACCTTTGCTACAACCTTCTGGGGCCCATTATCAGGTATTACCAATCAATAAAGTTATGCAAAATGCTTTAATCCATCACTTGATTGCAATAAGTACTATTGTAGCTTTGTGGAAAACAAACATTCCATAGGACCACCGCATTGAAAATATTTTTATTTTTACAAATTAAATTACTAAAAACAGGGTTTAAAACTCAACTTTATGCAATTCAATGGAATTGATATTGTATAAGGCCTGTAACCCTACTTTGCTACTTTATTATGTTATCACACCTTTGGATTAGTTATACACAGTGGCAAAATTAGAACAGAAAAATAGTGAGAAAATAATGCATATATTTAATGGAAGTGTTATTAGATATAACTTTATTAGGACTGCTACAGGACACGGTCAACTCCTCTACTGTAAACACTTTAAAAATAAACTGGACAAGTGGCTATAAACCTTCCAGCGAAATCTGAGCCAGCATGCACAAATAAAGTAGCATGTAATGCGCTTGCAACAAATGTCACAGGGCTACTGAGAGCCAGTACCTCACCCCCGCGAGGATATCATAAAAGCACAACAGTTTATTGTTCAAAGTTTATGTAAAACCACTAAAATAAGTTTGCTGCGGACTCACAGACCGCATGCAACTGCTTAAGTTCGGCGGAATGGTATGACCACTGAAAGGTTAACTAACAAATTGGACAATAAATAAAATATAAGAATAATACACCAATGCTTGATATAGGCATATAAGCAATATACTGCTCACTTATTATATAATAATAATATAAAGTAATTAAAAGTAACAAATTGAATAATATCCTTTAACAACAACTTTTTAGGCTTACCAACCATAATGGTAAATTCATTAACCAGTGGGTGGATTAGTTCAACATGGGTATATTGATTAACCCCATTCATGTTCATCCATTAAGTTGTCACTTATTTATAGTATAATCTGGTGGTAAAAGTTTTTACATTGCTACTTTTATTTGTTTAGTCAGTCCTACATATCTTTCATCTCATAGTATTCATGATTTATAACTTTTTGATTAAAAAAAAAATGCCCAACATGTAAAGATTAATAAGTACAATGACCTCTTTATTTGCTAAATAAGTACCATCACAGCTGCCTTATGGTGCCAGAGACCACCTAGATTATTGGAGTTGGGGTTTATTCCCCCCTTGTTGTAACCGATGGTATACTGAGTCTATGTTGAACATGTGGTAAGCTAGTCATTTGTTTGGATAGACTCAAAAGCCCATCTATAAACAGTTACCTAAGTTGTCATAGTAAAACTGGGACCGACAGCTCAACATGCTCTCTGATGCACCATAGTATTGTTGTACACAACAAATGTATTTTTTTTTAAATTAAAAACTTATTGGGTACACTGAACCGGAAACCATAGTGTTTTAAGACTTAAGTCTAACCAACTCTGCACCCACATATATAATTTACTAAACTTATATTTAAATATATTATATTATTATATAATCCAGTTCTTCAAGCAGTTCATCAAGGTCTTCGTCGCGGTCTTCATCCAGCAGCTCCGGAAGCTCTTCCCACTCATCTTCTTCCTCAAGTTCTTCAAGCAGCACCTCCAGCAATGATAAACGTGGCAGGGCTAAGAAAAAGTATGTATTGCTTATATTTGTTAACCATCAACAATTTTGTCATTTAAATTCAGAAAACATTTACTAAATATATATAGATATCATTAAATATAAATTAAGAACTGTACACCAGTGCTTGATATAGGCAAATCAGCAATATGCTGCTCATCTATTATTTAATAATAATAAATAAAGTAACTAGCAAAATTAATTATTAAATTAAAATGGTTGGAGAAAGTGGACCTTTATACTTTTTAAAGTCGTAATATAATTTAATGGCCAAGTAAACGGAATGAATAACACAAAAAGTCATTTTTTATGTTAAATCAAGATCATAAATTAATACTTCATCGCCTACCAGTAAGATAGAAAAAAAACTCCAATTTAACTAAGATGCTCTATAATGCTTTTATCAATAAGGGTACTTTTACTGGACAAATGAATTTATTACTAAATAATATTATTATTGCAGGGTCTCTCCAAACAAAGATGCTGTGAAAGACCGTCGGGCGCCAGAGAGAGATAGAGAGCAGAAAGACAGAGCCAGGGACAGATCTCCCCACGGCGATAGAGACAAGAAACCCATTGATCTACCCTCTACGAGTGACAAACACAGACCTAAGGAAAGACATGAAAGGTTAGAAGAAAATTTTTGTCCTAACCTTTTTACTTGACTTCCTCTATGGTCTATCTTTAAAATTGCATCTGGGAGTTGTGTTTGAACTTATGGCTAAACAAAATTAGTATGTTTTTTTCTACAGTTTGTCATAATCTGTGTGTATATAAATAAAATGTATTAGTTTTTTTGTTATATGACTACAATCAATTTGAATTCAGTGTCTAGCAGCTTAAGTTTAATGTGTTCATTTGATTATAGTAACGTTTGTTTTGAAAACTGAAAACATTTTTTTTTCTTTAAATAACATTGATTTAAACCTGGTTTTTAAAGGTCACCGCTAAGAAAAAGACGTGAACGCTCACCGGCTCCACGCCCAACACGGATCCACATTGGACGTCTGACCATGAATGTAACCAAAGAACATGTTCAAGAAATATTCTCCACATACGGCACCATCAAAAATGTAGAATACCCCGTGGACCGTCTGCATCCGCACCAGGGAAGAGGATATTGCTATGTGGAGTTCAATAATCCTGATGAAGCTGAAAATGCTATGAAGCATATGGATGGAGGTAAGTTTTTTATTGGTTAACATAGAAATACCATAGTAAATAAAATGGCAGGGCTGCAACAAAGTGAAAGGAGAAAAGTTTATTACAGTCCCTTTTTTGAGATTTCATTCTAATTGGACAATAATTATTGGGTTAATTGGTGGAGTGGAATGTTTGTATAGTAAACATTAAAAGGTTTTGTGCTAGGCCCACTGACTGGTCTTTTTAAACATTTTAGTTGTCTTTAAATATTTATACTTCCAGGGAACTGTGTCATGTACATTAAATAGCAAGTGAAAATACAGATATCTGTGTAAAGCATAAGAGTATTGCTTTTATCTCTCTACCCAGCAGAAATATTCTTTAGATTGTCAAAATATTGATTTCCGTTATCAGCACACTCTTCTCTAATCAGAGAAGGTTAACCCCCATATTATAAGTTGTATCCTCAATGGCACTCAAGGAAAGTATAATATTATTATTTATCAGGCAGGCAGTTGAAACAACTGATAGAAGCCTGTATCTTGTTATTCTTAAGTGTTAAGTATTTCTTAGCTGGTGTGGTTTAAAGTTGTCCAAACAATTTTTAAATTGATTGATAGTCTCAGCTATATCATTCTATCTTTCCTTGATATAATATTTAGTGGAAAGAGACAGATGTTCCTTGAATGAAAGTGGAGTGGAAAACACGATTTACAATATTGGGGTAGAGCATGGTGATAAAGGAAACTGGTAATTTGACAATCTAACGGTTACATTCTAAAAACAAAATGACTGCTGGTAATTGTAGGCGCTTCAGGCGCAGAAGTCAGGTTGACATGGCAGTCGGGTATGAGCAGAGGAGGGACACCTGGCATACTATATTTATAGTATGCCAGGTGTTCTTTACTTATAATAAACCTTATTTAATTAATTTTGTTGCGTGGTAAAAAATATATATCAATATCCTGGTATGTGATGCTACATACATCGGCTACGGCGGGATTAAAAACCAAACCGCTGGCTACCCCGAGGCTGTCTAGGTAGTCTATATTTATTATTATATGTGATGCTACATGACGTCCCCGATTGCCAATTCGATTGTCTATCGCGACTATACATGTGTTTGTGCAACAGGTCAGGTAGACGGGCAGGAGATAACGGCGGCGCCCGTGCTGATCCCGTCACGCCCGCGCCGCCCGTCCCCCAGACCTCCGCGCATGATGCCGCGTCGTCACTCCCCGCCCAGGTACCTATAGGATTTATTTTTCGAGGTAGTAGTGACCCTGGAGGCTGTGGTCACAAAACAGGCAGAGAATTTGACCATAAATTCTTCTTTGTTGCCGGTCATTTCATAACCCTATCATTTAGCCGGCAGAGTGAAAGCAATCAATGCATTTATGCTTACCATCAGGTGGATACAAAGTCACATAAGTAGTTTCTAAAAAAAATACAGGCATGGCATTATATGTTTATATACAAAGTTCTGTTATAGGAATGAATAATACAAGGTTATATACTTCCTTTTTTTCTATTTGGAAACAAAGCATTTGTCAATGTGGTATTCAAAATTAAATGCCATACGAACTTTGTGGGTTGGGTCTAACACCTAAATTCAATGGCTATTATAATATAATGAAATTTTCAATTTCTTTTAATAAATAGCTTCTATGCATTACGCGTAAGATAACACCCAGGTACACCTATCATATATAAGTAGTTTTTTGTCAATTTATTTCCACTGCTAGTCTAGTGATAGGGTACACATTTTGTTTTAACTATTCTCTGCCACATGTACATAAAAAAAAAATTGTTAGGGGGCCACTCGCAAATAAATCCAGTGCTATGTTAAAATAAATTAAAAAAAAATAAAAAAAAAACTCGCAAATAAAGTCACCGATGACAGATACTAATAATCACAGATAATGTAAGTTAAGTTCTGTTTCACCATTGAGCTTTTGTTGAAGCTCTCAAAAGGAACAATTTTCTCCCATTTTCCCAACATTTTTCATTGATTCTCCGCTCCTATTGGTCATAGCATGATGTTATATAGCCTATGTATCTACTAAGTGAATTATTAAAATCAGTTCAGTAGATCCAGAGATTACCCCCTACAACCTTTATTATATTAGGATAGATATAGATTATGTGAAACAAGAATGACAAACAATATTTTCTTTGTGTAACGAAAGATAAGCAGCTGTTGTGAAGAATTATTTGTTACCCGCGACATGATTAAAAAAATACGACTTTTGCTAAAAGTCATCACTGAAATTCAACAAAAGCACCCCTGGAAGGAAGGCTGCCCAGTTGATTATAATGTTTGCGTGTTACAGGTACCGTCGCCGCTCCCCCCCGCCCCGGCGTCGCTCCCCGCCGCGGCGTCGTCGTACCCGCTCCCCGCGCCCGGCGCCGCCCCCGCGCCGTCGTCGTTCCAGGTCATCCTCCTCCTCTTCTCGTTAGGGGGACAACCATACACAAGGGGACTGAGCTCTACCATGGCTTTTTACTGTTTACTAGTCACTAGTAACTATAGATAGATATTAACCGCCCATGTAGATGCAAAAACTGTCAAGTGACCATTTCATGTTTCGGTTATAGTCTGTGGGTTCACCGGTTTTCAGGAGACTACTGCAATAATTCCTTATAGAGGTGGTAGTCTCCTTTCAGGGTGCGGTTACGAAATAGGCGGTTGGATAATTTCGGTGACAATTTTTTTGTAATTGCACCATTTAGCCGGTATAACGGGAGCGATCAATGTTGTTAAACAACAATGTATTGCGATCAATATATTGTTGTTTAACAACATTGATC
Source organism: Monopis laevigella (assembly GCA_947458855.1). Classification (NCBI taxonomy): domain Eukaryota; kingdom Metazoa; phylum Arthropoda; class Insecta; order Lepidoptera; family Tineidae; genus Monopis; species Monopis laevigella. The sequence goes on along the minus strand of OX381580.1, from coordinate 20,325,739 downwards.
GCTTCCACTTGCCGGCTTAATGATGCAATTATGATGATGATGATATTAATGGGGTCAATTCAAGGAATTTGTAGGACTACTTATCATCAGTTAGATACAAATTCACATGCCATGCTCTAATATAAAAAAAAGTAGCTTGTAATGCAAATTCGTCTTCGACGCCCATTTCGTAACCGCATCATTTAACCGGCAAAGTGAGAGCAATCAATAATGTTAAACAAAACTGTATTGATCGACCCCATTTATACCTTTTGTAGGCCTGCAGTCTGAAGTGAGATACAAAATCACATGCCGTGCTCCAGTAAAAAAAAACTACCCTATTGGTTGATTCTTATCTATAGTTAGACCATAGTAAACACAGCAAAAACTCATGGTAGATCTGATCAGAGTTTAATGAATTCAGTGGTGGAAAACAATGCTTGTCACATGTTTATTATCTATAGTGAGGTGAGAGGTTGAGCAATATGACCACTTATAAATTAAATATTTTTAATTGACATCAGGATTGAGGGGCCATTTTGTTAATAATTCTTATTATAAAAATGTGGCCTCTCAATCCTTATGCTTAACTAGATTTTTTTTCTTAATTACCGAATTCATTAAGGTCAGTCCCCATAACAAGTACATACAACTCAAACACACATTCACATACCAAACTTAACTATAGTTGATTTCATGAGACATGCTCTTAAGGGACAAAAATACTTGAGCATTGATAACTGACGATTTCCATCAACGTAGAAGACCATGATTATGGTTTAAGGGCAGAACATTCGTAATCGCGAAGTCCGCGTTCTCCATACAAAATGATATTTCAACTTCCAATAATACTCAATTACTCTTTATCACAGAAAATAATATTTTTGTCTGCCATTGTATTTATAGTTTTTTCTGTGTTATTGGGGTTTTAATTTTATTATTTCAAAATCAGAAAAAAATATTTTTAAATATTATAATACAAAATATTTATTACCCAGAACAGAAAGATTTTTGCGTACAATTAACAAATAATAATTGAACTTTGACTAAATCCCAAGTTGTAATATTGGAAGTATGTTTTTATGGGCATCAAGTTGACTACAGAACCCTTAATGATAAAGATTAAATGTCAAACAGGTGGAAAGACACATGGGAAATTTAATTTTGAGCATGTTTCATGGAATTGAGTTTAGGTTTAAATTTTATACTACACCTGTTTGGAAAGTACCTACTATTTTTTTAAGAATACATCATTGCTTCCATACAAATGTATGGACAGAAAAAGCATTTGCTAAACTAGCAGAAAAGGTGTATGTAATAATCATTTTTTTACATGCTGTCTTATTTTTGTATTTTGATAATAAAATATTTTCCACGTAGATGTAGTATAGAGCACTGTGTATCATTTGGGAGAAATAGAAATTCCCAACTCGTGTGTATTAAGGACCTAGGCTACGCCTTGGGCCTCGAAGTACACCCTAGTATTATTATTGGTCATTTTCTCCCCTTGGTGAACAATGCACTATTTATCCACCAACTAGAGGGTTACACTTTTATATCTAAAGCACATCTTACAAATCGGTATTGCTAAGTGATACCATTGCAGCCTGACGCGTTGCTTGGAATAGATCCTTAATGCATATTTTAATTTAAAAAAATGTATTAACTAAGACATTTTTTAAATAAAATAAAAGTAGCTGACATTGTTAGTAAAACTAAATATAAGACAGTTTTTTTGTAGTATAGTCAAAGTGGGTAAAGTTAACAGAGGGGTAAAGAAAACGCTTCCAATTATTACTCCAATAACACATTTTAATACTTTTTTCTAACATTTGACACAGATAATTCAAAATAGCCGTCATAGAGCATAAACGCGTTCAGATGCATGCAGAATGTTAGAAGCGTTTTCATTTACATTTAACCGCATTGACTCTATATATTATAATTACTTAGCGTTTTACTTTTAGTAGTGTAAAGTAAATGACGCAAAATTATAACTCCTACATAAATAAGTATCAGGTAACAAAAACGGCAAACATAAACACATTCCACACTGTATACAAACCAGGTAAGTTTGTAGCCAAGAAATTAACACTTTACCTAAATAATTCATAATCATTTTGGTAAGTATGGTAATTTTGGTGTCTTTAATATATACAATTTGATGTATTAACAAGAGTTAATGTAGTTTGCGATAGGATGAGCAAGATGACAAGTGACTTATCAAGTGGTCACATCCGGGCAGTTTAATTTGGACGAAATTATTTGTAAAATAAACTTAATTGTTGTGGAGTACATTTAGTTTGTTTTTTTTACCAGGTCCAAAGAACCTGCCGAAGTCCACTAAATCCTGCTTCCTCTTCCAAGTCCAACATACCATTGCAAGATGTTATTTAATCCTATACCCTGAAGAAGTAAATATTAAGCAAAATAATTCTAATTAGAATTTTATTTTGAAAGGTTAGCAAAAAAAAATAGTCTACATTGTAAGTGAATTAACAGTGTTTTCTTTAGTTTAGGAGTCTAATGCCCGATTTCACCAACTCTAAGGGAGCCCCTAACAAAGTTAAGGGACAATTAATGACAGTTGTTTCATAGCAAATATGTCAAAATTCTTATTTAGGGGCTCCTTTAGAGTTAGGGATCGTTGGTGAAATCGAGCATAAGCCTTACAATGAAATTAGTAACATATTTTTTTTTTATTCTCCACATTTATTTGGCTATAGTTTTTTACTATATGATTTTAATAGAGGATGCTAAATTCGTGATAGCGAAGTCTGCTTTTTCCATACAAAAAAAAGTTTTTACACTTCCAGAAATTCTCGACTCTTGTTTGACCCAGAATTAAAATAATATTTTTGCCGGTCATTGTATTTATTAATCTTTCTGTCTTGGGTATTTTTTTTTTAATTAGAAATAAACTTTAAATATGATATTGATTTAATGATACAAACATATTTATCAGAACAGAAAGACTAACAGCCAAGTTGTAATATTGCAAGTATGTTTGTATGGCCATCAACACAACTGCAGAGCCCTAAAAATAATAATGCTTATAAAGAAATGTAACGGATGTCATTATTTATCATTAAATAATACAGTAAAACTACAATGTTTATTAAATTGTATTTAATAATTATAGTTCATTTAAGTAATTATAGTTACATCTTGGACTGATGTGTTTCTTTTATCTGTAGCAATAATTTGGCAATAAGTTTTGAAATCTGATACTAATATCTTTCCTTTGTACAGTGTATTTGGTTCTAGTAATAAAAGCTCTGATGTAGATCTGAAACAAACATGAAACTTAGTCAAAGGCAAAATATTGGTGGATATTTAAAAATCACTATTTTTAGGTGGGGGGAGGTCTTTATAACTTCGCTGTGTGAAGTGATTTACCCCCATATTCTAGTCACACCATTTTCACTCACGTGGTTCTCTCCACCTAAAATCAAATCAAGAATAAGACAGACTATCCTTAGATGAAAGTGGAGTGGAAAAAACGACTTAGAATACGGGGCTAGTCTTGTTTCGGCTTTTGTCTGTGGATTCACCGGATCCAGGTGACAATTGTATTGGTTTGTTGTCGAGGCGGTTCCTTTCAGTGTCCGGTTGCGCAATGGGCGATTGAATTGAAAGCTGCGAGGATAATAAAATAGACTAATGCACATTCATCTTTGCCGCTGCCCATCTCATAACCATTTAGCTGATATAGTGAGAGCGATGAATGTATTGATCAAACTCATTCATGGACTTTGTAGTTGATTGTAGGTCTGCTTAGGATCAGGTAGACACTAAGGTTGAGTTGCACAAAAAAGCTCTCTGTAAAGTTAAAAATAGCGTCGAATGCACCAATTTTATTTTGTAGTTTGGATAACAGCTGGTACTATTCGCCATTTTTTTATTTAATCGTTACATGTTTAAATATGATGTGTAAGAAGACTCATGATCACATCACGTTTTTAATCATAGATTTTTTTTGATCAACGTTTTAGAAACTAGGTGTTAGTAGTTGGCCCTATTCATGGTCTTTGAAACCCTGACATCTTAATGAAGAAGACCTGCTACATAAAAAAGGCAAGTAAGTAAATAAATACATTAATATATAATAAAAATATAACTTACGGATATTGTACTCTCATATTTTTGGGACCTCTGACAGGATTCCAGGCGGTAACTGGAGTTTTATTGGATGTCATTAATCCGGCAACGGCCACATATAACCCATACTCTTGGCAAAACTTTTCCTAAAAAAATCAAACTATATTGTACCTACTTGAACATTTATCAAATTAATCTATTTTGAAAATTAGGTAGGAAGACTCATGATTGGTGTAATATCACGCCACGTAAACATATTTTACAGTAATACATCTATCAGAGGCTCTACCATGGGTTTGCGCATTGTAGCAACGTAACGTTATTTTTGGTAACAGGATTGAATAAAGCGGCCCTATTGGTTGTTGCTCACATATACGTAACGTTGCTACAATGCGCAAACCCATGGTAGAGCCTCAGAATAATAACGCATAATTTTTCAAACTTCGTGCGGGAACGTCTTCGCGGGCGTAAAGCTGCTATTTTTGATACCAAATTTAAGATTTTGTCATGATTCCGTTGGAAAGTATTTTTAACTGACTCAAAAAAGAAAAAGGTTATCAATTCGCTTTTTTTATATATATTTTTAATGTTTGTTACCTCAGAACTCAGACATTTATAAACCGATTTGGAAAATTCTGTTATTGAATGGATTATTTTCAGATTTGTCCCATATAAATTTAATCATAATCGTTTTAGTAGTTTAGACTTTCAAATGCAATTTACTGGAAAAAATATGTCATTCAGTCCCTAGAATAGTCCCAATGAACTGCCTGCCTTCCGGATCATCATCAGATGGTGATGATGAAACCAGAAGGTAGGCAGTTCATTGGGACAGAAGACAGATTTCTCTTCATTTTAGGTAACAATCTGTTGACGAATTGAAATCGTTTTTTTAGGTTGTTTAGAAGATTTCTTTTCTTTTAAATGAATGATGGCAAAATTTTAAATAAGATGGAGGTAACATAGCCTGTGCATAGCATTAGGTACATCTTATAACATTATAAAGTCGCACAGTTTTAATTACATAAAGATATTATAAGGTTAGTGGTATTCTAAAGTATCTAAACATGCTATTAGATATCTATATATCGGTTGGCCAGAATTTTGACTTGAAAACTAATCTTCTAAGTCCCTGCCGTGTAACAATGACATTTTTATTTTCACAAAATGTATTTGTTTGGCGATACCTCTTAGTGCCTCAGTCAGATATATGAGCTACGTTAAGCTGTTAGACTCAGTTCCACTACCAACTTGTGAAACTGTTTATAGATAGATGACATATTGGATCTATAACACAGCAACGAGCTGACCACTTAGTGTACTTGGAACACAATCGGCTATACATTTATTATATTTTATATAGTATTTAAGTAGTTTAAGTACTGTTATGCATCATTGTTAAAATTATATCTATATCCTTTTATCGAAATGTTCTGCACCCTAAGCATATTTCACTCTCTCAAAGGTTAGCTCGTAGAAAAGGCCTAAGGCATTAAGCTCGCCTATGTACAATTTTGTGCAATAAAGAATTTTAAATAAATATACCGAGGCCATCTAAGCAGTTTCTTTTTTTTTGTGAAAAATAGTTGTTAGCTTACCCTCCACTCAGCCAGCAAGCAGTCCGCCTGGCTGAGCGCTGCAGCAGCCCGCGCCACTTCCTCCGCTACTCCGAAGTGGGTCAAATAGTTCTCATGCAAGAAATTCACAAATGAGCCTGCTTGGCTTACAAACTGGTCCATCACTACGCCTGGTTCGTGGGTTAATTTGCCGCCGTCCGTTCCTACAAAATCAAAAATATTTTTATCACATATTGTTTTGGGAAAAAACTAGGATTTCCTCCTAGTTAAGGGCACTGCATTCGTAATCGCGAACTCCGAGTTCTCAATATAAAATTAGCTTTCGCACTTCCAATAATACTCGATTACTGTTTGTCACAGAATTAAAATAATATTTTTGTTGGTCATTGTATTTATTAATATTTTTGTGTTGTCATTATTTTGATTTTTTTTTTAAATCAGAAATATACGTTTTTAAATATTATAATACAAAAAAAAATACCCACAACAGAAAGATTTTTGCTTACAATTACGAACTAAAAAAAAATGAACTTCAACAAACATCCAAGTTGTATATTGGAAGTACGTTTGTTTGGGCGTCAAGTCGATTCCAGCGGCCACATTCTGTTTCTTATAACGTGATCGTTAGATTGTCAAAATAACGATTTCCGCTATTAGCGCACTCTCCTCCAATCAGGGTAGTTGTTTAACCTTCGCTGATTGGAGGAGAGCGCGCTAATAACGGAATTCGTTATTTTGACAATCTAAGGCTCACGTTATAAGAAACAGAATGTGGCCGCAGGGCCCTTAAATATACACCTAGACCAATAATAAGACAATACCTAGTATAGAGCCCTTGGGATTATATCTGCTAAACTCCTTTTACTTTCATCAAATCTTATAACATCATAATGAAGCACTATCTTTTAACACATGTGTATTTATTAGTTATGTCATTTTTTAAAATTTTATTTAGCAGTTATGATGTCGTTACTTTTAAATTAATTGAGCAGGCTTGGTACTGGAGTTATGGGGCTCTTACTGCGTTCAACATTTAGTTCTAAGATTTCTAAGATCCAAGAAAATCTATAAATGGCCTAACTACATTTTTTTTTAAATCTGTTATGGCCAACTTCGTGTGCGAGGATATTAATTATAATAATATATTTTGATTCTTTAGGATTTTGATGATATAACTCAATAAAAAATCATAGATTTTGAATCAATTATATTTTACATGATGCAATATCTTCTATATAGTACTTTTTTTTTCAAAAAACCTTAATATTAATAGAACGAAAGTCTATGGTTTTATATATAGATAAGATAAAAGGATTTTGATATATCATAAATTTAAGACAAATTCTTACTTTTTGGGTTTAATACTCTTCCAACTCCATGAAGTATACTGACAGTTTCATCTTTGCCTATTGATAGAAACTTAGAAGATTTTTGCACCTTTCTTACAGTTTTGGTTTTCTTATCTTTCTCTATTAGACTAGTATCTAAATCTTGCTTTGCACCTAAAACAAATTTAAGATTAACTTTTATGGGTAATACTTTTAAATAGCTTTTTATAATATTTACATTGTTATAATTGTAGGTACCTTTTAAAGTAGCAAAATGTAAATTGAGAACAGCAGATCTAACATCTCCTTCTGAGGAGTTGAGAACACATTGAATAACCTCTGAAGTAGGTGTGGTATATATTGATGAATATTTTTTACTTATTATATCAGAAACACGCTTTAGAGCTTGTTTTAGGCCAGTTGCAGATACACCATTCAATCTAAAAAAATAACCGGTGTTCTTTTAATGTAATATTTAAATGTTACTAAAAGGTATCACAAACAAAATCTCATGGAGCCAATAATCCAAGTAATAACAGGACAATATAAATAAAATTAACTCACGGAATATGTAGTATGTTAAATTGTTCTTTTAAAGCATTTGAGAATAAATTAAATGCAGAGTTCTTTTTATCCATATGGCTGTCTGAACAAATAAATACTATTGGTGATTTTGCTCTATTCTTATATTGCCTAAAAATAAAATGATTAAAATTTTGTGTGACATATCTATTACCTTGCTATGTGGCATACATGCAGTGTGATTTTGCAAAATTATATAATCTTCCAGGCATCTTTGGTTATTTTTGCATTTGAATATATATATTTTTTATAACAGCCTCTCTCTTAACAGTTAAGTAATTACAAAGTTATAATATATGATTTCTTAAGTACAAAATAAACCTTACTGTAATACTGTAGTGAACTCTGATGGTGTCCTGATAAAAGTATTAGGCATGTCTTCAACCAATACTAATTTCTTACTATTATTGTCTAATAAAGATGTAAAATTGGCTGCATTTATGATAAAATCTAAAAATTTTGTTGATTGCTTTTCTCTATATTCATAATCACCTGAAAATTATAATCATTTTATTTAATTTGACTATTCATCATTTCACTATGTCATCCATGTATAATGTAATATAATTATATCAACTTGTTGCAGCCCATTGCTAGGTTTATTTTAAGTCATATATTTGTCTCAATGTATAATATCTAGTATTTGCCCATCAACAAGCAAACAAAAGTAAATACAGTAGAGTCTCACTAATCCAGCACTTTAGTAATCTGGCACATCCAATAATCTAGCACCCTCCTATTATAAAGATTTTAAACAACATTTTATACAAGTTGTAAAAACAGACCTAAATTAGGGATTATTTTAAAATGAGAAAAATTTTCTTTACATTTCAATAATCTGGCACATCTTAGTTTTTAATAGTGCTAGATTAGTGATACTACTATACTTATAAAGTTCAAGGTATATTTAAAGATCATATGACTTAAATATTATCATACCATATTCAGTTGGAATATCAATATCTAATGGAGTTACCCATTCACATATCTTCACTTTGTGTTTCCTTGCAATTACCCTCACAGAAGCTGTCTTCCCACAACCAACAGGACCAGAAAGAAACAGAATTTCTCCACAGCCACTTTCACACATGTTGCATAGCCACTGTTCTATTTCTTGAACTTTTTTAGTATTAACAGCCAAGTCTTCAAGAGAAACAGGATCAAAATTTTTCATCCAACTGCTTGTATTAATATTTGGGAAAGATTGAATTGAATTATTTGTTGAAATTTTAGTCTTTTCTTTATTCTGAAATCAAATGTTATTGTTACAGTAACTTGTTTGCTTGATGAATAGGGTTTATAAAATTAGGTGGATGTACACCCAATTTAGTCACCATGTATTTAAAATAAAAATATTCTAGGGTTTGTTTATATTATACTACCAAAGTTCAAATTAAAGGTGTGGATATTCTATGAAATAGGTATATCACTATTGCTTACTTCTGAATCAACTTCTGCAACCATATTTCCAATGTCATTGTGCCCATTTGTATTACTCATTTGTTTTGGTGAACATTCATCTTCAAACATAGGCTTCACCCATTTTTTGCTCTGAAATATTAAATAGTTTTGTTTCAAGTGTACACCAGTATATAGATAATATTTTCCTCTTATGTCTATGTAATATTTACATACCTAGTCTTGCCATAAATATTGTAACAAAGAAAAAAAAAAATTCTATTGCAAATAACATTTATTACTTTTACAGTGTGTTAGTTTAATACATAAATATAAAACAATTTAAAATATATATTTAGTCCTATAAATGTTGAGGCCAGTTATCAATAGAAGCATGCTCTTTCCATGGAAAATTCTTCACTGCCAATTGTATGGATTGTTTTAGGGACTCCAAATTATCATGGCATTAAGAGCAAGCCGTACTCTAAACTGTACCACAAAACTCACCATAAATCATAATCAATGTGGATTAAGATTGAGACTAGACAAAGACGGCCAGTCTTCAGCTCTGATGTCCGAAACATTCGCTTCCAACCAAGAGTGAGTGGACCGAGCTTTATGACCCGATGCAGTCTTGCTGGAAGGACCATACTTGCTTATTGAACATGGTGTTGTTAAGGGGCTTAACTACCTTCTCAAGAATGGTATCTTGATATACTTGTGCCGAAGTTTTGATACCTTTCTCACTAAAATATGGCTCAGTCAATCCTTCATAGCTAACACCCCACAAAACCATCACTGAAGTCAGATAATGCTCACATTGCACTCTGTCGACTAATTGGGAAGCATCCTTATAGCATAAATACGGTCATTTCGTTTGTTAAAATGTTGTTCAATCGTACAAACTCTACGTGGACGGCCAGATCTTTTTCTGTCACAAACAGAGGTCTCATTGTACCTATTAATAGCCTGGTACACAAACAATTGACTAATACCAAGTGTATGGAGAGTTTTTAAAATTGTTCTTGGCTCCATACCTACTTTGTGTAATGCAATCACAGCAATTCGGTTCTCTTTATCACCAATATTGCACAATGACAAAACAATGAACAATTGTATAAAAATGGCAGATTCCAAATTCAATTGTAACAGTATTTATGGCCAGACTATGTGTTAATAGATAGGAGATATTTTATAATTTCTTTTAGTTAAACTTGTTATTTGAATATATTTTATAATAGTTTCAATACAATGTTAATATTACCTAATAAAATATTTTCATTGATGAAAAAAAAACATGTAGTCAAAAAAATAATTTTAATAATAAGACTGCCTCTGTAGTCTAGTGGTTGCGCTTTTAGCATTGCATCCGGAGGTTGTAGGTTCGATTCCAACTTATGGGTAGAAAATATTAGTGTTTTTCATACAGTTATAGTCTGGGTGTTCATAAAATATAATATGTTTCAGTATCATTGTTTCTGGTAGACATAGCCCAATCTTAGTTTAGTTTGTGACCAGAGCAATATGTGTAAAAAGTGCATTGTGAGCTTAACTATATGTATGGTCATCATTACTCAGAGTGCAATAGTTCATTTAAATTAATTAAAAGTATGCCATGTGTTTTCTATTTTACTTTAAAAACATGCAACCCTAGTAATAAAGCGATCCTATTGGTTGTTGTCTAACACTCTTCACCAAAAAGCATATTTGAATGATCTTTGAAACATTGATGTGGTAATAAATGTTTAAAAAAACACTATGGTTGTCGATATAATGGGATAACTGTCAGTTTTAGAACGAACACAATCTGGTTTACCTGATGGCTGCCGTTATAGATATTACAGTCGGTGAAATTGCTCTGTTACTTTCAGAGGCACTAATAGTAGTAATACTAATTATAATGATTTGTTTTTGATTCCATACCTTAGACATAGTTGAAATTATAATTAAGTACCAGCCACAACAGAGATACTTCGTATCTATCACCCCCTTGGAATTTATAAAATTATTTTAAAGTACCTAGGTAATCCTACAAACGAACGAAAAAATGTTTTTAGACCACAAATAAGGCATGTATCACAGAAAGCCTTAGAATAAAGTAGGAAGCTAGAAAGAAACTCGAATTTATAGAAAAATAATACTTTTTAACCTCTGTTTTGTTTTGAATTTTAGATATTTTTGAAAAAAAAATACAGACCGCCAATCAAAAGTAGGGATGTAAAAAAATCGATTATTAATACAATCGATTTCCAATTTATTCCAAAGACAAAAATCGACATATATCAGAAAATGCAATTTTATTCGATTTTTTTAAAAGGCGCCATCTATTGGCGAAAAGATGTTTTAACTCGTGAATTTTGTAAAATCTATACTTTGGAAAAATTATTAAGTCGCGATTTTTGTAAAGTGCGGCATCCAAGCTCTGGAGGAAGTATTTACATTTATTTTCATTCGACAAACGTTTATACAATCTACGAAAAAGTATATTTTAGTCGGTAGGCTTCTATAACTTCACTAAGTCGACCGCCCGGTCTCGTTACTACCACTCATACAGATTTTTTATTTTAAGCTAATCATTTGGAACGTGGAAAACGGCCTGAGAAATACTGTAAATATAAAACTAGTACTTTATTTGGGTGATATTACTTGTGTTTAGTATAATTTTACAGTTTCTGAAACGAGCGATATAGTGCTATAATTCATAATCATTAAAGGATAATAATATGTATAGGCCAATTAAACCTAATCTTTCACTACATTGAATCATTTACGTTGAATCCTTTCAATATTATAGCTATGGATGTTATAGATAGGAGCCCATATACTCCAAAATACTACGGATTTCAAACTGTTAGGGTCCTTAAATTTTTTGGTTGTTCTAAAAATGAAGCCCAATATTTGATTTGCTCTATTAATTATGTAGTCGTAGTATATGTATCATCACAAGTGGCTTACGGCGCCCGAGACCGCCTAGACGGCCTCAGGGTACCCAGCGGAGGGGTTTTAATCCCACCTCGTCGTAGCTGCGGCCACATTCCGTTTCTTATAACGTAAGCGTTAGATTGTCAAAATAACGAATTCCGTTATTAGCGCTCTCTCTTCCAATCAGCGTATGTTAAAAAACTATTCTGATTGGAGGTGAGCGCGCTAATAACGGAAATCGTTATATTGACAATCTAACGATCACGTTATAAGAAATCGAATGTGGCCGCTGGTATGAGTCTACACCGAACAAGTGACTAGCTCGTCGCGATGTTTTGAATAGACTCAATAACCCATCTATAAACAGTTTCACAAGTTGGTATAGTGAAACCGGGACCGACAGCTTAACGTGCTCTCCGAGGCACTGTAGTGGTGTTGTCAAACAAAAATACATAATTTTTTAAATTCAAAACTCATTGGTACATTCCGGGATTCGAACCAAGGACCTAAGTGTTTTTAAGTCCAAGGTCTAACCAACTCGGCCTCCATATGTAGTCGTAGTGTGAACGAAAATTTAGTTTTTCATCAAATAAAACCCCCAAGTCTCTTGCTTCCCGTTTGCGCTCAAGTACTCGGGAATTTATATAAGTAATCCTGTCAGTTTTCCAAGTGAACGTAACCACAAAACATTTGTTTATGTTAAGTGAAATGTGGTTTTTTTGACACCACAGTGCAATTAAATATAACTCTGTAAATTATATCTAGATTATTCTAGATCCTTTTGGAGAAGGACCATTATCATCCTTAACAGTTTGGAACACCTTTAAGTTATCAGCATACAATAAACAGGGACATTCAGGGGGGGTCTTGGTCGGAGTATTGGATCTTATGAGGATAGATTAAAAATAAACTCTCTTGAATCTATGCGTAGGCATAGTCATCTCGTTTGTCTTCATGAGATTCTTCATTCCAGAATAGGATATTTTTTTTTAATGTGTATATTTCATATATGTTGTGCCTTTTTTATCTAGAAACACATCTGACAAAATATTTTTTATTTAAATTGGTCCATTATTTTCTAATTTCAAAATAAAATATGTAGTTATATTTTTACAAAAACGGAACGCGCTCCGAAACGGCGAGAGTTGACACTTCGTACGAGATGACGTCACAGCAGCCGAAACAAACAACCTCACGGTCCGAATGGCGATAACACCGCTGTCAGCGCTGACGTTCATAATCACCGGTCCGATTCAAAAAGCGCGATGAGACCGCTCACGGCGCTATTAGCGTGCTAATGAATCGGACCAGTGATTAAGCGCGCCCACAAGAACTTCACTTGTATCTCCCTCTATCTCGCAACTAAAACATATGCTCCTCTCACTCTGTTTAAATGTCAAATAAAACGCCATAAAAAAATAATGAATTATAATAATAAATAATAATAAAAATAACTTTATTGTCTCAAAAAAGTACAAAATGTTTTGGAACCCTGTCTCCCGTGCTAGCTGATGCTGTGTTACAGGAGTCAGTGTCTTCCCAGGCGTGGATACAAAGTTGTGTAAGTCTATTTGGCACAAATAAATGGTGTAGGTACTTAATCTTAACATATATAAAAATAACAAAAGAAAATAAATTGCAAATAAATTGATAGTGGAAAACAAAACAGAAAAAAAATATAATATAAAAAATATAAAACAAATAAATACTTTTATACTTTTGGGTCTAAAGTATGTGTGTATGCGTGATATGTGTGTGTGGTATGTGCGAAAGTATGTGTGTGGGTATGAGAGTGCGGGGTTGTGTGTTTATTGGATGTTTATATATTTTATTGTATTTTGTATATTTGTTTACATAAATACCAAAATAAATGAGAACACAACACTTTTAACTATCTACTTAATAATTATTTTAGAAATTTTAATACTTTCCTCAAAAACATGTCTCTAGATAAATGTCATTTTGACAGCGCTCACAGCGATTTCACCCAGAAGCAAAATTACTGTAAGTCCAATATGGCGTCTGTAATGACGTCACTATTAATGTCAAATCATCTATCGTTCGCGCGCTTACGCTCAATCGGACCGGCGCTGACAGCGTGACATCGATTTTGTCGCGAATCGGACCGCAAGGCAAATGATACGGTTGTAATATACCCGTGCAAAAGAAGAGATAAAACCATTGTTTGTTTAGTGTGCTGTGACGAATTTGAAATCATTAGTATCTTACGTCACGTCCGATTTGCGGGGAAGGGAAGACGAAAAGGACGGGAGCGGGCGGGGGTCACGCGCCGGCCACGTGGCTTGTTTTTGTTTATAGTAGTATTTAGTGATTTTTGACTTCTTTTTGGCTGGTCGCATCATGAACGTGACGGTGAATCGTATTAACGAGGAACTAGAAGAGGGAAATAAAAACTAAAAATTAGTATGTTTTCTGTACAGTTTGTCATAGTCTAGGTGTTTATAAAATATAATATGTATTATATAGTTTTTTTTTATTGGAGCACGGCATGTGACTCTGTATCTGCCTGATGTTAAGCAGACCTACAAAGTCCATGAATGTGGTCATTCATGGACTTTGTAAAACTACATGATGTTTAACAATATTGATCGCTCCCACTATGCAGGCTAAACGATGCGGTTACGAAATGGGTGGCGATATGGACGTATTTGCATTACGAGTCTATTTTAATATCCTCGCGGCTTTATCATCAAATCAACCACCGGTTTGATAACCGAACCAAGCGGGACATTACCCCCTCGACAATAAATCGATGCAGTAGTCTCCGGGAAACCAGTGAACCCACAGACTAAAACCGTAACATGACTAGGTCAATTGACGGTTTTTGCATCTGTTGTTGGTAACGTGACTTGAGGTCTACCGAAAATAACCTTCTTGCTATTCCTATGCATTCTTCGACCAGATATACAAATTATTTTACAGTAGCCGCAGCATCACTCTGGAAGAATCTTCCCCTTTCACTTCAAAAAAGTTAATACGGCTACTTTTAAAACTCATCTTCACTCTCTGTAATTATTTCTTTTCAATAATTAATAATTCTCTGCAATTCTACTCAATAACCAACACTTTTAACATTTTTTTACTGTATGCGAATAAGAGTGAGAGAGAGAGAGAGAGAGAGAGAATGTTCTTAGCTATCCATAGACTCTTCGTACGGATATCGGGTTTATTGCGTGCTGAATTTTGTAATGTATTTTGAATGTATCCATTAATATTTTATATTTTCCAGTCTTGTGCAAAACCTCAAAAGTTTGTCTAGGATTGAGAAAGGTTTCCTTTACGTTTTTTTGAGTGGTCTCTCCTTTACAAAAGTAAAATTCATTTGTTAATAATTCTTTTCTGGCTCTAGCAATACTGAGACTTACAGCTTCTCGAATAATTCCTCAACTAAACGTTTTAATAATTCTTGTGTGACGAAACTTATGGCTGAAGCCCATTTTCTCGACACCGAACGGCGTAAATGTGTAACCTCCATTAAGACCCTAGGCTCAAAATATTTTTTTGTTATCGCCCCGCCCTATAGGCGGAGCCTCCCCGCAGGCATCACTGTTTTGCCGCTGTCGCGAATTTTCTATTTGGCGCGATTTTACGAACAAAAAATGAATGTGAGTCGTATTTAATATTTTTATTTTATTTATCATAATTAATATTTTTAAGTTTAATTATAAGTATAAATATTAAATTTGATAGATAAAATAGTTTTAAAATAATCTATTAACTAAAACTGATATAATGTGAAGCATCAACCAGTGGCTAAAACATCGAACGCGTTAGCGATCTTGGTTGGTAATTTGAATTGTGGCAATTCAAATTACCAACGTCATGACAGATCGCTATCGCGATAAATAGCAATGGCAGATTTGACTTTATAAAAAAAGATATATATGGGTTTAGATTGTGTAATCCAAGATGGCGGCCTCAACTTTATTTTTAAAATTCGACATAGGACTTGTTATAGGGTTTTGGGTAAGGGGAGCACGAATTTGAGCTCCATTTTAAAATCCAAGATGGCGACCGTAACTTTTTTTTTAATCGTTGCATGTGAAAAGTTGTTCGATTTGATCAGCAGAACCTCATATTAGCCCAAAGTACATCCTTTCAAAGTCACCATGTATTACGAGTTCAATGTCGATTTAAAAAAATAAAGTTAAGGCCGCCATCTTAGATTTTAAAATGGACTTCAAATTCGTGCTCGGCACACCCAAAAACATAGATAACGAATCCCATGTCGATTTTTAAAAATAAAATTAAGCTCGCCATCTTGGATTTTAAAATGGACCTCAAATTCGTGCTCGGCTCACCCAAAACCCTATATAACGAGTCCTATTTGCTCGTTATATAGGGTTTTGGGTGAGGGGAGCACGAATTTGAGCTCCATTTTAAAATCCAAGATGGCGACCGTAACTTTTTTTTTAAATCGTTGCATGTGAAAAGTTGTTCGATTTGATCAGCAGAACCTCATATTAGCCCAAAGTACATCCTTTCAAAGTCACCATGTATTACGAGTCCAATGTCGATTTAAAAAAATAAAGTTAAGGTCGCCATCTTGGATTTTAAAATGGACCTCAAATTCGTGCTCGGCACACCCAAAAACATAGATAACGAGTCCAATATCGATTTAAAAAAATTAAGTTAAGGCCGCCATCTTGGATTTTAAAATGGACCTCAAATTCGTGCTCGGCACACCCAAAAACATAGATAACGAGTCCCATGTCGATTTAAAAAAATAAAGTTAAGGTCGCCCTCTTGGATTTTAAAATGGACCTCAAATTCGTGTTCGGCTCACCCAAAACCCTATATAACGAGTCTTATGTCGAATTTTAAAAATAAAGTTGGGGCCACCATCTTGGATTTTTAAATGAACCTCAAATTCGTGCTCGGCTCACCCAAAACCCCATATAACGAGTCCTATGTGCTCGGCTCCCAGTCTTTTGTGCTCAACCCACCCAAAAACATATATAACGAGTCCCATGTCGATTTTTAAAAATAAAGTTAAGGCCGCCATCTTGAATTTTAAATGGACCTCAAATTCGTGCTCGGCACATCCAAAAATAATATAACGAGTACCATGTCGATTTTTTAAAATAAAGTTGATGCCGCCATCTTGGATTTTAAAATGGACCTCAAATTCGTGCTCGGCACACCCAAAAACATATGTAACGAGTCCCATGTCGATTTTTAAAAATAAAGTTGTGGCCGCCATCTTGGATTTTAAAATACACCTCAAATTCGTGCTCGGCACACCCAAAAACATATATAACGAGTCCCATGTCGATTTTTAAAAATAAAGTTGAGGCCGTCATCTTGAATTTTAAAATGGACCTCAAATTCGTGCTCGGCACACCCAAAAACATATATAACGAGTCCCATGTCGATTTTTAAAAATAAAGTTGAGTCCGCCATCTTGGATTTTAAAATGGACCTCAAATTCGTGCTTGGCACACCCAACAATATATATAACGAGTCCCATGTCGATTTTTTAAAATAAAGTTGAAGCCGCCATCTTGGATTTTAAAATGGACCTCAAATTCGTGCTCTGCACACCCAAAAACCTATATAACGAGTCCCATGTCGCTTTTTAAAAATAAA
Organism: Monopis laevigella; assembly: GCA_947458855.1. Taxonomy (NCBI): domain Eukaryota; kingdom Metazoa; phylum Arthropoda; class Insecta; order Lepidoptera; family Tineidae; genus Monopis; species Monopis laevigella. The sequence continues at coordinate 20,308,242 of OX381580.1, read as the reverse complement.
GTTGAGGCCGCCATCTTGGATTTTAAAATGGACCTCAAATTCGTGCTCGGCACACCCAAAAATATATATAACGAGTACAATGTCGATTTTTAAAAATTAAGTTGAGGCCGCCATCTTGGATTTTAAAATGGACCTCAAATTCGTGCTCGGCACACCCAAAAATATATATAACGAGTACAATGTCGATTTTTAAAAATAAAGTTGAGGCCGCCATCTTTGATTTTAAAATGGACCTCAAATTCGTGCTCGGCTCACCCAAAAACCTATATAAAGAGTCCCATGTCGAATTAAAAAAAAAAAGTTGAGCCCGCCATCTTGGATTTTTAAATTTACCTCAAATTCGTGCTTGGCTCACACAAAAACCTATATAACGTGTCCTATGTCGAATTAAAAAAAAATACATCATACTTGATGATCATTGACTACTGTCGTTGCGACCGGAACCAAAAAATATTTAATAATAATATGTAGGACAATTTACACATATTTCTCTGGTCACAAACTAAGTTACTATGTGTATCAGAAACAACAATATAATACATATTATATATAAACACCCAGACCATGACAAACTGTACTAATATTTTTTTGTCATGGGTGGGAATCGAACCACGTCCTTTGGATATTACACAAAAGTCGCAACCAGTCTACGGAGGCGGTCAAAAATAATTCCTATAAAAAACGTCAATCGACTGTCGCGGTTACCCACGGAATAGAAAAAACAAGCGGTTACCCCCAAAGAGTACTTTGTTATACTAGAAAGTTACCCCTATATATGTGGCTTCTCTATGTTGTCAAAAAAATAAATAAAAAAGTTATAGGTAACCGATAAAAAAATCGATGTTGTTTCGCCGTGACTCTGGTTTTCCTTGTTCCAGATTCGAAAACTCAAATTTAAATTTCCTAAAACTAAAATATAATAATATTATTTTGATTAAAAGTATTTTTTCTATAATTCAAGGACCTGTAAGGTTTATACATGGTCAAATTAATTACGTAAATCTTTAGTAGCCCGGCAGGCTTATTATGTATCTTGCAGAAGCAGCGCGACAGGCGTAAATTGCACAATAATCGCTGTCAAACATCATTTTCGTATTATGTAATAGCAATAACAACGCGACAGCATGTAATCGATAGTGTCGCCTCTAGTGAACAATCGGGGAACTAATAGTGCATCAAAATGCTTAAGATCAACAAAAATTGGTATTGTGTAAGCGTCGCGACAGCAGACGCTCAGCAATTGCTCAGCACTTATAGCGAAGAACGAGCGACAACCCATACCCTTGTTGTAAGTTAAAACATACATTATTTTGACTCAGTAATATAGCATAACTCTGTATCATTGTAATACATTACTTAAAAATACATAAAAACTGACATTGTAAAAAGTAAATAAATAAAATAAATTAATTATTAAAATTTAATAATTAATATAAATTTACTTAATTTAAGGCCTATTAATTATTTATAAATTGGTGTGAAAAATATATAAAAAATAATTGATTATTTATTAAATATATTAAGATTATAAATTTTATTTATTTAAATATTAAAATAAAAAATTTATGTTAAAAAAAATATTTAAGAATTTAATATATAAAATAAAAAATATTTTTTTCAATATTATATTTAAAAAATATTTATTTAATATTATAAGTTTTATTTATTGAATATGTAAAATTTTATTTATTTAATATTACAGATTTTATTTATTTAATATTTTATTATTATAAATTTTATTTATTAATTATTGTAATTATTATTTATTTAATATTTTATTATTATAAATTTTATTTATTAATTATTTTAATTATTATTTATTTAATTAAAAAAAAAATATATATATATTATTTAAACATATTAATAAATATACAAGTATTTTAATAATATTAAATGAACATAAAATAAAAAAATATATTAAATATTTTAAGCCCTATTAATTCTGGTACCTATGAAAAATTTTATAAAAATAATTATTACTTATATATTTATTAATATAATTAAAATACTTAATGTATTAATTAATTCATATTCTAATACAAACACCATTGAACAAAACCCATATTAAATTCCTTTATTAGTTCCAGCGGTTGCTAACTGATTGCAAGTGGCGCTAGTGTTACGGCTTAAAAGTGCATTTCACGGCAGTCGGACGACAGCAGAGCGATAGCCATACATAATACGAATTTTGCGAACAATTAGCAACCGATCGCGCGATCACTACTGTCGCTGTCTGCAAAATATCTGCTAATTTTACATAATAAGCCCGCCGAGAGATATACGTCCGTACGCATCGGCACACTAGGCGGGACTGGTCAACGGGGTCAGATAATTACTTATTATAGCTCTTGGATCTGCTCCGCAAGATTGAAAATCGCGCAAACAATTTTCAATCAATAAAAATGTCGTAAGTCACAAAACTAATTTTGTCTATAACATACTTAATAATTTATTTAGGTAAAATTTCGTTTAGTAGTGGATTATAAACTGTATTTTCTTGTGAGGTGTATTTATTTTAGACTTAAAACTCAACCCGTTTCGAAGAAAAATGTCTTTATACATTAAAAAGGCATCATTTTAAAATAGAAAAAGTATCGAAAAATATTTTCCAATTAGGTTTTTGGTTAAGACATGGAGAGAGGAAGGTCTGAAAAAACTTAAGTTGAAGTGTTTTAATAAATAGATGTGTGCTTGCCTCTGCAGATATAAGCAAATAAGACTAAAATTTATAGTGCCTCCTCTTAAGGTTAGCATATTTATGCCTTTTGACTCTCTCCGCATCAGAAACCGGCGACCCCGCGTTTTTTGAGGTTGATCGGATAATGAATGGAGCTAACGTATATCTCACAACAACCTACTCAATTTCCACGGACAAACAGTTAAGCCGTCAGGTCTCTTACCATCACCGAGTGTAATTCCTTCAGGTTCAAGTAAAGCAGGTACGCCAGCAGTGAAAACAGCCCTGCATATTATATCGAGTGCAGTGTGACGGGAAAGGCGTCCTGCGCTCTTAGCGCAAGGAAGTCCATGGTGTCCAAACTTATCAATAAATTTACAGCATCGTCATTGATGGGAATGAACAATACGAAACAGTATGCTTACGTCTCGTTTTTACGTCAGTTTGGATACCATGGACTCTCTTGCGCTAGGAGTAGACGAAAGTTAAGAATTGAATTGAAAGAAATGAATTTCCAACTATAAATGTATCAATAGATGCAGATGGGAACGCTTGTAGCCATAAACCTGACTCCCGGGTAGAAGCAGCTATAATACGAGCACGCTCTTGCAAAGTAAGGAGACAACCAACGTAAATATTCTCAAATTAATCCATGGAATTCGTCTCCAGATACAAGATAATAAAAATCAATTTAATAGAGCCCAGAATGAAGATAGATACGACAAAAACCCCTTTATTTATGCTAAAAAGATTTTCACTGAAACGAGTGGAAGACTTTCGCTGACCAAAGAACAAATCTATAAAAGACAGATATATATATATATTATATATATGTGAGACTTATGCAATGCCACAAAGAGAGGTAGCATACCCGGATCCACCTTCAACACGACCTCATAATCCTGCAGAAGACTTTTAATGCAATCCACCAAGCATTGAAGAGACTGAGGAGCAATTCAAGAAGAAAAGCGTAAAGTCAGCGCCAGGTTCGGATGGCATACCCTACATTGTATAAAAAGTGTCCTCACATTCGCAAGTGTTTACATAACATCTACCGTAGAATATGATCAAGCAAGCTAGTGCCGACTGTGTTCGGAGAAGCAGATTTTGTTCTTACACCTAAAAAGCCTGAGGTTACTGACCCTAAAGATACAAGTCCTATTGCGTTAACCAACACTATGTCCAAAATTTTATTTTCTTTACTTCAAGCAAGAATGTCGAAGTGTATGATCACATACAAGTACTTTTTATCCCAGCACCAAATGGGAAAGGATTTCTCCCGGGAATTTCTGGTTGCCTGGAACACAACACCTTACTTGCGGAATCTTTGAAGGATGCCAGGGTGCACGAGCGTCAATTGAGTGTCTGCTGGATTGATTTGGAAAATGCATTTGGATCGGTCCAGCATAAATTGCTGCAAGTTGCCCCAAAATGGTATAATATAATAATTAGCAATTACATGATAACTATTGGGAAGCCAACAGTGATCATGGATATAATTGCTAATTATTATAAGAACTTAGAGTTTTTCATTACAAATAAAGATTGGTTCACAGATGCTCTTCAATATAATGTTAGGCTATTTCAAGGCTGTTGCCTTTCACCAATAGCTTTCAATATTATTATTTACATTGACAAACTTAAATCTAGTGAAAAGAAGTGGAGATACATACATATCATCACGGGTACCTTACGGTGCCCGAGACCGCCTAGACGGCCCCAGGATACCCAGCGGAGGGGTTTTTAATCCCACCTCGTCGTAGCCGATGGTATGAGCCTACACCGAACAAGTGGCTAGCTCGTCGCGATGTTTTGAATAGACTCAATAACCCATCTATAAACAGTTTCACAAGTTGGTATAGTGAAACCGGGACCGACAGCTTAACGTACTCTCCAAGGCACTATAGTGGTGTTGTCAAACAAATGTACATATTTTTTTAAATTAAAAACTCATTGGTACACACCGGGATTCAAACCAGGGACCTAAGCGTTTTTTAGTCCAAGGTTTTTTTTCCTTGGACTTAGAAGTGGAGATATAGATTTAAATTAATAATGTATATTCGGAGTCCATCTTAGCATTTGCGGACGACCTAGCAGTGCTGACACGTAATCCAAAACAATGCCAGAATCTGCTTACTCTGGTAGACGAGTTCTGTGTATGGTCGAACGGCATGAGAACAAAACCATCAAAATGCTTCTGTCTGTGTCTGGGCAGACGAAATACTAAGTTTACGTCATACGACCCAGAACTATTCATAGCAGGGCAAAGAAGGGCAGGAAAAGTAGGGGAAGCCGTGCCTTTCAAATTTCTGGGCAGAAGGATCGATTTTAAAGGAAGAATCCTTAGATGTGGTTGTGGAACGCTTTATTAATGACATCAACAAGGTAGATCAACAGCCAATTAGTAATGTCAAGAAATCTTGGATGTATGACAACTACCTAACTACTCGTCTAACATGGCCTTTTCTACTTCAACAAAACTCTTCTGGTATATCTGGATGCAACTGTCATAAGAAAACTTAAGTCTTGGCTTGGATTAGCACAGCACACCGACTCCTCCACGCTGTTCAGGGGACAACGACAATTTGGGATGAATTTAAAAAATCCATCTGAATTGTACAAACATCTACGTTTAACCAAGCAACAAATCCTGCGTAACTCTCGGAATAATCTGATTGCATCTCTCCCAAAAGACTCATGATGATGATGCCTCTGAGATAGAGTCAAGACTTTAGTTCCATAAATCATTTATTTAGCGGTGCACAGATCAGCAGAAGGGGGTTAGGTTGGAAGAAAAAGGATTGTGATAAAGATGTTATTAAACCTTTCCTTAAAGACGATAAAGAGCATGGCTACAGAGTTCACGCGATGACTCTAGAAGTACAAAATAAATGGCTTACTATGGGGGAAGTTTGTATTCTTCCAGCCCTGAAATGGCGCATACTCATGTACGATTGGTCTCCAGCACTTATTAAGTTCTATCTTAATGCCTTTCAAATGTCCCTACATGACCAGAGTAAACTGGTAAGATGGGGGAAAGCAACAGATAAGACATGTACATTATGTGTGGTGTTGCTGTAGGGACTGCCAGACATATATTTGGGACTCTACTTGAAAAAGGGCCATTATTCGCACCGACATGATAAAGTTCTGCAAATTATTCGTAAAGCTGTAAGTCTTAGTATTGCTAGAGCCAGAAAAGGATTATCAATGAAAGACTAACTACTTTTGTAAAGGAGGGACAACTCAAGAAAACTCAAAGTAAACCTTTCTCAATCCTGGACAAAGCAAAGGACTGGAAAATATTCATGGATACATTCAAAATACATTACAAAATTCCAGACGAACTAGCAGTTTCAGCCATAGACCAGACATACTGGTGTACTCTCGGTGCTTGAAGAAAGTAATACTTATAGAACTCACCGTTCCGTGGGAAACAAAAAATCCTAAGAACCACAACATCAAGTCGAACAAATATTTTGATCTCACAAACGAAATTACTAGAATCGGATTTAAAACTCAACTTTATGCAGTGGAAGTTGGTGCAAGAGGAATTCCAGAAAAATTCTTTGCATCGTCTATTAAACGATATTGGCCTTCCGAGATCAGCCTTCGGAACTTTTATGGAGCGTGTTTCCAAGATGGCGCTAACAGGATCATATCGTATTTGATTGAGTAGAGAGGGTAGTGAACACAGTGCAGGTGAGAGTTCAAAATGCCTTTAAACCTACTTCGCGGTCTCAAATCCGGGAACGCTACAGTTCATTACCCTGCCTTCCAACCACGCGATGGACCCGGCACCCGCACGTCGAATCCACGGATAGGTAAGAACAATGTCTCATATTGTGATTATGTAGGTCCTCAATTACTCCAAAATATTATATTTTTTACCAGAAATCTTATAAAAAAATATAAAAAACTGCCGCGGATGAGTGATTATGTCGCTTTACAACTGAAAATCAAGTTAAATCGTTGACAATAAGGCTGGCTCCTAGATGGGAGGGTGGGGCAACGGATCTCGGTAGCCATAAATAATAATAATAATAATATGTAGGACAAATTACACATATTGCTCTGGTCACAAACTAAGCTCTAGGCTTGTATTATGTGTACCAGAAGCAACGATATAATACATATTATATTTTATAAACACCCAGACCATGACAAACTGTACAGAAAAAACGTACTAATATTTTTTGCCATGGGTGGGAATCGAACCCACGACCTCCGGATACAACGCCAAAGACGCAACCACTAGTCTACGGAGGCTGTCTAAATAAAGCACCCGTGATGTTTCTTTTTTAGCATTTTTATAGTGCATCTGGCTTTTCATCAGTCCTAAGTACAATTAATAAAGTATAGTAAGTACTATACTCTACTATCTGATCACAAAGTGAATAGACTAATATTGATTAGGTCTCTTAACGCTAGCAAACTGCTCAATATACCAATATATGAAGATTTACAGTAATAGGTAGGTTGGTGCCATAAGTTACCGCCAAGGAAGGACGCTTCATAAAGGCGAAATGCACAATGAATATACGGAAATATACAGTGTGCAATATAGTTGAAGTCAAAAACGGACGCACATCATACGTAAAATGCTTAATATATACACGGAAATATACAGTGTTCTATATCATTATCAACATGAACGGACGTTGAAAGTTAGTGAAAATTTTTCTAAATTGAATATCGCCCCGTTTAATATAAATAAAATCTTTAACTAACCAATGCATTTTTATTCAAAAGATATAATAGTATTCACATTCTAAATCATTAAAAAGATTACGGAAGTAGTGGATGCAACAAGTTTCGACAATAAAAAGACGCAAGAAGTCTTCTGCGATTTAAATATATATATATAATGTGAGTAGAAAGTTTTTTTTGAGTGGAACACCCCTGCATTTACGAACGATTTATTGTTGTCACAAAGAATGGCTCAAAAGGACATGTATCCAGAGCAGTAAAATAAATTAATAAAAATAAAATAAAAAAATATTGTTGTCGCGTAACCTAAAAAATTCATTCCTCAAACATTAATGTGCTTATAAGATTTAATTAAGGATTATTTATTTGAATCTAACAATAGATAGTGAATAAAGACGCCAACTACTGTTTAATTATTTCATAATATTTCGAACAAGTTTTCTTTTTTCATCCCATTCCACAGATTATTATTCAGACTTGAATTTTCATCCTGAATAATAATCTGTGGTGTCAACTGTCACTAAATTACGTAAATATATTTTTTGTAAGTAAAATTTAATATTTGTATATCAAATTAAAGTGTTAGCTTAGTAATTTGAAAGTTCCACTCGTTATCTCTTTTATTAAATTATTGTACTTTTAAATTTAGGTCGCCATGCAAGCATGGAAAGCAATAGGGGCTGCTCTAGCGGTTCCATCTAATGCTGTTAAAAGAGGAGCCTTTGCTCCGATTGTAGATCAAATACGACAGACTCATGTACAGGTGCCGGATCCCAAAGAAGCTCGACCATATTCACCATTTCAGAAGACGTCCAATGTTGGAGAATATGCTGTTGCTAGACTTGATGATTTATTGAATTGGGGTAGAAAGAACTCATTATGGCCCATGACTTTTGGTCTAGCTTGTTGTGCTGTAGAAATGATGCACATAGCAGCGCCAAGATATGACATGGACAGGTAATATATTAAAATTAATTAATCACCCTATTAAGTTTTAGCCACAATTTTTTTTATCCAAAATTAATTATATAAATATATCAACTGCCCTTAAGTAATACGGGCAACTAGATGTTTTTGGAGAGTATGCATGCACCATTCCATTAAAACAACTGTCACATAACTCTCTTTGATGAACAGTTTACTGCAATGTTTTGTTAAAAACTCCTTGGTTTACATGTCGAACTTTGATTTTAATTTATATTATCATGCAATGATGAATTAAATTAATAGACAATGTATTAAATTGTTGTTAAGTTTAGAAGTACTTCGAATAGAACATGATATTGAAAGATTTAAAAAAAGTAATCAGGATTAAATCCAACTTTGTATCTTGTTATTGGCATATAATCAATATTGATATCTTCTGTAAATCGCTGCCCTGTAAAATTAACTTTTTGCAGTTGTCCATATTTACTTAGGGACAGTCAATATGTGGTACAGACTTAAAAACACTACAGTTTTTAAGTCCCCTGTGAGGTACCAATGAATTAATAATAATAAAAATATGGACGTTTGATTGACAAAGAACTATATTGCCTCGGAGAGCATGTTAAGCAGTTGCAGTTTCACTATACTAATTTGTGAAACTGTTTATGGATGGCGTTTTAATTCTATCTAAACATTGGAACATGCTGGCAATATGTTTTGTGTAAACTCATACAATCGTCTATAACAAGGTGGGATTAAAACCCCTCCACTAGGTATCCTGAGGTGTCTAGCTACCTGTGATGTTATTTATTTATTTGAAATAAAATAAATATCATCCACAAATTCATGTATTAAAATAAATATCATCCACAAAAACATGTATTAAAATTAATAATTGTTTATTATGGATACTTCCATTAGATAAAATAATTTTAAGTTAGGAAATTGCATTGAAAAAAAAAAAACCTATTCTAATACAAAGTCCTAGCCTTAGTCTAACCAAGTTTTTGGTTACTCTATAGTTGTATTGCACAGGTAAAAGGTTACTCCCAATAATTTGAAGTCTTATTATAAGACTTGTCATATAATATTTATCATAATTATTTTATAACAATATATATTTTTCCGAAGGCTTCAGTCATTGTGTGTCATTTTTTATTTTTGTAATTATACCTATTTCTTTCGAAAGACTAATTAAAATATACTTATTAGAAATCATAATTATTTTAAGACATGTCCTATAAAATTTATTGTAATTTTGGTATGATAGTTGTACCATAATATGAACATGCTCCCATGAATGAACATCTAATGGTTTTGCATATAATGAGAATACCATTAAAAAAAAAACTACATTATTGGCACCTTAATTTTATATTTGCCACTTCACTTTAAGCCGATATAAAATTAAGTTTTAACATGGTACGTTTTTACAGTATTCTTATTATTTGCAAAAAGATTTAGGTTTTCATTCAGGGGTGCATGTTCATATTATGCAGTGGTGTACATATGATGCACATGAATGATTTTGGTCAAAAATTTTGGTGAAATAATCTAGTGCCTATATATTATTTATAAATATATAAAAGTTTCAAAAGATAAATTAACAAAAACAAAATATGTGAGATATTTTAAAAGCTAGATAATAATAATAATATAAATTATGAATATAATTCATTGAGTTCCTCTGGAACCGCGCAGGTGCCGAGAACTGCAGCCGCACTGCAAACATTTTTTAAATGCTTAAAAGTAATATATAGCCATTAGATTATCTATACTCAATATTCTGGGGTATTTGTGGCTTTTTGGCTTATATGAACTGCACACCACTGATATTATGGTACGACTACATTCACCACCTGCCTCTCTTTTCAGATATGGTGTTGTGTTTCGTGCATCCCCTCGGCAATCAGATGTGATGATTGTAGCTGGCACCTTGACCAACAAGATGGCTCCAGCTTTACGCAAAGTGTATGATCAAATGCCTGATCCACGGTGGGTCATATCAATGGGGAGTTGTGCTAATGGCGGTGGTTATTATCATTATTCTTACTCTGTAGTCAGGTACAGTATTTTTTTTTTTGTTAAATCTTTTGATAACTTATCTTAGCGCTGTAAAATGAGCCAAGCTATAGAAATGAATCCATTTTATTAGTGGGTTTTATACACATTTTTCACACATCTAGAGAAAAAGCAAAAATAGGCTTTCTATTGGCGAAGAATTTTTTGCTTACATTATCAGTTAATAACTTATTATATATTAAGTATATTCCTAATCTGATTTTAAAAAAAAAGGTGGTGAAAACCGTGAAGCACAGTATTATAATAAACACCTAGACCATTACAAACTGTACAGAAAAACAATCAAATTTCATTTTGTCATAAATCCCTAAAGGACAAAACTAAATTTAGAATGTTTTTCATTATAATTTAAATTTTATTGGCAATTGCAATTATAGTAAACATAAACATTAGGACATTATAAACTTTTATCCTATATTAATATTTATAAGTAATTCTTAGTAGGTCCCTACAAACACAAAAAGAAGCAGTTGTCCAAATTTCACATTCCTATAATAATACTAATAATAATTCATTCTTAAATCCTCAAAATAGATCCAGTAGTTTTGGCTACCAGCCAATAAGGTAGGAGAGTAAGTCATTTAATGAGTATGAACTAGTATATATAGTACATATACTGTCCCCTTATTGGAAATAAATTATAAAACATATGGTAGTGGCTCTTTACTCTATATTTTTAGATTACTCAACTTAAAAAAAAACTTGTTTCCATTTCAGAGGCTGTGATCGTATTGTCCCTGTTGATATTTATGTACCCGGGTGTCCCCCTACTGCTGAAGCCCTACTCTATGGTGTTTTACAACTCCAGAAAAAAGTCAAAAGGATGAAATCTACACAGATATGGTATAGGAGATAGAATCCAGTTCATAAGTAAATCATAAATTAATATTATATAATTTATTAATTGTTATTTTTACATTTCAGTGATATTAATAAAATCATCTAGACAAAGCATCTACTAGTTTTATTTGGCAACTTGTAAACTTGGCAGATACCTTCTTGGCTTACTCTTCTTCTTCTTCGTCACCACCAGGCACCAGGCAGATACAAAGTCACATTTTTTTTTATTGGAGCACAATATGTGACTTTGTATCTACCTGACCTACAAAGTTCATGAATGGGGTCAATCAATAATTGTTCTTAAACAATATTGATCGTTCCCACTATGCCGGCTAAATAATGCGATTACAAAATGGAGGGCGACAATAATGAATTGCATTACGAGAATTTTTTAATATACTCGCTGTCTTATCGTCAATTTAACCACCCATTTCGTAACTGCACCCTGAAAGGAGACTACCACCACGACAAGAAATCGATGCAATAGTATCCTGAAATCCGAAGAACCGACAGACTAAAACCGAAACATGACTAGGTCACTTGACGGTTTTTGCATCTGTATGGGCGGTGGTAACGAGATCGGTCGGTCAGCCTAACAAGTTATAGAGACCTTCCTCCCATCTAAATCCCATCCACATGTTGTGCTCTAATAAATAAATAAAAAACAATGTTATTTTGGCTGCTAAGTTTTATTTAAAAATATTTGATAGTCAGTGTCAATGTTACATAGGCCACACGGTAAAAACAGATTACTTGAAAATAAGACATGTTGCTTTATGTCAAAGAAAATTCATTAACTCCAAGTAAATGGTAATCTCCCTATAGCCGTTAGAGGATATTTTCTTCAAAATAGAAATAAAAAATCTTAAAATGGTTCATTTGTATCAAGAAAAACATATCACAGGTCAAAAGAAAATATTTAAACTAAGATAGAATTTAATTGAATTGTCAAGAACAAATAGTCTTAATGTAAAATGTCCACTTTTTCCATAAAGATTAAAATGATACTTGGATTTAAAAAATATATTCTAAAATCAAGTAAAAAAAAAATTTGATAAAGAAAATATTATCATAGCATTAAGAAAAAATATTCTTCGAACAAGGCGTTTTTTGTCAGTACCAATACATAGGGCTCTTATGTTTAAATAATGATGTTCTTGATTAAAAATAAATTTAATTGTTTCGAGTAATTAATTATTTTGGTTGAAAAGTTGGCAGTGTGAAATAGAGTGATTTGTTTCTTCGATTAAGTTGATATTTAATTAATATTAATATTTTACAATCTACATTAAATATAGTGCTTTAAATAAAGAGTGATGTTGTGTTGTATGTAAACAGTAATGCTTAGTTGAAGAACATTTTCTTAACATTAGTAAGATTAAATATTCTTGAAGTAAGAATTATTTGTATTGGAATAAAAACAGTAGGTACAGGGCTATATATATAATAAACAACTTGAATAATACAAAAGAGTTTTATTTAAAAAATATCGTTTTAACATAACAAAAAAGTCTTAATACCAAAAGATAACTTAACAAAAAAATTAACACTTACACTAAATAATTTGGGCACTTGAAATAATTTGGATACTTCTATATCATTTTGTGAAATTAGAACTGTTTTTTTTTTCATATTCAGCACCAGAGTCATTATTATCAATGCGGAGGAAACTAGAGTCAGTATTGGTTTCTGTTGATACCTAGAATTCATAAAATTTAAAATTATTTAAATGGGAGTTTATAAGGACTTAGTAAAAATATATAATATCCTATTGGAAAAAAAAATACAATACAACTAATAAATTGTTACTTAATAAAAAGAGTAGTTTTATATTTCTAATAAAAAGTTGCATCAAATAATTTACACATACCTGTGCAATAACAATCTCTGATATTTTCTCTGTTAGAACCAATGTTAGGACATAGCTCCTTAAGGATTTCTCCATTTATTTTAGGAAACTGTTTCTCCATTTATTTTAGGAATTTAGTTATATTATTAGCTGTAAATAGAAACAAAAATATAAATGTTATTATATTAAATTGTTAATATAAATGTTATATTAATAATATAATTGTTAATATGTTGTATAAATGTTATTATAAATGTTAAATGACGCGGTGATAGTTAGCAAAGAAAAATAGTAGAGTCAAAGTAGGTAATATTATGGTTTGTTACTTACATATAAAAACGTCGATGATATCTTGAGGAATTTTCCAAGAAGCTAACAGTTCGCTGATTGAATCCATTATAAGTAATATTTCGATTTATGCACAGCGAACAAATACATGGCATAAACTAATAAATACAAACGATTGGTTTATGATCGCGTGCCTTTTCGATCCGAACTAATCCCACGTATATTATTAAAATTAGTATTTTTTATCATTAAATTAATAATTTCATTCTTAGTTCAAGGAAATATTTTCTGGCAAATATTGCATCTAGATCGAAGAATTTTTTTATTAGTTTTGAGATATTTTAATCACTTAATTGTAATAAAAAATACTTTGTTGGTTGAAATAAAATTTTATGATAAGTTTAAGATATATTTTCTCAAACTCAGTAATATTTTGAGAAAAAAAAAATCTTAAAACGAGTTTAGTAGTATTTTAAAAGTAAAAATATTGTATCAATTCTAGTAAATTTATTTTCAGTTTGACAAAATATTCCAAGATAATGCTAATTTTTATTTTAAGAAATCCTTTTTACCTGTGCACTCGCTTTAAAAAAAAATAAGTTTTCGCGCCCCCTACACAAGATAGCGATGGGGATTCTTTGAGGGTAGCCCGAACACTAGACGCGTGTTTATATTATATTTTTCAAATTTTATTTTATTGAATATTATTGTGCTAAAGTGTACTAATTTTGTAGAATAAGCATTCGTATAGTAATATTAAGTGTGAGAAGTGTAGCATTTACGCAGTGATCTCGGTGTTTGTGTTATCTCAATAATCCCACAATCTACAGTAAAATGGCGGTACCCATTTTACTGTAGATTTTTCCTTCTTCTTTACTTGACATTGGCAGGACTATACCGTATGTTTGCATCGCCATTCCTTTCTTTACCCTAGTCCTTTCCCAATTCCTTTCCATCCTTTTATCCATGAAGGTAAAAACCGCGCCCGTCCGCGCGCCGCGTTTTTTAGCTTCATCCCTCTTTTACTTCAAATAAAAAAGTTTTTTAAATCTACCCACTCGACATTGGCAAAATTACGCGCACGCGTAGAGGCCATTACTTTAAGCTAATAATAATAATAACACAAGATAGCGCTTTTTAGTATTCTTGGAAGGCCTAACCTATTTTTATTTTACAGGACATAATTAAAGTATATTCTGGATCAAAACTTTAATTTAAATTTAATAATGATACTTCATAATGACCCTCAGGCAAAAATATACCAGTGGCCTTATTGCAGTTTGCAACCGCTAATCACGACAAGACGTTGCGTAAACTATAAATATGGAAATATAAGTTTTATTTCAATGGTTATATAGTATGTATTAGGTTGGCTATAATAATGCCGTCATCTTGAAATACCCAATTTTTTCGCAATTTTGAACATGTGTGAAGCATTGGAATTTCAACTCTATAAATAACAGGATAGAACATATATTTCAATACCTATACTTTACGCAAAATGCGCGACGGTGAACGTGTCAAAACTCGGAATAAAGCCCCAGATTTAACATAATTTGTTCTTGTCCTTCATCTTCTTTTATTCGTGGCCTCTACGCCATATAGGCGTAATTTTGCCAATATCAAGTGCGGGGTGATTGCGAGTAGATTTATAAAGCGGGTATAAAGTAAAAGTGGGATAATAGGATATAAAGGAACCGGGAAAGGACTAGGGTAGAAAAAGGATCGGCGACATGACCGTATGAAAGCATACGGTATAGTCTAATATATATACGGTAAGTGAAGGAGGAAAAAGAAATCGACAGTAAAATGGGTACCGCCACTTTACTGAAGATTGTGGGATTATTTGAGATAACACAAACACCGAGATCACTGCGTAAAAGGGAATATGCATGTAACGCCAATTATTATTATTTTAATATATAATGTTCCTTTTATGTCTTTGAACGTATTTACATTAATATATTTTATTTTGATTAGCAAATTATTTTATAAATACGATTTTAAAAATCTATTTTTTTGTAGAATCGGAACGCATTTCAAAACGCTCCGACATTAGCAAACACTCCATGTGACGTCATTCGCGCATAAACAAATGTCAACGTGTGTTCTGTAGTCTACAGTTTCTAGTTTTCTCGGGTATTTATTGTCCTTTATTACGATAATTTGTGATAAACAAACCTTTTGACAAACTTGTGAGGTGTAATAACATTAAAATAATATGCTTTTTGATGATTGAATGACGGCCACAGAATGGCGGCTAGTGATGTACCGTTTTTTACTGCGGTAGTGGCAGATAAAGTTTAAACCCTTTTATTTTTGTGTTATTACCCTTTAAAAAATGTTTAATATTTGTTTTTAGGGTCTAATGTAGTTACTCTATCAAGTACTGAAATAATAAAAAAACATGCATATTCCCTAATGCTACACTTCTCACACTTAATATTTCTATATGAATGCTTATTCTACAAAATTAGTACACTTTTGCACAATAATATTCAATAAAATTTTATTTGAAAAATATAATATAATCTCCCTTGTCCTTCATAGTTCTTTATAAAATTATTATTCTTGCATCCAGCCATTAAATAAAATAATATAGGTACTTACTCGAACTTTTATTGTTTGCAGTACCTACAACTGAAAACTTATAAAGGGTTTTTCAACAAGAACTTTGTTTTGTAAAAGAAAATAAAACAAAAAATTAGACGAAGATGATTAATTTTTTTATTGAATTACATAGATAAAAGTTCGGCAATTATGAACGACCATTCACATCGCCGTAGATTCGCCCAATTCATTCAGGAACAACCAGCTGGTTTTTCTGAGAAAAACATTTTTTCAGACGAAACCCATTTTCACTTGTCAGGGTATGTCAACAAGCAAAATTGCCGCATTTGGGCTTCTGAAAATCCTAGAGCGATTATTGAGAAGCCTTTGCATGCTCAACGTGTCACTGTATGGTGCGCTATGTGGTCTGGAGGCGTGATTGGGCCGTTTTTTTTCAAAGATGAGGCTGGAAATGGGTAACGGTCAATGGATCACGCTATCGCGAGATGTTAATAACTCAATTTTGGCCTATTATTGATGACGAGGATATCACTGACATGTGGTTTCTACAGGACGGTGCCACATGTCACACAGCAAATGAAACGATCAATTTATTGCAAACCAAATTTCGTGATCGCATAATTTCAGCTGTTAAGTGGCCAGCAAGATCGTGTGATTTAACACCACTGGATTTTTTCTGGAGCTGTGTTAAGGACAGAGTCTATACGGAGCTATAAATCGATTGCAGCCTTAAAACTCAAAATTCGTGATGTGATTAACGAAATAGTCCCGCTATTTTGTCAAAAAGTGATTAAAAACTTTGATGAAAGAATCGACGTATGTCAGCGTGTTTGTGGTGGACATTTGCCAGATATTATTTTTCATTCATAATTGCCGAATTTTTCTCTTTGTAATTCAATAAAATTTTTAATCATCTTCATATTTTGTTTTTGTTTTAGAAAACAAAGTTCTTGTTGAAAAACCCATTACATGGTGACTTTGAAAGGTAGTACTTTGGGCTAATATGAGGTTCTACTCATTAAATCAGACAACTTTTCCTATGGCAAATTAAATAGCTAAAAATATGACATAAAATGATATTTTTTTGCTTCTCCATAGTTTATTATATAGTAATTTTAACTTTAGTATTATATAGGTACTGTGATCGAAGATATGATTTACTTCACTTTTCGGTCACCGTACCCGATTTCCTCAGGGTTACCTCCTCCAGATCCTTTTTTAAAAACAACTTTATACCTTTTATACGTTTATTTTTATATTCTCTTTATTTCCTATAGAATATAATATCCCTGCGAAGCCATATAAACTTATTAAACTGTGAGGATTAATCGCGGTTTCTATTCGTTTTCATATTAAATTAATCAATCACACTTTCATCTTGTGTCCCTCTATTGATCTCTCTTTTGACACTTTTGTTCCTTCGATTTGTTCTATTCCCGTCACAAATGTCATAAATACTCAAATGAGAAAACTAACAATATTTATGGCCAGTAGTACTTACTCTACAATATAGAAGGTTACAGTACCTACTTACTATTTTATATGGGGAAGCCAATTTTTTTTTATGGTTCTATGGGAAAAGTTGTTCGATTTGATCAACAGGACTTCATATTAGCCTAGAGTCCAACTTTCCAAACTCATCATGTAAGTAGATTCTTTTGTTTCAAAGTTGACTAATGTCAATATATGTATTTTTTTTGGCAATTTGTCGTACGCACGATTTAAGTAATTTGGTAGGTGAAAAACCACGGAATAGAAAAAATGAGGGAATCCTATAAAGCACCAAATGTACAATCGATGTCGCCAAAATCATATATCTATAAGTGTTGAACCTATAAATACTTCTTTAAAAAAAAAAGGTTCTGCTACTCGATTACAGGTGTCGTGATGTAATAATAAATAGGTATTTATTTTATTTAAACACACACTAAACAAAAGTTATGTATAAAGGCGAATTTAATGTTTTAGGCATTTTCTACGAGCTACATATATACACCTTTAAGGTTGTGTACGAAGATGAGTCCGGTGCTTAATTAAAAAAACTAATATAAATAAGAATATATTATAATCAATGTATATACATAAATATATCATAATACATACATACAAATATACATAAACATACATGTAGTTTACCTACACTATAGGTAGGTACACAAATAAAATGGAGAATAGATACTGATACCACACAAAAGATCAAGATACACGCTGTTGATCAGTTATTCTTCTTATTAAGACAAGTGCGTGATTAAAAGTTGTTTGAAAACATTTAAAGATTGCGCTCGTCTGATTACTAAAGGCAATTTATTCCACTGGCTGGCTGCAGATACAGTATAAGAATCCGAATATCTAGTAGAATGAGAAGGAATTTTAAGTTGATTGTTAATAGAAAAGCGTAGCGAACAATTGTGCGTGTCACCTAGGAATTGGAAACGTTGCTTCAAATATGGAGGAGCAAGGGGATTTTTGAGGACATCATAGAGAGAGGTGAGAAGATACAGTTCTGCGAAATCGGATATTAAGGTCCCTGAGTCTCTACCATGGGTTTGCGCATTGTAGAAACGTAACGTATTCATTTACGTATACGTGAGCAAAAACCAATAGGGTCGCTTTATTCAATAGGGTATTTGACTCCTTTTTGAAACCCGTTTTATATGATTCTTCATTACATAATAATCACACCACATTGATATTTCCGGGATGTCTACTCTATTTATTAATAAAAATAAATGTAAAAGTTTGAATTTCCACAATGGCGCTAAAAACGCTGTTTTGCAGTCTATGTCAAGTGTGACGTCACACGCAAGTAAACAAACAAGCACAGTTTAAATAATGTCCACTAATAATATATTAGATATACTCTATTCTATTTCATCCACATGATTTATAATTTGTGTATTGTTTTGTTTATTTACGTGTCACCAGTCATCAACCAATCAAAGATCTTTTTGTTATAAATAAAATTGTAAAAAATATTTAATTTTATTTCGTGTAATCTACAAAAGATATACATAATTTAGTTTAAAATAAAGTGAAATATGTTTTTACGCCATTGTCTGATAGGAAGACCACAATTTATAGTATATATTTTTAATGTAGTCAAATAGCTTATTCTGTTACCAATAATAAAGCGGCCCTTGTTTGGTTTGTTTGGTTGTTGCTCACGTATACGTATACGTATACAAAACGTTACGTTGCTAAAATGCGCAAACCCATATGGTAGAGCCTCAGGAACCTTAAGCCACTTTAATTGAACTCTAAAACAGGAGACATGGGGCTCTAGAGAAAAAGCAGGCGAGGCGACATGTCGCGTCGCCTCAGTCAAAAACGTATGTATTTTGACAATGACAGTAGGCGTGAGGTTCGCTGTCACCTGCCAAATTCTATACAGTTTTGATTGATGGCGACACGACACGTCGCCTCGCCTGATTTTTCTCTAAGGCCCATGGTCAACGACGGAGAAATACCAGAAACAACGATTACTATATTTTATAAACACCCATACCATGACTACAGTACAGAGATAAACGCGTAGGTATATGCGAGTAATCGACTAAAAGCAATTTGAGGCTCTACTATAAATTATAGCTTCGTATTTATGTTAATACGTGAGGCACTACCAATAGGACGTCTTTTTTAAACTAAGATATATAAAGATAATGTCAGTACCGTCGAATCAATAAAACATTATTTATGACTTTGTGTCACACACGCTAAATTAACATAAAATAGTGTGTGTGACCCATAAACACAAATATTATTTACACATAACTTGCATATCATCTATTCATATATACTTTAATAAAATTATAAGCCAGTATTAAACCCTCACTATGCGGTTCCCTTAAAATGTCAAAAAATGCTCCTACATCTGTTCTAGTAATTTTAAGTTTTCCAAATACAAAATTTCTATTTTCTTGATTTTGGCTACATTTCATCAAAATATATTCAAGATCTCTTTTTTGTTGCAAACCTCGCAGTTTGGTGAATCAGGCTTTTTCATCAAACGCTTAAAACTAATTTAATGATTGTGACCGTAGTGGTATGGTGGAAGCGTCCCTACTCTAAATGCAATTTTAATAGGCTTCCGAAAATAATAAAAAAAGTATTTTATATTTTTGATTTTGAAGAAACTAATTTCGTTTTTATCAATTTCGTATTCAATTTTTATATTATAAAAAAACTTGGTTTTAAGATATATAGGTAGATATACATGGTGACTTTGAAAGGATGTACTTTGGGCTAATATGAGGTTTTACTGATCAACACGAACAACTTTTCCAATGGAACCATGTGCCAGAGCATGAAGCCAACATTTTCTCATCTCTAAAACCAGTTATTTATTTAAAAATAAACGAAATTAGTTTCTAATTTTTTTTTATATGTAGGACAATTTACACATATTGCTTTGGTCACAAACTAAGCTCTAGGCTTGTACTATGTGTACCAGAAACAACGATATAATACATATTATATTTTTATAAACACCCAGACCATAACAAACTGTACAGAAAAAACGTACTAATTAATATTTTTTTTGCCATGGGTGGGAATCGAACCCACGACCTCCGGATATAACGCCAAAGGCGCAACCACTAGTCTTCGGAGGCTGTCAGACTATATTTTAATATATAATAATAGACTATATTTTCTAAATAAAAATGAATTTTTATTTTCGTCGGGAGCCCATTACTAAGTGCCGCCAAGGTATTTGCGGAAGTTGTCCTTGAATAATTTGACGACTTTATTTCAAAAATAAAGCGATAGGATGTTACTTACGCATTAACATTACATTAATCCGAAGCAAAAACTTAAGGTAGAGAGAGCCTCAGAGATGTACGTTCGTGTATGTATTCGACCGTACCTTACCATATTGCGTTGACCGCCTACGTAGACTAGTGGTTTCGCCTTTGGCGTTGTATCTGGCGGTCGTGAGTTCGATTCCCACCCATGGCAAAAATAATAATAATACGATTTTCTGTAGTCCATGGCCTGGCTGCTACCGCACAAATACTGGATAACCACTTAAATTGAGTACATTTGACACTTTTTGAAATCAAATTTGGAAGTTAATGGGAACAAATAAAAGATATTTTTGGTATAAAAATCAAAAGTTTTTAATGGTATTTTCTGATCGCACCAAGCTTTCTTTTACTTTTTTTAGTATACAGACTGATTTTGTATAAGTATATTACAATTTTGGATTTTTTCTTAACAGAAAATGAAATAATTGATTGTTATTTTGTCTGACTTCATAGTGAAAATATTCCAGAATGGCACAAATAAGTTCTCGAGATCTGCCGCCCCAGCCAAGAGTCGGCCGCGAACTAATTTGCTGTATGTAATTGCCATTTTGGTATGGATGTCACTCCCGACAAATTTGTTAGTACAAAAATTAAATGAGAACAATATAGATACACCAAAAAGATGATAATAAAATTTTTATAAATCCTTTCGGTAATGTAAATGTCCAACGAAAAAATCGCTCACGCTCTTGGCTAGGGGGCTGAGACCGATCTGATAATTTAACTCTTTATTTTTATTCAAAATATTATATAAAAAGATTTCTCTGCGAACGACAAAGTCAGACAAAATATTTCAGTAGACAGTAATAATATCACATACTTTTTAAATGCATAATAATATAAAATAAAATAGCTACATTAGTGATCAGTTCTATGAGGGACGATTACTACTCGCGTCACTATACAGGAGTATAAATAAATAAATAACTTTACTCCACTGGTACTTTTGAAAACGAAATGAGATTTAACGGGAGGCTCCCGATAATAATTTACCGATTTCTTAACTCGCATTAAATCTAGTATTATGCTAATATTTACATTTTATTTATAGGTTTTTTTATATAAATATTTATACGTTCGAGCGTCACTTTGTAAATTTTCAACTATGTTCCCGCTTTGTCGGGGTCCGCCCGGTCGCCCGCTATCATCGGGGTTCCTCCTTCTTGAGGAGCTCCAACGGCGGCGGGGCGAGCGGCGGGAGCGGGCGGTGCACGAGCGGGCCCTTGTACTGTTGGTGCTGCGCCGCGTACGCCGAGAACATCTTGGCGCGGCTCTCCTCCTCGGCGCGGATGGCGGCCTCCACGATGGGCGGGAAGCGCATGTGCTGCAGCGGGTCCCAGCGGTACGGGTCCCAGGCGTAGGGCGGCGGCAGCGGCGCGCGCGGCGGCACGGGCTGCGGCGGCGGCGGAGGCAGCTGCTCCTTGCGCTCCTCCTTTATCTCGCCGTTGCGCAGCGGGGAGCGCTGGCGGACGCGCTCGAGCTCGCGCTGCTTGCGACGGTCGCGCTCATCCTTGTCGCGGCGCGCGCGCTCCCGCTCGCGCTCTTCGTGCGCGGAGGGTCGCGCGGGCTGCCGCCAGGGGTCGTGCAGCATCGCGGCGGGGTGGCCGGGGTGGTGCAGCGGCGGCGCGGGCGGCAGCGGGTAGTCCCGGTACGCCAGCCCGTAGCCGGGCGCCGCCGCCGGGAACGCGCCCGCTCCGTACCGCGCGAACGGGGACACACCTGCTGCGATGGAAAGTACTACTATAATACAAGTTTAGTCGGCATGGCCATAGCCAACACGAGATAGCATGTTCCAATGTATAAATGTACCATTTCTAAAAAGAGCAGTCAATCGGAACTATACAATTTTCTTTAGATACCTTTTCAATTACCTAAAACGAGTTTTAGAGGTTTGGACAAAGATATAGACGGATTTATTCCGTTTCTATTTATACGTACGAAACCCTTAGGGTTAAGCAGTTTCGCTTACGAAGTGAGGTCGATACATGCCTTCTAACCGTACCTCTACCACAAGTTTTTGTAAACAGTTTCTACCATAGTCGATAGTAACTATAGATAAGTATCAAACAATAAGATCCCTTTATTTTTTTAATTAACCTCTCTTATTGATTGATTCGTACTATATACTATAGTTACTAGCGAATATCGTAAAATAAATATTGAAAAACTTGTGGTAGCGCTGCCGATCCTTGTCAATTGTAACCGCAGCTCTGCTGGTCCCGTATATACCTACTTATTAGTTTAGCTTACTTAGCTTAGTAACTAACCTAGAGGATGGTGTGAAGGCAGATAGGGCGCGGGCGGTAGTTCGTACGGAGATCTGTAGTGCGGCGCGGGAGGGAAGCCTCGCAGCTTGTCCTTGTCTATGGTGCCCACGGTTCCACTCGTCCCCTTCTCCTTTTGCTGATGGTTGTAGATCTCCCACGCTATCCGAACGTGCATGGCGTTCCATTTGCCATTCTTCTGTATTGTGAAAAAGGAAAAAAGAAGATTAATTTAACATACTTAGTTTTCTTATCATTTAAAAAATAATTAACTAATACTTATACTTGGTGTTAACGCGAACTTAGTCGAATGGTATAGCAAATAGTACGAGCAGCGACTCTATTGATGATATGCTCCTGGCCGTCATAGTACTTGATAGGCAGTGCCAAAGACTACCTACCTCTTTGAAAATATCTCCTGGGTTCTTTCTGCCGTACAGGAACTAGCAGACAAGTATTATCTAACAGTTATCAATAGTTTTATTTGATGCTTTAAGTATTTACAGATTATGAAAAGGTGCATTTTTTTTTATCAGAAGTTGTAGGTAGATACGTTTTTAGGCTTTCATCCATACAACACCAGTACTGTCTAATAGCCCGGGAGGTAACGACACATTTCCGTCACTCATTTCAGCATGGCTAGTTTTTTCTAAAATGCTAGTTTATTACGTGTACAAACACAAAATTGAGGTCAGCTGACACATACGAGGGGCGGCAGATGCTGAAAATTTATGAAAATAAAATGATTCCAGCAGATTTTTTTTTTACAGTATTCTATTAGATTATAATATGATTAAAAAAAAAATTCAGCTGCTAAATAAGCGGCTATTTCAGCAGCTGATTTTTTTTTAACATGTTACAGTCTAATAGAATACTGTAAAAAATTTCAAGCCTGCTGGTATTATTTTATTTTCATAAATTTATAACGCGTGGGAGGCTTTTCAGCATCTGCCTCCCCCGCGGATGCGTCAGCTGACCTCGGTTCAGTGTATGTGCATGTAATAAACTATCATTTCAGAGAAAACTAGCCACGCTGAAATGACTAGCTCTAAAATGTCATTACCCCCCGGACTATATTGAAAATATGTATTTTCTAAATATAAATAATAATAGTATGTAGGACAATTTACACATTTTGCCCTGGTCACAAACTAAGCTCTAGCCTCGTACTATGTGTATCAGAAGCAACGATACAAACTGTACAGAAAAAACGCTCTATTTTTTTTTGCCATGGGTGGGAATCGAACCCACGACCTCCGGATACAATGCCAAAGGCACAACCACTAGTCTACGTAGTGTCGGTATATAATAATTTCGTAATTTTATAATAGATTTTGAAAATTATTAGATATATAATGTTATGAATTGATAGCGAAAATTTGATCAGCAACGCGGTTGGAATGCAACCTATATAATAATTAACTTATTGTGTCTAATCAGTAGTGATCGAAAGCTCAGGTGATTTTTTTTTTGCCAATAATGGACATGCCTATTTAAATATATTTTCAACATGGAACATGGATTTTTAAAATGAAAATATTCTGTAGCGTAGAGCTACAAGTTTTTGAAAAAAAAAATACTACAGTCGCTAGTAACTATATATAGGAATCAACCAATAAGAGAGGTTTATTTGAAAAATAAAGCAATCCCATTGGTTGAACTCTATCTATAGTTACTATCGACTATAGTAGAAATTGTTTTCAAAATCTTGTGGCAGAACTACAGAAATGTATATCCATACTATTTTTAAATTAAGTTTAGTTATAATTGCACTCGAATTTCCGATCATTTTCAATCAGTTTCCTTTCAATTGATACTTGAAGTATCAATTAAAAAGATAACGATTCTAATGAGTTGTTGTATGGCATGACTCTATATTAATGAATTAACTAACTGCTAATAGAATGGAACATAATGGCTGAAAAAATGAAACTACAACAAGTTTCATTTATTAAACTTATGTTTATATTTTTATAATTAGTTAATTTAATTCCAATAATCCATTCTAGCATCAATTAGTATACAATATAGGTAAAAAAGCAAAAAAGCAGAAAGCAAAATACTGCTTGATCAGAAATACCTATGTCATTACTTTAAATTTTTCATGGAATAAGGTACAATTGGTTTAATAAACTAGACTACTCTACTTGTGCTATAGATTTAGGTTTTTACAGTATGATAAATTAACTATATGTCAACATATAATAATTAACATAAAGTAGGTTGTACATGAATGGCTGTTATTTCACCCAATCAACCAGGTAAAATAAAAATTTGGTGGTTACCACCAGTGGCACCAGTGACTCTTCAATCACACAGCTCTTAAATTAAATAAGTATATAACTTGAGAATAATGAATGGTTACCACCAGTTAAATGATTTTTTTTTTTTTGTTATACTAATGTTATTCTAACGAAAAAAACTAGTAATTTAACTGGTGTTAACCATTCTTATTTTCAATATTATTACTAATTTAATTTAAGAGCTGTGTGACGAGTCGATGGTGCAACTGGTAGCAACCACCAAATATTTTAAAGTTATATACTAATAACTTTTAGGAGCTGAATGGTTCTGGTGGAACTGGTATTAACCACTGAACATATTTAAAACATATACTTATTTCATTTATAAGAGCTGGATGGTCACTAGTGGAACTGGAGGTAGGCACTAAGTATTTAAAAGTTATTTACTCATTTAATGAGCTGGGTGGTCACTTGTGGAACTGGAGGTAACCACCAAATATTTTAAAGTTATATATTTATTTAATTTAAGGGCTCGATAATCATTGGAGCACCAAAAAAAAAATCTAATTAGGGGCTTGACTTTAAAATAACTAGTTATATTTTCTCTCACAAACTCACACTTCAACTCGACACATACAGACGGTGAGTTTTTTAATTATTTTTATCATGTTTCAAGCTAGTTACTTTTTAACTAAACATTCCCGGAACACGTAAACAATAAAGAGTTATCGAGCGAATCAAAAGGCCTAGACTATACGCAAAGCCTCATGAGCACGTATAAACCCACAGAATGATATGGAGACATGTGTATTTGTGATCAAGCTGTACGGAGTTAGAGTAATGTGTAGGTACAATCACGTACCACTACGGCGGGGCGCGGCGGCTTGGGCGCTTCCCCGGCGGCCGACACTACGGGCTGTTAACATGAGGCGAGGGTTAATGATAATGTTAATACACGAATACCAACCACAAGGTAAATAGAAATTAACATTAATGTATATTTTATTATCTAATAAGTAAACACTAACACTGTTATTCCTAAAAAAATATTGAGGCTTCGAAAAACACTTTAGTTATAGTAGGTTTTGTCTCTCTTTTTAGCAACAAGAATAAAAAGAGACTAATGGCCTTATTCATAAAAACTTATGGAGTCCTTCAAGAACACTTTAGTTATAGAATGTTTTGTCTCTTTTATTTAGCAACAAAAATGGATATGTGTAAAAGAGACAAAACATTCCATAACTAAAGTGTTCTTCAAGGCTCCAATAAGTTTTTATGAATAAGGCCATAAGCCTATTTTAGTGTTCTTTAAGGCTGGGTTGTACCAAAGTACAATTCAAAGTATATTCGACCCCATCTTTAACTTTAATCATTACATTTACAGAGAGTTCATTTTGGTGCGACTCAGTCTAAGGATATAAGCTTTTATGTATTAAATGATATGGTGCATTGGAGTAATCCCGAATATACGGTAAGAGTAATTCCAAAAGTAAAAAATAATTATATGCTAAAAGCATTGTATTTTTGTGATTAACATTTCTCTTACAAGTTAAGCTACCAACGCCTGTCGTTGATAGTCCTTATTTTTTACTCGGTAGGTAGTGTTAGAAAAATTAACTCGATTATTAAAATAGAGATTTTTTTAACATAATTATATGTGTTATTTCGTAATTTCCCTTAATACAAAAAACTCAATATTTAAATTAAAGAATCCAATTACTTACATATTTAAAAATATATGTTTAAAAAAAGTAATATGATAATGACAGTAAATACAACACCAATGAATTAACCGAAATATAATAATTCAAATAACTGATAGGTTTCGTCACCCCAGAGAAATTCTTGTCGTAATTACTCCAATGCAACTTATTTTTTTATAAAATAACATTAATGTGATTTTCCCAGATTTATTTACCATTAGAAAGAAGCACAAGTAATAGGTTAAATAGGTCAAATTAAAACTAGTTTTTTTCACCCTGTATAGTCGAAGATTTTTTTTTTTTTTACAGGGAGCCTGAGGGGCATTATCTGTTTCCAACGGTGGCGTAGCTGCGAGATTCGCTAGCCGAAATAGTCTAAGAGGTAAGTACTATCTTTTTATATTGTTTTAATTTGACCAATTTTACACACATTTATGGCCTTATTCATAAAAACTTATTAAATTCTTCAAGAACACTTTAGTTCTAAAACGTTTTCTCTTTAACGAATATTCATTGTTGTTGTTGAAAAAAAAAAAAAACTTGTTGTTGAATATTAAAATAAAAGTAAATACCTAGATAGAAATAAAAGAGATACAATCTTCTTATAACTACAATGTTCTTGAATTAATCGATAGTTTTTATGAATACCGGTGTTAGTTTAGAAAAGAATAGGTAATATTTTCTCTAAGTTCATTTTTTTATTGTTAAAGAATCTTTTAATAATAATTTAAATAGGTACTTAGAAAAAATATTTTTAATACAATAAAAAACAAAAATTAATGAATAGCTTGATAATGAAAGTGATAATCATTGCTAAATATTGACTTCTCTAAAATATAAAATATATTATTAGATATAAAAACGTCGAAATTGAATCCGAACGACTTTTCACACTTTTTGAGTGTTCATGATAATAAAATATCATTATTTGAATAATAGTTTCCTATCTATGTAAAAATATGTAGCATTTTAGGATTTTAGCGTGAAATATATAATAATAATAATAACCGAATGCAAATCGGTGCAGTACTTTAAAAGTTAACAGACAAATAGTCACGAATTCACAAAACGTTAGATTATTGTTCTACAGATTATATGGAATATTATCTGGCATATTTTTGTTAAATTTAAATGATTGTATCTACAGATTTTATTTTACTGTTTTTTTTATAACATGTATAGATTTTGCTATTACCTTATATGAAGTAAGCGGCGCTGGAGGTACATAGGGTGCGTGTAGTAGACTGCTGGGGTAGGGATATCCCATGGAGCCGAGCGTTAAGCCGCCGCGGTATAGGGGCGGCATCTTGCTTACGTCTTTGAACTGAAATTGTAACAATAATAATGCTATTTTATACGACATGGTAATTGTTTATACCTAATACTTTGCAGTGCCGTTTTTAGCACTAACAGCGCCCTGGGCGCGATTTATTCGGCACCCCATATATGCTATCTATCCAACCCCATGTAAAAAGGAGATAATAAAAATTAAATTATTAAGGTGAAAAATATTCACATAAACATATTTCAATTTGTGATATCTTATATTTGTGTGATTATAATAATATATTATTTAAAACCTTTATAATATTGTAATACAAAAATATTTATTACACACAACAGAAAAAAAAATGCTGAAAAATAATTTTTCATTCTTTTTTGATAACTGAGTTATCTACAAAGAATTTGTATTACTTTTTCTGAACCGCAAGGACGTCATTTGATAATCCAGTCATCTAGGAAGAATAATCATTATTTTTTCAGAACCGCAGTTTTCAACATACATATATGATTACAGTATGATTTAATTTTTGGGGCATTACTTTGAAGAAAATTATACCTAGCTATCTTTATTATTAAAAAATGGGTTCTATAAGGCATAAAAAAATTGCCGCTGTAAAAAAAACTCAGTAGGTATACTGATTCCATAGCGATGCCAGAAGGTAAAACATACCGGTGAGTGATGCTGGTAGAGTTGGTGATGAGGATGTTGATGCACGTGCGTGTGCTGATGCTGGTGATGATGCATCTCTGTGCGGATGGAGAACGCCCCTCCGGCCGCGGCCAGGAAGCGATTGTCCAGTTCGCGGCGAAGGAGATCTGCGCCTGGACCTGCAATACAATGCGGGAAACTTACAGCATGATTTATATGGTAGCTAAAATATATAAATACAGTTTTCAGGATACTACAGCATCGATTTATTGTCGAGGTGGTGCGGTTACGAAACAGGCAGTTGATTTGACGATAAATCAGTGAGTGTATTAAAATATTCGTAATTCAAATTAGTCTTTATCGCCCGCCCATATCGCAACCACATCAGTTGTTAAATAACTATGGACTTTGTAGGTCTGCTCACCAGCAGGTAGATACAAAGTCACATGCCGTGTTCCAATAAAAGAAAAGGTATTTAAGAACATGTGTGCAGTCGCGGAACAGTAATAATTTCATATGATCAGACCGACAGTATTTTTGTTGTTTGTCCGCAAGTACACTGTTAGCTTGCTCGTACTCCAAATCCGTGCGAGTTAATTTGTAGTTATTAGTGCGCGAACGACAAAGCTAAGTAAACAGTATATCGATGCATACAATTATTTCTAGGTTCATATTCATTAGGTCCGTTCATGGACTTTGTAGGTCTCCTCACCACCAGTTAGATACAAAGTCACATGTCGTGCTCTAATAAAAAAAAAATATATCAAAAGCACATGCTAAGTAAATGTAATTTGTAAACTAGCTAGAGCTAATTTTTTACTTTTCTTTGTTTACACTTGTAGCTCTTGTTTCTGTATGTATGTTTAGACTCTATTTATAGAATTACATTTACATTTTTATTAATTAGTTTCTGAAATTTTCTTTACATACATATTTTATGCAATTATTATATATAATTTTCTCTTGTTTCTGTATGTTTAGACTCTATTTATATGAGTTAGTACATTTTTATAAATTAGTTTCAGAATTTTTCTGTACTTACATATTATATGCAATTATTTATAAGTGTTAAATATATTTTTAAGTATACTATTGATATCTAATCAATTAAATAAAAACCATTAGTTTTTTAGGATATTCAAATTAAATAAAAAATAACTAAATAACACCACGGGTGCCTTACGGTGCCCGATACCGCCTAGACGGCCTCAGGGTACCCAGTGGAGGGGTTTTTAATCCCATCTCGTCGTAGCCGATGGTATGAGTCCACACCGAACAAGTGGCTATAAGCTCGTCTCGAAGTTTTGAATAGATTCAATAACCCATCCAAAATCAGTTTCACAAGTTGGTATAGTTAAACTGGGACCGACAGCTTAACGTGCTCTCCGAGGCACTATAGTGGTGTTGTTAAACAAATAAATTTCTAGATTAAAAATTAATTGGTACACACCGGGGTTTGAACTACCAACTCGACTACCACGTGCATTCAAATTGAATTAATAAATAAACAATAATTTAGTGCACTTACTAGTTTGGAAGAGTGATTCTGCTGAGAACGGGTTGGGGTTAGGCGGGGGAGGTAGGGGCGCACCAAACAGGGAGCTGGAACCAAACGAGGGCGCCCGGTCCGCCGCCGTCGGCCTGCTGAAACGTTACGCGGACACTTTATACTACATGCCCTGTAAATCCAATCACACATAAACATTTTTTCTGAACAGTCTTTGCGAGTACACGATCATCTTAAGGACACTGCTTTCGTAATCGCGTTCTGCGTTATCCATACAAACTTAGATTTCGCACTTCCAGTAGTACTCGATTACTGTTTGTCGCAGAAATAAAATACATTTTTTTCGAAATAAAAAAAAAGTTTTTTACATACATATACATATCATCACGGGTGCCTTACGGCGCCTGAGACCGCTTAGACGGCCCCAGGGTACCCAACGGCGGGGTTTTAATCCCACCTAGTCGATGTTTTGAGTCTACACCGAACAAGTGGCTAGCTCGTCGCGATAACAAGAATATTATAATATAAAATTACTTACAATAGAAAGAATTTAACCTACAATTACCAAGTTAAAATAGGTAACAATAGAATTTCGACTAACAGCAAAAGCTGTAATATTGGAAGTACGTTTTTATGGACGTCAAGTCTACTACAGAGCCCTTAATAACTATATATTAATTTTATAACAATAACTTCGATTTCTGTGTTGTTCATGGCTCGCAAAAATAATAGAAATGTCAGATCTATTAGGTACGACGGTCACAAAGTATTAAAAATTAAGTTAAAAAACTTAAATTAATATATCTATAACAAGCGACTTTATTAAAGAGAAATTGTTTTACAACTATAGAGCCGATGTTGCCGCAAGAATCTATTGCGCGAACCATAAACAATAAGGAAAACGAATTTATTGTTTTGGGGAAACCATAATAGAATAGATAAGTATACTTATATATTTATTATTAGTACTATTTACAATATTCAAAATTAGCATTGTAATTAAATGCTAATAAAATCTTTTTTTTAATGGTAATAAAATAAATAAAGAGATAATAATAATATTATCTCTTTTCATTGTGTTTTGCTATTTTAGGTATAAAAAAATCAATAAAAATACTAACGTAACACCCCAATGCGCAGGCGGTTTAGCACTAGAACTAATGCTTCCAACGGTGGGCACGGGTGCCAACGAATGTGCCAAGTGATTGGCCGCGGGAGCCGCCGGCGTGGGCGTGGGGGCCGCCAACGGGGTCATCAGGGGGGCCGACAGGGGCGCGCTGAGGCCGTGCGACACCAACGGCCCCGCGTGAGGCGTCACCAGCGACGACGAGTGACTCATCAACGGAGCGGAATGAGGAACCATCATAGAAGACGAATGAGATGATATTAGGGGCATGTGACTGGAATGTGGAGGAGCTAAGGGGGTGGGAAGGGGAGCGGACGAGGGAATTATTGAGGACATCGAAAGGGGAGGGTTGGAGTTTGTGGAAGAGACTGGAGTGTTGACGCTTGCACGCGATAGAGAGCTGATGTTGCTGCTGAAATTGGTGAAGAAACACAAATTAAAATACCCATTATTTTTTTTTGATGAAAACACAAATTGATAGGCCAGGAAAATTATACAACTTGCAGTATATACCCAAATCAATTTAGCAGAAACTAATAAAGATATCTAGCGTTTGAAACCTCATTGGCTACATCACATTTAGTTATCTCATTAGAGGTGCTAAATCATGAAGGTATATAATAGAGAGCCGCCTTAAGCCCTAAAAAACTTAGCCTTTTCAACAACCACTACCCAAAACCAAAAGTGAGAACACAATATGACGGCAACGAACATGTTTGACATTTCGTTTTATAGGAACGTTTAGGCCTTAGGGCGGTTCCATATATTATTCTTAGTTTCATGAGCCAAATACTTAAAAAAATACTGGTAGTAACATCATAGCTTACCTATAACTATCTCGTTCCCGCGTGGGACTGTGTCCCCGCGGAGAGTACGCGTGGGGAGCATGTAGGGGAGCAGCGGAGACTATAGAGCTGGGGGTGTGTGGCCGAAGACCTTTGGGGGTCTTTGGGGCCACTAGGGGTGAGGCTGCTAGACTTGGTCGCTGAAAAATTAAAATGTTCATATTTTTTAGTATAATAGAAGATCAAAAGGTCATCTTTAATTAAAATATGTCGGGGTCTTAATGCAACTTTTCGATTCCTAGAAAATTCCGGCACAGTAAAACGTTGTTTTGTTCTTTTTACTATAACAGGGTTATGCTGAAACTATGTATGGTAATAAATAATGGTTGACAGAATAATTAGTACAAAAAATATGAAAATTACCGTATCTGCAATAGTTCGAGGCGAAGCCGCAGCCGAGGGTAAGTACGGCGTATGCTGTAACGACGAGGCGTACGGAGCATACAGCGTGGGGTGAGGGACCATGGGGTAAGACGATGGCGGGGGATAACTGACTGGGGGAACCTCCACCCGGGGCTCTGGAGGGGGTAAACTTGGAGGTAAATTCTGGGGTAGACTTTGGGGTAAACTCTGGGGTAGACTTTGAGGTAAACTCTGGGGTAGACTCTGGGGTAAACTTGGGGTAACAGGTATGTGCGTATCTATATGTGAAGTAGGAACCAAAGGAACTGTTAAAGGATTTGTGATCTGCTTGTGACTGTGAGAAAAATTTGGTAAGGTTGAAACTGGAGTATTTATATGGGAATTTGTTAAGGAAGGTGGAATACTTGTCGTTACTGCCGAAACGGAATGGGAATAGACGGTGGAAGGTTGGGGGCCAATCGTCCGACTGACAACCGTGGCCTGTCCGGTGGTGGTCGCAACGGGATGACTGGATATGTGGTTAGGGACGCCGAACGGGTGCGGAGGTCGGTTGGAGTATTGTAGAGGTAAGGCGGGATGTTTGGGGATATGACTAGACCCGATGGGTGGGTTGGGGTAGGATCGCGGGGGTTCGGGTGGTGCTGGTCGGCGGTGGTGCAGGTCGAGCGGCGCGGCGTCAGGGCGGTCGGGGCGCTCGGGCTCCGTCTGCCGGTAGTCGGGCAGCGCGGCGGGCGCCTGGTACGGGGGGAACAGCGGCGACGGTGCGGGCGGCGCAGGCGTTGGACTATCCGCCGTCACTCGGGCCCCTGCCTGCTGCAACACAAACAACATTTTATATATTAATAACCTTAAGTCAATCCTGATCTTAAGCCTTAATTACAGAATTAATTGTAATTAAGGCTTTACATCGTTGAATGCTTTTGATCTTAGATTAGAGTACATAACTACTTACTTGATAACACTTTGTTATACATACGTAGGTATAAGTAATTAACTAGATTTGGCGATAAAGATCCTAGATATTTCAATACACCGTAAGTTAGAAAACTCACTTGTTTGGTAGTAGCAGCAGGAATATGAGCACCATCTGGCGGCCTGTCGACTCTGAACGGTGGAGGCGGTAGCGCGGGAGGCGGTAAAGCTGCGGGCGCGGGCGACGGTGCCGGCTGCGGAAGCGGCGCGGGCGCGGGACTGGCGCTGCCGCCGACCGGGGCGCGAGACAACGCCAGCGCACCGCCGCTCCCTCCTCGGGCGACCAACTCGTTTTTGACCGCGACCGGAACCGCAGCTAATTCGTTTTTCACCGGGTTCGGAACCGCAGCCAAGTCAGTTTTAACCGCGATCGGGACCGCAGCCATCTCGTTTTTGATAGGGATGGGGGGAACAGCGCCCGCGCTTTGTACCCTGAACAGGGGACCGGTGTCTGATGCCTGGAATGGTTAATGGTTCTAATGAGTATGCAGCCCTAGATTTGTTTTAATTAATAATTATCTAGATGTGTTAATTGTTAGCAATATTTCGCGTACTCTGGATATGGTAAGCAGGACTATGGATAAGTCTGTTGCAGTCCACTGCTAATTCCAAGGCGCACCTTCAGTCGGACCAACTAGCAGCAAAACGTTCCCCTATGTGCGTGCATCAAGGTTTAGTCTCCACGTGGAATCCACTACATGGTCCTCATCAATTATTTCCAAGCCAGTCTAGAACCTTTTATATCTTACTGCAAGTAGGTATTTAGACAGAATGTTATCCTTATCGTATTGGCTGAAGGGAAATAATTGCTGCTAGATAAAAAGAAAAATGCTTAGGCTAAAATATGGCCTCATGGGATTAATAGCTATTTTAAAATAATGGCATATTAATGTTTGAAAATACATAAGAATGAAGTACTTACATCGTCCATAGATACATCGTGATATCTTGGCGAACCATTTCTACTATTGTCCGGGCTCGCCTGTAACAAAAACAAATTTATTTTAATAAAATTAACGAAATATAAATCAAAAGCAAATAAATTTAAATATACAATTTACTGTTCAATTTAAAATCAAGTAATAGGTTATCTCCCATTATTAATATAAATAATGTTTACATCATATTATTATTTATACCTTCGTCCATTATTTTACGAATACGAGAAGATTATTTATGGAAAAGTGTCAGTTTGTTTACATAATACTCATATTTCAAATTTTTATATCTCTTATTACTATCTGGATTTACCTATAAACATAACTTATTTGAACTATACAATTATTTGCGTATTCAAATTAATATTTTTGTATAGAAAGTATAACGTATTGAAACGTTATACTACTTAATTAGGTTTCCTAAATTATTTTTCGAAACTCAATTGATCGTTTTTCTTTTCCAATTCAATTGCTGGCTGACCCCTAAAGTGATTGGAGTCAAATTGAATTTATCTATAGGTTCACATATTGATTGCTATTAGTATGCGTTCCTTGTCCATTGTTCTACACACAATACCCGCCCACGGTGTTATTGTCAGAAGGGGAGATGATATCATGTGACACATCACTGATTCAAACCGAACTGATGAATGCATTTGTTGGTTTAAATTTGGCATAAATTTTGGGGATAATAGGTTTTCCATGTTAGGTATTGAAGGGGTTTGTCATACGTCAATGGGTAATATGCGTGCCAGTCATTCGGACATTTAACCCCGACCGTGGGGACTGAAAACCGCTTTTTAGATGATATAAAACAATCTCAATTAGGTATATGGTAAAGTGTTTATTAATTATGATGATATTTATACTTAACATTTAGCAACTAATGGACTCAAAACATAAATATGACTTGTCGGACAATGTGTATGTTATCAAATAAAATATTTGTTTCTATAAGCGTGACTACTTTATGTTAGGGATAATAACAACGATAAACTGCCAACACGCACTACAATTATGTTACAGTAATCCATTTATTACGACAGCGCAATACATATTAACCTCCCATTATACTGGAATACAAAACGTCTTTAAAGCGATCGGTGTAAAGTTGAGCAATTTACAAGTCATATAATTGAAGTACGTCGGACGAGAAGACTATTCATTCGGATCGAGTAAGTTCGTACGCGAGCGATGAATCGATTTAATAAAGTACTTTGTAAGACGGAGGATTTTTCGAAGCGGTGCGGTCGTCGAGAGGGAAGGAACGGAAAGTAATTACTTGAGGAAATTTACGGTCGGCGAGAGAATGGCTCAATAAAACTACTCGGGGCTGGCCGTTCAGGGTAACCGTACGTTTACGACATCCGCGATTTATCGCTGTCTCGTACTGTTTGCCGCTAAGTTACGATAAAACTACAGATACTAATATCTTAATAAGCAGTGAGTGTTTATTAGAGCTTGAAATGAGAGCTAATTTATTGAACTATTCAGAAAGTTATTCTGTTGTAATAATAATATGTAGGACAATTTACACACATTGCTCTCGTCACAAACTAAGCTCTAGGCTTGTACTATCTGTGTAGCAGAAACAATCATACAATATATTATATTTTATAAACAACTAGACCATGAAAAACTGTACAGAAAAACGTACTAATATTTTTTTGCCTCCGGAAACAACGCCAAAGTCGCAACCACTAGTCTACGGAGGCGGTCAAATTATTGTCATAAATGTTAAGAATAATTATCTTAATATTTTACTAGTTGTTCATTGTTAAAATGATGCTACATTTCATCGTAGCGTAGTCGAGTCAAAGCCATCTTTCAGCGACTTGGCGTTTTGTCAAAGAGAGTTGACGTTAAAAAGATATTCAGCAGGATATTAGTGAGGTGAGTGATGCCCCTGGGCTGGCTCGGGCACACCGCCCGTGCCTACCGCGTGACGCTCACACTGCCGCTCTAAATAACTCTAGCAATAAATATAAACGACCGCATTAGTCAACGTTGTCAAAATAAAACGAGGAATGTTAACACGTTGTAAAAATTTCATTTTCCGCCGTGTCATAATGTTTTATTGTACACAAATAATATATTACAATGGCACGTCATTATTGGACACTGTTTAAATATTTTTAAGGTGCGATAAAAATATATTGTTATACCGATTTTCTTTTAAATTGTTTGTTTATTTATTCAAAAAGAAAACAAACAAGTAAAATTAGAAATCACAATACAAATTATATATTTTTCTTTGTAAAACAACACTCATAACATATTATTATAATAAAATTAAAACAGTGAAAAGAAAAAAGTAGCAATTCAACTAAACAATATTATTTTTAAATTTAATAATGACATAAATGGGTACAGTATAAATATGTACGTTAAGTAATTCATAAAGAAATAAATGGCTTAATAATAATAATACATTAGTTAAATAAGGAATCACATTTCTAATGAATGAGATTCCTATTATTTATATAGTTAGCTTAAGGTGAAGGAGCTTCGTGTGACTTCAACGATTGCATCGATAGTTCCGATTTTTTTTTTAAATTGACTGTTTTTAGACAAAAAATCTTTAAAAGAAAAAAAATCTTAATCTGGAGGATATTAGTGATATAACTGTTAAGTCAGAAACGTAAAATAAAATTGTTTGAAAATAAATCATGAAAAAAGCTCTGAAATTTTCTACGATGACCACGATAAACCGACCGCCTGTCTACATCAGTACAATAGCAATTACTAAGCCCACTCGTCACAGACAACATAACAAACATAGAAAGTTAATATTGTCTATGCAAATGTCTGAGTTAATTAAAATAAAAAGCCAAGTTCCCAATTTAAAATTACCTAAACAGAATTTTTAATTTTAGCTTAAAAATTAATTTGAACCAAATTATGAATTCAAAACGTAACAAGGCATAATCGTACGATCTCAGCCTCGGGGCCCGAACCCCCCAGCCGCCTCGTAAGGGAGGCAAATGGGAAAAATGGCGTGGCAGCTTCTCGCCCCTCATTCTGAATTCTAATACTTTGGCAAACTTTTAATAGGATAGGACTTTAAATTCAAGGAAAACGGTGACGAAGTTCAAACGACCAACTTCTGCAGCACCTATCACGTTTCTCGACAAACCTTATTAACATTTTATGAGAATCTTTTACTAATCTGTACATTTGTACATGTATTATAATTTGTAAGTTAACAATAAATCAGTTGCAAGAGATGATTAAGTTATATACTCGTATTGTTGTTTTGTAAATTACCTTTGATTGTAAACTAATTTTGAGAGGTCGATTTTTTCAGTCATTGCAGTAGAAAGACTAATATAATAGTAAGTCTACTAGAGTTTGGCTATAATATGTTACTATAAAATAAACGCTAGCGCCCTAAATACGGTGTACTATTTTGTTTTAAATTATACCTATAAGTGGATATTAGATTAAGTAGGTACGAGTAAGTGAACCCAGCTCCTGAGATACAAGTGATAAGCTTAGTTTGGGACCTGGCTGAATATTGTAAATTTATATTGTATTAATATTGTATCGAAATAAATAAAAATAAAATATATAAATAAAAATAATAAAGGAATCATATTGGTATAATTTATAACTGTAGACGCAAGCGCCCATAGTAAAATCGTATAACAAAAACTCACAGTAGAACTACCGATTGAATATCAACTTACGTGCTAGTCATACTGATTTGGTTATTATATAATAGTTTTCCCACAGCACAGGAATCCTAGTGTGGGAACTAGACTCAATACAAGGAATGTAGGAATGCGAAATTTAATCAATAAATATATTTTATATTTGGGGGGTTGGAGGTTCAAACCCCCAGAAATATATAAAATAAGAAGAGCCAAGGAATATAAATTAATATACTAATATACAGGTAACAAACTAACCTCAATGCTTATACTGCTGTACCAGAAACAACGATATAATACATATATTTTATAAATACCCAGACCATTGCAGACAAACTGTACAGAAAAACGTACGCCTTAAACTTCTTAAACGTGATATCAGTCTTGAGATCTATTTATTATAAAATCTATTTATACCAAATATTTTTTTGACAAATAAAACATATGTATATGTTATAAGACGTATAGAAGTATAAGTGGCGTGTAACTCCGTAACAAAGAGAGCCAGAGGGGCGACGCTAGCGTGTGCGGCGCGACCGACTTCATGAATAATTCAAATGGCTTCGGTAATTTATAGGCGAGTCGCAGTATTAGCATTTCGCGGTTCATGTGTGCTCAAGCTCTGTAATCATGTTCTATTTGACTTTCCGATAGAAACTGAGGATTTGTTATAACACTGTGCGTTTTGTATTCAGGGCGGCGCTTGCGATCGCGGCTTTGAGAGTTTGTTTAATATCATTGGACGGAAATGCTTTTTGATTTGTGTCGTTAAGGGCTTTAAAGACCATATATTCAATTTTACAATAAAAGCTTTGTTTTAAAAAAAAAAATTATCATTTTAGTAATATGCGACCAAACAAATAAAATAACTACTTTCTTTATTTTGTAGGTTGGTAACTTGAAAATATTTCTACGATATAAAAAAAAATAGGTAGGTACATAATATATAAATGCTTATAAATAATAGTCTAAGGGGCAGTGGGCTCCCACAAATTAATCTACACCCAAACCGAGGGCCAAGGAGCCGCGGGACACCCAAACATGTTATAGGGTGTTTATAAAATATATTATGTATTATATCGTTGCTTCTGGTACACATAGTACAAGCTAGAGCTTAGTTTGTGACCAGAGCAATATATATATGGTCCTATATATTATCATTATATGTTTTCGAAATTCCCTTAGTAACGAAGTCGTAGACGGAAATCTAGTATAATTATTAAAATTAAGTTAAGTTTAGAATTTAGATTTTTAAAATTAAATTTAATCGAATTATTTATTTTACTTTAGAAGTTCTAATAACAACGTATTATTTCGAAACAAGTGTTATTAATAGAAACAAGATAAATATAAACGTATTAACATATTGGAAATATGAGAGATAAAGCTAGTGGAACAGAAAGTGGTATAGCATGAATATTTAGTACGAGAGTTGTTTGTTCATGACCCGAATTCAGTACCTCATATGGAATTCGTCCGTTGCGACGGCCCATGCATAATAACAGGCGTCAGGCGTTTCTGATACGTGACATTTTTAAATGAGATAGACATTGGTTCATAATGAATTTCAACAAAGCGGTTTGGCATTCAGACGTCTTAATAAATATGTAAATAATTTCCTTGTAAGGCAAGTGCATGCAATGTTTAGATTGTAAATTGCTTATAAATAAAAGTCTTTATTAAAGCGACTCTACATGTAGTATACAGTTAAGTAGGTACTAGATTCTACACGTAGTATACAGTTAAGTAGGTACTAGATTCTACATGTAGTATACAGTTAAGTAGGTACTAGATTCTACATGTAGTATACAGTTAAGTAGGTACTAGATTCTACATGTAGTATACAGTTTAGTAGGTACTAGATTCTACATGTAGTATACAGTTAAGTAGGTACTAGATTCTACATGTAGTATACAGTTAAGTAGGTACTAGATTCTACATGTAGTATACAGTTAAGTAGGTACTAGATTCTACATGTAGTATACAGTTAAGTAGGTACTAGATTCATTTAACGCTCATTACTAATACAAATAATAATAATAATATTAATAATATGTAGGACAAAATACACATATTGCTCTGGTCACAAACTAAGCTCTAGGCTTGTACTATGTGTACCAGAAGCAACGATATAATACATATTATATTTTATAAACACCCAGACCATGACAAACTGTACAGAAAAAAACGTACTAATATTTTTGGCCATGGGTGGGAATCGAACCCACGACCTCCGGATACAACGCCAAAGGCGCAACCACTAGTCTACGGAGGCTGTCAATTGAAATACTTTTAATTTTCATAATTTTGTTGTTATTATTTTATTTTATTATATTTTAGTACAGATAGTCATTTAAACAAATATTTACTAATATAAATACAGAAAGGCTTAAAGTACTCATGCAAATTATACAAATAACATTAAAACGATAGACATAGACATTTGACAAAACTAACATACACATAAATCAAAGGGTAAATTTTAAACTAAAGCAAAAAAAAACAATATAGAATTTAGACAATAAAAAGAAATTGAAACATGTATATACTTGTTTTTCTCCAACAAAAGATAAAGAGGGTAGGAAAGTTTATTTTTAAAACATTGCACGCCCGCATAAAACATATCACAAGATTGGAAGTGCTCTTTAAATAGCATCATGCTACGACGGATAAAAGAATCCTTCGTATAATTAGTGGTGCAAGGGAAAAAAGATCAGAATTTCTAAGGCGACGAGAAGAGGCTTTAAATTTATTTTTTTCTAATAGTGATTATGGAGAAATACGATGACTAAAAAACAGACGCGCCGGTATGAATCGGTGCATGGATGTGGATGAAGCCATGTAGAGATACAGATGTGATTGTATTTATGTTAAATATCTATATAAGTAACTTAGACAGTATTGATGTAAATTGATTTACTTTATAGAGACACAATACCAATATTTTATAGGGTGGGATCCTAGAGGCCTGAGGCAGAGGCCTTGCCTAGTTCAGGCTCACAATCTAATGAATGTTCAATTTTTTTTTTAGGTTTCTGTATTTTTTGTGAGAAAATAAAGAAATTATTTTATTTGTATTACTTTGCCTGCAGCTTTGTACGAAAAACTCCAGTGTTTAAAAAAATCAAATCAAATGCTTTTAAGATAATAATTTGAAATATATTGCAATGTAAATAATAAAAAATGATAATTTATTATTATCCTCATTAAATTCAAAAATACATGTTTACTACACTCAAAGTTAAAACGAATGATATTTATGTGAAACATCCTGTTTCTGTAGAATAAAAATAATTAAATGTAAACACAAGCCCTCTTATTCATAAAAAACCTTTATTATAAGTATTCAGCGTTTTAGTTAAATTTGGATTTTATTTCTTCTATATCAAAGATTATTTTCGTCATTTTAACTAAAACGCTCAATAAAGTTTTTACATTAAGTAACTCGTAGCGGAATTGACAAAAGCCCTATTAATAGCATTTCATTTTGTGTTTGATAAAAAAATTATTTATATCTTTTTATTTTTTGAATTATTTTTCAACATGTAATATTTTCTAAGATATTCGATTAGGTAAATTACAGACTAACTCGATTGAAGTTTATTGCTAAAATTTTTGAATAGATAAATTTAAAACAACGTCGACTATATAATATTACTAGCTGACCCGCGCAACTTTGCCTGCGCGTTTAAATTTAACCGTTTACGCAGCGTACGCTCTTAAAAGGAATATTTTTTCCCCGTTTTTGCAACATTTTTCTTTGTTACTCCGCTCCTATTAGTCGTAGCGTGATGTTATATAGCCTATAGCCTTTCTCGATAAATGGATTATCCAACACGAAAATATTTTTTCAATTCGAATCAGTAGTTCCTGAGATTAGCGCGTTCAAACAAACAAACAAACTCTTCAGCTTTATAATATTAATAGTATAGATAAGTTATAAGTAAGTATTATAAGTTAGTAGTATAATAGCTTTACAAAGAACATAGCTTTTTTTGCACAGTAACCTTTTTTCTTTAAAGATAACTAAAGAGATAAAAAAGGTTACTATGGGTCATCGTTAGAAGATATTTTGCTATCGCGGATTTTTTTGTAGGCTTTGATGTAAATTTAAAATATAAATCTTAATGGAATATAGAGCATTATTATTCTTCTTTTAGACAGTATATGCCATTTAAGCGCTCAAAATACATCTTCTTACGACATGATTATAAATTTCTTTACTACCTCTTATATCTATATATTATTCTAAGACATATTCTGTTTATATATATGTGAAGAACGAAATATTTGCAACGTTCTGC
The DNA here is from genome assembly GCA_947458855.1 of Monopis laevigella. NCBI lineage: Eukaryota > Metazoa > Arthropoda > Insecta > Lepidoptera > Tineidae > Monopis > Monopis laevigella. The sequence continues at coordinate 20,265,642 of OX381580.1, read as the reverse complement.
TATTTAAAGAAGAGTTTCCCTGGTACAGCGCCATAATATGAACCGCATCCAGTTCTATAATCAGATGCTGATTAAATTTAAGTGGGACAAACTTTAAAATGTATACTTCATAACCGTCTCCGTAGTCTAATGGTTGCGCCTCTTGTAGGAGGTCGTGGGTTCAATTTCCCCTCATAGCAACACTACGCAAGTAGGTACGTTTTTCTGTACAGTTTGCCATGGTTTGGGTTTTATAATATATAATATGTATTAGTAAATTGTTTTTGGTACACATAGTACAAGTCTAAAGATTAGTTTGTGATCAGGGCGATATGTGTGCAAAGTCACCTATAGAAAAAAAGTTAATAATACAAAATACACTTATTATAGAAGCCGGTAACAGTAATTTAAATGTAATAGTTACTAAATAATTTAATATGTCAATAAAGACAGACTTTAGTAATATTTTACAATCCTATATGAATTAAATTTACATGATTAACATATTTAATATAAATTACCATAAGTTAATGTTTACCTACTCAGTTAATTTGTGAACACGTTCATTAATTATTATTAGTCATATAATTTAATCTTTGATATCATGTTAGTGGATATTATGAAACAAGAATTATAATTAATGCTATCGTCAGCTCTGAATAAATTATTATGAATTGTCGATAATCATAGATGAAACTTTTAATTTATTGTTCGTACAAGCAACATAATTTAAATTGTTGCTTGAATCAAAGTTAGAAGGGATTATAATTAAATGTTTTTTTTTATACAAATACAAATCATTTATTTACCAAAAATAATATTAGTCTTACATTAACAATGTTCCCCACACTAGGCTAAGCCTGTCCTGTGGGGCCTTACGAGTTATAACAAATTGATTTAGCATTTGACACAAAGGAATGTTAAGTTAAAGTTAGTTTTAGAACATTCACCTACCTACATTTGCCCTGAGGGTCTAACAATGAATTTTTGCGATTGTATTTACGTAACGTTAATACGTGAGGAATGAATAGCCATCAATAGGATTAGTTTATATTAAAAACCAGGATAAATATACCTTTTCTATTTAAATGTTTCTAACGATACGTTAATACGATAACACAAACTCACAAACTCGAGGTAAAGCCTCTGATCACAACCATACTTATAACATACTATATATCATAAACACCCAGGCTATGTTAAACTATAAAAAAAACATACTAATATTGCTATGCCATGAGTGGGAATCAAACCCACGACCTCCGGATACAACGCCATTAGCCAGACTACAGAGGCAATCAATTGTTGCCATTATGTAGGTTTGAACAATAATAAATAAGACAATTATAATTCAATTACTTATTTTTCTGCTTCAGTAAACAAAACCGGTTCATTCCAAGTCTTTAAGTTTAAATTGGTCGACCACTTACGCAGTCCACTGTACAACAAAACGCAATAAAAAAACAATAGATTTAATTTAATAATTAGGTACCTGCCTATCGTGATAAAATGTAATGATGATAATTATTCTATTAACGACATAGTTTTGTAATAAAACGTATAAAAACAGCTGGAGGTTCTTTTCAATTGTTTGAGTTGTCATTTAAGTTAATCTGCGGTCGCGAGGGTAAATATTTATTTACTACGGGCGGTTTCCATTGCGTGTTACCCAGCTAACTAAGCGTTCTGAATACCGGCGCTATTAGGGAAACAAGAGAAATGTGTATAAACAAATAGCACACGAGTTTGTCATCAATTCTACCCTATGTTGGCACCCTCTGACACGAATCTGGGGAGGTGTGCCATGCACTTACGTGTTTGTTGGCCGTGCAATCAATTTTATAAAGGTTGATTGACTTCTGTTTATAAACACGAATTATTTATTGTTTTAGGTACTTAGTATTATTATGTTAATATTATGCTCTAAGATAAGAACTATCCGTCTTGTACATTTTGTTCAGTTGGCAATGTAGGTACTCGTAGTTTCGTATCAGTAAAAACTTTTTATATTGAACCAATAATTATTCTTATATAGTTATCAAAATGTCCGGACGTTTGGCTGTAGAAATTGTCTAGCAGAATTAAGTCCGTCTTTGTACTTCTAGCAATCAAGTTTAGAAAAATATATATTATAAGTAATTGCACGCCAAAATATTTTTGTTTCTACTCTTTAGCTGACAACAATCTTAAAATGTAAAAGATCAATCCGTAAAAAATATATTAAAATAAAACAATGAAAATCTTTGACTTCATTGTTAGATTTACAGTCCTAACAAATTCGTTTGCATCGTGAAAAAATAAATGAATCGTTGACTGTGAAAATTCATTGTAGAGTCTGTAGAGACGAGTGATCTCATTTAATTTTATTTCTTTTCTCACTCCTAACTAATATACCTGAGTTTTGGCGTCGTGAGTGTTAGCGAGAGGTCTCACAAACGCCTTGTCCGTGTTGGCAGAGTGTGAGAGAGCTTTCTTATAAGACTCTCTCCTGATCGGCGTCACCGTGCCCACGGCCTTCGGTCGCGAGCTCTTCTTCTTGCTTTCTTTCTTTCCACTGCCTTCAGCATTCTTCTTGGACAAATCCTTGATCCTCACTATTGTGACGACGTCTTATGACGTCAAGCAAGTCCCACAGTTTTTATTTATACCACCGTGACACATAGGTTATTATTTCGGGCACACAAATACACTCTTATTTTTAGCATAACCCTAGTTCAAAACACTTTAATATAATAGTGGACTTAATCCGTAAATTGTACACAGATAAAAACAACACTGCAATCCTTTTATCGTGCACTGTAATCCAATATAATTCTCCTTGTCTTCGATTCCGCGATGTGTTGGAAGAGAGAACAAGATGTCGTCGGACGTGCGAGCCTCTCGACGGTTAGAGCGGGAGTGGCGCGCGGCTTTGTCTGCCCAGAGTTTATCCCCCCTTCCGCAGAGCATGCGCCGCCCGCCCAAACCGAAAGGCCCACAATATCGTCTGTTGACCGCCGACGAGACATTGTTTTAAGCTTTTCGGGAAGTTAACTAAATATACAGATGGTTTACCTATGTTTTTTGTTTGATTTACGATTCAATTAAGATATAAAAACAAAAGTTGAATTGAAGTCAGTTTAATTTAGACTTTGCTTTTATCAGTTTACGAATAACTTAATAGAGTAGAAAAACAAGATAAAAACCAGTCTCAATTTAGTTTCATTTATTGACAGTTTCGAAGTACAGACAGATATCGCGTTAATGAAGATATCTAAACCGTTTCTTTGAGTTGAAAAACAGCGTTTCTGAGATAATGGTGACATGGTTGACAGGCGACGAGAGCGGCGGTAAGTCTCCCAAGTATCCGAGCGCGCGTTTCCGACCAATAACATATTCGTGCGCGGCAGTAAACCCGCAGTAAACCGATTTATTTATACTCCTTTTATAACTTATTGCTTTATGACTGCGATTAATGCGGTCGCAGTAGGAAAACCATAACCGAGACGCTCGTAAACCCACTTGTGCTCGCGATCGACTCCAAGTCGCGATACACTCGTGACTTTTGATCAAACGGCTTTCAAATTATAAAGAACTTTGAGACCGAACAGCACAGAGAACAGCTGACATTTACGGAAAAGAGATCAATCTTAGTATAACAAAAACAAATTCGTCACCTCTCGAGATAAAAGACACTATTAACAAATACAGTGATATCCTGCGGGTAAATAAACGTAAACGACGGCGACGTTGTTGAATAAATCAAAGGCACAAGAAATGAAGACGATCGCGCACAAAGGGATGTAATAAAAGCCCACCCCATTGAAAATATTAATTCGAAATCATTTATTCGGGAAATAAAAAAATCGGATAAAAGGAAACGACGGTCCCCTACCGGAGGGAAGCTTCGCCGACGAGGATAAGGGGACACAGATCTCGACTTGTCTTTTAGCTTATAAATTGACTTTGTTATAGTGAAATACTCCAAATGGGACTGTTTGGGTAAAAAGATTGCAGAAATAAAAGAATATTTTTAAACAAGAAATAATTGAATCGACCGCCAGTCAGTTAAACCCGATATTACATTTAAATAAACCTACAGGTTCTATCTGAGGTTTAAAATAGCATCAGATCGAGTAGGGAAGCGAATTAATGTAACGCCATTAACTCGCGCCGACACCGCTCATCCCTACCCCGTTACACTAAAAGCAATTTACATAATTAAAGTGGGTCTGTCTAATAGAGAAAAGCCGTGCTCGATCCGACGGAGCTTGCTTTATTAGCGAACGCGGCGGAGTCTTTAATTTACAAACGACTTCACACAAACGGTAATGTTAAGAGGCAAACTGGATATCTGCGCTGCGGAACACAAAAAGTAAAGCTTTAAGCCGATTTAAAGTCGTGAAAGCACGTTCACAAAGCTCCGAGTAAACGAATATGCGCGAGTATGCAAACACGAGAGGACTTCAACAACTTTTGTACATTTCAACATTTATTATGTGAAATGTCTATTTTATTTGTTATTAAAATGAAATAAACGTCTTAATAATTTATTTAGTAGGTTATTTTATTACTTTTGTTATTTCTTTGAGTCAAGTAAGTCGGAGTGACCGGGGCTCCAAAATCAGGATTTATTTTAGAATAAAAAGAATCCATAGCTATCCAACGCTATGCTATGGGTGGTACTTTCTTAAGAAATCCTTGATTCTTATTTTTGCTAATAGTTATTAATAGGCGGCATTAAAATTTGCTAATAGGTAGTTATTTATATAGTTGTCAGTTTCTAGCATAAAGACAAGATATTAAAAGTCATAATAAATTGTATTTATTGGGTATTCATATTAGAGGTACAATTTGAAGTAAATAATAAAATAGTAAAAATGCGTGTACACATTGTCATTGGCAACAAACATCGACATAACCAACGGTTAAGAGCTCTCGAAGCATCATAATTTATTATGCAAACAATGTTGCGTCAGTAGATGTAAATTATAGTACTCGGCGGCGAAATTACATAACGAGAGATTTGTTAACCGCCGCCCGCAGTGACAAAAGTAATTAACACTTACGATACACTGGAGCCTCGGGCTTAATGAAGGGGAGAGCGCTTCGATAACCATCAACCGACTCTATTTTAATCCCGATTACGTCTCTACACCCTCTTTCTGTGATTTTATGAGACAACCCCGTACCTCGCAAGTTCAACTTTATACAATTAACTACAATTTCAAAACATAAATTATAACAAATAAGAAAAGTGTTTTAGCACGCGAGAATGGTTTGGTACACCATAATTATCTGCACGAAGCTTTTAAGTCTCGTATTATAAAGTTCGCTAGGATACTTTGCATGAATAATTGGATTTTTATTTTCCGCATTGTTTGCATATTTACATAAACACGAAGTAAAAGTTTATCGTCTAAATACGTGCACTGAAAACACGTTAACATGAAAGCACTTTATTCTATTATAAATAAAATGTTAAAGGTAAAATCAAACGCCCCGAGAGAACCGTCAAACTCAATCTCCAAGCGGGAAATAGGAAGGCAAAGTGGGAAAGTAGACGAGCGAAGGCGGCAAAAGACCTGAAGACACGGATTTTATTGAGGTACAGGAGAGTATTGTAACAAAATGTTTCAAAGTAAAATATCTAATACATTTTGTAGGTTTCAGTGGCATTTGCGGTGTATCCCCGAGGTTGTTACTCGGCGGGATCTGTACACATGTAGCGGTGACACCGGCCGGGCGCTGGGGACTGCAGAGATGCAACGCTACATAAAAGTTTCAACGACCACGTCGAGTATCTGCGAGCATTATCTAGCCGTTTGCGAGCGCTCTGAGCTTTTGAATAAAAATTCTCGAGTGTAACATTGTTTCCAGATGGCTTTGCGTTAACGACATGCAAATTTGTAAATATAATACAGCGAGCTTTTCTTTTATCTTTTTTAGTAGAACAAATCTCTTTATTAACGTGTACAATATTAATTTTAAATAAGATCAGAGTCGGAGATTGAACGAAGTTTGGTTACACTTTAAGGAAATTAAGAGGGAATCATGATAATTTAAATTTGGTACAAAAAGGGAATTATAAGAGCGAAAAGAGAGAGTGAAAGTAAAGAGAGACAAATAAGCGGCGGCCGAGGGAGTCGCCAGGAGACGGGAGCTCTGACAATCTCGTTATAGATGTGAATAAATAATGAGTGAGTATTAAGGCCCCTCCTGCCGGGTCGCGGGGGTGGGGACTTCTTTGTTGTCGGAGTGTTTACTGCGGCGGGGATTGCGCCGCAAGCACAATTTATTCCACTAATCGCGCTTCACCTCGCTCGGCGTAAATTAATTAACCTCGACTAAAGCTCAACATACAAGACGCTCGATGGTTTGATCTATAGGTGTATAATAAAACTATAAATGCAAACAATCTGTTTATTAATTTGTTTTAAAAAATATAGGAAGGATGAAGGATTTCTGAATAGGATAGTTAATATACCATAATAAACTATTTTTTTTAGAATTCAGGTTTGTTGTCTGTTTGTTTCTACACTTTAAAGTTACTCGACCGATTATCACAAACTTTTTTATTGTATAGCTGTTAGAGCTGAGGGTAAAATAGGGAATATTATATTTTAATATTCATATACCTACATATACAGGGCTTATATATACAGGTGATGATGTTTTAAGAGTCTACTAGGAAAAGTTTTAAACTACAATAGATAGAAAAAAAATATCTGTAAAGCAAAGTTGGGTATATTAAAATAATATAAAACTGCAAGTATTTTTGGTAATAACTCTTTGAGATTTTTTTTATCGTTAACAGTTGACTGTTCATGACAACTTTAGTGTTTGTCAGGTAAGAAGTACCTACCTATTAAAACCAAAAATTTCTTCTATAAATCGGGGTTTTAAATTTATATAACTATCTAGGCTGTGATACGATAGCTAGCCATGGTCTACATGTTTACTTTACCTTAAGAATAAACAATAAAATAACATATTAAAAAACAATACCAAATAGTTGTTTTTTGTTTTAAATTATTAAAATTAAAACAAGTTGCAGGCGACAGCTAGTAATATAACATGCTATAAACATATTATATTATAGTTTCCGGTGAATTAATAACGTTCGCATATCAGTCAAATTAATTTCCAATGAAATATAATATTGTATTAACATTTATGTTTATATTAGTTGGTACTTTGCCATCAAAATGGATGATGGAATAATCAACGATTCTCGACGATTAACTGTTAAATTTATTACTGTGAATTTTGAATGTAGGCCAATTTGTAATTTATCAGAGTTAATCTATCTTTATTTAATAAATAAATAATTATTAATACAAATATTTTGTTTTGTTCCAATATTTCCCTGAAATTTATTGCACGCTTTGTTATTTTCAATACAAACACGAGCGATTGAGTTTTATCAAAGTAAAGATACCTATATTACTTTTCGCAATTTCCCTTAGGAAATTTCTTTTTATTTTTCTATGTAAGAATATTATTTTCTTTCAATAAAAAAATCACAGTATCGTATTACAAAACAGATCCTACCATTGATTGCTTTCACTGCGCAATATCTTTGTTATCCCATTTCGTAACCGCATCATTTAGCTGAAATAGTGGGATAAATCAATTTATTAATTTTCACTCCATTCATCGACTACGTAGGTCTATGAGTACATGACAATACAGGTCACATGCCGTGCTCCAACAAAAAAAACAAAAGAGATACTGACAAAGCATTCTCGTCCTCATCTAAAACAGTATAAGTGGTATGGTATAGTTACAAAATATATTCCAAACTGAATATGTGAAGCACTTAATGGCACGCAGGTCCGAGATCAAAGCGAGCCATACTTACATGTCCGACTGCTGCCAGGTGGACCGTCAGATATTTGGCTGCCGTCTCGTCACGCCACGTCCTCCACCGGACATCTTTAATCAATCTAATGACAGTTAACCGAGGAATCTGTCACATTATTAGCATAGGCGTGTTTTTGTTAGGCGATATTATCGATAGACACGGGTTGAATATAAATTGATTTAACATTCAATAAATATATTTATCGAACGTGACTTGAAGTTAAAACTCTATCACTTTTATCTTTCAGAAATGATTTGAAAGTAGTACGCAATGAAGATGGCCGAAACAGAATTGAAACATATAGTCCATAATCCGCCAGTACCTCTTCTTTAATTTTGATAAATATATAAATAATACAACAAGAACTTAACTAAAATGTTAAAGAAAATTCAGAGTACATTATTACATAGGTAAATACTAAAAAAAATCTTGACTAGGAGAAGTCAATAAGAGGGTAAACATTAATCAACTGAAAGAAGTCTTCTAGCTCACAAATAAGAAGAATACTAATATCCCTTAGCTGTCGACATCGAAGTACTTTTTATCAAAACCCGACAGTCCATACAAAGTGAAATAGAACAAGTAGCCACTCCAAAAATAAAAAGGAGCTAGACAGCTAAACTTACAAAGGACGTGTCTGCTCTCAAAATTGAACCGATTGTCACCGAACAACACATTCCGATCCCTCAAAGGGAGAATAATTGCTATCTGGGCGGCTCCATTTAAAACGCATCCGTGCAAATCTCGACTAGATGAACGCGTTGTGCGAGTCTACAATTTTGATCGGTGTTGCAAGCGTACCCGTGCAGTACTTGGTCGGCTGCCAGGTGCTTTGTTTTATCGCTTTTGCAAACTATTTGGCATACGAACAATGTTTTGATCTAATGATACAGAAAAATTGCTGCGCATACATCTGTTAATGAAATTAAAATTTATTATCGTTAAGTATTCCAATTTCAGATTATTAATCCAATTAATAATAATTTACGCAACGCTTCCGTTTAAAAATAAAGTTGACAAAAATACAATTTGTAAATAAATAAATAATCATACGCGAGCCGCTGCCGTGATTCATGCGATAAATCAGCGGCGAGCTCCCGAATGTCTTCTTTAATATAATGCTAACAAATTCTTATTCAATTTAAAATAAACAAGCAATTTTATTCGATGTTAATTAATTATTATTCCGAGCTCTGTCATGTAGCGACGAGAATGAAATGAAAAAAGGAATGTTAAATAAACGTCCATTAAGCTCTTCTGTTAGTCTGTTATTATTTCGGGAGGCTAATAAAATAATAACTTTATAAAAAAAGAAGCAAGAAAACTGAGAGATAAAGAGAGAATGTAATAAAAACAGTGCAATTTTAGGGGCATTTTGTCGGGGTTATATCCATAAACTGAGGGGGTGGGGTGGCGCAAAAAGAGGGAAGCTTCCCCACCCCGCTTTTGGGCTCAGCGGGAAGTAATGAATAAACTCACTCCGGGAAATTTTACCTCTTTTAATTTTACATTGAGGACGATCATACCCTCCGGTGTTGTCGGCCAACTACTGTCGGGTCTCAACGGTCTTAAAATTAATGCCAACAATATCAAGCGGACAACAAACAGCGCCAATTTATTAATTATTTTAGGCAAAAGTTAAATCTGTATTTAATTAAAACTCTTTTATCTCCATTTGTATTCTTATTTTTGGCTTAAAAATAACCTTTTTAAATATAAATTTATAGAATATTATGTTTTAGATATTATATATTTTTTATGGAGCATATAAGTGGTATTCACTAAGCTATCTATATATATATATATATATATCTCCTTAAGAATCTTTTTTTTTTTAATGGTGGCGAAAGGCTATTTAGCCTCGATTAAAGATTAAAGAAAGAAGGTAAAACGCTTGCAGGCAGGGCATTGCACTTTTGTTATCGTGCGACATATTTAAGAATCTATTTTATAATAAAGAACTTAACTTTAAAAAAAAACAAACCCAAAACAAAACAAAAAGTTAAAAACAAGCCACATTAAATACATTTCATCGTGATTGTTTTGGTATCAATGTCAGAACAGTTGAAAGCATATTTGCAATAAATACGGAGGATAATCCCGGTCGGCCGGCGAGCGCTGCCTGGGGTATATCAAAATAAATTTACATAGTAACACGAGTCTAAAATAGAGGGTGGATGGAACCTAAGCGAAACGACGAAGAGCAATGGGGCGGCACACAAAGTCTTCTGCGAGACGAAGTATAAAACAACAAAGTGGTAGAGCACTGTCTTAGACGAAGGAAATAGACAGCTCAAACTGATTTGCATTACGAAAATTGTTTTATAAATGAGAAAAAGCAAGATTTTTTTTGCATTATTTCGAATCAAAAGTTCAACAGATATTATGACTTTGGAAGAATAAAGTCACCTTTTTTTTACATAGTACAAGCCTAGAATTTTTGACCAAGCAGTATGTGTAAAAACAATCCTACATATTAGGATTATAATAGATAACATATTTCTTGAAAATCAGGTTGTTTCAAGTTTTATTTCTAATGTAGACATTATAAATTTTGCTTTCAAAAACACAATGGTCATATTTTTGGCAAAAAACTAGTCTTATGTAAAATTGTATTTACTAAGTTGATGCTCAGCATAATCATAAGCTGAATAAAATGTAATACTTTCAAAACTCGGATTTCGAAAGAATTTTAAACTATTCTTTTAATTATCCAATTCTGAAATAAAGGACTTTAAAACGTCAAAAAATAATGCTATTTTAACAATACCTAGTATTTTTATCAAATTTTCTAGTATGCTTTATACGTTTATATTATTTTCTCACTCCAGAATACTTTACTTTTAAGACCAGGAAAGCGTTTAACATTATTGTTATTGTGCTTTCTATCCCCGCAGGTTTTGTAAGTTGGGTTGGTTGTCGCATTTCGCTGGCACTAAGCGAGGCATAATCCTATGACGACGTCGACTAAAGCACCGGGAATACTGCTCCAGCATCCATATAAAATAATGATCTCTCCTTAAGAATGTATATCCTGCTATAATCTCAAAATGTAATGACTTTTTAACAACTATTACAATGTTAAATGGTTTTTTATCTATAATAAGTGGACATACATAGTATATATAGGGAGTAAAGACTATTAATTTGGATGCCTTTTACGTAAATGGCTTCACGGTTTGGGGAATCTTAGGAAATAATAATTGGAAAGGGAGACATAGTCTTATTATCTGGATGCCGTTTGGCTTCTAAAAATCAAGTAAATGGCTTCACGGTTTGGGGAAAATTAGGAAAAAATATTAGAAAGTAAAACATGGTCTTATTCACCAGGCTTCCACATAAATTCTTTCACAAAAAAAAAAGTAAGTAGCTTCACGGTTTGGGAATACTTATGAAAAAATATATGAATGGAAAACATGCTCTTATTTATCTTTTGGCTTGGCTTCAACATTAAATTAATTCACGGTTTGGGGTATCTTAGGAAAACATAATTGCAAAGGGAGAGATAGTCTTTTGTCTGGATGTCTGTGAAGCCATTTACGTGTGTTTCAAAAGCCAAACCTTTTTGAAAGACACGTAAATGGCTTCAAGGTATGTAAAAACTTAAAAATTGTGTCATTAAAATATTTATATAAAATATAAGTTAGCAAAAGGTCTCAAAGAAATTTCTATGCCATAAATGTAGAGATATTCCATTGCCATATATTAACTCTGACCATAAATATAATTTATGGCCTATACAAAGTATCTACAAGTAAGTAATTATATTTATTTAGTAAGTGTTTAATTACATGTCCTTTAACGTGCAGTACAAGTGACAAATAAGTGCAGTGTGTTCGCCGTAATGTGCTCATTATGTAAATAAAGATCTGTATGAATACGGTCCATAAGCGGTGTAAGCGATCTCGGGGCTGTTGAATAGCGACGAGGTAATAAGATAACTACTGGCTGACGACAAAAACCGTCTGAATGGGTTCGCGAGAATGTTTACTGCGATAGTACAAGAGTGCCGAGGCAAACCAGTTCCGCTCCACAGAATGCCATTAAAATTCATTTTAATCTCTTTTGTGCTGCTTTTTGAATCGTAATTTAATTAGTAAAAGTTCTTAGAGTTCTCTTATTGTGAGCTTTTTTTTTTAATATGTTAAGAAAGTTTTTATGTAATAGCTAATTGTTTTATTGGTCTTGAAAACTGGGATATTTGTTACTCTAAGTTTCTATAACTTTGATAAAAATAAAACTTATATATAATAAGTAACCTAACAAGAAATTTAAATTGTACCTATTAAAAACGTGGTGGGGTTAAAACCCCTCCGCTGGGTACCCTGGGGCCGTCTAGGTCTATGTATGTATGTAAAAACGTGGTATTCTTTGTCTAAAAATGTATCCGGATCGAGGATTTCCAGAGGTAATTTAAAATAAATAAATTTAATAAGTTATTTTATTATATTTATATATATTTTGTCAATTGTGCTTGCTTATTGCTATAAAGATGCTGGTTAGCCCACACGTAATGATAAAAATATATAACTCGCCTAAAGGACTTGTATTCTGGCTACAAAATTTATTTAAAAAAAAAGGATAAAAATATAATAGATGAGTTTAAGGCTGCACGGTCGAAAGATCTTTGCCTTCCACATAGTGGAAAAAAAAAAAAATAATAGATGAGTTTTATATGACAAAAATTACATTTAAAACATGTACGTTGAGTATAACTTTGAATGTAATTAAATAATCTAGAAAATAATAGCCGTGAGGCCGATACACATCGCCATAACAGTGTAGTATAAATACATATATAACGTGTGAAGTATGTTCGTGAGAATAGTCAATTAGTACGAACATGTGACGGGCAGCCAACAGCATAAAAATAATATTTTTGTTTTGAAATTTGGGTTCCGTATAAAATATTATCAACAACCATTAACCGAATACGCGGAATTTGACTAATTTTATTTTCAGTAACTGTAAGTACAATAACCTTCCGCGTTAAATTTATGAACTAATATTTCACTCTCTCAACTCAAGTTGCTGGTAGTAAATGCCCAATGTAGTAGGCTCGTCACGATATGTACAATTATGAGCAATTTATTGCACAAAATTACAAAATAAAATTGTACATACGCGAACTTAATGCCTTAGGTATTTTTTACCAGCTAACCTTTAAGAAATTATAGGTTTATAAAAAGAAAAAAAAAACGTAATTCTAATAACATATAATAATAACGTAAACTATATACATAGCTTTACCATGAGTTTTTCCAACATGTATAATCTATACATTACAAGTACTTACTACTTTAAAGTATTGAAACTTTACAAATCATAATTTCTTAAATATTTAAAGTACGCAAACCTATCTATAAAGCCGTGCTCTACTATTTCGTGTTGGGTTTATTCTTTACATTATAGTTACAGTAAACAGAACCCTAAAAAGTAACATTATAATAAATGCTAATATAAAAAGCACACATCTACACCGTGGTAGGTAATTTGTGAGAGAGATGAAACAAGTCACATTAAGTATAATATGTGTGGCGCAAAGAGGCGCTCGGTATGAACGTGTGTTTTAACACCTGTCAACTGCACGCTCCTTACGGTGGCTTAACTTTAATGACTTTACAAACTCCGTGAAAGGTAGAATACACAATTAAAGGTCTTCGAAATTTAAAATAATGTACCTGTCACTTTTCAGTTGGGATTTTCAGCTAAAAAGGAGCTTTATAGCAAGACTTGCCCTCCCGCTTGTCAAGGTATATCTCGAGAACTACTGGTCCGATTTACTTGAAATTTGGAATTGTTATAGATATTATGACCCTTATATATTCAAAAATATTTATAGGTTCACGTAAAAAAATAGTCTAAATTAAAATTAAAAAATAAAGTAAAAATAAGCTATGTAGGGTAAAATATTAAAATAGAAAGATACTTGCGTTTATTTTGAATTAGGAGGTAAACACTACACAAATAATTTAAAATAGGCATAGAAGTAGAAATTTCAAGACAATATGGCGGCTAACGCGATAAAATTGATGATAAATTTTCCCAGCAAATAACTTTTAAAAGCTAGTAAAGAAAGTATCTAATCACGAACTTTTAGAATAAACTTTAAAGTTAAAAAAATACTATTAATAATAAACCGAAATCTCACCAAACCACGCTAACTTTAAAAGCAAAAAAAAAAAGAAACAACTTCTCTCTCAAACTAATTTAATAGGAAACAGTGGAGTACTAGAATGAATCGAAGTTCGACAAGAGGCAATCGTCGGAGCCAAGAAGCAATCGGGTCGGTCGACTTGCCCGTACAACTTCGCACTTAACACCTGTTCAGGGGTTAACTACCTAATAGGTAGGTGAAACAAACTCAACTATATTGAGTACTTTGGAGCTGTGTTAAGTCTAGGGATTTGGATCTTAAGATAGGGTATTTCCTTTTAAGAGACTTTTAAAACTTGTTTATTTTTTATGATGCATTTTTGTAGTTTTTTGTAGTCCAGAAAAGTGAATTTAATAACATACTGGCAAAAGTCCTTGAAGCCGTGAAATCAATAATCTTTCTATATTGATTTTATACTTGGTAAAATATATAAATTGAAGCTATAAAATTTTATTGCCAAATATTTCGCCTCTCTATGGAGCGGCGTCATCAGTGACAGTGACTGAAGGTCTTTGTCATAAATTTTGAAGAAGTAATTTTATGTCTTTTAGCAATGGTAAAGGCAATGCACTATACAGTTTTGTATTTATTTTTTAGAAAAATATTGATTTTATCCATGCTAAAAATTATCCATTCATGCTGTTCCGATTTTATGATTGTTTAAAAAAAATGCAAGACACGATATATTATATATTCATATATTGCCCTGTGGCCACATTCTGTTTCTTATATCGTGAGCGTTAGATTGCCAAAATAACGATTTCTAACTTTCGCTGATTGGAGAAGAGATCGCTAATAACGGAATTCGTTATTTTGACAATCTAACGACCACGTTATAAGAAACAGAATGTGGCCGCTGGTCACAAACTAAGGTTTAGGCATGTACTATATGTAACTAAAATGTTGTGGAAATTGAACCTACCACCACCGGATACAAAGGCAAACGCGTGACCGCTAGTTCACGGAGACAGCCATCAGAAATATATAATTCTGTTCTTTATAACTCATTTATGTGTGCGAGGGAATGCAAAGATATTTCGTATAGTGTTTATTTATTTTTTAAAAAAGTATATAAACAGTCAACGGCAAGGTAAAGTATACATTTTTAAAGTAAATAGACCCTTAATACAAAAGCAAAAGAGAGCATGGGGTATACCATTACCTTGCCGTTGACTGTACAAGTGCCGCTGGCTCTACCAGTCAGACCCTTGGCTTAATTTAGAAAAAACAACCTAGCTAGAGCCTTTTATTCTAAATTTAAAAACAATTATAATTGAAGCATATTAAATTAGATAAAACACGTATCAAATATTGAAACATTATACCTATGTACTGCATATCACCCAGTTGGATGCTAGGTCACGTGTAAAACAAATCGAAACCCAGTCCGTTAAGAAACAATTGCTGCATGTTTTTATTGGCCCCGGTCCATATCTCTCCATCTAAACCTGGGCTTAAGTCGATGTTTGTCGAATAGTTGTTCGTGTTTAGTGGCAGGCGAGAAGCTCAACCATAGAACTGAATCTGTAGATTAGAAAGACCGTATGTCTTAGTTCTGTAACCGTTGTAAAACTACTTTGAGCCTAGATTAGCCAGTTTATGAAGTTAATGGGGAATATAAGTTTTTTTCTTGATAGATGAATTTAGAAAGAAAGAAAGTTAGTTCAAAAGTCTCCGACCCTTATTAGATAGTTGTAACGACATTTATCAAATAGTGGAATATAATTAACTCTTAATAAAACTGTAAACTTTTAATATGTACTTTGGAGAAAGAAATGTCTTTAAACCGCTTTAAATTATTGCTACTCATAATCAAAAAGCCACAGAAAAAAGTAATACTTAATAAGGTAATAAAAATAAATGCATAAGCACAACAAAAGCTTCAACAGGTAGCGCTGATATTCAAACGTTGCATTTATTGAGTTTAAAAAACATTATGCCAAGAATTAACACAAGGTTTAATCGACCGAACATATCAGAATAAAAATATGATCGTTATTTTTTTAATGGAGTAAGTCTTTAAATGGGCTAGAACACATTGTTGTTTAACAGCATTGGTCGCTCCCACTATGCAGGCTAAATGATGCAGTTACGACATGGGCGGCAACAAAGAAGAATTTGCAATCGGCGTCAACTTTATACTCGCTGCTTTATTGTCAAATTATGTGCTTGTTTTGTGATTACTGCCTGAAAAGAGACTACAACAAGTGCAGCAGTCTCCTGAAAACCGGTAAACCCACAGTCTAAAACCGATACACGACTAAGTATTTTGAAGGTTTTGCAGCTGTATCTATGGACGGGGCTAAAGAAACTGTTGGTCGGCATAGTCTGCGAAGGTGTAAGTTTTCTTCGTACAAAGATATATCATCAGCAGTCCATTCCACCTCTCTTACAGGATCCATTTCTATGGTCTGAACTTTGCGGTCGACCGTTTGGCTAATGAGGGTCGGTCCGGGACACTCTATATAACAACCTGCAAATAGCCAGTCAGATTATCTGTCTTACGCCCGGACTTAACTTTAAAATTGTGCACACATTTATTAAATGAAAAGATTGTGGGTTTAATTTCGACGAGTTAACAATGTTAAAGTTTAATTTATTACTTTGAGACTTATAAATATAAGACTATATATTAACGGTTTCTTATATTAAAATTTAAAGAAAAAAAAAACAGACCTTTGAAAAGGAGGATTAAATCTCAACAACACATAGATGTAGTATAGTTCCCTGAAAACTGAAAAACCTAGGTTAAACACTAAATATGACTAGATCACTTGAAGGGTTTACATCTTAAGTGGGGGAATAACATTGATGCAGCCTAGATTTCTGAACACTGAAAAATCTATAGGTTAAACACAAAATATGGCTAGACCATTATATTATGTTTTTGCATCTACAGTTGAGAAAAGGCTTAAGAAGTAAAATTTGATATAAAAATATCTTTGACTAAAATAAAAATATTCTAAAAACCTTGTGTAAAACCAGTAATTTGTAAAAGTACACAATAAGAAAGAGTTAAGATATACATACATACATATATACATATCATCAATCACGGGTGCATTACGGCGCCCGAGACCGCCTAGACGGCCCCAGGGTACATCGAACAAGTGGCTAGCTCGTCGCGATGTTTTGAATAGACTCAATAACCCATCTATAAACAATTTCACAAGTTGGTATAGTGTAACCAGGATCGACAGCTTAACGTGCTCTCCGAGGCACTATAGTGGTGTTGTCAAACAAATGTACATATTTTTTTTAATTAAAAACTCATTGGTACACACCGGGATTCGAACCAGGGGCCTAAGTTTTTTTAAGTCCAAGGTCTAACCAACTCGGTCACCACGTATATAGTTAAGATATATAACTATAAAATTATGTAACTCAGAAAATAGAATTTAGGGAAAAATAGCGGAAGTCAGCGTTAACAGTAAACCCGGCAGCATCTTAATGTTACGCCACTGTGAACATCTACCCCTCGTAGGTGAGAGGGTGTAATAACATCGCCTTACCCCGCCCCGGGCCGTCTTGCAAAACTTTCAGCGCCATAGTACCTACTTCGCCGACGTTCTCGAGTCGGGCTCAACTGGGATAAGACCCAACTTGCAACAGATTCAAACGTAAAACCAACCCTAACATTCAGATTCAGGGTATTAAGTTACATGTCTCAACGAGTTCTTTTTGTAAATGTAAGTTTTTGAAATTGGAACTGCTTCATTTTGAAAAGTTTATGCGGATTGAGATGTTTATGGACATTCGATGGCTTTTAAATAAGTTTGTATTCGTTTCCGGTGGTGTTTATTATTATTATTGTAATTGCATTCGCATAAATAAATAAATAATTATCTCAATAAATATTAATATATTTATTGAAATCTAGTTATATTTCGTACTTTGGTGTGTGCATTTTTAAGTCGATTTTTCTCGACATTGAAGTCTCCTTTCAAGGTTCCTCCTTGTTCCCTTCAATGTGAATAGAATTATTTGTTAATGCTTTTCTTTATATTAATAATTGACAACATAGTTTTCACTCTCTCTCAATAAACCAGTTCAACCAAAGCCATGTAGTTTATTTAATTAAAACAAATGTTATTATGCAATTCATTGTGATACATTCTTCACTCCTTACGTTTGAAAATAATAATTAATAATATGATAAAAAAAAACATATCTATAAGCATTAGGGTAAAGATGTAGAAAATATTATTATTGGTTGCTATATAGAATCTTGAAGGATTAGGTTTTAGAATTTAGATGAAAGAATTTAAGATGACAGAATTAATACCGTAACCGGTTTTCAGGAGACTACTGCATCGATATCTTATTGAGGTGGTAGTCCTTTCAGGATGCGGTTACGAAACGGGTAGTTAAATTGACGATAAGGCAGCGAGTATGCCTATTAAATTATATTCGTAATGCAATCCGTCATTGTCGCCGCCCATTTCGTAATCGCATCATGGGAGCGATCAATATTGTTTAAGAACAATTATTGGACTTTGTAGGTCTGCTCATCTGCTCACCAGGTAGATACAAAGTCACATGTCGTGTTCCAATAAAGAAAAAGGTTATGATTAAAGGGTAACAAAAATCTAAATTCACATAAAATTTCAACAGAATTTCACTATACCAACTTGTGAAAATGTTTATAGATGGGTTATTGAGTCTATTCAAAACATCGCGACAAGCTAGCCACTTGTTCGGTGTAGACTCATACCATCGGCTATAACGAGGTGGAATTAAAAACCCCTCCGCTGGGTACCCTAGGGCCGTCTAGGCGGTCTCGGGCGCCGTAAGGCACCCTTGATGATATGTATGTATGTTTCATCAGAAAAACTATTAAATACTACAACTACGTCAACACATCACACATCGGTTATAGTGCTTGCATTTTTAATCACTCAACTTCCCTTTGTAAATAAACGGAAAGTCACTTGACGTAGGCAAGTCCGGGAACGTTTATCACACATGGTTCCGTTGAAAGGGGCGTAATTATCCTGGGGCGTCGAGCGTGTGCGTCGCAAAGTCGACGTATCTGCGGTCGGATCAGCGCGTCACTCGGGACATACTACCCGATTCTGTTTGTGGTATCACTTCTCTAGGGACGGTAAACTCTCAAATAGTTTTTCGAAAATCTTTATGATTTAAAACTTGCTTTAGAGTGTAATATGTATGATATAAAAAAGTACTTAAACCATACCATAAACCATAGTTAAAATATAAATAAATAAGAGAAACGAGTGCATTACAGGTGCCTTACGGCGGCGTCCGAGACCGCTTAGACGGCCTCGAGGTACCCAGCGGAGGGGTTTTTAATCCCACCTCGTCGTAGCCGATGGAATGAATCTACATCGAGCGAGTGACTATCTTGTCGTGATGTTTGGATAGACTCAATAACCTATCTATAAACAGTTTGACAAGTTGGTATAGTGAAACTGGAACCGGCAGCTTAACGTGCTTTCCGAGGCACTATAGTGGCGTAGTAGTAATATAAGACTAATAATTTATTTTTAGATCTGATTGAATTTATTGCATACCAGGCTACTGTTTCCCGAGCTTTTGCGCGCTTTATATTATTACTCGAGTTTTTGTTTTCCATAATAAAAGTACCCTAACTTACTCTTTATACTAGTAACATCAGCTATGCCAGTGAAAATAGGTCTAGCCGCGGAGATTAGATAGACTTACTCGTATAACATTAAAAAAAAAATGTTATGCGAGTAAGTACTGTATAAGCTTAAATATGTATTCAGTAAAAACAGTTATTTTAACATTACAATCAGACAATTCTATTTTAACAGGGTGGCCACTTTTTTAAGGATACAAATTTTCCTGACTTTTCCAGCCACTTTTCAGATTTTACCCTGACCTTAATGAGCTTCGAAAATAAAGTATATATTTATGGAATTTATTTGCGGCGCGTGGGAGGGTGCTGGTATTATTTTTCGACATATTTTTAATTAAATAATCTAAAAATGAACAAGATGTGTACTTTATTTTCCTTGACCTTCCAGCGATTTGCCTGATATTTCCCTGACTTATTCAGACTGCGAAAATCCCCTGACTTTTCCCTGTTTTCCAATAAGTGACTACCCTGTTTATTTATTTGTACATATTGCTACAACGCTCAAAACTTCTATTCATTTATGAAAAATATATGTAGGGGTTAAATCCTCTACATCGGTTAGGTATGTATAATAAGAGATGCGGTTACAAAACGAGAGTTAACTATTTAAATTTAAAACAGTAAATAACTTGCGCTGTCTGAATTATATTATTAGAAATACAGCCAGCAAGCGAATAGCGAATGCTTTTATCACGACAACTCGTCAACGCTTCCTGAAAAAGCTTTGAAAGCTCACCACTACATATCATTTCAACGATTTTCATGGCAAATGCATGGATTAATATTTTTTTATAGCAGTTAAAAATATTACTCATGCTTAAAATCTTTCTTTGTTTTATAAAATAAAAAGCTTCATATAATACATTTTAAATTATGTTAATCCACTGTTTAAGAAAACAAAATCTTGACGAAATCTTTCGCATAAATTATTAACAAAATCTTAAAGATATAATTCTAATTTACGCCCAATTAAATAATAAAGACCCCTAATTCATAAAAGTTTAATAAAAACGAGTATAATGAAGCAATAAATAAAGGCCAAACGAGTCTAAACACAAATTGGTGAAGGAAGCGAACACATAAACTGCAAAGGACAGATGTTAAGAGGCGAGCGGCACCGGGTAGCTCGTTTATATCAGGTTGTTACTCGCCGCCACTTCGCTTATAAATAAAAGTGCCGAAGAAAAGCCAGATAAGGCGGAAGAGAAATAAGTTTAACCAAACGGGAGAAAGCATTATCATTGGCTGCGAGCTGGGAACAAAAGAAAACGGCAGAAGCGAGCGTACAAGAGTACTTTATAGGCGCGTAAATATGTTTTATATCCCTCTACTGTCTGTTATACACTGGCGCGCCGCCCGCCCCCGCCCGGGGCGCGTCTCGCTCTCGGAAACGCCGAGCTTTAATAAAACATATATTTTTCTGAGCGAGGAAAATACTGGGAAACTCACAATTTGTTCTTTCACTTTATGCTCGTTTACAAGACAAAAGTAGAGCATTCTACAAACATTATGTTAATCATGTAGTTTATTGCAATTATTCTCGTAGTACGCTACTGTTTCTTTTTCTAATGGAGCGCGGAATTTGATTTTGTATTTACACGACGGTAGTGAATATGGTTGATCGATACATTTATGTTAAACAGCGATGATCGTTTATACTATGTCGGGAAACTTATGAGGTTACGAAATGGGCGATCGCAAAAAAAAAATGCATTATAGTCTTCTTTAATATCCTCGCTGCTTTATTGTAAACCTACCCCCCCCCCCCCCCCCCATTTCGTAACTGTCATGTGAATCGACACACTAAAACCGAAAATGATTGGACACATTTTTGCAACTGCAACGAAACCGGAAATTTATAAAGGTGTGTTGTTTGTGGTTTGTTATCGGTCGTTTAGTTTGAACGGTCGAGGTGGGTGATGTTAATGGTGTCGAGGCTTTATCTCGCTAGTCGCACGCTCGGCGACGGCTGCGGCCACGATTTATTGCGGTCGGCCCGCAACCGACATCGCCCGACCGACCGACGGTCCCCGCTCACAGGAACCTTAATTAATTACCCTGCCAAACATTTAAGCTATATTTTTGCACTCATAATACTTGTAATAATAAAACAGAAGTTGGAGATTAAGATAATGTAGAAACTAAATTAATATTCCGATGGTGTGGAGTGGATTAATTTATACCTTGTTGCTTTCGAAACGAGTCTGCGAAGAGCCGTAAGTGGCTCGGCGCGAGAGGGAGAAGGGGAGACAAACGCCATAAAATATTACGCCGAACGAAGGTAGCACTTTCAATTAACCGAGGCAGGTTTGCGTAAGGTAAATCTTGGCAGAACCGCCCGTCGATGCCACCTCGGAAAATATTTTATTCTCCCGCTATTCTATTGAAAGATAAATTGCTGAGATTCTTTTGGTACCGATTCTTGGGAGGGATTTGAATAAATGATTTTATTTAATATTCTTTAAAATGAAATGTGTTTACTTATAAGTAGAAATATTATTTATACTTAGTATAAACAATATAAGTTTCCACAGCCAGTCTTTTGGGCACTCTTCCATCTGACAGTGATTTGGAAGAAATTTATTTGTTATGATTAAATTTTTCTTTAGTAGGTTATTTTTATTGTTATTAGGTTTGTTTTTAATATTTCTTATTATTAGGTTCTTAACCGTTTATGCAGCGCACGCAACGAAAGGTCTCAAAAGGAATACATTTTCCCCGTTTTTTCAACCTTTTTCATTGATGCTCCGCTCCTCATGGTCGTAGCGTAATGTTATATACACTATAGCCTTCCTCGATAAATAGGCTATCCAACAATAAAATAATTTTTCTAACAAACTCTTCAGCTTTATTATATTAGCATAGAGTCTATGCGAAAAAAAAACTCTTTCTATAGTTAATCTTAGTAGTAGTATGGCTAATATTAGGTCGTAGGATGGTACCTTCTAACCCCATTGATTCTCGCAATACTATCACAACTATACTTATGTTTCTTTTAACTATTGTATCTATCGCTTAGATTCTCTCTTTCTACTATACCCAAGTTAACTATTCCAGATTTTTTTAGGTCAGATTCTGAATGTCTATAATAATACCATTGTTTATTATTGATTGTTATAAGGTATTTAAATACCTTATAATAATCGCCGTATGCCAGAAAGTCAAAATTATTCCATACAAAAAAAAATCTATAAGCATCTAATTGGTAGCAAAAACTTGATAAAACAATACGGAGAACCTAAAACTAGCAATAACTGAATTGGATTAAATAAAACGTAAATGCTAAAAAAACATTCCAAACTAAAATAAAGTCAAAGAAGTATCAATTCTACGAACACCAATCAGGTTCAACGTAAATTAATTTGAACCAAAACAAACTGAAGAAAATGCAAAAACATTCAAAGTTCATCGCAAAGTAGAAATGTGAACAAAGAGAATTTGGAGTCAAAGGGAGCATCCACCGAGGAAAGCGCCGATAAGCGGGGCTCAATACGCATGGAAGCACTGCTCTCTCTCCGTTATCCTATAGTAGCCGTATAGTAAGCTATATGCAGCTTACAATAGCAATACACTTCAGGCGTCGAAATTAGTTTATAGGCCAAAAACAAATTTAGCACTGTCAAATTTCGATAAGCGAGGCTCAATACGCATGGAAGCACTGAGGCTCTTGGTTATCCTATAGTAGCCGTATAGTAAGATATATGGAGCTTACAATAGCAATACACTTCAGGCGTCGAAATAAGTTTATAGACCAAAAATAAAAACAGATTTAGCACTATCAAATTTTATCATTCTCCATACAATTTATCTGTTGAATAACTTAACCTGACGATTGAAATTAAAAAAGAATAAATAATAAAAAATAAACTTTAACTGACTAGGTAACTAAATTTAAATAGTATTGTGTCTAGTTGTTAGGGATAAAAATAGTAAATACTATTATAATAATTAGCCTCCATCGTTCCCATCTACTACAAGTCTAGTCTTTAATAATCATACATTTTTCACGTTTTGATGCTTTATTTACCTCCTTTATTAAAAAAATCTGCAAATCATTTTGGTAAAAAGCTGACTGTCTGATTTAACTGGCGGGTTTCGATAACATATGCAGCTTAACACAGCAATACACTTTTAACTCTATTCAACATTTAACAAAGTTGGAAGTCGGTTCTAACAATTAATTTGTAAACGGTAAGTTAGGTGAAAGCAGACAGGCGGCTGTGGTTAGGGCGGGCGTGCTCTGCGGCATTATCCTCTTGCTGACTCCCGGAATAGCTAAGCTAATAACTAGACCCGCTCAGCCCGAGGAGTTTACACAGATTTCGCTTCACCCTGCCTTCTCTCCGCTATTCAAAGTTTCACTTCGAAAATTAAATAGGAACACGGCGCAAGTTATTACATTAGGTTAAAGCCTGCACGCATGAAGAGTTATCTAGTGTGTGATGCACTGAATAGGGCACAGTCGCACCGATATGACGACTGTAAGCGGCTCTACAGAAGCGTCGAGGTAATTAGCCGAAAGCGTCCGGATTTGCATATCAAAGTGGGACATAATTGAGCCTGGAGTGCAAATAGCCCGAGTGGAATCGGATCGAGTTAGTGGCTCTCTGGTGGAGTACGCCGCACTATCTGGCGCTCCTCTCGGCGCTCACCTCTCCGGCCTGGGTAATTTAATTAATCGACTCCTGCACAACAACGGCGCTGAGACTGATTTCCTCCTCAGATATCTCGTTACTGGTTTATGGTACACTCGACTTACGATTTGATTAAGTTCTATATTAAGAGTAGACGTTCAAAACATATATTAATGAATGTTATTAGTAGGCGATTATGTTGAGTCAGAATCATAGTAACGGTGGCGAAACAAAAGTAAATTTATTCCGATTAACGTCAGTAATAATTAAAGTGATTCCGGTAACGAACAGTAAAAGCGCACGTTCCGGGATCGGGTTCGCTGGCGCCCGTACCCTGGCTATAATAAAGTGTTCACATAAATTTACAAGGCAATTAAAGTGATTGGGAGCGAACTCGGTTATATAATTAACGCGCAGTTACCAAGTGAAAAAGGTGTCGGCATGTCGCTCGGCGTGCGAGAATACAAGTGTAATTGTTACCGCGACGTTAAACTGTTCGACAACACTAATAAATCAATTATCTGCGACAGAATGAGCTATAACAATAATGTATTGATAAAAGCGTATTACTTTGTGATAAAGCTATAATAAATCAAAGCTATCTATCGCGTGGGCAGCCGACTATGTTTATAGAAATAACTTATTTATTATTAATATATCTATTTCTATAATAATTGGTAATGAAAGTCGTATTATAGTCGAGAATATTTATAGAAGACTGCTTCCGAGTGAACTATTGACTTCGCTGTTGGCGTTGTATCCGAAGGTCGTGGGTTCGATTTCCACTAATGGAAAAACAATATTAGTACGCTTTTCTGTAGTTTGCCAAGGTCTGGGTGTTTTTAAAATATAACATAATAATATATACAGTGTGATTTTGAAAAGATGTACTTTGGGCTAATATGAGGTTCAGCTGATCAAATCTAACAACTTTACCCATGGAACCATGTGTCGCAAATGAAAAAAAATGTTGGCTTCCCCATACAAATTGATCATTTTAACATTACTAATTTGTATGGAGAAGGCAATATATTTTTACATTTGCGGCACATGGTTCCATGGGAGAAGTTGTTCGTATTGATCAGAACCTCATATTAGCCCAAAGTACATCCTTTCAAAGTCATGATGACTTTGTATATAGTATCGTTGTTTCTGTTTTTTTTTTGTGAAATGTCCTAGTACATATATTTATATGTGTCAACATAACGATAATTAATAATAGAACAACTTTGTAGAATTATATCAAATGTATTTATTTACAGCACTGGTTACGTTGGGTTCGTTAAAATATTAACATTATCTTATGAACATTTAACGAGTCATAAAAGCCTTTGTGATGTCGGAGATTCTATTCAAAACTGATAAAATTAATTACTTGAAAATTTGCTTTAAACTTAACCGAGGGAAGTTGAACATTGTTAACCTCGGCGTCTATTATGAAATGAAGAAGACATTTATGTCTAAAATTCTATGTTTATGTTTGAAATAAGTTATTCTATCAAGATAAACAGTTTATCAAGTTTGTGAGAAAGCTCTGACTTATTATCCACGCTTGGTAACTCCTACAATACTTTTCTTATACACATTAATAATACGTTTCCTTACTATTTTTATAACATTTTAACATATATATTATCTTTTAATATATTAATATTATTATAAACATAAAAATGTAATGAAAGTTTTCCTGGTGGAAGCTTCCTTCCAACCACTGAGCCAATCAAGACCAGTCTTAGTTATCCCTTACAAAATTTGTCATTGCTATTTACCTATTTATACACACACGCCCTCTTGTACATTCTTCTAATTACTCCGTATGAGAGAGGGAGAGAGTAAGTTAGAAGTCTTAGTTTTTGAGTAAGTATAAATATTTTTAAGATTATTTTTGAGTATATTATTTAAAGACAAAAACAAAATAAAACGAAACGAAACAACAATAAATTTTATTTAACAATTAAATAAATAATATTCAACGGCAGAGTTGGAACAAGTTTTTATTGCATAACTTTTTGATAGTTAAACGACACGCCTCCGGGGTGTAATACTGTTTTAATAGAGAAACGTGCGGGGCGACGGCTGGCTGCTATCAGGATATATTTATGGGTAGAACCCGCATCATAGCAATATAATAAAATTATATTAACTATGATCGTATAGATAGCCTATAAAAGCAATAACACTTTAATCGCTGTCTAACAGGCGTACTTGGTTTAATCAAAAAAAAAATACATTATTAGAAAAATTTATGCGTTTACGCACACTTCACTTAACTTTTAAATACTTAGGGCCAATTTCACCGTTCGATATATAAACTGAGTTTAGTAAAACTAAGTTCAGCTTAAACGAGTTCAAATTTTGAAATTGATCTCGGTTTACATCAATCCGATTTCACCAGCTAAATTTTGATCGAGTTTACAAAAACGGGTTTAGTACATTAAACGCACAGATTAAATTAAATAAACGGGATGCGTTTAGTATTTGCAACAGTTAAAAGCGACAATACGGTTTTATAACATATACTTAATAAATAATATTATAAGTATATAATATAATACTATAATATTTTCTTATATACTTAATAAATAATTAATTACTAAATAAATATATCAATATAATCTACTTATCTAATTTTGAAACGAAAGAAACGAAACGCATTGCTTTTGTTAAAAAAAACTATATACTGTTTGTTTTTTCTGTATATATTAATTATACTCTATGACTTGAACGCGTTTAACTAAGCTAAACGACGAAAATCAGGCGTTCAGGAAAGTAAACTGAGTTCAACTTGAACTTAGTTTAATTTGTATGGTGAAACGTAAAAGGGAGCTCTAAACTTGGTTAGACACTTGAACTCGGTTTAGCTAGAACTGATCGCGTTCAGTGTGAATGGGGAAATTAGCCCTTAATTGTTCAACAATTAGGTATTTCTTTTTTAGGAAACCGGCTTTTTACCTACTTTGATAAATTAAAATAATAATAAAATATAGGTAGAGACTATGATATATTATTTATTATACTTAAGGGACATTATGGGTACTTCGCCAAATGTGAATTTTGTATCATCAGAGTTAGTTTGTCAGAGGATAATCAAAAATAACTTAAGGTAATTTTGAGCTGGCTAGGAATAGATGTTTTAAGTTTTTCTCTTTTGAATATATTCCGTGACAAAGTCATCGAAAACCTAACCAAAGTCTCGGTCGATATAGAAAGTTAGTACGCTGAAATAGCAGTAAAAACGTGCAATCACGGTATTTTCAGTCAACCTACACCGACCAAGTGCAAGCATGTCTCTATAGCGAGTAACGTATTGTACACATAGTACACAGCACGTATCAGTAATGTATCTTCTATATAACAGACCCACGAAAAAAGTTAAAGATATCTGATATAGGCCAACCTCCAAATAATTAAAACCTAATATTCGTAAATAACTGTGATGTCTAAGTATCTGTTAAACTTAACATATTAAAGTCTAAGATATCTGCTAAACTGACAGAGGTCAACCCACAAAGAATGAAAACAAAACGAAAAGTGTAAGGTATATGCTAAAGTGACAGTGGTCAACCCACAAAGAATTAAAGCCTAACTAAAGTCTAGGTATCTGCTGAAGTGACAGCGGTCAAGCCACAAAAATCTCAGGCTAAGGTGTCAGAGTCCACCAAAAAAGAATTAAAGCTTAACATGATAAAGTTTAAGTTATCGCTACAGTGATAAAGGTCAATTCACAAAGAATGTAAACATAACGATAAAGTGTAAGATATCTGTTAAAGTGACAGAGGTCGACTAATAAATTATTAAAACCTTACAATAAAGTCTAAAGTGATAGAGATAAATCCACAAACAATCAAAAGCTAACATAAAGTCTAAGCTATCTGTTAAAGTGACAAAGGTCGGTAGCCGCGGGCGTTTGTAGCGTCACCGGCGGGTGTAATGTATTTAATTACGGGCACTTTGAGACTGCACCAATCTAGTAATTAGTGAACAGAGGAGCTCGTAATCAGCCCCACTACGTCTGTAGGCAACAGAACACCTCGTAATAAGGCCCCGTCTGAAGGCGCCTTTAACCTGTTGACGACTTACTTAAGTTCATGTTCAGAGCTCAAAGCCCCACTATTAATATACAGATTTGTTGTACAAAGACGGCTGCTTTGGTAAAGCGTAATATTACGTTCTACATTTAATATCCTTGTAGTTATTAACAATTTATGTTGAACACCAAATTTAATTAATTTTAGAACAATTAACTAACTAGTAGGTATAAGTAGTAAGGTATACTTACAAGGTTTAACTAAGCGTTTATCTTATTTTTATTATAATTGAAAAATACTTATCAATTAAAACAGTCAGAAACAAATAAACAATGAGAATGAATCGAGTTGACTAAGAAACTGCGGTGAACCGTGAAACAGATACAAGCTCGTTCATAAATTAAAAAAAAAGACTTCACCCAGCCTTATTTTATAAGAAGACAATGCACCATACAGTGTGTATTTATATTTTTTAGTTTTCCTGAACAAGTGGTCAGCTCGACAAAACGTAATTTAGTGTATACTTACATATAAGTTTTTTTTTCATGTATACAGCGATATTATGATAACTTATAGTGTCAGAGAAGTATTAAATTTTCTGAATTAAAAAAAAACTGTTAAAAAGTCACATTAGTGTTGTAATTGTTTTAATTTCTTGCCATGTATTTTTTCCATGCATAATTTTTTTTTGTTGACTATTGTTTGTTTAAGTAATATTATTACCTACTTCAATTCGCAACAAAACATTTTTTTTATTATAATTTTATAAAAATATATTTTTGTAAGTGAACAATATAATGTTCTTTTAAGAAATGAATTTTTAAACTGACTTAGGTAGCACACAATTTGCCTAACTTGAAGAAAATTAACAATGGCTCTTAATAACAAACCAAACAAACAGAAACTTTACGAATAACCACCTTAATTCTTATATTTACCAACCTATCGAACAAAAAGCGAAGAGGTAATAAATAAATAAGTCTCGTATCAAGTTAGCGAAACAATTTCATCGGAATGGATCGGGTGGGCTAAACAATTTGTAAGCCGGAGAGCCCGACAGCGCGCGTCCCGAGAGAGTAATGGTTGAAATGGTTCGAATCGAGCCGCTGATTAATAAATCTCTTCCAACTCCATTATACACCTTTATTCATATTTCCTGGCCACACGAATCAATCGAGATTTCCTCTAAAATTGTTAACTAATTGATTTTATTCAAACGAGCGCGCGGCTCTTTATTAATTAGGAAGCCCAATACGTATAATTACGTCCCGAAAGGGTAATGATTGAAATAGTTCGAATCGCACCGCTGCCGCTGTTTAAAAAAATCTTATCTAATTTAATTTTATACCTTTAGTCATATTTCTTAACCACCCGAATCAATCTAGATTTCCAATAAAATTGGAAACTAAGTGATTTTATCAAGACGAACGAGAAGTTCTTGAATAAGTTACCTATGTGTACCTACCCAATGTTATAGGTAGGCCTCAGGGTTCCCAGCGGAGGGATTTTATTCCAACCTAGTCATAGTTAATGGTCTTCGGAGTCTACACAAAACCTAGTGGATAGCTAGTCGTCGTGTTTATATTGTCTTATAAACAGTAATCATAAATCATATTTATTTATTTGCCAGAATATGGTACAACAAAATGTTTCACAAATTAGTATAATAAAAGTTGAAATTGGTACCCGCCTCAACTCACAGGTGCGGCGTTTGAACCCGTGAATAACTCCATGATCTAAATAACTCCACCTTATATTCCTAACATACCATTAAACCAGTAATTCATTAACCTACAACAAAAATCACAGAAATAATAAATAAATAAGCCGCTTAAACAATTTCATCGGAATGAAACAGCTGGGCTAAACAATTTGTAAGCGAGCGTCCCGCGAGAGTAATGGTTCGCATTGAGCCGCGGATTAATAAACCTGCTCCAACAACCTATTCCATTATACACACGTTTATTCATATTTCCTGGCTACCCAAATCAATTGAGCTGCCAATAGAATTATGGACCACAATTTGGTTTGACTAAAATAAATATAACAATTCTCTTTTTTGGTTAGATATTACTATTATGACAATGGTGGTTTTATGATCTGCCATGTTGAGCTTTATTGGTAATAAAAATATATAGGTACCTACTATAGTTACGCCCGAGACCGCCTGGACGGCCTTAGAGTACGCAGGTTTTATTCCCACCTCGTAGCAAGTAAAACAAAGTCGCGGTGGAAAAATGACAATTTGTAAATTTTAGTTCGATTCTTTTTCTTAAAGAAAAATATTATAGAAGATAAGTCACTTTTTTCTATCACATTGGGCCCTAACACATTTTTATACGTAGGAAAAAAATAATGGTTTTTAAAACGATATAAAACATTTGAAATATGAGCATGTAATGTTTTTTATTGAGTCGTATCAATAAAAAAGTTCTCAAAATAACGAACATTCATTAATTAGAAAGTTTAAAACAAGAATCAAACTACCACTCACCTTATCGTCGTCGCCTTCACTATCACACTGTAAACAGAAAAAATCAAACACTTAAATTATTTATTGCAAAAGTAAAGGCCAAACTACTCGTTACTTGTAAGAAACAATAAAACAAAGCAGATAGTAAAGTTTAGAACGGTTACTGTGTTAACAACTCTTAGTGACATTTACATAGCAGAAACAGTAGGTACAATGAATATTAAGTTATTTAATGGCATGTCATTATTATCTCTATAAAGTCAATGACAAGTTAAGCATGCTTACAAACGTTGTAAATTAATGATATTAATGGATGGTTGTTAAGATTGAAAGGATCCAACCGGCGATAAAGTCTACTAAAACATGTTTACACACATAATAAAGAATTGGTAATTATTTTAAAGTACGTCGTAGCAGACGATCGTAAGAAAGCAATAAATACTTTAACCACCCTTTTATGTTTTTAAATACCACAAACACTTTAAAAAATAAAAACAGCTTTAAATTGCAAAGTAAAAGAAAACGCAACTATACTTACGACACGGAAGTAAAAAGTAGAATAAATACATCATGCGATGTGTGCAAATTGCAAGCGCTAAAAGCAGCTTTTAGCCAAGCAAGCTGAGTCCGAGTCATGCCGTAAGGATCTCGTAGCTGTTCAGAATGATAACAATGAGTAATACTCACGATATAGCCTTTTCCGGAACTACAGCGGCTACTGGCCTGTAGGCAGGAGAATGCGATGTATGAGTGGAAGTGGAACGACGGGACAGCCGAGCGGACAATTTCTCGCATCTCTCGACAACGGACACCGCAATCGATTTGTCGCGGAAACATGGACTGTGTACCGGTCGGCACTACCATGACGCGAGAGACACGAGATATTGTCTATTTATTGCAACACAACATCATTGACAAAGGTTTACAAAACATTAAGAGTAGGAAGAAAGATTGTTCACACTTAACGGAAATTGGCGTGATTCGGGTGCTCAATCTACATTGATTACATTGACAAACACGACAAGACATTGTAGGTTGATATCTAGTTGATTATTGTTATCTGTGTGTATTGTGGGTGCGGTCCATAATCGCTTTCGAGTGGGTCGATACGTCGACACGGTCAGTTTGTATTACGTTCACGTACCATGCCTTCGACAGGCACATCACTTTGACCTGGGCACATAAGTGCTCAGCCACATCTGCTGCTATCGTAGTTAAACTATTTTATGGCAAACATTATAAATGATATTTTTCTTAATAATTATGGACCGCACTCGAAATTAGAGTTAGGTTTTGTAGAGTAGTGTAAGGTTGACACTTACGTCGCTGAGTCGGTCTCGCGAGGAGTCAGGGTCCCTGGGCGCGACTGAGCTGCCAGTCAGTCTTTCAGACGCCCGACCGCTGTCATCCGACGTGCCGACGTCCAGAAGCAGCGTAATACCCTGTTAACAAAACGTTTAATGTGAAATCTTCATATAAATACATATTAAAGTTATGGTTAAACAGTGAAGATATTTTTATAACGAACTTTACAGAAATTATTTTAAAAAATCGAATAAATACTAGTCTGGATAAGGTAAAGAAAAATAAAAGAATATAATAAATAAAAACCGAAACAATTAAATACCAAGTAATGAAAACATAATACATAATGTTGGATAAAGTAAGACAATCCAAAACAAAGTTAATACCTACAAACAAGTTTATTTATTGACTCCCGACTTCCGAAACGAAAGAAAAATTTCCCAATAGACCAACAATTACTGAACCTATATAGAAAATTTTTCTCCATATTTTACCGAGAGGCCCGTCGAGCAATTTTGTTACGAACAAAACAAAGTGGGAAGGGGAAGGTTTTTATGGGCTCTCAAAATCCTAAACTAAGTAGGATATAAGAAAACCTGATAAGTCGGGAACGGACGCCGAGAGGACTCCACCGGAGCGAAACGCGGTCGGGGTTCGACAATAAAAAACAGTTTTCCATTTATCACATTTGGCGTCTATTTTACGGGCGGTGCTCGAGTGACGTGCCCCAACAGCGTTCTGATGCTCGCACTCACTCTCCCGGCCGGATAAAAGAAATAAAACGCGCGGTAACTCCGACGTAAACGGATAACTCCCCGACCGCCCTCCTACAACCGACTTCAACGCTATTATTGTTCCAAACAAGTACTCTTTCATCTCCGCCTCAAGGCGCAGTCTCATCTTTATTTCAATAAGATACATTAACTTTTCCGCTGAATATACACAATGTTCTTTCAGCTTATTTTGAGATTATCAAATTTTGCACAACAATGATGTTTGAACTTGGTCCTTCGTGAATTTAATTACAACGTCAGGCACTTAACATATAATGGGCTCTCAAGTTCTTATCAACTTTAAATAAGCACGCATACTTTTAGAGTAATCTTAAACACTCAGATAACGAGATGATTGAGTTTGAGTACCCGACCAACACTCCCATGGAGTGAACAACAAAAGAGACAGTCAACTGTTCAGGAAAGAGAATTGTGCAATCGAATCAATTGGGTTTTAGTTGTTTGGAAGTAGTCGCCGTCGTGACAAAGCAGTGCGCTCAATCTCGTAACGATTGGTATGAGAAGGGGATCCCGTGGACTTGTAATAGTAGAATAGAGTTTCGTATTCTAACATGTGATAAACAATATCATACGTTTCTTTTCTATTATTGCCTTCCATTTTTTTAGGTCCATAACGATTTGCTGATGAAGGCATGATTTTTCATTTGGACATTTGGGATAATTATCAAGGTAAGACAAATATTTTTAATATACGCTCGCTTCTTATGTTTTTAGTAGTGTCCGAGGTGTGCTAAAGCTTAGTATGTGACCAGGGTAATTTGTGTGAAATGTCCTACATATTATTATTCATTATATTAAAATGAAATAGTTAATATGTCAGTGAACGGCAGTATGTATTTAATTAAAGTGACGTTAAGTCATAATATTTTAAGCCAATATTTCTCGGTAAATTATTACAAGTTATATACATAGTATGTTAACCATGTTATTTAAATTAAGTATTATAAATGTTTTTGGCAGTTTCCCATACTCAATTAGTTTCGCTTAAGAAGAGAACTTAATGTAGTGTAGGCAATACAAACTGGGCTAAGCGGAACAAATTTTTGTCTGCACAACTCAGTGACTTTGTATAAAAGGTCATGTCGACTACGTAACAAGCATTTTTTTCACCAGTGACTTTTGATGAGATAATTTGGCTTGTAAAATTTTGGCTTCCACAGCCAAATATCTGTAACTTTTATTGTTTATTTCGGTCATTAGAAGTTTTATTCGAATATTAAAAGATAATTAGGTTTTATATCGATAGTACCTTCTATCAAAAGTTATACCGTGCCTAGTCATGTTTAGATTTTAGGCTGTGGGTTAGGCACCGGTTTACCGGGGACTACCGAATCGATTTATTTTCGAGGTGGTAGTCTCCTTTCTTGGTTCGGTTACGAAATGGGCGACTGATTTGACGATAATGCAGCAAGGATATTTAAATAGACTCGTAATGTAAATACGTCTTTGTCGCCGCCCTTCGTTACCGCGTATTGATTGACCCCATTCATGGACTTTGTAGGTCTACTTACCATCAGGTAGATACAAAGTATCATGCCATGCTCCAATAAAAACATAAGTTTTAATCGAAATTTAAAAGATAATTAGTTTTGACATCCATAGTACCTTCTATCAAAAAGTGATACCTTCAAACCACCATAAAACAAACTTTTGCGGTATCTAACCACCATTTATGATTAATACAGTAGGGAGACCATAATGCAGGGGCCATTACTCACGGACAGTTTAGCTCTATATAAATGGAGTGAGTTCCGGGACGATGGTCGGCCGGAACAAAAACTCGAGAGCAATCCGCTTGCGTTGCGGATTTATAACACTGCTTGGTAGTGAGACCTCTCTCAAAGCCTTTTTGAAGCGGAACTTTTCTGGTATTATAACAACGGGCTTGTTTTGTGAAGTGAGACATTTAATTTTGTTGTTTTAACTTAAATATAGAAAATTATTTATAATTAGAATTCATTAAAAATTTAACTGGTAAGATCAAGTAATATTAGATACAGGGTAATAAGAGTGAGACGTCCCATGTATTGCTTTCCTTTATAGAAAGGTGTAAGATAAACATGTACAAATTTGCAAAGTAGGAAGTCACTGAAATCGCAGTAAACCTATAAAAAGAGTTTAGAATGTGGACAAGGCAAATACAAAAAGCATCTACAATTTATGCACGTTTGTTTGACAACACCACTATAGTGCGTCGGAGAGCATGTTAAGCTGTCGGTTTCACTATACCAACTTGTGAAACTGTTTATAGATGGGTTATTGAGTCTATTCAAAACATACGTGTAGACTCATACCATCGGATACGACGGCGTGGGATTAAAACCCCTCCGCTGGGTACCCTGGGGCCGTCTAGGCAGGCTCGGGCGACGTAAGGCACCTGTGATGATATGTATTTACAAGGCAAATACAGTATATAGAGATAGATAGCGACTCTCTGCCCAAGGGGTCTAAAGTACGACCCGTCAGAAATATCTAGGCAAACATATTATAAATTAATTTACTAAATAAGTAGTATTAAATCAGTAAATGACCTATATTGGAACGTCACCCATGCATGCATCATATCCCAGAAGGTTCAATACAAGACATAGTATAAATACAGGATGTTGCCTTCACAAGTAAATTGCACGGGCCCAGTTACATTCTAAAGAAATTACAGAGTAATTGAATATGTTAAACTACTAATTATCCAATCCGGCCGACGGGTTAGTGACGTGACACATGTACGTACGTGATCCCCGGAACTAAACAAGTGATATCCCAGTGATCCCGGATGGGTCGAGGCGGGATATAAACACAGGATGTTGCCACATAATTACGTTGGGCTCAGTTACATTCTACTTAAAGCAATTTTATACGTATATTAAGGTCTGATTCTACAAATGAATTGGATGTCAAAGACAAGACGTTTTTAATGCAAAAATAAAATATTCTGATTTTGATATGAAATGAAGTAATAGAATAAAAAATAGAATGTATATTTTATTTATTTACCTTTTTATTTAACTTAAAGTCATTCATCATAAAATTACTTAGAACTCTACATATCAGAGACTACGAATATACATATATATATATATATATATCATCACCGTTGCCTTACGGCGTCTAGACGGCTCCAGGGTATCCAGCGGAGGGATTTTTTAATCCCACCTCGTCGTAGCCGATGGTATGAGTCTACACCGAACAAGTAGCTAGCTCGTCGCAATGTTTTGAATAGACTCAATAACCCATCCATAAACAGAAAACCGGGACCGACAGCTTAACGTGCTCTCCGAGGCACTTACATTAATAGTGAATATATTTTTTAAATATTTAAAGAAAACTGAGCATTTTATAAATTCAATTTTTTTTTTAATTTCCATATGAAAGTAATAGAATACCAGATGACGGAAGATCAGAAAGAATAAGCAAACGCTAACTTTAAAAAAACGATAATACTAATATGGATCAACAAATTAACATAATAAATTTAAGTCACAATATAAAACAGCATCGGTAGATTAGTGGCTGCAACATACTAATTAATAACAGAAAATATCTTGGCAACTGAAACAATCCGGAATAACAACGTCATTATTTTAGGAATGAAACTGGAAATAGGTCCGCAATTTACTCGCCACTGACATAACTGGAGTGTAGTGGTAATTACGTCACTGGATATTGGTCATTTGGAGTGCAAATTAAATCCGTGGTACTCTCGGCTGCATACTGTATAATATAAGGTAATTGCTCCAGTAGATGTCAGTGTATTTTTAGCTAATACTTGTTAGAAGTCAGAATAGTAAGGGATTTCTTTTTTAACTTATAAAATAACAGCACCTGTTAAAGTATTAAGCATGTTAAATTTTTGTTTAACTAGTAGTTGCGCCTTTGGCGTTGTATCCGGAGGTCGTGGGTTCGATTCCCACCCATGGCAAAAAAATAGTACGTTTTTTTCTGTACAATTTGTCATGGTCTGGGTGTTTATAAAATATAATATGTATTATATCGCCTTAGTTTGTGACCAGAGCAATGTGTGTAAACTGTGCATATTATTATTATTTATAATTTTTATACTCAGTAGGTAAGTCAGCTTTAGGAACAGTGATATATTATTAAATTTTAGCTAATATTATGTAAAAGAAAATCACATATTATTTGATAGATTATTACAATATTGACTACATATTACCCGAGAATACATAATAACGGTATGTATTGGACATTTCTCGCCTCTATCTGATTTTAAACCTCATACCCCGTGAATATTGAGAATGCGCATTTTGGAGGTAGTTTTGTTTGATACACGAGCGACTACGCTTTTGCAATAACTTTCGTATCTGTAGCAGCCCTAGCTTATTTAAACATATTTAATACACACACTACAAACGTAGCTCGGCTTATATTCTAGTATAGGTAGTTATTAATTCGTTACGCTCGCTTTATACATTTTGAGTCGAGTGTCCAGGGTATAGCAATACTATACCCTAAATCTCCTTAGCGATTGAGGGTAACTAGAAAAAGCGGCACGTGTTTTAGTAAAAACACCCGCTAACAGCTAAAATTTCTACTTCGTCTTGCGCACGCAGATGCTATAAAGTTTTCACAACTATAGTATCAGCTACTGGTGCAGTTACCTTATATATTTGATGTCCATTGGTCGTGTTCTGCTAGCGATACGGCCGCTAATTGAAATGAGGATCCTCGACCGGTATTACTTATTCATGAGTGGTCCAACCAGGACGGCACGTGACGGGCGAGTTAAATCATTGAATTATCTTTTTCATTCTACTTTCGTGCATTTTGTACCTATATGTAGAGGGTCTGGGAAAAAGTATGAGGTTTTCTTTACTCTAAGGGCATGCTGTGTTTGCTTATTTATGCGATTGTCTTGTTACATCTTTTTTTCCTAATGAGGTAATATCAAGTAGCCATTAATAATATATATATAACCTTTTGTAGTACCTAAAGGTCTTACTACATCTTTACCTTTATCAAGTGTGTTGAAAAGGTTTTTTCAGGTTTTATTTACTTACCTTTTCAAGGGAATTCAATTCAATTCTGCGATACGTGCGATAGACGTCACAACTTTAAGGATTACCCAATAATACAATACAGAAAATAGATATACTTAAATGTAAGGTAAAGATGTTATCTCAATGCTAATGCAAAATATATGTTTATACTACACCTGCACGGAAAGTAGGTTCTTACTTGCGTAAGAATAGGTCAGAAAGTACGTCTTTGTAGTCGTACAAATATGCGGGAGGAAAAAGTGTATGAAAATCCATTGTTAACGTGCTTAAGCGGGAGGAAAAAATATATGAAAATTCATTGTTAACGTGCTAGTTTTTTTTTAATTTTTTTTCTTCAATTCTTCCAAATTAGGAAAGGCAAGGGTTCAAAGCCATACAGCCTAGTTTTTTTTACAAGTTCGAAATTTTAATCAAAATAAAATAAAATAAAAGTATTAGTTTATTGGCTGTTTACTTTCTTTGCATTTTTGATTTATTAAGTTTAGAAAAGTAGCATAGATTCTTTTCTAAATTTAATTATTTTGGCGAGGCTGCATAGAGCATGATTCCCTTGCCTCTCTATCTACGTTAAACGAACAAAAAAAAAGCGCGCGCAGACTGCTTTCTTGTTCCTTGTGGACTTTCAATTTGTGTTTTGTTATTTTTAATTACTATATTCTACTCGAAATGTCGTCTAGTAGCGATAGTGAAGATTTGACAACGCCGCCAGAATTAAAAGTAACTGCCCAAGAAGTTATTGAAAACCTTTTACCCGAGAAATCTAAGAATAAATATAACAAGGCGTATGAAGACTTTTTACAATGGAAAAGCGAGAAAAATGCGCATTCTTTTTCTGAAAATGTATTATTATCTTATTTTAATGAAAAAGCGCAAAAGTATAAGTCAAGTACTTTGTGGTCTTTGTATTCTATGTTAAAAAGTACTATTTAACAACTGTAATAATTTTAATATAAACTTTAATTAATAGAGATTTTATTTTTTATTTTCCTCGTAGGTGTAGTATAAAGCACTATGTATCACTCGGCGAGAAAGTGCGATTCCTAACTCGAGCGAATTAAGGCCCTCCGCTTAACGTCGGGCCTCAAACTTCGCCCTCGTTAGTAATCGGTGACTTTCTCCCCTCGTTGAACAATGTACTATTATGAATTGTCAAATTGTATCTATAGTTTTAGGTTGTGATTTCCTTATCCATATACTGTAACAAGTGTTTTCAAATTATGATTAAGATTTACGACACAATGTACCTACTTCAGAAACGTCATCGCAAATCAAGTAGTAGAATCAGAAAATATTTAGTGTTTATTAAATATTTATCTCTGTTTTAAAGGATTAATTTGGATTTAATAAATTTCTAACAAATATCCAAGTTTTTCTTTATTTTGTAATCCTGAGAATTTATTTTGACCAGATATTTACGAGTACATTACAAGACGAATTAGCTTTATAACTTCACCTCGAATAAATCTTTCTGTCGAGAACTCGTATTTCTCACAAACAGGTCCTTAAACAGTCCAACACTGAGGGTTATGGTACCAGAAATTCTAGCTATGTAGAACTGGTAAAGTGAGGTATGTACATACTCGTAAAACTAATATATCTAAAGTGGTAGAGTTGGCGGGCACTATTATGTTGCAGATCTACTGCATCTTAAATTTCAATAGGAATATGAAGCTAATGGAATACAAAAGAATGTAACTACTAAGTTTTGTAACCTAATTAAACGCAACGTCACGTATTTAGTACCTAAGTAAAGGTACCTTGTAAGTGAAGTAATAACAAAGTGACGTATGTGGCGCACGCTATCCCCGCCTGGCGGTTAGCAGGCGTGCTAATTACTGTGACCGCTATCCCCGCCTGGAGGTTAGCAAGCCTGCTAATTACTGGGACAAGGTGTACACATGTTCGCTAACGTTCCTATACATACACAGTACACATTACTTTCAATTGTTCATATTATATTAATATAAATTATATTGTAGTGTCCGGCTCGAAGGACCATGTTTAACTATAAAATAGAAACTGCGATAATGGTGTTTTAACAAATAATTTTAACAAAGACCGACGCTACAAAATGGAGGCCATGAGCGAGAAGCTTGATAAAGTGTTGCCAATCAAATATGTTTTAATTTTTTGTTATATGTGTAAAGTATCCTACATAGAAAAAATATAAAAAGGTAGAGTTGGCTGCCGGCCGAAACGATGTTGCAGTTCCATTGCGTGTTTAATTTCAATATCAATATCGAGCTAATGGAAAACAATCAATATACTAAGTTTAATGGCCTTTAGAGCAAAAATAACAACCTCACGTATTCAGTACCTAAGTAGAGGTACCTCGTAAGTGACGTTTGCATAACAGAGTGAGGTGTGTGGCGCACGCTATCCCCGCCTGGCGGTCAGCGGGCGTGCTAATTACTGGGACAAGCTGTAAACATGTTCGCTAACGTTCCCATACATTCTACTTTCAATTGTTCATATTATATTAATATAAGTAATGTTGTATATTGACATGATATTGTTATTAGTGTTTATAGTGAAAGCGACTCTAAATCGATGGGTTCTTTCTTACCTATTCATCATATATGGCTTGTTTGGTAGAGTTAGCCAAACTGAAGGGCCGAGTAGGTACTGTAACAGCTCTTTTCGCCGCTGTTACAATACCTAACTAACTTTTGGGAAATAATTAAAAGAATCTTTATTTCGGACTTCTTTTATTGGTTTTTATCATCCAAAATCAATTATATTATATTATTTAACACATTAATATGTAACCTATCTCGAGCGATGCCAAACTATCTCTCTCTGACTCTGTTTTCATGTCCGTGAACCTTCAAACTATTTAAATAACGAAAAGTATTTAAGAAGATTATGGTTAGCTTTCTCTAGCCAGTACCATAGGTTGTTGCGTTCGAAATAGGGGGTTACAGTTCCTATTGACCGTTGGGTAACATTAAAAAAAAATGTTTGAACTGTATTTCTTTCTTTAACACTTTATTAAACTTTGACAGCTCATTACTGAATGTTTTAGTCATTATTTTGGCCTAAAATTGCATTCATAAGATTCACATTTATTATATAATAAATGAAAAAAAAAATAACAATAAAAAAACAATAAATGTATTATTTTTAGAAACATGTAAAAAAAATAATGTAGGGTTTTTTAGGTTAAAATCCGGATAAAAAGGACTAAAAAATACGGCCTCAATAGTCATAATACTGAATTTGTATTTTCTAAATAGATGTACCTACTCGGCCATTAAGCTAACCCTCTACCAAACAACCAGTACTATTTACCTAATCAATGGCTTGAACTATGTGGACTTCGGAGAGAACGTTAAGCTGACGGTTCCTGGTTCACTATACCAAATTGTAAAACTGTTTATAGATGGGTTATTAAATCTATGCGAAACACTGCAGGCCGGTGTAGGCTAATACCATGGGCTACGACGAGGTGGAAATAAAACTTGACTACTGGGTACCCTTGATACCGTCTAGGCGTCTCGTGGTGGTACTATATAAATACCATCACGGGTACCTACGTGGCTCCCGAGAACTGTTTAAACGGCCTCAGGGTACGACTCATCTCCTAATTCGATCCCACATTAATGATCTCAAATAAATACCTACATAAATACTTCATTAAAAACATGTATACTTATTATTTAAGGAAATTGTTCATTACTCAAATAAAGTATCATATAAGAATGCCTAGCGGCATTAAGTTTTTATACTTTGGACAATAAAATTTAAAATAAAATAAGTATAACAGTAACAAAATGATTGCTTAATAAATGCTCAAAGACCTACATAATATGACACTAATGAATATACAAATAATTAATCTATAACTATATTCCCAAATAAATAAAATAGGTAAGATTTTTTTTTTTTTTTTTTTTAAATATAAGATACAAAATTTTATTATATAATATTACTAATAATATACTTCGCCGCACGCTATTAAAATTGTATTTAATTAACTATAATAAACTAGCTTGTGATGAGTCGAGACTGGAAGCGAAACAAAGGAACCCAAACAAGTTGCTAATGAAAACAAAATTACCTTGCAAATAGGACGGTATGAGTTTGAACTTCGTAATTAACTTAACTTAAACGAGACGCGATAAATTAAACTGTCGGGGAATTGTAGGTATATCATGAATTTCATTACATACTTTTTTTTTTTTATTGGAGCACGGCATGTGTCTTTGTATCTACCTGGTGGTGAGCAGACCTACAAAGTCATGAATGGGGTCAGTCAATAATTGTTCTTAAACAACATTGATTGCTCCCACTATGCCGGCTAAATGATGCGATTAAGAAATGGGCGGCAACAATGATGAATTGCATTACGAGTATATTTTAATATAGTTAATTAAACCACCCATTTCGTAACCGCACTCTGAAAGGAGACTACCACCTCGACAAGAAATCGATGCAGTAATCTCCTGAAAACCGCTAAACCCAAAGACTAAAACCGAAACATGACTAGGTCACTTGACGGTTTTTGCATCTGTATGGGCGGTAATATAACGAGACCGGTCGGTCGGCCCAACGCTTTTGTTGACCTGTCATTTTATTTGTGTAACATTACAAATCACAAAAGAGGTGACCGAAGGTTTGACTGACAGAGAATTCCTAGCGGCATTAAGTCCGCCTTTGCACTAAATTTGTGCAATAAAGCTTTTAAATAAAAACAAATAAATAACTATTAAGATATAGAACGGAATAGAAACCACCCCTAAACATGTACTTCCCTCATCCCGCTCTTTACTAGCATAAAATTAATGGTGAAACACTTTTGTAATTTATTTTTATAGAGTATTAGCAAGTCTGTAATACCTACCTCCCGTTATCGATATATTTTAGGTAACTGTAAAACAGAGTGAAACTTAGTATGTTATTTTTTCTTATAAAAACAATAGATACATATTTCACGATGTACGAGTACATAATGCTTTTGAACATAGACCAAAAAACTATTTATTTTGCACACTTGGTAGATGGAAATTTTTACTCTAACAAAGTATAGTTTATGCTAACTGGTGATTAAATCTACACTTTAAATGATAATAATAATTAAGTATAAAAGCCGTTGGTTTATTACAAATGTAATGATAAGGTACAATAAAAATTCTGTTCAAAATTAAATAAATATTTAAAGCAATAAATTAACAGTGGCAAGATAGTGACACCTAATACTTGTTTATATAAACATAAACATACATTCTGTTATCGGTTAAAAGAGTAATGCTTAAAATAAACTTGTTTGACATATTATTTGCGGTGTCTCATCTCGACTCGGAGCCGGCGGCGTCTTTGTAAACACAGCGTCCCAGTAAATGGGAAAAGAAATCCCAGTAAACGAGATATACGAGCGAACGGTCGACGACGCCTCGGTAAACCTAAGATTTGACTGTTATTTATAGTAAATCATTGTTTAACCTACTACTGTAGTTTATGTATTTATTACTCTACTTTTATTATGGTATTAATTTTATAGCTATTTAGATATGTAGAGCGTAGTTAAGGGCTCTGCAGCAGTCGTCTTGACATCCATACAAACATACTTCCAATGTTACAACATGTCTTAGTCGATGTTCATTTATTATTTTTATGTTGGTAATTGAACGCAAATATCTTTATGTTAGTAGTTAGTGTGGGTAATACATGCATACACGTATCATCACGGGTGCCTTACGGCGCCCGAGACCGCCTAGACGGCACCAGCGTACCCAGGGGAGGGGTTTTAATCCCACCTCGTCGTAGCCGATGGTAGGAGTAAAAGTATATATTTTTCAGCTTATAAGTTGGCTAGATACGATATAATATAAATATTTTTGTATTATAATATTAAAAAGTTATTTTTCTGATTACAAAAAAAAATACCCACACAGAAAGAATAATGAATACAATGACCGACAAAAAATTTATTTTAATTCTGCGCCAAGTAATCGAGTAATAGGTACTGGAAGTGCGAAAGCTGACTTTGTATGAAAAACTCACTGTATGACTTCGCAATTACGAATGACGTATTATTCACTTTATGCACCTCGGGATCATTCAATACAACAAAAACTCCAAAATGCGCTCCGAAATTATGTGAACTGTATGAAAAAAAAAGCGAAACAACGAATCACATCACATAACCAACTAGTGTAAGACAAGGTGGTTAGCTGGTCCATTACCTGCCACCAAGGCGACCAATCACCAAATACATATATATTACAAGTAAATTAATGGCTAAAATGAAATACCATAAAATAAACAAAAATAAAGTTTAAAACTTGTTCCGTGTCTGACTACAGTTTAAACTCACAATACAACAAAAAGTAACAAAATTTAAATGTCCAATTTACGATTTAACAAAGGCAGCACAAAAAGGTTCGTGTATGAAGCTTATCAGAAAGACATTATTATTTCGTAGCATCGGTTTTGCGAAATCAACGGAATCGCCAATGAGTTTAAATTTAAATTCAATGAGCACACAATTTAATTTACCAATAAATTAATTATTGTATTCATACAAAAGTAGTTTTGTTTCGAAATTCAATATTTACAAATAGCAGCGAGTGTAGCCAGAACATTATTATCATTTATAAACCACATTGCGTACGCAAATGTTTACATGGAGCATTATACGAAATTTATAACAAACAAACAGAGTTATTTTGCGAGTTAGTTTACCATGAGGTCACGTTTGTTCATAAAGTAAGAGCCTTTAAGCGGAAATAGTAACGGTGTGATTAGACTATCTGACTCTAAAATAAAACATAGGGTCTCCCTTTGCATTTCCTAGACGGAAAAATTGCACTTTAAAAAAAAATAACATTGGGTTACATAGGGAACATACACAAGTTAAAAATCCGACTGTCCTCAAATATTTTCTTTTGTGAAAAATTACACACATTCTATTACAGCTTCAATAAATATATCCATAGCTTACTTTTACTCGTAATAAAAATTAAATACCGTACAAAAAGAAAAATAAAACTATCTCATAAAACTAAATAAACTGAGCTATAAAATAATAACTCTCAGTCCAGAAATCTTCTACTTGCTGCGAAATTTAATGATGAAACAAAGAGCATTTTTTAATTATTTTTAAGTTAATATTTTTTATGAAAAATATATTCAAAAAAT
Source organism: Monopis laevigella (assembly GCA_947458855.1). Classification (NCBI taxonomy): domain Eukaryota; kingdom Metazoa; phylum Arthropoda; class Insecta; order Lepidoptera; family Tineidae; genus Monopis; species Monopis laevigella. The sequence continues at coordinate 20,220,645 of OX381580.1, read as the reverse complement.
AATAACAAATAACCCAGAAAGAATAATAACTCCCTTTAATGTATAGGGACGCTATTTGGTAGAGTAACTAATACGCTAACAGCATTGCCACGTTGACAGAGCTATTTTTTTCTAAAATAGGCGTAGCTTTTGTGATCTTCAAATTCCAAGAACACTCGTTTCACGATGTCTCCACTAAAATCACAAGCCATATATACTACGAATAATAAATAACTCCAAAATAAATAAATATAACCTACTCCAAAAGTTGAGAGAGTGACATTATCGTTGTAAGTTGTCGAGCTAGCAAAGAGAGCTAGAAACGTAAGTAAACGGTAATATCGGAGAAGACAAGTAACAAAAAAACGATGTTATTTGGCGCCCGCACTCGGTGGCTGCGAGCCAATGTTCCCGGCAATACAATAAAAGGGCAATCGTGCCGCAAGCTATAGCGACGCAACACGTCTGCTTTATCCTAACCGCTACATAATGGACTCGGGCATTAATCTGTGTCAAACTTTAAGTTTAACTTAGAGTGAAGCTACAAGTTAATTTAAGTTTAAACGAGACCTTTCGGTCGTATCTTTAGTTAGCAATTAAAGTTTATAAGTTACTGTTTTAAGGTTCAGAGATATCCAGATCTTCAACAATCTAATGATATTTATTTAATAAGCAATACTTTTATAGAGGTACTATAGTCGTATATAAATAATATTTACTGCTAAGTTTTATTTTACTGCAGTTTCATTTTAATAGTTTTACTAGATTTAATAAGTGTAACTTATTTTTAAACAGCTTGCGAAATAGAAAACTTTAATTTATTTTCTCTTTATTCTTCTTCTTTTAAATACTCCTATGTTGTATATAACAACTTACGAGTAAAAGTATATAACTATTTAATGTAAACTTTTACAGGTGTTTAAAATAAGTAGGTATTTGATTAGGCTGCCATTATTCCTATTCTATAAAAAAAAACCTCGCTTACTTTTATTGGTAATAAAAAATAAAAAGCGTACAAAGATTAAAATAAAACTATGCCATAAAACTAACTAAACTGAGCTATAAAATAATAACTCTGCGATATTATCTGCGTCAAGAAATCTTCTACTTGGTGTGAAATTTAATGATGAAGAAGAGCGCAACGAGACTATCTATTCGACGGCAAATTGAATCTGGGAAGAGCTATTAGCTCTCCCTTCTCCGGAACGCGGCTCGCTGCTGGCGTGCCAAACGACGCCGGTCGTTCCGAGACCAAGTAGTTTTGATATTGTTACGGCAAGACGATAAGCGGCAAGCGGAATGCCAAATAAATATACTTTAGTTGGCGAACGTATTTTGTGGGTTTGTCATATTAATTCTGTGGTAGGAAATAAGAGGTGCGCTTTTAGTTAAAATCTAACTCCAATTTAGAGGTAGCTAATTTGATTTTCTATTTTAATGGAGCATGGCATGTCACTTTGTATCTACCTCATGGTAAGCAGACCTACAAAGTTCATAAATAATAATAATAGTAAAGCATCTTTATTCCAAACACAAAACAAGTTGTACATAGCGGTATTTACAGAATAATATTTTTCATAGAATAATGCCTCCTCTGACTGGTTTTTCTATTTTTCATCTCATTAATTCATATAATGTATTTTCTGATAGGTAATCAAACAACTTATTTATTTATTATTTTCTCAGTAGAGGGTGGTGAATAGTAGATAATAGGTAGAATAGTGGTCAAGTTATTTGAGGGTTTAGCAACTCTGCTAAGTACACTAATGCCGAGATGAATAAGATGACAGGAAAATTAATTTAAAAACAACTCTAATAAAAGAAATACTAAAGGTTAGCTTCAAAACAAATATTACTCTTACACAAACAATACGTAAATTTGAAAATCTCCTTAACATAATAATAAAAAATTCAATAGAAGACAATAATATTTGAGAGCAAGCGAAATTGCAGACTCATTCCATTTGCCTCATATTGAAGCTCTAGTAAATTTATTCTCTCCGCATGGGGACAAGATTTCCGATTCAGTAGAGGTATTTCAAGTGGCCGGGTGCGGGAGGTGAATGAATGAGGACCGAACACAAGTTGGTTGGGCTTTAGTAGCTCAGATTGCTATGCCAATATAGCTTACAGACAAATCTTCCTCGTTCGTGGGATTATAGTGGTTTATGTTACATAAATAAATATAAAAGTATCTGCAATGTTTTTATACTCGTACATGAATCAAAATGAACAATTTTCAATAAGTTCTTTAGGCTAGTAAAACTTGGGACCTTAGTCATGTTTCGCAGTTTAACTTTTTTTAATATAAGAAAAAGTTTTATTGCCACTTACACTTGTAAGGACCAAAGTAACCGACATAGCCTCAAGAATCGCCAAACTTAAGTGGCAGTGGGCAGGCCACATAGCTCGCAGAACGGACGGCCGTTGGGGCATTAAGGTTCTCGAGTGGCGACCGCGTGCTGGAGGACGCAGCAGAGGCAGGCACAAGATGGACCGACGACCTGAAAAAGGTCGCGGGAAGCCGTGGAAACAGGCAGTGCAGAACCGGTCGTTGTGGCGATCCTTGAGGAAGGCCTATGACCAGCAGTGGACGCGCGAAAGGCTGGCATGATGATGATGATGACACTTGTAAGTATATTATATTGTATATAACTAACTAAGAACGATGTTTTATTGGATTTGTGTAGCTACACAAATTCAAGTCCTTTAAAGTCCAATACATTGTATTAAGTAATCAATACATTGTATATCAATAAGGTCTAGAGTAAATCGCAATAACAAAATGGTACTAAGAATAAGGTATATACATCATCACGGGTTCCTTACGGTCCGTCTAGACGGCCCCAGGTTACCCAGGGTTTTCAATCCCACCTCGTCATAGCCGATGGTATGAGTCTACACCGAACAAGTGGCTAGCTCGTCGCAATGTTTGGGTGAACTCAATAACCCATCTATAAACAGTTTCACAAGTTGGTATAGTGAAACTGGGACCGACAGCTTAACGTGCTCTCGGAGGCACTATAGACAAATGTACAGGGGTATGAACCAAGGCTCACCATGTATATAAAAATAAGGGTGTGTAAGAATTAAAACTTTTGGAAGGTTTACAATTTAGTTTATTGCTTCATTTTTGAGTATGCATTACCGAATGACTTATACAGTTATTGCTCTATTAGTACTGCAAAATGCATACGGCTTAAAAGCTAATAATTTATTTAAAACATACTTAAAATTTTATATACATTTAAAGGTTGCGTAAACCAAAACAAATTATTTAAACACTCAGCAAGTCAACCCAGCATTTTGGTAATCCTGTTAAAATTGAGCATCCAAAGCCAAGGGTCGTCCGGCCTAGAGGTATCTAACGCCGGCCGTACAATAATTATTTGCCGGATCCCCATTCCGACCCTATCGTTTCATGACCGTTATCTCGAACCGCAATTAATATATTAATATTTGATTGAGCGAGATTGCCTATAATATGGCTGAGAGAAATGTTTGTTAATTATATTTTGGCCTGATTTATGTTTAAATTAACTCTTACTGCGATATTCTCGGATGAATTCATTATTTCGAAAGTAGATTCATTTAGTTAAATTTACTTTTGCTGGAGTTAAAGTATTTTATTTATTCGAAGTCACAGAAATATGTATGAGTACTAATGAGGTTGGATACTACCAAAAATTATATATTGCTAGTTATAATAATTCTCTGCGCTCCGCCGTTTAATTTAAAAGAAATCAGATCGAAAATAAACTACAACCCATATTACTCGCTGTTAAAGTAGTTTTCTATAGGCGAAGAATCCCTGCTCACTACACTAGGATTCCGTGGCTAGTTTCTTCCTTATAGGTACCTATAAGGAAGAAACTAGACCTATAACTTAAATAAAAAAACATATACACAATGTATTTAGGGTACAATTTAAAACAAAATAATTATGACTCTCCGTAGACTAGTGGGTTGCGCCTGTGGCGTTGTATCCGGAGGTCGTGGGTTCGATTCCCAACTATGGAAAAAAAAATATTGTAGGTACGTTTTTCTTTACAGTTTATCATGCTCTGGGTGTTAATTATAATATGTATTATATGGTGGTTTCTGGGACACATAGTACAAGCCCAGTTTTAGCAATATTTGTAAATTGTTCAACAATAAAAAAAAATCTGAAGTCAGAAGGTATGCGTAAAAAAAAAAAAAATACGCATTTTTAGGAAAGAAAGAAATTCTAAAAATAAATATCTTTTAAAATAAAACACTAAAATAACACAGCATTTTCAAATATAAACATTGGTATTCAAATAAAATATTCTCACACAAGTAATAAATTGATAGAAAATATTTTTCAGTAGTCGTTTTTTCATGACTGGTGACATATTGGATAAATAACAGTCCGCGAGTTTCGTTGCCCATGAATACATTCGTTGAGTTGCCAGTAAAAACAGATTGTACACTATAAAGTCTTTACTTTATGGTTCACTTTTGGTTGGTCATGTATTGTATGATTGTGAGTGAGTGAAGTTAACCAAATAAAGCTTTCATGACGTAGGATTGGAGCGGAGGGGAAACGGATGGACTTGTGACAAAGCGACGACCGGTGCCTTTAATAATTCTGTAATATCGTTGCCGCCAATTTTGCGAGTTACGCGAGTGGTTTACGTGATTGTAATTTATGAACTGGATACATTGTTTTCGGATTGTGTTTTGAATTAATTTACATACGTTTATCTGTTTTTAATATCAATTTGTATTCTGATTTAACAAAGAACGAAACCTAACTACAATTTTTTTAGGTGGCAACATTGTTGCATTAGTCATGATGCCACTAGTAAGAATTTTATTTATAATTTATGATTATTTTTTTATTTATTGCTTAGAGCTACGTATTGTATGTAGATGATGATAACTGATATCATTGGGATTGGTTTTTAGGGGGCAGGCAACTATTGAACTTTAATTCTTATGTATTAGTAATACATTTTGAACTTTGGAATAGTAGTAGATGCTCGGTGCTCAAACTTATTTTAAAAAAATGCACCCAAGGGGGAGAGGGAAAATAAGGCCTAATCTCACTTTTTAACGCAATTTTACAGTGAACGTAATAGAAACTTTTTTTCTACCGTGTCTTTCAACAAGACCTATAAATATACAAAATTTATTAAACCTTATATAAATCATCAGATTCTTTAAAAAAATTAAAGAACAAATGAATGATTTTTTATTGCATCAAAAGGTTAAAAAACTACTGTGCATATAGGCGCGTGTGTAATCTATCACTAACCATTATAAATAAGTTATTTTATTATCCTTAATATAACAGTAACTTCTATAACGCTACAATTTCTTTAACTATACAATGCAATGGTAGAAAATATTTCAGCGTAAAATCCGATCGGATCTGTGAAATATTAAGTGTTTTAGTGACATATGATCGGCGTGTGCGGTCGACTCGCTATCGGCTCGGTCGGCATAGTCGACTTACGTGCCGGGATCTGCTGCATTTTAATATCGCGTCGAATGCACGCTTCAGCCATTCGCATCTCTGTTGGGGCGCCGCGGTAGGCAGGGTATAGCAGTGTCAATAGAAATGACAAGGCTTTTAAAAACAATTTTTTCTTTTTTTTAATTTCATAAATCGTGCTCTAATTTACATTCCCCATTCATAGACTTTGTAGGTCCGGTTATTCTAAGGTAACCGGACCTACAAAGTCTATGAATGGGGTCGAATACCGTAATTGACCATGGACGGTAAAGTCCGCAGCTAATTGATGCGGTTATGAAATGAGCGGACTAATTGCGTTAACTGCCCGCTTGACGGTTTTTGCACCTGTATAACTTTTGTCAGGGAATTTTTTTAACGTTTAGGTTTCATACGTCAAGTATTTCATATGTCAAGTATGGCAGCTATGCTTCAGCGAATAAGCCTCGCAATACAACGAGGAAATGTTGCAATGGAATACAATGGAAATTGGAGAGATATTATATATATATACATATATATATAGGTTATTTATGTAATTTTCTTATTATTTACACGGATTAAGTATGCCGCGCGGTTTCTCTCGCCATTTAATAAAATAAAATCGGATCAAAAATAAAATGCAGACCATTTACTCGGTGATAATGTATCTTATTATAAGTATTTTTTTAATCGGTTCAGTATATTTTGAGTTTCACCGGAACAAATAAACAATCACATTTTTCTCTTTATAATATTAGCCCCTTAGATAAAAAGGAATCCTTCAGCGAAGAATACAAATGTTCTCAGAAATATTTACTTAAAAATTTATTTTAAACCCGAGATAACTGAAACAAAATTGTTTTTGATTTAAGAATATATTGTTTCCGCCATAAAATATGAATTAAAGTAATATATGAAATAAATTCTTGAATGGGTTTGATCCAAGTTTTTTTTATTATTCGTGCCTGTAATTTTATATATTTTGTCTTTTAGGTATTTTATTTTTTTCTTATCTTTTTTATTTATATAATTTATTTACATTTTGTAAGTTATAGAATCTGGGGGTCGTGTTTAAGATTGTCTTTCTAAAATACTACTTAGTGTAGTTTACCTAGTTTAGCCGGACAATAGCAAAACATATAAGCTTAAAAATTACAATGACTGAAATCATAAAAAAAAATCATACATATCATCACAGGTGCCTTACGGGCGCCGCCTAGACGGCCTCAGGGTACCCAGCGGAGGGGCTTTTAATCCCACCTCGTCGTAGCCGACGGTATGAGTCTACACCGAACAAGTGGCTAGCTTGTCGCGATGTTTGAATAGACTCAATATCCTATCTATAAACAGCTCTCCGAGGCACTATAGTGGTGTTGTCAAACAAATGTACATTAATGTTATTCGCTTTATATGCTGTGAATATTCTTGTTAATTTCAAACAAACTTAAAACATCCCTAATATGTAGATAATTGCACATTTAAAATAATATAAATTACTCTAATGTTTAAGTTAATAGTGTGAAGAAAATAAAACACGTTTTTGCCATAAGCATTGTTAAAATATTTTTATAACCAAGATGGTTAATAAATCTCCCCACTCAGCATAAATTGTTTGCGGTATCTATCCGCGTTAAGCAAGCAAAGCCGCTGAGCTACCGCCCGCGCCAGCCTCCCGGCAACTCGTGCCGCATTGTAGAGCACTTCCGTCTCGGCACTCCCGCCGCAATCAAGGAGGCGCGCAAAAACAACCATCTACACGTAATACCTTTCTTTCAAAACCATTATGCTGCATTAGCCGACAGTGTTTTATTTTTGCGACGTTTTTTATAAAAAAAAAAAAAAATTAAGCAGAACGCCGCTTGAGGGATGTTGTTGTACAAAAAAGCTTAGCTCTTTTTAATAAGGATGACCGCTTCCAACTTCCAGGCTAGTTCATCTTAACTCGCCTCTCATAGATTAGATGCAGGCGCATACTACCGGGAAAATGAGAAAATTTAAAAAAGGCAATTTTCTAATTACCCGAGCACAAATTTTAAAAAGTGTACCTATCATAAATGTTGTTAGGGTTTAAAAAAAACGAACAAGAAACCCTCTGTGTTACCAATTTGTCCGCATGATGTCCCTCATCTGTTAGAATTCATCTAATAACTATATTAAATTATACAATAGAAGTTGAATATGATTGATGAAATATTAGGTCGTGGGATCCTCTATTTTTTCTCAAGTTTAGGCTTTAATTTGTACAAAACTAAATGCCAAAAATTCAACAACAAAAAAACACAGACTTCAGACTGTTTAAACTATAAAAATAAAAGGTTTTTAAGTAAAAAAATTCTCTCCCCTGGCTATATTAAACATTTGTCGAATTTTCGGGTAAAAAAACCCGCATGAAGATTTAAAGCACCCAGTGACAACATCCACCATTTATTTTACTACCAACAAAACCGCAGTTTATTGTCAGGTAAAATACATTACTATGTTAATAAAATCCAAGGTGTTGACGAGCTCGTAACAGTAAGAGGGAGATTTAACGGGAAGGGAACACCCGACTTTTGCGTAGAAGGTTAATTTAAAAATATATTAATTATTATTAGTGAAATTGTATGTACTTCATTCGTTTTTGTAATTGTTTTCAACTGAAGTTTTAATATAATAATAATAATTTAATAATAATAATAAAAACTTTATTTGTAAAACCAATGTTCTATAAATATTTAATATTTGAACTCCAGTTCATAAAACAACTTATAATAAAAATAATATGGGCTATTGGTACTGTGAACTACTGTGCTATCTAAGGCAAGGCGAAAATTAATTAGGAGGTGAGATTTTTGAATCTCACGGATGACTTTGATATGATCACCGTTGACTAAAAGGGTATCACGACTTATCAAGTCATATTTTGAAAGTCATACGTGCGGTACCAATTTACAAATAATTTATCTCACATTCACAATAGCTACTTGCACTTAGTCCACGAAGAAAATTTTGTTAGTCGTTCAATATGTCGTTCTTGTTTTTGTTAATAATTGATATACCTATCTATACTAAAACATAAAAACTCAATGGTGGATCGGAACTTAACATACTTATATGTGATTACACCGATGACACATACTTATATTATCGCACGCCCTTTTCATCAAATTCATTGTCCTTCTTAAAATAAAAAAAAACTAATTTGTGAGACCTCTAATTGTGTTACAATCTTGATTGTAGAGAGGTTTTAAAAAAACTAATTTGTAAAACCTCTCTACAATCTAAATAAACAAGGTCGTTGAAGTCTGCGAGCACCTTAATGCATTTGGCGAGAAAGCTCGCCCGGAAGTGGTTGCAGCCACTATTAGAGGCCAGATTTAGCTTCGCTGCATTTAGACGTGAATCATGAGACGCGTTAAAGCGGGCTATGAAATGTCTTTGTCGTGTGCGTACGTGAGTAATGGCCGACTAACTCATTCGGAGATGTTGGGATCATTGCGTTGGATTTGTATTGATTCCAAGAAACTTTCCAACGAGCTTAGATGAGATAAAGTGTTAATTTATCGGCAAGTGTTTATTATGTACTAAAGACATAGCCGATGTATTAGAAGGTAACAACTCTACATAATATTATAATAATTATTATATAGGGCAGCACACCTATATAGTACAGTAATAAAACTTATTTTGAATAAAAAAGCTATCTATAAAACTGCAGTATAGATGGGTTATATAAAGTCTATCCAAACATCGCACATTCGGTGTAGACTCATACCATCGACTCTACACTACTCAGACCGAGACGTGCGACCGGGGAAATATCTGGGCGAACAATAACAGAAGTGTGTCCACGTAGTTTGCGTATACGATACAATAAATCTAGGCATTTAAATTATTTTTAGTTATTGGATATGTAGTCAATAATATAAATAAATATAAACGTAAATAATATTTATATAATATTTTTTTTTTTATGAAAATCATTTAACAGTTAAAAAAGTATCATGAAGTAGCTAATGAAAAAGCTGTTCACTTAACTGTGTTGTTTTATGTACCATTTTAGCGTGGCTGCGTAGTCGCCATCTAAAAATCTTCGCATATAATTGCATATCGCCTAGCATTACTGTAATTTGCTTATTATATAGAATAACACTCGTACCATCTCTCATAAAGATCCAAACACCGTCAAGTGACCTAGTCATGTTTCGGTTATAGTCTGTGGGTTCAGCGGTATTCAGGAGACTATTGCATAAATTTCTTATCGAGGTTCCTTTCAATGTGCGATTAACAGATACATATTTTGTAACTGCATCATTTAGCACGCACAGTGACAGCTATCAATGCTGTTTTTTTAATCGACCCCGTTTGTTCATGGATTTTGTAGGCCTGATTGATTACCAGCATGAAGATACAAATCCGTGTTCCACTAAATAAATAAGTAATGAATGCACTTACATGGTTATTATTATTATTGTTGTTGTTATTGACATTGTTAGGAGGATGTCGCGCTGGGTCAGTGGACAACGCAGCCAAAGGTAAGCGAGGTTTGGTGGTCAGCGAAGTCGTTCTAGGAGCGGAGACACATTTCACAGCAGCCTGAAAAGGAAATTAAGTTTATATTATTTTGATAATTAGAAGCACCTACAGGGTAACCATCGACTTCGATAACATGCGTCTCATTCAAGTTGAGATCGATGTTTTTGGCAATACGAAAACAGACTTTAAATTGACCAATGCATAGCTAGTTCGAGTGCCTTATCTATACATATAATAAAAATTGTAATACATTTTTTGAAGATAAAAAGCAATTGAATAAACCTTGTGAGCGGGACTCGAACCCTCTATCTTTGTCCCAGTTTTCAGTATAATAGTAATTAGAAGCAAGTACATAGAGAGCTTCTGTGTATAAGTAATTACCAAGTAACAATACATTTCGTGACCCGCGAAAGCGAGGATCATGGGTTCGAATCCCGACCATTAAAATTTTTTTGATTGCATATTATCTTTAAAAAAAAAAAAGATTATCCTAATAAGGAATTTATAAATATTTAATACTAAAAAAAGTAAAAACAAAATGTATCTATAATGAGTAAAAAAAAAAAAAAATAGTTCTCATTAAAAAGTATTATTTTATTCGCAAAACAAAAGCAAAACTAATTTGCAAAAACAAGTCAACCTTTCACATGAAAATTTCCATAATCATAGCTACCTACCCTACCATTAACTTGTACGAACCATCACCTCCATAAGATCTCAGCTCTCAGTCTCAAGCTACCAGAAACAAGTTGAGAGCACGCTTACTTCATTAACATCATAATTTAGCCCAGTGAGCTGAGAGAGCTTGCGGACTCGTTTATGCCTGACTATAAAGTTAGCAGTCTCGCATTCCGAGTTCATGGCGCAAGTAAGAATTTCCACGCTCAACTTGCTGACGACTGAGCAGCCCCATTTAATCATACTTAGCTTTCTTCGTACTCGTGTAACTACTTTAACTTGAGAATAAAATTATATCAACATTCTTTTATTACTTTATTATACGACGTATTAGTTTTTTTGATAGACTATCTACAAGAGAACTTTTTATTTTAGAGGATTTATTTACTTTTATTTGGATCAGGGATGCGATTTTTTAATGTCAGCGATGACTTTAATGTCATCAGTGAGAAAAATATCACCAATAACTAGGAAATTACGATTTATTTAAAGTCGTATATGCGCGATACCAAATTACAATTATATTATTTATCATAAAAAGGAGCCGCTTGCGTTTCGTTAAAGAAAGAAAATGTTTTTTTTTGTTTGTCATAATTTCATAACAAACAATATCAATCGTCGGTGACTTTATATACGAGCCTATTATATTAGATGAATATTAAAACTATGTATTATATTATTAAGATAAAAAGTACATGTATTAGTTAGATGAGTACATGCAGAAGTTCTGTTTTGTATAAATTTATTTAAAAAAAAATTATTTTTCTTTATATCAGTTCACTTCAAATACTATATCTGTACTTACTATATATATATATATATTAATTACTAAAACCCATAAATCGCTCATTTTAAATTAATTATGACTTGAAATTTTATATTGTGACAGTATTACTATGAGAAGAAGGCATAGTATCCATTATTAACCTTAGCAGTAATCTGTAGCTATTAACAAACAATATAATAAAGCTGCTGATAAAAGTACAGCTTAAAACTTCAGCTGTATTTCTATCAGATCGATCGATTTAAAAGGTAGAAATGCTACAAATACTTTTTCAATCATAAATGCGATATGTATGATCTTTCTTTAAAAATATATAAAGCAGTATTTTATGATAAATATATTATATTAACACTGTTATTCTAAAGCCCTTGGATATATTTCTTTGATAATAAAACAGACTTAGAACGGCCTTAGATAGTCTATCTATAAAAGCAGTTAAATCGAAAAAAATATAGCTCATAGCGCATTTAACTATTATGATAAAAATATTAAGGTAATCTGTAAACAGTTCGGATTTATAAGCATAGATAATTTTAAATTCATAGACTTATAGATAAATGGTTACAATTGTAAGTAATTTATTATAACAATGACAACGTGTAGAATTATCGATTTGTTGTGGTGAAAGAGTTGGAGCCGGGTAATTTATAATATAGATGACAGTAGATAGACCAACGCAAATATTATGATGTAAAGTGTAATTTATAAGACTAGATGATCAATCATAGCCGGCGGCGGTGCGGGCTGCCATCGTTGTAGGTTTATACACGATCTGATTTTGTGCCTGATTTAATCGGATCAACAGTAAAATCCAGTAAGTAATAATGTAAGGCCTGATAAAATTTTACGGACTTCCCAAATGTAAGATAAAAGTGTCTCTTTTTTGTTTTCTATTCTGTCTATACAGTATACACATTTAAAAAATAAAACAATTAAAATAAAATTATTGACAATTTTTTCTCCGTAATGTATGTTTCCTATAATATATAAATTACTACATAGTACTGTAGTAATTTATAGTTTTTAGACCTTTAATGTTTACTATCGACTAAGTGTGTTTTTTTCTTATGGCAAAGCATTAATTCTAGAAGCTTTCAATAAGGAAATATTATTACACCAATTGCAAATTCATTCGTAGTCTAATATGTATTCTATTTAATTTTGTCTTGGTTGTGTACCTAATTATTAGTATAGTTTTTTCTAGATCATAAAACGTATGCCTGCTTCAATAGAGCTTACTTTGTGTCTATGTGCGAATTTTTTAATATATTATTTGTACATTTATGAAAAGAAAATAAGATGGAAAAATAACTGTACGGGGTTAAATTCCGGCAAATTTTTAGTTTAGTATTAAAAAAATCTTAATAAAACGTATGCCTACTTCAATAGAGCTTACTTTGGTCCATGTGTGATATTTTCAATATATATTTGTACATTTATGAAAAGAAAAAAGATGGAAAAATAACTGTACGGGGTTAAATTCAGGCAAATTTTTAGTTTAGTATCAAAAAAATCTTTTCCTTTTTTTTAATACTAATGAGTTAAGAAATAAATAAAAATTCCTGATCACACTATTTTCTTTGATCAGACGATCAAATTGGTTAGTGTATAGGAGGTTTAAGTCGACACGCATACCACTTGTACCGTAACGTAATTAATTCTTCCGCTCTCGAGTTTCATAAACGTCGCAGCAATCCGTGCGACACATAATAAACAGGGAGTTTACGTGACTACCGACTACGGGCGCAATCGTCGTGACAAATAGACATTTTTAATATGCGCAACTTGAGCGCTTTATACGATAATTGCTTTACTAATATTGTTATTATGACGGAATGCGAAAATCATATTATTATACATGGTGACTTTGGACAACCTTCCAACTTTGGGCTAATATTAAGCTTTATTTACTCTACTGATCAAATAGAACAACTTTTTCCATGAAAACTGAAAACATGTGTCACACATGAAAAAAGAGATAACAACTTTTCCCATGGAAAAAGTTGCTCGATTTGATCAGTACCTAGATACTCAAATTATACATGTAGACTTTGGGCTAATATTAGGCTTTACTTCACTGATTAAATAGAACAACTTTTTTCATGAAAACTGAAAATACGTGTCACACATGAAAAAAAGAAATCACAACTTTTCCTATGGAAAAACTGGCTCGATTTGATCAGTACCTAGATAATCAAATTATACATGGTGACTTTGAAAGGTTGTAATTTAGGCTAATATACTCTCCTTACTCTACTGATCAAATAGAACAAACGTTTTCCATGAAATAAAAACACGTATCACAAATTTTATAAAAATCTTGCAACTTCTCGCATGGAAAAAATTGCTCGATTTGATCAATACATAGAGACTCAAATTAGTCCAAAGTAAAACATGAAGAATACAAAGAAAGAACTTTCGGTAGATTATTATTTATCATTGATTTATAGTTATACCTTCTGTATCTATATCTATATCAGTATACCATTGATTGCATTGGGTTCCTCGAAGCCGTCTAGGCGGTATCGGACGCTGTAAAGCACCCGTGTAGTATCACGATTATAGTCTATTAATTTGTACGAGTATGATTGAGAATTATTAAAATGCTTTTTATTTATTGTCAAAAAAAACATTATATTTTATAACTCTGACCGGCTTTAGGATCTGTATTTCTGGATCTTACAAGTGTCTTGCCTCATTTCATAAAAAGTCAAAGAGTAAGACTTAAAGAAAAAGTCGATCATTCCATAAATATTGAAATTAGGAGCCAATTATATACAGTGAACAATACAAACAATCCCATAACACTTCTCAGGACGTCTCTTACCCCATATTCTAAGTCGGATCCTCAACTCCACTATTCACTCAAGGAACGCCATTCTCTTTCCACCAAATGTCAAAACGATAAAGATCAAAAGAGTCCTTTGAGTGAAAAGTGGAGTAGAGGAGGTTAAAATAAAAACCACCTATTCCCTATCTATTCTCCATTGTCATTGCTATACACCCTACCTAACAATAAACAACAATCCACTTAACATTCCCGCAATCATAATAATACTAACGAAAAAGTCTTTAATGTATTTAATAAGTAGACATCAAGAAAATAAACATCTACAATTTGTTAAGCGCCGCATATAATTACGGCTTCAAACAATGATAATATGCATTAGTAAAAGTATATGTTGCGCAGAGTCACACAGTCGCAGTATTGTCGAGTAGACAACGGATCGCGTGACATGATCAATTTACTCGCGGCGACTAGATTCCATCAAACACATTTATTATTTAATGTTCAATTTTGACGTTCATGATAAGAGCTAAGAAGGTATGTTTAAATAAAAATAGATTGTTTTCTAAATTACTGTATTTGGTTATTTATGTCTAACTAGGTTCTACTTGTGATTTGGTCCGCCTGGAATTTTGAATTTAATTCAAAGCAATTGTACACGGAATTTGTACTCGCAGAACGGACGGCCGTTGAGGCATTAAGGTTCTCGAGTGGCGACCGCGTGCTGGAGGACGCAGCAGAGGCAGGCCCCCCACAACATGGAACCGACGACCTGAAAAAGGTTGCGGGAAGCCGATGGATACAGGCGGCGCAGAACCGCTCGTTGTGGCGATCCTTGGGGGAGGCCTATGTCCAGCAGTGGACGCCGGAAGGCTGGCATGATGATGATGATTTGTACACGGACTAATTTATAATAAAAGCAACAAGATTATATAGTCCAAAAAAAAAAACTGATTTAGATTAAAAAAAAAGATTTTACTCGTAACTCGTTTGTTTTTAGTTAAGGATAAAAATAATAAAGATTTAAATAATTGGCCTCCACCGTCCCCAAAACCAAACAGCAGCAACTGTTTATTAAGTAGTAATGAGCCTGAATCCATGCGGCATCTACTGTATGACTGTGGCGCTAGATCCATCCAAAGAATCAAATACCTAGGACAGGATTAAGGCTTCCGGATCCAGAAAGCTACAGGCTCATCAACCTTGGTGGTGTCCTCCATAAAAAACCATATTGTCAACACCATATTTGGGGACAGGACTGAGGTTTGTGGTCTATAGGATTGGGGAACACACAAAAGATCCCGTCGGAGTGTTTTGACTGATGTCAACCCCACAATAAGATAAGATATTTAGTTAGTAAAAAAATAACAAATATGCAAAGGTAACTTATATAATGACATATAAACTTTGTAATAATGTTTATATCAAATGCTTACATTACATACTCAATACAAGGACTGCTAGTGTTGTCTTTATTAAATAATCTGGACCATTTTTCAAGACTTCATGAATTATTTACAGTTCTTATTACAATATAGCCGAATAAAACTACCATTTTTCTTAAAAAAACTGTATTTTTGTGATAAATGTACCAAAGCTGACTTTATCTGAATTAATCGGTTTCGAGTTTTGACATATTGTCCTAGGTAGACTTGTACTATATGAAACAACGACACTAATACAAATTATATTTTATAAACACCCAAACATGACAAACTACAAAAAAACGTACATTATTTTTTTTGTCACGGATATGAATCGAGCTGACAGATACAACCGACAGATACAGACAGAACCTTTTACCGGGATATTTATAAAGCCATGTGTATGTTACACCAGACGTTATCCTACTTGTGTACAATATAATAATAATAATATTAAGAACATGACATCATATTGCCTTGGTCACAAACTAAGCTCTAGGCTTGTACTATGTGTACCAGAAACAACGATACTAATACATTTTATATTTTATAAACACCCAGACCATGGCAAACTGTATAGAAAAACTTATATTTTGCCATGAGTGGGAATCGAACCCACGACCTCCGGATACAACGCCAAAGGAGAAACCACTAGTCTTTATAATAACAATATGTAGGACAATTTACACATATTGCTCTGGTCACAAACTAAGCTCTATAATAGGCTTGTACTATATGTACCAGAAGCAACGATATAATACATATTATATTTTATAAACACAGAGACATCAATTAAACACCTATTTACTTTAAAATTTTAACATTTGATAATTATACAAGTTTAGCTTTCCTTGAAAGTATGTTTAGCAGCACAATTTACATTTAAAAAGTAAATTGGCATTTAAAAAGTAGTTAAGCATAAACCAATCGATTGAATCGGAAACATAAACAAGCAAAACTCATCTCCGTTTTCATTATACAAGAGTCGAGCGAGAGTTTGTGACACGTTTTCGAATGAATGACATAAAAGATAAAGCGGGGAGTCGCCAGGTCAGCTCGGGGCGCCGCCGCCCGGGCCCCAGGGGCCTTGCGGAAGGCCCCATTACCATAACAATTAAGTTATACGTTCCTTGGCACTGACAGCACACAATTGAACTAAACGACAGATGCTGCCCGCTTCTATGGACATGCTGTAAATTTTATATTTGACATCTTGTGTGAAAATAATAAACAAATGTTTTTTTTATTACCATTTTATTGTTTTGTACTATCACGCCTTGCTTTTGACGTAGTAGGTACATAAAAATAATAATTTGAATTTCATCAAAATTAATGCTTTTATTTATGAACTGATTCTATATATAACTTGCTTTGTATGTTAAACAATTAATAGACTTGACATTAATATAATATATTTGGTATTATGTAATTGATGTAGGTACACTCGTAAATACGAGTATGTGGAATTAAAATGTTTCGATTAGTTTAGCCCGCTCGACCTTTAAATATTTTAATAAGTTGTTACAAGACCTATTCTTGTATGTACTGCATCTTTGTTTCTCAAATAAATAAATTGAATTTAATTTCATAATTAAAAATTACACTTTCTTTAATCGTTTTTCTATGCCCTGCCCGTACGCGTATATTTTTTTGTGGTAAATTAGATAATTCACATCTTTTCTGTTAATATTTGTATTAAATAAATCTATAAAATAAAATACTTAAAGCCGCTTCAAGTCACAGGAAAACTTTTACATTGTTTATATATTTTTGATCACAGATCCCTTATGGTGGAGGGATTTTGTTCCCACCTGGTCGTCGCCTAGTATTCTAAATCTACAGCGAACATGTAACGAATTTTTCTGCTGTGTTATCGACTCAGTAAAATAAGTAATAAAAAAAAACATAATACAATAATATGGGAAACATACTCATATAAAGTTCAAGCAAAACTAGGTGGCCTCAGGTACCCAACACATGCTGTTTTTAATTGTGAACTGTTTATTTCTGTGTATAGTACAATATCAAAATAAACATCACGTGAATTTAAATTATTAATCATAATGTACACAAAGCTAATAACAATATCTAAAAGCTAACAGATAACATTAGAGTAATTAATTACTCTTGTATTATACTTATACAATCTATACAACTATTTGCACTGTAATAATATTGTTAAGTATGTTACGAGTATGATGACACAGCGAGAGAAGTTATAAAGTAGTTTTTTTTTATTGGGGCATTGCATTTGTCTTTATATGTGATAATGTAGAAGAATTAGATCATGTATAGAAAGGTCAAAATAGGACAATCATAACAATGACGCTTAAACATATAGACGGCTGTATCTTACAAAACTGAATAAAATAGAACCCAGATCGTCCAAATTCTGTTTTTTTTTTAACGGAAACGTTAGATTGTCAAAATAACCAAATATTTTACGTATTAACGTTGCTATGACACAGAATGATTTAAAAACGCTTTGTTAGCCAAAAGCACCTGTAATACATAGAGTGAATATAGTGTTTCATAAATAGAGTGTTTGATTTTTTTAGTTATTGTGGTTGCTGATTGTTTAATACTATTTTTACAGGATTTCGTTATTTTGAAAACCTAACGTTCCCGTTATAATAGAATATAGCCTCTGGCCTAATTGGAGTATTACCTCGACATTTAATTACAAAAAAACACAATCATTCTAAATAAATTTCTGCCTCCTCAGCAAAGAAAGCCGTAATAAAAGTATCTAACTAGGTACAACGAAGTAAGCTAAAAAATTAGAGTTAAAAATGTATAAGGGCCTATAAACCAAAACAATCCCTCGCTTAATAACGTTATAGAATCATTATATTGTGAGCACAAATAAAGGGGTGCGGATGGAGGGTGCAAAGTAGGCAGAGAGGGCAGTGGAGCGTGCAGGACACGTGCCGCCGTGGTTACATCCCAAATAATATACATAATCCCTTCGCATCTCTTGCATATCCAGATTAATAGGTAACTTTTTTTTTGTAATTGGTATAATAGAAGGATATTTTCTTGAAAAAAAGAATGTTAAACGTGTTCGTTACCGTCATTAGTTCTTACTTCGTGAGCATTGATTGTTTATAGATAATAACTTTTGTGTTGGTTTGTATGGTGTGTGCCATCTTCTCTTCTCTTTTCAACTTTGGAAATTTATGCCTTAGGATACTTCTTTATTATAATATAATTGAATGGATTTTTCAATTTTTACATATTAAAGTCCTGTTTAAGCACTAGCGATGGTCGCTGTAGCTGTCGGTGGTAAATGAGTATATTCTCCGAAGATAAGGAAGTATTGCGCCAGGGAGCTTTAATGTTTGAAAAAATGTCTGCTCGAAAATTAACTTCACTGCATATGACACAAAACAAACAAATAAATAAATCGACATGGCTGCATGAACTAATTAACACCAAAGGCACAAAAATGTAAAAAATGAAATTCACGAGCCAAATAAAATAATAGAACGAGGAAATTAATAAAGTGTAGGTTGAAAGTAAATAATTGATTTTGGCATGAAAAAGAATGATTGAAGAAAGAATGACGAAGCAGATGATTTATTATAGTTGCGAAGACTACAACGTAGCTATAAGACATCAAATAAGACTTACGTGTATCAAATTAAATTACATATCATATAATCAATTTTTTTTTTAAGACGTTGTAATAAAAATTATCTGAAATCGGTCTGCAATGAGATATCTCGACGAGACGCGAATGTAGACATATGACACTCGGTGGCCCCTTTACCAGAAAAACTTGTTTAAAGATAAATAAATACATAATCTAATTGTTCAAGTATACTGCTACTGTAGATACAAATGTGATAAAGATGAATATATTTTACGAGGCTAAACTCCACTGCTTTATCGTTAAATTTAAGTGTTTGTTAACACACCCTAAAACGAGTAGTACAATAAATTGACGCACTAGTCCTGAAATGTAAAGAACACAATGAAGTTAAAAAAAATCTCAATCAAATTACCTACCACAATATTAATAAGAAATTTATAAAATAACAAAACAAATAACAATAAAATTGAAATAGGGAAAAACATCGTTTCCAAAGATATAAATCAAGAGAATTTGCTTTCCTCACAAATCCTCCGAGAACTTTGTGTGGCTTCGACAAAAGATTTTATACAATTCATTTCAGTCTCATAAAAAAGTTATCACGAATTCGCAGAAATCGTCGAGCTATTTTTCTACGGAGGCTGGCGGCCCGTGGGAATTGGGACTTAATTCCGAATGCCTTTCGTTTTATATTATCTTTTGTGATTATAGATCCCCTTAGGATCTTGTTTAGTAAAGTTTTAATCGGAAATAAAGATTCAATAGAGCTTAAGATTTTTTTAGAACCTAGGTTTTTAGGGTACTGGGTGCAAAATATAAAACCATTTTATTTATATTATATAAATAAAATGATTTTATATTATATATATTTAATAGAGAGTATTTAATTTTGGAACAATAGATTTTGGATATTCTTTCAAATAAGAAATAAGGTTGGACTGCTAAACATAAAATCTGATCGAAAATATACACTTAATAGCTATTATTATTATTAATACCATTTAAAATGTTGATCACAGTAAATAGTTAGTTAGGCAATTAAATAACCTATATATATATATATATATATATTATTTTTCTAACAAGTTTTTATAAAAATAAATTAAAATATAATCTATATTTTTTTATATTTGATGTATAAGTTTATTTAATAAATAAACAGAATGTTTGCTTATTTATTGTAAAAAAAATCATTGTAATATAGGTGTATCGTATAATAAATGAATATGCAAAATAGTACGGAACCATAATAAAATTACGCGAACACTTTTTTGGATCATTTTTTTAAGCGCTTGAGGGCGGATTAACGAAAGAACAAGCAATAAAAAAATAAACAACTGTTCGAGAAAATATGTTGTCTATAGGCACGGGTATTAATATCCCACCTGCTGATGTATCATCTTGTTAAACAGTTTTTTTTGTTGTTTAATAAACGCCACTTCTGTTCTGTTATAGCATAAGTACTGGTGGGTACTTAAGTACTTTTTTATTATTGTAAAGCAGGTACCTATTATGAGTAAATGAATGCTCGATTAAGGCGGTAATAACAACATGGAAACTAAAGTCACCGACATAGCTCTGAAAGTTCAAGAAAGCAAACTGAAGCGGCAGTGGGCTGGTCACATTTGCCGCAGGACGGATAACCGTTGAAGCAGGCGGATATTGGAGTGGAGACCACGTCTTGGCGGACGAAACGTAGGATGTCCCGCAGCTAGATGGAATGATGACATGCGGAGGGTGGCTGGCAGAGACTGGATGCGAAGAGCGGAGGATAGGGATCAGTGGCGTGTCTTGGGAGAAGCCTATGTCCAGCAGTGGACTGCGATAGGCTGATGATGATGAACAACATTGATCTTACAAAACAAAGAGTTTGGTAAAAGAGCTTGACATTGAATGCCCCATGGTCTAGTGGTTACGGTTGTTGACGTTGTATCTGGAGATCGTGGGTTCGATTGCTCCCAAAGGCAAAATACACTTTACCTAGTTTGGGTGTTTATAACATACAATATGTATTATATTGTAATCATTGTTTTAGTACTTTCATGGTTATTGACCAGGGAAATATTATTATTATTTTACAAGAATATATACAGCCCATACAGATGCAAAAACCGTCAAATAACCTAGTCATGTTTCGGTTTTAGTCTGTGGGTTTACCGGTTTTCAGGAGATTACTACATCGATTTCTTGTCGAGGTGGTAGTCTCCTTTCAGGGTGCGGTTACGAAATGGGTAATTGAATTGATGATAAGGCAGCAAATGTATTAAAATATACTCATACTGCAATTCGTCTTTGTCGCTGTCCAATTCGAATATATCGTAAATCGCATATTTAGCCGGCATAGTGGGAGCGATCAATGTTATGTATGTATATGTGTGTATGTATTGATTGACCCCAATCATTGACTTTTTAGGTCTGCTCACCACCAGGTAGATACAAAGTCACATGCCATGCTCCAATAAAAATATAAAATCTTGTGTATTATTTATAATATGAAAATATCTTATATATATGCTTAAAACAAAAGTAAGCATAAAATATTAACAAATTGAAATTAATAATTTATTACCTCTTGTTCCCCCTTAAGTAGGTTAAGTAAGTAGGTACTTATTAGCTTTAAAGTAGCTACAATAAGTAAATAAGTGGTCGATTAAGAGTGTTGCTAAGTTATTAATGTTGTCACAGATAATTAGTGGCTGTCAATAGGTTGTAAACAAGTCGTTGTATAATCTGTAATCACGCTAGCCGGTCTCACCTCGCCGCGCGCCGTAACTCGAACGCCTACAGCGTAATTAATATATTTAGCTTTAAAAGATCGTTTTAATGTATTGTTACTAAAACTGTAATTATAAATTGAACAAAAGGTTAATTATAATAATAATCGTGGTGGACCAGGGACGTTAACCCATGTTTCCATTACTAATTAAAATCTACCAAATTTATTGTACCTTTATATTTGTTTTGATTTAGATATGTTATGTAGGACAATTTACACATATTGCTCTAGTTACAAACTAAGCTCTAGGCTTGTACTATGTGTACCAGAAACAACGATATAATAGATATTATATTTTATAAACACCCAGACCATGACAAACTGTACAGAAAAACGAACCCAAGACCTTCGGATACAAGATTTTTATAAACTAGAAGTATGAAGTATATTATTACTAGCTGTGTCCCGCGGTTTCACCCGCCGTTTAATTTCTCGCTCGGCTTATTAAGGTTTGCTCCGCAACAATTTCACTCTGTATATATAATATATAAAGCTTATATACCTAATATAATTTAAGCTGATGATACCAAGGTGTTAGTAAATTCAACAAAGAAAATTAAGTCAATAGAAAACAATTTATATGGTCAGAGTATTTAAATCTGATTTTTTAAATCTATCTCGGGGTTAAACTTTAAAATACGGAATTAAAATTATACTACCTAAATATATAGATGCGTATAAAATATAATATCTATCACTGACATCACGCGTGGTTCGAAAATATCTCCCGCAGTGTCGGGTTTGAGATTAGAGGGATGGAGGAGTGTCCTTAAACGGAACAAGTCCATTTTATACCCTTAGGTACTAATATAAATACTTTGGTTGTATTATTAATCTAGGCCTTACTTTTTTAGGCACATAAAATAATTGTGCTCTAAAAGAAATGGACAACGCGAGTGTAAAAAATATCTCCCACAGTGTCGGGTTTAAGATTAGAGGGAGCGAGGAGTGTCACTTTATACCCTTAGATACTAATATGAATACTTTGGTTTTATTTTTAATCTAGGTATTACGTTTGATAAGGCACATACAATATTTGAGCTATAAAAGAAATTCTGAAATCGCGCGTGCGTCTTAAATATCTCCCGCAGTATCAAGTTTAAGATTAGAGGGAGCGAGGAGTGTCCATTTTATACCCTTAGATACTAATATTAATACTTTGTTTTTATTATTAAACTAGACATTACGTTTTATAATGCACATAATATATTTTAGCTATAAAATAAATTCTGAAATCGCGCGTTTTATTTTTGTGTTTCGTGTCAAGTTTAATATTATAGAGAGCGAGGAGTGTCTATTTTATACCCTTAGATACTAATATGAATACTTTGGTTTTATTATTAATCTAGGTATTACGTTTAAATAGAAACACAAAATATTTGAGCTATAAAAGAAATTACCATGGTCTGTATCCAGCTCATTGTATAAAAACATATTAAATCATAATCATATAGTTATCCCTTTTAATGCTACGTATATACTTTACCTGATAAGGCTAGTAAAGCATAGCAAGTGTGATAAGACTGGCGATTAACCACTCTCCACTGGCAATATCGCTGATATCTGATTATTGATACCAAACCAGTTTTTTACAGAGCGGAGATAAATTACGACACCTGTTACATTAATACTGAGATGCAATGTGTTAATAATAAAATAGACAAGCCCTTATATTCTAAATCGTGGTATATTACATAGGTGCATGGTAGGTATTTATATATAATTCATTAATTTTAACATACTTTATCGACGATTAAATACATATTATTAAACGTTATCTGTGTCATATTTTTTATCAAATTGCAATGCTGGTAGTTTCGAAATACTTGAAGTTATTTGCTATGGTATGTAATCGTAGTATATACATACTCGTAGTGCCTCGTTTAATTTTAAATACTGCTTAAATAAAAAATGGTTTTGATTTTTATTAGCATTAACTACATACATACGATAGTGATATTTCTCAAGATATAAAAATCCCTGTCTTCACAAAGTTGACAAACTATTAAAATAGAATTATTAAACGCGGTACGGTACCTAAGAGCTGACAACATATTTTTAATCAACTTGACGGTGAAGCGAAACACCGCCAGCTCGAGCTTGAAGCTCAATTTGCGAGAGCAGTTTAATTAACAGCGACATGGCAAGTCATTAATTAAGTCATCAGACAAGCCAGCGCGGATTAAGCGCGGAGGATTAGGCGGCAAACTACCGGTAATGAAGGCAAACGCCCGTCGCTTAACTACTACCCAAACTCCCTTAATCCTTTATTTAGACACTCAACAGCAGCTAAAAGAACTACCGGATAAATATAAAACGATATGTCAAGCGATAAGTAAAAGTAGTAAAAGGCGCGGGCTCAGTCTTCAATTTGCGGAGAAGTGAGAGCGGGTTTAGTGCGACTTAACATTATTACGCAGGCGTCGAGCGGGATAATCTGCCGTTTTATACGGCTTATGCTAAAACTATGAGTTTACGTAACATTGCCGCGTTAACCTAGACGCTAAGGAAGAAAACTTTAAATACATTATTCTTTAAAAGGGTTTCAAGGTACGAATAAAATGCAGTATTAACTTTTTAATGTTCTTTTTCTTAGAAGTTGTTAAGTAGTGAGCAACCCATGATCCGCATAAAAAAACGAGCTAAAGTAACAATTAAATTATCATCTTTTGTTGTTTAAAATGTAACAAAAAAAACGAACAAAAACTTACTTACACTTTTTTTGTGTCAATATTTTTTGCAACCTCGCTCCATTGTCCGGGTCGAATAACAAAAGTTGTTTGATATAGAAATAGCTTTCAATAACTCCCGTTTGGTCAACAAAGCGAGTAGAGCTAACGACGTAATTGAGCCGGTGAGCTAGTCGAGCGAGGAAATAAATATGAGGGATGTAATCGAAATGTTTGTAAACAGCTGTCTCGGGTACGACTTCGCGTGTCGCGGAACGATTACCTCCCTTACCCCATTCCACTCGCTCCGCTCCACTCCGCCCCGCTCGGAGGAAATGTTAGCGACATGCCATCTCGGGCCGCAATCTCGAGCTCATCGGTTATCAACCCATTGTAAACATTTGTTCACACGCAACACTTCTAAATAATATACATTATTGTCGTTTTATGCTTGGCGAATGACTAGTACTTAGCTTTTGATTTACAATTAGATTAACTACTTGCTGTGGCTTTTATTTTGTTTATGACGGTTATTAAGGTTTAAGTACAGTAAAGCGCTAAAGAATTCTTGACGCTTAATTGCTTCGACCTTTGCTGCGAAGCTTGGCTAAAGTTAACCTCCCTAGAATGTTTAAAAGCCTAACATAGTAGGGTAGATATAAATCTTATATAAATATGATTGTTTGCACAACATTGCCACTAGAGATAGCAAGCTGATATTAACTACTCAAACATAACACCTCATCAATATTTGTTGTTTGTCATTAAACTGACAGGTAGGTAAGATTAGAGTTTTTTTTAACAGTTTATTCAATTTTTTTAGTGCTACCTAACTATATGTACTCCTAAACCCTGAACTAATGAGTTTTTTTTATTGTTGAATGAATGACCATTCTTTATTGTGCAATAGCTTACAACTATTATACATAGGCGAGCTTATATTTAAGTATATAATTAACTTTAAAAAATATATATATATACTTTTGTAGATTTCTTATAAGGCTATTTTTGTATTGAAATTATAAAGATAAAAATGCAAAAAATCGTGGTAGATGGGACTTGAACCGCCCACCCTCGATTACGCGGCTTAACAATATGGAGACCATTCGGGTACATGTTACAACGAAATTATCATTGTTTTCTAT
Source organism: Monopis laevigella (assembly GCA_947458855.1). NCBI lineage: Eukaryota > Metazoa > Arthropoda > Insecta > Lepidoptera > Tineidae > Monopis > Monopis laevigella. Next base: position 20,194,831 of record OX381580.1, on the reverse strand, counting down.
TTTTATTTTATTCACAACAAAGCTCTCTTTCTGCGTAATTACTCATTACCTACTATTACAATACAGACACAGTTGTGAACACTAGATGGTTTATTTATAATATTATAAATAAATACTAAAAAAAAAAAACACAAAGTTAAAGTTAATAATTATCAGGATTATAAATAATTAATAATTATTTACTGTTGGACTATGAATTCATTTAGTAAATAAATAACATTATGTTTCTTAATAGGTCATTTTTGAGTAGGGAATATTTTGTTCAAATGGTCAGCCTCAGCAGGCGGGCGGCGCCGGGGGACAGCTAACGTAAACATTCTGTAGTTTTATTTTTTATGACATCAGAAATAAATTACAATATAAAATGTAAACTACGTCTTACAATTTATAAAATTTCTTACTTTGCAACTGTGATGGAAATTAATACACTTAAAATCAATCAACCAAAAATTTAAAACTCAACTTTATGCAGTGGAAGTTGGTGCAAGAGGAATTCCAGCAAAGTCTATTTATTGGAGGATCTTGGCCTTCCGAGATCAGCCGTTGGAACTTTTATGGAGCGTGTTTCCAAGATGGCGCTAACAGGATCATATAGTATTTGGTTGAGTAGAGCAGAGAAATGAACACAATGCAGGTGAGAGTTCAAAAGGCCTTTAAACCTACTTCGCGGTCCTAAGTCCGGGAACGCTGCAGTTCATTCCCCTGCCTTCCAACCACGATGGACCCAGCACCCGCACAGTGAAGCCATGGATAGCTAAGAACATAGTCTCAACAAAACCCAATATTATTAGCTCCAACGTAAGCCAACTAGGTATTTACAATTTAATATCCACTTAATACTACATGCGGTTCTCCAATAAATTTCAATTAATAACATTATTTCCCACGTTAAAGCGATAATTATTGACGAGCGGCAGGCGGGCTGGCTGAGTCGCGTCGGCATGCCGAAGACGTAAGCCGCTATTAGGGAAATAGCGTGCTTCCGAGCACAGACTTAAATCGGTAGAATGATAAAGTGTATCCATTTCATGTAGAAATTGAGCGTTGCTTCTTTTTGGTAGCTAAACCAATACTTTATGTAATTTTTTACTAGGAGTAAATAAATAAATATCATCACGGGTGCCTTACCGCCATACGGCCTCAGGATACCCAGCAAAGGGGTTTTTAATCCCGCCTCGTCGTAGCCGATGGTATGAGTCTACACCGAACAAGTGGCTAGCTAGTCGCGATGTTTGGATAGACTGAATAACTCATCTTTAAACAGTTTCACAAGTTGGTATAGTGAAACTGGGACCGATAGCTTAACGTGCTCTCCGAGGCACTATACTAGGAGTGTGTCTAAATTACCCCAGATTTTAACAACTTATATCCAGCTTTGATTTGACTGCGTTAAAGTAAGGGTTTGTGATGCCAAGAGGACCTTTAACCTGTATAAAAAATCCAATATCACTATTTTTAAAGCAAGATAACACTTACTTTTAATTTATGAGTGTCGATTTGATTCAATAAAATCACTTTAGGGTCGATATCCTAAGCAAGGATTTTTTATAATTACAATTGTTAGATAATGCGTTTAACCTAAAACCTGATGGAGAGTAACGATGAGGTCGAATTTAACACGCTTAAATTACTCTAGACATAAAAAGCCCCAGAATGTAACTGGATAGTTACAAGCTCCAAGTTTCTGTCTAATGGTTTAAAACAGAGGGATGGAACCCTGTCTGTTCATACGCTCTTTAAATGGGGCAGGAGGTATTAGATTGTAGAGATCCGTCACACACGCGTGTAAGGTATAAAAAAAAACAAAAGACAGGCAAATTATAGTCTATGATTCTGGCTATCAAGTTGGAAACGAGACATGATAAGTCGTAAGTAATACACTACTTAATAGATTTTTGGTCCTCAATAAGAACATAGGGTTTTTTTAAAATAATATGTAGGACAATTTATACATATTGCTCTGGTCACATACTAAGCTCTAGGCTTGTAGTATTTGTACCAGAAACAATGATATAATACATATTATATATTACAAACTGTACAGAAAAACGACCTATCTTTGCAATGGGTGGGAATCGAACACCAGAGGTCGTGGGTTCGATACAATGCCAAGGTTAGATAAAGTTATTTAACGGTTAGCTTTTATGAAGAACTATCCAAATTTTTCATCCATTATACAAGTAAAAATCATCCCTTAATTATTTAATTGTTTAACATACAACACTCTATTCTCGATATCGGCTCGATCACTGGGCATCGAATCCACTGCTCCCTTCTAACCTTACACGTTTTGTGTGTTAGCAGCTATTAGGGAAGTGGTTATGGCCCCGAGTGTACTAAACTACTGACTAACTACACCTGTTTCTACTTTTGAATCAGTTAATAGACAAGTTGTTTGAATATTCACAGCTTACAGCAATTTCAATCAGTTTGTGTATGAACATAAAATATTAATACGGCTGGCTGGGCCAATATATTTTACTTGTGTTAGTTTGTATCCGTGATGCTAAGTGGTTTAGGTATTTATGGTTGTTCATGTTCGTTCATTGTACATGTAATTATATTCATTGTATCTTTAGAGTATTATTAAAAAAAAAAAAAAATAGTCTTATTTTTTACAATAAACAGCTAATTAATCGTTTAAGTTGCTTAATTTATATTTTTAATTAACTTAAACTAAGTTCCTTTTTAAAATTTATTTTTTCCACCAAAAATAGCATAGTCTGTTTAATATATTATGAAAAGATAAAACCAGCCAGTCAGAGTTTAAAAAAACTTAAAACTTAACAAAGCTAATAAAACAATCGAAGACATTAATCATAATAACATTAAAACAAATCATCGTAAGCATAATCGATTACAGATCGTCATTGATCGATTTCTTATGTCGATAATATTATCATAATATTGATCGAGTCTGTAATCGTGATCTAGTCGTAATTGAATGAGAACTGTGCCAGTTGTATTGCGAACCGGTAATAACTTGCCCCTGTCAATATGCTACATTAAACGGGGTAAATTGGATAATGTCTGTAATTATCGATTGATATAACTACAATAATTAATTTGCGTTATAACGAGCTAGGTAATTAAGGTTTGATAGTAGGTATTTGTTCTTAATACTGTTTTTGACACGGCTACCCTCGTATTATATTAAGAGTTTGTTTAAAAAATCTAAAATACTTAAATCGCGTCTATTAATTTTATGAGAAATTTCATATCTAATTTTAATAGTTGTAGTTTTTGAGATATTCAATAATAAAATTATCCATCAAACCTTTGAAATAAGAAAAAGAAGGGAAACACGAATCAAGAAGTATTACGTATTGTTTTACAGCAATGATATGTATAGAACGGTAAAAACAAGCCCCCTTTTTCCCAAGTACTTACGAGTATAAACATTTACAAAAAAAAAAAAAATCATAGCAGAGTTGGATAAAGCATTTGTTACTAGTTCAACTTTCCTCTGAAACGTAGTAATTTACATAGTCTTTTGTAAATCGCAAAGCTATTATTTTTCAACTAAACTTATTCCAAGCGCCTTTAACAACATACCTTCACGTAACTATTATATAAAAGAAAAAAAAACTACCAACAGACCGTAAGCAATAAACGTTCCATTCATTCTATCCATGTAAAGTTATCCGAAGTATGTTAGACATTTTTTCTCTTTGATGCTTCAGTTACCCAACCATGTTGGTAAACTTTTTTTAAGGAGCACGGCATGTGACTATTGTGATATTTACTCGTATCTACCTGTTGGAAAGTTACAATATTTATGAATGGTATTGACAAAATAATAAGTGTTATTTTGGTAGTTTCATAACGATACGGTTACGAAAAAATACGTATTAGGGCCTTCAGAGCTTTTTAATTTTTTGTAAAAGCGCCGTAATAAGACTGTAGGACCTCGACAATAAATCTACACAGAAGTTGTATATCTAGTAAGGCTGTTTGACAGTTTATAAAAGCTAAATTGGTAGATTTATTTATGATAAAGTTTGTATTGGTAAGGGAAATAAATTCATTTGAAATTTAAAAGAAAAAAGCTCTTTATCAAACCTGAAATACAGCGAGAGTTAGAGTTTCTCTGGAACGAGTTTGCATTTGCTATTTATTGTAAGGTTTTTTACCACTTTCAGTTAATTTTATTATTTAATTTAAGTTTTTAGTCGTTAAAAGTATTGTTAAGGGCTTTGTATTTTCAATTTAACTAAGCATTTTTATTTAAATGTCTTTATTTCTTCATTTTTCTTTATTAGTTTATAAAACTTTATTGCGTAATACAACGGCAGACTTAAGGCATTATCTGACAGTCAAACCTTCGGACCTTACAGCATCTAGTATTATATCACCTAAAGAATATAAACTATTATACATATTTTATTAATATATACTATATAGATATGTTAAGCAATAACTGAACCTAAAACTTTATATAAGTAAATCAATATTCTAATCAAATTTTACCTTTATATTTTAAGGTTAAGACTTTTCTTCATTACAATATACAGTTTACCAACCAATAGATATAGCGTACCAGGAAAAACTCAAGCCGTTCCAATTACCTACAACTCCAACTGAATAATTAATTAATAAACAAATTAGTGTGTCTCACTGCCCCATACCGAGCGAGCGCACCAGCTATTTGTGTTCAAGCTATAAATCAAACGGCCTGCGTTCCCGTACGTCTCGACACTAACTTCTAGACAAATATTTGCTTAGCCCTGACGTGTGTGCTTAGTGATAATGCGCTACAATTTGTTTGTGTAGTCGCTCAATGACTATTAAGTTGCTAGTTTATATTTTCAATTATGACATTGGCTTTTAGAATAAGAGGTGTGATAGGTAATCCATCATGAATCTGTAACAGGGACTCGACGGCTTTACTATCAGGTCAGGATTATCTTAATCTGCTTTTTGACATTGTGATATCAGATTTAGATACTTTACTATGGACATGTTATGGGATTAGATTGCAACTGTTTTATAGCAACAATATTTATTAGTATTTGGTGTTATATTCTGATGAGGTTTGTAGCGACCAAAAGGCCATAAAGAAACTGTGAATCCTTGTTAAAATTAACGAATAACTACAAATAAAAGTATTCGAATATTATTAGAGGTTTTGTATAAATAAATATAAATTATTTATCGCACAAAAGTTTCACTCTATTGATGAGCTTAATGCTTTAGGCAAAGGCATTTAGCTATCAGCTACCTTTGGGAGATGAACACTGATAGCAGCTTTTTAGTTATGTTTATTAAATATTTTCTTATCTTTCTGTTCTACATGACCGTGTAAGGCAAATGTTTCATTTTTATTTAATAAACTGTGTGAAAAAGAAGGTACTAGGTATATATAACCATACTTTTGCCGTCTATCGTAGCTAGAGAGATATGTGTAATTTTTTTATTTTATTAAAAAATAACAGACTGCTTTTAACAAAAAATATTAAAGCGATAAGTTATTTAGTAGAATTGACTTATGGTTTAAGTTACACAAAGCCGTCGAGTAGTTATTGAAAACTGTGGATGCTTTCAAGCCATTGAGATGGAGTGGGTCACAACCGATAAGCATACAAACGAGTCGAGGCGATTGTTTGAGCAGACTAATGAGCGAGGTAAGTAAAAACTTAAGGGGATAATACGAGTTAACCTTGCTTTCTAGTATTAAATTTCATGTCAACCTTTTGGTTATATTTCGTTTTAAAAATAAAACTTTTAAGCTCATGCTAGGCATGTACATAACTTGCATAGTCGGGACAAAATTCTGCTTAATCTATGTAGATAACTTACGAAACTGCATGATACGCCATCATTTGTTAAAATGTATTTACGAGTTTAGGCTATAAGTATATACGAGATTCGTGTGTAAAAACTATTTTACGTTATAATCTTTAAAGTTTATTTATAAAATTTAATTAATTTATTTGAGAAACAAAGGGTAGGTGTTGTAAACATAAAGGTCCGCTATATTTCGCCTGTTCGGCATGCAAATATTTTAACAAGCATCCTAACATTTTAATTACACATATTTACATCAATTATATAATAATATTAAATCTACTTCGCGGTCTTAAGTCCGGGAAAGCTGCAGTTCATTCCCCTGCCTTCCAATGGACCCGGCACCCCCTCACGGAGAATTCATCGATAGCTAAGAACATTGTCTCTTGTCTTTCTCTCTTATTGTCAAGTCAATAATAGTTTAAAAATCTTGCAAGTTATAAAAATAGTTTTCTATTAGCCACTTCCGTAAGCATTTCTTTAATTTATTTGTTTATTACAAAACGTTCTTTGATTTTAAGTAAAGTTCGATCCAGTTTTATATTTAAAAAACAAAAACACTCTATAGTTTTGAATTATTACGCATACCGAACAAATAATCGCTACATACTTAATTAATATCTATATATTGCACTGTATTTTTTTCGTTTATTATAAAATAGTAATACTGCACAAAAATCAGTTCTAACTTGATATCAGTTCAAATTAAGTAAAAAATATAATCCTCGTTAATTATTTTGTGCCGGTCGCTTCACTTCTTTGTATAACTAAGGTCGTTAACGAGTGTTAGGGCCTTAACAATATGTACCTACGTTTCTGGCTAATGAAAGTCGAGGCATTCGAGGGGCTGGCAATTTGTTGAATGGCGTTTTGTATTTCTATAAGCCCTCAAAGAGGGGTTCGATTCTCGGGTGTAAGTGTAAGTAAAACGGATGATTGAGGGTCGTGGGAATTGTTTACAGACGTATTTAATTTAATTTAGCTTAGCTACTTTTTTAATAATGATTTCTGATTACCTGATTTCATTAGACAGGTAAGTGCCTTATCATATTTACCTGTTATCATACTAGACAACTGTTTATTTCTTTTTAGCAAGGTGGTAGTCTCCTTACAGGTGAGGTTACAAAACGGGCAGTTGATAACCTCAGGGTAAAATAACTTTTTTATAGTTTTTTTAAAGAAGCTGTTTTTATTCACAAAAAAAGTTGCAGGGTTAAATAATATTTTGTCTGCATGAATAAAATCAAAAATGATTTAATGTGATTTATTGATATCTTTAAATCACTTAGGTTCTTATTTATTGTTCGATCGTACATATAATATTGACTTAAATATTTTTTTAATCATTGGTTCTAGATTTGTCATTTGGTAAAAAGTGTCAAGACAAACATGAGTAATTTTTTTATACAAAATAAATACTGGCATAAGATCGCAGCTTAAGTCTCGGAGTGATGCAGTACTAGAAGCTATTAGATCGGCAAGAGGCACTCATCTCGAGCCACTCAATGAGAAAAGATGGCGGAGATAGGGCGCGAGACGGCACTCTTGTCGCGAGCCTTGCTTCACACAAATCTCTAGTGCCCACGATAATACATTTTGCGCCGAATACACAAAACCAATTCCTTTATAGATGAGATTATTATAGGTGTATTGAAGTTTTTCTACAACACACAAACTATTTTCACATTACACTTTAATAACTATTTTAGCTAACTAAAATTTTTATGACACAAAAATTATTAATAGAGGTAAAAAATACCCTAAGATGAGCAAAGATATTCTCATTTCAAGCTGTTAGACCAAAGTTTATTGAGTCTCGGAGTGATGCAGTACTAGAAGCTATTAGATAGGCAAGAGGCACTCATCTCGAGTCACTCAATGAGAAAGATGGCAGAGATAGGGCGCGAGGCAGCACTCCTGTCACGAGCTTTCCTTCACAAATCTCTAGTGCCTACGATAATACATTTTGACGTAGACTACACAGAACCAATCTGTTTGATGGTAATCGATTTTATGCGATTTTTATCCCTGACTAATTAAGTATAGTGCAGTACTGTCTACTTGGAGGTTTGTTCCCTCATGCTGTTAAGGCTCTAATATTATTAAATGGTTTAGTGTAGGTTTGGAGAGACAAGAGCATATTTCTTTGTAAATAAGACAATATCAAATATAACAAGTGGCGTGGGGTCCATTCGAGAAAAACAGCCTTGGGTTTAGGACATACAATCTAAGGCTTAGATATTATAACTATACTAAGTAATATTATAAAGTTGAATAGTTTATTTGTTTGTTTGGTTGAACGCGGTAATCTCATGAACCATTGGTTCGAATTCAAATATTCTTTTGAACCATTTATCGAGAAAGTCTATAAGTCACATAACATACCGCTACGACCAATAAGAGCGAAGTAACAATGAAAAATTTTGCAAAAACGGGGGGAAATTATCTATTTGAGAGCGTACCTACGCTGCGTAAACGGTTAAAGTTATGCAGACAAAGTTGCGCGGATCAGCTAGTATATGCAATACAAAAAAAAACGGGGAACCCGAGATCGTCTATTAAAAAAAAGATTAGGAATAGTTAATTTTTAACAAGTCAGATTTTTAAGTTTTCTTGAAATCAGTATAACAGTTTTTATTCAGCTAGGTTATATATATGTCGTGGATTTCGAAACGGAACGTCAAGCCGAACCGAATCGTCTTGGGCGTATTCGGAAACGGGGGTTGGCAACACTGTGCGAGCTGTCATTGAAGATTCCAGCATTTTTACACACACTTTGTGATTAGACATCGAGCTGAACGCACGTGGCGCAACCTCGTTCCGACCTCGCCGCGTTCCAATAGTAATCCGTATACATCCGATTCCTGTGTTATTATTTCATGTTAATTCTTAATTAAATAATTCTAATATAGACGATTAATTGGATATCGAGTCTTATTTCGATACTATAATGCCAGACGACCAGTCCGGCAACGGAACGCCCACACATCCTGCCGACATCAGAAGTGGGACCCAAAATAAAATATGTCGACAACGTGAGTAAGAACCAAAGGTCAGTGTGAAAATATCGAAAAGTGAGTGTCTCTGTTACCATTATTTTAATACCAAAAAAATAAAGTTAAACCTGGTTGAGAACCAAATCAAAATGAATCACAATTCGTTTTAATGGAATGTTTCCAATATATCGCGGATAGCGATTGCTAATAATAGTAGCATATGGTCGATTTATGTTTGCAATAAAATTAACCATACTGTATAGGTAATTTAATTGTTGTTATCTATTAGCCTTACATTAAAAAGGCCGAGTCATTGTTAGTTAAAACTAGTTTTGTTGGTGTTACTTGGCCACAATTAAGAAAACTTTTCCTATCTCGATTTTACAATACAAATACCGGGTGAAATTTAATTAAAAATAATGAATGATACAATCAAATAGGAAAATGTTAATTTTAGTAGGTATGCCAATAAAGTGATGACAAATTTAGATGAACCATTGGCAATGATAGTAAATTTAACAAATACTCAGTGAATGACGATTTCACTAAAAGTTTCGAGCCCCGGTTGCATGAAAAGTAATATTACAAGTGTAGAATGGTGTATCATCGTGTTGTAGAATATCATTGCGGCACCGCAACAATAGCGGCAATGCTAATCGATCCCTACCAGCATTTATTTCAGTTACTCAAAATAGTCAAAGAAAAACTACAGTGATACGCTCTGTGATCTAACCTGCGTGCGTGCTGAATCACATTGCTACCCTGTGCCCAGGAACCACAGATAGCTGAAGCCATAATAATGCATCGTGAGAGATAACCTGATAATCATCTAAGTTGAATCTACACAACTCGGGTGAGAAGTTTTCATTTTATTTTGATTAGGGTGCTGAGTGCTCATGAAAAATAATAATAATGATTTTTTAGTAAACGCAATCTATGATTTTAGGTTTAAGTATTTACAAGTATTTACAAGCTTTGATTGTAGTTTCAGGGGTTTTCCCTTGAATGATCATTTCATGCCGATCATGATGATTTCCTATCATTTAATACCCAGATTGGAATCGTTTAATTTAATTGGTGTTTTCAGTGAAAATTTGCCATGAAGTTTAATAAACATGCTTTAACATTTTTGGTGCTGACATTGTTACTAAGACAAACTCGTTACTTTCGCTACTGAAATGCGAATTCAAGTAGTTTTCGGAATATACAACCTCGGTTAGACGCGTTATAGTGTAAATTTAATTGTAATACCGTCTCTAACATTTTACACTTTCTCCTATTTATAATCAAATTCAAGAGTAAATGAACACTTAATAAATCTTCTTGGATATGAGTAGTGGCTATCATTAATTAGTCATTTAGATAGTTCGTGACCCTAGACGGTACGTACTTTTGCTTTCTTAATGGTGTACCGAATGATCATAACTACTAAATCGTTTTCGGTTGTGTGCTTTCATAATAAAATAATCTAGGACTGCTGCTGCAGTAAATAAAACACTGTTTTCATAGCTTATCTAACAGAAATTTCTTCGGTTTTGTCTAAATATTAATTTCTTAATACTTGAATACGAAGGATATGAGAGATTGTTAGGTGCTGGTAAAATAAAACCAAATATAATTACCGTGAATATTCTTAGTTTAGATTTAAACATGAATTTAATACAGTTTCTACTATAGTAACGATTTTTTTACAATTAATTGAGCTGGGAATCTCCTTTAGGCATCTTAAGCTTTTCCGCACTGATGCTAAGGTACTGATTCACAAAAAAAAGGGGGTTTAGATCCGGAATTCCGGAATAGGTAAAATTAGAAACACGTAGGCGGGCTGTATAAGTACCGTGTTTTTGATACTGAGCGATCGACTGAAATTTATACTGACGCCAGTGATGAACGTTAAGGAGCGATGCTACAAAAGGTATGTGCTGAGTTACACTATGTCTAGTATTATAGTCGTCGAACATCCAATGCAGAGTCCTATCAGTTCTACAAATTGGAGGCGCTGACTATGTTAATTTTATTAAACAATACGCGCGCAAGTATGCCCACGACCGTTTGAGACTAATGCCCTATAATAATATTCCTATAGAGTTTAGTGATGTGAAAAGTCTATAGTACATTGACCAGTATTTGGTAGTCTGAAGTTAATTATGATTTAATTGATTTGTCTCACTTGCTTAGAATAGTGAGCTGTTACCACTCGATTTAGGTGGTAATGGCGAAAGTTGATGTTTGTCACTCGATGGAGGTGGCATGAGCTGTTATCACTCGATTTAGGTGGTAATGGAAAGTTGATGTTTGTCACTCGATGGAGGTGGCATGAGCTGTTATCACTCGATTTAGGTGGTAATGGAAAGTTGATGTTTGTCACTCGATGGAGGTGGCATGAGCTGTTATCACTCGATTTAGGTGGTAATGGAAAGTTGATGTTTGTCACTCGATGGAGGTGGCATGAGCTGTTATCACTCGATTTAGGTGGTAATGGAAAGTTTATGTTTGTCACTCGATGGAGGTGGCATGGGCTGTTATCACTCGATTTAGGTGGTAATGGCGCCAGTTGACGCTGAAAGAGGCGTGGATGATGAAAAAAAAAGAGAGAAACTATTCGTAGCAAGCGGAGTTAATTTTTGAATGTATGGTCACTAAGAAGGATTATGTAAAGTTTATGCAGAGCAAGCTGCCAAATGTAGTGATTGAATACTGGTCAATGGCTTAATATTTTAATGGGTCCATGGTTTAATGTTTCAATGGTTTAATATTTCAACGGTTCAATGGTTTAATATTTCAATGGTTTAATATTTCAATAGTTCAATGGGTCAATGGTTTAATAGTTCAATGGGTCAATGGTTTAATGGTTCAATGTTTCAATGGTTTAATTGTTCAATGTTTCAATGGGTTTAATGTTTTAATTGGTCAACGGTTTAAATTTGTCTAACAGGAATTATGATGTTCCTTAAAAGATGTGGGTGATATTAATTAGAAAAGAAAAAAAACTTATTCTTTAACATGAATGTTGTTTATTTGAAGTACATCCCCGTCAATTAATTTTATGCAGGATAGGCCGAGACGAGGCTATCTCATACTGTCGTTGAATTTTATTATTTTCAGGTACATCACACAGAGACGTGTGACGTGTCATGATGGCCGTGTCGTGGATTTCGAAACGGAACGTCAAGCCGAACCGAATCGTCTTGGGCGTATTCGGAAACGGGGGTTGGCAACACTGTGCGAGCTGTCATTGAAGATTCCAGCATTTTTACACACACTTTGTGATTAGACATCGAGCTGAACGCACGTGGCGCAACCTCGTTCCGACCTCGCCGCGTTCCAATAGTAATCCGTATACATCCGATTCCTGTGTTATTATTTCATGTTAATTCTTAATTAAATAATTCTAATATAGACGATTAATTGGATATCGAGTCTTATTTCGATACTATAATGCCAGACGACCAGTCCGGCAACGGAACGCCCACACATCCTGCCGACATATATATTATAATAATAAAATAGTATAGAAGGTAATATTATAGTATAACTGTCTATATTATAGTAGAACTGCTATACAGCTATAAAAACAACCCAGTTGTTACCGCATCAATCAATCAACTGACAATAAGAAAGCAGCAACTAATGTTTATAAATTAGCGCTATAAAATAAAATACGGTAGTACTTCTACTACCTAGGAAGCGTGGTTATGGTTCAGCCCCTCCTTTTTACTGTATAGTAAAAGTTATTTTTTTTCATAAAAAAAAAATTAAACCTTGACGGTTTTTATCTATTTGACGGTAATCAGACCTACACAGTATATGAATGGGGTCAATCAATAACTTGTAGATTTAACTATGCCGGCTAAATGCTGCGGTTACAAAATATGTTATTGCATTTAGTCTCCAGACTGCATTACGAGTCCACTTTAATATCCTCCTGATGTTTATATCTTTGTAGGATTAAAAGTTGACGTTACATGTATTAAATACTTCTCGCCCATGCATGCATTCATGCCAGATATAGTTTATATTAGTATCTATAGTTTTAAATTTTGCATCAAGCGAATTAACCACTCAGCCACGTAAAATTATTTATAACGAAGGATATTACTATTACTAACTTATAAGTTTAAAAAACCCAGCTTTAAAGGTGGAAAGTAAACAATTGGCAGCGATGGTTGTGGATTACACGCACGAGCAAGCCCTGTCCGCGCTCTGCGAGTTTATTTACATAAAGCACACCTCATGAATGTTGGATGAAATTTTACAAAACTCATTCCGCTAACGTTTTTTACTCACCCAACTGTATTCGTTTCGATTTATTTGTTATTGATACCTACCAATGTTTTAATTGGGAGCGATGATTGAATTAAATTAGTTAAGCGTTAACGATACATACAGTATTACCTAAATGTAAATTAACTGTTACCCAATCAAACTTTATTTAACTTTTGTATTATTCAATTTTAATATTGTTTGATATGAAATATTTATTTTGTGAAATTTAGACATATATATATATATTTAATCTGGCATCTGTTTAAATTTGTTATACACACCTATCATTATGGGTGCCTTACGAAACTGCCTAGATGGCCACAGAGTACTTACCCAGTGGTGGGGTATATAGTGATGGGTTATCCCTATCTCGTCCAACAATCAGTTGTCACGGTATTTGGATAGGCTCAATAACCCATCTTTAAACGTCTTCACAAGAGGGTATAGTGAAATTCTTAACAAGCTCTCTGCAGCATAAAGTAGTGTTGTCAAGCAAATATAAGTAAGTATAGATACATTTGTTTTTTTTATTAAAAACTCTTTGGTTTAAGCTCTTAACTTACCTTACCAGGTATATATAATTATTATATTATATACCACGTATATATTTTTTTATTAGAACTTAAGTTTCCGGGTAGGTAGGAATAGTTTTTTTTTAAATATTTAAATACCTTAAAACTTATTTGATTAAATATATGTAATACTATACCAGTTAAATATACATCTGTAAACAAACTATTTGAAAGTTGTTTCCGCTGAAATCTGATTCCGTTTACAAAGTCTCCGAGATCCGAATATACGATAACATGTTGATAAGGGAAGTAAATACTGCTGTCATTGCCAGAACCCGAAGCCAAGTAAAAAGCTAGAGTAGTCTATACAGGGGGAGATTTTTTGGGTATCAATATGGCTAATATAATGCTACCGTTATAAATTTTGTTTTATTTAAGGTCTGCTACATACTACTTGATACAAAATAAAGCCCTGAACCAAAACAAAAATTGTAGGTATTAAATATATTAATAAAAAAATAGCAAGCTAAATTTGTAGTATCCATGTAACTCCATTAACGTGAAATTCGCCGTACTGCCCATTTTTCAAATACTTTGGTAAGTAAGTATAAATGAAGACCGAGCTAAATAAATTCGGGCTGAGGAAAATAGGTGAAGTATTCGAATTAATATATAAATTCCCATATCAATAGTCAATGTTATCTACAATGTTGTCTAATACTTTGCACCTCTCTCTATAGTTAATAAAAACGATCTTCTATTTTTCCCGCTTCTTAATTCATTTAGGCGAATTCTTATTATCCTCCTACGGTACAGTAAACAAAAGTTATGTATAAAAGCGAACTTAATACCTTAGGCATTATCTACCTTGTGTTCGAAGTCGGGTGCTTAATTTACAAAAATATTAGTGTCTATAGCTATCTGTGTCTATCTATCACTTTTATATGGGAACCGTAACTATTTTCGTAAATTATATTTGCCCTAGCTGTACCTACTTAAATTGACAAAATATATATTTTAAGTGACTTATTTTAAATTCTAAAGATTGATTTCATAACAACTTCCTATTTTATATTCAGAGCTACAAAAGCTACCATAAAGATCGCTGAAAAAAGCTCATCCTGTATTTTAAAATGGGGGAATACACTGCAAAACGGCCCGGTAATAAAATTTCGAGGGAAGCACTGAGCCACTATGCATATGCATGCCGGCGCACGCCACGGCTTTTAACATAAGAGTACATTTTAATATTATGATGACATGCTGCACGCTTCGGCACGAACATAAAACACACAAAAAAAATTGTTGTTAGTTAAATAAAATAAAAAAACTTTAATTACTATATATTTTTTAATTGAAGCACAGAATGCGTCTTTGTACTTTGTACCTGATAGTAAGCAATATATTGTTGTTTAACAATACTGACAGCTCCTATTTTACCAGCTAAATGATACGGTTACGAAAAAGGCGGCTACAAAGTCATATTTGCCTTATGAGTGTATTTTAATATCCTTCCTGCTTTATCTTCAAATCAATCGCCCTTTACGTAACCGTACCATAAAACGAAACAAAAATAGTTGTAGTAGTCTCCGGAAACCACTAACTAAAACCGAAACATGAGTATATTAATATACCTACTTAAACAAAATGAACTAAAAAAATTTAATTTATACATATTATTCAAACAGAGGCGCTAATAAGTGCCATAAATTAATCAACTTTCGTAAAAAAGTTGCGTTATATGTATCGTTAAACAACGTTAAAGGAACCTGAAGTGCTGTTTAAACAACTTTTACAATTTGAAACCAGTCTCCCGCTGCTAGCTACACAACAAAAATATTGGCA
This sequence comes from Monopis laevigella, assembly GCA_947458855.1. Taxonomy (NCBI): domain Eukaryota; kingdom Metazoa; phylum Arthropoda; class Insecta; order Lepidoptera; family Tineidae; genus Monopis; species Monopis laevigella. The sequence continues at coordinate 20,179,425 of OX381580.1, read as the reverse complement.
AACAAAACTTGCAGCCGCCGCCCTATGCAAGACAAAAGCAATTTTTCTACAATATTTCTTGAGTAAGTGCCTTGCCCGAGTGTAAGTTGCGCCGGGAACGTGGGGGAGTTTACAATTTTGCGCACATTTACTAAGATATACGAATAACTCTACAGTCTATTGTTCTGTTTATATTTCAGATTCTCTTTATAGTTCAATAATATATCTATATAATGAATGTTGTGCGATTTTTGAATATCAATGGATGACTAAATATCAATGAAATGTAAAAATTGTCATCGATTACTAAAGTTCGTATTTTTGAATCTCATCGGGTAACAAAAATATCATACCTACGAGTATGATATCAATACATGTGCCATTCGTAAATAAAGTCACCGGCCGGTGACAGCTGTTTGTTTGTTATAAAATTAATTTATTATAAGAAACAAGAAACAATATTTTCTTCGTTTAACGACACGCAAGTAGCTCTTTTTTATGACAAATAATGCGTAAGTTGGTACCGCGCATATGACTTTCAAAATACAACTTTTGATAAATCGTTCGGTGATATTTTTCTCACTGATGATATTATCAAAGTCATCGGTGACTATTTTTGTCATAGGTGATATTTTTCTCATTGATGAGATGATATCAAAGTCATCGGTGACATTAAAAAATCGCACCTTATATTGTTATGTCACATTAATAAACTTAACACCTGATTGTTTATCATTCGCCAACTTATTTAATTACCCGCTTCGATTGTAAACCAAATAAAACAAAAAGGCTTTAAAACTGAAATACAATTTATTAAAATCCATTATTCAATTAACATTCTGAAATAAAAATTCAACACGCCTCGCGAGTCTCGCTCGACACATAAAAATAATAAAAAAAAAACAGTAGGTAATAAACCGTTTGTCTGAAAACATGACGGTTTTTGATGTCGATTTCATATTTCAATTTTATTTTTGTAGTGACAAAATGGTTAAATAATTTTCAATATAGTTTCATTAAATTTTTATTTTTTATTGGCGAACGGCACATTACTTTTTATATGTATGGTATGCAGACTTACAAATTACAATACATTACTGGCTAAATGACGCGGTTACTAAACAGTGGAGACAAAGACGAATTTGCATTACGAGTCTCTTCTTTATTGTCAAATGAAGTAACCGTACTCTTAAAGAGGACTACTACCTTGACAAATCGTTACAGTAGTCTCCTAAAAGTAGTAGTATAATAGGCTAGTGCTTTGTTGGCTTGGTAGGGAATTCCTAGATGGAACTCTCGGTTGTCCCAAGGCAATTTGCTGTCTTATAATCCAATAAACTGCCTACACAAGTCAGTTCCGAACATTAGGCCAATCACTAAACTGTCAAGATAATTATTTGTGTAGTAGTGTAAACGGCTTATTTAAATATTGTGTCATAAAATTACCGTTTAATGAAGTCATAGATGTGTGACGCTATGTTTATCTTTTTTTAGTTTGTTTAATAGATTAAGCAGTTTTTTCCATTTTGAAACACGCAAAAAATCTTACCAGCTTTAATATTAATGAAGTTATACTGTTTTATTAATCGAAGATCAATAAATAAGTCACGAGTTTACGCCAGAGCAACGAAGAGTAGGTTAAGCTGTCGGTCCCAGTTTCACTTTATCAAAACTGACTGTGAAACTGTCTGTAGACCTAATACCATCGTCTACGGCGAGATGGGAATCAAATCACCGATGGGGTACCAGAGCCCGGCTGGTATAAATATCTGATTCAATGATACGTATGAATAGAAAAAAAAACTACTCAAAAATAAAATAGTACATTTACAATTATTTATGTAAATTGAAACAACAGAGGTAGTATTTTTAAACAGTACAGCATTCAGGCCGCCTCAGATATTCAATTCGCAGCGGTAAGATTTCATTAATCTCTTCCTTTTTTATTTTCGTGGAAAAAAAAGGTTTATGTTTAAATATTTAGGTACCTTACTTGAGTAGGTATTAAAAATATTTATTACCTAAATTATAGGTAGTTGTTTTTTATCTATAAAAATATATTATTAATTAATTACCTGCCTATGTTATTTTTATAAATTTCTAATCAAAATTTATTCTAAAATAAAGACTTTAATGCCGTAATAAAATAAACTCATAAACATAAAAAGTAACCCATTTTATTAACAAAACGGAAAGAGATTAAGAATAAAAAACTAACAAATTTTTCTTACTGTGCGGTTGTAGGTAGTTTATTTGTAGGTTGGTAGTATTGTGAGCAGTAGACTGCCCCGCGGGGGGTCTCGGCGGTCGGTAGAACGCAGCCCGGGAACGTTGTTTTGTCCCTTTATCAAATTACCGCTAACTGTTAACTTGGCACTAAGTAAGTACTTGCTCTTCGTTGAAATCACTTCGCTTTGAATAAACACATTTATTTTAGTCGTGGGAATTGTTGAGGTATTTATTTAATTCGTTTCGTCGAATGTAATCTCGGTTTATGTCGCTTTGAGGTAATCTTATTTTGCTTAATTTAAATAATATTACGTTACGGCGTTGTAGGTAGCGATTAAGATTTTTTTTCAATGCTTAAGTAATTTTATTCTGCATAAGTACATATATTCTATTTATTTCCTAACGTTTTGTAATTACGCATTTGTCTGTTTTCTTTTCCCACCCAAAGAAAAACAACACTAGTAAGTTTTTCTGTACAATTTTCCTTGGCCCTTGTTTTTTTTAAGTTTCTGGAACATATACTAGATAGACATATAGACATATTATTATTTATTTAAATTCTTTAATGCAATAAAATAGTAAAAACTGTAAGGTACTCTATTTTGATAATAAATATATAAATAATTATATTAAACTTATTACATACTATTATCCTATACTTAATATAAACATTAACTTTAAGAGTTATATCATAGTTTGCTTCTCTTACACTTATCCTATAAATGATAATAAAAACAGCTTATATTATATTATAATAAATTACTTAGGTATAATAAAAATACGGTATGTAGTTACTAACAATTACCGACTTCGAGCATGTTGAAGCTTCCAAGTTTAACTCCGTAAGTTCGCGCTCAGTCTTCTATAAAGCTATTGATATTGATTTTGTATACACGGGAGAGGTTGAGCTCACGAAGTCTGACTTGGGTTTCGAATATTACTGGATCCCATGTTATTTAATTTCAAGTTGAATACTTGGAAAGTTTGGAGATAAATATTACTTAATAATCGTGAAGTTTAAACTTTGTTAGGGGTTTGTTTAATATACTTACCTAGGAGGTAGTTATTTTTCTTTGACTAAACTTAAAAGTGTTGATGTTTGGCCATATTATTACGAAATATCTATTTTATTTTATTTTACAAGGAAAACTTACGGTTATATATAAATTTACTTAAATTACTAGTGCTTATACATTTTTTTTTGTATCTGTATCTACCTGATAGCTTACCATCAGGTAGACCTACAAAATTCATGATACCTATATTAACAGGCGCATAGACGTGGCAGCTAGGTAAATATTTAAGGATCGCTCTAAGTGGTGTAAACCACTCTTTGCCTATCCTTTAACAGGGATACAGGCTGTATCCCCAATTATACTTTTCTAATGGCAGATACAGTAGTTAACGTAAGAAGAAACAGAATGAACAAGGACTTTTTACACATACTTCCCTGGTTTCCACCTAAGCTTTAGAGATTGCTTTTTAGCTTTGCACTATGTGAACCAGAAACAATGATTTATATTAATGTAATTTATTGTAGCACGGCATGATGGCACGGCTCTGTATACCTGATGGTAAGCAGACTTAAGAGAGTCGGTCGGCCTAACGAAGCTATAGAGAGAGAGATCACCTTTCGACCTTAATATTTATTATATAATATAATAGAGGTAAATATCCATAACTTTAAAAAAAAATGAAGTTATTAATAAAGAACAATAAAATATAAAATATGTAAGTATAACGCTGAGATAGTAGACATAAACCATTCCTACAAATTAAAAAATAAAAGTCAAATAAACAAGAAAATAAATCTTGCTCCATTGGCAAAATCACAGAATTAACGTTTTCAACAAGATAAACATCCCAGCTGGTAGGAAATGGATCGCCCGCCCGCCTCGCCAAATGTGAAGTCTACAATATTTTACGCCCTCCTAACTTCTTTATGCGGTCCAATCTTCCTCGACCGCTTATCAGGTATACTGATGCTGTCAAACTTTGCAGATTACGTTTGAACGTGCCTCAATTTTTGTAATATGTTTTGTAAAAAATATATATTTATATTAAGTGCGAAGTAAATTTGAAATAATTTATATCAAAATAATATAAAAAAAATTAAATATCCACTATGTCCCGACTCTGTCCCGGCCCGAAGGTTCCCATAACACTGGCAGCATTACCTCTTTGTACTGCCAGTGATATCCTTTGTTTAAAGAAATATCCGGACCGGGAATCTCCAGTGATCTCATTTAGAAGAGCACATAGCTTTTTGCTGAATTCCTTGGCTTCAGAGCCCCAAACCCCAGTTGTCTCCACAGCAAATGGAAATATATATATTTATATATTTTTTTTATATTACAGATATGAAAAAAGTAAATGTTATAAAAACTTAAATATATTTAAAGATTTATGTTATCAATATGATGTTATTTACAGTACTTAATAATTTTATCTAAATAACAAGATAATCGGAATCAAGGAGATATCAATGATTTTTTTTAATACTAGGTATCTAAGCTACAAAATAAAACTGTTTTAGGTGAGTTAAAAATATTTTTTATTTACCAATGCAAGAAGTTGGATGGCTATAAACATTTTGAGTAACGTTACGTAAAATGTATTGACTATTTATAATTGGAGATTTGATTAAAAATTCTGTTTTTTTTTTCATTATACCACAGAAGATTATACCTAGTTAGAAAAAAATTAAAGGAAAAAAATCTGGGTATGTAACGTAAGGAAGGTAAGTTGGCGTATATATTCTAGTATTTTTTATACAAGTAGATACATAGTTATGGTCCTTTTTATTAAAAATTATAAAGACGATATTGTCTAAAATATAATTAAGTATTTCCTAAAAACGGGTAGTGAGGTATTTTTTACGAAATATCATATATATAAGCTAATAAATCTAATAAAAGGTTTCTTAGGGATAATTGGGGTATAAGTTTATTGCTTTTAATTAACATTTTACACAAAATATTGTTAATTTTAATGTACATTTATCAGTCTTACATATACGTGTAAAAGTTGTATTTTTGTTTGAACACGCCAATCCCTGAAAATAGGTATTAGTTGGATTTTAAAAATCTATTTATTTATTTGATAGCCCAATTCTTGAGGAATGTTATTATAAACATAATAATTATTATCATCACGCTACGACCTTTAGGAGCCGAACATGAAGAAAAAAGTCTGAAAAGAAAAAAGGACGCTAAGCGAAGACCAAATAATAACCCAATTTCTATTAAATTAAAAACTAATGGCTGTGCCTACATTTGCATTCTGATAATATAAGAAAAATATGTGATCTAAAGCTATTAGAATACTTATTGTACCATATTTGAGCAAATAAATATTTTATTTATTTATAAATTGCAGTGCGTAAAATTATTAATATAATTATTCTACTTTTAGAACAAATTTAGCCATAAATCTTTTAATAAAACGTTTACATTCCAGTTCATTTCAGATCTAAATGGGGAGATTATTTTCTTACTTTGTGTTTTCTCTCTGGATTAAATCATAAAGTATAAGTTATATTTAAAAGCGAATCATAATATAACTAGTCTACTTTTCAAGAGAGATTTACCCTTGAGCTTTCTCATAAAATCAGTTGCGGCACATTTAATTTAGTTATCTATTAAACGTGCCTTATCACTATTCGCCTTTAATTACTGTAGACTAAATTAGGATAGGTTATGAGATACCGGTTACTTGATACAGGTTAACAGCACTTGAAGCGTTAAAATTATGATTGGCTTTGAACAGTGTATTTTAGATTATAAAAAATGTGTGTTAAGCCTTAACCTAAATGCTCTCTTTTTCTGTATAATATACTATTTATATTAAACATAAGTATGCGTTCTACCGTCCTACATAATAGGTCTACTGAAAATCAGCGCTACAGCACAACCTGTTGTAGTTTGTGCTCTGCCGATTACCTATTTATTACCATGTAATGGAAATATATAGGTTAAGCAGATGACAATAAGGCCAGCCTGGGATGGGTGACCGCTTTATACAACGAGGCTATTTCATCTTCAACACCGCAACAAGATCGCCACTTGTTAGGTTTTACCTCCGAATACCATCGGCGAAATAAGGACGGGTTAATCCCTCTGCTGGGTACCCTGAGGCCGTTTAAACGGTTCTCGGGAGCCAAATAGGCACCTGTGATGGTATTTATTTTATTGATTTACCATGTAAGTAATATGCTTTTTAATCTCTTTATACTTATATATATATATATATATTTAAGAGTAAGTCCTAAATTAAGATTCTAAGTTACCAACTATTATAGTATGTTTATTTAACTTGAGTGCCTATATCAACATTTTTTGGTGTAAGAAGTTTTTCTTTCTTTCTTTCAAAGGATATGGATATTCTTTTTTCTTATCTTGTACATTAGATATTGTAGGTGTTGCGATGTTATAGAATCAAAAATAATTCTGTTTGCCTTTAATTTGTTTGTAGAGGCGTAAATGACTAAATCCCATATTAGGTAAGTACCTATATTTACCAATTTAGGATATTATATTGATATGACGTAATAGTGTTGTAATGTGTTATATTTGTCATGTAAATCATGATTTAATATTCTGAATATCTTTGGTACGCCTGTGGAAAAGACTATCCCAGATTCTATAGGAAGTTGATCAAAATCATTTATTGTGCACATGATTGGTGGGATATCACGTCACGTCGTTTTGTACCAATCATTTGCTTTTTTAGCTTATTTGATCAATGTTCTATAAACTAGGGGGTAGTTTCTTAAACTTGACCAATCCAAATAAGTTAACAAGAAAAATGATTGGTGGAAAATGACGTGACGTGACATTACAGTTACATCAACCATATGCTTTGTTACATAATTTTGAACATAGATGAATTTTATTTAATCATGGTTTTACTGGGGAACTGGGAAGAAACTGGGGGTAAGTCTAGCAGTAGACTACAATAGCCTGATTATATTCACTTATTAATAGTTATCAAAAATCCGACTACTATTTAATAAACTAGATCCAATTTTCAAAAGATAGCCATTTGAATTAAATTGGGCTATGAATAATTCATGACAACTAGGTAAGTAACAACCCAGTTTTCACTGTTAACCCATAAGTAAAGTGTCAATGGCGATAGTGGCAGTTAATTAGTGTGTTGCGGTGCAGTGGCCAGTGGCCGGTGGTCGTTGGAGGTCCGTGGGAAAGGCGTAAGCTTACACTCGGATAACAATACCTTGCTCGGCGACCGTCCCGCGGCGGTCACGCGCGACTTCACCATTTACCGTATAGCCTTTTTTTAAATAGTTTCCAATTCATCAAGCTTAGACGTCATTATTATACTTTAGGGGTTACCGATTTTAAGTGTTAATGAACTATTATGTTAAGTAAAGGTTTTATAAATACTGAACTTTTATACAATGAAGCCTACATTGGCCGTCGATTTAAACATATTTATGGAGTATCCTTCTTATTACGTCTCCTTATAGGAATTGGGAATTTTAGAATGTCATTTCATATCCATGGTCTTTTTTAGCCGTGATTCTAAGAAATTCCAAATTTATCAGGCCTAAATTTCTAATGATCTAAAGATTTTAAAAAGGTAGTTTTTACATTTCGTTAAGCACCACGTTAACAGAGATCGATCTTTGACACAAAGTGGTAAGTAATTCTGTGAATGCACAAATTGCTTTCATATAATTCAAATTAACTTAGGATTTATTTATCTAAAGTCATAAGGTGGTCTATTGTCACTTACCTAATTAAAGTTTATTCTATTAAGATTAAGTAGATTTGACCTAAATAGATACAAAAAATGTAATACTCAAAACGTAATCATTTAGGGAAGTATTTTCTTAGAATTTCGCCCTTAAGTCTAATCCTATTATGAAAACAAACACCTTTGTTTCATAATTTCTAGTGTGTTATTTTTAAGTAGAATTTAAACGATGATTTTGTCTTTTTCGTGTATTTTTTTTACTCTTAATTTTACAGCTACAAAATATTTATTTTTATAACAATTTAAGTACATTATAGTACGATAAATAAAGCAATTAAAATAATTGCATTTTAAATGTTATTATAGCAGGTTTTGTAAAGCAAAAAAACATATGAACTTTATATTTCAAGAAGTGTAATAACAATAAAGCTACGTTACCATACGGTCATGCATATGTTGCACTACCACCTATGGAAGTAAACCAACCATAATTTTCCAACAAAAAAGTTTACTTTTAAAATTAACTTATAACCATTGTCAGTCAAAAATTGCATAAGCTGTACACACCGCATGTGGTAAATTAAATAGGAGCAGGAAACTGGTTTCAAGACGATAATACGAATAATATACACGAGGTCTGTTACGATCCCGCAACCAACTACATACTAGGTAGGTAGGTAGCTGCTGATGCTATGCTGCCTGAATGTGTATAAAAATGTTTGACTTTAACATGGCAACAAAAAATAATATAGAATTATTATTGCATTGTTTAGGGGCAAAAGCCCCATTACAATTTTATGGCAATTTATCTATTTATAACTTTATATTACTGTTTAATTATTGTATGACGTTTTTAGCTAAATATAGGCAGGTAGGTATAGATTTTAATACTTCATTACTGTCATATCAAAGTATTCGTGGAAATTAATAATGTTTTTAACAGTACGCGATTAATAACAGTTTTGTGGTTTGTAGATTTTTGCGCGAAAATATGACGTCATTTTTAAAATACAAAGAACGTGTAAATTACTTACTTAACACAAATATTTGTGGGAGTATTTATCAAACTTTGTTAACCACGTTAACTCATAAACTATTAACCCGTAATTTAGTAACAATAAATAGGTGCTTCATTCTATTTTTAAAACATTAACAATTATTACGTAAACATATCGTAAAATAATACGATAAATAAAGACACATTCGAGCAAAAGCCACTTAGACCAAATTTACACTTTGTGGGAGACTGGCGAGGCGACTCTCTTGGCGGTCGAGCGCCGTTCACACGATCCTAGCACATCACCAGCTATCTACATCGGCACGCCAAATCAATAATAATAAGAATAACACACCAACTCCTAAAATATACTCTGTGAGCAAAATATGTCAGAAAATATGTCCTCACATAAGCCATGCAGTCACCTCAAGAGGGTACGTTCATTAGGTCAATGCACTGCCAAGTGACGACCAAACCTATTACATACCACACTTTTTTATGTGTTGCGTTTATTTACAGGAACGGAAATAGTTTTAAATTAATAGTAAGAAAATAATGTAATTAATTAATTTGTTATTACTTATTATAAACAATTGTAGTTGATACAGAATGAAATAACTAGTTAGTTTTGTATAAACTAATATAAAATAAATACGGTACTGGCATATCAGTCAGCTGCAATTTAAAGTTTCGGATCTAGGAATATTTTTTTATAGGTAAGTATTATGTTCCGCATACTATCTAGATATCCACTAAATATGTTTAATTAGAATATTCGCCTTTAGCGTGTTTGAAATAAGAGTCAATATTGAAATTTATATGCATTGATGCTGTAGGCATAAAGTTATTCCTGCTAATTTACCTACCTTAATATATGTTTTCTTATTGTTTTATTGTAAAGAACAGTTTGTTTATGTATATTGATGTTACTTTTAATAATTGTGTAAACAATTTGATTGTAAATAAATATTATTATGACTATTTACATTATCTTTCCACAATTTTGTTTGTATTCCTTTGTTATCTAAAATATAAATCAATAATAAACTTACCTCTAGGTCTTCATAAGTGCGGAAGGCCATTATGGAGAATCCATCGATGATATCCTCCTCGCCGAGGGGTTCCTTCGATTTTTTTCTTCTGGCTGGAGGACGAGGTGGTTTCTCCCTCGCCGGAGACTCGTCCTCTCCGCTGTCACCATCCTTAACTTTACTCTCCCGCTGTGCTTGCATGCGCTGGGCCCGCTCCCTTCGCCTATTCCTCTGATTGCGCTGCTTCACTTCGTTTTCCATCGTTCACACATTATTTGTTACCCCCGACCACTTTGTTTCACTACACTAAAGTACTCACTACACATTTTATACACATTACTCCTAGTTGTTTCTATGCCGATAATTCGGCAACACGACAAATATCACACAGAGAGAAAGACACTAGCCGTTTCCAATGGCGGACCGTACACCGTTGCCGCATTGCAAGTAAAATGGCCGCGTAGCACTTAACTGGTCGTCTTTTAATACTTTCACGTAAAAGGAAACATGTTTTCACTTAATTTACAATACTTTACACAATAATTCAACTAAAACTAACACAGTAAAACCATAAAATAACTTTATACATTATCCTCTGTGTTCAGAATCAGTCAATAGTCAATACAATGAAAGGTGTTGTTCGACGCCAAAACTGCGTTGCGGCCGCGATATGAAACTAACTGCTTGCTGCCAACATAACAAGTCGAAATTACACCTTTTCGGGCGTCATCGGTCTCTTTCGCTTGTTTTCGGCCACATGTTATATAATCTATCCCGCTCTATCTGTTTACGTGCTGTTACAAGTTTACAACAACTGAATGTTAAAAACATGACAGATTTTAGTGGATATTATAGTCTTGTAGAATTGTTTTTGTAATATAATTATTTTTTTGTACTTTATGCAATAAATATTTACAACAAAGTAGGTACCAAAATTTGGTACCTACTTTGTTGTAATATAATAATTTAGGTTTAGGTAAATTACTAAAGAAGCTAGGAATAGTTTACTATGTTTATTATTATTCAAGTATAAATAAATAATAGGAATAAATTATTATTAGCTAACTACTATCTACTATAGCGGTATGATCAACGGAAAATAAACTCCCATGTAATATGTATAATTAGTTTTATTGTTTTTTACTTTACCTAGCCGTTGACTGTACATAAATTGAGTATCTACGTACCTACTAAACATAATATTATATTGATGTATTTAATTACTTACCTAACTAGCACTTTATGCATACATATTATTAGGTAGGTACTGGGTGCTAAATTGCTTTTAGGTATAAATAAAATATAGTATTTGGTAGATATATACATACATATAAACACCTTATGTAATAAAATTAAACATTTTATTAGTTAATCAAACAATTTATTCATTAATGAAGCACCGTTTTAAAAATCCCAACCTACTGCTGGCTGAATGACTCAGACTGCCTGACTGACAGTCGTGATTGATTGATTGATTTTTGGTCCTATAAGAAAAAGAAAAGGCATAAGCCATACAGTCACATCTTTTACTTATAATTTTCTTCTATTTTGGTTTATTCTTTATATGTATATACCTAAATAAGTAAAATTATTTATTTATTTATTAAATATGAAGTCTTTTATTGTTTGTAATTGGTGTTAGTTTCTTCTTTGTCGAAAACCCTTGCTGATTGTCGAAATTCGTTTCGAAGTTTTGTTTATCATGTGTTCTACTGTCTGAGATTTGTCCATTTTTGGCCTACTACATTTTTATTTTATTTTTCCACGACCTAGTGACAATTCTTCATAATAAAAAAAAATACTTAAGACGTTTATTTTATTTTATTCATATAAAAAATACTCTTTTTCTTTGATTATATTGGGAAAGTGTTATTTTTTCATGGAGGTATAATGATTAAGGAAGGAAACATATTAATAATAATAATATGTAGGACAATTTACACATATTGCTCTGGTCACAAACTAAGCTCTAGGCTTGTACTATGTGTACCAGAAGCAACGATATACCTAATACATATTATATTTTATAAACACCCAGACCATGGCAAACTTTACAGAAAAAGCGTACTAATATTTTTGTTGCCATGGGTGGGAATCGAACCCACGACCTCCGGATACAACGCCAAAGACCAACCACTAGTCTACGGAGGCTGTCATATTGTGTTATTACTTCTTATCACGAAACTAAGAATAATATATGGAAACCCCCTAATGCCTAAAATCTATAAAACGAAATGTCAAACGAGTTCTTTGCTGCCATATTCTGTTCTCGCTGCAACCAATCAACGCTTACGCTTTTAATAATTTTATTTCTCACTTTTTTTTTATTTTGTGTGGCGGCGGCGATCTTTTCTTACGTTTGGAGAGACGATTTTAGGCATTATGGCGGCTCCCTATCATATCTCCATAATTAATGATTGGTTAAAGGTAATATTTTTGGTTATAACCTCTTGTTTTAATTTGTATGCCGGGCGGGCGGCCATCATCAGTTGTGATCATTGGAAAGGCGATTTGGCCTTAGGGCACCTCTCTATCTCTATGTCGTAGCGTGATGTTATATAGCCTTCCTAGATAAATGAGCTATCCAAGTTGGATAAAAGAATTTTCAAAATCTGTTCAGTAGATCCAGAGATTACCCCGTACAACCTCACAAACACACAAACTTTACCTCTTTATTATATTATTATAGATATATATATTTTATTTTTTTACTTTACAATGTATTTTTTTTATTATTAAAGCCTAATTTAAATTTTAAAAAACATTTAAATCCTCCTTTGCAGAGCATGTACCCAAAATACTTAAAGCATTGCCCCTCTGAACTTCCAGCGATATTCGTTAGAAAAAGAAAGTTCTTGCACGTTGGTCTCCAGATGAACTATTCGTAATTTTCCAATAGTGCGTCCAATTTTCTTCGCATCTGGAGGCCAAGGCCCAAATGTTTCCAAAGATAATGCTAGAAATTCATAAGAGGGGCAATGATTTTTGTATTTATCAATTTTCCTATTTTGGGGCTAACAATGCTGCAGCTCCGGAGGATTTAGACGTTATTTAGATTATAGTATATATTCATACCTCCAGTAGGTATGTGTCGACTCTGACATTATAGCTTGTTTGCACTTCTTTTTCGTGTTATGTTTATTAACTCTATTTTTATTCTTTATAGTACGATAGTCTTATAATCAACAAATTACAACAATTAAAGATATACTGGATGGTTATTTTAAAACCTAAAAAAGAAACCCTTATAGTGAGGCTCAGGTGACCGTCTGTCTGCATCAAAAATCTCGAGTACTACTGGTCTGATTTACTTAAAATTTGAAATGGTTATAGATTTTGTTGACCTGCTTTTTCTATAATTTTGCTTATTAAAAAAAAAAAAAATATATAGTTTGGTTTATTAGCTATACTCAACAATAACCCCTTTTCATTTCCGTACCTCCTTAAGTTTTCGGATCGATTTTAAATGGAAACGGTGACGATCATGTCGTCCTGACAATCTACAAATTAAACACAAAATATCATATTATTATATATTTGTGCGCTCCAGCATAAGTTAACTAGTTAGAATAATTAATCTGACAGTATTTAAATTAAGGTTCGCGTTAATTTTATGTGGAAAGGTTTAAATATTTACCGCGCTATATCTAACAAATTTATAGAAAGGCCATTGCATTTCATCGGAAATAATAATATCGGTCATGCGCATTAATTTGAGGTGCGACTTTTGTATGTCAGCTGATGACTAAATATCACTGAAATGACAAAGTAGTCATTGATTTTTAAAGTTCGTATTTCATCGGATGACTAAAATATCATAACCATGATAATATATCAATACAAGTGCCCCCGACCAATTGTAAATAAAGTCACCGGTGACAGATAATAATAATCACAGATATGAATAATTCCGTTGAGTTTTATGTTTTAGCATAGAGATGTATTTACTAAACAGGAACGGCAATTCGACCAACAATAATTTCTGTAACGAAATGCAAAATAACCTTTGGCTTTGAGAATTTATTTGTAGGTTGGTACCACACATAGAATTAAAAAAATACGACTTGATAAATCCTGATTTTCTTACTAGTCATCGGTGATATTTTTCTCACTGATGATATAAAAGTCATCGCTGACATTCAATAATCAGTAAAAGTATAGGAAACATCAGTTTTGTCTAAATATATAATAATTATAAAATAAAATAAATGTGCAAAATATTTGCACTTTGTTCTCAAGTGAATGTATAGTGACTTTTTAGTGTGCATGAAGGTAAAAACCGTGCCCGTCCGCGCGCCCCTTGGGGCGCGTTTTTTTAGATTCATGTTAGTGTGTTTTTTATTATTGTTAAAAATATTAATTATTATTATTAGGTAAACATTTTTTTTTTTCTAAAACATATAGGTACTTTACTAACTAATAATACAAGTACATATTGGGTAAACAAAGCTTAATTTTTAGGCTAAATATATCGTAAATTCAAAAACCTATAATGTATTAAAAGAGTAAATATACCTATTTAAACAACTAATTAAAATTTAAAGCTAGCCGCGATAATACATGTGGATAAAAAAATACATTCGTAACTACTTTGACCTTTTGAAGAGTAGGTCAGTCTGTCATTCAAATACAAACAATTACTTATTATCATTACATAATAAAATAATAATACTTAATAAGTAATTTATTAATTAAAGTAAGCAAATGATAAAATTTTCATATCTGAAAATTTAATGGTCTTTATTTATTTACACGTCACTGATTTTGTATAATATGTATATGTATAGGTAGGTATTTAGGTATGTAAGATATTTATGTTAGTCTGCGATTGTGAGTTACAGCGTAAACATCATGATAATTTTTCAGCCAAGAGCTGCTGTAAAATAAATATTTTATATTTAATTTTAGTGATATAATTACATTTATATATCTTTGATATACCTACATATATAAGAAGAAAATTATAAATTACAGGTAATATACGATTTTATTTATTTAAATTGTCGCTAACTAAATCTTTTTATTTGTTTTGAATATCATCTCATATAGTTTATATCAGACTCATAGAGTCATAACACAGACAAAAATAATAAAAAAATTGGAAAGGAGGGTTAATTTTATTTATCATTAATTATTACGTGTTTACAATTAGGATGCCAAATGCGTTTTTTTTGTACAAATTCAATGGCGAGCAAAGCCGAGTCTACAAAAGCTGGTTAATTATAAATTGATGTTTTAATTAATTCGCCTTTTAGCCGACCTATTTTAATTTTGTTTTAGAACTCTGCTATCAATCAGCAAAACTTACAAAATATTGTTCTAGTGAATATAAAAACAAACGGTAAGATGTATATTTACATAGACATAAATATCTAATACTAGGTAAAACTTTATATTGTGCTGTTAAATGTGCGACCTTCAATGATTACACAAATTATTTTTATTGCCATAGGTACTCTGTTTTTACTAAAGGTCAAGGAAAGTGACATTTATAAACCCATTTTAGTATTTATGTGGTAGCCGAGTTGATTAGACCTATTATTATATGTTTTAAACACTATAGTTTTTAGGTTTTGAATAAAACCCCGGTGGGTACGGTTACATTTAATATATATATATATGTATATGTTGTAGATTATGTAGTAGACCAACATGACACACATACATGACAACATTTTCCAGCATGTAACTCGGTGTTACTAAAAAATAAAATTAATTTACTAATTAATTAAATTACTCGGTGTTAAAATATTGAATAAATTATATAAAAAAGCGGCCCCAGCCTAGTGGTTAAGTCACTGCGCAACTGATAACAAGGTTAAGCAGATGACAACAAGTCCGGCCTGGGATGGGTGACCGCTTTATACAACGAGGCTATTTCATCATAAACACCGCAACAAGCTCGCCACTTGTTAGGTGTTGCCTCCGAATACCATCGGCGAAATGAGGATGGGTTAATCCCTCCGCTGGGACCCTGAGGCCGTTTAAACGGTTCTCGGGAGCCAAATTGGCACCCGTGATGGTATTTATTTATTTTTATTTTTTATAAATTATATACTAGATAGAATCTTTTGATCTATGGATGTACGTACTTCCAAAGTCCAACCAAGGACCATGCACGTTCTAAAGCTTTATATTTGGGATATTAACATTTTTAATTAGAGCATTGGATCGACCCCCATGAACTTACCATAAAGTAAATACAAAGTCAAATACCGTGCGCCAACAAAAATCCAAAAACATAAATGCATCACCCATATCTAATATCTTGTACCTCTTCATCCCACCAATACCAACTAAAACCAGGATTTTTTTTAAATAACTTTAATTTTTGATTAAAAACAAAACACTTTCTGCAAATATAAAAAAAAGCTATAACTCTTACAGTAAAATGGCCAGGAACACCTGCTAGGGACTAACATATACTAGGGAAACTTTGTAATAAAAGTTAAAAACTCTCAAACGTCATGTCACGAGCATTTAAGCAAGCGTGATTTTGAAATAAAAAAAACATAAAGAACGTTTGGAATACGAGGGGAGAGTTCGCCTAGTGTGTATTGTTATTTTTATTTCACATTTGGTTTATAAACCGCTCCCCTATTGCTAATAAATTTGTTTGATTTACAGGAGAAAGTGTGAATTGTTAAGTAAAATTTTAATGTTTAAACTCATTTAGCGTCTACAGTTGTATAAATTATCGCTCGGTGTGGTCCGATAATGATCTTAAGATAGTTTTATTGTTTCTGTAAAGTGTAAAACAGTTTCTTTGATATTAATTTATTGCCGCAGCCGGTTTGTGTTAACGATATAATAAGGCTGGGTTGCTACAAGCTTACAATTACTAACTGATTTTCTTGGAGAAGTTGTCATTCCATTACCTTTACTGTAAATAGGTATATCTTTGTTGCTAAGTTGCAGAGGAAACCATTAATTTTTAATTAATTACATACACATACACATCATAACGAGTGCCTTACGGCGCCCGAGACCGCCTAGGTGGCCCCAGGGTACCCAGCGGAGGGGTTTTAATCCCACCTCGTCGTAGCCGATGGTATGAGTATACACCGAATAAGTGTAACCACTTATTCGGCTCGTCGCAATGTTTTGAATAGACTCAATAACCCATCTATAAACAGTATCACAAGTTGGTATAGAGAAACCGGACCGATAGCTTAACTTGCTCTCCGAGGCACTATAGTGGTGTTGTCAAACAAATGTTCATATTTTTTTTAATTAAAAAGTCATTGGTATACACCGGGATTCGAACCAGGGACCTAAGTGTTTTTAAGTCCAAGGTCTAACCAACTCGGCCACCACGTATATATATGTATAATAATAATATGTAGGACAATTTACACACATTGCTCTGGTCACAAACTAAGCTCTAGTCCTTTTTTTGCTATGAGTGGGAATCGAACCCACGGCCTCCGGATACAACGCCAAAGGCGCCAAAGTATATCTTTGTTGTGAACTTGCAGAGGAAACCATTTATTTATAATTAACTGTTAGGATAATAAAAATAAAACAATTTCTTGTTATTTAACCTTATTGTCTCTAGCCAGCTAATAAATAAAAGAAAATCCTGAATTTATAGTTAAGAAACTGTCGTTTCAGTTAAATTTTCATATAATTAGATTTCTGTCTCCTAAATAAAGGTTGTTTCTGAGTTTATTTACTAGTTTCGATATAATATATTGTACAAAATTGTTATTTTATTTAACATACTGGTTAGGTTAGATAAATGGTATACACATTTTTTTTTCAGAGTAGTTACATAAATAATAAACACACAAAAAATATATAAATAGATCTATTACTAAGCAAGTTTACCAAATTCCCAATATTATCCAAGTTATCAACCACTCAATTTTAAATGTATTTTCAGATAAAAATGGCTGAAACGTGCAATCGCAATATAATATTGGTGAGCGTAATCGGTATTTTAATATCGACATACGCTTTGTACGTGGAAATGGCGTCTGAAGCGAGGCCCGGCTACAAAGCTCTTTGTGACATAGCGGAGTACGCCAAGTGTACACGAGTCCTTACTTCCGCGTAAGTGTGTGCATGACTTTACCGGAGGCGGGGAATGATATTTATATACGTGAATAACATTTTGAATAGCTTCCATTGTTCGATTTATTAAACAAAATATTTTATATTGACTTTGTTGTAACAGATTATATTGGAATTTAAATGTTTAATATTTTATTGTTAAAATTTAAGGATAACGTTAGTAAGGCCCGGGTGCTGATATTTAACCGAGACGTTAAATGAAATGTTATATGAACGATGAATAATCGAATGGGAACTACTTTTTTGGTCAATCGTTAATTTTATTATCAGAGTTGTCATCGAAATATACCTATAACTCTATAAGCTTTTTATAAAACTTAGATATAGAGTTAACTACAAACTTTACAATTTAGTATCTACATATAATATAAGTATTATTTCTGATAAAAAAATTGTGAAAAGCCCCCCCGGGGCCCCCTCAAACAAAATGGAAACAAATTTTTATTAATATTTTGGTATTGGGTTTTTTTTAAAAATATTTAATAATAAGTTCAAAAATATTGATTACAAGAGAAAGATTTTAACATAATAATTGAGCTTCGACCATCAATCAAGTTCTAATATTGGAAGTACTCTCTTCCTGCGACTCTTACTGTATATCCAGACTCCAGACCCCGGGCCTTACAAGATCACATTTAATTTTACACATTTAATCGACGATATCGATTGTTTCGATAAGACCCCATAAGATAGGTACCTATTTAAGTATACATACACATCTAGAAGCATCCATCGACTAATTAAGAATGGTTTCACAGGATTGGAATAAATTTACCACTGCCACGACCTCTAATGAATATTTAAACGAATTTATTGTGAATTCTTTGTTTTTCAGGTACTCGAAGGGTTTCGGCTTAGTCCCAAAAGGGTCTTTACTGGAAGTTCCGAATTGTGTTTATGGCATCGTTTTCTACTGCATTATTATTTCTTTAGGTAAGGACATTTAATTACCATTAAGGTGGCATACCACCGACTGCCATTGCGTTTAGTTTGTTCTTGCGTCTATTTTGATCCAGAGCTCAGATATTTATATTTTTCACTATTTTTTGAAGCACTGTATATGTGTCTGTAAGTCCATATACATATTATAGAAATTTATAAATGACTCCCGCCAAATATATATAGTATAAATAGTTATAAAGAGCTTCCAATATATAGTATAGGCAGTTATGGAGGTTTCCCACCTAATAGATATCTGCTATATATAAAGTATTATTAATATATAAAGTTATAGGGACCGCCACGGAATAGATTACATCTATTTTATATAGGTAATTATAGAGGCCTCCGGGAACCTAATAGTTTTTTGGAGCACTGTATATGAGTCTGTAAGTCCACATATTACATATTATAGAAAGTATAGATGACTTCCGCCAAATATACAATATAGAAAGTTATAAAGTACCTACTCCCACCTAATAGATGTTATAGGAAGTTATAAAGGTTTCCCGCCTAATAGATATCTGCTATATGAGCATATAAAGTATTAATATAGAAAGTTATAGGGATTACATCTATATAAAATAGATTTAATCTGTTTTATATAGAAAATTATAGACTTCCGGGAATTTAATAGATAGAATAATAACTTATAAAAGCCTCTCATCTTATACATATTATATAGGAAGTTATAAAGTGCTTCAACCTAAAATATAGTATAGGAAGTTATGGAAGTTTCTCATCGTTTTATATAGAAAGTTATAGAAGCCTCCTAGTTAAACAAACCTAATAGATAGTATAGGAAGTTATAGACTTTTCCCATCTAATATCATTTCCCATCTACTACATATAAAGTACCATATAAAAAGTTATAGAGGACTTCCACCTAATAACTAGTATATTAATTATATAATATAAGCTATAGTTTACGCTGTTCACACGTAGCAACTTTTATAGAACTGCAACTGGTAATTAAATTCATCACAAAACTATAGTATAACTCACGTGCTCCAATAAAAAAAAAAACAACAACTGTATTCAGTTTGCGCTATAATATAAAAAAAATGCCAGTTACAGTTCAAAAATTTGCTATACATGTGTTCAGGGTCTATAAACATTATGCAATATGACCCTAGTCTTTGTATAGAAAAAGTACCTGTATAGGTAATATTTACAATCCGCTTATAGATTTTAAAGTGGAGCAATGGTCTTTTATAAATTACGACATCCATAAAAAGTTGGCTTACTACCAAATGTTTAAACACCTATAAAAATCCGTACATACCTAAATTGTAACTTATATTATGGGTTTGAAATATTATTCTTACAAAAACTTATAGATACTCTTGTAGTAATTTTAATTTTTTTTTATTTTAAACATCGTTTCATTTACTAGATGGCTTTTACGTAACGACAAGAGTTATCGTTTAGCTACTGACATAGTGACATATAGAATGTAACGCGTAACTATAACGAAGGTCAGCTGATCATTGAGGTGAATTACACACGTTAATTTATTACTATTTTACTTGTAACAGCGGTAGTATTACGACAGCGTTTATAAATCAGACATAAGCACTGAGTAATACAAGTTGGTATTAGAATTAAAAGAATACGTATTACGTAATTAATTTTGACAACTTGGTTTGGCATGGATTCTTTATTTATTTTTAATTTACCTTTAAGTATTATACAAGCAATAAAAATAAAAATAATGTATTTTGGTAGGTGAAGATAAAATTATTTAACTCGTATATTTTTTGATTGGTAGATAGGTAGGTATATATAATATCAATTTATGGTTGACAAGGATTTGGAAAAAAATATTTTTATTTATTAGTTTACACCTATATACATATATCTTTTATTATTATATCTTTAAAAATATAATTATTTTGTATTAGGTACCTAGCTCATTTTGTAAGAGAATGTTTTATTCTTAAAAATATTTTGTAATTTTATCACCTACCTATTGATATTATAAAAGCCATACGTTGTTTTCTGTTGTTATAAAATTTGATCTCCCAGAATTTTGTTTGCGTTAAACTTACATCAAATAAATATAATTTAGTTTGACTTTTTACATTTTAATTTTACTTCCATCTTTGCTTTTGTTATTTTACTTCCAACTTTGCTGTGTCGGTTCCAATTTTTTTATAGACTTTTTAACGTAATCTTATCGTGTATAAAGTTATCTATCCTGTGTTCAACACGCTTCGGATTTACCTGTAGGTTTACCACAAGTTTTTACAAATAGTTTCTACTATAGCCGCTACTCGCTAGTAACTATAGATATGGATAAACCTCTCTTATTGATTCCAATCTATAGTTACTAGCGACTATAGTAAAAATTGTTTGCAAAAACTTGTGGCAGAGCTACTGTTCAGGTAAAGGGTTGTTCAACAAGAACTTTGTTTTTCAATTGTGGCAACACCAACAACATGATAGTTTTGACATTTAATTTTTCGACGTATTCGTAGTAGATGCATTGGAAATTGTTACAATGATTTCAATTTCGCTTGAAAATCGCATTAAAATAATCAAAATCCACTATGAAATTGGTGGTTCCTTAAAAGTTGCATTTTGTCAAATACGTGATATTGATATTAACAACTCAATTTTGGCCTATTATTGATGACGTGGATATCACATGTCACACAGCCAATGAAACAATTAATTTATTGCAAACCAAATTTCCCGATCGCATAATATCACGAAACTCAGCTGTTAAGTGGCCAGCCAAATCGTGTGATTTAACACCACTGGAATTTTTTGTGGGGCTATGTTAAGGACAGAGTCTATACGGAGCCAATCGAATCGATTGCAGCCTTTAAACTCAAAATCCGTAATATGATTAACGAAATAGTCCCGCCAAAAGTCAAAAAGTGATTAAAAACTTTAATGAAAAAATCGTCATCTGTCAGCTGTCATCTGTGGTGGACATTTGCCAGATATCATTTTTTATTCATAATTGCCAAATTTTTCTCTTTGTAATTCAATTAAAGTTTTAATCATCTTCATCTATTTTTTTTGTTTTAGAAAACAAAGTTCTTGTTGAACACCCCTTTATAAGCCTGTACGTGTATTGCGGACACGCATAATGTCCAGTGTGGGCATATAATATTTTTTTTTGTCAAATCAAACTGAGTATAATATTATATTTTTTTATATGTATCAGAATACTATGTATTACCTATAAAGGTTATGAAAGAAATTACCTAAATAATGGTGAAAAGCGCTTCAAAATCCGTTGCGTAGTTATGAAGATCTAAGCGTACAGAGGAACAGACATATGAGGGTTAGCGACGTCCGTCGTTGCTAGATGACAGCTCCTTAGACTAGGCGTTGTATCCGGAGGTCGTGGATTCGATTCCCACCCATGGCAAAAAAAAATAGTACGTTTTTTCTGTATAGTTTGTCATGGGCTGGGTGTTTATAAAATATAATATGTATTATATTGTTGCTTCTGTTACACATAGTACATGCCTATTATTAGAGCTTAGTTTGTAACCAGAGCAATATTGTGTAAATTGTAAAAAAAAAAACGATTGTGACTGCTAGGGACTTTTATTTTTATTAATTTGTTTAAAATTCTTTATTGCACTAAAAGGTTTGTACAGAGGCGAGCTTAATGCCTTAGGTATTAACTTGTTCTTTTATGATAATATATTAAACATTATTTTATTGCTGCTTTTAAATCTTAATCATAAAATACAAAGACAGGCAATATTATTATCTATGCTTAATGTTAAAATCACCGTTGATGGCTCCATGCATAATAGGCTGGGTTATTAGCAATTAGGCTTGCGTCGGCGCCGGCTTTGCAATGACGTTTCGATTCACACATCGTAGACAAGTGGCTAGTTATCAACATGATCGTGACTGCTAGGACTTGCAAAATTTACACGGAGACGTGAATGGTAGTGGAGGCAGATCGTAACTACAAATCCTTATAAAAAAATATTCCTCAGGTTTTTATGTTATATTTTAATCACAGTAGGAAAGATAAGCGCTGGTTATTATGAGTAAAATGAACTATTTGTGATAAGTTTCATAAATTAAATATTTAATTGTTACAATTACCTATATCAACTGAAATTTATAAATACAATATGAGTAAATAATAATTAAATTAGGTGTTTTACATGTATTTTTACGTACATAGATTCATACACCTGAAACACTTAGATACTAATGGCCTTATTCATGAAAACTTATTTAGTCCCTCAAGAACACTTTAGTTATAGAATAGGTTTTGTCTCTTTTATTTAGCAACAAAAAGTATTATGTGTAAAAGAGACAAAACATTTCATAACTAATTTTAAAGTGTTCTTTAAGGCCTCAATATGTTTTTACGAATAAGGCTTTATATCTAGACGCACGTTTATGCAAACCATAGAGAGCCTTTTGCCTTATTCTATACATACCGATACATATTGCTTAAAAAACGCAAGATTGGTACTAGCATTTCTATCTTCCGCAGTAGGTATAGTGGTTACATCGCAGGCGTTGTATTCTGAGGTCGAGGGTTCAATTCCTACTGCCGGCAATATTATATCACTAGGTTTTTCTGTCAGTCATCACGGTGTCTTACGGTGCCCGAGACCACCTAGACGGCTTTAGGGCTTAGGGTACTCAGCGGAGGGGTTTTATTTCTACTAACGTATACACTGAACCGTGGCCGTGGCACGTCGCGTTGTTTGGATAGATTCAATAACCCATCCATAAATAATTTTACAAGTTGGTATAGTGGAACCAACAGCTTAACGTGGCTTCCGAGGCACTGTAGCGGTGTTGCATCATTTGCTACCAGAAAATCAGCTCTACAACTCAGGTATAAGCTAATAAACCATTTTGTTTATACATTTTATTTGTTAAATTGTTTGATAAAATTTTGGAGCATAATAAAAAAAAAAATCTTTATTTGTTGTCAAACAAATGTACATTTTTTTAAAAATATAACTCATTATTACACACTTGGTGGTGAAACTCGGACTATTTTTAGTTTTTTTAATCTTAGGTGTAACCAACTCGGGCACCGCGTATAAATCAGACGTATGATAGGATTTATTGTGACAAGTCCATTTACATGAGTAGTCCGTGTAAATCGGCAGTCGTCGTTGGCTACTTCTCAAGCAGGCTCTTTGGAAAGTCACGACGATGAGCAAATAGTTGTTATTGCAACTTTTAGAGATTGCTTGAGAAAAGTTGTTCTAGCAAATATTGTTCTGGGATTTGGTAACTCTTGGTTACCTATCCAAATTTATTTAGCTGTGTAAGTTTACTTAAAAATGTTAGATTTCTTTTATAATAGATCTCTTAGATTTTTTGAAATTAGTAAGATTTCAAATACCTATGTATTTATTGATTTATGTTTTGGTTTTAGTCTTGGGTTTGCCGGTTTTCGGAGGCTCTACCATGGGTTTGCGCATTGTAGAAACGTAACGTATTTGTATACGTATACGTGAGCAAAAACCAATAGGGCCGCTTTATTTATGGTAACAGGATTCAACAAAGCGACCCTATTGGTTGTTAGTCACGTATACGTTGTAGCGGGGGGGGTTTGAAAAAAATAAAATGAAAGATTATATGGGTTAAGACAAGTTTATTTAAAATAAATATTTACAAGTAAAGTTATTTTTGAATACAGTAACTATATAAGAGACCTACCTAGTAAATGTTGGCCCTGCCTACCATGGAGATGCCTATTATAAACTAAAACTCTGACCGTATAGTATGGGAAGATTGGAGGGACTGACGAGGGACAGGATCGAGGACTGGCACGTCGACTGGCACGCAGACTGGCACGTAGACAGGCGACGGCAGCAGATATAGGCAGGCAAGCAGGAAGGCGGCGGCACGATGGCAGCAGCAGCAAGCACTACTGTAGCAGCCGCACACGATGAGGCGAGGCCTCGTCTCTCAGGCTGACGCCTGAGACGAGGGCTCAGATGGCTCTCTCAAGGCTCTAGGCCTGAGGTGAGGTCCGTGAAGCAGTGTCTTGCGGCACGATAACGGCAGCAAGGGGAAGGCGGCGGCACGATGGCACCTCAGGCCTAGAGCCTTGAGAGTCGAGACCATTACTTCTTCCCATACTATACGGTCAGAGTTTTAGTTTATAATAGGCATCTCCATGGTAGGCAGGACCAACATTTACTAGGTAGGTCTCTTATATAGTTACTGTATTCAAAAATAACTTTACTTGTAAATATTTATTTTAAATTAACTTGTCTTAACCCATATAATCTTTCATTTTAATTTTTTCAAACCCCCCGCTACATCGGGCCCCACGTTGGGCGCCAATGTAGCGAAGGGGTTTTAAAAAAAATTAAAAGAGAAAGATTAAGGTGGTTAAAACAAGTTTATATTTAAAATAGATATATATTTACAAGTAAAGTTTGTCTTCCCTGCCTACCATGGATATGCCTATTATAAACTAAAACTCTGACCGTATAGTATGGGAAGATTGGAGGGAGTGACGAGGGACAGGCTCGAGGACTGGCACGTCGACTGGCACGCAGACTGGCACGTAGACAGGCGACGGCAGCAGATGTAGGCAGGCAAGCAGGAAGGCGGCGGCACGATGGCAGCAGCAGCAAGCACGCACGACTGTAGCAGCCGCAAACGATGAGGCGAGGCCTCGTCTCTCAGGCTGATGCCTGAGACGAGGACTCAGATGGCCTCGACTCTCAAGGCTCTAGGCCTGAGATGAGGTCCGTGAAGCAGTGGCTTGCGGCACGATGACGGCAGCAAGGAGAAGGCGGCGACACGACGGCAGCACGCAGACAGCGGGCGGCACGGCTGTAGAGGCAGCCGCACACGAAGAGGTGAATTCCCGTCTCTCAGGCCAATGCCTGAGACGAGAAGTCAGATGGCCTCGTCACTCAAGGCTCGAAGCCCGAGGCGAGGTCTATGCAGCACAAGGAGGTTCTCCAACACTCAAAGCAGACGCCCGAGGTGGAGTCTAGGAAAATCCCGGAGGCCGCAACTCCAGGATCCGGAGTCTTCAAGGAAGTGTGACAGGATCGGGCCTGGTTCTCGACGTAGCAGGTTCGAGGTTTCAAGGATGAGAACCAGTCGATCACTGTCACTGTAGCTAGACTTCTTCTTCTTTCTTAAGCTTCCTCGAGACTGACGAAAAATCGCCGGTCTGAGATATTTATTGACGATTTTAGAGTTTTACGATTAAAATTCATATTTAGTTTTAATTTATAGAGTGCCAGTATTTTTTTGGGTTAGTATGGGAACGTTTGAAGCTACCTGTCAGAGGAGACGCTAAGATTTAGTGTTTTAAGTGTCTAAAAATGTGAAAATACCTAAAGAATATGTTTTAATTTACAATATTACCCAATACATAGTTTATATAATTAAAATTAAAATTTAAAATGTTAGGAATCTGATTTGATAACCAAAGCCTAACTTTTCGTGAAAACTAAATGAACAATTTGGAACGTTCACAGAAGGGAAATTTCTAGCTGAAAAATTCTGGAGTATTATATACAAATATTAACCAATTTAACCATGTTTTTACTACCTGGAATTTTCCCAGAAAACGGTGTATGATGATACATTTGTTGGTCATTTTAAAAATATGTATGAAATGATATGAAGACAAATAAAATAAAATACATAAATATAACATGGAGCGGGTGTAACGTGACAACGTATACAAATACGTTACGTTGCTACAATGCGCAAACCAATGGTAGAGCTTCTGGGGATAATTGCATCCATTAATCATTAAATATCATTTTTAATGTATTACAAGCCTGCTATGTGGCGCACGGCATTTGACTCTATATGTACCTGTTTTATACGCTAACACAACACTATAAAAAAAATACACCAAAGGAAACGATATAAAGTAAAGTTCTTAGAAACTACATTTACATTATAAAACGTACCCCAGAATAAATGGTTGAACCGTTATTGGATTATTAGGGTTCGCAATAAGCCATAATTGCTGTGTTTGTGGACCCCCTAGCACTATAACGGTCTTATAATCCACCAGAAACTAATTGAGGGTTGCGTGGAGCTGAATTATTGGGAGCTTAAAACTCTTAAGATAGGAACGTATCTGTAAAAAGTTTCGAAACAAATCATGACAATTAATGTCATATACTTCAGTTAGATTTTCTACAAGACGAAAATTGTTTTATATTTGGCAGAAACAATATAAACGTACTTGGATATAAAAATAGTAACCATTTTTCTTGTTTAAAACATACCTATTCTGAAGAATTACCTTTTATTCATTTGTTAGCTTTATTTAATCTCAATTTAGTAATCCTATATGTAATGGTCAAACACCAAATACCCACTTTCGGTCAATTGGACGACTCTAGATCCCAGAGGTTGTGGGTTCGATTTAAGTTTGTATATTCTGTAGGTTTAATCTTAAATAAGCCTCAAAAAGTTCCATAATGACGGCCATTAATAAAATTAAATGTATAGATAAATTACAATACATTTATTGCTAACTTAAGTAGCGTGTATGGAATTAAGTGATTATGTATGAAGCCAACGAACGGCCGATTTATTTCGATTGAAAGCGATTACTATGCGTGACACTACCAGTAACAAATACTTACCTATAATTCCTTAGAGGTCATAATTGAATACTAATGTAATGTTGTTAAATCTTTTGCCGAGATTAATACATCTAATTTTACATCGAAATATTATATTCTTACAGTTATACCTACTTAGGCCTTGGGTCAAATAAATAAATTTGTATTTTATTTCATTATTTTTAATTGGTATACACATATTAATTTTTTTAAAGGCCTTGTGCTTGATTTTTTTATATGTAATGAATATTTTTTTATATGTAGGTTTATTATTCGGTGAAATCAGTGCATAATATATTTATAACTTATATATATATATATATATATATACTCGATTACTTTGCATGCATTTTTAATTTGACCATTTCGTTATTTACCTAACGCATATTATTGTTGTGGATTCTTGAATATTTGTAAAGCGTCCCTAGCGGAAATTTATGGAACTAAATTCCATGAAAAATGTTATCATAGTTCTTTTTTTTTGTTTCAGCTACGGTTCGTAAAAAAATCGCAGTGAGGATTCAGTTGTTGCTGTCTGCATGTTCGGTGGCTAGTGTGGTATTTTTAGCGTATTTACTAATATTCGTTCTGCGAGATCTCTGTGTTGTATGCGTTTCTACTTACTTTGTTAACACTGCTCTTTTAACTTTGATTTATAAAAAATCTAAAGCCTTAGAAAATAAAAATAAGTAGGCAAGTTTATACAACAATGGTAACTGAATAAAATATATTTCATATGTTGGCTGTAAAGTGTTTTTCATTTATTTACTCATAAATTAAATTTTAATTTATTATTTTGTGTCAACAAGAGTATAAAATTAAACCAAAGAAAATATGCATAGTTTAAAAATAATAATGTTAGTTTTGCTTTATTTATTAGTAGGTACTATTTAGTATTTTTTTTATTGTTATTATTGATTTGTAAAACAGCACCACATTTATTAAATGCGCCATCTGTTGACTAAATTTAATACTAATCTGCTACTCAATCATAGATGGCGCTAGTAGTATCGATTAGAATCACTTTAAATTGAAAAAATGGATCTTGTGAAAGTGCAAATAAAAAAGTTTTTTTTATCATATACTTAACGTGTGTTTTTTTTTTATATAAGTTATTACCATATAATAATTTTTTAAGGAATCTACCAAAATTGTTCAATATATTTATCATTTCCTAATAAATATATAAGAATTGTTCATTTAACAAAATGAAGCGTTTGAAAACGAAAAAATCCTTTTAGGGCATCCTTCAGTTAGTTAAAATGTAATATACGTGGTGGCCGAGTTGGTTAGACCTTGGACTTAAAAACACTAAGGGCCTTGGTTCGAATCCCGGTGTGTACCAATGAGTTTTTAATAAAAAAAAATATGTAGGTACATTTGTTTGACAACACCACTATGGTGCCTCGGAGAGCACGTTAAGCTGTCGGTCCCGGTTTCACTATACCAACTTGTGAAACTGTTTGTAGATGGGTTATTGAGTCTATTCAAAACATCGCGACGAGCTAGCCACTTGTTCGGTGTAGACTCATACCTATGGCTACGACGAGGTGGGATTAAAACCCCTCCGCTGGGTACCCTGGGGCCGTCTAGGCGGTCTCGGGCGCCGTAAGGCACCCCTATCTGATCAATACGAACAACTTTTCCCATGGAACCAAGTGCCGGAAATGAAAAAAAAATTTGCCTTCTCCATACAAACTAGTAATGTTAAAATGACCAATTTGTATGGGGAAGCCAAATTTTTTTTTCATTTGCGACACATGGTTCCTTGGGAATAGTTGTTCGTATTGATCAGCAGAACCTCATATTAGCCCAAAGTACATCCTTTCAAATTCACCCTGTATTATGTGTTTCACGGCCAAACAACACGAACGACAAAACACTTTGGACCTAAAAGAAAAGCAATTCTAATTTAATTCTAGGGGCCTCTAATTTAAGAACCAGTATATTTAAAAGTTTCTGTACAAGGCCCGAGTCGACAAGTGAGCGAGACATTTTAGGTCATCAAGGGACAAGATCCAAATAAAGTAACAGATAGGTACACAACCCGCCACTGTGGCGGCAGCATATTTTAATTAAGTACCCATATTACTTCAAGTCCTTTGATTTACACCCACCCGATGAGTAACAAAATAATAAAATGTAGTTCAAATAGTATGTATATAGGTATTGTAAATTTAAATAGTGATATATTTTTTTTAAATAATTCTTATACTTATAAGTTTGATTTTTATAACAAGAAGTGCGTTTGATTTGGTAATTATTTTGCTCAAAATGCTGAATGTTATTTTTTTATTTAAAATAATAAAACAATCTACATGGACTCTTACTAACAGCTAGGTACAGAGTCACTTGGCGTTCTCACATCAGTCCATTCCTAGACTCTATATAGCAACAGGTAATTTAGTCGCCCTCATTAATGGAGACATAAATATCACTTGCCGCATGTATAAAAAAAAATACAAAAAAAAAAAACTTTCAATTGAGAAATAGCACAAAAAAATTGTACCAACTAGAAAATTTATAGATTGTAGGTACGAACTAGGAATTGTACGAAATAGGCATGAACGGGCAAAAAGTCTCGATAGTTCAATGTTTGAACTAAACTAAAATAGGCGTTGAAATTTGTAGTTATACTGCAAGAAGGATAATCTTTTTTTCATCTAGAATGGTCATGGAATTTAATAAAAGTGACGCATTATTAAAAAAAAAATATCCCATGAAAAAAAATCTTAGGATCCCATGAATTTTATTATATGTATCATCATGGATGCCTTACGGCGCCCGAGACCGCCTAGACGGCCCCAGGGTACCCAGCGGAGGGGTTTTAATCCCACCTCGTCGTAGCCGATGGTATGAGTCTACACCGAACAAGTGGATAGCTCGTTGCGATGTTTTGAATAGACTCAATAACCCATCTATAAACAGTTTCACAAGTTGGTATAGTGAAACCGGGACCGGCAGCTTAACGTGCCCTCCGAGGCACTATAGTGGTGTTGTCAAACAAATGTACATTTTTTTTTTTATTAAGAACTCATTGGCACACACCGGGATTCCAACCAGTGTTTTTAAGTCCAAGGTCTAACCAACTAGGCCACCACGTATATAAAATGATTTTTGTTTTGTAAATATAGAATTTAAAAGACCGAAAAAAATATCCTAGGATCCCATGGGATCGAAATGAACGGAGGCATCAAACGCGCTTATAGAGACATCACTACATCACTACATAGTATAAAACAAAGTCGCTTTCTCTGTCCCTATGTCCCTTTGTATGCTTAAATCTTTGAAACTACGCAACGGATGATGATGCGGTTTTTTTTAATAGATAGAGTGATTCAAGAGGAAGATTTATATGTATAATAACATCCATTAAATAGTGGAGAAGTACTGTTATTTTTAAGGTTTCTAATGTGATGTCGTAAATAATTTCATTTTTTCCGCTTACATTGCAAACGCAGGCTGAACCCTACGAGTTTTATCAAAATAATGTACTAAGTATTGTACACATTGAAAAGGTCTACAGAAAAGTCCGTGATGGTATATGTCTATCTCTTATGGATAACCCACAATAACTTTTTTTTTGTCATTTACTTTTTACGACAAATAATGGCTAATTTTCGAAGCGATTTTAACCAATACAGCATTAATCCTTAACCAATTAAATACCTTGAATACATTGTTCATTTAATATAGATCTATATGGCCCTTTACACGAATATTTTCGAAGATATTACAGATTTAAAAATTGCGGGACGTAGCGTTTGCGGCGGTACCGGCCGGCCGCCCGGTGCGGCAAGAGCGTGCCTATAAATAGCGCGTCTGAGGCCGCGGTTTTCCCTATAGCACTTTGAATTTAGCAGCAGCGGGCCGCTATGATTTTATATACAACGTTCACAGTTTTTCTGTAGTGTATTTAGTATCAGCATTGCACCCGTGCGAAGCCGGGGCGGGTCGCTAGTATTGTATATACCAATATGATTATATGTACCAAATTGTTCTTCACCATATAAAATATATTTTTATGTAATGTATTATATTAGAACTTGTTATTTAGTATAATGATAGTTTCCTAATCCATTTTCGAGATAATAATATAACTTATATTTTAGTGTAAAGTCAAAAATAGTTTTATAGAATAGACGATAATCTCACGAACTGCAATTTAAAAGCCGACTTTTGCCTAGAAGCCTCATTCTCTAAGAAAATGTGAACTACTTAACTACCTGATTAATATACCCAACTTTCATGAACTGACTTCAAAGGCGATTGAGGTCTACCTTTTTCGGTACAAAATTCATATGGATAACTTTTATTGAAGTCAGAGAGCCAAGTAAAGTGTTATTGCGCGTATCACGTCGCCAAGACTCCATATCGGGCCGTTCTGTCCTCGCCACAGCCGGGTTGTTCCCCTTTGTTCTTTGTCTGATGCGCTCTTGATGACTGATTGTCACGTAGCTGGCAGTTACTCGTATATCATTTGCCATCGCTGCCTTACCTTTTATCTGGTAACAATTTGCCAGTTGTTTTTTGCTACATTAATGTTTCTTTTTGTTTTTTTCTTTTAATAAGAAGACATCTTATTTAATAATAATGTAAGACTGATACGACTTGTAAATTATAGTCTTTGTTATTGTGTAAAGTGTGCATACGAGGTCTATATTCGTCTTGAAAATATTATTTTTGTGCCTAAAGGCGATTTTTATATCGGTAAGTACGTAGCGAGTTAACTTGCGCCCTTGGCGAGTTAAGTAGTTATTGTCGTTTGAACGACAAAAGCAAGTTAAGTAGTAAGTTGCCAATTAAGTCCATCGGAATAGAGAGAGAGAATGTTGTTAGCTATCCATGGCTTTACCGTGCGGGTGCCGGGTCCATCGTGTGGTTGAAAGGCAGGGGCATGAACTGCAGCGTTCCCGGACTTAATACCGCAAAGTAGGTTTAAAGGCCTTTTGAACTCTCACCTGCACTGTAATCAGTAGTTCTATTTTACTCGGCGAGTTAAGTGCGAAGTTTCCCCTCCCTAGCCTCTTTCACACCCCGCCAACTTAACTCGCCGCGTGTAGACGAATGAGTTTAGTACAGTACAAACAAGTAAAAGGCAATTTCTACTAAACTCGCCAGGCTGAAGTATGAACGTTACTTACTATTTAACCGGTAAGTAACTGTCCGGTAACTTAACTCGCTAGTGTACTTACCGATATGTAAATCGGCTTTTAAGGAGACCGCCTAGACTATTCGGGGTACCCAGTGGAGTTTTATTCCCACGTCCTTGAAACAACTGGTTATACTGAGTCTAGACTGAACAAGTGGTAAGCTAGTTGCGGTTATTGTAAATTCTTATAAACAGTATCACAGGTTGGTATTGTGAAACTGGCACCAAAAGATAATAGGTATTTACTATAGGACCCTGTAGGATCAAACTAACTTATAATATTTATTTCTATTGTTTGTTCATCTCGATCGTGCTGTTTTTTTATAATTCCATTTTTTTTAGGTAATTAGCGTTTTTATAATAATCTGCCTGTTTCGGTCTATAGTCGGACATATTTATAATTTTCCCAAAGCAAGCAACTCGGGTCATCGGGTCAGCTTTTCAACTTTCAGTATAACAAGTTCCCAAGTCCAGATGTCACTGACGTTACTCCCCAGCTTTCCTTCCACACAATGGACCCGATGCCCATGAATACTATGAACAGCTAACATACCATTGCCTAATTAATAATAATAATTAATGTAACGTGGCCTGTGGAGACTAAGCAACCTTTTCACACTATGGGCCCTGTCACCCATGAATACTATGGACACAACATTATCTAAATAATAACAATAAATAATATAACATAGTTGCAAGATAGGATAGGCATTCAAGAATTTAAGTTGGGGTAGTATGTAGGGATAGGGACAAGTGGCGTTCGGTTGTCTCTGCCTACCCCTGAAGGAACCTGGCGTGAAGATAAATAAAGTAATATAAATAACTAACTGTATCCCGCGTTTTCACCCACCATTTAATAAAAAAAAATGATAGGATCAAAAACAAAATACAGCCCATTTTACTCGCTGATAATAGAGCTTTCTATTGGTGAGTTTTTATATGTATCATCACGGGTGCCTTACGGCGCCCGAGACCGCCTAGACGGCCCCAGGGTACCCAGCGAAGGGGTTTTAATCCCACCTCGTCGTAGCCGATGGTATGAGTCTACACCGAACAAGTGGCTAGCTCGTCGCGATGTTTTGAATAGACTCAATAACACATCTATAAACAGTTTCACAAGTTGGTATTGTGAAACCGGGACCGACAGCTTAACGTGCTCTCCGAGGCACTATAGTAGTGTTGTCAAACAAATGTACATAATTTTTTTTTATTAGTGTGGTGAGTTTTTAAATTAAATTAAATTCAGTAGTTTTTGAGTTTATCCATTACAAACAAACATACTAAAAATCAAATGTTTTCTCTTTTTAATATTAATATAAGTATAGATTATTATAAACGTATTTAGAAATTTTAGGATGACTAATATTAAAGTATGCTTAGCTCAAGTTTTTTGACACAGTTTTTGCCGCCACTTCCAAATCCGCACACAAAGCTTGCCCACGCGCCAACCTTCTCATGTAATTTTTACGCCTACATAGTCGTTTTTTGAGTTACTAGCGACATTGACCTTAAGATTGACAGTTCCTGTTTAAAATACTGTAAACCAAAAGTTATGCGCCTTTGGCGTTGTATCCGGAATATTCCGGAGGTCGTGGGTTCGATTTCCATCAGCGGCAAAAAAATATTAGTACGTTTTTCCGTACAGTTTGTTTGGTCTGGGCTGGGTATTTATAAAATATAATATGTATTATATCGTTATTTCTGGTACACATAGTACAGACCTAGGGCTAAGTTTAGTAATGTGTAAATTGTCCTACTATATATTATTATTATTAGTTAATTAATTTTAATCTTGAAAATATTTTCATTGATACATTATGTAAAGAAAATAAATGCATAAATATCTGCATATAATTGGAGCTCGACACGTGACTTTGTATCTACGTAACGGTAAGCAGACACAACAAAGTCCATGAATGGGGCAATCAATACATTGTTGTTTAACAGCATTTTATTTATTTAAAATTCTTTATTGCACTAAGAAAGTTTGTACAAAGGCGAGCTTAATGCCTTAGGCATTATCTACCAGCTAACCTTTTGGAGAGTGAAAATTGTAATATAGGGTGCACAGATTAGTGTAAAGAGAAATCAAAATACATAAACTGCATAGATACAACTACATAAAATACATAAATAATATAGCAAAAATAAATATATGTTTAAACTTAACCTAAATTATGATAGTGAGAAATGAGTAATTTCTTGAAAATCGCGAAAGACGGAGACTGTCTGATGTTCAGAGGCTCAACCATGGGTTTGCGCATTGTATTAACGTAACGTATTTGTATACGTATACGTGAGCAACAACCAATAGGACCGCTTTATTTTTGGTACCAGGATTGAATAAAGTGAGCTCTTGCTCCCCCTGAGGCTCTCAGGGGGAGCAAGTTCCACTGGCGAGCAGCTGACACCGTAAATGAGTCAGAATATTTGGCAGAGTCATTGTTTGATCCCACTAGCCGGCAGGCTGTATGATGCGGTTACTAAATGGGTGGCGACAAAAGCAATTTCTTAATACGTGCCGCTTTTAATATCCTAGATATTTATAATTACGTCAGCACTGGAAGTGAGACACTGGAATTAAATACTTTTCTTTTTAGTGACATTTTAATATCTTTATTTTATTGTTATCTTTACAGCGACTAGCATGCATCCATGCTCCGGCTAAATTTCTTGGGAATTAATGTCGTCAAGGTAGGAATATTTATTCAAATCGACTGCCTGTTTCATAACCGCATCCTGAAATTATACTACCATATTTGTACCTTTCCTGTGGATATATGTAACTAGTAATATTATGATACGATATAATGAGATAGGCCTGTTTTAATATAGTTCTCGTGTTGTGTGGGTGGAATGGAAGGTCGTAATACCTACGTAAAGTTTTGTTATACCTGATTGCTAGCTCTATTAACATCTATGACAAAATTCAGGTCATAATGTAATATTTTAAAGTATAAAGTATAATATTTTAAGTCTGCTTCTTAATATTATAAATAGCTCTTGAGGGATATAGTAGTATATAAATAAAACACAATATATTATTAAAATTAATTTGCTATAGTTCGCCTTTTACGAGCGTCTTCAGGCAAAAAATTATAGAATCCCTTTTAACTTTTTATAGAATCCCTCAAGAACTTTTAAGAAGCAGATTGATCCTGAATAAAAAAAAAAAACAATACGTACGCCTTTGTACATAACTTTTGTTTACTGTACAATAAAGTGTGTAAATAAATAAAATAATCATAAATATACACTGTATACATAATACATATAATACCTATATAAATTCATAATACACTGACTAGGCGGCCCATATACATCGTAGGCGAAGTATTCCGACGCTCGGCGTAGAGCAAGTGGCTAGTTTGTCGTGTATTTGTACAGGCTTCATCTTCATCTTCATGGCGGGTCCACTTTTCCACAATTTGCCAGGAAGTTTTTGCGTGATGAAACGACCGGCTACTCTAGCCAGCCCAGCTTCTTCCAGAAGGCAGCAAGAATTCCTGGCCTCGAGGAGCGACGTCGGTGCTTCGAGGACATCTGCCCGTTGTAAAGCAACCCCGGTTCAGTGAAGCAGCACGTGGGTTGGTGTATCTTCGGTTTCCATGCATCCTCTAAATAGAGGACTCTTGGTTATACCTATAAGGGTAAGGTGTCTGTTTAATGGAAAGGGTCCGGTCAAAATACCAACCACCATCCTTAGGTTGCCTCTGTTGAGACTAAGCAGGCTTCAAACTTGACGCGGGCCTGGTTTGGGGACTGCCTCTCTCGCCTGCCTGCAGTTCTGTAAATTGGTCCAATACTTACTTGATGGTTGTGGGTGTTTGATGTACAGGCTTATAAAGAAGCTGGTATAGTGAAACTGGGACAAAGTTTTTTTGATATTTGATCCTATAGATACACTATAAGATTCGGAGAGCTAGGGGCTATAGCCTATATAGTAGGTACCTTAAAATAAAATCCCACCAATGGGAAACCTTAGGCTGTCCCAGGAGCCGTAAGGCACCAGTGGTGGTACAATATTGATAGCCTCCGTAGACCAGTGGTTGCGTCTTTGGCGTTGCTTCCGGAGGTCGTAGGTTCGATTCCCACTCATGGCAAAAATATATTAGTACGTTTTTTAGTACAGTTTGTCATGGTCTAGGTGTTTATAAAATATAGTATGTATTATATCGTTGTTTCTGGTTAATTTGTGATAAGAGCATTATGTGTAAATTGTTCTACATATTATTATAATACTCTACAAATTAAAAATATAAATATTTCGATAAATAAAAATAAGATATTAATATTAACTTTTTTTTTTTTTTTTTAGTTTTTAATTTTAAATATAGTTTTTATTCTTTTTTTATCTAATAAATAGATATTAATTATATCGATAAATTTTATAAATAAAATAGCGTATCTAATATAAGATAGTCGAGTATTGCTATCTTATAAATTCTCATGTATCAAACATTATAGGTGCGTGGGATATAATAGCTCCTGTATAAATTGTTTTAAACAAAAGCGTAGTAATTTGTATACCTCTCGACATCTCGTCTGACCAATAATACCAATATGGTTTTAGAAACTTTCCTTTGTTACCAATTTAGTCGACAACATATTTTGCAACTTAATTTATATGAAAAAGTGAAAAACCGTACTATATCTATATACCTACTCTTTTTTTTTGGTATACATGGTGACTTTGAAAGCTTGGACTTCGGGCTAATATGAGGTTCTGCTAATCATATCGAATAACTTCTCCTAGGATGTATCGCATTTAAAAAAAAAACCTTCTCCATACAAACAACAGTAATGCTAAAATGCCCAATTTGTGGGGTAGGCGATTTTGTTTTTCATTTGGGTAAAAGTTGTTCGAAATGATCACAAACTAAGCTCTAGGCTTGTAATATGTGTACCAGAAGCCACTATATAATACATATTATATTTTATAAACACCCAGACCATGACAAACTGTACAGAAAAAGCGTACTAATACTTTTTGCCATGGGTGGGAATCGAACCCACGACCTCCGGGTACAACGCCAAAGAAGCAACCACTAGTCTACGGAGGCTGTCAATAATAATAATAATAATGCTCTAGGCTTGTACTATGTGTACCAGAAACTACGATAACAATAGATTATATTTTATAAACACCCAGACAATGACAAACTGTACAAAAAATGGTAGATACCAATAAATATTTAATTGCCATGTATGGAAATCGAACCAACTTAT
This sequence comes from Monopis laevigella, assembly GCA_947458855.1. Lineage (NCBI taxonomy): Eukaryota > Metazoa > Arthropoda > Insecta > Lepidoptera > Tineidae > Monopis > Monopis laevigella. The sequence continues at coordinate 20,141,505 of OX381580.1, read as the reverse complement.
CCAGTATTAGGTATATGCCATCACGAGTGCGCCAGCGCATGAGATCACCTATACGGCCTCAGGGTACCCATTTGCCCCTAATTTAATATATTTGATTTGCCAAGTTCCCAATACCTTCACTGTAACTTCACCGTAAAATCAAAATAAAGTAAAATCTTATTATTACTCTTAGGTGGGAGGAAGGCCTCTATAACTTCGCTAGGCCGACCGACCGGACTCGTTACCACCGCCTATACAGATGCAAAAACCGTCAAGTGACCTAGTCATATTTTGGTTTTAGTCTGGTTCTTCAGAGATAACTGCATCGATTTTTTGTTGAGGGAGTAGTCTCCTTTCATAGTACGATTGATTTGACGAAAAAGCTGCGAGGACATTAAAATACACTCGTAATGCAAACGTCCATGTCGGTGCCCATTTTGTAACCGCATCATTTAGCTTGTCACGTTACACCCGCTCCATATTATATTTATGTATTTTATTTTATTTGTCTTCATATCATTTCATACATTTTTTTAAAAATGACCACCAAATGTATCATCATACACCGTTTTCTGGCAAAATTCCAGGTAGTAAAAACATGGTTAAATTGGTTAATAGTTATATGTAATACTCCAGAATTTTGACAGCTAGAAATTTCCCTTCTGTGAACGTTCCAAATTTTTCATTTAGTTTTCACGAAAAGTAAGGCTTTGGTTATCAAATCAGATTCCAAACATTTTAAATTTAAATTTTCATTATATAAACTATATATTAGGTAATATTGTAAATTAAAACATATTCTTTAGGTATTTTCACATTTTTAGACACTTAAAACACTAAATCTTAGCGTCTCCTCTGACCGCTAGGTAGCTTCAAATGTTCCCATACCATTCCAAAAAACACTGGCAGTTTATAAATTAAAAATAAATATTAATTTTAATCGTAAAACTCTAAAATCGTCTATAAATATCTCGGACCGGCGATTTTTCGTCAGTCTCGAGGAAGCTTAAGAAAGAAGAAGAAGTCTAGCTACAGTGACAGTGATCGACTGGTTCTCATCCTTGAAACCTTGAACCTGCTACGCCGAGAACCAGGACCGATCCTGTCACACTTCCTTGAAGACTCCGGGTCCTGGAGTTGCGGCCTCCGGGATTTGCCTAGACTCCACTTCGCTCGGGCGTCTGCTCTGAGGGTTGGAGAACCTCCTTGTGCTGCAGGACCTCGCCTCGGGCTTCGAGCCTTGAGTGACGAGGCCATCTGACTTCTCGTCTCAGGCATTGGCCTGAGAGACGGGAATTCACATCTTCGTGTACGGCTGCCTCTACCTACAGCCATGCCGCCCGCCGTCTGCGTCCTGCCGTCTGCGTGTTGCCGTCGTGCCGCCGCCTTCCCCTTGCTGCCGTCATCGTGCCGCAAGCCACTGCTTCACGGACCTCACCTCAGGCCTAGAGCCTTGAGAGTCGAGGCCATCTGAGCCCTCGTCTCATCTGAGCCTGAGAGACGAGGCCTCGCCTCATCGTGTGCGGCTGCTACAGTCGTGCGTGCTTGCTGCTGCTGCCATCGTGCCGCCGCCTTCCTGCTTGCCTGCCTACATCTGCTGCCGTCGCCTGTCTACGTGCTAGTCTGCGTGCCAGTCGACGTACCAGTCCTCGAGCCTGTCCCTCGTCACTCCCTCCAATCTTCCCATACTATACGGTCAGAGTTTTAGTTTATAATAGGCATATCCATTGTAGGCAGGGCCAACATTTATTAGGTAGGTCTCTTACATAGTTACTGTACTCAAAACCAACTTTACTTGTAAATACCAATTTTAAATAAACTTGTATTAATCCACTTAAATCTTTTCATTTTAAATTCTTTAAAACCCCCTCGCTACAAGCTGGCATAGTGGGACCGATCAATATTGCTAAACAACAATGGATTAAGCGACCCCATTCATGGACTTTGTAGGTCTGCTTAACATCCGGTAGATACAAAGGTACATGCCGTGCTTCATAAAAAAAAAAAAAGTTTTATTTTCTATTTCTTAGGTACCTATATTATATTATTAGGTTTTAATTTTATTACAAATTATATTTTTATACTTGAATTATCATTAATATACATTTAGATATTAGTATGTTAGTATTATGTAAGTAACATATTTTTTTGTTGGTAATTTTTTTTTAAATGTTTATATTATAATTTTATTTATTTTAGTTGATTTTTAGGTAATTTATATAACTTATTTAATATAGTAATATTTTTACTGATATTTATATATTTTTAATTTATATAACACGGTTTTAAATTGATAACTTTAAGTATGCCTAAATTGATAAATAAATTTTGTATCGGAGAATAATGACCGTAACTTGGATACTAAAATAATTTATACATAATTATAAATAATTATAATCGAAGAAAAATAATTACTTCAATGATTTCCTCAAAAAATAAAATTACAAACAATATACAAATCAATTCAAAACTAACCACAAGCAACAATCATAAATAATAAACATAATGATGAAATTAGACTTAAACATCTTTGGATAATGACAACAGTGTATTATGTCAGAAATATAATTAGGGTTTTTGTATCTTTCGTGAAGCGAGGTTCTGCTACTAAATAAGGCTTTATGAGGATAATATTTCCACAGAATACCTAACAGTATAGAATGGACATTCCAACCCCTCTAATCTTAAAACTCATACAATCTTAAACCTCATATACTCCTCTCGACAATTCGAGATATTTTTTAATCACGCGCGATGTCTGTCACCTATAGGTATATATTTCTTTATTGGAGTGTGGAATATGATTTAGTATCTTCTAAAATGATTATAAAAACTATTTAAATTTTAAAGTGCTTAATGTTAAACGTGAAACATGTTATTTTTTCACAAAGTTGACAAATAAATTTATTAAATTATCTGATGGTAGGCCGACCTATAAATTATATGAATAGGGTCGATCAATATATTGTTTAACAGAATTGATCTTACCCACTATACCGGCTAAATGAGCGTTTACGAAATGGGAGGTGAGAAAAACGAATTTGCATAATGAGTCTACTTTTCTTGCTGATTTATGGTAAAATTAACTGCTATTTTCACAACTACACGCCGCAACGAGACACTACCACCACGACAAGAAATAGATGCAGTAGTATCTTGCATACCGATGAACCCATAGACTAAAACCAAAAAAAAATACTACGTCACTTGACAGTAACTAGCAACTAAAACGGTCTGTTGGCCTAGCGGAGTTTAGATACATCCTTCATACGTAAAAAGTTACATAAAGACCATTATAAATATAATATGTATGATATCATTGCTTCTGGTACTATAGTACAAGCCTAGAGCTTATTTTATGACCAGAGCAATATGTGTAAATTGTCCTACATATTAATATTCACGCTTTTGAGCTCGCCTCGTGTCCAAAAGTATAGATTGTTGCTGAAGCATTGTTGCATCTACATTTTAAGTCGAGCTTTGGGTGTAGTATATTACGCAAATTATACCCGATGCGTCATTAGTTAATCTCAAATATATGCTGGTCATATAAACCGATCAGTTTACTGATGTATAATAAAATTGAGCGACTCTATAATAATAAAATTTTGTTTAGCATTATTAGAAAATGATTTTCAACATTAGTTTAAAAAAATATGTACATTTGTTAAACAACCAACTTGTGAAACTGTATATTGATGGGTGTATAGGGATGGGATATTTTTATTAATTTATTTATTTAAAAACTTTATTGCACAAATTTAGTACAAAGGCGGACTTAATGCCGCTAGACATTCTCTACCAACCAACCTTTATTGTTAGTTATTGAGTCTAACCAAACATCGCGACGAGCTCGGAACCACTTGTTCGGTGTCCAGGGTACCCACCTCCGCTGGGTACCCTGACCTTAATACAGTTTCACAAGTTGGTTGTTTAACAAATGTACATATTTTTTTAGATTTAAAACTCATTGGTAAACACTTTGATTGAACCAGGGTCCTAAGTGTTTTTAATTCTAAGGCCTAACCAACCGACCACCACGTTCATTTATAAGTATGTATAAAAATCATTTTAAACGTATAAAAATAAAAAAATAAAAATGTTGCTAGTTTTATTTCAGTGTCGTGGTGATAGTCTCCTTCTAGAGTGCAGTTGCGAAATGGGCAATTTATTTGACGAATGTTTAATCAACACATTTCATGGACTTTATAGGTTTGCTTACCATCTGTAAGATACAAGTTACTAGCCAATAACATATCAAAAACTTACCTACGATTATTTAAATTGTATAAATCTGAAATCGACATGTCCGAAATTCTCAATCTCAAGTCTCAGTCTGAAAATCTTTTATTTTATAGAAAAAACGCGACAAGCCTGCTACTTGTTCGGTGTAGACTCAGAACAATGGCGAATCTAGGAGGCATCAAAATTAACCTAAAATCTTTGACCTCCTGCGGGTCAAATGAATTGAAAAAGTTAAAATTTAGGACATTATCGGTAATGTTTAAAAAAGCTCCAAAAATATTGACAAAAGGTTACAATAGACAATCTATTTCTTATTATTCCAACTGGCCGTCTAGGTGGTCTCGGGCGCCGTAATGATATTTATTTTATTTACTTATAAATATTTTGAAAACTACTTTTATTATTTACGATATCCATTCCAGAGACAAAGTTATAGCTATGAATCATCTAATAAAGTTTCTGTAACGTGATATTTTGTTAGTAAAGTTCTTTCAGGCGAAATAAATGAAAAGGTAAACTTGGAACAACTTGTTCTAACTCTACTACATGTGTACTTACAGTTGAGTTACAGTTTTTATTATATTTTGTCACGACATTTTCTTTGTAAATATAACTTTTAGCAAAACAAACAAGGTAATGTGACATGAAATATGGTAAAATAAAAATGATAAATAAATAAATAAAAAATGTGGGTATTTTTTTTAATTATTTTTTTTAATATAAAGAAAGCGGCCCAACCTAGTACCTAATACAATGAGGCTATAAAATTATAAACACCGCAACAAGCTCGCCACTTGTTAGGTGTTGCCTCCGAATACCATCTGCGAAATGAGGACGGGTTAATCTCTCCATTGGGTACCATGACCCCGTTTAAACGGTTCTTGGGAGTCAAAAAGGCACCCGTGATGGTATTTCTTTAAACAGAGTCTGCATTTGACCTTAGTCTTGCCTGGTGTGGTTTTCCAATGATGAGGTCGAAGAGATATCACGCTTACTCTGTAAAAAAAGAGACTACTACCCGACAAGATATCGTTGCTTTACTCCTCCAAAAAATCTTGTTAATTAAAACAAAAAATAAATATCATCACGGATGGCTTACGGCCCAGACGGCCTCAGCGTACCCAGCGAGGGGTTTTTAATCCCACCTCGTCGTAGCCGATGGTATGAGTCTACACTGAACAAGTGGCTAGCTCGTCGAGATGTCTGGATAGACTCAATAACTCATAGATAAACAGTTGCACAAGTTGGTATAGTTGGTATAGTGAAACTGGGACCGAGAGCTTAACGTGATCTCCTAGGCACTATAGTGGTGATGTTAAACAAATGTACATATTTTTTTAGATTAAAAACTTATTGGTGCACACTGGGGTTTGAACCAGGGACCTAAGTGTTTTTAAGTCTAAGGTCTAACCAATTCGGCTAACACGTATATACAAATATGCTATTATATAAATATGTTATTAACATAATCCTATTTCTATATGATGTAGCATGTGTAGACACTCTAGCGCATGTTTTTAAATCTAATTATGCGGCTGGATTTGTTTCAGAGACTTTTGGCAAAAAAATACGAAAATTTTTAATTTGCGCCATTAGTCGTTGAGAACATGGGCCAATGGTCCAAGGCCGCCAAAACACTAATCTTTTAAATTGAAAAAAACTTACGAGAGAACCAAAGTCAAATCTTATGTTTCACCAGAAAGTACCCATAGCGATTTAATGTGGCAACATAGCTAGTGTTATCCATACAAAATGAGCTTTCGCACTTCCAGTAATACTCGATTACTGTTTGTCGCAGAATTAAAATATTTTTTTTGTCGGTCATTGTATTTATTAATCTTTCTGTGTTGGGTTTTTGTTTTTAATTTTTCGAAATAAAAAAAAAAACTTTTATTTAAATATTATATTTAAATAAAAGTTTTTTATTTAAATATAAAATTATATATACGTGGTGGCCGAGTTGGTTAGACCTTGGACTTATAAACACTTAGGTCCCTGGTTCGAATACCGGTATGTACCAATGAGTTTTAATAAAAAAAAAAAAAAGTACATTTGTTTGACAACACAACTATAGTGCCTCGGGGAGCACGTTAAGCTGTCGGTCCCGGTTTCACTATACCAACTTGTGAAACTGTTTATAGATGGGTTATTGAGTCTATTCAAAACATCGCGACGAGCTAGCCACTTGATCGGTGTAGCCTCATACCATCGGCTACGACGAGGTGTGGGATTAAAAACCCCTCCACTGGGTACCCTGGGGCCGTCTAGGCGGTCTCGGGCGCCGTAAGGCACCCGTGATGATATGTATGTATTTATTACCGATTACAGAAAGATTTTTGCGTTTACCAACATAAAAATAACACTTGAACTTCGACTAATAACCATTTTTTTTTTTGATTTGTTAGGCAACAAATTATTTATTGATAAACCTTAAATAACATAAAATATATTAAAATTAGAAATAATGCATTAAAATCTAAACACCGAAAAAAAATGACCAAAAAAACCCCTATATTACCTAAATAAAAGAAAAAATATAAACCTACATAAAATAAAATTAAATAAAAAAAATCATCCAATCCCGACATAGCGCCACTAGTCCTCGAACGAGCATCTCCAGAGGTCTGGATCAATCGCCGGCCAATAAGGTCCACCAACTGACGTGCGTTACTCCACGAACCGAGTGTCTCCACTGCAAAGGCCGAGAAAACAAAACTTGTATGTGGAAGTATTTAACATGTTCTGCATTCTCGGCCTTTGCGGAAGCAGATCCTGCGATTCGTGAAGAACTGTTTAGATTTGTGGGGGCAAGGGTATCTATGCACGTTGAACCCCATACAAGTGATTTACCTTGGCACCAGGGTACCAACGTCATACCGTCGGGCCTTTTCCCATTCGATCGGGAGACGCCTACAGGTTCGAGGGTACTAGGTATTGATGCCAAGGATCTCTTGAGGATCTCATTCAAATGTGCATGGCGAGACATTATACTTCCAATATTACAAAAGCCAAATTGTAATATTGGAAGTACGTTTGTATGGGCGTCAAGTCGACGACCATAACAGATCCCTTAAAACATAGATCACAGGTTCGAACTCTGGTGTGTGTAGGTACCAATTCATGAGTTGTCTGTAAATAAAGTAGGTACCTATATTAAATTTACAATAATGCTATTTATACCAGATAATATGAAGTCACGCTAATTACTAGATGAAGTTTTCTTTAATTATGTTATTTTAATCAAAAAAACATTTGTTAATAAAAATAATAGAGATAAAACCTGTTTTAATAGTCCTAACTACTTGTAGTAATTTTAAAATATGAGCTCATTCTATTGAAATAAGCGAGCAATTTAATTAATTATAGTGTATAAAAAAACATTGGTCGTTATATGTTTGACAACAACACTCTTCAATTCTTATAATAATGCTTAGAACTCTAGCTAGAGATATAGTGGTCATTGGTATTATCATTTATTATACAGGTGACTTTGAAAGGTTGTACTATGGGCTAATATGAAGTTCTACTGATCAAACCAAACAACTTTTCCTATGAAACCATTTTCGCAAATGAAAAAAAAAACCTTCCCCATACAAACTAGTAATGTTAAAATGATCAATTTTTATGGGAAAGCTAAAATTTGTTTTCATTTGTAAAACTACCTTTAAAATTGACTAGGTATTTACAATTATATTTATGAATAAATATTGTATGTCGGTTATTATAAATTAGATTACATTTATTTTATTATATTGAATTAATAAAACGGTATATTAAGCCATAATTCATACAGGCTTCATCAGTCGTAAAGCCTATATGAATTATATATGGGGAAATATATCATCCGAAGCGTATGAGAGGATTAAAAACCTCAAATAGAAATTGCTACGCATTTATACTCGTAAAAGACACCTATGTCTCTTAAACGTTAACATAATTGATCAAAAAGCTCGAATAGAAAACGTTACTCATCTATAAAAAGAAAACATTAAAGACAGCTCCACCATCGTCATCTCAAACAGCAATATCAGTCGATCAAGAGCGTTCAGCTGCAGATTATGACATCTCAGTAATGTTTATGCAAAACCTGCGCCTACGCATCATCGGAATGCATCTGGAGCTCGGTGGCGATAAATAAGATCACTCCTGATAGGCCGGTTCTCCCACTGACATGGAATACTTGAAACCGCTCCTTGCTGCCTGATAGCAAACTCATGAAGGACACCGACTACCTTCGCATCTTGAATAGGAAAGTCAATGATGTTCGGCAAGATATATTATCTTATGTCGTTCTTTTTATTTATTGGTATTTGGGGTGTAGATAAAACAGGTACCACATGGTCTTAGATACCTTCTTAAATATTTATTATATTATATTTACATTTAGCGATCAGCAACCGTTAAAAATATATGAAACAGTTTTCAACTTTTCCTGTAAAACTTTTATTCTTTCAATTTATAATGATCTACTTACTTATAGATATTTGTTTTACGATATAATTTTAATAAATACCTTTTTGGTTTAATCTAATTTATTGTTTTATTAAGTTTTTTTGGTCTATTTTAAATGAAGATAACCAAGAGAGTGATTCTTAAAGTTGAAAAACTGGGCAAATATTATAAAGAAAATTATAGATGTATTTTTATTCTAAAAAACAAGAGTTTAGCAATTCAAATCATATTCATAAAAAATGTTTCCATCAAAATTTATAATAATTTATTTTTAAATATTTACGATTATTTAATAAAAACAAACAAATAAAAACGAATAAATGTTTAAAATTGGTAATAAACCAGACACATTAGTGATTCCAAAAACCAGCTTAATCGCCATAGTTCTTGATAATATCAATTCAGTCTCTAAATCAGGTTTTGAAAATATTTGACTAAATCAAATATAAACTTAAACATGTTACACAACTAACGCTAACAAATCTGCACAGCATATTGCAAATATTAAAATGAGGCCTTAGGTCCTGTACCAGGGCTTATTATACCCCAAGAGACCGCAACTCAAGGTGGGGAAAGGTATCAAACTTTGCACGGCTGATTGACCGAGTTCGTTAGCACCATCGTCTATACATATGCAAAAACCATCAAGCTTTTTGTCATTGGGTTCACTGGTTGAAAAGACTCGACGTGGTCACTTGTCGACGTGGTTTTCTGCTTTTATGGTGGGGCTGCGAAACGGGCATTTGATTTGCCGATAAAGCAGCGAGGATAAATTAGTTTCTTTTTCGACGTCCATTTTCTGACTGCGCAACAAATAGCTGGCACTCAGCTCTGTTAAATAATAATGTATTAATCTGCCTCATTCATGGAATTTGTAGGGCCTGTAAGCAGTTATACAAAGATATACAAAGTCACATGCAATGTAATAAAATAAATACCTAAGTATTGCATATTTTCAGTTACTCGTAGCTAGGGTTGTTGTCATAATTCTTATTAATATCGGCAATTTACACCCTAGGGCGGAGTTTAATTTGTGACCAGTAATATCCTTCATACTATCATTATTTATAATAAAAATACTTAATAATAATATAGGAAATGTATTAAACATATACATTTAAGCTATTGGTATAGCGCTGCGCTCTCTACATTGTAGCATTTTAAACTCATAGGTCCTGGTAGATATCGAAGCGACGCAAATTTGCAAAGACTGTTTTCCATCTCGTGTCCCCACCACCTGCGCAGGCGCACGCGGTAAGATTTCCGTACGCAGGTTGAATAGTTTCTGTCAGAGAGGCGATCGCGCGCGTCCATTTGCTGCCAAATTATACGCTTCGTAAAGCAACTTTTCTGAATGAAAAGTCTTATAAACGAATGTGATTTTCATGAAAAAAAAGTGTGTTAATTTTGTGTTTTTTTTAATAAAACGGCAACTGAAAAGTGTAAAAAGTGTTTGTTTACATCCTTTTTCCTTCGCAAGAGGCTTTATTTAATTACGCGAGGTTTGTTTACATGATTTCTTTTATAAATAGGCTACATTGTTTGGATAATTAATTAATTTTTAGCTGAAAACAAAGTTGGTTTAGGTATTAAATTTCCGAATTAATTAAAGCTAAAAATTAACAACCTTTATTAATTAACTTCAAGATTTTTTACGACTCTATAAATGTTTTTGGTAGGATTTAAAAGCTGCTGAAAAAAAGGTTCCAGATTGATGGACTTTGTAGACTTGCTTACTATTTAATAATATAGATATAGGGTCATATGTGCAAGTGTTATTTATTTACTCATTAATAAATTATACCTGACACTTGTCAAGGTATATTTGAGGGATAGGTAGGTAGAGATCACCGAGTATGATTTGTACAATCTTATACATTTGTCACGTCTATATAGTTAACTCTGCTTATACATATTTATATATTACCAATTTAAGTTTTTTTTATGGAGCATGACATGTGACCTTACATCCACCTGATGGTAATGCAAAGTCCAATAATGTACGCAACCAATAATCAGCTTGAGGAACTTGTTGACGCCTCGCTTATAGGAATCAGGATTAAAGGAAGAATTAATATCAATTTTTAGGTGTGAGGAAGGCCTCTATAACTTGTTAGACCGACTCGTTATAAAGGTGTAAAAACCTTCAAGTTACCTAGTCATGTTTCGGTTTTAGTCTGTGGGTTTACCGGTTTTCAGGAGACTTGCATGCATTTCTTATCGAGGTGGTAGTCTCTTTTTAGGGTGCGGTTACTTAATGGAAAGTGCATTTGACGATAAAGCAAGTACTAAAGTAGAATTGTATTGCAAATTTGTCTTTGGCGCGCCCATTTCGTAACCGCATCATTAGGCCGGCATAGTGGGACCGGCACAACGAAGTTTTAATCGACCCTATTAATGGAGTTTGTAGGTATGCTTACAACCAGGTAGCTACAAAGACACATGCTGTGCTCCAGTACAAAAAAATAATCACAGTACCTGTCGCGTAATATGCAAATTATTTATGAGTTTATGAGGCATTTGGGCGTGGCATGTCATTGAATCTGCAATAAAATTGCCGAATTACCATACCTACTTCGCACATCAGGACCACACCACAGGCGGGGTTTTAATATATTTGCGTCGTTTCCATGCAAATAAAATCAGCACCTAACAAGTCAAAAAAATATGCAAAATGGCATATGAATTTCAGGAATGATTTTAAAATCGGAGATCCCGGACTAACAAAAATGTTTGATATTATTACCTAAATTTCAAAGATATATTATTTATTACATATTTATATTTTTATAAATTCCTTATTAGGATAAACTTATATTGAAATTTTTAAAGGTGAAATGAAAAGATTTTTTCATTTTAAAAATTTCAATCATAGATTTACATAGACTTATAGAGATAAACTATAATAATTTAATATTTAAATAAAATAAAGTAATTTACAAAAAAAGTATAAAGATCGGCCAATTTGAATTATACTAGGTGATCTAGGTAGAGAGTTTGCGTACATATTTTTTTATATTTTTCTAGTTTGTTTTAACTAGAAACATGTAAAACATTTAGGAGTTTAAAGGCTAAAACCCAGAAAATAAAAAAATAAAAAATTTGGGCTCCAATCATATAACACTGAATTTGTATTTTCTAAATAGGTGTACCTATACTCGGCCCATATGTTTGGTTAACCTCCCACCAAATTAGTTATTCCCTTTCATAGACTTAGTAGATACATAACATGAATTTAAAATGTAACTCAAAATGTTTTTAGGAAACAAACATGACAGTAACTAGTATAATTTTATGGGTTTTACATGAAAAATTCGTTATAGAAAAAACAATAAAATGAAGTTTAATTAAAGACTTTATTTCATAAAATCCTGTAAAAGGCTGTATACTATCACTGGTACCTAAATAATAATAAATACGTGGTGGCCGAATTGGTTAGATCTTGGACTTAAAAGCACAAACGGTCCCTGGTTCAAATCCCGGTGTGTACCAATGAGTTTTTATTTAAAAAAATATGTATGTACATTTGTTTGACAACACCACTATAGTGCCTCGGAGAGCACATTAATCCCGGTTTCACTTATAGGTTCAACTTGTGAAACAGTTTATAGATGGGTTATTGAGTCTATTCAAAACATCGCGACGAGCTAGCCACTTGTTCGGTGTAGACTCATACCATCGGCTACGACGAGGTGGGATTAAAACCCCTCCGCTGGGTACCCTGGGGCTGTCTAGGCGGTCTCGGACGCTGTAAGGCACCCGTGATGATATGTATGTATGTATGTACCTTAATGCCTAATCGTACTTAATTTTATTCCATACGTCCGGAGCTGATGATATATATTTCGAGTCTACACTGAACAAGTGTGGCGCTTGTGGCTGTGATGGTAAACAACAGTATATTATAAACCCCATTCAAGGACTTTGTATTGTACTTCTTACCATCAGGTAAATACAAAGTCACATGCCGATGATATATATTCCGAGTCTACACTAAACAAGTGTGGCGCTTGTGGCTGTGATGGTAAACAACAGTATATTATAAACCCCATTCAATGACTTTGTATTGTACTTCTTACCATAAGGTAAATACAAAGTCACATGCCGTGCTCCAAAAATAATAAACTTTTTAAATCGGCCAATATGGTAAACTGACCATAGAATCAGACAATCAATAGATGACCTCAAAATTAAGTAAATACATAGTATGGTATTCGCGTGAGTAGTATCTTAATTTAGATTTCCTATTATGATGACAGTAAAGCCTTCGCAGAGGTTACGAATGACATAACTTACAAATAGCGTATGTAAATATGCGCAAGAGTGTAGGTAGCTGTCACATATGTGTGGCCTTTCCGAAAACATATTGTAATTCAGTTTTTGTAAATATATTATTGTGTTAATTTTTATAATATTCTATATCTTGTTTTTTGTATTTTTGTCCACATCAAATTTGATGTTGCCAAAATATTTTTTTGTTAAAATATTTACCGATATTTTCTATTGAAAATCAATAAAAAAACATTTTCGATTAAAAATAACAATGCTGTCGTTAAAGAACACGCATATGCATACAATTCAATATAGATACTTTCTAGGTTTTTTTAAAATGTTTTACCCAGTTTGTAGGTATTATAATAATAATACAATTACATATAATACTATATTTTTTAAGCCCTATTTGTGTAGTATAATATAAATAAATACTCTACATTTGTATTTTTAATGGAAAGTATCTAATAACTAGTAAAAAATATTGTAGTAGCCACAATTTTTTTTTCTATGCGATACAACTATACTGATTTTGTTTATATTCATACTTACATGTAAAGTAAAATAATTAATTCTTAGGCAATATATTGTGCATACGTTTTTGAATCATTAAACAACGATTTCGGTTTCATGCATACAAAGGAATAATTATCTATAAATAATTACCCCTCACATGATGTTGAAACTAGAAATTAATCACTTATAAAATATGATGCAGTAATTGGCATGATTGATTCATGATATTTTGTTGCGTAGATTTCCCGCAATGTCCGGGCGGGCGCCTGGTGCGGATACAGTGTCCTACATGCGCCTGCGCCGACTCCGCTAAACATTGATACCATGGACGCGATTATCCATAAATTTATTATTACCAGATTACTTCGAAGGTTTATTCATATAAACAATACAAGGGATTCTGTTAAAGATAAAGAGCCTCCAATGTAAAACGATCAATAAATGTCCTTCATCCGATCCATACTAAAACTACGTCTGCAATAAATACTATATAACTTTTTTTGCGCAATTAGAATTGGTATCCACCTATTGGAAAGCATACCTACAAATTCAACAAAATCGGTCCATCAATACTTTTTTATATAGCATTGATGACGATGTTTTCTAAATGCTTATACTTACATTTTGTGTCTACTTTATTAACCTCACTGCTTTATCGTCAAATCAACTGCTCGTTTCATAACCACACCCTAAAAGGAGACTACGTAGATAATAAACCGATGCAATAACATCGATACTAATACATCTATTATGAACATCCAGATATTGGCAAAAACTCAAGTATTTATAACTAAATAAATATATTTATCAATGTTTACGAGTATAATAAGTATATTATATCATGAGTAATGAGTATACTCATGCATACTATCAGAATTAATCTTAAACGTCCTGTCATTCGCAATGGTTACAAAGTACAATTTTTTTACTCTACAAATTTTGGACCGACCAAGTCTAGGCGCTTAGTCACTTCCGCTCGAGAGATAAGCAATCATTTCCCACACCCGTAACTAAATCTTGTTCTCGTCTTAACTATGGAGGATAATATATCTATTTGAAGTTTGTTCCAAAATTGAAATAATTCTGTGTGATCTAGGAATAATATATGGAACCGCCCTAAGTCCTAAAACCCGCGTTCGGCTTATAGGCGATTAAATTACGTTTTTTCGTTGCGCCATATTGTGTTCTTACTTCAACCAATTAACGCTCAATGATTGGGGGTGCGAGGGGGAGACACTGAACATCTAGTCTCCCCAACTGCCATCCTCACCTGCACGTGGTACACCCTGCTGAACAACAAACGAGGCTCTGGCGACCGATCGATGGCGGTATAACCAACATGAAAAGCCGGGCATCAATAAATACTGTCTGAAAATGGGCAGCAGCATTACCAAGACGTGAGGTCCGGCTCTGCGATCGCCAACACGCATGCCCAGCGCGGCGATTACGGGCAAATACCTCCCATGAAAAACGCCACAAAAAAACGGCCCCCAGTACCCGGCAGCCCCATTATTCCTGGCCACGGCAGCGGTCATGGTAACGGTGGGGCGGGGGGTGCTAAGAATCCCCGGCAGATAGGCTGCCAACCAAAACTGACTTTGGCGACGTATAACGGACGGACCCTACGGCTGGACGGACACCTCGCGGAACTGGAAGTGGAATTGCAAACGATTAGATGGCACGTTGTGGGGCTGTGTGAAACCCGCAGAGCCGGACAAGACATGATAACTCTGCAATCGGGCCATCAACTCTACTTCCGGGAGGGAGACCACCCATCCCGAGGCGGCGTCGGGTTCTTAGTCAACAGAGTTCTCACGGACAACATTATGGAAGTCTCCAGTGTGTCAAGTAGAGTCGCGTACCTTGTACTCAAACTTACCGAGAGATATACACTTAAGGTAGTACAAGTGTATGCACCAACTTCGGCACACTCTGACGACGAGGTAGAGGCTATGTACGAAGACATAGCCAAGGCCCTCCACAACACCACTAGGGCCCACTATAATGTTGTCATGGGGGACTTTAATGCCAAAGTGGGAGTACAAACTGGCATCGAATCGAGTGTCGGACCACACGGATACGGAAGCAGGAATGTTAGGGGACAAATGCTGGTCAACTTCCTCGAGAAAGAGGGGCTCTTTGCAATGAATACGTTCTTTGAAAAAAAGCCCCACAGGAAGTGGACCTGGAAAAGCCCTAACAACAAGGTCAGAAACGAGATTGACTTCATTATGGCGGATAAAAGGCGCATATTCAGAGATGTCTCGGTGGTCAATAGGTTTAATACCGGAAGTGACCACAGACTTGTTCGAGGTACTCTGAATATCAACTACAAGCTTGAAAGGCACCGCCTGGTGAAATCTACGCTCCGACCTACCCTGCTCCAAACCGTCGTGGGGTTCAGACCGCTTTCAGCTAGAGCTGAGAAGTAGATTCGACGCGTTGGAAACCACAATGGATGTTGATGGGGAACTGGATGCTGTCGTTAACACAATTCGAGAGGAAGGTGTCAGATTTTGCCAAACACAGCGCTCTGGCAAGAAGTCGAAACTCTCGGCAGAGACCCTGGATCTCATGAAGAGAAGGCGTGAAAACACATCGGTAACTTCGTCAGAACAACAAGCGCTCACCAAGCTCATACGCAAGTCTATACGGAAGGACCTCCGTCGGTTCAATACTCGTCGCATCGAGAAGGCGATCGAGCTGAACAGGGATTCCAAAGTATTCATGCAGAAGCTTGGAAGAAGCCAGATGACGAAGCTGACCACCCATGATGGAAGAAATGCCACCTCCAAAGCAGAGATCCTCGCCGAGATCGAAGACTTCTACAGCCAACTTTATAAATCACATGCTGCAAAATCTGACCCTAGGAACGATCCCAGAGCCTCCCTTACGCGTCATTACACTGACGAGCTTCCCGACGTCAGTTTAGAGGAGATCAAATTGGCCCTCAAACAGCTTAAAAATGGAAAAGCCCCTGGTGAAGACGGAGTTACATCTGAGCTCCTGAAATCAGGAGGTGTGGCGATCTTGCAAAGACTGCAGCACCTGTTTAATTTCGTCATACAGAGCGGGATCACACCAAAGGCTTGGCACAGAGGCGTGGTGGTCCTGTTTTTCAAAAAAGGCAACAATACGCTTTTAAAGAATTACAGGCCCATCTCGCTTCTGAGCCACGTCTATAAGCTGTTTTCGAGGGTCATCACTAACCAACTCACTCGACGACTTGATGACTGCCAGCCTCCAGAACAGGCCGGGTTTCGAGGAGGATACGGCACCATAGACCACATACTCACGTTGAGGCAGATTATACAGAAAACCAAAGAGTATAATCAGCCCCTGTGTGTCGCGTTCGTGGATTATGAGAAGGCCTTTGATTCTATCGAAACCTGGGCTGTAATGGAGTCCCTGCAGCGATGCCAGGTAGATTGGCGGTATATCGAGGTGTTGAGATGCCTATATAGATCTGCTACTATGACTGTCCGAGTACAAAACGACGAAACAGGGCCTATTCAACTGCACCGTGGAGTGAGACAGGGCGATGTTATATCGCCGAAGCTGTTCACTAATGCAGTTGAAGATGTTTTCAAGACGTTAGATTGGAAAGGACTGGGAATAAATATAAACGGAGAACGCATCTCACATCTTCGGTTTGCCGACGATATTGTCCTCTTCTCGGAGTCGCTGCAGGATATGCAGGAAATGCTGGTCAGTCTAAACTGTGCCTCTCGACGGGTGGGTCTCGGAATGAATCTGGAAAAGACCAAGGCCATGTTCAACGACCAGGTCATTCCGAGACCCATCATTTTGGACGGTGTAACTCTCGAAATGGTTCAGGAATACATCTACCTGGGCCAAATCCTAAATCTCGGTGGGAACAACTCCGAAAGTGAAGCCGATAGAAGGGTGCAGTTGGGCTGGGCAGCGTTCGGGAAGCTACGCCACGTCCTTACGTCAGCCATACCGCAGTGTTTGAAAACAAAAGTCTTTAATCAGTGCGTCCTACCAGTGATGACATACGGCGCTGAAACGTGGACACTTACAGTGAGGCTGGTCCACAAACTCAAGGTCGCTCAGCGAGCTATGGAAAGAGCTATGCTAGGAGTTTCTCTTATGGATAAAATCAGGAATGAGGATATTCGTAAGAGAACTAAAGTCACCGACATAGCTCTGAAAGTTAGTAAACTGAAGTGGCAGTGGGCCGGTCACATTTGCCGCAGGACAGATAACCGTTGGAGCAGGCGGATATTAGAGTGGAGACCACGTCTTGGCGCACGTAACGTAGGACGCCCCGCAGCTAGATGGACTGATGACCTGCGGAGGGTGGCTGGCAGAGACTGGATGCGAAGAGCGGAGGATAGGGATCAGTGGCGTGTCTTGGGAGAGGCCTATGTCCAGCAGTGGACTGCGATAGGCTGATGATGATGATTGGTTGTATTTTTTTTGATCTCACTTTTTTTTAAATTTGTATAACGGCGGCCGCCTTCTGTACTCACGACTGGAAACACGATTTAAGACTCAAGGGCGCCTCCCTATATCTCCATGGTGGAAAAAAAGAGGGAATATATACAAATTACCTGTGCGAATTACAAATTTCCATTAAAACATAATTTGGAACATGCCCTTAATTTGAATTTGGACAGATAGCCATTTTTTATTTTAAATATGTAGGACAAGTCACACATATTGCCTTGGTCATAAACTAAACTTTTGGCTTGTACTATTTTTTTCCAGAAACATCAATTTATGATTGTAGAGATATTACATATTTTTTCCTTTAGGAAATAAACTCAAAAAGGAATCAAAGCCCAAATTTTAGGGCAGAAGGTTCTAGCACAAAGTGTTATGGGTACCTTCGTTCGCCTCATTAATATAATTATCTTGTTACTCTTTATTATTTATGTTAGAGCTAATTTATAAATTATCAGATATAGTTATTTAGGTAACTCTTATAGAAAATGAATAAATGTGACAGTTCTTCATACAAGTTAACTATCAAATAACTTTATCTGACGATAAAAAAATAGCCTTTAGGGCCATATAATAATTTTAAAAAGATCCTTCTTAGTGCTCACTATTGCTCACCATACATTAAGGCATCTTATCTTACATATTTAATACTTCTAGTACAAACGAATAAAATGAGCTTGGAAATTTTAGGTAAAGTTATTTATTAGATAACTTTAATTTTGACAGTTCTTCATACAAGTTAACTGTTAAATATCTGATGATTAAAAAATTCGCCCATAGAGCATATAATATAAAAAAATAATATTTAAAAAATATTAAACGAGAACATTTAGGCAACATATCTCTTTATATATAAACACATAAAGATAAAGAGATATAGTCAAAAACAATCTGGTTTCTGACCCGTATAAGAGCTTTGAGGGTCTACCATGAATTAAAAAACGATAGATAAACAATACAAACATACTATAGGAGGAACTATGATTTACATTTTTCATATAATTATTTTAGGTTTATTCCACAATTACTGCGTAATATAATAAGATTTTCCTTTTAAAGGAGAATGAATCGGCAAATCGGTGGCATTAATAGACATTCCACTGGCGGCCGACTCAAGGTAACCATGTTGTAAACACTATAAAATTATAGCTATTGAAAAAGGGCTCTCTATGCCTTATAAAATTAATAATATTATTTTATAAGTAGTTAATTTGTAAATAATTATTGAATTTAAATAAAAAATAATCGCTAAATGTGTTAGTCGTTAGTTAACCCTGGTGAACTACAGGGTCATTCTTTTTTTAATCACAAATACTGGGTGTTTTTTTAACAATAATAATATTTTTTTGATGCCTCCAGTATCACTTTTAGAACCTATTTTTAAAATAAAAAATGTAGGTCAGTATTTTTTTTCTTCAAAAAAGTCCGAAAAACAAATTATATAAACAAACGTCTATATTACTTAAAATTACTCCTACAAATACATAATAAGTCGTCGATCTAACAAGTAAAACACAATTAGACAAGTGATAGGCTTTAATTCGTGAGTTTAGTATGAAAGTTAACGTGATTTGTACTTTAAGTTATTATTTAGTATCTTTATGTTTTTGTATAGGCGACACTAAAAGGAAAAAATACGTGTTTCATTATTTTCATCATAGAACACAATATATAAAAATTATCACCGTCACAAAAAACATCCTGTACCTATATGTAAAGATTTACATGAAATAAATAAACTTGTGTAAGTATAATACAGATATAATTAACTTTGATATGGCAGATCATTTCTGCTAATTTTAAATTTAATTGCCTGGTAATAGCACGAAAAAGAAGTAAGTACCATCACGGTTGCTTTACAGCGCCCGAGACCTCTTCAGGTACCCAACGGTGGGGTTTTATTCCCACCTCGATGGTATTCTATAACATATTTAGTATATTTCAAACATCCATTCGCGCTAGGCTTATAATGTGTACGAGATTCAACTAATCTAATGCATATTCTATTTTATAAACACAACCATGGAATACTATACAGTAAAAAAATTGGTACAACTTAATATTATTTTTTCAAGAGTGGGAATCAAACCTACGACCTTTATATATAAAGCTAAAACTACAAGGTGGTGCTCACTATAATCAACATCGTATCGTAATGGTGTAACTGTACATCAAGATTACCTAAAAATAATTTGGTTATAGGAAAAACTATATAATTCCTGGTTTTTTTATGTAATTAAATTACTGATAAAAACTTTTTAGAAAGACTACTTGCACCTATGTATGCAATTTCGATGGAGAAATAATCTTTGTTTCATTAAAAAAAAAACCCGAAATCGACGTACATGTATGAGAACGGTTATAACTGTAAAGAAGCAAAAGGAGTATGTAGAGAAAGAGAGACAAGTGGCGCTCGATAGCCTCTGCCTACCCTGTAAGGAATCTGTCGTGAAGATATATAAATAATATACAATAACGTTGATCAATATCATACATAAACTTCATAGACAATTACAATATTGTGTTGACTTAGTATTTCTTATAAACGTTTCTAATGACATAGAATGAACGTAATTTGTGGTTTCTATCGCGAATAAGCTGCGGTTTCCCATTTTGATTACATAGACATATATTATTACGTAGCATTATAATATAAGAGAGTATTATAAAATATAACTGTACTTGTACATACACGCCGATTAAAAAAAATCTGCACCAGTCTTTTTAAAACCGTGTGCCTTACACCCGTAGTTACAGGGCTGTCCATACCTATGATTTTCTGACTGGTAAAGAAACCGTCTGCGAGGCATAAACTATCATTCTTAGTGTTGCCCCATGTAGCCTGAATATAGTCTTAAAATTTCTCCATGTGAAGGTCCTAGACGAGCTGTGCGTCTGATAGAAGTATTTTCTTATACCTCTTGTAGTAAGACTTAACACAGCGCAAAAGGTTTTGAGTGATTTCCGGATCAATCACCTCACCCATGTAATACTCATGATGGACGAAAATCACGGTTTTTGGGCTTAATAAATAAATAATAAATACCATCACGGGTGCTTATTTGGCTCCCGAGAACCGTTTAAACGGCCTCAAACCCAGCGGAGGTATTAACCGTCCTCATTTCGTCGATGGTATTCGGAGGCAATGCCTAACACGTGGCGAGCTTGTTGCGGTGTTTATGATGAAATGGCCTCGTTGTATAAAGCGGTCATCCATCCCAGGCAGGCCGTTATCATCTGCTTAACCTTGTTATCAGTTGCGCAATGATTTAACCACTAGGCTGGGGCCGCTTTTGACTTAACTCTGGATCTTTACCTCATTCTGGTCACACTTGGCAGAAGGTATGTCCAGCATCATATCTACCGAAATATCTAACCAGAAGACGGCTTCCAGATCAGTCACAAACTGATTTTTTTTTCTATGACGCAAAGTTGGATATTATAATGATAAAAAACGGCATTAAAATTATTTCGATTTTATTTTTACTTTTTGAGGATTTAATATATTTTCTTATAAAGTTGCCATGTTTTTGGAAACTATAGAATTTCGTAAGTAAAACCTAAAATTAAATCTATTAATTGGAATTTTAGATATATAATGAAGGTCATACGCATTACGCAGGTATGATGTGAATATAGGTGCGGGATGGGTTTAAGCGCATCTCATTAAGGTTGGCTGAAGGAAAATAGTTAAATCCATCACGTTTTCCCGCACTCCTCCTTTTTACCAAACACCCCCAAAATTATTGTAATCGCATCTCAGCCTGATTATTATTAATTACTTTATTGATGTTAATAGTAATATTTAATTATCATCAAACAATGGATCCAATATTTTTTTACATAGTACGTAAATATTTTATTTAACAATAAACATTAAACGTACGAGGTTACATATATAAATTCATTACAAGTTTAAAAAGAGACTACTGTACATTAAGTTTAAAATTGTACTTATCATAAATTCTGTTTATCACTCTTAATATAATTAATTATTCTCATCCATAATTAAACAGTTTCATATAAGTACAGTAGGCAGCAAAAATAGGATACATTTTTGCATTCTATTTGAATCTTAATACCGATAAATAATTTACATATACAGGATGTAATATAAGAATGGTTGGCAGCAATTCTGAAACAATAGATTAAGAAATATATTCTAAGGAACCATCCGTTATCGTCGAATTTAGAGTTCTAAAAAATAACTTAGGAGTTATTAAATATTACCGAAAAGAGTGTAATAAGGAAGTGGTTGTTTTTGTCATCATAAAATTAATTCAATTAGAAGACCAATCGGCGGTAGTTACCCTTTCAGTGTATGGTTACGAAACTGGCGGTTGATTTGTTAATAAAGCAGCGAGAATACCAAAGGAAACTCATACTGCATATTCGTCTATATTGCCGTTTATTACGTACGCATTATATACTTTTGGCCAGTAGTGAGATCGCCGATACTGTAAAATAACATTATGTATAGATTTACCCCATTCATGGACTTTATATGTTTGCCTACAATTAGGTACACATGCCCTGCCCCAATAAAAAAAAAATCTAATGGTTTCTTCGATATATTGGATATATTGACGGTTCTTGATGTTACATCCTGTATATATAAAATATAAACCTTGTTGCTGCCCGTACAATAATTAATTTAATTATCAGAACAAAGCCAGTAATAATTAAGCCACAATTTTGCACTAAAAATAACACAATGCTTCATTGAGCTGTTTTTGCTATCAATTTGTCGCCGCTATTAATGTAGCTAGTGATGGTAAAAAATGGCGTACGTGATGGCTGTGGCTGGGTGCTGGTGACTGGTGGCGACCTCCGGAGCTGATGATCCTGACCACACCATTAGCCTTGCTGCTATTGTTTTTGTTGGGCTGATCTTCAATTGGCTGTAGGGTTGTCAATTTTTTGTCCTTACTTAACTATTAATAAAATTAATTTAGTTATACAATACCTGCTTAAAATATAATTTATACTGATATTATAAAGAGAAAAGATTTGAATGTTTCGGACAAACACATAAAGCTACTTACCCGATTATTTTTACTTCTTCACCAATAGAAATCTATCAGCGAGTAGCATGGGGATTTTATTTTCGATGCGATTGGTTTTAAATGTAGATACTCCGCGGTTTCATCCGCCGTTTAATTAAAAAAAAAATGTATCGAAAGTAAAATCCCCATGCTACTCGCCGATAATAGAGCTATTGGTAATTTTTTTTTTGAAATCTAGTGTTAAATATAGGTTTGTATAATAAGTGTTTTTAGAAGTTATACCTAGATAAATTCAAAGTGTAAATCGCACAGCTCCATCTTAAGATATTTAAAAATATTAAGATTTGTGTTTTCTTCAATTTACTACTTCTACAAAATTTCATAAAAAATTGTTTAGTAGGTAAGCCATGTAACAAAATATATACAGGTAGACAAATTCATAAAATAGGTAAATAATCTTGACTATAATTTTCATATTGGCACTTTCTTCAGGTATTTTTTAAAAATTATTATTATATAATATTTTATAAATACATAGACCAAAGTATAACATTATTTATTTCTCGTAATACATTTTAAAGTATTTTCACGTAAGAGACAACCCTAGCATACAAATGTTAATAGTTCCCAGGCTTCGGACAAGACTTCATTATTCCTCACACGCATTTTGCATGGGGTTTCTTCACCAATGTCAACCTGTCAAGTTATGTCAAGGACAGGAAATTGTCTCTTAAGTATTAGAAGAGCTTTTATGAACATGCAGACATTTTTTTATTGTACAAATAGTTTTTATATATAGACAGAGAATATAGCCGAGTTTAATAATAATAAAATAAATAATAATACGTAGGACAATTTACATACATATTGCTCTGAGGCTCTGCCATGGGTTTGCGCATTGTAGCAACGTAACGTATTTGTATACGTATACGTACGTTTAATGTGAGCAAACCCATGGTAGAGCCTCTGGTAACAAACTAAGCTCTAGGCTTGTTCTTGTACCAGAAACAACGATAAAATTTATATATTATATTTTATAAACGAACTATACAACACCAAAGGCGCAACCACTAGTCTACTGAGGCGGTTAATTGCCACTCATTTCGTAGCCGCATATGCATCATTTATCCTGCCTAATTCATGTGTAACAGTAACAGTGTATTGATCGACCTCATTCATGGACATTGTTTGTATGATTTTCATCAGGTAAATACAAAGTCAGATGCCCTGTTTAAAATAAAAATAGTTTATAACAAATCTTCGAGTCTCACTCATCTGGTAGGTATTTAAACGTAGGTATGGCTAGTCAAACATTAGTCATACCTATTTACATTGTCTATAGCTTTGTCTGACCATAAAATTTAATTTATATACATAGTTATTTAGAGCCAGTATTTTAACTCTAACTTAAGTCACAGGCCGTTTAAAGATGCCTTTACAGGCCTAAGGAAGCTGGTTTACATTCCTTAATCTATACTAATACCTGAAGCTGAAGAGTTTGTTTGTTTGGTTGAACGCGCTAATCTCAGGAACTACTGGTTCGAATTGAACAAATCTTTTAGTGTTAGATAGCCCATTTCTCGAGGAAGGCTATAGGCATATATAACGTTACGACCAATAGGAGCGGAAAAACAATGAAACATTTTGACAAATCAAGGAGAAATTATTCCTTTTGAGAGCGTACGCTGCGTAAACGGCTAAAGTTGACGAAGTTGCGCAGATCAGCGCAGTAGGTATATCACTATGATTATTAAGCATTTAATAAGAAAAAACGTATTTTTAGAAAACATAGCTAAACTAATAATAACTATAATAGGTTTTTAGATACAAATAATAGAAATGGCTTTTATTTTTATAACTATCAGTCCTATATAAACTTTTAGTAGAAACGGGACTGGCTTAAACTCGAAATTTTCAAGGCAAAGTATGAGAGATAAATAAAATCCATAATCCAATGTTAAGTAAGGTTCTAAATAAATGCACGCAAAGCTGCAAGAAATAGTCTAAAATAAAGAATATATATACCTATTTTTATTTATTTAAAATTCTTTATTGCACAAAATTCTACATAACTTAATGCCTTAGGCATTTTCTACCAGCTAACCTTTGAGAGAGTAAAATATGCTTAGGGTGCAGAACTGTTTTGAAAAAAGAATATATATAATGTTATCAATGATGCATAACAATACTTAAACTACTTAAATATAACATACAACACGCAATACATAAACATACAATACCAAACGGAATGGCCACATGTTAATAATCTACGCCATCTAAACATGTTAATAATTTAAATTAAAACTAAGATATAATAAATAATATAAATAATAATTTAAAAGACAAATTGTTGGTAAGGTTTACATTATCATGGTTCCCACGGCTGTAATGCAAACCTCAACAACTAGATATTACATAATAACATTTGAACTTTAAATATAAGACATAAGGGTTCAATTTAGAATAGCACAATTTGAAATAGAGGCAACCTCATATGTGGTTAGAATTGATGAATAGAGATGACACGAGCATTTACTTGTTATATAACAGTTGACATAATATCTTTACAACTTAATTTATAAGTAGGTATGCAAAAAAATAATTGTGAAAGATTAGCAAAGAAGCTGTGCTTAACTTGTTTGAAGTTTCGGAAGCTTTGCATTGAATATTGTTGTAATTGCATCTATTATGGCTTTGTGGTTATTGCAATATTTATTTAGTGACTTGATTGAACATTCGAGTATTTTATATTGGTTAAGATAGTTTTATAAAATATTATTTTTCGTCTTTTATTTTTCAAAAACGTTAAGAAGACCTGGTCCGCATCAAATATCTCGAGAACTACTAGTACGAAAAAATACTTTTTTCTTTATATTTCTTTAAATAAAAAGGTATTGTCGCACCCAAATTTTCAAATATTTTTTTAAGGGATTAAAGAAGGTCGCACCCGAATTTTCGATCCTTATGGCCTTATTCATAAAAACTTATTGAGGCCTTGAAGAACATTTTAGAAGGTTTTCTCTCTTTTACACATAATCATTTTTGTTGCTATTAAAAAGAGACAAAACCTTCCACAACTAAAGTGTTCTTCAAGGACTCAATAAGTTTTTATGAATACTAATGTTAGTGTTTACTTGGAAAGAAAATTAAAAATAAATATAGAAATTTAAAGAAATAGTTTTTATTATATATTAAAAATATTGTTGTATATGTTAATTTTATAAAGCGGAATTCTTACACATTTAATACTCACATAAAAACAATTAAATTACTCTAAGCAGGTATAGCAAAAACAAAAATTACTAAAATATTTCCACAAATTAATAAAATAGTCATTAATATTTATGAATAGATTAGCCACGACACATTTACACAGGTGCACTTATATGACTGGGTAATTTAACACTTAAAAATATTTATACCTAAAGCAAAATAAACTGTATAGGAACAACATGAAACTTAGTTAAACGTAGAAAGAGAACTACTCAAAGCAAGTTCCGACTTACTTTGGATAGTTCAATAATTCTTATCTCGCCCAAAAATATAGCCTGACTTTTTGAAATGAAATGAAAATATTTATTTTCTTTAACAGAATAAAAATTACTTAAAAATAATAAAAGGTAGAGGTCACCTTTTAAGTATACTTGAGTTAGGTGACCCCTCTCTTTCTTAACTAGAAAAAGTTATACATAAATGGTACAGTAACCCTAGTGTGAGTTTTTTTAACGTTTACTTTCGCGTTAACTATACTACTGCGTTAACATTTTGACCAATCACACGCTCGAATTTCTAGTTCCCAAAATTTCCGCTTGGAGCGCTGAACTATTTCCTATACAAATTTTAGTTAACTCAAACGCAAAGTAATAGTTAGAAAACTCACACTAGGGGTACAGTAACTAGTTTAACAGTATTATACTTTTTGATTTCCTCATTTGCCATAAATTGTATGTTTAATTTTAAAGCATATAACGTGATTGTATTACCTATTAAAGCCCTCATAGAATTTGTTTTGGGATCAATCTGTTGATTTACTTTCTTTTGTTTTAGAAAAAGTTTCAGGGTGCAGTTATAAAATTATTATTATTTGGATTTTCATTGATATTTTTGTAACCAAATTAAATTTGACATAGCAGAAATAAATAATTTTGGTATAACTAACTAGCTTTTGTTTAGCGGCTTGGCTTCATATTATTCTGGTATACAAACAATTAAGTAAACATATGTATTTCTTGAAACCTTTACTATATGACTTTATGAAGAGGAGATGCAAATTGTGAAATAGAACATCTATTTCACAATTTCTTTAATTTTATTGTTGTAGGACCAAACTTTTTAGACATTTAAAATTATATAAAAATTCTATCGCTATATTTGACTACACAGCCATCCCCCTGCTGCCCCTAAATATTTTTCCAAAATAAGTACAATGCTACTGATGATTATGCATATAATTAAATTGTTAAAAAAAAGTGCTACTATCCAAATTTCATATTCTTAGCTTCAGTAGTGGTAGTTAGTCAGACAGGAAATATATACCTTACAATAGTTACTAATGGATAATAGAAAAATAAAATAACCACCCATGTTAGGCGCCACGACATTAAACATTACGGACATTACAAAATCTAATCTATAAACGATTAGAGATCCATGGAGGTAGAGGTGTCTCAGGTGCAGCATGGTGAAGAGGTCGACAGCTGACATTTCCACCTGCATTATGTAAGGAGGCGCTCGTGACTGGTGCATCCGACGACCATTATTCGACCATCATAGTTGCATTAGCGCAAACACTGGGCCACTATTTTATTAAGGGGAAAACAATACCTAACCTTGTTTTTTTGTAGAGGCTTTATTTTATAGTTATTGAGTTTAAATTTAGGAAATAATATATAATTATTTTACATTTCTTTAGGTTTTAAATTTTATATTATATTTTAATAAAACGCATCTCATATTTTTTAATATTTTTTACAAGGCGCAGCGTCGATCTTGGGTCTTTGTCTTTTACGTAATATTTTTTTTTTATCTACAAGGTAGGTTCTATTTTTAAACTTAAAGTATGTTCTACATTACTTATTCCAACCAAAGTCTAACGTTTATTCTACGGAAAATATGAGGTATTTTGTGAAGATTTGGTAGATAGCTTATATATATATATATATATTTATTACTTTTGTTGTTTCTTCAGAATATAATAAATAAATTACTTTAAGTGGTCCAAAGTCCCTTACTGTGTTGTTAGTTCCCTTACTGAGCACTTTGGTTGCATAAGAGAACTTCCGACAACAAGATAGTCTTCATTTACTGAATTATGAATGAATATGTGACGTAGTTTTTTGAGCTGCTAACTCAATAGCCTTTGTCACTTTTAAATTTATTATATAATGGATATTTAAAGCAAATGAATACATATCCGATTATATAAATTATTGTATTTATTTGAAGTCAGTTTGTCCAAATAGATAAAAAAACAACACCTCCGATTTGCTTGTCCAAAGTCGTTGATGACTGTTAGCGCCTTAATGCTGTAAATGCATGCCTAGCCTTCGGATCATGCATTTGAATTGTATGTTATGGATATACAATTCTAATTTTGCCGTGTTAGGTTTAATAATGTTTTCCTGTTAATCATGAATATTAAGATTACTTGAGATGGCATTGTTTTGTATGACAACTTAAACATGATGACACAAAGCTTATAAATAGTTTATTGGTCAAGTAGTAGTAATCATAAATTGTTTATTGTCTCAAAAAAATACGTTTCTATAATAACCATAATGCCATCTTTGCTTGAGAAACTGTGCAAACCCTGTATTTTAGCATCCGATGCCAGAACTCTTCTAATCTGTTATAAAATTTTTTTGTTGAATAATGATTTACAAAGTATTATTTATGAAATTTACAGTTATTGTAAAAAATAGGGGTTTATGTATGTGTGAGTATAATAGTATATGTATAAATATATGTGTGTATGTGTGTATGTACATGTACGTATTATTATTGTATTTATTTAAATTTTTGATCATTGGTTTCGGAACGCATAGAGTACAAATATTTTTTTTTATTTATAGAGAAGATAGTGAGTAGGTATATATTTTTTTAAATATCAATTTATTTAGAAAAAAATCAAGAGTACTAAAATTCTAAAAATATAATTTTAGAAAAAAATATCGATAATTGATCAGTTATCGTCCACTGAGAGTTAAAGATTATTACAGTACTAATATTGATATAAAAAATGAGGGTTGGTGGTGAAAATTATAAATTATATGTTATTTTTAGTGCCTAATCATAAAAAAAAAAAAGTCCAAAAAATTTTAAAAATATTTTTTTTGGGGTGGCCCACCTTTAGGGGTATAAATAATTGTTTTCGATCTATACTCAGAACTACAGAATATACACAAAAAAAACATAAAAATTGGTCAGCCGTTTCGGAGGAGTTGATTACAAACACTGTGACACAAGAATTTTATATATTAGAATAATCCGTAGTCCAAGAATGCTAGAGAAAAAAATCCGTTAATTTCTCTTTACGTAGATAGGTGTAGTTTTGTAAATATTTTCTATTAAATTTAAGTTTATTGTTACTTACTTATTTTTCACCGTAAATAAATAATTTTATTTAATTTATATCATATTACCCCAAATTTTTAACCACCTTTGTACTTTATGCATTAAATAAAGTTTTTAAATAAAATAAATTAATAAAAATCTAAAAATGTATCTGTCTCCCTCTCCCTTATTTAACTTTACATGTGGAAAATAAATAAACAGAAACCCTTTAATTCGTTTAAGTTTTGTATAACGCTGGCAAATACATATTAAATTTCGCAATGCTTTGAACTGAGTGGGTACTTTATAGTATATATATTTTATAATCATATTACCCTGAATATTTGTCCACCTTTGTACTTTGTGAATTAAATAAAGTTTTTAAATAAAATAAATTAATAATAATCATAAAATGTATCTCTCTCTTATTTAAATTTACATGTGGAAAATAAATAAACATATTATTTCGTTTAAGTTTTGTATAACGCTGGCAAATACATATTAAATTTCGCAATGTTTTGAGCTGAGTGGATAGGTATTTAGAAAGGTTAGGTATACAACCATAATTCATTCGCTTCTTTGTTGACCAACAGGTTCTGTTCAATAATACCCCATGCAGGTATAAAATCTTATTATAAATTTAGTGAGACGAACATGTATTTTCCATTTAGTTTATATTCCTAATGACGATTGTGTGCTAAACCGTTTGAACACTGATGTCATACCTGCACAAATAATTCAAAGACTTGAATCAGTAGATAGGCAAACTGTATATCCTTAAGTGGAAATCGCACGTGCCTTTTTTAACTAGCCTCGCCTTTGTCACCAGTAATTGACGTCAGTTTCTCAATTATACACCAAAAGAAAAGCCTTTGTTTGTAAGCATATTTTTTAAGGTTTCAATAATTCTGCTAGGCCGAATTATTGAAACAAGGTTTAAGGTTTCAATAATGCCGCTAGATTCAATTAGCGATGGACAAACCATTTTTTTTTTTTTTTTAAGCTTGCAGGATATACTGTATCGATTCTTTGTTGAGGTGGTTTTCTGCTTTCACGATGCGGTTATGAAGCAGGCGGTTGATTTGATGACAAAACAGCTATAACTATTACTATACTTATAAAGAAACAATGTATTAAGGACCCATTTATGTCGTCGCATTGTGGGAGCGACTAATATTACTGTTAAAAAATATTGTTTGGTTCATGCTTAGATTTTTTTAGTAGCAAAATCACCAGGTAGATACAGAGTCACATGCTGTATTGTATTTAAAATAAATAGTAGTTTATTAATCGTGGTATATTCATGTGCGTCGTGTTCAATTCGGCCTTCTACCATTTTTTTGTGTAGTTTACCCATCTCCAATATACATATGTGTAATGGAGCTTTAAATCATGCTTTCTTCTAATAGGTCATTGACTAGAAAATCACCTTTTTTTTTTAGGTTAATATAGTTTATTTTTAACCCTATTTTTTAAAAGTTCGTAACATTTATTTTTATAAAACTGGTAACTTAGTGTTTTTAAATCGATAGTTTTACAAAACTATTGTTCGTCTTTTGTTTTTATTGTAACTATCGTTACAAATATCTTATTATTAGGAAAAATATTAAAAATATATATAATCTTATGACAGGGACCTATTATTTTAACACATCTAATTTTCCCCTCTTTAGTTATACGAGTATATTTAAGTTGTTAGGTTTATTTTAGTTTTAATTTCTCTTACTTTTTATACTTTTTTTTTCTAAATATATGATTTTGAAAATTATAAATAATAATAATAATATCTAGGACAATTTACACATATTGCTCTGGTCACAAACTAAGCTATAGGCTTGTACTATGTGTACCAGAAGCAATGATATAATACATATTATATTTTATAAACACCCAGACCATAAATATATATAAACCTTAAAAATGTGGATTATTTATTTTATTTAAACACTTTATTGCATAGTGGAACAAAAGGCGATACAAAGGCGAGGTTAAAGCATTAGGCATTATCTACCAGCTAACCTTTAATACATATGTATATGGCTATATATATATATCACATATGTTATTAGGAGTAAACTAAATTATATACATTTAATATAAAATGATAAATCTTTAAATTAAAATCCCATCAAAAACAATACTTGTCAAAAAAACCAAGTCTCGCAACTCAGTTGTTCTGCGGTAAAAAGTTGTGAGATCCATGTAATACCAAGTCGGTTATTAATTTATTCAGTCTCTACTTAAGCGACTTTCTGTCTTAATACGTCCAGTCTCCAAGACCACGATCGTGGTCCATAACAATTGAAATTAATTGTGTCTGGAATCTCCGTACTCGAAGCATTAAGTTGTTACGTAATAATTAACAGCATCTTATAGTGACGCATATCAATATTAAAATTCTTTAATGTTTTATATAAATATATTGAGACTTGGCCATCGCCTGAAAACACGTGTAAATTCAATCGCCTGAAAACACGTGTAAATTCAATCGCCTGAAAACACATGTAAATTCAATTATTTAGTGCGATGTGTGATATATGATATACATATATACAATAAGTAGAAGGTACCGAAAAGGAAAAAAGTAGAACTGTCTACAAAATACAAAAAGAAATGAGATCCCATCAAAAACAATACTTGTCAAAAAAACCAAGTCTCGCAACTCAGTTGTTCTGCGGTAAAAAGTTGTGAGATCCATGTAATACCAAGTCTGCTCAAGTATGTACTCAAGCTGGTAGTATCTACCAGCAACGAATTTTCTTAAAGCCCTCTCTCTGACTTATGAACTTTTATTATTTTTGTAGGTAGCCTTCCGTTTTCATCAATAAATAATTTAATACACGTGTTTTCATGACGGGAATACCCATTTTTTGCTCGATTTGGCAGGGGCACTACCATGCGCCTATATTTATATGACACTATCTTAAACCCGCGGCTTCGCACGCAATAATAATAACTGCCGTAAAACATCGTTACGAATAAAGCCAATATAGAAAAATTTAACTGAAGACTTGGCTGTATGGGCTTAATTTTTTTTGCGGTCTTTTCTAGATTTTTTAGTTTTTCCTTGATTCATACACCAAACACTACTTATATTCCAAATTTGAAGCTTCTAGGTCTGCTAGAAGTGCCTTAGAATTATGATGATCGGTGAGTCAGTGAGTGACAAAATTAAGAAATTTGACCCGTTATAATTCTTAAAATTCTTAAAAATACTGATTCAAATTGAATGAAATTTGAAATATACGTGTCTTTACAATGCCTGCATGGTTACTGAAAATTTCAGTCTTCTAGTTTTATCCACAACGAAGTTACAGGGGGTCGAAAGAGAAAAGGATGGTACGGCCGTGACGCTTTTTTGCTCGACTTGGTGGGGGCACGGCCGTGCCCCCAGATTAAACCACAGCTCAAGTATTTTTTAAATTTAATTGCCTTATCGCAATAACATTCTCATAGTTTATTAATATGATTTTTTTATTAAAGTTTAAATAAAAACACTTAATAAAGACGATCGAATTAAGATAACAACTTAACGTTTCGTAAAAAGAAAACCGAGCGTAACTTAATAAAAACAAGAAAACAAAAAGAAATCACGAAGCAGCTCCCAAAAATTAGTCATTTATTTTATTGAATCGATAAACCGAATAAGTTTATTTCGTAATTTTTTTTTGTTCGACGTCCATAAATAAAGATCCTACAATCCCCATTGTGCGAGCAATCTCTCATACATTATTTATCGACATTCGATCTTGATATCGGGTAGATTTCGTAAGCAGATTGGCCATACAAATGTTTGGGCGATACGCACACGATTGTGAACTGATGAATCTTTTATTGTGATATATGTTTGACCACCTACAGTATTTAGAGTAGATATTTAAGACGTGAGGATTTTTTATTTATTTATTGACTCCTCTTCTCCAACTTTACGCGTTTATTATGCGTTTTGTGTGTGTATCTAATGGGGTTTTGACAATGTTGATATTATTTGTTATAGTAAATTGACCTAAATTGATTGTTGTTCTAACTGTACTGTAATATTTAGTTAAATAAATTATTAAAAAAAGAAAAACTTTATTTATTTATATACACCAAACAATACTAATATACGTAAGTACGCAGGTTTATGGTTATGTTTGGTGACACAATTTGGTATACTGGAACTGTTTAAAAGTCTATACACAGCGACGATTTGCCATTTGTTCAGAGTAGCATTAAAATACTATCGGCTACGACGAGGTGGGAATCAAACCCTACCGTGTGCGCGTTGGATACCCTAAGGTTGTCTAGGCGGTCTCTACATAAAATATAATGTATTAAATATAATTAGTGAAGAAAAATCTATATCTTCGATTACATTCGAAATAAATTGAATAGCTGTTTTTGTGGTATTGGCAGAGTTGGTTTCATAGTGAAAGTTGTTCATATATTTGAGTACAACATCCTGTAAAGTAAACTGTAAGGTTATAATTTAAATTATACCTCTAGTCATATATGTAATTTTGTTTATATTAGTGAAATTTATTGCCTAGTTTTTTTTATTATTATTATTAAGATGTACTTTTTTTGTATGTATTTTTTATATCAATATTTTTATATATTATAAAAAAAAACTATATTTTTTTATTACTTAAATTTCTTTCAGAGCATTTATAAATATATAAGTACATACCTCTATATGCAGAAACAAGGTTTCAAATTGATTGAGTTACATATTTTTTGTGTTAAGTATCTTCTAACTGACGTGAAGTTAAGGAATTGAACAATTAAGTAAATACTTGAACATTTTTAGCGTTTCAACGTTAAAATCTCTACCAATTTAATGAAGCAACCTTCACGGTTAATTAGGATCGGGTATGTATTTAGCGCTGTTATTGTGGAGGATATTATTAGCCAAGTATTGTCAGAGGATATAATGTACTTACATTTTTAAATAAGTACGGAATGCGTTTTTAAAGTTTCTATAAATTTTTGATTTCTACTGCAACAAAACACCTGTTTCCGGAGTGGTACGTACCTATACCAAACTATATTTGTACTCCCTTTCTGATATAGATTTATAATACCTACCGTACACTTTTTTATTTTTAAAGTTTACACAAATTTAATTTTTAGTGAAACAAACAACCTACTTACGAAATGTACATAAAACTATACTCGCACGCGCCTTTATAATAATAATAATTATATTTGTTTCAGTAGAGATAGAAATAGAGATAAGGTTTTACTAATTTAATGACCACTGAAACAAATAACCTACTTACGGATTGCTACTAAAGATTGAAAATAGTAAATTTCATCTTCATAATAGGTACATTTAATATACATTTTTAAAAGTTTTTACAAATTTAGTTTATACTGAAACAAACGGATTTAATACGGATTATTCCTTAACCAAACTATATTCGCACGCGCCTTAATAATGTACATTTGCATTTTTTTAAATGCAGACAAAGATAAATTTATTATAATATCAAAAATGGTTAAAGGCATGCTTTATTTTTAATAATTAAATTGGTAATTTTGAGGGTTAAAGATTCTTTAGTTGCACGTAATTATCCATGCTGAATTGCTTTAATAATTTTATACGAATATATTTTTATTTTTTTAATGGATCACGCAATGTGACTTTCGTTTAATAAGGCAATTGTTACTAAATCATAAATTGTTATTATTTTTAGTCAATGAGATTCATGGAATTTATTGGGCTTACCACCAGGTAGATGAAGATTAAAATGAATAAAAACAACTCAGGCCCTTTCCAATATGTTTATTTGAGTACACAACTCTTACTTATTAACTTAGAACAACTGAACAAGCATGCATAGAAAGTTATATGGCCCTTCTATGCTGAACTTACCTAATAAGTAGGTCAATTTATTACAATTATTTTAAACTAAATATTGCGTGTCGTTTTCTTTTAGTAAGGCAAAAATATATATCTATTAAATTGCTAAGAATTTTGTAAGCCGCAATTTTCTGAAAGTCTGTTATATTTTTTATTTCAATAAAAATATCAGGATCGTTTTAAAAAGCATGCACTAATTTTATTTAAATAGTAATTATATATTACTTACTATATAACTCAGGAAGAGCTCAGGAAATGTATTAAATTCGCTATTCTAACGTCAAATAATATCTAAACCCTTGTTTTCAATTTATTTAGTTATTAAATTTGTTTAAAAGAGTCATATTAGTCCATTCTCTAATTATTATTAACCGCACTGTTTTGCATGCCTGATGGGCTAATTCTATAGACATATTTTATATTGTTAAGACGCCCGAGACCGCCTAGACGGCCTCAGGGTACTCCGGAGGGGTTTTTAGTCCCACCTCGTCGTAGCCGATTGTATGAGACTACATTGAACTATTGGCTAGCTCGTCGCGATATTTGGATAGACTTAATAACCTATCTATAAACAGTTTCACAGGTTGGTGACCGACAGCTTAATGTGCTCTCTGAGGCACTATAGTGGTGTTGTTAAACAAATGTACATACATTTTTACATTAAAAACTTCATTTGTTTAAGTCTAAGGTATAACAAACTCGGCCACCACGTATATTGAATATATCCATACAGCCTAGAAATGTATAAAAAAATAATTTGTATGGGAAATTGGAAACATTTTTTTTTTTAATATGGAACACATTTTTTAAATTTTTAGAAAGTTATTAAATTTGATCAGTAGAGCATTATATTAGTCCAAAGTCACCATGTATAATTAAATTATATAATTATTAACTACACTGATTTGCATGCCTGATGAGCTAATTCTGTAGAGACATTTATATTGTATTGTACTATCTTGTACTCAAAATTACTGCGAATAAACATTTAATTTAATTTAAATCGATTACAAATAAAAATAAAAGTATCATTAAATAATACACGGAACAAAATTACAAAACACAAAAATGGGTACAAGTAAATTCATGGTTAGTTCCCGAAAAGCAGTGTGCTTGGCACTGGTTGACTTTTTGCGATTGTCTCAAGACCGCCGCCCAATAGTCGTATTCAATGTTAATGAGTGATCATATGAAGAAAGTGTATATCAAGTTTCCTTTAAAGTAGAGTTCGGGGCCGAGTGATTCATACAAAAAGTGGTTGCGAGGCCTTTGGAGTACTATAGGGAGGTCAGACGGCTGAGGGCATAACACCATATCTGTACTTGGTCTAACAATTGAATTATTACTTGTAAAGTACGAGATTGTTTTGTATGTTGTGGTGTAGATTTGGAAGAAATAAATGGTAGATTTAGGGTACTTATTTAGCAGCTAAACTGTTTAAAAAATTAGGAAGGTAAGTAATTTTTAGAAGAATTACATTACTGTTCATCATAACCCTTTTATAATTATAATATCCATCAAACCCTTCTAAGAAAGTTATTTTAATTTTTAACCTATATTTTGTGGCAATCCTTGAACATGTATTAAAGAAAATCAAGCTTATTTAAGCTAGTTATATTGTTATGATTTCTTAATAAATATGTTATACACTGGCAGGCAGAAACAGAAAATTATAATAGGTAAATGACTGAGTATTTTTTCTCAAAACTCATTAGAAGTAAACTGAATAAATAAGTTTTGACAGTTTTTTGAATATTGGAACTTATAATATACATGGTGACTTTGAAAGGATGTAGTTTGGGATAATATGAGGTTCTGCTGATCAATACGAACAATTTTTCCCATGGAACCATGTGCCGCAAATGAAAAAAAATATTGCCTTCTCCATACAAACTAGTAATGTTAAAATGACCAATTTGTATGGGGAAGCCAAATTTTTTTTTATGTCTATCTTTACAAAAGTTCTTACTAAGGTAAGGTCTTACTTAAACCCATTTATGTTCGAGTTAATTTTGTTGTTTATCTACCACCTAATCGTGAAATATTATATATATATATCTCCACGGAAGCCTTACGGCGCCCGAGACCGCCTAGACGGCCCCAAGGTACCCAGTGGAGGGGTTTTAATCCCACCTCGTCGTAGCCGATGGTATGAGTCTACACCGAACAAGTGGCTAGCTCGTCACGATGTTTTGAATAGACTCAATAACCCATCTATAAACAGTTTCACAAGTTTGTATAGTGAAACCGGGACCGACAGCTTAACGTGCTCTCCGAGGCACTCTAGTGGTGTTGTCAAACAAATGTACATAATTTTTTTAATTAAAAACTCATTGGTACGCACCGGGATTCGAACCAATCGTTCTAATCGTGAAAATACCTATTAAAGATCATTAATTATAACCATTGGAGATATGCAGTTCTAATGCCATATTTTTGTAAAACCTACTTTTTACATTAATTTGTTATGTAGATGCTAATTGATTAATACGACTGCGTGTATTTTGAAGAGCTATAGGTCAGAAGGCCATCTGTTTGGGTTGGGATACCGTACAGTATACCGTACACCTCCGTCACAGCAATGTTTGATCACGTTGATGAAACTAGGATATTAGCGGAAGGACATACTTTGCGATGCTAATAAGGAAAAGCTCGAAATGCTCATGATTTTAGCAACGATGTTGATTCAATACAAAAAAAAAAATGTTTGTTTATTATTTTTTTATTATATGACCAATATATAATTTTTAAAAGTCCTAGTTTCTAATACTACATGGCAAAGGAGTATTTTTAAAATAATACTAGCTGCCCGTCCCGGATTTGCACGGTTTGCACATTTTTTACTTTTCCTTACGTGGACTTTTTGGGTTTCATGAAATTTTGATCATTGGTTTCGGAACGCATAGAGTACAAACATTGATTTTTATTTATAGACAAGTAGGTCATATTTTATTTAAATATCAATTTATTTAGAAAAAAATCCAGGTTAGTAAAATTCTTTAGTAAATAATAGAAATATGATGAATAAATATATCTCTCAAATAAAAATATAATTTTTAGAAGAAAACTGATCGATTGATATAATAATTGATCAATAATCGACCACTGAAAGTTGAAGATTATTATAGTACTAATATCGCTATTAAAAAATGGGGGTTGATGGTAGAAGGGTGAAAATTAAGGATTTTTTTTAGGGGGTAGATCAACTTTATCACTTACACACGGGATATAAATAGTTTACGACCTACCGAATATACACAAAAAAAAATCAAAAATCGATCAAACCGTTTCGGAGGAGTTTCGTTACACAAGAATTTTACATAGATATTAGACTCTAATATATCTCCTAAAATGTCTCTAATAATTAGAGATAGTAGTAGTAGATATTTGCAACAAACAAAACTAAATTTTATAAAAGATCATTATTAAATAAAACAAAATAAATTAGGTTTTATGTCCTAGAATATACTAACCTGATCTGCTATGCTTTCACAATTAGTTACTAAGCAAATGACACTCAATTTTTAATAATAAATTATGCCAAAAAGTAAGAGCATTGACCGCAAAAAACACTTTCATGAAAAAGGCAACAAAAATATCTAAAATGGTGCGAAGATCGATTAGAAATCTCACAATGGGGTATCATAATATTACATCGTATAGATTAGTAAAAGCAAACTTTTTATTTTGGAGCATGGCATACCTATGTACCCAATGGTAAGCAGTAGCCTTAGTGTAAGTTTTTTAACTTTGCGTTTAAGTTAACTAAAATTTGTATGGGAAATAGTTCAGCGCCCAAAGCGGAAATTTTGGGAATTAAAAATGCGAGCGTGTGATTAGGAAAATGTTTACCAGTATAATGAACTCGAACACACTAGTCTACAGGTCTACAAAGTCCAATCGTCAAACCAACAGCCTAGCCCGTTTCGTAACCGAATCTTGAAAGGGTATTAGAATACTACTACAACAGGTGAACACACGGACTAAAAAATAATACCTATAAAGGCTACTTGACGATTTAAATTTGTATGGGTGGTAAGAAAACAGAAGCCTAGAGAAGTTAAAGAGACCTTTCTCCTACCTAATAAAATAACATCGCCCTATTTACAATATAAATAAACTAATTTAAAAACAAAGCATTTATAGAGAGATATGGACTCTGTATGTAGGTCTGCTCACCACCAGTAGGTCTATTACGCCGCACAACGTTAAGTTAAACTCTAACCAACATGATATACCTAGTTGTCTGCCAATTTTTTATGTCACCAGGTTTGCATTACGTCAGAATTGCATCATATCGATTAAAGTTTAGGTTAGCGTCTGGTAGATAAAAAGTCACATATCGTGCTCCAATAAAAAAAAATGCAAAATTACTTGTACAGAAAATTTAAAAAAAGAATAAAATTCATAACTAGTTATCAACTTTAGAATAGTAAAACTTGTCGAAGTATCAAAAGAGGCAGTGTAGTCATCGGCAAATATAATAGGTATTGACGGCGATGTTTGCGCGGCAAACGCGCGATGCCGCGGGCCATGGACAAGGTCACACGCCACTTGCTGTAAAACACACTTTATTACCTACCTTGCTACAGAAATTAACAATTCTATATAAAGTACATTACTCATTTCTGTTACAAAACTTACAAAATAGCAGTATGGCACTTGGGTGAACAGCAATGTATTAAAGACGAACTCAAGGACACGCAATGTTAATCGTAAATGGTAGGTTTACTTTAAAAAACGAATAGATATGTCTTTTTAATTTTGTTTGTTACAGAAATTGTCATTGTTTAATAGATTTTTTTTTTATTATTTAAAATTAAATCAATGTAAAATAAATGTCATTATTTACTATTATAATTTATTAATCTTATATAATTTATATATATATAATTTATTTATCAAAATTGTAGTACTTTCTCGACTAATAAATGGGACGTGTCTATTTTTATTGCAGGTAATAGTAAATTTTAACAATAAATAGATGACCAAACTGAGAGTTTCTTGATTATTTTTTAAATAGTATATTTGATGACAGACGGTTGGACACCTGAGTCTCACAATTTGGGTTATTTTTTTTATTTGGTACTAATGACCGAGTTAGATAAGAGTTATTCGAAATTGCGCCTGTGCCTACTGTATTATTTAATCAACTCGCTTGTAATATTATCATGAATGGACGATCTGTTTTCGGGTATTACACATAATAATCATATTAAAATAATAATCATATTAAAATAATAATCATATTAAAAATTATTTAAGAAATAAATTTATTATTTTTATTTTTTTGTGAATTTTTGTATCTTCTTTTATAATTTGTTTATATTTACATACATACATATCTTCACGGGTGCCTTACGGCGCCCGAGACCGCCTAGACGGCCCCAGGGTACCCAGCGTAGGGGTTTAATCCCACCTCGTCGTAGCCGATGGTATGAGTCTACACCTAACAAGTGGCTAGCTCGTCGCGATGTTTAGAATAGACTTAATAACCCATAATCTATAAACAGTTTCACAAGTTGGTATAGTGAAACCGGGACCGACAGCATAACGAGCTCTCTACCACTATAGTAGTGGTGTTGTCAAACAAATGTACATAATTTTTTTAATTAAAAACTCATTGGTACACACCAGGATTCGAACC
This sequence comes from Monopis laevigella, assembly GCA_947458855.1. Lineage (NCBI taxonomy): Eukaryota > Metazoa > Arthropoda > Insecta > Lepidoptera > Tineidae > Monopis > Monopis laevigella. The sequence continues at coordinate 20,100,518 of OX381580.1, read as the reverse complement.
AGGGACCTTAGTGTTTTTAAGTCCAAGGTCTAACCAACTCGGCCACCACGTTTATATTTATATTTAAAATTGTTTTTTTAATAAACGCAAAATGATATCGTAAAAAAATGTCATAGATTATTGTTCAATATGTATTTTCATTACCAGTCACTTTAATTAATATTCTCGCTGCTTTATCAACCGCTCACCGGACCAGCACCCTGAAATGAGAAATAAATTAAATACACGATATTAAAAAAACTAACAAATATATATTATTATTATAGACTAACGAAAATTCAAATAAATAATTACAAAGAAAATAAACTATCAATAAAGGTAAAATATTTCTTATAACTTACTGCACGGTCCGAGCGTCTCTACAGAAAAAGCTGAGAATATATAATAATGTTAATTTGAATATTTTATTATCTTAATATTCTCAGCCCTTACTGCAACAGAGCCAGCACACTGTGAACACGATGTACGTAGCTAGGAGCGAAAATGTGACAACACGTAGCATCCCACGATAAATATTAGCCTTGGCTATATGGAAATAGCTTCATACCATTATAAATATAATAATATGGAGGGTATTTCACGCATATTTCCTTGGTCGAAATCTAAGCTCTAGGCATGTACTATGTATGTGTACTAGAAGCAAAGATGTTAATGCTTATTATACTTTATAAACACCCAGACATGGGCATATTGTACAGAAAAACGTAGGTAAGGTACTAATATAATTTTGCCTTGTATGAATCAAAACATTATTATAAACGTTTTTCTGTACAGTTTGTCATGGTCTGGGTGTTTATAAAATATAATATGTATCATTGTTTCTGGTACACATAGTACAAGCCTAGAGCTTAATTAGTGACCAGAGCAATATGTGTAAAATTGTCCTATATATAAAAAAAAAAACTATTTTATGTATGAGTATGAAATCAAACTAGAATATACATATATATATATATATATATATATATATATTATGCATTCTGTCTCTTCCCATCAAATACCAAATCGTGAGATTAAGACGTTCCTTGAGTGAAAAGTGGAATTAAGGATACGGTTTAGAATACATAAAATATATTATTTATAATATGTCTGAGGAGACGACTTAGATTATAGGGGTTCCATGGAGGTAGTCAACATTTATTTTACAAAGTCATGTCTAAATATTAATAAACCTTTAGCTACAATAATGAAGAAGATTCCCTGGTATCACGGCGGTCGTTACGCCTCATTACATTTGTAATAGAAACGATTTATGTTTTTACACGTTCATTGCGCGGTTTGTGGCTTATTGTGACAGGGTTCTGGGGTTTTATACTTGCTATTTGAAATATAGTTGGCTGTATTATTATTATGTATAATTAGATATACAATTTTACTTGTAAGGCCCAGCTGCTGATAGTCAACTGATTTAATTGACGTAAAGTTTAGATGTTTTTCATGGATAGTCAAAGTTTTGAGCGTTGTAACAACAATAAGATAATGAATTTTATATTGTTACAACGCTTTAAACTTATTCATGAAAAACATTTAACAGTTATGTCAATTTAACGTCGGTAAGGTACCAGCTACTGGGCCTAAATAAATTTCTCGTTTAAGTACGAGTATGTAGGTAATAATTAAATATATAAAAAAATTAGATGTTTAAAATAATGTATTTAATAAAACAGAAACTAGAAATATAATGGTTAAATTTAGAGGCAACTTTTATTAAATAGTAATTTTTAAACTTTCGCGTGCTGTCATTATTTTATTTAATATTCTTTATTACACTTATTAACTGCACTGGTTGTCCCGAAGGTTTGACTGGTAGAGTATGCCTAGCGGTAGGTATTGAGTCTGTAATTTATGCAATAAAAATTGTTTATAGGCGAGCTTAAGACTGAGGCATTTTTTACCAGCTAACCTTGAAAGTTTTTTTTTTTTTTTTTACAAATTTTACACATATTGCTCTGGTCACAAACTAAGCTCTAGGCTTGTACTATGTGTACCAGAAGCAACGATATAATACATATTATATTTTATAAATACCCAGACCCATGACAAACTGTACAGAAAAACCGTACTATTTTTTTTTGCCATGGGTGGGAATCGAACCCACGACCTGCAGATACAACGCCAAAGGCGCAACCACTAGTCTACGGAGGCTGTCGAGATTAAAATAAACTTAGGGTGCAATACAATTTTATTACTACTTGTGTCTTAAATTAATATGACAATATTAAGTTATTCTTAGCCTTATTTATATAGTCTCTTATTAACTTGTGTCTTTTACTAATTCATGAAGTTCCATCTGTCTGCTGGTTACTGAAAAACTATATACAATTATTGCTGCCTCAATATTTTTTTTACCAGGTCAATAACCTTAATATATATTGTTGCAGGGTCGAAGAACATGTTGTATTAAAATGCCGAGTACCGCAGTATCTCCAAGCTCTCAGCCGCTCGTCGGGTCACCAGTACCGCACCTTACCACATATGAAGAGGCGTTAGCTTCTGTAAGTACTTAATTAATAGTCCTTTTATACGTATGTACAATTTTAATATATCAAACCCCAGTATTCAAAACTCTCGGTCACTTTACTTACGTACACTTACACTAAAATTATCACACAACATATAACTAGTTGCAATGATTTTATTAGATAATCATTTTACGTATTAACGTTTTAATAAAAGATAATAACAATAATATACGTCATTCATACATATTACCATGATCATAATCTAAGTTCTAGGTTTGTAATATGTGTACCAGAAACAACGATAGATCTTTTTATAAACACCCAGCGGTATAGAAAGCGTACTAATTTTATTTTTTCAAGTGGCAATCTTATACACGATGTTAGTGTTATTGGGATTAGAACTTGAAATTGACACTTACTATCAGGTGGATTAAGAGACTCTTAGATTAGATAGAATGCAAAATATCAACCAATTGGTCTTAGTAGCTAGGGAACATTCATGGACTTTGTAGGTATGCTCACCACGTAGATAGAAAACATGCTGTGATTAATAAAAAAAAAACGCAGCAAATAAAATTATTAAACCTAAAGTTCTTCATTTTAAAATACACTTACACTTCCATTCTAGATACGATTTACCCTTAAAATAAAACTTATACGAGTTTACTAAGAAGTACTTTGTTAATAAACTTGTTTAATAATATTATAGTTAATAATGTGAAGTTTATTGCTAGAGAATACATTTTCCTCGTAGCTTGAGCTTTGGTTTTGCTTGCAGTTGACTGAGATTAAGTCAGTTTGCAGCGCCGGAGAGAATAGCTAGAAATTGAAAATCTAAAACAATTCTTTAACAAATTAAATTGTTCAACCTCGGTCGTTTTTTAAAATTTCAAAGTCACAGATGTTTTATTTCAGGGTAAGTTACTTTTGTTATATAAATAATGTTGTAGGTGTTCTAAGTTTAGCTGCCAATAAAAGTTGTAAATATTACATACAGAGCGTGAAATAGGAAAATTAAAAAAAAAAAAGTTTTACTGTACGGTTTGTCATGGTTTAAGTGTTTATAAAATATAATAATATGTATAATATCTTTGTTGTACACATAGTACAAGCCTAGAGCTTAGTTTGTGCCCAAATCAATGTGTGTAATATCCTTCATATTATTATTATTATTCCTGTTCGAGGTGGTAGTCTCCATTAAGGGTGCGGTTACGAAACGGGCGAGTATAATTGTTTTTTTTTTCACGTTTTCTTATTAATTATTATTAAGTATATGACATCGATTTTTTTAAATGTAAATTGATTTATATGATATGATTAAAATAAATAATAAATTACAATGTATTGATTAGTGACCGTTCTTGGAGGTCTGCTTACCATTAGACACATGCCGTGCTCCAATAAAAAATAACAGGGTACCTAAAAAATTAAAACAAAGCTGTAGCTGAAACGTTGGTTCCTGAAAAATATTTGAGCAGGTTTCAATAATAATAAAGGCAGGTAGACTTTGAGGGTCCGCTTACTATCAGGTAGATAAAAATTAACCAAAGTCAAATGAAATAGAAAAAAAAATGGTTTGATCAAGATCTTACTAAAAAAATACGTATTAATTTTTTTAATTTTCTTAGAAATTAATGTAAAATAGTAACTGAAATTCCAAAAACTTGTAAAATAATCATGAAATGTAACTTGTAATGTTAGGTCGGTATTGTGCATTAAAATAGAGGTGAAGGCTTATTAGTGTAAAGGCTAGGATTATGGGATTGAGGTCGAAGCAGTCTGACTGTACACTGAGCATTGTAGTCCTCACGCCTTGCTGCTTGCATAACTGTAGCCATACCACTAATGTCATGGAACCAATTCATATACTTTGTACTGAATAATATATTTTCAGATAAAATGTATAAGAACGTTGAGATTCCCGGACCGGATATTTGTTTAAACAAAGGATAACACTGGCAGTACAAAGAGGTAATGCTGGCAGTGTTATGGAAACCTTCGGGCCGGGACAGAATCGGGACATAGTGTTTTTTTTATGTTTATATTTTTTCCTTTATTTTTAATGTTTTAGTTTATATTGATAGGCCTTTTATTTTTAATATTATTAATGTTTTTTTAAGTTTTCTTGTACAAATAAATATATGTGTAAGTAAATGAAAAAAAAAAAAACTTTAATATTTTTAAGTTGTACCCGGTGGCGAGCAAACCTACAAAGTCCAAGGATCTGTCCAGCTATGCCGGCTAAATGGTGCGATTACGAAATGGGCGGCGACGAAACGAACTGCATTACGAGATATTTTAATATTATCACTGCCTTATTGTCAGTTAAACCACCCGTTTCATAACCGCACCCTGAAAGGAGACTACCACGAAGTTATTGAGACCTTCCTCCTACCTTGTGTGAAAGGTAGGTCTCTATACTTCGTTTCGTTAGCCCATATAGATATTAAGACCGTTAAGTGACGTAGTCATGTTTCGGTTTTAGTGTGTGTATTTACCGGTTTTCAGGACACTCTTGCATCTATTTCTTGTCGAAGTTTACTCTTTTCAGAGTGCGGTTATAAAACGGGGAGTTAATTTGACGATAAAGCAGTGCGAGGCTACTAAAGTACACACGAAAATTAGTCTTTGTGGCCGTTACGAAATGGGACTATGAAAGACTTCGCTTCCAACTAAAAACTTTTTTCGGATAAAAAATAAAAAATAAATAAATAAATACCATCACGGGTGCCAATTTGGCTCCCGAGAACCGTTTAAACGGCCTCAGGGTCCCAGCGGAGGGATTAACCCATCCTCATTTCGCCGATGGTATTCGGAGGCAACACCAAACAAGTGGCGAGCTTGTTGCGGTGTTTATGATGAAATAGCCTCGTTGTATAAAGCGGTCACCCATCCCAGGCCGGTCTTGTTGTCATCTGCTTAACCTTGTTATCAGTTACTTGTTTCGGATAAAAAAAGGAGTATAAAAATGTATAAAGCATTTTAATAAACTTAAAAACTAAACAGAAATACAAAAAAATAAGTCGTGTAAAAGCTTTGTTTAATAAAAACAATATTTTAAATTTAATATAATTGAATTATTAATGGGAACTTTTTAATTATATGGTTTTCGAAGAAAAATGGTTAAACAAAGAAAGGATATTTTCTACATTAATAATAAAGACACAGATTTAGAAAAACCAAAACGTAATTTGTTAGAATATAATCCAAATAAAGTTGACAAATATCGACGTTTGCATAATAATATTATACTATGCCGCGTATGCATTCTAACAGTTTTCCCAAATAGCATACCTGCAAATGGTATTCGATTGGTTCACCATTCGCTCGCTTGTTGATATAAGCAATTAGGACCATGTCGGATTCGCTTGCTAGTCGGACTACCTACATTTGCGAGTAAGGTCGCCAATGGAACAATTGAAATGGAAATTTCTACTTTTGTTTACAGAAGTTATATACGTGCTGGCCGAGTTGGTAGACTTAAAAACACTTAGGTCCCTGGTTTAAACCCCGGTGTGTACCAATGAGTTTTTATTCGCTAGCTTAATATTTGAAAACATGATAAATAAACATTTCCTATTGGAAAAATCTAACGTATTAAAACGATAGCAGAAACTTACGGTTGAGCCTCCGATCTAGTTGACCAAATATGTAGTAAAAAATATTAGACTATGTAAGTTTATTGACAATTTCATTAAAAGTTAATTGATAACATGTAGGTAAAAAAAAGGGTAGGTATTTTATTATTATTTATAGACCCTAATATTAAAAAAATCCAGATAATCGCAAAGTTTATATTATCGTTATATATTTTGGAATCATTCTATGAGATTTCTACCGAATTACGGGAGGCTGCTGCTGCTACTGAAAAACATGTTAATTTTTCTTATTCTTTCAAATTGTTCTATTATTATGATAATTATTTATTTATCTATACTGTAATAAATAAATAAGAATCATAATATAATCAATATAACTAAAGTACCTAGTAATAGTAGAGTAGTAGTAGTGATTTTAATAAATTTCCTTCAAATTCTCCGCCATTTTTGTTATAAAGATTTAAATGTCCATTAAAATTGTAGTTCTTGGCGTAAAAATTTAATAAAAGTAAGTTAGCAGCACTAATTAATTTAGAATACAGTGTGTGAGTAGAAACGTATATAATAAGTAAGGCATAATGGACAATTCAAACTGCATACAATAGAGTTAGTTCGGTATTCTACCGCGCAGCATCCGCTCGCTAGTCTAGTTCGCTACCCGCTCTCCGATTTGATTTTATTACCAACTTTAAAATTAAATTACGGGCAGTTACTTTAACTATGTGTGTGAAAACTAGTGGTTATTTAGTTAACAAAAGTGTAAACTAAAAATGGTTATTAATATATTGTATTAGAACTGAAAATACGAAATAAAATTTTGAATAAGATAATTCTCATCTCTTTGCACGTCAAACTTTTTTAATACGATAAAGAAAATAAAGTCAAAATTAAATTCAGAAGTTGTATTTGTTCAGGAATGTTTATTTTAGGTCTTTTCAGAATACAAAACAGGTAAAACTTCGTAATGATTTTATTTCAAGGATAAAATTAAATTACGGAGTATTTTTATAAAGTTAAAGTTAAGTATTATCATTATTATAAAGTCATAATCACTTTTAAACTTGACAACAAGTTTATATTTACTAAAGTAATAATTACTATTTATTAAAGTAATAATTACTTTATAATAAAGAGAAGTCTTTATAGTTATGACTTTATTTAATAGTTGGTTATTTTACATAAACATATTATAAATACACAATACGAGTTTATTAACTGTTTGTGTAACTTTTATATGGTTGTTGATATTATGTTTTATTGTTTGAATAAACATACAGTTATTTGTGGTATCATCTATATATGGATATTGTACTAATCTATACGAATATTATAAAGCTCCTCGGAGAGCACGTTAAGCTGTCGGTCCCGGTTTCACTATACCAACTTGTGAAACTGTTTATAGATGGGTTATTGAGTCTATCCAAAACATCGCGACGAGCTAGCCACTTGTTCGGTGTAGACTCATACCATCGGCTACGACGAGGTGGGATTAAAACCCCTCCGCTGGGTACCCTGGCGCCGTCTAGGTGGTCTCGGGCGTCGTAAGGCACCCGTGAAGATTGTTTGTTTGGCGCTAATCTCAGGAACTACTGGTGGGCAATTCTCGCGCTTTCGTCATTCATCTCGATTCGAGATTTTTAAACGAAAAATGACTAAGTATGTAATTTTTCGTTCAATATTTATATATTTATTATTAATTAATTAATATTTATTATTTATTTCGTTTAATGTTCGATATTTTTGAACCATAAATGGCATATTTTTTCGTTAAAAAATCTCGAATCGAGATGAATGTCGAAAGCGCGAGAATTGACCACCTGGTTCGAATTGAAAAAATATTTTTGCCCATTTATCGAGGGAGGTCTCATACTCATAACATCACACAACACGCCACGACCAATTGGAGTGGAGTAACAATGAAAAATGTTGCAAAATCGGGGAAAAATATTCCTTTTGAGAGCGTATGCTTCGTAAACGGTTAATGTTACGCAGACGAAGTTGCACGGATCAGCTAGTTAATAATAATTAGTAGTATTGTAATAAATTTTGTATATTTTTTTTAGATTAGAAAAACGGAATCATAATGCGACCGTTTTATATCAAACGATGCGGTTATGTAATCGGCGGCAACAAGGACGAATTTGCATTACAAGTGTATTCCAATAATATTCTCGCTGCTTAGTCCGTCTAAAAAAAAACTATAGCAGTGCAACATTGGCCAGTGTGCAAATTTTTAGAAAATTTCGGTGGTAGAAATTTAAAAGAAACTTTTTATCTGTTATAATTTTTTTTTACCATCACGGGTGCCTATTTGCCTCCCGAGAACTGTTTAAACGGCCTCAGGGTACCCAGCGGTGTGATTAACCCGTCCTCATTTCGCCGATGGTATTCGGAGACAACACTGGAATCTAAAAGAAAAAACAAAACAAAACCTTTTAAAAAGCTTTCATTATATTATATAACCTATTTTACTACCAGAGCTAATAGCTATTTAACAAAAAAAACGTATATAAATCGGTCTATATATAATTTTTAAGTGATGCCCGATAAATCGATAAACAAACAAACCGATAATCAGACAGACACAAATTCTAAAAAATATAGTTTATTTAGAGCCTATCTCACCAATTTTCTTTTTAAATCAGATCATAGATCATTTTTTTTTTTTTAATATGTATAATTGTGATAACTTAACCAGTTGTTTATATATTGCATAACTCATAAGCGGGATCGTCAAATTACTAAAACCGTGATAACAACTTATTAAATAATTGTTTATTTATTGCACAGTCATCACTTGAGGCAAAATACATTTCGACAAAATGTCTAGAAAAACATGTCGGTTCGTGGGAGCGCCTTTTTATGTAAATTCCACTCGATAAATGCCGAGTTACGAAATGATGTAAGCGAAGATCTGTTAAGTTGAAGACGTTTAGGTAATTTCTTTGAGTCACATGGAGATTTATTTCGTGAGCACAAAATACATGTTGTAGCGTATGTTTTTGTTACGAAAAAATAGACGTGATTTTTATTTTGGTCGTTGATATTTTTTTTGTTGTTCAAATAACAATAAAGTTATCTTTGGTAACATAAATTCTATTTTTTTGGCTTATTAGATAAGATTTTTATGACATAATTCTAGTTTACTACTCGTATTAAATTCCTTTCAAAATGTAAAATAGTTTTTTAACGAAGAAACTTCAATTTTGACTAAGTCAATAAACTCGCCTATATATATAAAAAAATACCATAACGGTGCTTTTTTGGCTATCGAGAACCGTTTAAATGGCCTCAGGGTACCCAGCGAAGGGATTAACCCGTCCTCATTTCGCCAATGGTATTCGGAGGCAACACCTAACAAGTAGCGAGTACTTGTTGCGCTGTTTATGATAGTAGATATAGCCTCATTGTATAAGGCGGTCACCCATCCCAGGTCCAGATTCATCTGATTAACCTTGTTATCAGTTGCGCAGTGACTTAACTACTCCGCCTTTTGTACAGTAGTTATAAGCTTTGTATAATAGATAATTTTCATTAATTCTTTCATTTAGTTACAGTGATGATTAGGTATACGTGAACCAATTATTATTAGATAGATTTCAATAAGATATCAACAACCAAAATGCAACTTCATTAAGTTTTCGCTTGTAAAAGCTTTTGCAAGCTAAACTTCACTAAAATTAAGTCGATTTTTTTTTAATTTTTTTTTTTTGTTACAAGATACATAATACTGTACAAGGCAGTCTCCTTGGGTACAGATATCCTTACTTTAGGTCTGGGCAACTTCTGACTCATATCACAAGTGACATCCGATCCGATGACAAGTGGAGCGAAGACTTCTGAGGCTTCTATTACAGCCTCAATGTTCACGGTGATTTGCCTTGTGACGACTAAAGGTGACTTTTTTGGTAAAACATACGTAGTATGTGGATTGTATCGGAAAGATTTATGGATAACCTTTTTCGGGTTTAATTTTTCAACTAAATTGAAAGTCGTTGTTGGTTTTAATTTTGTTTAATTAAAAAATTAACGCACAAACTAGAGTCAAGAGTAAAGTAAAGTTATAGGGCATTATAAAATATTCTCACTGGGATATATGAGTTCTTAATTCGGTTTAAATTTTCAAATTCGTATCAAGTATATTTAGTTGAAAAACATAAAATAAGAACCCTTTGTTATTTCTTCATCGGCACAAAATATTTTTGCTTGTTCCGTAGCCCTTAAAAGTAGCCCCTAAATATTATTTTCTTGTTTGCCCTGAATAGATATACCGTTTTTCTCTCAAAATAGTAGGTTTAAAAAAAATCGTCGCTTGACCCGAAAAAGCAGGTCTCTTTGCCCTGAAATTTAATTTACGCTTGTCCAGATGGGAAATTTCAAAATAAAATCTTATTTAAATTCGTCAACTGGACATTAGTTGAATTTAAATTCATTAATATTTTGGGATAAGTTTGTAATAATAACTAAATCGTTTGAATTTATTTACTCTATTATAAATAATAGACGAAAGGCAAGATAAAGTACTAAATTAATTATTACAGTACTTTATTTTATATCCTTGAAGATTTCCTATGTATTTTATTGTCTACATAATAATGTACAACTCTATATAATATTAAACTGTAATCAGCAATTCTTTGTAACCAGTTACAATAGAATTAAAGAGCTTTTCTATCTTTTGTACTATAAAATTGCGATTAACATTATGCCATATTTTTTCTGGAAAGATAAAATCACGGAATTAACTGTTAACTTTTTAAATTATGAATATTACTGAAACACACCTTGTAAATTAAAAATCACAAATATTTATCTAGCTCGTTCGCAATCATTCAAATCTACAAATAGAAAATAGATAAATACCTACTTTTTGTATGGCTGACAGCCATCGTCTGTTCTCATGTTTGGAAAATCGATTTAGGCTTGAGGGTATTTTTGTTTCAGTGTCTATCCGACAAGTCAACGACGGATGCCGGGCCGGAGCAGGTATCTTAAATAAATATATCACAACAATAGCCTCCTGTATAATATTTATACTTTTTTATTAGTTGTCAAAAGCTCAAAAGTTATTATTTTACAAATAACCAATTCGTATAACACTTACAAAATTCTAACTCAACATTTTACTCCACAAAGTGCATCAGGTTAAAAAGATTCCTCGACCAGATAAAATAGAAGTGTAGTTGTAACGATGGTAAAGTTAGTCTCACAGAAATACAATAATCCTAGAAGGGCCAAGGGCCACGACTCGCGATACGCCTAGTCTAAGGTGCATTCCAAAATAGAAAGTCCGCCGTCCCTTCAAAATAAAATTAAATCATCAACATTGGTTAAGATTTGACAAATATCCATGATAAATGACGCGTTCTGGTTTCCGATGAATATATATTTCTTGCAACAGCTTCAAATTCCATAATCAGATTCTGATCAAATTTAAATAGGTTCAACTCGGAAATGTATACTTCCTTATAGCAAGGTAGTTTGCAAATTCTAAATAATAATAATAATTTTATTAGTACCACAAAATATAAATAGCGGAGTTTCCGCTTCATTTCTGCCAATCTGTGAGACACCTCGGTCTTTACATGATCTGCGACTTGATATGGTATCAGAAATTAGTTTTTTTTTGCCAGTATGCATTAGTTAAAGAGGGCCCGGAACTTATTATTTTTAAAGCTAGTTGATTTTTCTATAGAAAATGAGAAAGTGGAATAACATCCAATTTCGCTAAACTGTACATGCTCTTACCTCTCTTTATGGTGTCCTTAATCATCCCCTTGCTCCTTCTTATTTAAAGCAACGTTTTTGACGACAACAAATTCCTGAGTGACTCGGATAATTATTTACTAACTAGCGGCCCGTCCCGGCTTCGCACGGGTTTGTATAACTTTAACTACCTATATGCTCAGCGCACGCCACGGAAGGCCTCAGAAACGATACTTTTCCCCCGTTTTTAAAACATTTTTGGTTACTGCTCCACAACTATAGGACCTAGCGTGATATTATATAGCCTATGTTACTTCTGAATAATGCAGCTTTCTAATGGTGAAAAAATTATTGCAATCGGTCCAGTAGTTTTTGAGTTTATTCATTACAAACATACAAAAATACAAATCTTTCCTCTTTATAATATTAGTATAGATTTCTTCGATTAAAAATCAACCTAAAATTCCTTCTGATATTCGGATTTTTCCATGAGCTGGTACTTGCTATTGTAGTTAGGCAATTATTTGGGTAAAGTAATATACGAGTAAAACTTATGCTATGAGTATGGATTCTGGTCACCTAATATTTTTCGTATCTAAAGTTACATTGTTTATTGAGAGTACGTTTTTATTTACGTTTATATTATTATTTTTTATTTATTTATTCATGGAAATATCAACAGCGATTCACAAATTCAAACATACAAACCTATAATAAAATATTACAAATGGCTGATAATGGAATTTTACAAATATTAAAATAAAATTAGAACATAGCTCATACCGGTTAGAAGATGTGAGTGTAATGCAAATGACTTATTGTGTGTGCGTGTGTGGCATGCGTGCGATTATTATTATAAACTCGGGGAGTTTAAGGTGCTAATTCTTAATAAACCAGCTACAAGTAATTCCAATTAGTGGTGAGACCAGTGGGTTTAGCAAACAGAGAATGATTTCTACATGAGACGAATCACTTCGCACCCCTCTACTGATTGAGGTCTGTGTAAGTCTGCTAGTGAACGGCCTTGCGAGGAAGGGTCAGCCCGAGGCACTTGCGGTCAATGGGCCACTTGCACCACAATACACCACAACACTGATCACTCTCGCTTTCTGTTGTCACTTTACTTTAGTTAAGTTACATGTATTACTTTAGTTAAATGACAGTTAAACTTTAAAGGGAACAGTTTTGGTTAAACTTTCCACAATGTTGTTGCAAGTTTTAGAGGACGCGTGCTTGCGTCTAAAAAGGCCTGAAATCATACTGATTTTAGGTTGCTGTGTCCTACTCTAATAAAAAAAATAAAAAAAAAATAGATAAATCTGTAAAATATTAATTCGATATAAGTTTATGTAACTTTCTTAATTGTTAACAACTAAAATTTTATTGTTATTATGATATAGGAAAATCGCCTAAAATTGAACTTTGATCTTTTTTAATATTAATTATACTGTAACTTATTTTACAAATATTATAAACGTACAAGTTAATATTATATAAGGCTTTGATGGATAGATATTTTTTACTTTTTCACGCAAAAATCACAAAACCCCTCCGCTGGGTACCCTGAGGCCGTCTAGGCAGTCTATACAGCCAATATAATGACAATAATATAATATAAGAACTAATATTTAAGGCGTGGATACGGTTGGTGAGGTTGGTCGCCTCGGTGGCACTCTTGTATGGCGGATGATAATCGGATGGTCAATGGAATCAGCTAACCACCTAGTCTTACACTAGTTGGTTATGTAGCGTGCGTTCGGTTGGTTGTTTTTTTTTTCTTTTTTAATATTTTTATTTTATGACACCTTTTATTAATTAATATATATATAGCAGCCTAACCAAGCGCACTCTAGACCTTATTGTTAAAACTTTTTTTTTTTTTTTTTTTGACTATTCATAAATATCTGTAAAGATTTACATGAAATAAATAATATTTGATTTGATTTGATTTGATTCGGGCGCCGTGGGTGCCTTACGGCGCCCGAGACTGCCTAGATATGATATTTATTTATTTTTATTCACGCATAAAATACTTAACGGATTTAGATGAAACTTTACAGTAATATAACACAAATACTCTACAAATTTTCCAAATTCGATTTAGAACGAAATCACGGGCGGCCACATTAAATAATTTTGACCAGTCGATATAGTTTGTATATATTATTTAGTTTTCATTTTTATATAGGTATTATTTTTAAATAATTGAATAATATCTAGTCGGAAGTTGTTAAAAATAATAGTTCTAAAATTTCGGATATAGGTACTTCAGTAGTCTCAAAAACAATTAATTGAAAAAATAAAGGCTATGATTACAAGGTGCTATTATTTTATTACACAATGTAAACATAACGAGTCCGTGTAATGATAGCCCTCAACATATAATTGCCTACTATTCGGGTGATAATTTAATAAAAAATACCTTATAACCTTCTACATACAGTTCAAGGTTTCTTAGTTAAATTGTAAGTTCTGTACTTTGGGTTTTCGTGCTTTTAAGTTCAAAGGTAATTACTGGTTACAGTTATATGCCTTTTGACCGTCAAGTTATTTATAAACAAGTTATTAAATTAACTTTTTGTTTTATTTATTATTAATTCAGATCTGGCACCAACTGTGTTATTTTTAGATCCTTTTTCTATTTAATTTTTACATAATTAAATAATATATAAAACTATAAATATGGTTTTGAAGGAGCTTCTTTTAAACTTTACCATCACGGGTTCCCTACGGCACCAAAGACCGCCTAGACGGCCTCAGATTTCCTATCTTAGGAATTTTAGTTCCATCTTATTGTAGCCGAAAGTGTTCTGAGTACATAAAGACGAAATTGCAAGCTCGTAGCAGGCTTTTAAAAGAAAACGGGGTTTAAACTCTGTTGTGTACCAATGAGTTTTACTACATTTATTCTTACAAAAAGCGCCCCCAGCCTAGTGGTTAAGTCTGCGCAACTGATAACAATGTTAAGCAGACGACAACAAGGCCGGCCCTAGGATGGGTGACCGCTTTATACAACGAGGTTATACCATTATAAACACCGCAATAAGCTCGCCACTTGTTAGGTGTTCCTTCGAATACTACCGGCGAAATGAGGATGGGTTAATCCCTCCGCTGGGCACCCTAAGGCAATTTAAACGGTTCTCGGGAGCCGATGGTATTTATTACTACTTACAAAATATATGTAGTTATTTACACCTTAGACTTATAAACACTAAAGTTTTTAGGTCCCCTCTTCAAACTCCGGTGTGTACCAATGATTATTAATTTAAAAAAAGTCGAGCCTTGGATAGAACGTTAAGCTGTGGTTCCCAGTTTCACTATAGATGGGTTATTCAAACATCGCGACGAGCTTATCACTTGTTCGGCGTAGACTCGAATACTATACGCTACGGCGAGGTGGTAATAAAATTCTGCCTAAGGCAGCTTTTTACGGGAGATGTTCTAAACTATGTTGCTATCCATAGATGCACTGAGAAAAATATACCCAAGTTTTTAATATGAAATCAGCGCCCGCTACGCGTAATACCTCATAAAAAACGACTAGGCGTCCGAACCAATAATTTATCCGTATTCCTTTCTTGCATAAGCATTCTAATATATCATTACTCATCCTGTTAAAATCGAAATGAAATTACAGAAAATAGTCGGAGTCACACGTTAGCAGAAAAATTTCGGTAAAAGTTGAGCGGCATGAAATGATTTGCATGTAAGACATCATGATAACTTATCGTTGCAACATATAACATGAAGAGTTGTGATATTTTCCCACTAGAAGCGCCTCGTAGTATCATGATAGAAAAGGCATTAGTTAGTTTAACGACATTGCATTCGTAAAGACTGATCTTATCGGCGTAAAACTTAAAATTTATCGATTAACTGACGATTTTCAATTACATCAAATATCCATTTTTCTCAGTGTGTGTATGATATACATCAATAAAAATCTTTTATTTTTATGGCTTCCCTTAGCATAGCACAGGTGGAAAGGGATTCAAAGTAGCTTAGCTTTTTTATATGGAGGTTTCGTACTAAGGAAGTGGGTGGTTAGCTATAGATATATGTTTGTGATATCCACCAATCATTTTCATGGCTCTACATAGCCCCCCTTTGGTGCATCGCTTAGATCGCGGCGACGCATCTTCATAGCACATCTTACAGTCTCCGCTATATTAAATAAACTCTAGCTAAATCTATATTATAGGTTGCATGGTACGCATCAGCTTGCTATCGGACGACAGTTGTTGCTTTAAATCTGACGTTTCTCTATAGACGTTGTCCGGCTGTTCTGTGATCCCATTCACCGGCATAATGGTGTTGATAAGATCCATTGTGCGTCAAATACAAGGTGATAGTCTCCATTTTGTGCCTGTCTAAATATTGTATGGGTTACTGAACTTGTAAAGAGGCGTAAAAGAATCGTAGAAGTTGAAGCGCATGATAATATTTGTCAGGTAGGATTTTTTATTCTCTAGATCATTGTCGTTAGATGTTAAGATCATTAAATAATTAATAATCCTGATAATAATAAATAATTTAATATGTATGTATATGTATGTAGAACATGATTTGTTACGTGAACATTCCACCAATTAGCAATGACAATTTATTAAATTATGACTGTTAACTGATTTTATTAATAAATTTATTTGATTAACGATCTAGAAACTGGAGATTATTCTGCTTTTGTACTGACTATTAATAGTGTAATAAAGTTTTCAAGTTAATAAATAGAGGTAAACTAATTCAAAACTGCGTGCCCGATCATTCTAGTGTAAGTTATGATATATATGTATATTGAATCTTTTTCCAACTAGTTAAAAACCGGAACTTGCAGTTGGGGTTTTAAAATAATTAAAATGTGGAATGCTCTACCAGCTTGCGTGTTTCCTTCCTCTTATAACCTAGAGTTCTTTAAACGAAGCGTGAAATCTTAAGCCGGCATAATGATGGCAACCAGCTGTACACCTGTATGCATCCGCTTGTTGCTATCATTCCTGGACATTGCATACTGCTTAACATCAGGTTGATGCAAGGTCACATGTTGAGCTCTAATAAAAAAATGAAAAAAAACTGTATTGGTTAAATTCATATATATAATTTACTTATATCAATACACAATATACAGTAAGTTAATCTCTCTCGCGCTCTCTATATTTCAATAATAACTGGAATGTATTGAACCATGTATGGACGCACTAACGTCCTAGAATTGTTCATTGTTCGTTGCTTGACCGCCCATCATCGTGGACAAGGTGCGTTCATAACAATATCTCGACGTAATAGTTATAGAATTATAAATAATATACTATAAAAAATATAGTTTAACCTTCGATATTGCAACAAACTTGAGTTCTTGCATAATTTTATTTTTTATGAATCTAAAAAAAGAGACTTACTTATTAGTTGCGGGATTTATTAAATAATAAACTGTTATTGTACTTAACTTATATAAAAAATAATGATTTGGCAACTTTGAAATTAGCAACAGTTTAAAGCTCTGCAGGGGATAGTACTTTTACTAGATACGTAACGGTACCTATAAAAAAAAACTTTTTTTAAAATTGATTACAAAGCCCAGCCTCTAATTTAGGTTTATTTATTTTAATTCTTTATTGCACTAAAAGTTTTGTGCAAAGGCGAGCTTAATGCATTAGGCATTATTTACCAGCTAACTTTTAGGAGAGTGAAAATTGTAATATAGGGTACACAGATAAGTGTAAATATAAATACATCATAGATACAGTAATAGATACCTACATACTCAAATATACAACTACATAAAATATATAAATATTATAGCAAACATAAATACATATGTGTGGTTAAAATAATTCTATGATCAAATTAGTTAACAAGACGAATAATTCGTAGAATGACGCGTAATGACAATTTTTAACTTTTCATGTGTCTTGTTACCTAATTCTAATCAAAGTTCAGAGACTGTGTGGATTCGCGAATTCGAACGTCTAAGGCTGAGTTGCACCAAAGCGTATGTTAAAGTAATTGTAAAGATTAAAGTTAAAAATACCTACCAGTTGTCATTCGACTTTTAAAATAAACTTTTTTTTTTTCTTAAATTACGGTGCAAATATTTTATATCTACGTTATTGTTATTGAGTCAAAAAAAAAAACTTTAATATCACTGAAAACTACGTTTGGAATTTATTTGCCGTTGAGTTAGCGAATACATTCGTGTGTACCCCTGATAAAGTATTCAAGGTATAATAATTTGCGTATGAATAAAAAAATAAATAAAAAAAAAATACCATCACGGGTGCCAATTTGGCTCCCGAGAACCGTTTAAACGGCCTCATGATCCCAGCGAAGGGATTAACCCATCCTCATTTCGCCGATGGTATTCGGAGGCAACACCTAACAAGTGGCGAGCTTGTTGCGGTGTTTATAATGAAATAGCCTCGTTGTATAAAGCGGTCACCCATCCCAGGCCGTTCTTGTTGTCATCTGCTTAACCTTTGGGTATGAATAATATCATTTAATATGTCATTTTAATTTATTAGTTTTTTAAAGGTGCCTCAAATTTGTTAATTTAAAACACATGAGTCCCTCAGTTCCTTCTGCCAAAATAAATCTCACTCCATTTCAATTAAATTACTGATTTTACTTTAAATAATAAAAAAATATTTAGTTATTACAAATGTAACAATTAAACTCACACAATTAAAAGGGATGATGCCACAAAGATGAAATCATTTCTACTATGAGGAGGAACAAATCGTCCATAGAGCTCAAACAAAGCGACACGCGATCATTCGGCCTCGAGCGCAACGATGCATCACTGCATCAACGGGTGCAGTCTGCATGGGCGACCTTCATGTCATGCGCCACGTGCTTGAGATTAAAAAAAAAACTGTCCTTTATATTTTTTAAATAGATACCTACGTTAAGCTTAGATTAAGTATAAAAAGTTTTGTTGTAGTAACTTCAGAATAATTATGAATTAAAATTTGTTTGTTGACATTTTCATTTAAGTAAGCTATCAAAACATATAGCTACACTAGCTTTTGCACATGGCTCTTTACGAATTAAAAAGCCTCAATAAATATTTTAGATTATTCTTAAAGGATAAACTATATAACTTCGCATGACCGACCGAACTCATTACCAACAGTCATACAAGTGAAAAAACCGTCAAGTGACCTAGTCATGTTTCGGTTCTAGTCTGTGGGTTCACCGGTTTTCAGGAGTCTATTGTATCCATTTCTAGTCGGTAGTTCTTCTTTTAGAGTACGGTTACGAAACGCGCTGTTAATTTGACGACAAAACAGCGAGGCTTCAAAAGTAGACTTGTAATGGAAAATCGGCTTTGTCGCCGCTTATTTGGTAACCGTATCATTTAGCCTGCATAGTGGGAGCGGTCAATGCTTTTAAACAACAATTTTTTAGTCGACCCCATTCATAAATTTTGTAGATCCTCTTACCACCAGGTAGATACAAAGTCACGTGCCTTCCTCATGTAAAAAAAATAAAAACCAGATGCAAGCGACCTAGTCATTTATCTGTTTTAGTCTGTAGATTTACCGGTTTTCAGTATCCCACAGTATCGATTTATTGTCAAGTTGCAATTAGGGTGCGTGGTTACGAAACGGGAGGTTGAATTGACTATTAAGCAGCGAAGATAATATCGCTATAAAATTTTATTAGCGCAACAGACAGTCAGTCAGACAGACTTTCGTGTTTGTAATATTAATAAGTATATATTCATAAAACTGTCAGGCTTTAAGTTAAAGTACTCTTTTTTATTACATCACATTGTCTTTTCCCTGACATAGAGAGTAAAATAATAAAATAAACTTAGTCGTAACACCTGTTACAGTTTTTTATTAATATTTTATTCATGCCAGAATTAATATTCCAAAAGCTTGATTAATAAAAAGTCAAGGTAAAAAACATTTACAACCCTATTCATATGGCATTAGAATTGGAAAAGCCATGTTGTTCCGATATTACAGGAGTGTGAACAAGCGTGTTCAAATGCCGGAAAAATGATTATTATCTAATGTTTTATCCGATGCTGATAGCGACGCCCTCATCCAAATAATAGGTGTTAACTAATTGCTGATTTCATTAAATTTCAGGGGATTAGATATACATTTTTACTGGTTAGTTTTTTTTTGTTTTAATTTCGTTAATGTTTATTTATTTTTTCACCGATTATATTGTATAATGAATGGAATTAAAATCCTTACGCTGGGTACCCTGGGGCCGTCTAGGCGGTCTCGGCGCCGTAAGGCACCCGTGATGATATGCATGTTACATACATGTATTGTTATATACATTTTTACTGGTTGTTTTTTTTTGTTTTAATTTCGTTAATGTTTATTTATTTTTTCACAGATTTAATTATTTAAGTATATTTTTGTGAATAGGAGTACGCCAATCAAAAGAAATAAATAATCAGTTTTAGGGAATTCCTGAAATTCTAACAGTATGCGTTTTTTTCTGGGCATTAGGAGCTAATTACAGACCAGGACTGAACATACAATTGTGACACAGACTTGACTTACTAACAATTTTCATACACAACACGGACACTCACCTACACTACAAAGACACATATATTCATATCTTATCCTAAATGAAAAAAAAAAAAATATTATAAGTAAATTTATTATATTTTCTTAATTTTAATGTCATACGACTGAAGACGCCATGTAAGGCGAAATATATCGTAACCAAATAAAATTGTGTTTTATTGAAATTTAATTGATTGTCAATTTCAAGCGAAATAATCATATCCGATATTTGATGATTGGATTCCAAGGTAACATAATGAACTCTACAAGAGCTTAAGTGCAGCGTAGGTGTTAAAATAAGTATGCGTCCGATCCTAACAAAGGCGTGACGTTTAATATTTTTAATCATTACAAATTTAAAATAACAAAACTTTTTAATTAATAAAAGCAACTTATTATCCGAGTAGTATATTTAACTGAATTAAACCGTTATTATTGTGTTTTTAATATCTTAATGTTTGTAGGATTCTGATAGCGAACGCCCTCGTAAAATTATAAATGAAACTTAAATGACCGCCTCCGTAGACTAATGGTTGCCCACGACCTCCGGATACAATGCCAAAGGCATGTCGAGGCGGAGGCCGTGGGTTCGATTCCCGCCCATGCCAAAAAAATATTAGTACGTTTTTCTGTACAGTTTGTCATGGTATGGGTGTTTATAAAATATAATAAGTATTATATCGATGTTTCTGATACACATAGTACAAGCCTAGAGCTTAGTTTGTGACCAGAGCAATATGTGTAAAATTGTCCTACACATTATTATTATTAATAAATAAAAGCCAGTGTGAATTGAATAAACAACTTAAAAATATATTGAGAAAAAGGTCGAAAAATAACGCTTTGACTTAATTTAAATATTGCAAACATACCTAATAAATATTTTTTGTTATTAAATTGTTAAACATAGATATTCCAAATTCGAGAAAATAATACATTTATGTATAACATGCATTTATTTATTTTTTACAAAAATAGGGTACATTTTATAAAAAATAATACAATTAAATAACTAATATTGAGATATAATAACTTTTTTATTATTATTGGGGTAGGACAAAAAGTTATTTTTTAAATATTTTTTGAATAAATACGAATTTAGCTATTTGGCATTAGTTTCCACTTAAACTGCTGACAATGATAGTGACATTGTAAAAAAAATTTACTACTTCGTTCAGCCAAATGTCAACTTTAACCAATTCGGATAAGTAGAGTTTTTACATAACTAACAAGTTAACTTTGAACAATTACGTTTTAATTTAATCTGTTTACAACTCGTCACGTCTGTAGATAGAGTCAAGAGTCAGAGGCTAAGTTGAATGGCTTCAACAGTTTTTTTTTGTTACTGGATTTTTTGTTGTTGTTTTTTTTTTGTTGAATTCATAAATCACGACAACACCATAGCGTTATATCTTGCTAATATATACTAATAGATAGTATTAAAAAATAATTATGTTAGACTTATTACAGTAGAAAAAATAATGTGGTTTTTAGTTGTAGGTATTTATAACTTCGCTAGGTTGACCGACCGCACATATTTCGGTTATAGTCTGTGGGTTCACTGCTTTTCAGGAGACTATCGCATCCATTTATTGTTGAGATGATAGTCTCCTGGCAGGGTGCGGTTACAAAACGGGCAGTTAAACGGTTAGTTTGACGTAGCGGTTTAGACTTGTAATACAAATCGTCTTTATCATCACCCATTTTGCCACCGCATCAATTATATCGACATATTTGGACCGATCAATGTTGTTAAAAAACAGTGTATCGATCGACCCCATTCATACACTTTGTAGGTATGCTTACCATCAGGCAAATACAAAGTCACATGCCGTGCTCCAAATAAATAAAAAAACAACAAATTACACTTTTATTATGGTATGCTAATCCTAGTTTAGCGAAACGTTCCTGAATACCCAGAGCATCTAATGTTTTATAAGCACTCATTATTATTTAACTGTGCAGTTAATATACGTACCAAATCCTTATTTTCATTTAAATTATTAATTAACTACAATGAAACCACGTAATATTTACTTTCATTCCTCATTCTCTGTCAATCGCATCATTCAGAAATAGAAAGGATTCCTTATTTGATTTTGCCTGACAGCCTACAAAGTAGTCTTTCTACTTCCGTCAAGCCTTCTTAGCATTAATAAATCTTTATAATTAATCTATAAGAATAGGTCTTGGGTGAAATAGACGGACTACAGTTGGCTACGACGGATTCCCAACGGAAACTCGCTTGTTGAATAATCATTGCATACTTCCACATTGTATTCCAAAATTAAATGTTAATCCACCCATATTACTTACTGTAAAGTACTAATTTTCCTCACTTGTTTATAACGTTGGTGTATAGTAGAACGTCTGTAATATTCATTCATAAATAATATCCAATAAAAAAATAATAAAAAAAAAAATCAGTTCTAATTCAATTTGTTTTCAAATCTATTATGAAATTTGAAAATGTGTTTTTGTAATTCAAAAAACAGGGTAAAGTGAATTTAGAGTGATTATCGTGATTTTTCGCGTGTATGATTTTTAATGGTGACAGTTTTTCCTGTAAACAACAATGGCGCCATCAAGCGGCGACCTCGGGTATTATTACGATTTATGTCGAAGTCACCCGAGAGAGAGGCTGCAAAATTTATGGTTGGTACTGCTACTCGATAGTAGATGGCGCTGCTAGTCTAAAATATGTATTGAAATAATAATTATCTACTTGCAAAAAAATTGTTTTGTTTGGCTTGTTTAATATAGAGATATGCTGATATTCATGATTTTTTTATATTGTTTCAGGCTGAACCTGGTGAAACAATAGCAACGACAAAAGAGGGTAAGTAAGAAATTAATGTGTATTTATTTATTTTATCATCACGGGTGCCTTATGGTATGCAACGGAAATAATCTTGTTTGTCATCATCTTCGCCAGTGGTATTTTGATTTTACAACGAACAAATGGCGAGTTCGTCGCAGTATTTATAAAATATCAATAAATAAAAAAAATAGGTTATAAATTAATGCAATGTACATTGTACTCGAAATGGTTTTTGCTACAAAGCAAAAACCCATAGTAGAGCCTCAGTTGTGTACCAAAAACAACGATAAATTTTATAAACACACAAACTATGGCAAATTGTACAGAAAAAACTTACTTATAGTATTTTGCAATGAGTGGGAATCGAACTCACGACTTACGGATACAACGCCACAAATTAGTAATAAACGACCACGAGACGGTCATTTATTACTAATTTGTTTGTCTCGTAATGCAATCCACTTCCAATTTCCTTGCGCGTATTTACCGTAAAACCTATATTATCTTTAGCCTATGCCATAGACAACTGAACCGATTTTTAAAATTCTTTCATCCATAGATAGCAAGTAAGCAGGTAAAAGGGCTGTATTTTATTTTTCATGCGATTTTTTTTAAATTTAACTAGGGCGGGTGAAACGATGGGCGAAATGTGAAATATATAAAAATAAATTTGATAATTAAAAAAAAACATATATTTTTTATTGGCAAATTTTTATTCTTTATTGTAACTTATTATAAAATACACTACTTTTGTATATACCTATCTCACTAATAAATAATTAACTCAATTGGCCTTAATCACAAAACTTATTGAGTCTTTGAAGAACACTTCAGTTAAAATAGGTTTTGTCTCTTTTACGCATATTCAATTTTGTTTGCCAAAAAAAAAAAGAAACAAAACCTTCTAAAACTAAAGTATTCTTCACGGACTCCATAAGTTTTTACGAATACCGTTGAAAAAATATTACAGAAGAATGGGTGACCCGCAAACAACGCGATGTGACAACGACCCGGCAGATCGCTACCCGGGTAAAGCGCGAGCTTGTCCTGGAAGACGGAAGGATCCTCAGCGACACCGGGCCCAAAGTCACCACCTCTGTTAACGAAGACACACACACCACCAACTTCCAGCAGAGCGAGGTATGATGATATATATGTAAAATAACGTAGTTAACTACCCATGAAAAAAAAATCAATTTTTCGTTTTATATACCTATAGACAGTCGATAAACAATAATATTTAGTAGTGCCGTAAAATCGTACAATTTTTCCATGGAACCATGTGTCGCAAATAAAAAAAATACTTCTTTATACAAACCAGTAATATTTAAATAAGCAATCTGTTTGGATAAGCCTATTTTTTTAAATGATTCATGGTTTCATGGCAAAAATTATTCGGCTTGATTAGTAAAGCCTCATATTAGCCTAAAGTACAACCTTTCAAAATTACCATTACATACTAAGGACCACAACAACAAGTCGAACAAATATTTTGATCTCACAAATGTAATTACTAGAAACGGATTTAAAACTCAACTTTATGCAGTGGAAGTTGGTGCAAGAGGAATTCCAGCAAAGTCTATTGCACCGTCTATTGAAGGATCTTGGCCTTCCGAAAACAGCAGTCGGAACTTTTATGGAGCGTGTTTCCAAGATGGCGCTAACAGGATCATATAGTATTTAGTTGAGTAGAGAGGGTAGTGAACACAGTGCAGGTGAGAGTTCCAAAGGCCTTTAAAACTATTTCACGGTCTCAAGTACGGGAACGCTGCAGTTCATTCCCCTGCCTTTCAACCACGCGATGGACCCGGCCGATGGACCACGGTGAAGCCATGGATTGCTAAGAACATTGTTTCTCTCTGGTATATAACAAAATCATTTTTTATAAACTTATGGCTTATGAGATATTTAGTAGAATCAGTTCCTCAGTAGAGCCTTATTTTACTAATTCAATTTATTGTGTATCACTGGAAATCAAAGTTAAAATTTCACACAATTTGTATGCGAAATATGTCAAATTTTAACTTTCATTTGCAGTTGATATCCGATTCATTTAGTAGAATAAAATCCCTGGGGCCTTATCAATTGTGTATCGACGGCATATCAAAGTTATAATTTGACGTATTTTCCATAAAAAATACAAAGTGTCAAATTTTAAAATAGTATGGTATCAACAATTTATTAATAAATCGATAGCATATTTTAAGGCCCCAGAGGCTCAATCCTGTTACCAAAAATAAAACGGCCCTATTGGTTGTTGCTCACGTATACGTATACAAATACGTTACGTTGCTACAATGCGCAAGCCCACGGTAGAGCCTCTGTACCCCTAGTGTGAGTTTTCTAACTATTACTTTGAGTTTGAGTTAACTAAAATTTGTATGGGAAATAGTTCAGCGCTCCAAGCGGAAATTTTGAGAACTAAAAAATGCAAGCGTGTGATTGGTCAAAATGTTAACGCAGTAGTATAGTTAACGCGAAAGTAAACGTTAAAAAAACTCACACTTAGGCTACAGGTCAGTACCCCTAGTATATAGTTTTCTAACTATTACTTTGCATTTGAGTTAACTAAAATTTGTATGAGAAAATTTGAGTACTAAAAATGCGATCGTGTGATTGGTCAAAATGCTAACGCAGAAAGTTAACGCGAAAGTAAATGTTAAAAAAACTCACACTAGGGGTACTGATTACCGAAACGCGAAATACTTTTCTGTTTTTTATTTAATTTTATTGGAACACGGCATGTTACTTTGTATCGTAAATAAATAAATAAATAAGTATCTATCTAATGGTAAACAGACCAAAATAACAAAGGGATAGGATGTTCCTATTTTTCCAAACTGTGCAGATCCCTAAGTATATTTTAGCCTGAAATGGGACTACACTATTTCTTGAATATATTTTACTTTCTAGTGCTAGAATGTGTTCGAAAATAAATCGCGTTTAGTTAGCAAGCACTATATAAACTTCAATTGTTTAAACAATGTTTCTCTGAACTCTAACCCCCTTAATTGAAAGCTCAGTAATTTAGCTAAGTTTATGTTCTAGCATTTTTTACATTTGCTATTTATTTTTATTGTTATTAGCACCGAGCACCGGAGAACCAGGAAGAGCAGGTCCGAGACTACGACCAGGTCGACGGGCCCATTGCCGCTCCAGAACAAGGTACTTTGAGCTGTATTTTCTCTATATTATTTAAAAGCTTTTAACCCCGACATGAAATATCAATTGAGATAAGCAAACAATTAATTGTTGTGTTGTCTTTTTTTGTGGAGAAAATTTTATAATAATTTTCAAGCTATAGTTTTTTATTACTCTAACATAAAAATAAATATCATCACGGGTGCCTTTCGACGCCCGAGACCGCCCAGACAGCCTCAGGGTACCCAACGGAGGGGTTTTTAATCCCACCTCGACGTAGCCGATGGTATGAGTTTACACCGACAAGTAGCTAGCTTGTCGCGATCGATGTTTGGATAGACTCAATGTTTATAGATGTATCTAACTCAATGTTTATATCTATAAACTTCGTTTCACAAGTTGGTATAGTAAAACTGGGACCGACAGATTACGTGCTCTCCGAGGCACTATAGTGGTGTTGTTAAACAAATGCTGTACATATTTTTTAAGGTTAAAAACCCGTTGGTACACACACACCGGTGTTTGAACCAGGGACCTAAGTGTTTTTAAGTCTAAGGTCTAATCAACTCGACCACCACACCACATATATAACCTCTCAGATATAATCCGTTTAAACTACCTATAAAATAAGTTTTTGAAAGCTCTAAACTGCGATTTTTTTCGTACAATATTTAAAAAGGGGAATACTTAAACTTAACAAGCAGGTTCAGAAATCTTAGCAAACATTTGAAATAGAAAGATTATGATTTTTGATTTGAGTCAAAAACTACTTCACCTAAAATTCGGGAAAAAATATAGTCGATGTGGAAATCTATATGGATATTTATGTACAAATATTGCAAATTTAAGCTTTCTATCTGAAAAGGTTACTGAGGCAATAATTTATTTTTAAAATATTTCTTTCTTCCCTTAGTAACATATTTTTTTCAGATATGATAGATACTTTCTAACCGGATTTTGAGATATCGGTCTGGAAAGACAGACGGAATGAGTGATCCCATTAAGGTTTCGTTTTAAAAACGATCTGAGGCTCTATCATGGGTTTGCGCATTGTAGCAACGTAACGTATTTGTATACGTATACGTGAGCTACAACCAATAGGTTCGCTTTATTCAATCCTGTTACCAAAAATAAAGCGGCTCATGTATACATGTACAAATACGCCGCCCGTAGAGCCTCTGAACTCTAAAATAACAATGTTTATTGAGAATACGTTTGCTTTTGTAAATTCTTCGAAAATCTTTATAAATATTCATCAATACAATTCTAAGAAAATTCAATAACATCAACAGCAGCCAACCCAATAAATTCAGATCAATTTCCTTGTACACAGTTTCAATTAAACACAATAATTTAAATTGTGTACCTATTCAAGTTACAAGTCCAAAGCACTGCCTTCGTTAATATTTGTTAAAAATAAATATTAATATATGTGCAGTTTTTTTATAACATCTGTTTCTTCTAATGACCACGTTAGGTTGTCAGTATAACGAAAACCTGTATGTACAATTGTTACCTCACGGAATGCTAAAATCTGTCAAAGCAATAGTACCTTTAAAACAAGGGAATACAGTGCATGCTTTTTTAGTTATTGTTGTTGCTGATTGTTTAATGTCATTTTTAAAGGAATTCGTTGTTTTGTTGACAAGCTAACGTTTCCGTTATAAGAAATAGAATGTGACCACTCTGCCGCTCTACCATGAGTTTGCGCATTGTAGAAACGTAACGTATTCATTTACGTATACGTGAGCAACAACCAATAGGATCGCTTTATTTAATTCTGTTACCAAAAATAAAGCGGCCCTATTCGTTGTTGCTCACGTATACATAAATGAATACGTTACGTTTCTACAATGCGCAAACCCATGGTAGAGCAGAGGCCAGGCGGTTTTCCTTAGCAGCACTGACGTATTAGTCTATGCGTTTACCAGTTCTCAGAAGATTCGAGTGCAGCGTGTATCTTTATATCTACCTGATTTATTTTATTTATTTATTTAATTGTTATTAGGGATACATACAGAATATAATCAGATTAACAATCATCTTAAAATAACAAAAACCAAAATAGCATCCACAAATTATGACACAAAAACAAAAACATCTTACACAAAACAAATACAAAATTTATAGAAAAATTTATAAGTAAAAATTTATAGTAAACAGCAATTAATCAATAAATTGTATTTCATGTATTAGTTTTTTAAATTGAGCTAACGAAATATTGAAAATATCAACATTTGTAAGCCTTTCGTTATGTATCTTACATGACCTATATATAAAAGAATTAGCTACATAATTACTTCTTGCTGCTTCTGGGAAACTGAATAAGCATTGGTTGCGTGAACCTACACGAGGACATCGAAATGACAGTGTGCTTAAAAGGAACGGAGAGTCTACGTGATTTTTTATTAATTTAAACAAAAATACCTGATCCCTTTCTATACGACGAACCTGAAGGGAGGTAGGTTTTTCGGGATTTTCGCCTCCGTTTATCCTACAAGTATAATGCAAATATTTAAAAAACTTCTTTTGTATCCTTTCAATATTATCTACGTGTGGGCTCCAAACAGTAGACGCATAATCAAGGATAGACCTCACCAGGGAGTTAAAAAGCAGTGTGAACGTAGAGCCTTTTTTAAAATCCCTGCATGTTCTCAGTACAAAGCCTAGCATGCGATAGGCCTTGGCTACGATACTATTTACGTGAGGAATGAAGGTTAGGCCAGTGTCCAGAAGTACTCCCAGATCTCTCACCACGGACACACGACAGATAGGCTCATCATTCAAGAAATATGTACTAATAATAGGCTTTGACTTTCTTGTAAAACTTATTACGTTACACTTCTTTATATTGAGACATAAATGATTTCGATCACAATATCTTGAAAGTCTATCAAGATCTTTTTGTAATTATTTACAGTCATTGATTGATTTGATACTTCTAAATATTTTCATGTCATCGGCATAAAGGAGAACATTGGAGTGGTCAAATATGGACAAAATGTCATTTATAAATATGTTAAAAAGAAGCGGCCCGAGATGAGAACCCTGGGGAACACCAGAGGAAACGGGAACAAATGAAGAACAATGTCCCTTTATAGTGACGGCCTGACTCCGCTCCTAAGATAGGAATCTAGTCACCTTAACAAGTCACCATGGATACCAATTCGATCCAACTTATCAATAAGAAGGGAATGAGAAATCTTATTAAAGGCCTTAGAATAGTCAGTATATATAGCGTCCATTTGAGAACCCTTATTCATTGTTACAGCAACTCTATGGACAAATTCACATAAATTGGACTCAGTAGATCTACTAACAATAAATCCATGTTGCTGGTCAATCAAATGTGTTCTCAAAACTGGAAATATGCTATCATAGACAATTTTTTCAAAAAGTTTTGCTATGGTACACAACTTAGATATAGGTCTATAGTTTTGAATATTATGCCTGTCACCAGACTTAAAAATGGGTACAACATAGGATTGTTTCCAAATAAGAGGCATCCTTCCAGTCCCCATAGATAAATTAAACAATGCACAAATTGGTTCCGAAAGACTTTCGCAGCACTTCCTATAAAAAATCGGTGGAATCCTATTAGGGCCCGATCCCTTATTAATGTCAAGACTTGAAAAATATTTAAATATAGTAGCCTCGGATAAAATAACAGAATTTAAAAACACTACGCTATTTATATGCGACGATTCCACAATGTGACTGTTACTTGAATCTGCCTCTATATCATTGTCATCTTCAAAAACAGAAAGAAAGTATTTATTATATAAATGACATATTTCAGCAGAGTCACTCGAAGATTGATCATCCAAATATAAAGTATCAGGGAGGTCTGATGTTCCCTTCTTTGATTTGACAAAGGTCCAGAAGTTTTTACTATTAAATCTTATTTTATCTTCAGAATCAGCGATATACTTTTCATAGCACTTAATCTGTACTCGCTTTTGCCTATCTCTCAATAAACTAAAGGTATTATAGTCACCTACCCTGCTATAAATTTTCCATTTTTTATGGAATTTTTTCTTTTCTTTAATTATTTTTAATGATGGTAAGTAGACCTACAAAGTCCATGAATTGGGTCGATTAATACTTTGTTGTTTAACAGCAATGATCTACTTACTAAATGGGCGAACAAAGACTTATTTGCCTTAGGTATAGACTATTTTAATATGCTCGCTGCCTTATCATAAATCGTTAAGTTTCGTAACCACACCCTGAAAGATTCGACAAGAAATCGATGCAATAATCTTCTAAAACCGCGGTGAACCCACAAACTAAAATCGAAAACTGACTAGGACACTTGACGCTTTTTGTGTGTGGACTGTGATAACAAGACCGGTCGGTTGGCCTAGCAAAATTATAGAGAGGTCTATCCCACCTAAAGAAGCAAGGGTGATATAGCCCAAATAGCCGAGTAGGTTTTATTAATTATAAAGGTAGACCTATAAATTACCCCAAGCATTTGTGTTTTCAGAAGCACTTAATTTCGGTGATGTCCTCGATGGAGTGGTTGCTCCTCCAGATGCCAAGGTCATGGTCTCAAGTCAAGTGGTTGCCAACCGAGATGGTAAGGTGCGCGAGAGTCGAGACCGCCGCGTGCTCACCAGAAACGTTACTGACCGGGTCCGCGAGACTGAAGAACGGTTCCATCTTGGTGATACCACTCATGATGTAAGTTATTTTTGCCTTATTTACCCATTTATTGTGTTTGTAATTATAGGATGGAGATTTTTTGTCTTCATGTTTATTATTTACCTATTATTATTATTTATAAGTTAAAGAATATAATGGATTACATCCGGAATTAAATTAGTAATTTTTTAACTATATTCGGCGATTTATGATTCTTAAGAACAATTAATACTTTTGAATATTTTATTTCTTTTGATATTTAGATTTCCATACAAGCTAAAGTTAATTCTTTATTTGTGAAAAATAAACATGATATTTTTGATAAGTTCAGTATTTTTTAGAAGTGACCTTTTTTTTCAAGATCCATTAACAACACACTTATTTACACAAACGCTCACACTTACACAACACACATTCCGTGTTTTATATCTATTAATTTGTAGAATTTCTAAATGGCCAAATATTTGAAATAAGTTATAATTTCTAAAAAGCGGCCCCAGCCTAGTGGTTAAGTCACTACTCAACTGATAACAAGGTTAAGCAGATGACAACAAGGCCGGCCTGGAATGGGTGACCGCTTTATACAATGAGGCTATTTCATCATAAGCACCGCAACAAGCTCGCCACTTATTAGGTGTTGCCTCCGAATACCATCGGCGAAATGAAGACGGGTTAATCCCTCCGCTGGGTACCCTGAGGCCGTTTAAACGGTTCTCGGGAGCCAAATAGGCACCCGTGATGGTATTTATTTTTATTTATATTATAATTTCTGTTAAAAAAAAACTTAATTTTCATTAAGTAAACGTTATTTACCACTATCTAATCCATAAAATATTATTTAGCAAACAATAAATACTTATAACTTTAAAAGCTTCTTTCATATTTATGTTAGCGAAAGCTAAACCATTCAAAAGGTTTAGGAATATATCTTACACTTATTTATGATGGCTTTTTACTAATCGTGTTTTCAATGCGAATTACTATCGCACCTATAATAATGTGCGAATGACAGAGGCTTCGATACTACAACCGGGCGTCCGTACTTCGTACCACGCCTATCGGAGCCCGGGAGATGGACGCTAATGGAGTCCTGAGAAAGATGCTCAAATATGCGACTATGAATATTACAAGTACATTTTATGCAAATATACTTAAATGTTTACAAAATACTTGATATAAACACTTACTTTTAATAGTTCCTTGGAAAAACGAAGAAGTATTGGATAGGATAGGAGAAATGTTAGGACATCTTATACGGCATGATATCCTGATTATAATAGAAAGAATGAATACAAAAGAGGAAGAGTGACAGGGCTCAGGCACTAGGTTTGAATCATATAAAATAAATTTTTAATTCATACAAAAAAATCAAACAATTGACAGACGATAGAAAGGAATGGAGATTAAAGTAGTCTACCGATAAGAGATGACAACACCTAAGCGTAAAGAAAATTTGTGTAACTGAGTAAAACTTTGAAGATACTTTCAATAAAAAATATAGAAATGGAACTATCAAAAGACTAAAACTACAATTAGGTATATAAAAGCACTAAAGCAACTAAGCATTGGTCTATTTAAATAATTTTAGTCAATTTGGTTTTGAATCACCCTAACAATTTATTTAAAACACTACTGTTGTTAAAAGATCTTATATAGGAACTTAAAAGCCCCATTAATTTATCTAAAACGACAGACATTATTTTAAATTAAGTATGAAACCTATAAAAATATATGAAAGCAATTTAAAAAAGCTTAACTGCCGACAAAATAATACTTAACTAGCATTCAAATCAGGCATATAGAAAACAAATAACCGTTTTGCATGGATAATAACTATAATGCGCAAATAACTTAACGTTCACTTTCATGAATCGAGTTTGAAGATCGTTTCCATGTCGCAAGTACGCCTCCGTTACCCCAGAGTAGGTCGGTAACGCAACCAATCGTGGGCAATATGTGTAACACTGTAATCGTTAAATTGTAATGGTACTTAACTATCTATCCTTTAATGTCCCTTTCGTCGTAAAATATGGAGCCCTTAAAAAGTAGCGTGAATCAGAATCTTAAGGAGACAACCAAAAGTTTTATTATTGTATAGACTTTGTGCATACGGTTTACCAGTAAGTAGATGTAGAGTCACATGTCTAATAGAAAAATAATAAATAAATCTGTTAAAATTTACTTTTAGTTTCCGAGTAGATTAACCCTTTTATTCATAAAAACCATATTGGGTGTTTTAGTTAAAATTATGTTTTTTCTTATTTCTTTGCATGAAAGGGACGAAAATTAAAAACATTATAGTTAAAATGTTAAATATAAAGTGTTTATAAATAAGGGGGTTAAGCATGTACGTGTTCTATATATTTTTCAAATACTTTGTTAATTCTAATATATTTTCTTTATACTATTTTTAAATAATTTGAATATCTATATAAAATTACAAGAATATAAAAACTTATAAATACAATTGGTTTACATATAAATATAGTTATTCAGAAATATTAAACAATAAAATAATATATAATTCATCACAGTTCACATCATTTAAAACGACAAGTTTGAAATTCTTAATTCAATATAATTAGCATATTCATAGACTCATATAAAAAAAAATACAAAACCTTTCCTAGTAAGTATAAACATCTTATTCGCAGAAAAGGATTTAATATAGGTAAGTCAGATTCTAGTATAAATGTTAAAAAGCTTCGCTAAGGGGCTCCTTGGGCGTAGGCGCGGCGCCCGCGGCGTCCTATCTCCTCGAACAAATTATAATTTCAAAATGCTCATCGATTTATGAGAGGGCTCATCTACATAAAGCGCTGGTCCATTTGTGACCCTTCGTTATGTGCGAAACCTGAGGCGCCTCAAGCTCAGTATGGGATAAAAAAAGGGTTTTAGATGTTTTATACCCTACGAGTCAAAATAATATAGAAGCATCGATGTAAATATATCGGCCAATACAAAACCAAAAGAGTGTCGAAAAAAATAAAGGAATTAAACAAGCTTGTCACGTGTTAGCTGTCCAAATTTACTATTCTAATGACAATATCAATAAACAAATATAATAAACATTAATAAACCAATTACATTAATTTGGTGGGATCATAGATTTAGAATGAAAATAATACTAAATCTATGGGTGGGTTCATTTTTTAATAGTTTGACAGTCTATCTATACTCGTACATCGATGCATGGGTGTTTTTAGTATAATATCTATATTATTATTAGTTTTGATGAATGACTTTTTGCTTAACGCGTAATTCTCCCAATGTCTAGTTGTACATTTATAATATATCTGACTGACTGACTGACATAGTGATCTATCAACGCACAGCCCTAACCACTGGACGGATCGGGTTGAAATTTGGCATGCAGGTAGATGTTATGACGTAGGCATCCGCTAAGAAAGGATTTTGATAAATTCTACCCCCAAGGAGATAAAATAGGGGATGAAAGTTTATTTGATAAAAAAATAACTATTCCACGCTGACGAAGTCGCGAGCACAGCTAGTATTTATATAAAAGTCAAAAAATATTATATTAATTTCACTGCATTTTAAAAACAAAATAGTAATATATACAAGGGAAGACGTCAGAAGGTGTTAAAAAAGGCCCAGGAAGGTTCAGCACAAAACAGCACACAGATCTGAAAGAAAATCCATTAGTCATGTTGTTTTAAGTAATTAACGATAAACTCATTCTAAAGTGCTGTATAAGATTTTAAGAACAAAAACACAGCTTTTAAAGCTCATCTTTGCCATTGACACAGTCGATGTTGAAAGCAGCAATTCATAACAAATGGTTTTTTAGTTTTGTTATTACAATTTCATTGCATTTTTCGTACATTTGTTTGAAAACACCAATATAGTGCCTCGGAGAGCACGTTAAGCTGTCGTTCCCGGTTTCACTATACCAACTTGTGAAACTGTTTATAGATGGGTTATTGAGTCTATTCAAAACAATATTAAGAGCAATATGGGTAATTTGTCCTACATATTATTATTATTAAAAAACCATCGCGACGAGCTAGCCACTTGTTCAGTGTAGACTCATACCATCGGCTACGACGAGGTGGGATTAAAAACCCCTCCGCTGGGTACCCTGGGGCCGTCTAGGTGATCTCACGCCGTAAGGCACCCGTGATGATATATATATTACAAGTTCATATCAAATGATTTATTGGTCACAGTCAATAAAAATGTTGTCATATTTTACATTATTATAATGCTAATATCCTATCTTCTTCTTTAAGATAAATATAATATTAAATAGATTAATGATTATTATTATAAATTAAAGAATATGATATTAGTATTAAACAGACTTTGTTTTTTTAAATGATGTTAAAAAAAACTTTATTTTTAATGAAAATTTTGAAAAACTGATAACTGAGTATAGGTATGTGGTATAGTGGTTACATCGATAGCGTTGTATCCGGAGATTGTAGGTTTGATGAGTGAATACTCGTCGTGAATAGTCTTAGTACGTTTCTTTTTGTACAACTTGACATGGTCTGGGTGTTTATAAAATTTTACATAATACTAGATTGTTGTTTCAAATACACATAGTACAAGCTTAGAGCTTTATTTGTGAGCAGGGCAATATGTCTAAAATGTCCCTCATATAAAACAAAAAGGTATGTATTGGAATTGTTGTTTCTGGTACCCAAAGTACAAGTTTAAAGCTTAATTTGTGTGTAAATAATGTTTGAAAAAAAAATCTAAGAGAAATGCTAATCTTCAATCCTACTGACTCAAGAAGGCAAATTCTAACACCATCCTGCGCATGCGCAAGATCGCTAACCTTTACCTCGCTACATATATTTGACCACAAACACTTGTCTTAGCCCAACAATTTGAGATCATTAACCAACAATGCTAGTGTCTCAATGTGTACAATGCGAGGAGTTCATTTAGATATTCGAATTGTCTGTGGTATATATTCGAATTGTCTATGGTAAATATTCGTAAATGCGAACAGGCTCACCTTCGCTCCGACCTCGGGGCACGACTCCGGAACTCGCATAACTGATCTTAATAAAACTTGCATCGCAATCTCGTATCCAACACTTACTGGCCTAAATTAGTTACTAGTTTTAAGTAATATTCCATTTGAATGGAATCAAATGAAAATAAGTTTTTAATTAAGTGTTAGCGATGATGGCTTTCAATTATGTTAAGATCAAACGCATCAGTCTTCTATCATTTTTTTAATTGGGCACGGCATGTGAATATACCTACTAGCGTGCTTATGCTTTATATAATAAATAAATTTATAAATGCGTTGTATTTATTTTAGAGATCTGGTCCCTTAAAACAATAAGTTTAAAATATAAAAATAAATATAAACTAAATTAAGTAATAAATTTAAAATTAAAAACAAAATTAGCAGTTACCTGAGAAATGAAAAAATACTGAATAAACGATTATTATCAGTACCAAAGTGCCAAAAGGTACCGACTATTTATTAACAATAGTAGTAAAGTATATTTACACAACGATACATACAAATACATAAAGTTATAATTAAATATACTTATAAATAATATGCTAGATTGCTTTATATTATAGTTATTTATTATCGATATATACAGGTTGTCCCGTAAATCGACGTCAAGTCAGAATCGGGTGATAGCTTAAGTGTAAATAAGATAGATAGTTATTTTTTAAGGACAGTCAATAAAATACCAAGAGCGTCTTTTGGATAGTATTTTTTTAAAAGTTTTATGTAATAAACACACAAAACTAAACAAAATTCTTTAATTTTGGATTCTCCTATTAAATGAAAAAATCAATAAAATAAGTTTTAAAAAGTATTGTATTATAATTGATTGAATCAGGCATTATTTTGCGGAATTCGATTATTTTATATAATAATACTTAAACGTCGCATCTTCAGGACTGAATTTTAATTATGATGGCCGAAATAAATACTCAACTTATTTCGGCTATCATAATTAATTCATATCATAAGAAATAAATTCAGCCCTGAAGATGATTCGTGGAGAAGCGAAACATATCGACGTCGTTTAAGTCGTCGTTTAAATAGCGAAAGAATTTGCAATAAAGTAAATATTACATCTATATTATTATATAAAAAGTATTGTATTACTTATCTAAATAAACAAAATAAAAGTGAAAATACCGCCAAAACTATAGATTCATACAACTACACGTAGATGATAAATATATTGATTTTATTTACATTTATCTTAAACTCAAATGTTTAAATCTAAAAAATAGAACAACTTAGTAAATTTGTGAAGCTGGGAAAATAAAACATAAATACCTATATTAATTTTACAGCAAATAACAAAGATTCCTTTTCCTAGAAATTACACATTTGCTACGGTATTGCGGAGAGTTGTCGTGAAATATTTCAAATGCGTTCCTTTAGCTTAGCGGATATATCTGCGGCAGAACAATGCCCGTACACTTTACGTTCATGCCTTGTTTATTCTTGAAAATAATATTATCTGGAACAGCTTCAACCACAATAACGGTAACTGGAAGGAAATTGTAACCGCGCAGTTTGCATTAAATTAAAATAAATATTTACTATTTGATTGTACGGCTTTTTATTTTCAAGGTTTTATTTTTTTAAATAAAGAACTAATGACAACCACAGACTACATGCTAGAGATTAAGTAGGTACATAATATGTCCATTGTAAAGTGATAAAATTAAATGTACATACGGATTTTAGAATAAATCAAATTCTTTTAAGTATTATTCATAGATTAGTAAAATATTCTGAAGTTAAAGATTTGTATTGTATTTGACGTATATTATTTATTTATTTATAAAACTTTATTGTATAGTGCAAAGGCATATATATAGATATACCTAAAGGAATCAAAATAATCCAAGTTTGGTCGAATTATACTTATAATAATAATAAGTAGGACATATCGTCGAAAAACAAGGTCAAAAACCCATCTATATGCTTGTACTATGTGTACTAGAAAAAAAGCTACTAATACATATTCTATTTTATTAATATCTAGACAATGAAAAACTCTACAGAAAAACGTGGGCTATTTTTTTTAAATTAGGAATGGCATTACCACTAGATCAGTTGTTAGACTTTTATTTTATTTTATTAATTACCAGATTTTAAAACTCGCTGCCATAGAAGATATATGTCATCCATGCTTACTATATTGTCAAATTACTAAATTTCATGAAATTCGCCATTGTAATTTCGCCGTAGATCGTGGGTTCGATTCCTACTTATGGCAAATAACGTTGTAAATAAAAAAATGTACACCATTTTTTAATTTAAAACGTTGCACAAATCAAGTAGGTACAAAGTTAGATTTAATACCTCTAGGCTAGGTAAATAATATATATATATATATATATATATATATATATATATATATACATGCCTACATGGTTGTAATAATAATTTATTGAAGAAATTTTTTTATAAAAGAAAAAGGAAACATTAAAACTAAAGTAAACCTATTAAATAATAACTTACTCTATAACTTAAAAGGGTATGAAGTAAAATAAGAGGGGTTAGAAAAGTGGGTCCCCATAAGCGGCATGACATGTGCACCATTTTTTTTATACAGAGGGTCTGCATAACTATTCAGCGCGGAAACGCCGCCAGTGTCCCATGATATTGGCGGAATTTCCGCGCTGAATAGTCATGCTGACCCTCTGTACAAATAAAAATGGTGAGCCAGCTTATCGCTAATTTATTATAGAGAAGAGATGAATTTTTTAACTACATCTAGTGTGTGTGGTGTGCATGTCTCCGTGCTTGTATGTGCATAGATGCGTAATAATTTTAACCATTTTTGGTAGGTAAGTAACGTAAACTATTGTAAACAATTTGTAATGTAAATCATTCGTCACGACATAAGTTTTTACTTAGTGTGACGTTTGATGAGCTAACCCTTATGTACATTGTTTTGCTAAAATAAATAAATATTATTATTATTATCTAAAATATATTTATGTATAATAGATATATGTATAATGTTAGTTAGACCGTCAACAATACAGTCGGTTAAACAGAACATTTATTTAAGTAAAGGTACATATTTTTTATATTGTTTTGATAATTAATTCACTTATCTAAGCTCTCCTGTTCTCATTTTAACACTACAATCTACTTTATAGATAGAAGATTTTAAAGAGCCCATGTATCTGATATCAGCTATTGGTTTCTCAAGTCTAGTTTTTAGAGTTCCGCACAGTAAAAGCACAGAAGAAATAATAGTGCCAGTTGTAAAAGGAATAGATTTCGTGGAGTATTTGTTATTCCATCTGTAAACAATAAAATAAAATACAAGTACGGTCGTCGAAGAGAAATAATTTCGTATGTTGAACCCACATTACTTATTTTTGTCGTTCGTAAAAAATTACATATATACGTGGTGGCCGAGTTGGTTAGACCTTAGACTTAAAAACACTTAGGTCTCTGGTTCGAACCCCGGTGTGTACCAATGAGTTTTTAATCTAAAAGTGTATGTACATTTGTTTAACAACACCACTATAGTGCCTCGGAGAGCACGTCAAGCTGTCGGTCCCAGTTTCACTGTACCAACTTGTGAAACTATTTATAGATGGGTTATTGAGTCTATCTAAACATCGCGACGAGCTAGCCATTTGTTTGGTGTAGACTCATACCATCGGCTACGACGAGGTGAGACTTAAAACCCCTCCGCTGGGTACCCTAAGGCCGTCTAGGCGGTCTCGGGCACCGTAAGGCACCCGTGATGATATATATGTAAAAAAATACTGCACTAGGGACATAGCTTATCCATGCGTTATATGTTACACACAATTTTCTGGGAGTTTCATAATCCAGAACTCTGGTATAAACTCAATGTGAATAGACGTCTTAAGTCGTTATTTGTATACTATTATATATATTGTGATTACACATAGACCTGAATTTACTTAAGTAAAGTTTTGTTTAACAAAAAACTAAAGTTTGTATTTACTGAAGCTTTATTGAGCTTTACAGTTATATATAACAAGTAGTGGCTATGAATCTCAACATTAAAAAATCATTCTTAATCTTTCAGCTAACGAAAAATAAAACTATTTAATAGCGACATAAAAGAAACAAAGCGGATCCAGTCTAGTGGTTAAGTCACTGCGCAACTGATATCAAGGTTAAGCAGATGACAACAAGGCCGGACCCGGGATGGGTGACCGCTTTATACAACCAGGCTATAAGCATTGCAACAAGCTCACCCTTGTTAGGTGTTGCCTGCGAATACCATCGGCGAAATAAGCACGGGTTTAACCTCCGCTGGGTAAAACCGGGTGCACCGTTGTGGTGTATTTATATTTTTTATAGGAGTAACAACCAGTATGTTTGATTCTTAATTTGTATAAATTGGACATTGTCGAGCAAACCTATGCTATAAGGAATCCTAAAAACGTAAACAATAATTGCTCTTGTCGGGTTTTGTGCAACAAGGCACGGCTATCTAAGCACTTTGTCCGGGGAGATGCGAGCGGACCAGCTAGTAATTTGACCTTAAGCCGCACATTAGCAAGGAGTGGCCGTGAGCCTTCAACAGGGATGCCGATATGTATGGCCACTACTTTGCGGTATACCTTCTTTAATCGATGGATGCGGCATTAAATTCTAATGAGTATTTTGTAGGTCTTGAAAAAAAAAAGCATAATTTTCATATACTCGTGTGGTGGCCGAGTTGTTTAGACCCCGGGTGTATAACATTTGGTTGTTACACCACTATAGTATCTCGGAGAGCACGTTAAGTTATCGGCCACAGTTACACTATAACAACCTGTGAAACTATATCTCAGCAGCATAATAATATACTCGTATATATTAAGAAGGAGCTAGCATATTTGTTTTAAATATCTTATTTGATAACTTTAATAAGAATCATCTTTAGAAGGAGATGTTATTTCCCTAAAGTCAAGTTCAACCTCTACACAAATATCAAGTCATTACCTCATCCGAAGTAAAAGGTGAAAATGAGTTTATACATCGTGAAATTAGTGCAAGATGAAACCTAGCCAAGAAGCCGTACCCTGGACAATAATTTAAGTTGTTTAGATACCATCTACAAGGCTTGCGTTGTGCCCAAGAATTCATGTGATCACCACTAGATCCAATCTCAGATATTGGTGAGAGAGATGAGGTGACGTTAAAATTACAGCATATTACGAAAAGCTTTTTGTAATAAATTTTAGGTTTACGTAAAAATCATTTGGTGGCCAAGTCGGTTAGACCGTACTGCGTTGTGTCCAAGATTTCACCGGAGTACCACTACATCTAATCTAGAAGGTATTAAGGTATTAAATGGTCCATCAAATCTGTGTCTCGAACTTGACGGAAGCAACTCGGCTCCAGGTCTTTG
The DNA here is from genome assembly GCA_947458855.1 of Monopis laevigella. Lineage (NCBI taxonomy): Eukaryota > Metazoa > Arthropoda > Insecta > Lepidoptera > Tineidae > Monopis > Monopis laevigella. The sequence continues at coordinate 20,059,250 of OX381580.1, read as the reverse complement.
TTTATCTAAACCTTGAATTGCTAGCTAGATTTACCCAAAAAAATGCTATTTTATTTTATTCGGAAGCGCATTCTCCAGAATTGTAAAATTAGAAGAATTAATTCGATGATGAATCGAACTAATCGGCGATGTTTCATGAAAAGATAAACTTAATTGTATTCAATATTTTTTTCTGATCAACGTGAACTAAGATTACCAAGGAAGGTTCTTCTCTAAAAGTGTCTATAACTGGTAATTCTAAATTCAAAATGTTTCTAAAGGTTTTAAGCTTTGTTTTCAGAAATAGTATCAAGATTTAAGCATAGTCTGTAGGTTAAGTTAAATATCGCTCTTCAGAGTAAAATATTTTCATAGCTAATAAACTTTAAAGTATTAATTACCCCATTAGGGTATTTTAATTGAAAAATATCAGGTCCTAAGAGTTTGCATATAAAATATAATAACTTAAATTAGACTAATAAACATAAGTTATGGTTATGAGGATTTTTTCAAGCATTTCTTTGAGCTTTTTCTTATTTTGTTTTGTAGCAACCTGTTTATCCCTTAGATATTAGAAGCGTGATGATATTTGTTTCAGTTATAAGAACCCTATGTACTTTTGAGACCACATTACCTTGACCTTTTAGGACAAAAGAATTTCTACACCGTTTTATATGGTGGTTCCGATATGCTTTACAATGAATCATTAAACTTAATTACAGCTATAGGATCAATGTTGGACGGGGATTCACAAATCTGACTAGAAGGAGACAATTTACCTGACCAACATGGTCGTACTACGATATATAAATCAAGGAATAATACTTGAAATTTAATTAAAGAACGTGATGACACCAATAGTATAGAGTATCCTAATTTGGGTGTTCAGGGCCAATTTGGTTTAATTTCAGTTTTAATTCATAATAAATGTTATGTCATACATATATTATACATAGGTTTACTTTTGTTAATTAACTATGTAATCTTGATGTACAATAAAATATTTTATTATTAATTTTTATTTTAGGACTACAGAAAGCGGTCAAGTAAATTTTACATTAGCTACAAACACTAGCTACATAATGCAGTTAAAAATCGAAAGGTTTTCATTTATTTATTAAGAAGCTGGCAGCATGTATCGGTGACACTCTAAAAGCAATTAAGGCAAGTTTCCGTAATTTGACGATCAAACTTTTTATGCAATGGCTATTGACAGCCACTACTTTTGCTAGCCCAGAATTTTCCGATAATTTCTGAGTTATTTAGTCCGGTAAAGGCCTAATATATCAGGAGTGTTTATTATAAGAACTTTAGCCGTTGGTGGTGCCTTGTTTGGGCTCAAGAAAGCTCCCTCAGGAAATAAGTGTCTGCCAATGGTACAGTTCAGTAGTCTTGTTGATGAACCTTTGAGATATTTTCAGAGATGTATTAATAAGATCCCTTCTGAATGGTCTACAGTCGTCGAAGTTAGTTAAATCAACGCACGCTCAATTTCTTCACAAGATGTTACATTTCCCCTATCTACTAATTCAGGCCTATGGTAGTAATCTTAAATTTATAACCTCATTTTATAAGCTCGCACGTGATTCGTTAATTAAATTGAATCAAATCCGTATTATCTGCAACGAAATAGATTTGATAAAGTGATTCTATGAGCCTTGATCTTTGTAATGGAATGGAATTAGAAATAGCTGTAGGTAGTGTTGTTTATTTTTTATAGTTATATGATCATAGGTACTGCTCTGATATAATTTAAAAAAAAAATACAGAGTATGATATTATCTTTATGATAATAACTCTGTAAACTTCGCACGGGATTAAAGCAGGTATTTGATTTCAAGTTTAAACTCGCGATAAATAATCATTATATTATTTTCGTTATAATCATTATACAATAATGATTAAATGATAAAAAATCTACTATTAATTCAAAATCCAATAACTTTAAATCTATTTAAGAGACCATATAGCTGGTACCTATTAAACTAATGGTGTATCAATTGATTTGAGTGGGTAAAGATTACATTATGAATCCACTTAAAAGAGTTAGTGAAATCAGGACCAACGATTTCATATGTTTCCCAAGGCAAGAATAGTGATATTTTTCTTTTTTTGATGCCGGGAATCAAGTGTTTATATCGGGATAGTTTTTAATAAAGTATCTAAGTACAGTAATAAAAATAATAATAATTTATAAGTTTATTGATCAAAAAATATTTAACAAAATTACAAAGTAATAAAATGCAATAAAGTGTTATATGTTCCTTATTACATAAATTAATTTGATACATGAATACATGAATTTATTGAGATACCCTGACCACTAGGGCCAGTATTTCAGCGTAACAATAGTGAAACAATTTGTAATTGGGTTTTGGATTGTTATGTAAGTTAGTAAGGATAGTCGTGTACACCACAATTCTTGCATTGTGCTCACAGTATTTAACTACTTCGTTTAATACTGTCCCAATGTAAACTGAACATTAGCTCGTTAATTTAATATCAATAAAAGGTATTTGAAAATGGAATAATCATACAATGACAATCAAAGACAGAAAATATCACTATTTTGCAATAAACGTGACTTTACAGTGATTATTTTAGCTGTCGGTAACATACTTCTTGAAGGATTAGTCAGGCCTACCAATGTAAAATAATCATATTCAGTAACGATTTGCCCATAAATTCTTGGCTTGATAAAGTAAAATGTATTCATAAAGTAAAATAGATTTTAATAATTATTAAAATATCTATTGATAAAAACCTTATAAAGGCTTAAATTATAATAAAAAAATAGTTTTTTATTTATTCAGTGACTTTGTATCTAGTTTATAATAAGCAGACCTACATATAGCAATACATATCGTAGAATATTAATTTAACAATATTTATTACACTCACCGGCAAAATGATGCGGTTACGAAATGGACAGCGTCAAGGACTAATTTGCATTACGATTCTACTACTCTATTTCATTTACGTTGAGTGTCCTAAATTTTTTAATAATTTTGTTGCTGATTTAATTAATGAACAAAAAAAATACAAATTTAAAACCTGGTTTAACAAAACATTTTCTATTTAGAGCTGCAAGAATATGTACACATACAGTGGATGACAGACCCACCAGAACAAAAAGGAATGGTGATTCTTATATATGTCACATGATAAAAAAGTGGAATGCTTTACCTGTGTGCGTTTTCCCTTCTTCCTTTAATCCTGAGTCCTTTAAATAAATAAATAAATCATGTATTCGTCGGAATGTAGGTCACAAAAAGGTCTTACCAAACATACGGCTCACTACATTCAGCCAATCTGTGGCACACAAAATCTTAGTCGTAAAATCACAGCAATACAAATAATAATAATATTATATGCGTGAATAAGTTTCTCAAGCAGACATAGTGGAATCAACCAATTGAAGCAAGCATCATTACTACTATTGGTTGAGAACATTCTTGGACGTTACATTGCACTTACCATCAGGTGGTTGTAGGGTCAAATGTCCTGCTCTATTAAAAAAAAAGGTATATGGTATTTTTTTCTACCTATTCATGATTTTAAAATAGTTTTTAGAAAATTTTGTTATAATAAAATTTAAGGCGGAAATGATATTAGCAACGTAGCCAAAATTCCTTTTACAGTTTTGTGTCTAGCCAACTAATAGTTGTCTATCTTTTAAAATATTATACCTGTCACTTAGCTGTATTTAAAATATGGAATCCATATTTATTCAGAAACAAATTATATAAACGTATTCAAAAGATATGCGCTAATGTCTTGGTAGATAAAAACGTGATTAATTGACACAAAAAATAAAGTTCAAGAACTTTTAATAGATATAAATTTGAACTTTAATTTCATAACGAGGTATTAGATACTTGTAATCTATGGTCTAATCGCTCAGAAATAACTATCGGAAAATGAGTAAAGCAAAAAGATATAAGAGACCGTGGCAAATCACAGACAGTAGTCATGTTTCGTTTTTAGTCTGTGGGTTCACCGGTTTTCAGGAGATTACTGCATCGATTTCTTGTCGAGGTGGTAGTGTCCTTTTAGGGTGCAGTTACGAAATGGATGGTTTAATTGACGATAAAACAGCGAGTATATTAAAATATACTCGTAATTCAATTCGTCTTTATCGCCGCACAATATATATATATCGTAATTGCATGATTTAGCCGGCATAGTGGGAGCAATCAATGTTGTTTAAGAACAATTATTAATTGATCCCATTCATGGACTTTGTAGGTTTGCTCACCTCCAGGTAGATAAAAAGTCACATGCCGTGCTCCAATAAAAAAAGTATCGGTAGCCATAGTGTAAGTTATTTCCACCAATAGAGTCTAGGAAAATAAAGCGTTCCTATTTTCCTAGACTCTCAAAATAAGCTTATTTATTGGTGAAAATTTTGATTACGAATTGTTTTTTTTATATGAGCACGGTTTGTTATTTTATATCTACCGTAATCAATACATTGTTATTTGACAACATTGATTATGCCGATTAAATGATGCGGTTACGAAATGGGCGATGACAAAGACGAAAATGCTTTACAACTCTACTTTAATATCCTCGCTGGTTTATCGTCAAATCATCTGTCCCGTTTTTTAACCGTACCCTAAAACGATATTACCATCATGATAGTAGTCTCTAGAAACCGATATAGAGACTCTACCATAACTATTGCTATCGTATTAACGTAACGTTTATATATGAGAAATCATCAATAGGATTACTATTGAATTCATGACATATAAACTTTTGCCATTTTACTAACGTTACGTTAATACGATAGCAAAATTCATAGTACAGTCTCAGTAGTCTCTAGAAATCGATACGGTAGTCTTCTGAAAAACGGTGAACAAACATCTCTCTAACTGATCTTAAAGAATCCTAACTGAATATTAAGGGCTAGCTGATAGATAATGCCTAATGCATTAAGTTCGCCTTTGTATATATATATAACTTTTGTTTACTGTGCAAAAGTGTTTAAATAAATAAATAACTTAAAAAAAAATCTAAATCAAGTTATCAGTTGCAACTAAATGAATTGCAGCTATATAAAGGCTCGCACGTCGGCAAATGGGTATAAGCAAAAACACTCAGGCAATTAGCTGTAAGTGCTAGACTTCAATTCCTTGTTCGCGAGCGAGGGGCGGATGCTCAACGCTCACGGTGGTAAGACACGGCCGCTTGTGGTCTGCCCGCACCATTATCTATTCAGATCCGACAAGATCGCAAGATATGGTCTATTTAATAATATGGCCTGTTACATACGGACCCAGACACGTACTCAAGTGTTAGAAATTATAATTGAAGTAGGCTTTTGAGAAATTGCTTTAAGTTTGCTCTTAGAGTTTTGTTTTTACGTATTAATTTAGGGGACTCAAAGGGTTTGATTTAATATCTTATATGTAACTTTTTGTAATAAAAAACTGATTGTTTCCTAAAAACAAAAAAAAAGTTTTTTCTGTTTTTTTTTCAGCAATCACGCTGAAATAAAATGGATCTTACAGTAGCAAATTTGGACAACGTTATATGATAAATGACTTTGTATATATATATATATATATATATATTATTTATTTATTTATAACACTGCAAAAAATGGAAAGGCGGCCTTAATGCCGCTAGGTACTTCGCGACAATTTGATAATTATGTAAGGAGGTGCAGACATTTTTTTTTATGTAAGTCTATTTTTCCCATCTTTACAATATTTTAAACTTTATAAAATTGCTTGCCTTTATAAGTTATCGTTGCATCGTTTAATAGGTTTTCTGCACAGTTTGCTTGGTCTGGGTCTTTATAAAAAAAAAATGTGTAAGAAGCGTTCCCAAACTTGATATTCTATTAAAAGTTTTGCTAACTATTTGAGAATAAAATTATAACGCTTTTTAAATCAGAAAAGTATATTTTTTAAACTTTTTGGGGAATTATCTAAAATAATAACAAGACCTATTAATGCATAGGAAGCCGCGGGCAATATCTAGTCAGAATATAATCCCAATGCTTGCCTGTACCAGCGATGAAGACCACGCCTCTCCTAGGCCTGCGTCAGAGCATTCCTTTAGGAGGCATTGTGAAGTACAGAACCGCTCCTTTGTGAATGCCGAGCTAGCCTATGCGTCCACGCACTATTATAACTACTTGCAACTTCCTAGATATTACTTTGAACAAATGGAAATTATTATAACTTTTTTTTTTTTTTAATATACGTGGTGGCCGAATTGGTTAGACCTTAGACTTAAAAACTTTTAGGTCCTTGGTTCAAACCCAGGTGTGTACCAATGTGTTTTTAAACTAAAAAAATATGTACATTTATTTAACAACACCACTATAGTGCCACCGAGAGCACGTTAAGCTGTCGGTCCCAGTTTCACTATAACAACTTGTGAAACTGAACTACGACGGCATACGACGGCTACGACACGGTGGAATTAAAAACCCCTCCGTTGGGCTGGCTAGGCGGTCTCTGGCGACGTAAGGACGTCTCTGGACGTACGTGATTTTATATACAGGGTGAATTTGAAAGGATGTACTTTGGGCTAATAAGAGGTTCTGCTGATGAAATCGAACGACTTTTCCCATGGAATCATGTGTGGCAAATGAAAAAGAATTTTTGCTTCCCCATACAAATTGGTCATTTTACCATTACTAGTTTGTATGGAGGAGGCATTTTTTTTTCATTTACGACACATGGTTCCATGGAAAAAGTAGTTCGATTTGATCAGCAGAACATCATATTAGCCCAAAGTACATCCTTTCAAAGTCACCATGTATATTTATAAAATAGTATAAATTATAAAAGAGCGTAGGACAAGTGCGATTTATATTTACGCAATTATAACTTATGTAGGTACTATAACTCCGAGAGTAGATGTAAATAACCTAACTGAAGCTTAAACATTACTCGACGACGTAACGAATGAAAAAACTTAATAATAATGAGTTTTTAATAAGTAAAATAAAGATAAATAAGCAGCGAGCATATTAAAATAAACTCATAATGCATATACGCCTTTGTCGCCCCCCATTTCCTAACCGCATCCTTTAGCCGGCATAGTGTGAGCGATCAATATTGTTAAAAAACAATGTATTAATCGGCCCCATTCAAGGACTTTGTAGGTCTGCTTGTCATTAGGCAGATACAAAGTCACATGCCGTGCTCCAATAAAAAAATAAAAAAACTATTATATAAATTATTTATTTATTTTATCAAGCGTCTTTAAAATTCACATTAAATATATGTACTTTACAAAAATCAACAAAATAGCAAACGTCTTTATTTTTAAAACTTTGTATAGGGTGTTTTATTGTAGTACAAAAACAAATAAATATATTTAAAAATTAATTAATTTATAGAAATATAAATAATATATACATGGTGGCCGAGTTGGTTAGACCTTGGACTTAAAAACACTAAGGTCCCTGGTTCGAATCCCGGTGTGTACCAATGAGTTTTTAATTAAAAATATTATGTACATTTGTTTGACAACACCACTATAGTGCCTCGGAGAGCACGTTAAGCTGTCGATCCCGGTTTCACTATACCACCTTTTCAAACTGTTTATAGATGGGTTATTGAGTCTATCCAAAACATCGCGACGAGCTAGCCACTTGTTCGGTGTAGACTCATACCATCGGCTACGACGAGGTGGGATTAAAACCCCTCCGCTGGGTACCCTGGGGCCGTCTAGGCGGTCTCGGGCGCCGTAAGGCACCCGTGAAGATATATATATATATATATATATCTTATAGCGTATATTTAATAAAAAAAAATAAAAAAAATCATGTATTTCTTTTATTTAGACGGTAGTATAAAATACCTTTTTATGTTTTATTTAAGTATTCTCACAGCTTAACGAAAAGGGTTTATATTTCAAAATATTAATTTATTATTATATTTTATAGATGTAAACTTTGTATTATTTTGGTAATTACTAGCTGTACCCCGTGGCTTTACTCACTGTTTAATTTAAAATCAATAGAACATAATAATATGGCTGACTGATAAGTGATAATGTAGCTTTCTCTAAGTGAAAGAATTTTAAAATCACTTAAGTATTTTGTAGTTTATCGATTACATAAAATAATGTCCCTACAAAAACAAGAAAAAGCTTATGTTTGTAAATTTGTATCATCTTAGTAAGGTACATGACATTTTACAACGACCAAGATTTTATTAATCTTAAGAAATATTAATAGTTTAGAAATGAATCAACAGCTGATGTTTCCAAGAAACTGTCTTTGATTGGATTACTTGGATGACTTGGATATTCTCAGATACAGACAGGTGCTATTGTGTCCATTATGATATTACAACACATTATGTCTGATTGTTTATTTATTTCTTTATTTAAAGATATCAAGTCGTCATACATTGTTATACAGCTAATGTACGACCTCTATAATACATTGATAACATAGCGTTCTTTAATTTATAAATTTTCCATCCAATCTTTCAGTTGATTTAGCTCTAGGTATACAGATATTTCAGTTGATTTAGCCCTAAGTATTTGATATTTAGCTCTAGGTATACAGAAAAATATACCGATATAAGCCAAGAAGTCAAATTGTAACAATAGCCAAGAAGTCATATTGTATGTGTGTTGTTAAAAACAGCCCTATGTTTTCTTATTAAAGCTACACACGACATTATTTAAACAAAAAAAAAAGTTCGTATAAAAACCCGTAAATAAAGTTTAGAAACAACAAATTAGTAAAATCAAAAAAGAAATAAAAAAAAAATAATTATAACAGGAACATAAATTAATAAGTAAAATTATATAAAATAATTATGCCATCATAAACACCACAACAATGATTGTGTTTAAGAACAATTAATGATTAAACCCATTCATGGACTTTGTAGGTCTGCTCACCACCACGTAGATACAAAGTCACATGTCGTGCTCCAATAAAAAAAAACATGCTCGCCACTTGTTAGGTGTTGCCTCCTAATACGGCATCGGCGAAATGAGGACGAGTGGTTAATCCCTCCGCGCTGGGTACCTGAGGGCGCTTATACGGTTGTCGGGAGCCTATAAAGGCACCCTTGATGGTATTGAAATATTGAAATTTTAATATAAAAGAATTAAAAACATAATAAGCTGCAATAACTTAACGACCAAATTAAACATTATTTAGAATTTAGTAGAAACTAAGACTGTTTCATGGAAAACAAATATTTCAGGGGCCAAGCCGAACAACTACTATGTTTTTACGATAGTAATTCCTAAAAATGATTTTAAAACACAATTATATTCAGTGAAGTCTGCCAGTCCAGAAGTATGACGAAGCTAAACGATGTTGTTCATATCTTATCTGTAGGTAGTTTTTCCCCATATTACTAAAAAACTTGGTCAGATAAGGATATTTGAAAGGCGTTAAAGTAGAACTTAGTTTATAGGTATTTCCGTATAGGTGTAATTTAATAGAGCAATAATCCACGGTGTCCCTAATTTGATTAACTGGTAGTAATAAGTGGTAAACATTAGGGCTTTACTATTGCTCTAATATTTTACTCTATGTAATTGCAATTAGGTTCAAATTTCCTCGGCATTGTTTACTAAACCAAGCCGTCCACTATCGAGCCCGAAGCTTTAAAGCTCGCGTGTTCCGCTCATATAATTCTTGGCTTAAACAAACGTTTGGTCGCGTTAGCTTAAACGTAAGTCGCGTTAGCTTTATGATAACGACCTATAGCGACGCTCTGTCTATTTATTAACAATATAACCAAGTTGTTTACGGCCTCGTTTACGGAATGGTTAGATTTATGCAATGCGCATAATTGTTTGAGAACCAATAGTTATGTTGCAAGTTGATTTTGTCCTTTATAATCTAATGGAAATTATTTGAGCTTATGTTTAATAGCGAAAGTAAAATATAAGTAACTTTTACGTTTCATTCTGAACACTAGAATATAAATTTTACCCTTTGAAAACTTAGCTTATGTCTAAGACACATAAAAAAGGGATTATCCCCGCCTATCTACATTGTAATATACGTTCGATAATAAATATAAAATTACAATTAAATCTGTGCACTTTAATTTTATTTAAATAAATATTAGATATTTTAATAATTAAATTGTAAATAAAAAAAAACAACTTTTAACTCGGCTTAGAATCGTAAAAACTTTTATTCTGTTGTAAAACATTTTGATCAGGAAATCAACAGAGTATTATTTATATTTATTATAGATAATTGAGTAAATTAAATTTCTATTTTTGCAATTCATATATATAATATAAACAGCATAACGACCTAGTTATATAATAGACAAGTAATTTAAATAAAGTTCAGTAAACTTTAGTTACCGATACCAAATAATGACTTTATAATCCGCCCATCCAAGAACATTAGGCGCGAATTAGGAATTACATAACACGAATTCAATGTAACAATTACATTATTATTTATCTACGCATCGTGATCACAATGCGACTGTTGGAAATGCGATCACGAAAATTGTTGAATATATAACAAAAACTAAAAGAAAGGCAATTATGGCGAGTGATATTGTTGGAAAGCCAGCGAGTACCGTCACAGTTTCCACGTCGAATCCAGGTCGAAGTCGCATTGTTTCCAGTGTCGCATCTTCTATCATTAGGCTTCGTTTATTAAATCACATGATACGAGTTTACACTTGTAGTCCTGGTGTGTGTGTTTTTTTAATTTACTTTCTAATATACTAAAACTTTTTCACCAATCAGACTTATTTTGTCAGTCTTTGAAAATAAATGTTTTTTTTTGGTGGCAGTGATTGGATTGGTATAAAAGTTAAAAAAAAAACTTACACTATCCACTAACTAAATTAAACTAAAATGTTGACGCCTTTTTACCACGGGGATAGGCAGAGTCAAGGGAGCTGAGGATCTACAATGATCCTGGCATAACTCTCTCGCTGCAATAAAGTATTAAAGTATATTTTTTTCCTTCACATCTAAAACTCTTTTCATACAATCTCTACGTTTATGAGCACTACGGATCCCAGCTTTTTTGAGAATGTCCCCGATTTTACCATGACTGTTGCGAATTGATTTGATTTTAATAAAAAAAATCTTTAATAGCAATGATCTGTTTATTTTACTTTATTACTGAAAAACTACTAGATCTATTTACATGTTTTAATAACAGTTTAGTTCTTGTTTGTTATCTAATTTTTATTATTAATATTAGATTTTTAAGAAATATTATTAATAATAATAATATGTAGGCACAATACGCAGATATTGCTCTAGTCACAAACTAGGCTCTAGGCTTATACTATGTGTACCAGAAACAATGATATAATACATATTATATTTTATAAACACCCAGACCATGACAAACTGTACAAAAAACGTACTAATATGTTTTTGCCATGGGTGGGAATCGAAATACGCCAAAGGCGCAACCACTAATCTAAAAAGTCTACTAGTCTCTTTTGAAACGTATTTTGTCATATTTTTGGGAAAAGCAGTGATTAACTTACTAAAACAAAAATTTTACTAAAACAAATCAAAATAAACATTCTTGAAGAGCACGTGTGTGTCATTACTCATACTTTATATTATTTGTAAGTTAAATTACTTTATATTATTCATTGGTTTTTCCTTAGGATTTTCTCAATTATTCTTTTTTTAAACCACTCCTGTATTAAAGCGAACAATAGAAAACAATAAAAATCAAAATCGGTCAATCCGTTTTTAAGTTTAACTAATGTCGGTCGATTATTTTTTATATATCCAGATAAACTAGAATTAACCAAAGAAAACTTTTTACTAATTAAGCTAAGATGGATGCTTAGGTTCTGTAACCAAATAAAGAAAAACATATCTCGGTAAAATAATGACACATTTCTCTTACTAATTGCTATATATAGATTTTTTTCCGAGCATTTTCAGGCAACATAATAATAAAGTAAAAAGTAAAATATTATTTTTATTTTAAATGTAACATTTCTCATTATAGCGTTAATATACTCTTTTAGTATAAAGTAATAACACATAATTCGTATTAAAAGCATGCGGAAGTTTCTCAACATTTTTCAATTCACGGTTGATGATGACACAGCATAGAGATTAGATAAGAAATAAGCTTAGTGTGTATGAGGCTTAAATTGTTAGGTGCTTACAAGTAAATTAGGGACATACTTAGTTTAAGGTGAGAAGAGTTCAGAGATTGCGTCGATAGTCGATAGATTTTTTTAAGAAAGTAACTGTTTTTAGGCGAACTGAAAATAAATTTTCTTAATCAGGAAAATATTAGTGATATAACTGTTAAGTCAGAAACGTAAAATAAAATAGTTCGATAGAAATAAATCGTGAAAATAGTTCTGAAATTTTCTTATTTGGATTTTATGATATTACTATAAATATTTAACATGATTTTATTGTTTATTGTATATGAAAAATATAAAAAAGATTGTTAATTCATATTTTATATTTTTAGTAGTTTTTCTTAAATTAATATTTAAACGTATTGTAACTTACAATACGTACAAGATATAAAAACAAACTTGACGCGCCTTTATGATTCGGTGCATACATGTGGAGGAAGCTAGGGAAGTAAGTAGAGACCGTGCGAAGTGGCGTTCATAGCTCTCAGCTTACTCCTTAACAGGTATACAGGCATGATGGTCTGTATGTATTGTGACCGGAGGTATGGTTTACTTCACTCTCTTAGGTCACCGTACCCAATTTCCTCAGGGTAACTTCTCCAGATCCTCCTTTAAAACATGTCTAATACGTTTTTACTTTATATTTATATTCTCTTTATTTCCCTGCAGAATATATAATTCCTGCAAAGCTATATAAACCCAAACGGTGAGGATTAATTGCGGTGTCACTCGTTTTATATTAAAATACTATATCACACTCCCATCATGTCTCCCTCTATCGATCTCTCTTTTTAATCTTTGTTCCTTCGGTTTGTTCTATTCCCTTCACAAATGTCATAAATATTCAAATAAGGAAACTAACATTTAAATGGCCAGTAGTAGCCTTACTCTATAATAGAGAAGGTTACAGTATGTAAGAAATGCTATACCTTGAAAATTATTAGGTACTAAGACGTATTCTAAGACGTTTCCTTAACTCCACTCTTCACTCAAGGAGCGTCTGTCTCAACTTGCTTTTTATAGTTGACATTTGGTGGAAAGAAACAGACGTTCCGTGAGTGTAAAGTGGAGTTAAGGATACGTCTTAGAATACGGGGGTTAATAGCTTTAGCGAGAGGATCGTAAGGGATTTTGCTTCGATTTTTGTAAAGAATCACGTCACCAAAAAAGTTGACAATCGATGTTCCATTTAATATATTTGTGGCGTTATCTAACTAAGTATGGTTTCACTTATTTAAATACTATTTAAAGAAACAGTATTTAAAACTTGATAAGCATGAATATACTATTAAATATATGCGGGTGAATTGGCTTACTTGTTTTATTAAAAAAAAAGGCTTCTAATTTATTAAAACAAAAACTAAATATGTTTTGTTGAACAATGCCTCTGTTTACATTCGGAACCTTTAGTGAGGCCGTGGGATATAAGACACTTCTATTTGACATAATTACTATTCATTATGAGTTTTGTCTGTACTACTTCCGTGCTAATAAAATCATTTTATAATATAATACGAGAGATTGTTCTTCATGAACTGTCGAATGAATATAAAAATAACAATAAAAAGTTATTAAAAAGCTCAAATTAAATTTGAAAAGTAGCCATGTAAGTTTCTTTTAATACATTATATTATTATTACTCATGGCAGATAATATTAGTACATTAGTATACTAGCTGGTATTAATATTAGTTTAAAACAGAGGCTCTACCATGGGTTTGCGCATTGTAACAACGTAACGTATTTGTATACGTATACGTGAGCTACAACCAATAGGGCCGCTTTATTTTTGGTAACAGGATTGAATAAAGCGATCTTATTGGTTGTTGCTCACGTATACGTATACAAATACGTTACGTTGCTACAATGCGCAAACCCATGGTAGAGCCTCTGATATACTTCTATTACGAATACGTGGTGGAATACGAATTTCTTATATACCTATACCTACGTGGTGCCCGAGTTGGTTAAACCTTTGACTTAAAAACACTTAGGTCCCTGGTTCAAATCCCGGTCTGTACCAATGTACATTTTTTTTTTAGATTAAAAATCAAAAATCATATTTTTTAGATTGTTTTTGTTTAACACCACCACTATAGTGCCTCGGAGAGCACGTTAAGCTGTGGGTCCCAGTTTTACTATACCAACTTGTGAAACTGTTTATAGATGCGTTATTGAGTCTATTTAAACATCGCGACGAGCTAGTCACTTATTCGATGTAGACTCATACCATCGGCTACGACGAGGTGGGATTAAAAACCCCTCCTCTGGGTACCCTGACGCCGTCTAGGCGGTTTTGGGTGCCGTAAGGCATCTGTAATGATATTATATACTTCTATTACATATACTTAATAATTTAAAATTGGGAACTCTATGTAGAATAAGTATACTGATTGGCTTAACATCGGCCTTCATATAAAATAAAATTGTAGGTTTAATTATACATAATCTTGACCGTCTCCGTAGACTAGTGGTTGCGCCTTTGGCGTTGTATCCGGAGGTCGGGGGTTCGATTCCCACCCATGGCAAAAAAAGATTAGTACGTTTACGTACAGTTTGTCATGGTCAGGGTGTTTATAAAAATATTATATGTATTATATCGTTGTTTCTGGTACACATAGTACAAGCCTAGAGCTTAGTTTGTAATCAGGGCAATATGGGTGTAATTTCCTTTAAAAAAATCATATGTATCATCACGGGTGCCTTACGGCGCCCGAGACCGCCTAGACGGCCCCAGGGTACCCAGCGGAGGGGTTTTTAATCCCAACTCGTCGTAGCCGATGGTATGAGTCTACACCGAACAAGTGGCTAGCTCGTCGCGATGTTTTGAGTAGACTCAATAACCCATCTATAAACAGTTTCACAAGTTGGTATAATGAAACCGGGACCGACAGCTTAATGTGCTCTCCGAGGCATTATAGTGGTGTTGTCAAACAAATGTACATAAATGTTTAAATTAAAAACTCATTGGTACACACCGGGATTCGAAAAAAATCATAGTCCTGTAATTTTAAGGCAGCAATTAAAACTTAAAGAGTCAACAAACGGATGGCGTTTTTATTCATTTTAGGGAAGGAGTCCTTTGTCAAGATTTTATAGGATTTTTGGCCAAAGCTACTGATGTCCTAACGTTTAGTAACGTCCTAGTAACGTTTGGGGTTCGTCCGATATAAAATAAAAGTCTTATAAAATGCTATATACCTATTGGTACATTTAATGTCAATTTCGTTGGTTTTTCATAATGATCCAGAGTCCCACTGCCAACAAAAACATAAAATCTCGCTCAGCGGTTAACGCTATAAATGTCCTACCATTAAATCCTTGGTCTCAGATTCGATTCCCAGTATCCTAGTACATTTCAGAGCAATCAGTGTGGCATTAAAAAACCGTCCCACAAAAAACGTTAAACCTATAAAACGGCTTAAAGCTGTTATTAAGGTTTTTGTTAAGGCGCAGTCAGTGACTTGGCCGCAAGTTAAATAATTGGTATCTAAAAATAAATGGAATGTAGAATCTAGATATTGTCAGGTGCAACGGTCAGGCGTCGTGCGGTGTTCTCAAGGATGGAGATTATTCTTTTATTTATCGACAATTTTATAATTAAACTCGATTTATTTAACGCAAGATAGAAAAATGTGGTCGCAAACCGCCGCTGATAACTATATCTCAGGCTTTTATTTGTGTAATAGCTTCACTTTTTGCTTTCCAGATAAATTTAAAGTTAAGAGCACATGAGATATTTCATTCGGTTCTGTAGACCCTCTTGCCTTAAAAATTTTTTTTTTTGACAATGTTGATATAATATGATAGTCGAAAAAAAAAATATTTTGCATGGACTTTCATTCATAAAATCGAAATTTAAAACAACAGACAGCATCGATAAAATGAAAAAATAACATATATAAGCTTTTAATGACTAAAAAAATATATCGACGTTCTTAGCACAAGATCATTGATAGGCTCTATAAATCTTTAAAATTGACATAATATAATTTTAAAAATGAATATTCATTCGTAAA
The DNA here is from genome assembly GCA_947458855.1 of Monopis laevigella. Classification (NCBI taxonomy): domain Eukaryota; kingdom Metazoa; phylum Arthropoda; class Insecta; order Lepidoptera; family Tineidae; genus Monopis; species Monopis laevigella. Next base: position 20,043,149 of record OX381580.1, on the reverse strand, counting down.
CTTATTTTTGTCGTATGTATTATTACTTTTGACATTGCTATGCTAAGGAATTTTTAGAGCCCAACCGTTTTTGTTTTATTGTTTTATTTACATTTTTTTTTATTCTTGTGAACCCAACAATATTTTTAAGCAACCTAAACCAAAAAATATTTTTAATTTAAAGAAGAAACTTAAAGTTTTAACGTTTTCTAAATAACACATTTTAAATTAAACACCTATATATTAAGATAATAATAAAGTTTTAATCTTATCTAAAGCTTTTTAAGCTCCGCAAATCCAATAAGTTGATATGTGCATCACGTGCGTTATAAACATCCTCCCAACACAGGGTCGAAATGCCAGAGCGACTGCGTTATCCAAAACCTGTACGCTTAGTGGAGAAGATAGCACTGTGCCTTAAATATATAGAGAACGCATAGACTTTTAAATCAATGAAAGATTTTTATTCACAGTTTAAGGTATGATAATAACTATCAAGAGTGATTTTTATAACGGTATACTATTACGTAATTCGAGAAAACTGCACAAGTCAAATAAATACTAATCTATTTAGTGCAAAGTTCTCACGATATAAGGTCTCTATAATTTTACAATGCAGATGCAATAAGCTGCAAGTGACCTAGCCATGTTTCGGTTTTAGTCTGTGGCTTCACCGATTTTCGGGAGACTAGTGCGTTGATATATGTTTCTTGTCAAGGTGATAGTCGGCTTTCAGGGTACGGCTACAAAACAGTCGGTTGATTTTATGAAAACGTAACGAGGTTATTAAAGGATACTCGTAAAGCAAAATCGTCTTTGACGGTGCCCAATTTGGTAGCTACGTCATTTATCTGGTATATTCGGAGCAATGAATGCTTTAAAACAACATTGTAGTAATTGACACCATTTATAGACTTTGCAGCTCCGCTTACCATTAGGTAAAAACAAAGTCACATGCCGTGCTCCAATAAAAAAAAAGTGGACTTGAACAAAAATTATACTACGGGTACAGAGAGTAGTTGCGCTTTCTATTGACTAACAATATAGGTGGTAGATAGTGACAAGACCCACTACGGCCTCTGCTTCAGTGGATAGGTAACCACCGCAAGAGAAGGGCTATTGTAGCAAGAGCCTTTCACTTACCGCTTCTTGTAAAGTTGTTGATTTCATAAATGGAACTATAATTTTCGTGTTGTGCTTTTGAACGTGCTTTCTTTTTATGAATTTTTGAATAAGGAACTGTGTTTTTTAATAAGTTTTTTGAGTTATATTTATTTAATGATTTTTCTGTTGAAAATATCTGTTTAAGATAAACATTTAGTGAATTTATTGAAGAATTTTGGTGAGTACAAAATTGTATTGGATTTAATTTTTTGTTTATTTATTATAGCGAAATAGATCTTATATTCTTAGATATATTACAAAGTACATAATTAGTATATATATTTTTTTTAAATAACTAACTAAGTTATTTACATAGTTTACGTTATGTTCATTTTAAAGTTTTAAAAAGGCTAAAAATATAAAATAAATACATTTGGTATTATACGATATTTTCGCCCACTATAACTGAAGACCGACCGGTCTTCAGTTCAGTCATATTCTATTTATTTATTTATTTTCTCACTTTAATATATTTACTTACTTTAATAACTTTGGTCATACATAAATAATTTTGCTTTAATTTAAGTTACTCTATGACAAGTTAGAATTCTATTAAGATTATATTAACAAATAATTTCAATGAAAATATCGTAAAACATAATTATTAACAAAATAATATATCAACATTATTTTTTAATAAGTCTTCAGATAGATGCCCTAGCTTGAGATTATATCTAAAAACTCGTTTTAGTAAAGTTTTATATTCAAAACAAATTGCTTTTTGTAAAATTTAAGTTTGTAGTCATTAAATTAACAACCAAGATTCTTAGAAGAGATTTTATTAACTTGGCCAAAAAGAAAAATAAAAACACTATGGAATCAGCAACCGGAATAGCCCGTGGGTTTAGACGTCCAATTTTGCAAATTAGTTGCTAATGCCCTTTAATGAATGACTAATTCTATTCTATTTTTATAATTATTATGTAAAGTAAAAACTATATATATATATATATACACTATAACCTCCTGTAAAATATAAATATATATAGGTACATTACAGGCTTATTGTACCTACTAGGTGGCTTCCCACGGCAAAATTATTTCGTTAAATTATATCGTATTTATATATCGTTATTATTACAATTTATAATGTATAATAAAATTATGTAGACCCTTGGGAATCAATGACTTTCTATTAAATTTCATCAAAATCTGTTCAGTACATTAAAATTTGAACTTTCACAAACATACATCCTGAAAGACACAGTTATAATATAAGTATTTTTAATATATATTTTAAATGTATCGGCACATTTTACTCCTATTTATCTAGTCACAAACTAAGCGCTAGGCTTATACTATGTGTACAAGAAACAATGATAAAAAAAAAAAATTATTTTATAAACACCAAGACCATAACATACTGTACAGAAAAACTAATATTTTTTGCCATTGCAAATCATCGAACACACGACCTCCGGATACAACACCAAAGGCGCAACCACTAGTCTACGGAGGCGGTCGTACGAGTATGTATAAACAGATAGAGAAGCTATAAAAATAACTGTTTATTTAGCATGTAAATTAAACCAATTTAAATAAAGAATAAAGACACGAAATACCTCAGTAGCGGTCACATTCTATTTTGAAAGCGATCCAGTTGCTTTGGCGCACATTCTTGGACCTCGTCTGACCGGCCGGGAGCGCATGCGCAGTTAACTCGTAAACCTCCCTGTATCAAGGGATACGTTTTTTTTCTTTATTGATATGTTTTACTTGCAACGCTATTTTAAGGATGCTAACAAAATGCTTATTATTCTAAATAAAGCATAAAAATCTATTATAATAATCTTTTAAAAGTTCTTAATTCAATAGCCTTTAAATGAATTGTCTTTTAAAGTAAATAAATATATAAATATCATCAGGGTACCCAGTGGAGGGGTTTTTAATCCCACCTCGTCGTAGCCGATGGTATGAGTCTACACCGAACAAGTGGCTAGCTCGTCGCGATGTTTTGAATAGACTCAATAACCCATCTATAATCAGTTTCACAAGTTGGTATAGTGAAACCGGGAACGACAGCAAAAAAAACATTGCATGTTAAAAGACGAATTAATCTTCTATATTAGTTATCTAAAGGGTATGTTAAAATCGTAAAATTTATCTATGAAAGCGGTTTCTACTTTCTGCAAACAATGAAGTGGGAAAATGTATGTGTACCCATATCGACGCCCACATTACGACTGTGGAAAACGTAAACTTTACCATAATGACCAATTTTCACTTTCGATTTAACTAAACAAATAGGTTTTGAATAGTAATTTTATAGGTACCTACTTAATTATACATTGTAAGCTTATACGAATATAATGTTATGTACCTAATTCATATTTTTTATAAATAGTTCAGTGTTAGAGTATATTATATATATATCATCACGGGTGCCGCCTAGACGGCCTTAGGGTACCCAGCGGAGGGTTTTCTAATCCCACCTTGTCGTAGTTGGTATAGTGAAACTTTAAAATACTGTTAGAGTAAGAATATGTTATATCATATAGATACATCTCTACCAAATCATGAAATAGGGTTAGAAGGTAAAACGATAGCCAATACGATAGTCTAATAGCCATATCAGATTTTTTTTGTATACATACCGAAAAATTTAGGTCTATATACTCGTATATCACAAAAATATTGAAACACTAATATGTAGGTATAGTATAGTATCATGTTCTATCACAACTTTAATGAAACACAAAACAATTAAAATGATAATAATAAAGCACCAAACGCACTCTAAGACCTCATTGTTAAACTTTTTTTTTTACTATTCATAAATATCTGTAATAAAGATTTACATGAAATAAATGATTTTCACTTTGACTTTGAAAAGTATGTATTTTATTTTCAGTCTTGTTCGTACCAATATTTAAAGATTTGATGACTAAAAGCATAAACTTGTATACTTACTAAACCTTCTAAAAATTTTTTTTTTTTTATACACTTTACGATAATAATGTGTATTTATTATATTTAAACAAAATAAAACTTATTTTTAGGTATTTTCTTTGTGCATAAATGATACTGAATGCCTAATAAAAAAATTGGCGTAAGTAAAAATATCCTCCTATATGTAGATTATATGTCCACTAAATAGAAACTTTATTTATTTACAAAACTTTACAAAATATATACGTGGTGGCCTAGTTGGTTAGACCTTGGACTTAAAAACGCTTAGGTCCCTGGTTCGAATCCCGGTGTGTACCAATGAGTTTTTAATTAAAAAAATTATGTACATTTGTTTGACAACACCACTATAGTGCCTCGGAGAGCACGTTAAGCTGTCGGTCCCGGTTTCACTATACCAACTTGTGAAACTGTTTATAGATGGGTTATTGAGTCTATCCAAAACATCGCGACGAGCTAGCCACTTGTTTGGTGTAGACTCATACCATCGGCTACAACGAGGTGGGATTAAAACCCCTCCGCTGGGTACCCTGGGGCCGTCTAGGCGGTCTCGGGCGCCGTAAGGCACCCGTGATGATATATATATAATAATATATATATATATATATACTTTACAAAATATATAATAAATTAACCTAAAACAATAACTTAAATTTAAACTAATAAAAAAAAAATCACTGTATGAGGAGCCACTTGGTAGGGTACCTAATACGCTAGCAGCATTGCCTCTTTGTATGGCAATGCAGATTTTTTAAAAACTTTATTACATAAATATAACTTGTACTTATTCCAACCAGTATTACAAAAACACTTTAATTCACAACTCAATAAATTTCTAAAGCTTTTTTTTATAAAAGCACCTGGTAAAAAGGTACCGATCTTAATTCTCGAGTACCTTCGAAGCAGGTTGCTGACATCGATGTCTGGCAGTAATGATAATGACCTATGATTCGACGTGACCAAACGCCGCAGTTACGTAAACTGGGCAAAAACGCCGCTCAGAACTACCTATCTTGACTATGCTCTTTGCTAGGGTTCCGTAGATTATTTATTTAGTTATCATTTGCGTGTGCTTTACAGCTCTCGAGATCGCCTAGGCTAGGGTAGGTTTTTAGGTGGGAGGAAGGTCTCTATAACTACGTGAGGCCGACCGACCGGTCTTATTACCACCCATATATATGCAAACCCGTCAAGTGACCTAGTCAAGTTTCGGTTTTAGGGTTCAACGGTTTTCAGGAGTCTACTGCATCGCTTTCTTGTCGAGGTGGTATTCTCCTTTCAGGTTGCGGTTACAAAAGGGGTAGTTAAATTGAGGCAGCGAGTATATTAAAATATATTCGTAATGGGATTCGCCATTGTCGCCCCCGATTTCGTAATCGCATTATTTAGCCGGCATAGTGGGAGCGATCAATATTGTTTATGAACAATTATTGTAGATCTGCTCACCATCAGGTAGATACAAAGTCAAATGTCATGCTCCATAAAAAAAAAAAAAATATGAACAAACTTGCACTCATGAATGAACACCTAAATATTTTTGCATATAATAAAAATACTGTGAAGAATACTACCATATTGCACCTCAATTTTGTATATGCCATTTTAAGCTAATATAGAATTACGCATCTAACATGCCAGTTTTTACGTTATTCTTATTATATGCAAAAACGTTTAGGTGTTCATTCATGGGTGCATGTTCATATTATGGTACTACCCTACCCACTGAACGAGTTTTGTTTCCACTTCGTCTACACCTACCGAATGGTCTGTTTATCGTAGTGTATATAATAAAGATTCAATTTGATCACGTTAGTCAAGAATTCTTCACCAATCAGATCGTTTGAGTCCTCTTAACAGTACATTTTTTTTCTGATTAGCAGAGAAGGAGTCCTCGACTGGAAAGTTAAAATATCTGAACGAAAATATAATGATGTATTAATTATTATTGAATTCGTGAAAAAAGCTTATTCCAAAATCAAATTGGATTATTTTCATTGGTAAAATAATTAATTTTTCTCGATACCTATTTTAAATTTTAAAATACACAAATTTCACACAGCAATTTGTAAATTATTGAGCAGATAATTTAATTTTCTGGGTTATAATGTAATTGTACATTTTATGGCCTTGAATGGACCACGGTCAGCAACGGTCATCGCACGGAGAAAGGTCCAGTCATTTCGATTATGTAAATTATATTTGAATTTAGAAACTTGTACAACATTACAACTATTATGCTCATAGCAAATTGCTTTCGATAATTTGAAAGTCGTTAAGCTTTGATTAATAGAATTCTTTTTTCAAAATTATTCCATTAGTGATCTGTTGTACACCCATATAAATAAAAAAGTACCTCAATTGACTCAAATACCGACACTACTTCAGAATCAAATCGGCCTATTGGAAGTGTAATGACTAAAAAAAAATCGCCACGAAGCAATTTCGACGTATACAATGGTTATTTCGTACGTGTCTAATATTATTCTTAGTATACCGCAGATGATTGGATTTGAAAAATATAATAGAAAAACTTTTCTGTACTTGGCGAGCTTTTATTGTATGTAATAGTTTGATGGAATATTTTGCAGATTATTCTAGTTTTTTTTTTGTTAAAACTATCTTGGGTTTTATTCTTTGGGTTTACTGGATTTCAGGAGACTACTGCATCGTTTCTTATGCTCCATAGTCTCCTTTCAGGGTGCGGTTAAGAAGCGGGTGGATGATTTGATGATAAAGCAGCGAGAATATTATTAAAATAGACTCGTAATGCAAATTCGTCCTTGTTGCCGCCCATTTCGTAACCGTATCGTTTTGCCAGCATAGTAGGAGCGATCAATATTATTAAACAACAATTTATTGATCGACTCTATTAATGGACTTTGTAGGTCTGGTTAATTTAGATAAAAGGTCACATGTTGTGTTTCTATAAAATAAGAATATTGGTAATAATTTTTAATAACATTTTATAAATAAATACCATCACGGGTGCCTATTTGGCTCCCGAGAACCGTTTAACTGGTCTCAGGGTACCCAGCGGAGGGATTAACCCGTCCTCATTTCGCCGATGGTATTCGGAGGCAACACCTAACAAGTGGCGAGCTTGTTGCGGTATTTATGATGAAATAGCCTCGTTGTATAAAGCGGTCACCCATCCCAGGCCGGCCTTGTTGTCATCTGCTTAACCTTGTTATCAGTTGCGCAGTGACTTGACCACTAGGCTGGGGCCGCTTTTTTAAACATATTATAAAATGTTATTAAAAATTATTACCAAGTTAATTGAAAATTATGGTCGAGTTTTAGTGCTTGGCGAACTTTTAGTGTACTCGTATGTAATAATTTGATTAAATATTTTGCAGATAGTTCTATAGATTTTTTAATGACTCTTTATAACTTTTCTAGGCCAACGACTATTTTCGTAACCACAGGTACAAAATACGTCAAGTGATCTAGCTAGCCATAGGTCGTTCGACTTTAGTCTGTGGGTTTAACGATTGATTAGATTATCGAGGTGATAGTCTCTGACTGTGGTTACGAATCGGGTTTTTGATTTGTCGATAAAGCAGCGAGTATATTAAAGCAACCTTGTAATGCAATTTCTATACCCATTTCGTAACTGCATAATTTATATCGACATAGTGGAAGCGACCGATGCTATAAAACAATAATGTATATGATCAAACCGATTTAAGGAATCTCTAGGTATGCTTCAGCATCAGAGTCAAATGCCATACTCCAGAAGAGTCAAATGACAGCCTCCGTAGACTAGTGGTTGCGTCTTTGACGTTGCATCCGGAGGTCGTGGGTTCGATTCCCACCCATGATAACAAAATATTAGTACGCTTTTTCTGTACAGTTTGTCATGGTCTGGGTGTTTATAAAAATATAATATGTATTATATCGTTGCTTCTGGTACACATAGTACAAGTCTAGAGCTTAGTTTGTGACCAGAGCAATTTGTGTAAATTGTCTTACATACTCCAATAAAAACTTTTAGTAAATCTTATCTCATATCTGAAAAATAAAAAAGCTGCAGTGCAAATATTCCGTACAATTTTAACTTTCTATCTCGATTTTTACTGAGAAATTTCTCAGTATATCTCTTTATTAAAACTTTTTTCGCTATTCCTCTTTGGGCACCGAGAAGACACTAAGACATACTATTAATTCAAATTTTAAGTTTCTACCTCACCTGGTTATCGATATATCTGCGCAGACAAACAGACAGGCCGACTAAATGATCCCATAAGAATTATATTTATTCTTAAACATGAACGGAACTCTAAAAATGTAAGATCTAAGAAGTTTATTAAGTTATTTTTATTAAAAAGTGTCTTTCAATCTGATATAATTTAATAACATAAGTCTTAACGAACTTCTATTTATAACTTTCTTCTAGGTATAATTACTTTCTTAGTAAACAATTTTCTTTGTGAAAATGTGATCTACATAATTAGATGTTAAAGTCTAAATTTGTATGATACGAAATGATAGTGATTCTATACACGGGCTTGAAATACTGATAGACAGAGCTTTACTTTAAAATTCTAGTAATAAAATCATGACATAAATATTCTTTATTAAATAATTCTATCATGTCATGTCTTAATAATTTATATTGCAATTTGCCGAAATAAGTTTTACTATTATTAAAAAGAACATCGTTCATTTTAGCTAGATGAGTTAAGGCTTGGTCTTCGCTTTTATATTTTTACAAATATAGATTGTCAGTCGTAAGTATATATATTTAGTAGGCATAACGATCAAAGCATTTCTGTTTAACTGCATTTATCTAGAGCTCCTACTATGCCGGGTAAGTTACGAAAAAGATGGTGTCAAAGACGAATTTGCATTACGAGTCTACTTTGATATTAATCCTGCTACTTTATTGCTAAATCAGCCAGTCGTTTTGTAACAGCATCGCCTGAAAGAAGACTATTAACTCAAGAAGAAGTCGTTGTACTATTCCCGAAAACCGATGAACTCACAGATTAAAACTGAAACATGAGTGTTGCGAACGAAGATACAAAATATCTATTTGAAAAAGTAGGTACATGATTAAAAATTAAAATTCATACATAAGTCACTATCATTTAATAAAAAAAATTATTAAATTTTACTTCATTCGCAATAATGATTAAGCCCATTGATGGTTTTGGCATCTGTATGAGCGGCAACGAAGAATTCGGTATGGTAGAAAGAAACATGTATATCGTTTTTTTTTGTTCGGTTTTCTCAAATATAGAGAAGGCAAAGGTCTCTATGAACCATACAGCCTAACATGTAGATCGGCCTAACTTAGTTATAGAAAGCACCTTCAAGTTATCTTATAATTTGTTAGTAGTTACCCTGTCTATAATTGTAAAGCCGTATGCCGGTACATCAAGTAATACTCGTAGTTTAGTTGCAGGCGACAGTGTATTCGATGCTATCGCGCTGATGTATCGACCGCAGCCCGCAGCCCCAGGGCATCGGTTGCAGAACCTTGCCACACAATATTTTGCTCATTAGTCAAGCACAGCACTTCTGGGGAATACATGGCAGATATGCTAGAATAGATTGCAATTAAAAAGCTTTTTATATAAATATGAAGAAGATAGGTGGATTTTTGAACTTATTTAAGCTATTTTTAGTAAAATAAAAAAATATCGATACTTGATTCAATCAGATTATAGGACTTCCATATTATTCCTACTTACATGGTTTTAACACATTTTATTGATTCAAATGTTATAGGTATTAATAAAACGGAAATACTAAATAATTCTTAAAAAATACATTTGTTAATTAAAGAAATAATTATAACTGCCAATGAATAAGTAATTAAAAAAAAAGTAGGTAAGGTATTATAGAAATTGATAGGTAATAATTGATAGTAGGCGTGATAACATAATCGTCTATGTGGGTGAAATAGAAAAACAATAGGTTGCTACATCTTTCAATGCGAGTATAGTGTTCAATGACATTGAACAAATTAATCTAACTTGTCACTATTATCCTCAGTTTCTTAAACGTTGATCAAATTAATATAAAATGTCATGAAAATTTGCAAACAAGGCATATATATGTTTATTGGAAAATTTACGTAACGTGACATTACACTAATCGTGTGACTTGTTAATTAATTTTGATCACTGATAAAATTTTATCAATGTTAGAACTGGGGGTTAGTAGGTACCACAACATTTCTAAAAACTAAAATATTAATGAGTTTAAAATCATATAATATAAAATATCAGGTCTTATCTAGTCGAAATATAAATAACAATAACTAAAACAGTTATACCTACCCACTCCTGTAAAAATAGAAAGCTACACACTCGAAGTTGTCGACAATTACATATACCTAGGACAGTCGATCCAAACAGGAAAATACAACTTTGAGATCTCTCGACGAATCCAACTCGGCTGGGCAGCATTCGGGAGGCTACGTAATATCTTCTCCTTCCAAATACCGCAGTGTTTAAAAACCAAGGCGTTCGAGCAGTGGGTGTTGCCAGTGATTACTTACGGATCAGAGATGAGGGTGTTTACTATGGGCCTCATGAAAAAGCTCAGAGTCACACAAAGGGCGATAAAACGCTCTATGCTCGGCGTTTTCTTGCGTATTCGAAACGATGAGATCCAAAAAAGAACCAAAGTAACCGACATAGGCTCCAGAATCGCCAAACTTAAGTGTCAGTGGGCAGGCCACATAGCTCGCAGAACGGACGGCCGTTGGGGCATTAAGGTTCTCGAGTGGCGACCGCGTGCTGGAGGACGCAGCAAAGGCATGCCCCCCACAAGATGGACCGACGACCTGAAAAAGGTCGCGGGAAGCCGATGGCTACAGGCAGCCCAGAACCGGTCATTGCAGCAGTGGCCGTTTGAAAGGCTGGTATGATGATGATGAACTGAAACAGTTAAAAATAAAAATAAAAAAATCCAACCAGCCAAGTGAACATAATAACAACTGTAAGCTCTCGATGTCTACAAAGTAAATAAGTTGCTAACTGTTAATTTCGCCATAACTAGTACTTGCCTATCTTATATCATTATCTAAACAGAGGCACTGAGCGAGAAGGCGGCTCAGGTCAAAAACAAAAGATATCAAAGTGGCAAGCGAAGAGGCTCCGCTTGATTAGCCCCAACTATAGATGTAAAGAAGTTTAGATATGCCATCATTAAAAATATTTCTAGCTATGCATACTGACTGCGTTAATATTGTATTTCTGTATGTTAAAAACATTTTTTAATTCATATGCTTTTTTCAAATTGAAATTCTAACATGTTCTTTCCATGACATATATTTTACAAGTAGCTTTAATTAATTTTTTTATACTGTGCAATTTAAATTCAACCTATCAAAAATAAAATGAATTCTTAATTATTAAAGATTATATGCCCTAAAGTGGTTGCATTTATTCGACTTATATTTCTTTTACTTCAATTTATTGTTTTAATAAATAGTAATAATAATACTTTGGTGCAGCAGCAGTTATCGTTTGCAAACCCTAAGGGTAAACTGAGTAAATGTTAAAAAAAATGCTTGTTGTTTTCTAATTCGTACGTTCGCAAGTGTTAATTTATAATTAAAATTAATGTAGACAATAATATAATTTACATCAAATTAAATATATTTTTTATATTATTCCTACTTAAAAGTATTTTTAGGAATATGCAAATCAATTCCATCAAATATTTATAATGATTCTAAACAGCTTATAAAGTTGGAAAAAGGTTGACAAAGAGCGCGTAATATCACTTTAATTTTAAACCTCCCGTGAATGAACGTGTTGTTCTATCTATATAAATACATATCTGTGGCTCCAACCAATGGCATCATAGATTGGGATCGTGAGCGGGAGTCGCTAACAAAAAATCAAACAAATCTTCTACAATTGTGATCCCGACAGCGATCATGGATCTGTACAATGATAAACTTCTTGTCCATTATGCGGTGCGGTTTGTATAACAACCAGTAAAATTCTATTACACCAGTGAAATGATAAATATTACATTTTTGCAACCACTCTTTTCTAGATATTAAATGTTCAAATTATGTTGACTATTTCTTGGGATAGGTCTCTATAACACAGCTAGGACTACCGATCGATCTCGTTACGCCGCTGCTCATTTTCAGGAGACGACTGGAGATGCAGTTACAAAGCGCACAGTTGATACGACGATAAAGCAGTGAGGATATTAAAATACGACTCCTAATAAAAATTGACTTCGCCCATTTCGTATCCGCATAATTTAGGCAGCAAAATGGGAGCGATCAATGTTATTTAAAAAAAAAGTACAATTGTTAGAAGGAAGGGTAAAAGATAAAATAGTATTTCTTATTGCTACATGCACTTAAATTTTTTAAATATATATTAAAACGAAACAATAAAATAAATAAACATTTGATTGACAATACCACTATAGTGCCTCGATGCTGTTGGTCCCAGTTTCACTATACCAACTTGTGAGTTATAGAGTCTAACCAAACATCGCAACGAGCTAGAACCAAGTGTTTTAGCCTAGAACACTTGTTCGGTGTATACTCATACGATGGCGAGGTAGGATATAAAACCCCACCGCTGGGTACCTTGAAGCCGTCTAGGCAGCGCGGCGCCTTAAGGCACCCGTGATGATATTTTTATAGTTAGTAGGTGCATCACTTTTTAGCTGGAAGGAAGTCTATAACTTCAGGCCGACCGACCGTCTCGTTACCACAGATGCAAAAAACGACAAGTGACCTAGTCGCTAGGCTACTCCATCGATTTCTTGTCGAGGTGGTGGCTTTCAGGCTGCGTTATATTAAAATATACTCGTAATGAAATTCGTCATTGTCGCCCCCCATTTCGTAATCGCTTCATTTGCATAATCGGCATAGTGGGAGCGATCAATATTATTTAAGAACAATTATTGATTGACCCCATTTATGGACTTTGTAGGTCTGCTCACCACCAGGTCCACAAAATCACATGTCGCGCTCCAAATAAAAAAAAAAAAAAAAAAAAAATGTATACAACAGCAGTAGTAGTCTAAACATGATGTAATCATATTGCCAGCATGAAGTAAATGTACAATGTACCTACATCTTTGTCTAATGCTAAGAAGTGGCGTCCATTGCCCTTTGCAAAAGCTTAGTTTGTGACCAGGGAAATATGAGGCCTAAGACGCCCAATTTTTCAATTGTCAGATAAAGTTATTTGACTGATAACTTATACTGGATGTTTTTTTAACATTGATAAAAAAATTTAATGCCTCCAGTATCATTTTTAGAACCCATGTTTTAAATAAAAAAGGTAGGTATTTTTTCTTCAAAAAAAAAGTCCGAAAAATAAATTATTATATGAACAAACACAAACAGGTAAATCCAACTTCGAGAAAGAGATCTCTCGTCGAATCCAACTCGGCTGGGCAGCATTCGGGAGGCTACGTAATATCTTCTCGTCCCAAATACCGCAGTGTTTAAAAACCAAGGTGTTCGAGCAGTGTGTGTTGCCAGTGATGACTTACGGATCAGAGACGTGGTCGCTTACTATGGGCCTCATGGAAAAGCTCACAGTCACACAAAGGACGATGGAGCGCGCTATGCTCGGCGTTTCCTTGCGGGATCGTATTCGAAACGATGAGATCCGCAAAAGGACCAAAGTAACCGACATAGCCTCCAGAATCGCCAAACTTAAGTGGCAGTGGGCAGGCAACATAGCTCGCAGAACGGACGGCCGTTGGGGATTTAAGGTTCTCGAGTGGCGACCGCGTGCTGGAGGACGCAGCAGAGGCAGGCCCCCCACAAGATGGACCGACGACCTGAAAAAGGTCGCGGGAAGCCGATGGATACAGGCAGCGCAGAACCGGTCGTTGTGGCGATCCTTGGGGGAGGCCTATGTCCAGCAGTGGACGCGCAAAGAAAGGCTGGCATGATGATGAACAAACGTCTATATGCTTAAAATTACTCCTACAAATACATAATAAGTCTTCGTATCTACAATCGTATAACACAATCTACGAAAATTATACTTATATACAGTTAATAAAACTCACACTTCTATAATATCACATTTATTATTGCAAATAAGATATTATTATCTTCCTAATTTAAAATTTTATTGTGTTGTTATTAAAAATGTACATTATATATTTTCTTACTTGGTAAAATATATAAATTGAAGCTATAAAATTTTATTGCCAAATATTTCGCCTCTCTATGGAGCGGCGTCATCAGTGACAGTAATAAAATTTTATAGCTTCAATTTATATATTTTACCAAGTAAGAAACACATCTAACACACTTTATTTGTTTCAGATACATTATATATTTTACAATTTAAAAAAAAAACAGGAAATCCTACCAATAGAAACTTGCGCATAAGATCTGAAATTACATTATTTGCAATAGTAATATAGGCAACGCGAATTTCCCGTTATATGTACTGAGTTATTGACCTGTTATTTACTTAGTAGCTGTAGTCTAATATTTAATTTGCGTAAAACCAGTGTTTAGATAACATTGTAGAAACTAGCTGCAGTAAATTGCACTCTGACTACAAATGTAAATGCACAGAAAAGGCGTTAAAGTGTAGTTAACAATATATTTTGATTTAATTGCATAAATTAAAAATATCTACATACTGTTGGTAATCATACATTTTAATTATTTAAAATTAATAAAAATAAAACTAGTCATAACAAATATATTTCTTCTAAATCGCTGCCAGAAAGAAGGATAAAAATTAAAATAGTATTTCTTACCATCTTATTTGCTAACCACAGTTATATACAATTTAATAAAAAAAGTTATAGGTATTAACTAAAAAATTATAACAACACCAACGACGGAGGAACCGCTAGACCAATTCTCTACCTCCTCTCCGTAGACTAGTGGTTGCGTGCGCCTATGGCGTTGTCCCGAAAGTCATGGGTTCGATATATAATATTTTTATGTACAGTTTGTCATGGTCTGGGTGTTTATAAAATATAATATGTAGGTATTATATAATATATAATTTATTATTAATAATAATAATAATTAGGCGGTTACCAGTGCTTCATGGAAGAACTATATTTTTACCTTCAAATTCGTTCGTCTTCTTTTCCTTTGTAAAATATCAACCATAAACGTATGTATTATGAGGTCGTGGGTTCGACTCCCACTCAAGTCAAAACATTATTGTGTACTGATTTTGATCTGGGTATTAATAAAACAGAATATGTATATTATATATTATTATTTTTGTTTTTAATGCGGATAGTACAAGCTTATAGCTTAGTTTATGATGTAAATGGTCCTAAAATACGAAATAAAATTAAGCCCTCCTATAAAATTAAAAAAAAAACGCCAAAAGTTATACAGGTGACTTTTAAAATATGTACTTTCGGCTAATATGAGGTTCTGCTGGTCATATCGAACTAAAAGTTATACCTCACATTATCCCAAAGTACATCCTTTTAAATTCACTATGTATTGCTATTTTATTATACACTCAAAGATTTAAATTCTACTGCACCCTCATTAAATTTAATTGTCAAATCTTATATGGCTTTTATAAATATTAGTTTTAAAAATTCCCTCTTACTCTGTAATAAAAAAAAAAAATCCTAGAAATATTTTTTCTCCTAGAATTGTTACACACTAATTAGGCTTACGGTTCCACATTCATCCTTACAACCACAGATAAAAGAATCGCGGTACAAGTAGCCGAGTCGACATTTGAAGAGTACAGCCTTTGGCGGTAGTTTGGAGCTAGCAATGAGGAAGTGCTGCATGAATACTATCCTGGCAACGAGATGTCGCGCCTGCGGCTTGTTGAGCTTAAACCCGGACCCTCAAGGCTGCTGTACATTAGGATAGAAGCTACTGTCAGATTACTGTCCTTTTGATTAACGTTACGTAGGAAAGTGACATAGTGTACTTAATATATTTAGTAGAAAACCATTTTTGTATAGTGGTAGTCTCCTTCAGGGTGCAATTACGAAACGGGCAGTTGTTTTCCTGATAAAGCATCGAGGACCTTAAATAATTATTTAGGCGGCATAGTAAGAGTGACCAATTCTGTTAAACAACAGTGTATTTATGGACCCTATTTATTAACTTTGTAGGTCTGCTTACAATAATATCTATACAAAGTCACATGTCGTGTTTTACTAAAAAGATAGAGTTATATTTACAGTCTGATTTAGAGTTAAAAGTTGGTTGGTTGGTTAAATAGTTTCATATAAAAATAGTAGACATATTAAAGACTGCAGGAAAATATACAAATATTATGGACAGCCAGCTTTGTTCGCATTAAAAACTAATAAAAGCGGCCCCAGCCTAGTGGTAAAGTCACTGCGCAACTAATAACAAGGTAAGCAGATGACAAGACCGGATCTAGGATGGGTGACCGCTTTTTACAACGAGGCTATACCATTATAAACACCGCAACAAGCTCGCCACTTATTAGGTGTTGCCTCCGAATACCATCGGCTAAATGTGGACGGGTTAATCCCTCCGCTGGGTACTCTGAGGCTGCCTTTTTGGCTTCCGTGATGGAAATAAGTAAAGAAAAAAATATAGTAATATGTAAAACATATTAAACATATTCTATATATCCTGATCACAATCTCTAGGCTTGTGCCTTTAGGTACTTTGTGTACCAGGCATAAAATATAATATTTTATAAACATCCAGACCTATATAAAAAACGGATGTGAATCGGATACGAGAAGAACGGACACTACTCCACGGAAGCGGTCAAGCTTATACCCAATCTTCATATATTTTTTACTCTGATATCGCAATAAGATATAAATATCCTATGTTGATCAAAATATTGGGAACCAATGTGAACTAAGCTTTATTCCCTACGCAAGAGTTAATCACACCAAGACCTGCCTACGCAGCTTCCTTTATAAATAGTTCTTACGCGGTAAGCACAACTCCTCGAGCGGTGTTCAAATTGACTTTCAGAACTATGGCCCGTTTAGGTTTCTCGTAAACCAACCGTAGCTATTTCATAGTTAATAAGCATGTGGAACGATTTATATGGCCCATAAATAAATTTATAATATTATAACTTTAACTTGGAAATTGTATCAGTTTTATAGAAATTCTAGAATTATTTGCAGGTAACCAACTAGAGAAATTTATCTCTGCTTTCGAATGTAAACATGTCCCTATTAATTATAGTATCACCAGCTTCTGCCTGTGACAGTTTTTGAATTTGATCGATAGTAATTGTATCCAGACTAATTATATTTAAGTCCCTGGTTTTCTATAATTCCAAGGTAACTTTTTACTAATTTTACTAATAAGATATAAGACTTTACGTTACTAGAAAGTACCAGATATTAACTGTGTGTAAAATGTTATACAGATCGCTTCAAAAGTTCTGTAGTTATTATATAACAAATTATCCTAAAAGTTGTCTTGTATAGAGAATGCCTCAATGCTATAAAGCTTTGTAGAGAAGCTAAATAAGGACATTTCAACCCAAAAGAAGATGTATTTCTTGTAGTATTTCTAACTTTTTATTTCACCTATGTATTTAGGCTAGAGTTTATGAACCTGCAACTCTCCTATGTCTATATCAGAATATTTTTGGTGGATTCTGAATTTTCTTAGTATTTCGCTGCTTTAGTTTTTTCTGATATCCTCCATCCAATATAATGTTGTTGTTTGTTTGAACTTTTTGTCTTTTTTTTTGTTGGAATTAATGTGTTTGGTTGTTATTTATTTTACTGTAAAAACACAATATTACTATGTAGGTATGTCCTTATTCTTAATTTTATCTACTTTCTTGTCAAGTCTATTATATTTTTATTACTAAAACATGGTACTTTGCTAAAACGTGGTGGTCGAGTTAGTTAGACCGTATACTAAAAAAAAAACTCTTAGGTCACGGTTCAAACTCCAATGTTAAAAAATTTCAACAATAAAAATATGCACATTGTTCGACAACCCACTATAGTGCCCCAGAGATCACGTTAAGCTATCGAACCACTATGCCAACTTGTCGAACTGTTTATAAGTACATACAAAACACTGCACTGCGACGAGTTTGTCAATTGTTTAACGTAGACTAAGATTACAATCGGATATGATGAGGTGGCATTAAAAACTCACCACTGTTGCCGTAAGGCTACCGTGATGATACACGTGATGGCAATGAAAATTCAACTATTTTCAACATATTTTTTTTTAATATTAATTTACCAAGCAATTTTATTACAATATCTTGGGCACCATTCTACGAGGGCAGACGTACGTTTATTACTAAAACTAAATTTGCAATTGTCTGTAAAACACGTAATACGTAAACTTGCGGCTCCTACGTCAGGCAGGCGAAAGTTGTGTTTAAACAATAATTTTCCCTCGGCAGTAACATTTGACACCTGGCATTGTTTCTGGGCGATTACCCTACACCTGAGAGTTGGATGTGTGAACGGGGAATTAAGATCTGCTGTTAGATTGAGTGTAAGGCTCTGCCTAGAGTTTGGCTTTAGTTATTTTTGGTTTTGGATTGCTTTTAAATGCTTGGATTCTGAGAGATTTTTTTTTTGGTTTTTGTTTATAATTTAATAATAAAATAATTCAAACGAAAGTTCAACTTTTAATTCGATGCACTTAATTGACAGCTCATAGGCTAACCAATAAGCTATCCTAGATAAAATTTAACTTAAACTTCTTTGGGTTGACTACATATAAATATAAATCATTAATTCATCATTAGGTGGGAGGAATAACTTCGTTAGGCCGACCTACCGGTCTCGTTACCACCGCCCATACAGATGCAAAAACCATCAAGTGACCTAGTCATGATTCGGTTTTAGACTGTGGTTTCACCGGTTTTCAGGAGACTACTGCATCGATTTCTTGTCGAGGTGGTAGTCTCCTTTCAGGGTGCGGTTACGAAATGGGTAGATGAATTGATGATATTTACGAAAAGTCATTTATATTTATGAAAAGTAAAAAAAAAGGATATATAAGGTCCATGTGTGCATTTGGCCAGGTCGCCATTCCTCCCCCAGACAAATGTTAAAAATATAATGAAAATTACCCTTATTTATGAAGTGCCTCCGTGGTCGTTGGTTCGATTTCCACCCCCAAAATAATGTTAGTAAGTACACTTTATCTTGATCTGGGTGTTTGTAAAATTACACATTGTATTACTAGCCTAGAGCTTAGTTTGTGGCCAGAGCAATATGTGTGACATGTCCTACATATTATTAGGTACCATTACATATAGAAATACGAAACTTATGTAGGTATTCTAATACATATTACACAACTAGACTGATAATGACATGTGCCATGATCTAGACAGTAAAAGTGGTATTGTCTTTCTGCTTAAGCCATTCAGATATTTTCTTTCCATTTGCAACATGAAATTAAACTTTATTCAAACATGAATGAGGTTCAAAATCTATGAAAATAAGTGTTGTATATCAAAGTGTGTTGTGGTGGTAAACTAGCGGAAAATTACACAAGTCTTGTGGTTTTACGTCTCTCCGTCATACTAGTTAACTAAAGTGAATGAATAACATTTTTTAAGATGAAAGTTATGGCGAAAATTTGAATGTAATGGTAATTTTAAGATTGTTATGTTGCAATAGTTTGGTAGCTGAAATGAATTTAAAAGAAACGATGTAAATGTATATATATATATTACTGGCCAAACCCGATTTTAGGACAAACTAGTTTTTCCTAGGCCAAATCAGTTCATCCTTTAGGGCCGGTTAATCCTATCGCCTAAACTTTAGGCGATAGGATAAACCGGTACAGACTAGGCTAAACTGGTTCGTCCTATGTCCGATAGGACAAACTAGTTAAACCTAGGCTGTACTAGTTGAGCCTAATATGAATAAGTATACTTCAGGATAAACTGGTTTGGCCTAGTTTATATATAATAAAGTGTTGTCATGTTGTAAAGAAACTAAAAAAAATGTTATTATTTAAATACTTACAATATAGGATTTACAGTCATCCTCAATACCTCTAATAAGATACATTTGTATCTTATTAGAGGATATACATTATTTATTTACATTCAAATATTACCTAATCATTGATGACTTAGGTACAGAAGGTACCAATGACGCTAGCAACATTGCCACGTTGTATCGCTATAGATATACCCTGTGTTCCAAATAAAATCTCTGTCTAAAGTCTCCTGACTTAATTTTCAGTTTATTACCTAAATAGAAAATTATGTTTCTTATAGCCTCAGAACAAGGATCTAAACTCCCAAAAATGTAAGAAGTAAAATTGATTAAATTTGCAAAAATCGTATAATATTTAAACTAAGAAAAAAAAAATCGATTCAAATTAAAAATATACAAATTATTTTCTATCCCTCGTGGGATTGGTATAAATACTCGCATTACTCACGGAAGTACAGAATTACATAATTAAAAAAATAACTGTTAACAACAACGCAACAGAGGAATAACAGCTTCTAGCATATCCTTAACGGGAAATGAATACCTAGGCGATTCGTATACAAACAACATCAAAGAAAATAAAACAAGCGCACAAGAGCGATCAGTATTCGCGCAGTTAGGGTTCCGTAGAACAATTATATCATACAGCACAATAAAATCATACCTCTGAGAAGGATTCTGTACCCAAAATGAGTTTTGTATAAAAAGGTTATTACAATTTAGTATATAGTAAGCATACGGTAGAATCCTTAATCTGAGTAAACAATGATAATCATACTAATTATTTGTAAGAATTTGAACATTTAAAAAATCTAAAAACTGAGAATTGTTACTTACTTACCTTCGGTTTCTAGAACGTTGATCAAATTAATCTATGATCATAATTAGCTTAGAAGGTACATGATTGGTGAAAATTTTAGGTGGCGTGACATTAAAATAATCGCGTGCTTTGTTTAAATGGGATTATTTTGACTTACTCTCTAGAAACTGAGGGTTAATAAAACTATTGACGTTCTAGGAGCTAGCATCTAGAACGTTGATTAATGATTAAAATTAGATAACAAGCCACGTAATTGTTGGTAAAATTACATGACGTGATATTATAACAACGTGTCTTGCTAGCTAATTTTAATCACAGTTTAATTTAATCAACGTTACAAAAACTTTAATTTGCGCCAAATGTTTATAGAGATATTGTTCTAGATAGGGCTAAAAACGAATTAAGACAAATAGTTAGGGATTTTTTAATTTAACTCCGGGACCCTAATACACGAGTAATTACAGCAAGTATATCATAAGAAAACAGCGGCTGTACAGTAAAACAATTATACTTTAACAGCCACTCATATAAATAGAATTATACAACGCGAGCATTTATAGCTATTTGTCAGCTAGGAACCATAGACAATGAATTTCATTCAATAGACAATCAGATCGACTTCTAATTATGCAGCGTCACAATATTTGATGATCGTTAAGGCAAGTTCACGGCGCGTACTTACAATTGGGGTGAGCAACCTTTGGGTCCTAAGCCCCCATTGTATGGTGACGTGTGGGAATGCAATAGACTGCGCCTGAGTTCGAGAGTGAGACACGACTCAATAGCAAATAGCATACTGAGATCATAATCAGGATACGAATAAGCATTCAGTACGTAATTGGCACTTATACAAGTAGAATGATAGAGTTTATTATTATTGTTACATAAGTGCTTAGGTAGATATTATATTAGTTTGAATATATATATTTTATAGTGAAAGTCGAAAATAGCGATGTTCGTTGTAGCCGAGTTGGTTAGACCTCAGACTTCAAAACACTACAGTTTTTAGGTCCCCGGTTCGAATTCCGGTGTGTACCAATGAATTTTTAATTGAAACATTTATGTACATTTGTTTGACAACACTATAATGCCTTGGAGAGCACGTTAAGCTGAAACGTGTAATTGAAATTGTTTATTGGTGGGTTATTTAGTCTATTCAAGCATCGCGCATGAGCTAGCTACTTGTTTGGCATAGGTAGACTCTTGCCATCGACTACGACGAAGTGCAATGGGATTAAAACCCCTCCGATGGGTACCCTGAGGCAGCCAGGTGAATTGTCTAGGCGGTCCCGAGACCGTAAAGCACCCGTGATATTATTTGTATGTATCACGTGTCCAATAAGAACAGCAGCTCTATCTCTTCTGTAAGTTTTTGTTTAACAATCTTTCATTCACTGTGCAGTTGGGATTCACCAATATTAAGGAGAGTACCCACTGGCTTCATTTGTTTATATATTTTTGTACTTACTATAAATAAATAAATGCTGTTGTAAATATTTATTTATTATTATTAATTCAGTTAAAAATAAACTTAAATATAAAATATTAATTTAAACAAGATTGTTTTTAATAAAACAAAAAAAAATGTAGAATACCTTAAGTAAACTAAAGGTTTTTTTTGGTACCACACCAAAGTAGAACACAAAAATAAAAATGTCCCATCAATCAAATTTATTCAACCCAAGCTTTATTCCGCGAATCGATACCTACAATATCGCCAAACAACTGTATCGCATATCGAATACGAATGAACTCCAACTTTGCTGCAGGTATTATTGACAGACCTAATGAAGAAAACAGATAGGCGTAGTGAATCGTCTCAAATAGAAATAGAGCATGCCGAATTATTGCTATGTCAACAACAAACAATGTTCTGGCTACTCCTTAATTGCCGGAATATTATAAAAATATAGGTATTGATACAAGTGTGAATATCAAATTATATTAAAAATAATTTAAACCATCTAATAATTAATATCAGTTGAAACTAAACAATTCCCTCAGACCAATACATATATATATGCCAGAATAATTTATCTTTTTATTTGACTATATTTCATATTATATCAAGGTAAATCATAATGGTAAATCGCGTTTATATTTATATTTATATATAACACTTTTTATTGTAACACGAGAAACTTTGAATAATTGTATTTTATAAACCCTGATATATATGTCGTATTTCAAACCACGACCGTAAAGTTCACTAGTCCTTCTATGAGCTTGATCCATTTATGTAGTGTCATTACTTTAAAACGGAAGCACGTATCAACAGAATACTGTTAGGACACAAGTTTATTGCTATGCCTGTGCGTTCACAAACATTGTTTATTGAAAACTCGTGTGAAATTTTATAAGAAAGCGTAGGTAGGTTTAATATTCTCTATTCAATGGTATAATGTCTTGGAAGCAGGTGGTTATTGTGAAAACTGTCACGCAGCTAATTAATATTAAGTGTGATTGCTTTTTTATTGGTAATTGACATCTTTAGTACCTAATTAATCTTTTATTTATTATAAAGTTATAAGAAGAAACATTGTTAGTTAGTGTTAAAACTGAGTTGATATATTTTTACAGTGTCAATTGTTCAAATAAATGACTTTTAGTAGCGTCATCTATGTATCCTTTAGATAAGTACATACATATAAGCTTACGTTTATTATTATCATTATTAATAAAACTCCTCTTCCATTCTGCTCAAATGCTATGAATCTCGGTCTACTTCTTGCGCGGGACCTCAGGTCACCGAAATTAGTAAAACAAAATTACCAGCGTGCACTCTCTCAATTGGGCCCCAAGTTTCATTCCTTCTAAAGCTAAGATTACGTTAGTTTGCTCGTACTTCTGCCTATTTTAGACTTTGCTGATGATATCTGTTATCCCGACCTCACTGAAGAATTATTTAACAAACTTTAGCGCCTTCAAAACGTGTGCATACGTTACGTTTTTGGCCTGCGTAAGTATAATCACAATTCGGACAACAACTAAAATGGCTCAATACCCGCTCTCGCAGGACACTTACATCTTCTTTCCCTGTTATTCTTAAAAAACCTAATTCTCCTTCTCATCTTAAATCCCGCTTTCAATTTCTATGCGACACTCACAATCGCGACCTCCGTTCTACTGATAATAACCTATTGAAGATTCCATCACATTCCTCTACCAAATATTCCGATTCATTTTTGGTGTCAGCTGCTCACCAGGGGAACTTGATCCCCCTGAACATCAGACAGTCCTCGTCTTTCGCCATTTTTAAGAGATTACTTACTTATCATTATCACAATTCAGGATTAAGTTTAAACATTATTATGTACCTATATATTTTACTATATTATTTAGGTAGTTGTATATAGGCATATGTACTTATATAACTGTATGTAGTTTATGTATTTTGCTTGCTTTTTACATTATTCTACACCATATATGACAATTTTTACTCTCCTAAAGGTTAGGTGGTAGATAATTATATGCCTAAGGCATATGCCATTATACAAATATTTTAAAACGCCTGTGTTGAAATATTCTAGCTTACAAATTGTATAGTATTTTTGTTGGCAAAATTTGGGTAGATTTTGCCATCCCAAGCCCAAATCGACCGTTCACCACCAACTTCTAGACAACCTAAGAAACATCTACGCTAAAAACAAGATTGTATATTTACTGGCTACATTTATGAAAGCAAAAATCATAACTTAATAAATAATTCGCAGGAATAAATAAATGGTCAGCGTCTATATAGTTATTTACATACGTCATGGCGTGTTTGTTTTAACATAAATGACAGACCCCGCTGAGCTTCCGTCGGATGCCAGTTAAAGCTTGATGTGCAATAAGCTTATATAAGTACGCTTATAGAGAGCGCATCAATATCCTAATTATAAACGTTAATAGATATTCAATTAATTATTAGCGCCTCCGTAGACTAGTGGTTGCGCCTTTGGCGTTGTATCCGGTGGTCGTGGTTTCAATTTCCACCCATAGCAAACAAATATTCATGTCATGGTCTTAATGTTTAATCCCACCTCGTTGTAGCCAATGATATGAGTCTATACCGAATAAGTGGCTAGCTCGGCGTAGCTGGTATAGTGAAACTGGGACCGACAGCTTAACGTGCTCTCCGTGGCACTATAGTGGTGGTGTTAAACAAATGTACAAACAAACTTAACATTTTTAGATTAAAAACTTATTAGTACAATTCGGGGTCTGTCCCTAGTTCAAACCCAGGTTCAAGTGTTTTTAAGTCTAAGGTCTAACAAACTCGGCCACCACGTATATACTATAAATATATATATAGGTGTATGTATAACAATAATAAATATTTTTTATTTGTGTTTCACAAAAGCTTGCACACGAAGTTGCGGCTAACAGATAGTAATTTATAAAAACGAGCTTTCGTCGCTATGCGTTCTCTACTCCATTAAGCTCCAGGTGGTTGGAAGAGGTATGAGATCAGGTTGTTCAACATTTTCATACATGATGAACCTAGTTGGTACAGCTGTGAACGCAGACGTTTTGCGGTAACACGTACGTACAAACTAATTTTATTTATTTTTATAAATATCGTATTGGAATAGTGGATACCTATTAGGGATGTGGTTAATAAGTTTTATTGTAAAAAAGTTATATTACCAATGATACAATTTTATTGTTGATAAATCGTATATAACTTGTTACAGGGTACGAAAACGTGGTACCTAGCGGTTATAGTAAAAAATTGTGTTGCTTTTAAAAGAAAAAAGTGGCTAAAATGAATCGATATTCGACTGTTACAGTATATTAATTTATTTTATATTGTTACAATGCCCAAAACTTTTGTTTAAGTTGATATTAAATACTATACTATCCCGGCAGGTGATTTAAGAAAGTAAATAATAAATTAAGTTAATTTATACTTATTCATGAATAGTTAAAATAAATAGGTAAGTAATAATAACGTTTTTAACAATGATAGCCAATTCCCAAAATTTTGAACTAGTTTGGTGGTAAAAATCATTTGAATTCAATATGTAATGATGCTTTAAAAATATTTACGAACCAAATTCCACTTTTACTAAAAATCACTTCTGAATGAATGGATTCAAGTGCATTTCAATATTCAAACATAATACACTTAATATATTAAGCGAAACAGCTTTCATCTTTCAATAAGACATATCTTAAGTACCGAATATAAAAAGCATTCAACAATAACCAATAAACAATATTCTCCTTATATATGTCTCTTTTTAAACGTCAAAGCCTCTTTAGGAATTACAACCTTATGTAGTTTGTTTAAGTATCGTAATTCATAATACGTCGTATGGTCCTATATTCATTGTGGTACGCTCGTAAAATGGCCTGTAGTCAAAACTGCATATTTCATGAGGGCTGTATTGAATGGAATGTTTAACAGTCGATTGAGAATGCAAATGCCATCACACGCCATCTGATTGTAGCTCCCTCTATAAATAACTGCGTATTCGCATTACAACGAAATGTTGGTTTAGAAGTGAGTACTTTAGAAAGATCTGCTTGTAGTGTTTTATTTTATTAATTATAGTCTGAAATTAAATTCTAAATCGATAAGGTAGGTTTCGAAAAAAAAATTGAATTTCCACTCTTTCCCAGTAGTTCAGAACTACTACGAACTTTTTCCCTTCAGTTCAACTGACTACTTTTTTTTTTAGTTGAACTATTTGGACTAAATAGTTGTACTAATTAAATTAGACTAAAATCATAAAAAATCAGTAAAATGCGTGAATAACGTAACTTACGTAAACAAACCTTTTATTTATTCGGATATATCGGATATTTTGAAGTAGGCTCGTAATCCAAATTCGTCTCTGTCGCCGCCCGTTTCAATACCGTATAATTTAGCCGCATGGTTGCAACTAATGATGTTAAATAAACAGCATTGACCGACACCTTACGTTGACATTTTAGGTGTGCTTACCATTAGGTAGATACAGAATTACACGCCGTGTTCCAATAAAAAAGCACAACCTTTTATAGAAACTAAACATCAACCGATATTGGATTAAAAAATTAAGATCACCAAATTATGTATTAAAAATTTATACGCAAAATTTATATTAAAAAATGAAATTTAATTTTATGTTATATTAAGAAATTTTGTTATCTATCTTCCTTATTTTTTAATAACATGCTATACCTATACCTAAGTACATAATTAACTGTATTATAAAGAAGTAGTTAGTTACGACTAATTAGTTAATCTTTAGGAAGTAAAAACTATTTTAATTAGGTAAAAATAATTAAAACCAAAAGTGCAATTATAATTCGCGCAATTAGAGTTCTGTATAACATTTTATTTTTTTATTAATTTTATTCTACGTATGATTATTATTGTTGTAAATATTACAAAATATGTTATTTTACTTATGTCATTATTTCATCTACTTCATTTATTAAGATCCTAAAGGTTTTGACTGGTAGAGAAAATTAGGTCAGAGAATTTAGACTGACATACAGACAAAGTGATAAATAAGGCTTTATTATTTTTTGTGTACATTATGAAGAATAATAATGTTTTGTTATTATAACCAATTATTGTTATGGATTTTATATGTCCTTCATGCTAACGAAAAACAATTAATAGTGAATACATCGATTAAATACAATTATTGTAATTCATTTCTCACGATGTTCAAATACTGTTACTTACGTTACTTTGGCTCCGTTACTTTAAAATATTAAAAAAAAAAAACAATTGACTTTCTCAAACCTACAATGAGAAAAAAAAATCTTGTAACCGTTTATTCGGTCATTAAAAATATAGTAGGTATAAGCAGTTTATTTTTTAGTCTCCACCAAGTTCTCAGTTTATTAATAAATGATGTTATTTAGTGGTGGTACCAGATAAAAAATTTAAAAAATGTTCCCTTGTTTTTAATTTTCATGAATAATTAAACTCAGAAACCTAACCAAGCATATAACGAGCTAATGTAGGACTAGGTGGTATCTAACGTTGTACATTTTAGTGGGAGGCCTCTATAACTTCGCTAGGCCGACCGACCGGACCACATCGCCTATAAAGATGCAAAAACCATCAAGTGACCTAGTCATTTTTCGGTTTTAGTCTGTGGGTTCACCGAATTTTCGGAAACTACTTTACTACTACAATGATTTCTTGTCGCGGAGGTAGTCTTGATAGGGTTACGAAAGGGGCGATTGATTTGACGATAAAGCAGCGAGGATATTGAAATATACTCGTAATGCAAATATCGCCATGTCCATGTCGCCGTCCATTTACCATCATTGAACCGGCATAGTGGGAGCAATCAATATTGTTAAACAACAATGTATTGATCGACCCCATTTATGGACTTTGTTTGTGCTTAAAGTCAGATACACATATCCTGAAATATCACATGCCGTGCTCCATTAATAAAAAATATTATACCTACATACCTATACCTATATTTAAGGAAAAGTTTGAAATAAAACGAGAATATGCGTCGTTGAGCGTATTTTATCGCCTTTATCATGGAGAGTGCTCTGAAGAACTTTTTCATCTCATTCCTCCTTCTCCTTTCCGGTATAGGACTTCATGAGCGGGTAACAAAATGCATGCATATACTGTGGCAGATATACCAACCCGCACTAAAAAATTTGGTGATTCGTATATCTGTCGCACTATTTAAATGTGGAATGCTCTACCTGCTCGCGTGTTTCCTTCTTCCTATAATCTTGAGTCCTTTAAACGAAGCGTGTATAGGCATCTTAAGCCGGCATAATAGGTGCAATCAACGGTTACGTAGATCGTACGTCACATGCCGAGCTCTCATAAAAAAAAAAAAAAAAATTCTTTATTGCACAAAATTGTACATAGGTAAGCTTAATGCCTTAGGCATTTTCTACTAGCTAACCTTTGAGAGCTAACCTTTTTTGAATACATTGTAATGTAATTAGAATTTTATGATAAGGAGTAAAATTATCAGAATTTCCATAAAGATCAGGCAAACCAACTATAATTCTAACTCAAGAAATGTTGCAATAAAAGCACTAAAATAGTAAAAAAAAATACATCAAAGAGTTCTACATTAAGATTTCATAAACAATCGATCAGAAGATCATTGCAGTCCACCCAATAACTTTCACAGCCAATACCGGCAACCCGCTTACCTTGTCCGACCAAAGATAGATCGCCCGACTGATCGCTTGATTTCTCTTCAATTTCCATGGAATCTGGAAACAAGTTGGCATAGTGTTGTTGTTTTCTTTTTAAAAGTGTTTCACCTGACAAGTTTTGTCATTGTACCATCATTTGCTTAATTGCTGATTCATCGTGGAACCTTGTCAATAATAATTATTCCTAGGGCGTTTATTAAATACTATTTTGTACCTGTATATATATTCGGCCCATTGTAGCTTCATAATTCATTATAATAGGTATTCAGATAATCCCATAACTTATAAAATGTATTTAAAAAAAATGCTATTCAGTAGGTAAAGTATAGTAAAGTAAAATAAACATGTTACCATACACGTTATAATTTAGGTTCAATACTGTTTGAATTAAATATTTAAATAGTTATTTACTAAATTTTAAATCCCGAAAAAAATACATATACTTAATATAAACAAATATTTTAAATTTCAACTATCTCAAATGTTATTTGTTTATTGGAGCACGGTATGTGACTTTGTTACTACCTGGTGGTGAGTAAACCTACAAAGTCCATGAATGGGCTTGATCAATAAATAACATTGATGGCTCCCACTATGCCGGCTAAAAGATGCGATTACGAAACGGCGGCGACAGGGACGAATTGCATTACGAGTATATTTTAATATCCTCGCTGCCTTATCGTCAATTCAACCAACCGTTTCATAACTGTACTCAGAAACGAGACTACCACCTCGACAAGAAATCGATGTAGTAATAAATAAATACCATCACGGGTGCCTATTTGGCTCCTGAGAACCGTTTCAACGGCCTCAGGGTACCCAGCGGCGGGATTAACCCGTCCTCATTTCGCCGATGCTATTCGGAGACAACACCTAACAAGTGGCGAGCTTGTTGCGGTGTTTATGATGAAATAGCCTCGTTGTATAAAGCGGTCACCCATCGCAGGTCGGCCTTGTAGTCATCTGCTTAACCTTGTTATCAGTTGCGCAGTGACTTAACCACTAGGCTGGGGCCGCTTTTTATCGATGTAGTAGTCTCCGGAAAACCGGTGAACTTACAGATTAAAACCGAAACATGACTAGGTCACTTGAAGGTTTTTGCATTTGTGTGGACGATGATAATGAGACCGGTCGGACGGCCTAACGAAGTTATAGAGGCCCTCCTCCCACCTAATAATTTTCAAAATATCGGATAGTAACACAGTAGGACTGTGCAATCCCATTAGGAATTCGTTTTTTCTTTAAAAACGAACGTTACCCTAAAAAGAGAACAGTGAGTAGTAATGATCGATTTCTAATTCCTATATTTGTAGGGTAATTATTGCCTATACTGAACCGATTAGGTTAAATACTCTAAGTGAGTGTAAATACTTACAATGTGGATTACATTGTAAGTACTTAGGTGTGTACAGACAGGAAAAAGAAAGCTTAAGGTGTGTGTCTTCTCGTTAAGAACATTTAGAAAATGTAGGAAATAAGTGTAGATTTGATGATTAGGTTCTATGTTAGGTTACAATTAGATGCTAGTACAGATACAATAATATAATATATTATTATATAAATGATACACACTCTTAGTTCTCATACACAAACATATACACTCTAATTTTTTCTTTTTTGGTTTTATATGTATATATTATTGAATGTTTCTTGTGTATTTTTTGCTTAGATTTATTTTTTTACTATACTATTTTATACCAATTCTTTTTATATAATTAATTCGTTGTTGATTAATTGAATCATATTATGTATTTTGTGCTTTATTATATTTCTGTAAATATTATTATACTTTCATTATTTTAATGGTAAATTAATAGTAACAAGATATCATGTCAATGAGGCAAATGTAAGGTTATTTGATAATAAATGATAAAAAGCAGTTAAATGAATGTAGTTACAATTCATATTTCTAAGAAATATTATTTTAGAAGTTATAAATATTTATACAATGTAGTTTATTCAATGTAGTAAAACAAAAAAAGTTATTTGTTACATTATTATACATATAACCCACCTATAATAAATATCATCATCATCATCATCATGCCAGCCTTTCCTGCGTCCACTGCTGGACATAGGCCTCCCCCAAGGATCGCCACAACGACCGGTTCTGCGCTGCCTGTATCCATCGGCTTCCCGCGACCTTTTTCAGGTCGTCGGTCCATCTTGTGGGGGGCCTGCCTCTCCTGCGTCCTCCGGCACGCGGTCGCCACTCGAGAACCTTAATGCCCCAACGGCCGTCCGTTCTGCGAGCTATGTGGCCTGCCCACTGCCACTTAAGTAAAAATAATATGGATATAATAAATATACATATTTATAAATTAATATAATTGCTCTTTTCATATGTTTATATTATTTTATTATATACATTAAAACTTTAAATATTATTTATTTATTAAAACTAGTAGAATCAATGTTCCCAGGTTACAAATAATATACGAGTATATCCAAAAATATGCGCACAAGCTCTAAGCACCTTTAAATTGAAAATTTTATCTGGTGACCAGAGAATTGTATACTTAAGGGAAGTACAGACTGTATTTTTACTGAAATACGTATAGTTTTTAGGATTACTATCCGTCAAAAACAAACATTGGTTATTAAAAATGGCCGTTTCATACGATGCATTTATAACTGTACATAGTATAAAAGACAAATAGCGACATTAGCGTAAATTTCGTATTTCTCTCTGATCAAACAATTTCTTCTGAAAAAAAAGAAGCTGGTTAAACACATGTACAATACGGATACATACCTTATTTATATATAATTAAAAATACAAATAAGTAAACAAATAAATACGAAATATTTTTATAAATCTAATATAATTTTCACAAATAAGTTATGTTTATAATAAGTTGTAATAAAAAGGCAAGTTATTCTATTGCATTGTTGGTATAAAACGAACAATAACACAACATTTTCCTTTCTATCCACGAAAGTGTTGTAAAATACACAACGGACAATAAATTGTTGTCCTGTCAATTGTACTCGGAAACGACAATAAATAATATTGGTTTTCGATGAAAGCTCAACACTGTCAAGTAAAACATAACAGGCTTTCGATAACGCATCTTGAATAGAACTTTTGAAATTTATTTCTCCTGAACAGGCACGACTGAATTCAATGGATTTAGCTTACAAAAAGGACTTAAATGTTGAATATATATTTTATTATGTTATCTGAAACAAATAAACTGTGTTAGATGTAGTTCTTATTAGGTAAAATATAGATTTTAATAATGAAGCCTTTAAAGGACCATGAGTAATTTTGGACTAATTTCTAAATGGTGATATTAGTCTGTGGGTTTACCGGTTATTAGGACGCTATTGGACCAATTTGTTGTCAAGGTGGTAGTCTCCTTTTAGGACGTAGTTACGAATTTGACGATACAGCAGCGAGGCTACTAAAGTAACATGACTAGGTTAACCGCGTAACCGCATCATTTAGTCGGCATAGTGGGAGCGATTAATGCTGTTAAACAACAATGCATTGATCGTCCCCTTCATAGATTTTGTAGGTATGCTTACGGCCAGGTTCTCCAGTAAAAAAAAACCTATAGGTACTAATAATTAAATATTATATGGCAGCTAAATTGAAATCGAGCGCGATTTTTTTCCTAATTTTAAACACAATTAAACTCCCAAAGTAATTATTATATTTTTAAGTGCTCCAAAACACCATGTTTGTACTAGATTTTGGCATGGCTGCATAGTATGAATTAAATAAAACATCCAAAAGCTTTCAAATGGCATATGGATTTCATCACCGTTGAGCATTTGTTATTAGCCCAGACTCCATATTATTTTTTCTATGGTTCTTTCGTGCCAAATATTTCGTCTTTTGGGGAGGCGTAATCAATGTCAGGCAAAATATTTGTCAATAAATTTAATTGCGTGTTTTGTAAGAAATGGTGGGCTTTCTCGTTCGCTGGGGTTTTTAATTTAATCCATAGAAATTGTCTACCGACTGATTATACCTACTTATACCCTGTTAATTCAAAGGAAACTGTTTATTATGATGAAGTAGCATGTAAGTCGCACCATTCCTTAACTGGTGCAAAAATTTGGAGTTAAAAATAATATGTATGACATTTGTTTGTTATTTAACAAACAAAATGTCATACATATTATTTTTTCTCTCCTTAAACTAAACCCTAAGCTAAACTATGTAAACCAAACACAATAATTCTAATACCTACATATTTAATAAACACCTAAACTAAAAAAAAAATACAGTAATTAAAACACATACAAATATTATATTCCCATTAGGAGAAATCAAACCCACGATCTTCGGATACAACACCAAAAGGCCAACCACTGCACGGAGGCTGTCATACAATAATATTTATTAACTATCATCAATAAATTAAAAATATCCAAGTACAAGGTAAAAAAATACAACGCCTAACTGAGTATCGAACCTATGAACTCCAATCAACATGCATAATTGCACAATACTATAACACGAAGTAAGCATTGATATCACATAACATAATAAATATCTCAATACCCTAAGAATTTGTCTTTCACAGCAATAATTCATTATCATTTATTTAAAGTGTAAATTTATAGCTGGCAATTAATTCTCTATCCACTTTATGAGCTTTAACAATTTAGTTTAGCTCAATGAACACAGATACGGCTGACACAGATGCTAAGATTTATCATGGCTCCAGAACCAATAAATAACACTACCGAGATGCGAAAAGCTGGGAGCGTAAAGCGGAAAGGTCAGAGAGGCTGTGCGCTTGCGACTCGCCTTCGAGCTTTGGGCTTAGTTTGCAATAGACTTATCAATAATAATAAAAATCTTGATAATAATTAAATAAGTTTTACACGTATCAATAGAAAAAGAAGGTTTGCATGAATAAATTAGTGGATATTCGTACAAAAATCCATAAGATATAAAAATCCAGAAGAAAAAAATGAAAATAACCTCAAATAAAATGACATAAGAAATATAATACAGGCACGAAATATTTATTAAAACTAGTAGAATCTAATATACGAGTATATCCAAAAATATGCGCACATGCTCTTAGCACCTTTAAATTGAACATTTTATTTGGTGACCAGAGAAGTAAAAATACAGTCTGTACTTAAGGGAAGTACAGACTGTATTTTTACTGAAATACGTATAGATTTTAGGTTTACTATCCGTCAAAAACAAACATTGGTTATTAAAAATGGCCGTTTCATACGATGCATTTCTACAGTACTGTACAGTACATAGTATAAAAGACAAATAGCGACATTAGCGTAAATTTCGTATTTCTCTCTGATCAAACAATTTCTTCTGAAAAAAAAAGAAGCTGGTTAAAATAAATAAATTTAATATTTATAGGTGTTTCTAAATGTTCGAAGTGCAAACAGCTATTACGGTAACAAAGCTTTACGTGCAAGGCGCGGCAGCTTTCTCAAGGCCGATGCAAACCTTAGATAGGGCCTACCTAGACTCAACTTAACTCGACAGCATCCGTGAACAGCACCTCCTAATAGAATCTCAGAAGTTAAGTTTAGTTAAAGTAATGTTTAAGAGTATAGACTGGACAACCTTGAATGAGATCTACATAATTATTATGAAACATTAATGTATTAGTACATGGTTTCTGGTACTCTAGAGATTAATTTGTGATCAAGGCAATATTTGGAAAATGTCCCAAGAGAGAAAAAAAGTGCTAGATTTATCTTTGACAACATTGAAAAGTAAAGTGTGATGTTGTAAGAGAAAGTAAACTAAGAAAATATTCAACCTTTTAATTTAATTAAAGTTTTAATAATTAACCATAAAACCTTACACAAAAATAAAATGTTAATTTTGTTATATGCCAATGGTGATTTTATTTTGTAAATAGGCATTTTATTAATTTCAAAATATAATAGTTGTTGGAAATTATTTAATCAAAAAGCCAGTAAAAATAATTTACGATTGCAATTAATTTAATGTTCTATTACGCAAGCAGATTTATTTTATCAGATAAAACGATAAGTACCAGTAATTGGATTTTAATGAATATTATACCTATATTTTAATCCTATTTAATTGAATTTATATTTAGCTATAAGTAAGAATCAATAAACGATAAAAACTGCTGAAGTTTTAGACATTAAAAATAATTGACTGACGGAAAGTAAAATCTAAAAGTCAGTTAAATTTATTTACGATAAAAATTAATTAATGTTCTATTACGCAAGCATATTTACTATTTAGATAAAATAATATGTACTATTAATTATTAAGGTATGCGAGTAGAATTGTTATAAACACATTAAATGATTGATCGGTCAAAGAAATAATAGAAGATTACATAAGAAATACACTGATAAGAGACATAATAAATTTATTACTACTGATGTACATTATTACGCTAAATGATATTATCAGTACATTGATTGATTTAAAAGTGAAAGAACGGAAATATTATATAGAAAACATGAGTATAGAGCCGATGTTAAATATGAAAGTTAGTACTTTATGTAGAGTAATTATGGGAGATATTTTTCTTGCGGTTTACTGAGACAGTTCTTTTCAAAACTTCCTTATAGTGTTGTCTATTGTATATTGTAAAATTATGCACTACTATGATCTAGTAGGTAATCATTTGGGACTACATGTTAGATAAATAAATATAATCTTTAATTCTATATAAAGCCGAAGAGTTTGTTTTTTTGGTTGAACGCGCTAATCTAGTAATAGTACTTAGGTAATACATAAATATTTCTTTATACGATTTTTGAACATTTTATTTACTAACATCGGCATAAAAATTATTGAATGTCTCTTTTGTAGATAAATAAATTATATCTGTAATACCTACATTAAACCAACAAAAAAAACTAAATAAACATATTTAGGTTTTAGTCAGTGGGTTCACCGGTTTTCAGGAGACTACTGCATCGATTTCTTGTCGAGGTGGTAGTCTCCTTTTAGGGTGCGGTAACGAAATGGGTTGTTGAATTGGCGATAAAGCGAGTATATTAAACTACTCGCTACTCGTATTGAATTTCGTCATTGTCGCCCCCCATTTCGTAATCGCATCATTTAGCCGGCATAGTATATGTTTAAGAACAATTATTGATTGACTCCATTCATAGACTTTTTAGGTCTACTCCACCAAGTAGATACAAAGTCACAGGTCGTGCTCAAATAATAAAAAAAAAAAAGTAATTGTTCTTATCACTATTTGATAGTAAATTATAAAGGAGTACTCTCTCTTCTCTTCTTTTTTATCTAAGATCAACTCACACTGACTGTACTCACTCTGGTTATCTTTGTAAACTTATTCATTTAATTGTACATTATTCATCACACCACTTTAACTAATTGATGTTAATCAACTATTATTGTTAACATATTTAAATTGCATTCAGTTTTACTTAGCTCTTTTGTTTAGAAATTAGTACGAATAGAAATACTAATTACCTAGCTAATTAAAAATAGATTTTTACAGCTAATCTTTATTAATAAATAATATTATGTATATATAATTATGTAGACCGTAGTCTTAGAAACACTTACGTCTCCTGGTTCAAACCCCGGTGTATACCAGTGAGTTTTTAATCTAAAAATGTATGTACATACATTTGTTTAACAACACCACTATAGTGCCTCGGAGAACCCGTTAAGCTGTCGGTCCCAGTTTCGCTATACCAAATTGTGAAACTGTTTATAGATGGTGAGTCTATTCAAACATCGCGACGAGCTAGTAAGACGAGGTGGGGATTAAAAACCCTTCCGCTTCCCTGAGGCCGTCTAGGCTGTGATGATATTTATATTTTACGCACAGAAAACAAAACGTACAGAATACTTATTAAAAATAATACGGCCAGCAATAAAAAAGCAACAAATCTCGCCGTCTTTATTGTAAAGGAAAAGAGGTGTTTACATCGGCTTACGGAGTAAAAGACAACAAGTGCGAAAGCTTAAACACCTTGCGAGCTTTCTCAAGGCCGGTCGTTGTAACAATACCTTGCCTGAATGTATAGCTTACACTCGATGCAACACGATTATGTTTTGCAATTGCTATTTGCTATTAACATTCTCAATAGGCTCTTAAGAGCACTTCTGTAGTGCAATGCTGATTTAAATCAATATATTTTGCGAAGTATATTCCATTTTTTTTAATGGAGCACTGCATGTTACATGTTATCTACCTGATGTTAAGCAGGCTTATAAAGTCCATGAATCGATTGATCAATACATTGTTGTTTAACAATATTGATTGCTCCCACTATACCAGCTAAATGATGCGGTTACAAAATAGTTATGAAAAATATTAAATAATTAAACTTTTTAGGTGATATTCAGAAATGCTATTTTTTTTAACTAATAAAGAACTCAATAACTAACAAAATCACTGAACTCATATTAATTAGATTAAAAAATTCTTAAAATTTTTGAATATAACCAAGTATCTGCTCTACTTACTATAATTTAAATTACATGTTTTAATCGCAACGAGGTGGGATTAAAAACCCCTCCGCTGGGTACCCTGGGGCCGTCTAGGCGGTCTTGGGCGCCGTAAGGCCCCTGTGATGATATGTATGTAAAATAGAGTAATAAAATAAAGATAAATATCGTCACAGGCTGCCTAGACGGCCTCAGGAGACCCAGCGGAATTGTTTATAATCCCACCTCATCGTAGCCGATGGTATAAGTCTACCTACGCCGAACAAGTGGCTATAGCTCGTTGCGATATTTGGATAGACTCAATAACCCATATATAATATATTTTACAGTTTGGTATAGTGAACCTGGGACCTGAGTCACTATAGTGGTATTGTCAAAAAAATGTACATAAATTTTATGCATTAAAAACTATCATTACTCGGCGACCATGTATATAAGAAAAATTAACTAAAAGCATATTTTAAAATGAATCAAAGTATTATTAAAAAAAAAACATTAATTTAACTGAAAAACATATTAAAATATTAACATAAAAAAGGGGGATTCAAAAGTATATAATAAATAATATTTATTAATTTTTATTTGTCATCATCGCTGGTTCGAAATATTAATAAGAAATAATATATTTACTATCTCTTCACTGGGAAATACAAATATATTATAGCTTCAAGTTTAATTACTCATAATATTTAAGGACTAGATATTTCACTACATGCAGAGCCTTAAAATGACTGAATAGGTTCTTAACAAGTGATATTCAATATCTATGGTTGGTTATGCGCATAAGCAAATCTGTGACGGTTTATAAAGTGGATGCAATATGAAGCAGGCGTATTGTGTATATAAATGACCCTCTTTCGAACTTCTATAGTCGTAAATAAAAAATACCTTTTTTTATAGTCATTATTGTTTCTAAAAATACTATATATAAACTGGATATTATAACAAGCTTTAAAATTTAGAATAAAATACAGGCATGTTTCCCATTTATTAATAAATATATTTTATTTTATTTTATTTTATTTTTATAGGCGAGCGTGTACGGCCATATCTACCAACTAACCTTTGGATGAGTAAAAATATAGGGTGCATTTATTTTCTAATTATTTATATATTCACTTTATTACTACAAATTATTAAGTACCTATTTTATTTAACTAAAGATACAATCAGTTAAAATTATGAATTATAAATTTGTTGTAGTTCCTCCGAAGCATGTGCCCAAAATACATAAAGCATTGCCTCTGGCTCTGAATTTGCAGCGATATTCATTGGAAAAAAATGGGATCTAGAGAGCTAGATGGTCCCCAGATGCATCAATTAAAATTTATACAAGATTAATACCAAATTTTATTGCATCTGGTGATCGTGGTCCCAGAGTTTCCACCGAAAACACTAGAAATTCATAAGAGGAGCTATGTCTCTTGTATTTATCTTTTATTTTTATTTTGGGCAAGCAAAGCTGCAGCACCGGAGGATCTTAAAGTGACGTGGGCATAACTTGGTGCAAGGGTCCACACAGGTGGCGTCCCAGTTAAGAGCTCGACCTCTATGGCATGGTATACCGTCTGGTCTCTTGCCATCGTCACGCTTCAATCCTACAGGTTTAAGAGTGCTGGGTAAACCAGCAAAAACAAGGGATCGTTTAATAACATAGTTTATGTTATTGTGTCTGGATATACGGTATATATTTGTATAATCATTCATAGAATTCAAAATTATTATACAAACATTTATTTTCTAATAATTTAAGAACTGTAGATCTGTCTTGTCAACATATCAAGACCTGAAGCAACGATAAATAAATGCTCCTACCTTTAGTTAATTTCAATACGTAATACTTATACCCAAGAGTCCGATGGAGCGTGTAGCAGTTGTCAAGCCGAGAAAGTCTGTAGGATCCCAAGATAAATGACTTCGACACTCGACAGCCCGGATGGCGTATTTGTCTGCGAAAGTTCAGACCCATGCTACTTTGCCTGTAGTGTAAATCCAGTGTTTTTTTTTTCACTAATGATCATTGTTTGGTTTAATTATTTTAATTTTAAAGCTTTAAGGATAGAAAAAAAAAGTTTATTTATTACGATGTATTTTGTTTAGTAATAACTTAATATGAAGGAAAAATTAATATTCGCTTATCCTTCTTCTTCGTCTTTACTCTTACTCAGAACTTTTGGAAAATATTAGAGTAGGTTTTTGCCCAAAAGTGAAATTAAAAATAATATGAAAATAGTGAAAAACTATTGAGAGAAAAAAATAATTAAATAAATAACGGGCGGAAATAACTCCACAGCAGGCGTGATTATGCACTTGTTTATAACGTGGTGGCCGAGTTGGTTAGACCTTGGACTTTATAAACACTTAGGTCCCGGGTTCGAATCCCGGCGTGTACCAATGATTTTTTAATTAAAAAATGTATGTACATTTGTTTGACAACACCACTATAGTGCCTCGGAGAGCACGTTAAGCTGTCGGTCCCGGTTTCACTATACCAACTTGTGAAACTGTTTATAGATGGGTTATTGAGTCTATTCAAAACATCGCGACGAGCTAGCCACTTGTTCGGTGTACAATCATACCATCGGCTACGATGAGGTGGGATTAAAATCCCTCCGCTGGGTACCCTGGGGTCGTCCAGGCGGTCTCGGGCGCCGTAAGGCACCCGTGAAGATATGTATGTATGTATGTGGTAGAATCCCAAATTACTAAAATAAAATAAGCTAACACATATAATGCTTACTTATAGTAATTAGCAATGATATGTATTCGTTAATTATATAATAATTAATGTAATCTACAGCTTTTCTACATAATATGCAGGACGTTTTCATTAACTTTTCTAGTTTGGTTATTAAGTTTTCCATACCTAAGATCTCTAGTTTCTATATTTATGGTTCTTCTACTTATGAAATTCCTTTCTTTCTAAAGTTACTAGTAGTTTTTGGGTTACATTTTTTATAAATTGTCTAGTTTGTTTCTTTATTATTAAGTTTTTGGTATTTTTCTAGTCTATAAGATCTATTATTTTTAACTAATAGATCTTATAGACTAACCACCTAGTCTTATACTGGTTGGTTATGTGGTGTGTGTTCGGTTTGGTTTTTA
This sequence comes from Monopis laevigella, assembly GCA_947458855.1. Taxonomy (NCBI): domain Eukaryota; kingdom Metazoa; phylum Arthropoda; class Insecta; order Lepidoptera; family Tineidae; genus Monopis; species Monopis laevigella. The sequence goes on along the minus strand of OX381580.1, from coordinate 20,002,731 downwards.
TTTATTTTATGCAAGAGCCTAACCAAGCGCACACTTAGACCTTATACTAAATATATATATATATATATATATTTTTTGACTATGCATAAATACCTGTAAAGGTTCACATGAAATACATATTTTTGACTTTGACTTTGAGTTTTTAATAAGTTTTAACTCGTTCGAGTATAATTAATTGTTTCAAATATTTTAACTGAGGCAAAAAGAAAAGAAAATCTCCAAGCTGCAACATTGAAACAGCGTAGAGTAGTATTTATTGGCTTTATTCTGATAATAAATAAGTACAAAGAAGGCGTTAAAATCTCCCCACGCAATTAAGTCTTGATATATATATGTGTTGAGGGTGTAGTATTTTCTAAGATTGTGTCGGCGGCGGCAAGATAATGAGCCCTGTTACACGGTCCAATAGTAATGATAGAACGCGATTACGACAACATATTAATTGTAACAATGTCTAACTATATGTTTAAAAAAAATAGCAGAAAATAACAATATACATGGTGGCCGAGTTGGTTAAACCTTGGACTTAAAAACACTTAGGTCCCTAGTTCGAATCCCGGTGTGTACCAAAAAGTTTTTATTTTTTTTTCAAATTGTACATTTCACTACTATAGTGTCTCGGAGAGCACGTTAAGCTGTCGGTCCCGCCCGGTTTTACTATACCAACTTGTGAAACTGTTGATAGATGAGCTATTGAGTCTATTCAATACATCGCGACGAGCTAGCCATTTGTTCGGTATAGATCATACCATCGGCTACTACGAGGTGGGATTAAAAACCCCTCCGCTGGGTACCCTGGGGCCGCCTAGGCGCGCCGTAAGGCACCCGTGATGATGCATAACTTACATGAGATAAAAGTAAAAGTTAAGTTATAAAGCTACTAGATATGATTTCGGAAATATTTCATGGCAAGCTTAATGTAACTTTTTATTGCCTGCCAAAGTAGCTAGAGTAGATATCTACAAGTAGCCAATATTACCTATCTCTAGCAACCTATCACTATCACCAAATGACTTGATCGTGATCGTGACCAACTTTATGAGCTTTTCAATCCCTCTATGTGTTACCAGAGTAATAATACAGAAAGCACAATATTAATAACAACATGGTCAGTGAAGCTTTCACGAATTGATAATTTGCTGGAAATCACGGAAAGAGGTAAGCAGGTTGTACTTGATTTATTACCTTATTCCTTGATCAGAAATTGTATTATGGACCCTGTTACCCTGAAGATTAATGTTTAATGCTTTAAGTACCCGGTATTTTCTAGTTATCTAGCTTCTTAAAGAGGAAAAATAATTGGAAAACATTAATGGATGTTGACATGGATGGGAAGATTTTCAGGGTCTTGACTTTTTTATCGTTTTCTTTTCATATTTGTGTACCTATTTTTTTTTTATTGGTCCACAAACTTTAGAAATAATACGGGGATAATTTATTTGCTATCTATTTATTATATATTCTATTAAAACTAAAAAATAAAAGTATTTTTAAAATATATTACAAAAGTCAAAAGTTAACTGACGTTTTAGATTATAGACCCATTTTTTGTTGCTGTCGGATAAATAGAGACCAGCGGCCATATTCTGTTTCTTATAACGTTAGCGTTAGATTGTCAAAATAACGAATTCCTTTATTAGCGCTCTCTCCCCCAATAAGCGAAGTTTAAAAAACTACTCTGATTGAAGGAGAGCGCGCTAATAGCGGAAATCGTTATTTTGACAATCTAACGCTCACGTTATAATAAACAGAATGTGGCCGCTGACTCCCATTGTAAAGGTTCCTAAACATAAAATTAATTTTGGGACGCTATAGGTTGACTTTTCAATAAATTAATAAAACACGCAAAATTAAAGTTTATATAAATTGTTTTTTTTTCACTAAAATATACAACATTAAGTGCCTAATTTATGTACGGAGTTTTAAAAATGATAATCACTTTAATGCAGTAGGTTAATTCTTTTCGCGGAATTTGTCAAAACTGCTTACTGCCAGTAATCGAGTACAATGACCGGTCTCTTATTCTGATATTGGACCGGTTTTGAATGTAGTTTTCATTTTCAACTTACATATTCCCATAATCATTTCCATAAATTAAGGACAAGAGTGAAAGAACTTAAGGACAAGTTATAAAACATTGTTTTATTGTAATAAGTAATATAAATTAAACAAGAAAACGTTCATACGTAAACATTTATTTATGGCCAGGTGCATTCCAGAGTAGCCGGAAGAGATCACAGAGAACCACATGATATTATTAGTACTATTTTCAGTCGAAACTTCAGGCGTTTAGTATCCGGAAAACAAGATAATGGTGTGAGCGGGGTAGACATCTGATGAAGCCTTTTAACATTCAAAGAGTATACTAGGTACAAATGGTTCGAGTATACTAGGTCTTTTAGTCACAGTAATAGCTGGGACATTGAGGTATTTTATTTTAGTAAAGCTTTTAATCATTACTTTAATTGTTAAATTATAAAGCACCGATATAAAGTTAAGATATGTAATACCTACCGAACCAAATTGTAAACCACCATATTAATTTATGTGCTAAAAATACTTCTAAACCTCAATCCAGTCGTTTAACAATAACATACACCCAGAAATACGCACGATTAATCTACGATTATATTAATATTTTATGGTTGTTTATTATTTATTTAGGTGAGATTATTAATTATAATAATATGTAGGATAATTTACATATGAGTATTTGCTATCCTATTACTATACGGTTAATACGTTAGGTTTTTACCAAAAGGAAAGGTTTATTTATCCCGATTTCAAAAATTTTGCGATCCCATTGACTGTTCCTCACTTATAATTAACGTTGCGTTTCTGCTTTTGGGCATTATATATAAAATGGACTATTTATTTTTATTGTTTATATATTAACTAAATGTTAATAATGGCTAAATGTTAGGTAGTACATAATAGTATGTTCTATTAAAATAGATTTTTTATTTTGTTATTATAGCTTCTTTAAAAGTCAATATATTCATTTAAAAAAAAACACTTTTATTTATAGCTTTAACGTGCTACGATTTTTTTATTATTATTTTGCAATTACCCACCTGAAAGTGAGTCCGCACGATTCCTACACAAGTTTACAAAATATCCAGATTGGGCAAAAACAAGTTGTGCTGTCATTGTACTCTAAATATTTTAGTCACGTTTCCTTCTACGTGATCGTGTTTACATTTATTTAGTGAATCTTTTGACTCTTAAAATAAATGCACTTCACTTGACTACATAACGATAATGGCTTGTGCTTAAGTTGTATTTAAAGCATTTTCAAAATCTTACATAATGTTATATAGTTCCATACCAAATATTAATTTAAAAAAATATATTTATTATTAATAAGCGTTTTATTTTATATTTGTTATTTTAAGTTTAAATTATTATTATTTTGAAATGGCACACACTCATGTACGATTGGTCTCCGGCACTTATTAAGTTCTATCATAATGCCTTTCAAATGTCCCTACCTGACCAGAGTAATCTGGTAAGATGGGGAAAGGCAACAGATAAGACATGCACATTGTGCGGTGTTGCTGTAGGGACTGCCAGACATATACTTGCTGGGTGCAAAACTCTACTTGAAAAAGGTCATTATTCGCACCGACATGATAAAGTTCTAGAAATTATTCGTGAAGCTGTAAGTCTCAGTATTGCTAGAGCCAGAAAAGGATTAACAACAAATGAAAGACTAACTAATTTTTTAAAGGAGGGACAACTCAAGAAAGGTCAGAGTAAACCTTTCTCAATCCTGGACAAAGCACAAGACTGGAAAATATTCATGGATACATTCAAAATACATTACAAGATTCCAGACGAACAAGCAGTCAGCCTATAGACCAGACATACTTGTGTACTCTCGGTGCTTGAAGAAAGTAATACTTATAGAACTCAACGTTCCGTGGGAAACAAACATTAAGGACCACAACATCAAGTCGAACAAATATTTTGATCTCACAAACGAAATTACTAGAAACGGATTTAAAACTCAACTTTATGCAGTGGAAGTTGGTGCAAGAGGAATTCCAGCAAATTCTTTGCACCGTCTATTGAAGGATCTTGGCCTTCCGAGAACAGCCGTCGGAACTTTTATGGAGCGTGTTTCCAGAATGGCGCTAACAGGATCATATAGTATTTGGTTGAGTAGAGAGGGTAGTGAACACAGTGCAGGTGAGAGTTCAAAAGGCCTTTAAACCTACTTCGTGGTCTCAAGTCCGGGAACGCTGCAGTTATTTACATGCTAAGAACATTGTCTCTCTCTATAATTTTTGTAATTTTCTCTACAAGCTATGCATTAATTAGCAGTTATTGTAAGAGGATCTTATAACACGTTACTCTATTTCTCCTTGAATTGGTCATCCAAATTATTGACATATGATTTCACAAAAAAAAGTGAATGTTGTTTAAAGATATCTCGAATTTGATCTGTAATAAAGGTAAAAACTAACTTTAAAAAAAGCCTATATTAATCTATTAATCGATGCATGTATGTGGTGGTGGTGAAAGCTCTCTGCTTGGCCTGATAAAACAATATTCTAAAAAGTGTTGGTGGAATAAGGATTAGGTGACTTAGCGTGCTTTCTTAGGCACATATTAGCACCTATGACTTTTTTGCATATAACACACACACTGACTTGACCATCCATAATTATATATCAATAAAAACTTATTGAGGCATTGATGAACACTTTAGTTATAGAAAGTTTTGTCTCTTTTACGCACAATCATTTTTGTTGCTAATAAAAAGAAACAAGATTCTTTGAAGGGTAGCCCGAAGACTGTAGACGCGCGTGTCTACTCGTATTACAGTTATCAAATTTAATTTAATTTTATTGAATATTATTGTGCAAAAGTGTACTAATTTTGTGAATAAGCATTTGTATAGTAATATTAAGTGTGAGAAGTGTAGTATTTACGCAGTGATCTTGGTGTTTGTGCTATCTCAACGAATCCCTTTATCTTCAGTAAAATGGCGGTACCCATTTTACTGTTGATTATTTCTTCCTCCTTCACTTGACACTGGCATCACTATACCGTATGTTCGCATACGGTCATGTGGCCATTCCTAATTCTAACCTAGTCCTTTTCCTATTCCTTTCCATCCTATTATCCCACTTTTACCGTACAATATTACAATTTTTAAATCTACCCACAACTCAACATTGGCAAAATTATGCTTAAAGCGTAGAAGGCCATTTACATAAAAGAAAGAAAGAAAAATAAACAAAACCTTCCATAACTAAAGTGTTCTTCAAGGACTCAATAAGTTTTTATAAATAAGGCCATATATATAAGTATGTATATTGTATTTAATATTAAAATCTCTTTTAAAAAGAGACTAGCTTTTACAGCCACAACTTTAACGGTAATAATTATGTTTTTAACTACCTCCTCCCGACCGCAAGTGCCAACCAAGAAAATTAGCTTTGCCCTCTCGAAGTCAATGACCTTACAACAAGAATTTTTATTACTTAATATATTATGCTGTTTAAATAAATACGGCCTATCACACAGAACATTATATAATAACGTTCGACCATTATTTTTTTGTGTCATAGTCGTGGTGTGGCTATCGAATCGTGATTGGCTAATTATTTTGGTATGCGATTCGAAGTAGTGGCTACAATATCAGATGTAGTTTGTATGTTAATAATTTTATTGGTTCGTTAAAAAAGTCGATTATTTTTATAACAACTTGTCGATTTGTTATTTTTAATTAAACAAAGTTTGGGTGTGTAGGTATGTTATGTCTGAACTTATAAATTACCCATATCAATTATTTTCATATTTTTATTTGTTACCTGAACATCGAAGGAGGATTTTTTAACAGTACCTATGTATTGGTACTTTCTGTAGTTTAAACCCACGTTTTGACTTTTAACATAAAATATTTATGATAATGTAAGAGTTAATATACGTGGTGGCCGAGTTGGTTAGACCTTGGACTTAAAAACGATTAGGTCCCTGGTTCGAATCCCGGTGTGTACCAATGAGTTTTTAATTTAAAAATGTATGTACATTTGTTTGACAACACCACTATAGTGCCTCGGAGAGCACGTTAAGCTGTCGTTCCTGGTTTTACTATACCAACTTATGAAACTGTTTATAGATGGGTTATTGAGTCTATTCAAAACACCGCAACGAGCTAGCCACTTGTTCGGTGTAGACTCATACCATCGGCTACGACGAGGTTGGGATTAAAACCCCTCCGCTGGGTACCCTGGGGCCGTCTAGGCGGTCTCGGGTGCCGTAAGGCACCCGTGATGATATGTATGTATGTATGCAAGAGTAATAAAAAAATAATAAATATGTGTCCGCGAAAAAAACCTATGTAATATATATAATATTATACAGCTGAAGAGTTTGTTTGGTTGAACGCGCTAATCTCAGGAACTACTGTTTCGAATTGTAAAGTTTATTTTAGTATTGGATAGAGAAGGCTATAGGCTATATATACTTCATATTACGCTACACAAGTAGCGGAGTAACAATGAAGAATGTTGCAAAAACGGGGGAAAAAATATTCCTTTTGAGAGCGTACGCTGCTGCGTAAAGATCAGCTAGTATATATATATATTTTATTACTAAGTAGTAGTTATAAACTTAGTTTTAAAGATAAAAACAGTGTTTATGTAGAATTACCATAATCGCATATTAAAGATTTCAACGCAAAGTATTTTCAAAATAGTTATTTTATTCAGGCTTACCAACTTCTAATAAAAGTTAACTTCAATGCAATTCAATACAGCTCATTAAGGAGCCTAGAATCAAATCTTTATTAGAAAATTACGACAAAATCCAAACAAATAGCCTGTAATATTATTAAAATGCGAATCGTATTGCAATGGTCGTCATGGCCATTGACATTTATAAGAATAGCTTTTATGTAATCCATTGCATTTTATTTGGTCATACATTTATAACGGAAAAGGTCAATGCACATTGACCGACCATTAAAAGCTGTGTTTAATTTTCCACTTAGATATCCAATTTTGAAATTCAAAGTTGAAACTGTAAATATCAATGACGGGTCTTGGTATAAAGCCTCAAGATTGGCTGTTGGCCCTAATAGCAGGCTGTGACGTGCGATATCTATCACTAACTGTACCCTGATTGAAGATCTTATGAAGTTCGACGGTTAATTATTTTTTAGATTGTATATGAGCTTCGAGGCTTCAATTTAGGGCCGAATCACTGGGATTACAGCGCAATTGTGAGAATAGCGCTATTGTGTCAGGAATGAGAACTTGAAACGTTGTACCTACAATTTCAAACATCTGTTCTTTATTATTGTTTGTTGACCTTTAACAGATACGTGGTGGCCGAGTTGGTTAGACCTTGGACTTAAAAACACTTAGGTTCCTGGTTCGAATCCCGTAAGGAACCCTTGATGATATATGTAACCCCGAACCTGGTTTGCTCAGTGGTTTAGCACCTTGCTGCGAAAGCGAGGATCGTGGGTTCGAGTCCCGCCCACCAGATTTTTTTTTTCATTGTATTTTTATCTTTTAAAAAATCAATATAAGATTATCCTAATAAGGAATTTTCAAAAATATTTAATTCTGAAAAAAAAAACAAAAAACAGACTTTTCCGCCATCTAATATTAGAAACTAGGACTTATAACTTCACTCTAATGAGTAATTAGAAGCAAAGCATATAGAGAGCGTCTGTGTATAAGTAAATGATAACAAGCAATGACAAATTTCGTGAGGGGTGACTGGAACCTGGTTGGCTCAGTGGTTGACTACCTTCCCGCGAAAGTGAGGATCGTGGGTTCAAGTCCCGCCCACCAGGACGTGCATTGCATTTTGCATTTTTTTTTAATTTAATTATGTATCTATTAAAATTATATAAATAAATAAAATTTAAAGTAATAAATTCTATCGAAATTCGGAGAAGTTCAAACGATAGGACTATCTATCGTCAGGAAGATTAAAAGTTGGAGCAGTTGAGGATAATGAAGTTACGAATATACAAATAACTAAAATTACGAATTCGGATTTGTCGTTTCCCTTTCCATAACAGCATCATTTAGTGATCGATATTATAAAAAAATCTTTGTTGTCTTTAATGAGGTCTTAGAGTTAATTTGGCTAGACTACTTGTCATTATCAAAAGTACGTTTTTTTTTATATAGCTCGATTACAGTTCTTTTAATAATGTTTACCCCCAGTTTCTAGAACGTGGTAAAACTTAATGATCAAAATTAGTTAACACTGCACATGATTGATAAAATAATTTGATCAACGTTCTAAAAACTGGGGTTTAAGACTTTGATCAACAATACTAATTTGATCAACGTTCTAAAAACTGGGAGTTTAAGTGTTGTATTGTTGATAGAAGGTTTCAGCTGTCAAAATATACTTAGTAATCGTTGTCTTAAAAGCCATTCAGAGGCGTGGCTCTAAAACCTACCGAATGACAGTTTTCCTTTACAAGGTGTCAAACTATACGACTGGCTATTGATTTATTATCAAGTTACAAAATACTATTGATTTAGTTGAATTAGAGTACGGTACAATTTATCAACGACATAGATATACTATAAATTGATTTCTAGAGATTATATGATTTTATACATTAGGTAATATAACTTTATTTTTCTTTTTTTTGTGCTGAACAGGCTACAAAGTGCATAAATGGGGTCCATCAATAATTGATCTTAAACAATATTGATCACTCCCACCAGCTAAATGATGTGATTACGAAATAGGCGGCGTCAAAGACGAATTGCATTGAGTATATTTTAATATACTGGCTGCCTTATCGTCAATTCAACTTCCACATTCTTCCACTTGTAACCCTTACCCTGAAAGGACCACCTCGACCAGAAATCGATGCAGTAAACTCCTGAAAACGGTGCACCCACAGACTAAAACCGGAACATAACATGTTATAGGTATAGGTAAACTTATGCAACAATGTTGTAATATGCATCTTACGAATGCAATTTTGATGTCACGCTGAGATGCCACTTGCTATAATACAGGTCACGATTCAGTGTTACGAAGGGAATGCACAAACCACATGATTCACAGTTTCAAAAGGAAATATTATATTCCAAGAAATTTTATCCCTCCTTAACTTTAAAGCTTTCTTAGGTAATTAGTAAACTAACCGTTTAAATTAGGTGTTAATAAAATAACATTAATAATATGTATAAATAACATAAATATATGTCACTTGCTCATTCAAAAGGGATCAGAGTATACATGGTGACTTTGAAAGGATGTACTTTGAGCTAATATGTAAAAATAATATTAAATATAACCTTACACTGTAAATTACACGTAAATATACACTGTAAATTACAGTATATAAAAAAAAACACTGATACGCATAAAAAAAGTGTTAGTGCATTCAAAAATCATATGTCACTTGCTCATTCAAAAGGGATCAGAGTATACATGGTGACTTTGAAAGGATGTACTTTGAGCTAATATGAGGTTCTGCTGATCAAATCGAAAACTTTTCCCATGGAACCATGTGCCGCATGTGCAATAATATTGCCTTCTCCACACAAACTAAAAATTGGTAATGTTAAAATTACCAATTTGTATGGGGAAGATAATTGCAACGAAGCAACAAGTTGTTCGTTTTGATCAGCAGAACCTCATATTAGCCCAAAGTACATTCTTTCAAATTCACCCTGTATATGAATATTCAATATTCAAAATCCATATGATTTAGCGACTCATTTGAAAGTGAACAGAGTATGTAGGTACATGTGGATTATCTATGAACCTCGTTGTGATAAATACCACAGACCACCGACTGATTGATATTTGATATTCGTATTGGTGGACTGCATAATATTGTTGCAATGCAAATCTCCTCACATGGATTATTTACGAGTATTAACCATAGTAAAAATAAACTACAAGTAATAATAAAATGTAACTTCATAGTTTTAGGAAATGATAACTTATTATTGAAGATATTCAATAACTATTCAATAATAATAGTTGCACAAATTCCTATAGTGAAAATAGAACCGGATAGTTTGTGTATTGTCAAACAATTATATCTAGATTTTTTTTTATTAAAATCTCATTTGTGCACCCCGGTGTTAACTCATGACCTAAAGTGTAATAAGTATAAGATCTATAGAGATATTAAGTCTATAAGATCAAACCAACTCGACCACACGTATATATATTATGACCCGGCCACACATATCAAAAAAAGTTTTTCTATACTTACTTTTTCTTTCTTTGTTTCAGGCCTTAGTGTCAGCTGTTAATGAAACAGAAGAAGAAGACATTCGAAATGCTTTGAAGTCGCAAACAGAGCACCAGTTGGCGTTGGTGCCACGCGGGCCTCGCCTGGTCAGGGATAGTGTGGCCCACAATACTGTCATTAATACTGATGATACGGTATGTACCTAAGCAGCAGCATTATTGCCGAATAGACCGCATGCGGTATATCTGGTTACACGATGATTGGGGATTCGATTAATACAGATTATTACGATTCGATTCAAGACAGTTGGACGGACACAGAAGTTTCACCATAAGGTTTTTTTTTTAATTACTGTATAAGAATGTTTAATGCCCTTCCGAATGCATTAAACTCGTTCGTCCTCTAGTATTTCGCGTCTAAACTCCACCAGTCACATAACGCATGTTTTCACCCATCCCTATTATATTGTAGGCCTTTTTCTCAATTCAAAGTGTAAAATAAAATAAATAAATAGTATCACGGGTGCTTTACGGCGCCCGATACCGCTTAGACGGTCTCAAGGTACCCAGCGGAGGGGTTTTTAATCCCACCTCTTCGTAGCCTATGGTGAGTCTACACCGACACAGTCGCTCCCTCGTCGCGATGTTTGGATAGACTCAATTACCCATCTATAAACAGTTTCACAAGTTGGCACAGTGAAACTGGGACCGACAGCTCCCAGTAACGTTCTCTCCGAGGCACTATATAATGGTATTGTTAAACCTAGATACATTTTTAGATTAAAAACTCATTGGTACACACCGGGGTTTGAACCAGGGACCTAAGTGTTTTAAGTCTAAGGTACAAACAACTCGGCCACCACGTATATATTATTATAAAGTAACTCAAAGTGTCCTTAAGAAATTCATTTCTAAGCCTCGTAGGAATCCTCATCTAAGGAATTTTCAAGAATAAGTCGAATTCCTTATAAAAAATCTGAGTAAATTCCTAAAATGTAGAAGGATTAGGCAGATCTGGCTTCTTATGAAAATTTCGAGTTGTGTATTGTGTATTCTAGCAAAGTCTTCTCGTATCGTCTATTTAAGGATCTTGGCCTTTCGAGATCCGCCGTCGGAACTTTTATGGAACGAGTTTTTAAAATGGCGCTAATATGATCATTCAGTATTTGGTTGAGTAGAGAGGGTAGTGGACACAGTGCAGGTGAGAGTTAAAAGGCCTTTAAACCTACTTCGCGGTCTCAAGTCTGGGAACGCTGCAGTTCATTCCCCTGCCTTCCAATCACGCGATGGACCCGGCACCCGCACGGAGAATTCATAGTTAGCCAAGAACGTTATCTCTATTGAATTTTCCTTTACCCACTTTTTTATAGTACATTTATTCTTACCGCAGGAAGAGTTAAGAGCATTCCGAGCTGATGGCACCATCGTGACCGAAACGCGGCACACCAAGCAGCAGGAGAGGCTGGGTGACGAGGAACTTGATAACGACGAGGTACGTACGTGGCTTACATCTTCAGGTATTAGAAGACGTACGGGAGATGGTTGCCAAGTGGACAAAGTTACTAACCCATCAGGTTACTATAATACTATTGCAGGGAACCAAAAGTGTGCTATGCCATTCACATTTTGCATTTAAAATTTGAAGTTGCAGGTGGATATAGACAATAACTTACCATACACGTAGCAATGAAATTTCTAAATCCAAGTAGTTGGAACTATGAGTATTAGCTTTAGGTTGAATTTTAAAGTTGAACTTTATACGGACCTTCCATCACCAGTTTCCACCAGTCTCCTAAAAAGTTTTTTTTTTAATATTTTCGTTTTGCGTACCTTTAGAATACCACCGACATTGTACCATGTACCCACTTGACGTATAGTTTATTTCTTTTAATATGCCAAAGAGCCACCACTAGTCTACGGATGCGGTTGGTCAAACAATATTTAAGTTATTCCTATTGATTAGAAGACACTACTATTAAGTTAAATACCTAAAAAAAAACTATTTATATTTTCCCCAGGCAAGATCATTGCGAAGTAACGAAAGTCGGGAAGAAGTTCAAGGAGGAAAGGAGAAAATAAAGAGAATCGAATTAGAAAAGTCCACGGACCTCATGGCAGGGGGCCAACGAATCGCTACCCATATACATTCCAAAACACGCACAGAAGAAGGCTAGTATACCCAACATTATATAATCATATTGTTTTATTTGATCAAGGCATGCGACTTTGTAACCACCTGATAGTAAGCAGACCTACAGAGTCCATGCATAGCATCGATTAATACGTTGTTGTTTAAATGATGCGGTTACGAAATGGACAGCGACAAACAGGAATTTACTTTAATTTCCTCGCTACTTAGTCGTCAAATCACTGTCCGTTTCGTAAGCACACCTTGAAGGGAGACTACCATATCTGGACAAAAAGTTCATTAAAGAAAATAATTTATAATACTACTTAATTTAAAGAGTAAATAATAATTAAAAATTTTATTCAATAAAATATAAAAAAAATAATATAAAAGTAACTAATAACTAACTAAATAAAATATTGCTTGAAGATCTTCCGATGCTGCGCACGTGTTCAAAATACTCAACGCATTGCCCCTCTGAATTTCCAGCGATATTCGTTGGAAGATATAAGACCTAGCGCGATGGTCTCCAGGTGCATTATTTAATAATTTACGAAGTTGTTGACTAAACTTTAATGCATCTGGGCACCATGGTCCTAAAGTTTCCACCGAAAACGCCAGAAATTCAAAAGAGGAGCAATGCGTTTTGTATTTTTTGATTATTTTGTTTTGGGACAAAAACGCCGCAGCACCGGAAGATACAGAGGTGATGTGGACATAACTTGGAGCTAGGGTGTCCACACAAGTAGTGTCCCATAAAAGTGCTCGACCTCTATGCCATGGTACTATGGTCACACCGTCCGGTCTTTTGCCATCGTCACGGTCTAGACCGACTGGTTCTAAAGTACTGGGTATACCTGCAGACGCCAGCGAACGTTTTATTATATTATTTATATTATTATGTCTCAATATACGACCAGTACTCAACCTACATGATAAATAAAAGTAAATTAATTAAAAGCATTAAATAGTACATTGTTTATAAAGGCGAGAAAGTGACCAATCGGTCCAACGGTGTCATTTTAATACTTATACATGAGTTGGGAATCTCGTTTTCTCCCAAGTATTACATTAATTATGACTACAGAGGCCCTACCATGGGTTTGCGCATTGTAGCAACGTGACATATTTGTATACATATACGTGAGCAACAACCAATAGAGGGGCTTTATTTTTGGTAACAGGATTAAATAAAGCGATCTTATTGGTTGTAGCTCACGTATACGTATACGTTACGTTGCTACAATGCGCAAACCCATGGTAGAGCCTTTGCTAAATTTAAAAAACTACCGCTAAGAGTACCTGCGCTTAAAGTTACCGGACGGGTGGCAAAAATACAGTACTTTACAACCCAGGGAAACAATTTTCCCTGCTGTCAAATTATTTAAAAAAATCACATTCTATTTTTCCATTTCTATTGATACATATCGAAACTTTTTATATAGTTACGCAGGTATATTTGAGGGTATTGCTAAAAATAACTATGTGAGCCATGTATGTTTCAACTTTTTATACAGCCACTTTGTTAAACCGTGCTGTAAAATTGTAATATGTTTAACTAATCAGTTTTTTATTTACTTTTATTCGAAATAAAAAGCAGTGTCTACCCCAGGTGAAAGAACTATTACCCTCGACCGTTGTGTATATACTATTTTACTGTTAGAAAGATTTGCAGTGTCGATAAAATACCTTACGGGTAAAAATACCGTAAAAATCAGTTGCGCTCTAAACTAAACTTTAGTTGTAAACTCGTAAATAAAATGAAAGTATTTTTATTAACACTGCAATTTTTTCACACACTTACATTGTAATAAATAAACATTAATATTTTTTTATATTGTTATAGCTGAAAGAGAGGGGCAACCAATCATGGAAGAAGACTGGGACAGTCTATCAGTCAGAATGCGACGACAGCGCCGCCTACGTCAGACCGCCGGTAAGTTACAACACTATTAGTTTTGCTACTCATATACAGATGGCGCTTCCATCGATTAATGTTGTAAAAAACAAACCAACTGTAAATACTGAATTTAATTAGGGAACTTGAAATGAGTGAAATGTGTGTGTTATTTAATTAATACACGTTCGTAATATGCTACTCGGTATACAAACTAACGGTCTTATTCATAAAAAAACCTTAAAACACTCTTAAAGAGCTCAATAGTTAAAACGTTCAATAAGGCTATTGGCTCGATAACTTTTTTGTTATTCATAAACCTCCAATAAAGCTCCTATAACTATTTGACGTTTATTAGCTGAATTAGTGATGTATTGATAGAAAAAAATAATTGATTGTCAAGAAAGTTGGCAGAATCGCGGAAAACCAAGACCATAAAAGTAAAAAAAAAAAACGTTTTTGACACCTCTAATGAAATAATTATAATAAGGTTGGGCGCACACTGATAGAAAATTCAGTCACACTAGCTGTGCCCCGCGGTTTCAGCCGTCATTTAAATTAAAATAATTTGTATCAAAAATAGAATACAGCTTTGTTTATCGCGTATGTTGCATCTCTCTATATCTGTACCTATGTGATTTTTTATGATTGCATCTCTGTATGATAATATGTAACTGGCAAGTCGCAATACTTGTTTCACATACAACAACAAAAACTGTCAAGTGACCTAGTCATGTTTTCGTTTTAGTCCGGTTGGTTGGTACCGAGGACTAATGCATAGATTTATTGTTGAGGTGGTAGTATACTTTTATGGTGCGGTTACGAAATAAGCGACTGAATTTACGATAAAGCAACGAGGATATTAAAATAGACTCGTAATGTAAACTTCTTTGATTTTTTTTTCTTTCTTTTTGATTCTTTGACATTTTGTAACCGCATTATTAAGCCGGCATAGTGGGAGCGATCAATATTGTAAAACGACAATGTATTTATCGATCCATTTATGGACTTTGTAGGTCTGCTTACCATCCGGTAGATACAAAATCACATGTCGTGTAATAAATAAATAAAAAACAGATGTGACGGCACCGCCATTAATTTTTTGTAGTTTGAAGCGGCACAACTTTGTCTTTTTGGACAAATTACCGCGGTGAAACAAGATTAAACGTTAATTTTTTTTTTGTTACAAATTTATGTCAATGTGCGCCCAACTTAATTTGGTTCAAGTCCATTCGAGTTGTAAAATTTTGAGAATTTGTTGATCGGAAGCCGACTGGGCATTATTATTTTTATTTGTAATATAATTTTATGAAGTAATAGAAGTCATTTAATAAAATTTTAAACCAAAAAATAAAATATGTATAAAAAGTGAGGTTAAAATAGGTTTAAAGTGGGCTCCTGCCTTCAATAAAGTTATGGAGCTGTTATTTGACGTTTATCACTTAGAGGTTTATTGTGCGTTTATGAATAACGTTTTGAGGTGTTTTGCTATTGAGCTGTTATAAAGCATCAATAAAGGCTTCGTAAGTTTTTATGAATAAGACCGTAGGTATGTTATGAATTTCGCTTGGTATAAACCTAGCGGATATTTTACGTACTAATAGTCTGCGATACTCACAATAGAGTTACTAAATATAAAGCTAATAAACAGAGGCTTTATCATGGGTTTCCGCTTTGTAGCAACGTAACGTATTCATTTACGTATACGTGAGCAACAACCAATAGGGCCGCTTTATTTTTGGTAACAGGATTGAATAAAGGATCCTATTGGTTGTTGCGTATACGTAAATGAATACGTTACGTTACTACAATGCGCAAACTCATGGTAGAACCTCAGTATCAGGTAACAAGGAAGTAACAGTAGATATAGTAGTAATGTATAGTTTTAAATTAACCTCCAATTAGCTTTATATTAAGGTAAATAATGTGCTAGATGCAAATTACTTTTCAAAAAGGTCCACAAGGTAAATAATTAAAATCCTGACGGTAAATAATTAAAAATATCCTAGTTTGACCGATTGCTGAAAGCGTGGTAGAGGTTAAATTACCAATAAAGTAAAAATCAGCTAAGTTTATATAAAAACGAGTGGCTAAAATAAAATAAACTAAATTAAATCTAATTTTACCACCATGTAGGTAATTAATTTAAGTTTATTTTTGTTTTGGTTTTTTACAATGATCATAAAATCAAAAATAAATTTACCGTTACGTTATTATAACTTTGATTAGCCACAAATAATTGGAACTTACTAACTAACCGAAATATTATATAAAGTAAAATTATATTCAAAAAAAGAATAAGTAGTAAATAGATAAATAACGAGTAAGTACATAATGGTTTTAGCAGTTTTCGTGAAGAAAAAATGTCCCTGAGGCTTTACCATGGGTTTGCGCATTGTAGAAACGTAACGTATTTGTATACGTATACGTGAGCAACAACCAAAAGGGCCGCTTTATATTTGGTAACAGGGTTGAATAAAGCTATCCTATTGATTGTTGCTCACGTATACGTATACAAATACGTTACGTTTCTACAAAGCGCAAACCCATGGTAGAGCCTCTGATCTGCAAAACGAGAATTCTTTTATCCATAAAAAAAGGTTTATAAAAAGTAAATATGATTAATAAATAATATTTGATTTGTAGCATTTGCAGTTTCTTTGGATTACGATTTTTTCTTGAAGAATCGCCTATACCTATTTACAGAACTTTTATTATTTATTTTACAAAAATCCACAGCATATCTTAATATATAGGTTACTCATCTAGCAGAATCATTTTGCTAAAATATCCATTAACCTGACATAAAAATGAACAAAAAACAATTAGAACACCGAGCAGAGAACACGAAACGAGTACCACCCCACCATGGTGAATTTTTGCTTGCTTGAAGGCTAAAATTAATTATAATTTAAATTAAATATATTCTTACAATAATACGTACGAATTCAACAAAAAAAAGGTTACCCGCCCAAAAAAAAAATTTGGTAAAAAGTGCCCAAAAATATTAGTTTACCCTTTACTTTATAATGAGTATTTCTATCCTCTATGTTGGCCTCAATTTACTAGCTTTTAAATTGGAATTTATTATGAAAATAAAACAACTATTATAAAACGACTTTTTTAATTCGCTCTCTTCTTTATTATTCCTTTATTAAATTTGCATTGGTAACAATGTAATCTCTACTTTTGTAGCAATTCAATCTGAAATGATTCAGATAGAGTAGACAGTTAATTAAATAAATAATTCATTTTTGGTTGAGGACATTTTTAACTCTTCTTTGCCACATAATATATGGTTGTAGTCATATATCTAGTTCCATTAGCAAAAATAAAAAGGCAGCACCTTATCTCTTTTCCATATGTCAATGAGTGCGAGCAAGACAGATTTGTGATTTTTACTTTACAAAGGTTTTTAGGTCTCTTCCAATTATTCATACTTTCATAGTACACGTAGCCAAACAAACGTACCGTTTGTACACGTACACACTTGACATAAAATAGGCTTTCTTCTATGGCAATCCTTCTTTGTTTCAGAACTTTAAAGTTGTTAATAAATAAATGAAGATTATCCTAATAAGGAATGTATGAAAATTCATAAATAAATAAATAGATGATTATTTTAAATACCAATAAACCTATAACATTGAATTTTGATACCCACATAAAAACTAAGGACTTATAATAAACTCCCATTTAAGAAACAAAGAACAAAGCAAATGGACTTAATAGCGAGTTGGATTAGCTATTAATCTGTGAAGCCTAGCCCTAAGGCCTCGACTCTAGCATTGTAGGATTTTTATGTCAACCTTGCCGACCTTGTGAAGCGAGACGACCATTCCGCGTTTGCAATCTTTGATAGCAAGTCAGCCCACGGGCGCCAGTGTTAGGTTGATTTATAAATTATAGATTCTACGTACTCAAATGGTAATGTTTAAACATACAACTTTATGTATGGGTATGCCTTAGTAAAATATTTATATGATCAACATTATACTATCATGAATCATCGTCACTTGTAACTCTACCATAAGGATTTGTTGATCTTTAACGTTACGTAGTTTTATCAATAAAAGTTTAATACTTCTATTTTAAAAAATAAAGATCCTATGAGTAGTTTCTCATGTTCCTAAAGTAATATTTTCCATAGCAAAAACTCATAGTGCAGTAACTCTACCATTAGTTTTTACTGTGTTTACTATAGCTAGTCACTATAGATAGGGATCAAACAATAGGACCGCTATAATTTTTAAATAAACCGAAATATAAATAATAAAATGAAACACATTTTATTTTATTTCCAAAAATATGCGCGACATTACCCCCACTACGCCCCAGGCTCTAGACTGTATTCAAGTTACTTACCTTCTCAAAAATAAAACAAAAGAAGTCCTTCTTCAAAACCAAAAACAAAATTTGTGAACAAATATTATTAATACCAATCAATGCTCAAGAAGTGAAAGTTTATGGCGCTTCCTCTCTATTTAAATTTAATGAATATAACGGCCTCATGTCTAGCTACATATCTACATTAAAAAATCCAATTTTGGTATCGTATTCATTGCTTTGAGAATCATTACCTACATGATCATAATAATTCACAATCGTATTTTTTCATAGGTATTATCTATTTTCTCATAGGTATTTAAAAGTAATACCTATCACTAAACATAATATAATTAAATTTCATAAAAATATAGATTAATATTTATTTTAGGAAAATATTTTATTAACCAACGCTTTAATTTTTAAAACGACGTTTAATTTCGACTAGGTAATAATTTAGCGTGCTTCGGTTAATTTGACTTACCTTGTTTAACTGGCAACCCTAAAATATATTCAGATATTATGTAGTTAATTACACAACTAATATATAACTATGTAGAGACAAATTACTCATACATATAACATGTATTTATATCTATGTATCAAGTGTCTGGATATGGAAAGGTAGGTAAAATGTAACGCATATAGCCTACTTGTTTTCTGTATCTATTTTAAGGTTGTAGGCTGACCATTATGTAACTAATGAGTCATTAAACTAACTAGGTTAATTCTATAATAGTATAAATAAAATACAAATATTATGAAATTGATCTTTTGCAATGTACCATCGCGAGACCGGCCCGAGGATACCCAATTTTATTTCCACTTCATAGTCGATGGTATTCTGAATCTACATAGTTGCAAGTGGCAAGCTCGTTGCGTAGTTTGTATATTTATTTATTTAATAATAATAATCATGGTACACAATGTTACACTTTGACTCGTCATTGTACAAATAATTATTAAAATATATGGATACCGTTTAGTATTTTATATCAACATACAAATTCTCAAAAGTCAAATGAATACATATATAGTTATACAGCACAAATTCTTAAATTAAATAAATAAATATTACAATATAATATGAAAATAATAATTCAGAAAAAGTTTAAATATCATTCATTCAATTCATTTAAGTTATATAATTCTTTCTCCAGTAAAAATTACTTAATTTAATTAAAAAAGAAAAATCACTGTCGTTATAATTAATCATTATATCCTTACAATAATTATAAAAACGAACACTATTGCACACAAAGCTTTTTTTCTTTGTCTTTTCTACTTTTAGCAATTACAATTTTGTCTTTATTTCTAGTATTGTATTGGTGAAAAGTTAAGTGAGTTTTGCTCTTATACATACACTAGCGGCCCGTCCCGGCTTCGCACAGGTTTGTATAACTTTAACTATATGCTCAGCGCACGCCACGGAAGGCCTCAGAAACGATACTTTTCCCCCGTTTTTAAAACATTTTTGGTTACTGCTCCACACCTATAGGACCTAGCGTGATATTATATAGCCTATGTTACTTCTGAATAATGCAGCTTTCTAATGGTGAAAAAATTATTGCAATCGGTCCAGTAGTTTTTGAGTTTATTCATTACAAACATACAAAAATACAAAAATACAAATCTTTCCTCTTTATTATATTAGTATAGATATGTTTTATAGACAGTTTCACAAGTGGATCTTCGTATTAAAGTAACATGATGAACCACATGGAATCGCCTTATTTTTCCTGATTCCAAAAATAAATCTATGGTACGGTATAGTGATTCCTCACGTATTAACTTTGCGTTAATATAAAGCAATAACTAATGGTAGAGCCTTGGACCAACAGCTTTTATGTTAACGTTTGCTTTTTTTTTTAATAAATTTAGCATGCATACCTACTCGTATCTAATATTAATAAATAAACAATTAAGTTCATTAAATCTTGTTATAGGCGTAGCGTAAATTATTATGTGGTCCCAAATATAGAGGCGCTCGTGTAAGACCTGCGCCTACGCAGCGCCCAAGCGATATGTGACGGTGTTTATATTAGCAGGTGTCAGGTTTTGCGGTTCCGTGTGCAATAGTTCCTCATACAGATCAAGTTTATGCATAGTTTATTTTACTAGTAGAAAAACTTGCACTTTTAAAATGTATTATACTACTCGTATATACCCTTGTTTATTAAATGGTTATTGAAGTTTAGCATTTCATGAGAAATTTAAGTAAATGTCATCTTACTGATACTGTATCTTTGTTTATTTTAAAGTAACTCTGAGATCATTTTAATATATTAAAATAAATAAGTGCTCATTTTATTAAAGAGATAAAAAAAGTTGCCTTTATATTTTCCTTTATTTTTATTTTCTGCCTATATTTTTTAACGAAACATTTAAATAAAAAATATTAAGGTTTTTAATAGTGATTTCAGGGGTTTCTATTTTCTGCAGTGTATATAGTTAATAATATTCATTTATTTTATTTATTTAATAACTTTAGTGGACAAATCTAGTTACTTATCTATCACTTAAACCTCCAGGAAAAAATAAGCAGTAAGTAGGTAAAATAAGTGAAATAAATATAATAACATATTCTTAAAAAAATACCTGTGTCAAAAAAAAAGTACTATTTATCCTTAATACCTTAAATTAAAACTTGTTTTTATCTAAGGGAGTACGAAATACAACTTTCGCTTTATCTCGTAAAAATCGTTTTAGATTCTTTAACATCTCTTTATTAGGTAATGCGATACTTGTTGACCTTGAATTAGTAATTAGTATTTGTCACTATCAAGTATTTTATTATTATTATTATTATTATTATTTTGGTTGAAGCTATTTATTCTTGATTTATTTGCAAGAAACCAA
Organism: Monopis laevigella; assembly: GCA_947458855.1. Taxonomy (NCBI): domain Eukaryota; kingdom Metazoa; phylum Arthropoda; class Insecta; order Lepidoptera; family Tineidae; genus Monopis; species Monopis laevigella. The sequence continues at coordinate 19,981,318 of OX381580.1, read as the reverse complement.
TATTGTAAGGCAATAATATCTACACCTATTTTTCTATTTTTTTATTTATCATCAACTACAGCTTAGGTTACAGGTTAGGTAGCGACCTATCCCTAATAATCATTATCTCTACCTATCTCTATAATTTAATAATTAATCTCTCGTTCTCATACCATAACTTTTACTTTAAAACGTATTTACGGGACTTTTAGGTATTTGCACCGACTTTAATCTTTCAATTTCTTTATTAATATAATAAGTAAATAAAAAATTGAAACTAAAATAAACTCAAAAAAATAATAATTAGTAACAAAATAAATAGTAAAATATATTAAACCAAGCATTACGTTTCCTCTTTGAATCGCCAATTTTCCCAATAATAGGGAATATTTTAAAGCATCAGTGGGCAGTAGGTATCTAAAGTTTCCACTGAAAAATATTTATTTAATATTAACATTTACTTACATCCCACTTTTTCGTAGTTTAAGCTTCGCTATAATCTACCATCAGTCTTTTAGTAAAACAATAAATGAATCATACATTTTTTTCTTAAGTATATTTTTATTATTAAGTTGTCTCTTACGAAGTATTTGTTTTGTTATGGCAAAGAGGCCAAGCTATACCCAAGAGGAATAAAGTGGGCAATTAAGCGCGATGTCCATCTGCTTTGCCACATATGGTTTGTCATTGTGCCCACGCGCATGGGATGTGACGAGATGAGGTCGAATCTGACACGACCGGTTCAATACTACAATACAACTATAGGAAATCCATGGTGGATAATAGGTCTCGATTTAGTTAGATATTTCCTATTTTTAAGTGTGTTCTAAATAGGTATAGGTATAACACATGCCCAAATAAATATATATTTAAATATAGGTAATTAACGGCTGATGTTATATTGCTATCAGTCGATAATTATATGTATGTAAATAAAATTAAAATAAATACCATCACGGGTGCCTATTTGGCTCCCGAGAACCGTTTAAACGGCCTCAGGGTACCCAGCGGAGGGATTAACCCGTCCTCATATGTACCTATGTACCTATATAATTATATAGTATGTATGATTTTATATTATAATTTAACAAATTTATTTTAAATTTACTGCTTTGATGATTTAAAAAAAAAATGTTTAGCGAACTGTACATAATATATAATATTCACTTTTTGTCGAGGTGGTGCGGTTACGAAATAGAGAGTTGATTTGACAATAAAGTAGCGAGAATATGAATGTTGTTAAACAACAATGAAATGATCAACCCCAATCATAGTATTTGTTAGTCTTCTAATCTAACCAAATTTGAATTGTTTTTTTTCTAACAATTTTTTTTTTCAGTTATTTATAAATGTATTAAATGGCTAATATCAGTGTAGAGGTGAAACAACTGGAAAAACTTCCGATTGAAGTAGTTAAAACATACCTTTAATCATATTTAGAATCAAATTAATTAAATAATACATTTTAGTTTAAACTTAGAAGACAGTTCAAAGTTACCCGATATTACATGTTATTATTAAATAATTCAAATGTATTTATATATATAAAGGTTCCTTGATAACTCATGTAAATAATATATATTCTTAAATTTTTGTAATTTACTCGAAATTGAATAAATTGTGTCAAAAATTTGCATTCGCTGGAAGTAAAACTAGTTTGTTTCTCAATTAGTTTTAATGTTACATTGGTGGCTTTTTCAACATGTCTATGAAATTATGATATTTAATGTCAATCTTTTAAAGATGTGAGTTCATTGAGGCAACTCTCACTTATACCCGTCGGCTTCCAATATGTGAGGAAACCGCACTTGTATACGTATAAACGTGCCCTTTTATGTAAGTTTTAATTTGAAAGTTATAAAAATATTTTGAGAATAATACTGTGTTTAAGTTTGTTATAAAATTTTAACAAGTTTAAGTTTGTTATAAAATTGTAACAAACCAATTAGGCACAGAGGTGCCTAATTGGTTTGTTATTTTCTGCAATAACTCTTATAGAGATTGTTCAGTATTTGGTCACGTACCTATTATATGGCGACATATAGGTAGGTACAAATACAACATTATTTATTTCAGCAAAAAAATATAATAATGCTGAACTAATATAAATATAATGGGGTTTTAAAGATGAACTTGTTGATTTATTTATATCTGGAATCTTAAGTGATTTATTATGATCAACAATGTAAACCCTGAAAGGATTTTCTTATAGCCTATAGGGCGCTTTCACAACAAACATCTACCATCATACTTACTGTAACTGTATTTACATACTGTAAAACTTTTGGCTAATAAACTTACGAGTAATATAGGAAAAAAGCGGCCCCAGCCTAGTGGTTAAGTTACTGCGCAACCGATAACAAAGTTAAGCAGATGATAACAAGGCCGGACCTGGGATGGGTGACCGCTTTATACAACGAGGCTATACAATCATGAACACCACACCAAAATCGCCAGTGGTTAGGTTAATGAAATAAGGACGAATTAATCCCTCAGCTGGGTACCCTGAGGCCATTTAAAATATAATAATACTTTACAGTATTTATTTACTTATTTAAGATAGGTAGGTAAATTAATTTGAATTCATTTCTCATTATTTCTAATGACATTGTGTATTTCATGAAATAATTATGGATTTTGATAGAATTTTGACATTATGAAAAAATTTTTTTTTAGAAATATATTTGTATTTTTTAATTTGTTTTGTATTGTATAATCTTTGTAAAATACGGCTTTTGTTCACCTTTGGGGTTTTTGTAAATTTTTGTGTATTTATTAATATTTTGCACACCTGTAATAGGGTAGAATATGCTGATCATAAAATCATTTGTAACACCATTCTTCTGTACCATGTTCTGGCAGATAAAGATATATTATTATTATATTATTATTATTATATTAAAAAAAAATATCATGCATACCACCAATTTTATTTATTAAGCAGTAGTAAAATGGAAAGTAGATTTAATCACTCAAGCGACGTAGAAGACAAACTAAATTAATTGATTTTTCATTTTTAATTTCATCAAAAAGCAAACCTCAATATTTGTTTTATATTGACCTTCGATATTTGGCAAACATTTATTTACTGTAGTTACGACATGTGTGTCGTTCGAAGGCGAAGATGCGGCTCTGCGCGACCACTCAGTTGCGCGGAGTCCGCGCGCGCGCTCGTGCCGCCTGTATGTAAACTGTTCGGTCATTGTTCGCAGAACACGAGAATAAGGACTACTCCAAGCGACCCGCGGATTTCGACGTCGAGGAAGAAACCCGCAAGAAGGAAACGTCTAAGTGGCTGGAGAGTCACTTCGGCAGCGAATCCCGCTCCTCCCACGACTCCATCGCGGAAGAGATTGGTCGGCGACCCGAAAACGGCTACTATAGCTCTACTCTGAAAACTAAACAAGTCGAAGACGAAGGTTATTACGGGAAGACATGTTCGCCGGGACCTCCGCCCCCTGTGTATTCGGATCGCGCGCTGCGTAAAACTAAATCTTCCACGCCGACCGACGAAAGAACACCCCCGGTAACCAAAACCGGTGGCTATTTCAAGGGAATCGCCGATTGGTCCCAACGACGCGCGAGCAAGCCGAGGATGCCCGAACCACGCAGCTCTTCCCCATCCCCACCGGCAGTTCGGGCTCACTATGCGAGCAACGACCGATTGAACGGCGCCTCCCCTAGACACGTGTATGGGAAACGCGAATCGCCTCAGGGAAGGTCGTCGCCGATAGCGCGTCGTCATCCGCCCTCGCGCGACGACTCCGCCTACGTATCTTCGTCGACCATGCACAGTCCGCCGCGTGGTTCACCCTTTCGACCTCTAGAGGCCGACCGGTCTTTCCGCGAGCCTTCCGTCGAGGAAGACTTTCGACCACCCGTCGCCCCGGAGCGAAAACGACATACGAAACAACGACTTTCTGAAGAACAGCGGTACGACAGCGGCTACCGTAGTTCGTCGCGGAACGAAAACTCGGGTAGATCTCGGGACAGTCGTGAGGAGACCGTCGAGCCGCCGCCGGATTATTCTCCTCCGAGAGAGCGAAGGGGTAGTTCTGAGCGGGACCGAACACCGCCTCGCCGACGAGACAGGGAAGAGAGAAAGCAGCACCAGAAGACGAGGTTCGCGGCGGAGAGTGCTAGAAGAGCTTCTCCTGCACGCAAATCGGTGGGTTCGGCGATCGGAAATTCCATTAGGAAGTTAGTCGGGAAGATAAGATCAGCATCCGCGGAACGAAGAGCCAAGTGGCGTAATTCTCGGTCGCCCTCTCCGGCGGAGCACTCGTCACGCACATACCGACCGTACGGGGGCGAGCTGTCCCCGCCCGGCCCCCCGCACCGGTACTACCTGGGCGAGGACCCCTTCGCCCCCAGCATCTACGGCCGCGAGCACAAGTACGAGGGTCGTAACGGCAGTCCTCGACGAACGCCTGCCTCGGACGCTCGCGACCAACGTGAACAATCTAGGTGAGTCATTTGTTTACATAACATAATGCGTTATTAGTTTAAAGTTAATAACAGACATGTGAAGTTTAGTGATACATATAAACAGGTACATTCCTCCCACGATCGTGATAAATATATTCCGGACCGTAAAATTAATGTTGGTCCTACTTAAAAATTTACATGAAATTTCGGAATTATTAAAATAAACTTCTTAATTTTTATTTAATCAAAGAGATACTCGTACCTATATTTAAATAAAACCGGATAACATATTTTTAATAGCTTAGAATTTCGTAAAACCTTTAAAGGTAAATCCATATAAATAACATTATTATTTCATTGAATGAATTGATTTTTTAGTAGCTATAACTTTAATTTATTATCTTAAAACACTGAAATGCCATAAAATATATAGTTTTCTGTTTATGGGCAAAGTTAGGTAGACTCGGCGTACTTCATTAAATGTCTCGGAAAGACCTTGCCCCGCCTTATTTGCGGCTTTGCAGTTTTCCTTGCGGTTTACTACAAACAACGTATTGTATGATACACCACTATCTTATTGTGGTTAAGACTGGAAATTTAAAATTAAATATACATTATACAATGATATTCTTATTTAACTAGAAGAATTTGAACGCTCTAGGATATTATCAAATCCGAGTATCCATACTTTGAGAAAAACAAACATAAGGATGTGATGCACAATTTATATTTATATTGGATGACAACCAAAGCCAAATAAAAATAAATTACCACAATAAAAAAAAGAATCAGCTAGCTGGAAATTCTGTCATTCTTTAATAAATTAAATAAGGTTTACTTACGCCTTTGTTCTTTGACATTTTGAAATACTAAGGGCTGTAGTTTTAGTACTTTATCCCTATTAAATTCATTAGCTCTACCAGATCTTACTATAGTCGCTAGTAACTACAGATAGGATCAACTAATAGAATCGCTTTATTTTTTAAATAAACCTGTTATGTTAGTTGATCCCTACCTATAATTACTAGCGACTATAGTAAAGACAGTTAGCTAAAACTCATGGTAGAGCTACAGTTTAGTAATTCTTAACTATCCTACCTACAATATACCAACCACAATAATGTATTGTCTCAAGTGTAAAGTCACTGGCTTTCAATTAGTATGTATCGCGGTCACCAGTGTTTACCTTTTTACATAAGTTCTCTTTGTAAGTCCTAATGCAATACGAAAACAGAAATTCCCTATTTTGGCTAGAACAACTTTTACGCTTACCCAATGGTCAACATCAAAACAAACGTAGCTTGTAATCAATTCCTGTTTCGATGTTATTTCCTTTTGTATTAATCATTAAAAAATATCTGACCACCGTTTTTTTTTTAATTTTTATCATTTGTAATGTTTGAATATTAAAATATTTTAGTGCAGATTGGTTTCAGGTTTCAGGGGTTTTTTTTCTTTATGTAATACAAAATTCTACGCTCTTATACTTCTATGTATGAACTCCCAGTTCCGTATATATGATCTCACATACGTTATTCTGTCAGGGGTTTTTTATTCTATTTTGGGGGCACGGACAATTGGTCAAGATTTTTCTGGTCCAGGGTTTTTTATTCTATTTTGGGGGCTCGGACAATTTGTCAGGATTTTTAGAGGATTTTTGTCAGAAATATTGCTGATATTGTCCTAAATTTTAATGTTACAAATTTGTTCGATACGCAGTTAAAGTTCTATAATGAGTTTTTGCTTCTATTAACGTAACGTTAATACGTTAGGAAACACCGATAAGATCGCTTTATTTTTGATGATTGCGTGACATAAAGCGACCCTATTTCTGTCGACAGTTTTTTTTTTAGGAGCACGGCATATGATTTAGTGTCTACCTGATGGTAAGCAGACCTACAAAGTCCACGAATAGTGTTATTCTCACTATACTGGTTAAATTAAGCAGTTACAAAACAGTCACTTTGGTACAACTCAGCCTAATTAAGTCTGTTACATTACATACTTTCAATTTAACTACAATTTATGCAATAGATATACATGGTGACTTTGAAAGGATGTACTTTGGGCTAATATGAGGTTCTACTGATCAATACGAACAACTTTTCCCATGGAACCATATGTCGCAAATGAAAAAAAATATTGCCTTCTCCATACAAACTAGTAATGTTAAAATGACCAATTTGTATGGGGAAGCCAAATTTTTTTTCATTTGCGACACATGGTTCTATGGGAGAAGTTGTTCGATTTGATCAGCAGAACCTCATATTAGCCCAAAGTACATCTTTTCAAATTCACCCTGTATATTAATATTTTTTAATAAAATAATAAATCAATTATTACGATATAAAATCAAATTATTAAATATTATAAGTTAATATACATAAATTAATAAAAAAATAATTAATTTTATATTTTAATACATCGATTATTTTAATAAATTTATTTTATCCTTTAAATTGACAACTTAATTTGGTGATCTACATTAGGTTTCTTTTTTCATTAATTTATAAATACAAAAAAAATTGGCATTTCAACTTGGAAACTCAAGGTTGGACGAGTTATCAAAATTATACATTTTTAAAGTAATTTGATTGATATGTTTATTGCGACCGGTCGACCGACAGTAAGAATACCTATTTATGTAGTTTCTTTTGGATCAAACGTTACAAAGAAAACTAAACGAGTTGATTTATCTTTACAAGTACTCTTTATTCCTCTGACAAATAGATGATGACTAATTCTAAACTTAAGTACACATAAAGTTAGCTAAGCCCATTTCTAGGAATTATAATTATTTGCAAAAATATAAGTTACTGCTATATCCTGTGATTCATTACTAAGAAATGTTGTCAACAAACGTGTAGGTAATATCAATTGTTGTGGGAGTAAAAAATGCTAATGAATTTGATACACTTTTTTGTACCTATTGATACAGATGGGTTGTTATTCTATGTTACAATAAATACTGAGATTACACGACGTATTGCGTTCTGTAGCTCTACCTCAAGTTTATGCAAAAAATTTCCACTGTAGTCGATAGTAACTATAGATAGGGGTCGACCAATATGATCGCTTTAATTTTTAAATAAACTTCTCTTATTGATTGATTCTTATCTATAGTTGCTAACGACTATAGGAAAAACTGTATGGAAAAACTTGTGGTAAAGCTGTTAAGCGGTCCGCTTTTTTGTCTGCCAATTCACTTTAAATTAAAATTAATTTCAATTATTTAATAAAAAATGGATGCCTTTCAAAAGTATTATCTGACATAAAATTCCGACACTAACAGACAGATAGAGACGTTGCATGATTTTATATGTACCTATTAAATTTGTGTTTTAAATATATATAAGTATTCTAACAGCCAGTATTTATAAAGTTTAAATTGAAGTTTTTTATTATTTTATGCCGTTTTTTAAACTAATCGATAGTTTTACACTTTTGTGTTTTGTATTTATTCCTTAAGAACGCCTTTAATAATGTATTTTAAAATCCACCTTCAAAATAAGATAGTTCCAGCCAAAAAGTTTACTTACATTATTTTAATTATGTTACAGATCATTTTTATTTTATTTTTCAGAAATCAATTCTCCAGTACCCTTGGCCGATTCAGTCACTCAACCAGTCGTCTTAATCCAAACAGCGAAACTGATGAGGATTATTCTAGAAGTGCACAGACTCTCCCAAGAAAGTTACATGACAGAAAAGAAAAGGCCGTCGACAAACCGAGTTCCAACAAATACTGGCACCGACTAACGCCAAGCAAACGGTCGAATAGTGCCGTCAACGTCTCCTCGAATCACGTGTCGACTTCACCCGACGGAAAAATTAATGGTTACCCTCCAGGACCCGCTAAACCCGCACGCACGTATAAAGCTCTTAACAGAAGTAAGAGTTTTGCTATGGGAGCGCCCGAACCAGAAGCGCAACCTCGATACAGCTCTGGAATGAACCGCAACTACTCTACCATGTATAAATCCAATCCCCATTTAAGTCGATTGGACGAAACTCCAGAACAATTAAAGAGTCCAGGAATAGTCTCTATTATTAATCGTAGTCAGAGAGATCTTGCTGATGCAGTGTCAAGGGAAACAGAGAAACGTCGCGATGGTTTGTTTGGAGCCCGATATGGAAAGACCTCTCCGCTCACCAACGGCCACACTAATGGTTACAGCAAGCCATCAATCGTACATCACGAAGAAACAGATAAGAAGAAGATTTTCATGAAAGGATTACGCGAACGGGCGCCTGAACTCTACCACACGTTGCATGCGGACGATGAATCCGACGGGAGCAGACTGTCTCCTAGGTACAGCTCCCCCTCCCCTCTCTACAAAGAGAGATCTTCCGAAGAGAGAAAAACCGCCGTATATAAAACCGATTCTTCAAACGGTATCAGAGAAAGCAGTCCGTTCGTGTCCAGGTATGATAATTCTAGAGTGAAATCTCCAGCTCTGCGTCGTGGCAGCAACAGTAGTGACAATTACTCTGAGACGTACCGATATACGACCAGAACTGGTGACCCAGTCCGGCCCAGCGTCACGGATACCGTGGAGAAGGTCAGCAAGAAAATCATACCCTCTAAGGACGGTCGCTCTAAAGAAGTCATAGAATCCAGAGAAGTCAATTCTGTTACGAAAAGTCGTTTCAAGGGTGAGCCGGTGAGCTACAAATACATAGAAAACGGAAACCGCACATCACCCTTCGAACACAGAAATGGGATCTCTCCGCTCTACACCGAGAGAAGAAATAACAACTACAGAGTGATGGAAAAAATCAGAGATTATTAACGATTTTATAAATTATCTAACATGCCATATTATATTTCAATATGAAGTCAAATTCAGACTGAAAATTCGATTTTATATAAGTCATCATCTAATATTAACGTCGTGTGTAAAGAGTCATAGCTTTATTAATGAACTAATTTTATATTAAAATGTGATTTATAATTCCGTCCGTTATAATTTATAATGTATGTGTAAATACTTTATTAAATAATTTAACATTATTTGAGTCATAATTAAGTTGATGATAAATGTTAAAATAAAAACTAGAATACCTATGTAACACTGATTTCTAATTATAAAATCTTTGGTGAATTTTATTTTATTCTTCACCAAAAACTTTTTTCATATTTTTATAAGACATCTTATATTTGACATTTACTAAGATAGCATTAAGGTTTTGTATTGAAAATTGATCAAATAAAATGTGTTTAATTACGCAACAAACAATTGTTTTATTGTTGTCTCAAGTGGTTGAAAGTAAATTTTAGATTATTAATCATGGTTACGGAATGAGTCACTACCTACTTATTGTAGTGAAATACACAATGATTTTTCAGGTAGGCATCCATGGTCAAATCGAAATAACGAGGAATAAAGAAAATACTGAAAGGTTTTTTGTAAAAAACGGTTTTTAGAAAGAAAAAATAACTGGATTAATAGATTTTTGAATAGTCCATTTTCCTAGCCGTTGAACCAGTTGTATAAACACTGTATAATTCTTCAAATTTTGCCCTGGAGGCCAACTTGAAAAATATTCGAATAAATAAATCGTTTATACCGGAATATGGTACATATTATAAGTGTGGTCGATGTGCCAAAAGTCCAGTGTCCATGTTTTACAGCTACAACGTGGTTTTGCTATATCAAAAATTTACCCTACTCACAAATTTAGCTCTAGCACCCTTTATATATAAAGTTTACAAATATTTATATATAAAGTTTATGGAATGCAATGCATTAAAAAAATAGATGCCAGGGTATTTCGTTGTGTCCTAGTACCTACGATAGACATTCAAAAGGACTATAAACGGTGACAGATAGCGAAATACGTGTATACAAGAAATTGAGTCTTTTAATTAGGAGAATCCGATAGATTTTTTTTTCGACAGCGTATATAGATAAGCAAACAAAAAATGCAATAAGCAATCATCATACTTCTTTACAAATAGCTTTTTTAAAAGCATATGGTGGAAGAAGAAAGATATCAATTTTATGGAAATTAACATTGTAGGCTTGCACTATCCTGCCCAGCGGCGGTCTCTAAAGCCCGCCTAGGCGGTCTCATAAGCCCGTCTAGGCGGTCTCACACACCCGTCGAGGCAGTCTCATAAGCCCGTCTAGGCGGTCTCACACGCCCGTCTAGGCGGTCTCACACACCCGTCTAGGCAGTCTTATAAGCCAGCCTTGACGGGTCTAGGCGGTCTCACACACCTGTCTAGGTGGTCTCATAAGCCCGTCTAGGCGGTCTCATAAGACCGTCTAGGCGGGCGTGTGAGACCGTCTAGACGGGCTTATGAGAACGCCTAGGCGGGCGCGTGAGACCGCCTAGGCGGGCTTATGAGACCGCCTAGACGGGCGCGTGAGACCGCCTTGACGGGTGTGTGAGACCGCCTTGACGGGTGTGTGAGACCGCCTATACGGGCTTACGAGACCGCCGCTGGGCAGGATAGTGCAAGCCTACAATGTTAATTTCCATAAAATTGACATCTTTCTATTCAAGCCCGCCTAGGCGGGCTTATGAGACTGCCTAGACGGGTGTGTGATACCACCTAGACATGTGTGTGAGACCGCCGTCAAAAGCGCTCGTGCGAACGTAGGCTTACGGTTGATGTCAACTAGACTGACAGTGTTTTTTTACACCCGTCTAGGCGGTCTCACACGCCCGCCTAGACGGGCGTGTGAGACCGCCTAGAGGGTCTTATGAGACCGCCTAGACGGGTTTATGAGACCACCTAGACAGGTGTGTGAGACCGCCTAGACGGGCTTATGAGACCGCCTAGACAGGCTTATGAGACCGTCTAGACGGGCGTGTGAGACCGCCTAGACGGGCGTGTAAGACCGCCTAGACGGGCGTTTAAGACCGCCTAGACGGGCGTGTGATACCGCCTAGACGGGCTTATGACACCGCCTAGACGAATGTGTTATACCGCCTAGACGCGCTTATGAGACCGCCTAGACGGGCGTATAAGACCGCCTAGACGGGCGTATGTGACCGCCTGACGGGCTTTTAAGACCGCCTAGACGGGCGTGTGATACCGCCTAGACGGGCTTATGAGACCGCTTAGACGGGCTTATGAGACCGCCTACACGGGTGTAAAAAAACACTGTCAGTCAAGTTCACATCAACCGTAAGCCTACGTTAGCACGAGCGCTTTTTACGACGCTTTACGCGCGTTAATTTAAACGTTTCGAATAAACCATAATATGAGTTCTCGGCTATGTGTTCACACGCGAGCGCTTTTTTACCCCGGAAGTTTTTTATCCGTCGCGCTCCATTTTAAACGCCGAGCGTTCCCGACACAATTGCAACAAAGGGAAACGTACCGATATGTTCAAACGAGCGCTTTTTTAAACACCATAGTACGTCAGTTGCGCCGTCGATATTTATTTATTTATTTATACATAAGGTTTACACTACGGATAATAATCAAAATAGAGATATCATAATAATTGAAATAAATTATATACCAAGATTATTACCCAAGATTATGTAAACACAGTTACAATGAAATATTTTAACAAGCTTAAAATTAATTCTAAAAACGAAATAGGAATGAGCTATAGTTTAAACATGCAAACTTATTAAGTACCTAGGTATACAAACACAATTGGTACAATTGAACATGGGTACATAAAATTAAAAAGAAAAGAAAAAAAAAAAAAAAAAAAAACTAAACCTAGACAATTAAAACACATTCATTAAACAATTTAAAACTTAACTAATTAAAACTTTCCTTGGACAAGTACTGCTGTTGGAGGATATCTGTAACAGCCTTCTTATATTTGTTGAAGGAACCTTCAAAAATATCTATAAAATCAAATTTTCGGGACACTTCGTTATATTGTCTACACATCCTAACAATAGGATTATAATATGAGGTATTATTTTTGTATACTTCCAAGTTGAAAGTATTAGGTAAGCGGCTTTTATGTCTTGTATTGATCTTAAGGGATGATAGAAGAATTGGAGAGTCTACTGAGCCGTGCAGGATTTTATGCAGATATAGGAGATCGTATCTCGTACGGCGGAACTCCAATGTAGACACTTTGTATTTGGTCAACCTTTCTCGATAATCCCGCAAACAACGTCCAACTCCAGATCTGTATGATATAACTTTCAGGCATTTATTTTGTAAACGCTCTAATTTATAAATATGTATTTTGTAATAAGGGGACCAAATAGGACAACAGTATTCCAATGTGCTTCGAACGAGACTAGAGAAAAGTGTGAGAAGACATTTAGGATCTTTAAACTCCTTCGTAGTCCGAAAAATAAAACCTAACATTCTATTGCTTTTTTTTGTTAAATGTTCATAATGTGGACGAAACGTTAGTTGAGTATCAAAATATACACCTAGATCTTTAACAACATACTCCCTACCAATTATATTGCTATTTATGTTATAGTTATACTTAAGTTGTAGATATTTACGGGAGAATGTGATAACAAAGCATTTATTTATATTAAGGGTCATTAGATTTTGGGAGCACCAAGCTGCTATTACATCAATATCTTTTTGAAGGTCTACACAATCCTCTTGGCGTATTATAGTACGAAAAATCTTTAGATCATCAGCATAAAGGAGACATTGGCTAGTAAGTCGTGGGATGAGGTCATTAATAAATATATTGAATAGAAGAGGACCCAAGTGGGAACCCTGTGGAATGCCAGAAGTAACAGCTATTGGACATGACATGTAACCCTTGAGTACTACAAGCTGATTTCTATTGTCTAAATAAGATGAAAGCCATCGTAAAAGATTTCAACTAGTAAGCGCGTGTTTGTCTATACAATCTCATATTTGTACCATGCAGCGTTATTCTAGGACCTACAATGGCTAGTAATTCGTCAAACGTATTCATTCATGTGATTCTGAAGTATTACTTCTCAGGATAATATTCATAATAGATTCCTTTATTTCATAAAAAAAAATACCAATAGTAAATATAGTAGGCTGGTTACCCAGTTTTTTTCAGTACGGTTTTCTCAAAAATAAAAAAGGCGAGAATCAGGCTCTTATAATATCACAATAAAGCATTGAGTGAAATGTTACCTAGCCTACTACTACTTATAAAAGAGGAAAATGATAATTTTTCTTCATATAGCGTCACAAATCGGCCTTTTACTTAGTAAAAAGTAGTAATAAGTCTCTTTTTTACTTAGTAATATAATAAGTCTTTTCATAGTAAAAAGTCTAATATAATATATAATGTTATGTACAGCCAGAATTTGAACGTAAAGGTCATTTTTTACCGAATCACATGGAGTATACAGATAGAAAGAGCGTAAAAAGTTCACTAAGATGGTGTTACATGCCTTTAGGTGCGAACAGTGCCTTTACGCCAATTGAGCCCAGAGGTATCTATATGTAGTTTAAGTGTGTATATATATATATATATATATATATATATATATATATATATATATATAATATATATTATTACAAATCCCATTTATCTCCGTGGTGGTGTTTCTTCCCAAATTTAGCGGTACCGCTTATGTTCGTCAGATGGGTATCTGCACTTCATTATTAGTGTGTGGTGATTTTGGGAGCACAATACAGGAAGGATTGAGAGGGCTAGGACTTCTGAATTTAGGTTTTACAGACTTTAAATATTGCTTTTAGGAAATAAGGTTACAGACGTAGTTACAGTATAAAGATTTTTATTCAGTGGCAAAGAGTGAGTGAGTGATTTAGGAGTGATCGAGAAGAAAATAGTTGCCAATTATAATTAATAATAAGTATAGCTAAGGTCAAAAGTCAAAGTCAAAATCATTTATTTCATGTAAATCTTATACAGATATTTATGAATAGTCAAAAAATGCTAACATTCTCCCCGCCGAAGAAACCGTTAAGATTTCTTCAGATCTAACTCAAGAGGTAGTTACAGTTGCATTAAAGTTGCAGTTGCAGTACAGTTACAGAAAAAATAAAGAAATAGTCAAATTAAAGGATAAAATATTATAAAGTAGTAAAATGAAATATAAGTAAAAAAATATTTTGATTAGGTAGTAAAGAAAGTTTGCCCACTGGGCGAGTAATATCACCGGAAAAGGTTTTAAGCGTGACGACTCGCACAACTCCGTCCAGGTGATAGCTTAGTGACACGACCCAACTTCCAGTACAGAGGAGGAGAATTGTCATTAAAAATCAAGACTAAGTCACCCATTTGGATGTTAGCATGTTGTGTTAGCCATTTGTTACGCTCTTGCAACGTATGTAAGTAATCACGTTGCCATTTAGTCCAGAAATGTGGAGTATTTTTTTGTAAGAGCTGCCATCGAGATAGCTGGTTCCCACCACAGTCCGTAAAGTTTTCCTCCGGTAGAGACATCATAGAGTCTCCAATTAAGAAGTGTGATGGAGTCAGTGCATTAATATTGTCAACCTCTTCAGAAATGGGACATAAAGGTCTAGAATTGAGTACAGCTTCAATTCTAGAGAATACAGTAGAGAGCTCCTCAAAAGTCAGAGTTTGATTGCCTATAGTACGTTTTAAATGGGACTTAGCGCTTTTAACAGCAGTTTCGAATAGCCCACCCATACTGGGCATGATAATATTTTATAATTAAGTTAGTCAAATTATGTGATTTAGGTAATATAAGAGGATGTTTATGTTCAAAATCAATAGAAGCATTTGACCATCTGCCGCCAACCCGTACAAGACCTCTGCTATCAATAAAGGGAAATAAACGTTTAAACCGAGTAGCATGAGGTTTGTTTTGTTTTAATAAAGTTATGTCAGTACGAAATTCAAATGATTGGACCAAAGAAATTAAAAACAGTAAAGAATCATTTGTATTTTGAACAGTGAGCTGACCAGAAAGTTTACAGTGAATTTGACGGAGATTGTAAATAAATCTTAAGCAGTAAGCTTGCACACTGACAAGTGTATGAAATGAACTAAAACGAGACATGAATTCAGTTGGATCGGCTATAGCACTACTTGTATGACAAGTAGAGATAACCTCTTCAGAAACAGGAATTAAATTATTTAAATTAGTAACAGGTCATAATTGTGAAGGTTCTGTCAACCAAGATGGAGACCACCATAAGTCATGGTGTACCAACTCTGAAAGTAGCAGCCCACGTGACGCTGCATCTGCAGGGTTAAGACTACATGTCTCCATGTGGTAGGAGAACAATTAGAAAGTATTTGAGAGACACGATTCGCCTCAAAGACCTTTAATAAATGTACAGGTGTGCGTATCCATGACAACACAATATTGGAATCACACCAAGCAAAAATACAGGAAAAATTTACAGTGGTTAATATAGATGTACAGTGTTTTATTAAATTTGACAAGAGTCGAGTACCACAGAGTTCTATGCGAGGAATGGTAAGCTTCTGCTTTATAGGTGCTACTTTAGATTTTGATATTAATAAACAAACATTGTGTGACGAAGTCCTACCTACAGGTATAAATTGGCTATAAGGTAATGAAACAACGTACATACAATAAAAAATAAATATATATTAAAAGAAACCTAACTATTTAAAATTTATAAAGAGCGAAAGAGATATAAAAGAATGGGTTCTATCAACATCCAGATTATGTCATGGGAAGAATGCTACTGCCCTGATTAAGCGACGATCGGGGAGGGCAGCATCCAACGTCCTTCAGTGGCAGGCCAGGCTCCGGGCAGCGGTCGGCTATGGCCGGCTATGGCAGGCCGTGATCTGCCGAGCAGACGGTGTCCAGGCTCCGGAAGAAGAATCCAGGCTATGACCAGCTGGGATGTCTGAAGACGGTAGCAGACAGAGCTTCAGGAAAAAAAGGTTCCAGGCCAGGTTCTGCCGTAGAGATTTTTCTACCTCGGAATTGATTCCAAATTAATGTTGGAACTCCGAACTTTGTGCGTCACTATTATATGTTTTTGTAACGAACAAATTATTACAAACACACACTCGCGATGTTAGCAATTTATCAAATGGCCTGCGGTACTCTGACCGCGGCCTATTTATCTGATTTTTTAAGTAATACGTTACTTCGACTTGTAAAATGCATTTATTTAAACTACCTGCCTCTTTTGCATTTTGCACTTTTGCAAAGGGTAATTTTAAATTCTAAACTATCCGTTCCATTTCGCGGATTGTCTTAAATTCTGTAACATACAAAGTAACGTTCCGTTACATTACCCCGCGCGTCCCCCAAGGATTTTTTTTTAATCATTTTATTTCATGAATAAAAAAATCCTTAGTTCGCCACATGAGAACTAATTTTACACACTCATACTAACCTTCCACTATGCCTGTCATACCTCAATCATTCAGCCTTAGCCGCAGTAACATTCATATTATTATTACTGTGGCGTCCTAATATACTGTGGGAATAAGATGATGTAATAATCAAACTATTCATACTAGTCTCAAGTATAAAAGTTAAAGTAAATGAGTAATGTAACTATAAAAATGTTTTATTTATTTATGATTTGTACTCTTAAAATCCTTTATATGCCAAGTACCAAGATCTTTTCCATTCATGTCCTCTAACACATAAACTAATGGAGACTTTTTATAGGTAATTCGACACTTAACAAATTTTGGTGCTAACTTTTTAGTAAAATACTTCTCCTTATCGCTCTGAAAGTAAGTCTTCTTCCAGACTATGTCACCGACTTTGAATTCAGCGAACTTGCGTCGCAAGTTATAATGGGAAGCATTTTTAAGGTGTGCGCGATATAAAGAGACCTGCACTTCCTCAAAAATCTTTGTTAAACAACCAATATTTTCCGCATATATATCACGAGGTAAAAATACTATCTCATCGCCCAAGTCTGTATCAGTGAAGTGAGAACCACATGAAACGAGTTCACGACCATAAACTAAAAAATTGGGAGAATAGCCGGTAGATTCATTGACCGAACTATTAATTGCAAACTTGATTTTATTAATATTTATATCCCAAGACCTATGATCATTTTCAACAAAAGTAGAAATACATGTCACAATGGATTTATTATATCTTTCCACCGTATTTATTTGCGGCGTATATTTAGGTATAAAATAAACGTTAGGTATCTTATATTTAGAAAATAAGCTATCTAAGTTTTTACTAATAAATTGAGTACCATTGTCCATCATGATTGTTTGGGGTACTCCGTGAATCAAGAAAACTTGTTCTTCCAGAATATTAGCTATTATATCAGCTCTTGCTTCTCTAATGGGAAAAATCAAACAATACTTAGAAAAACAACATGTAACTACTAGTATAAAAGTATTTCTTTTTCTTGTGACAGGTAAGGGGCCTACTAAATCAATTGACAGCATTTGAAATGGTCTACTACACTGTTTTGGTCTTCCCATTTCACCTAAAGTCATATGATTTGAATGTTTATATGCTAAACAAGTGTCGCAAGATGACACAATTTTTACTACATCTTTGTACATTCCTGGCTAATAATACTTAAGACATAATCGTTTGTACGTTTTAAAATTACCTAAATGTCCAGCAGTTGGTTCTGAATGATTTTCCCTAATAATTTCTTCGCGCAACTCCTCTGGAACTACTTCTTTCCAAGAGAATTCAGAAGTGAGTTCGCATTTATTTTTTGATAATCTATATAGAGTATTATTTTTAATTAAAAAATTAACAAATTTTTCTGGATTATTTAAACAACCATTATATATATCATTATAATATTTATCATTTGATTTTAAATAAAAATTGGATGTAGAAATGGCAGCAACCGGTACTGATCTAGACAACGCGTCAGGTATGACATTATCCGAACCTTTACGATGCTTTATATTTAAATTAAATGAAGACAGACGCACTCCCCAACGAGCTAATCTACCTGTTGGATTATTAAGTGATAAAAACCATTTTAATGCAGAGTGGTCAGTATAAATAGTTGTAACACTCCCGTTTTCCAGGTAACATCGCCAGTGTTCTAACGCTACTACCACCGCAAGAGTTTCCCGTTCAGTAATACTATAATTGCGCTCCGAGTTATTTAATGAACGACTCATATAAGCTATGGGGTGTTCTTTACCATTAATATTTTGCGTGAGCATAGCGCCTATACCGTAATTACTAGCATCGGTATGCACTTCGAATGGCAAACTATAATCAGGACACGACAGAATTGGGGCAGATATTAGAGACTCTTTTAGTTTATTAAAAGAATTATCAGCCTCAGATGACCAAACAAAAGGTGGTGCATTTTTTTTATTCGAAGTGAGTTTATTTAAAGGACCTGCTATTGTACTGAAGTTTGGCACAAACCTACGATACCAAGTCGCTGTACCTAAGAATCTTTTGACCTCCTTTTTATTTTTCGGCGTAGGAAAATTTAAGATTGCTTCTACTTTTTCGGGATCTGTCCGTAAGCCGTTAGCATCTACTACATAACCTAAGTATTTGAGACTTTTACAAAAAAAAATACATTTATCTGAGTTTATAGTTAAATTTGCTTGTTCTAACTTCTTCAATACGCGCAATAAGAGTGACACGTGTTCATCGAAAGAGCTAGAAACGATTACTATATCGTCATGGTAACAGAATACTTTATACTCAAACTCTAAACCGAACAAACTATCCACTAATCTTTGCTGAGTAGCTGGTGCGTTTGTTAGACCAAAAGCTGTGGTCATAAAACGAAACGTACCGCGTCCTGGGACATAAAAAGCAATCTTATCTCTATCCTGTTCTACAATCGGAATTTGCCAGAAAGCTTTACTTAAATCGATACAGGATAAGAACTTTGCATCGCGTAAGCTATCTAATATTTCTGACACGTAAGGCAGATTATAAGCGTCGCGTTTAGTAATAGAGTTTAACTTCCTACTATCTAAACAAAATCTAGGTTGACCGTTCTTTTTTTTTACTATAAGAACTGGTGATGACCAAGCGCTTTCGCACGGTTCAATTACATTAAAACTAAGCATTTCATCTACTTGTTCTACCAGAATCCGCTGCTTTTCTGGTGACAACCTATAATATCTTTGTTTAATGGGAGGCGAGTCACCGGTGTCTATTCGATGAACTATTGCATTAGTACGACCTAATCCCTTACGTTCTAAAGAAATATTTTTATATTGTTCAATGATATTATTCACAATTAATTGTTGTGAACTATCTAAATTATCATATGAATTTAGAAATTTATTAGTATTAATCAAATATAAATCTGTATGTGATGAACAATCTTTTTCTGACGTAATATTTTTTAAAATTTTTGGACATAAATTAAAAACGCGCCAGAAGTCTATACCTAAAATAAGAGAGGTATCCACTTCTGGTATTACATAAGCTTTAATTATGTGAAGCTTATTTTCAAATGAAATAGGAAGAAGAATATATCCTATGGTATTAAGTCTCTGACCACCAGCAGCAGTAATATTAAGTGGGTTATCACTTGTTAACCTAAAACCTCTATTTATTAATGATAAATGAGAATTATTTCCTAAAATAGTGACAGCTGATCCAGAATCTAATAAACCATAAACTTTCATGTCTAATATATTCACATACACATACGGTCTTTCATCACCATTAGTTTTATAATTCAGGATTGAAGAAGTAAAATGAGTAGTAAAAAAAATATTAACTTTATGTAACCACATTTCCCAATCATTAACATCAAAGTTACTACTACAATCCTGCCTAATCAGTTTTTTGAATTTTCTTGAGCTTTATTACAATTAGTGCAATTATAAAATGTTACTCCATCAAGACCACACTTAAAACAAAATAACTTTCTTTCAACGGTACACTGTGTCAGATTGTGGGACTCTGAGCGGCAACGCGGGCAAAACCTACCCTTAACTATATTTGACGTGGCTGAGCATTGATAGTTTTTATTTTTATTAAAATCTCTGCCATTATTATTATTACTTTTTAAATTATTATTATTACCATTATTAAAATTCTGATTACTAGGATAATTATTTTGTGAATTAAAATTCTTTGGAAACCGTCCGTTTCTAAAAGAATAACTATTATTAAATGATGTATTAGAAAAATTATTATTTTTATTACTAAAATTATAAATATGACCTGAAGTTTTTTTATATGCAAATTCAGGTGCAAGAAGGTTACTGTGAGCTTTAGGAGGTTCCCTAAAATCAGAAATGCGAGATTGAAATTTTTCATAATTTTTGCAGATTATTCTAAGTTCATTAATATTTGTAATGCTAGTACTAGTAGCGAGTACCGATGCATAACACGGTCTAATATTATGAATCACTATTTCAAACTGTTCGCTATCGGATAATGGTTTCGATAAACGAGAAAACATGCCGGATAAAATTGACAAATAAATTGTTATATTTTCTTCTTCACCCTGCGTTCTAGACCTAATCTCCGACATTAATCTAAAATCATAATCATGCTTATCGAAATCCTCGCGAAGCAAAATACATAATTCGTTCCAACTATTAAACTTATGCCGAATACTTCTAAACCAATGTAACGCGTCATCGGTAAATATTTCAGTTGCAAACGACAAAATATTCGTGCTAGGAATATTTCTTGCTGCTGCGAACTCAGTAACGCGCTGAATAAAGGAACGTACACACGTCTTCCCATTATATTTTAATTTAGCAAGTTCCAAAACAATGTTACGATCGCAAGGAATTGAAACACTAGAAAGCTCACCATCAATATTATTAATGTCTGAAGTAACAGATGTTTCTGATGAACTTAAGTTATGTGAAAAATCCGTTATTTGTTTTCTAAATTTTTTATAACGATTTTCACTATCTTTAAACTGATTTACTGCCTCCTGGGTCGATGGATCCATACGATTTAATCGATGGTGAACCTGATTAAGCAGGTTGACAGTACGATCTAAAAGATTTTTATCTATTTTTAATAGTAAACTATTTAAGTTTGACTGTACTTTCGAAAGGCTCTCATTAAGTCCATGAATATCATCAATCCCCGATTCTAAAATATCCTCAGCAGGTAAAACTTGCGAGAGTTTCACTATCTGCTTACGCAGTTCCTGCACACTATCAGTAGGTACACTTCCTCTAATAATAATTTCGTACGTTAGTTCCGGTTTTTGAAGACTTAAATATTTAATAGGTAACGACATTTTGTGAGCACAGTTACTTTCATAGAGAGTTTACAAAAACTAATCCGTCCTGTTACAAATAATGAATATAACGTATTCTTTATTTAAAACAAAAATAAAAATATTAGAAAAAAATAATAATAATAAGAATAATAATTAAAAAAATCACTTAAAAAATAACACACAAATAATGTAAATTTTGTTGTGTATTTTTTTTCTTTAAAAAAAAATTACCAACAAAAAAAAATCAAAAATTAAAAAAAAAATATATTTAAAAGAAAAAAAAATGAAAAACACAATTAAAATATTTACAAGGAAAAAAAAACACTAAAAAAAAACAAAAAAAAATATTTACAAGCTACCCCGGTTTGCCTCGGATTCGAACCGGGGTGCACGACAATATATCGTTGTCGGCTATCTTTATGGGCTAGGAGTCCGCCCTGACGTTAGTCGCCTTATACGACACCCTGTCTCGTGATTGGGTTGGTGCTATTCGATCCCGGCCACCACACGGGGATTACAAAAAAAATACACAATAAAAATACACACAAAAAAAACAAAGAAAATGTTTTACAAAAACGACACAATACACAATAAAAAATAATATAACCTGGATGTTGACGAATTTATGCTAAAAATGTAGCTATAAAAACCACGTTGGGCGCCAATCTATGTGACGAAGTCCTACCTACAGGTATAAATTGGCTGTAAGGTAATGAAACAACGTACATACAATAAAAAATAAATATATATTAAAAGAAACCTAACTATTTAAAATTTATAAAGAGCGAAAGAGATATAAAAGAATGGGTTCTATCAACATCCAGATTATGTCATGGGAAGAATGCTACTGCCCTGATTAAGCGACGATCGGGGAGGGCAGCATCCAACGTCCTTCAGTGGCAGGCCAGGCTCCGGGCAGCGGTCGGCTATGGCCGGCTATGGCAGGCCGTGATCTGCCGAGCAGACGGTGTCCAGGCTCCGGAAGAAGAATCCAGGCTATGACCAGCTGGGATGTCTGAAGACGGTAGCAGACAGGGCTTCAGGAAAAAAAGGTTCCAGGCCAGGTTCTGCCGTAGAGATTTTTCTACCTCGGAATTGATTCCAAATTAATGTTGGAACTCCGAACTTTGTGCGTCACTATTATATGTTTTTGTAACGAACAAATTATTACAAACACACACTCGCGATGTTAGCAATTTATCAAATGGCCTGCGGTACTCTGACCGCGGCCTATTTATCTGATTTTTTAAGTAATACGTTACTTCGACTTGTAAAATGCATTTATTTAAACTACCTGCCTCTTTTGCATTTTGCACTGTTGCAAAGGGTAATTTTAAATTCTAAACTATCCGTTCCATTTCGCGGATTGTCTTAAATTCTGTAACATACAAAGTAACGTTCCGTTACAATTGACTTTACCCATGCTATCAACTGTGCAAATATAGACATAACCAGCATAGCCACGTTGAGATGCATCACAGAATCCATGAAGCTGGATGTCTGTGCAGCCTTGTGGAAAAATATAACGTTTAATATTAAGTTGTGATAGTGACGACAAGTCATTCAGAAAATTAAAACAGCAGCGTTGGTAGAAGATCATCCCATCCAATACCAAGCAACCAAAGTTGTTGCATAAAGAATTTAGCTTTAAAGATTAAGTGTCATACAGACACGCTATATTAGAGAGAACAGCTCTCTTAGTACAGCCAAGATTATCTAATCTTAGTACAGCCAAGATTATCTAATCTTAGTACAGCCAATATTATCTAATCTTAGTACAGCCAAAATTATCTAATCTTAGTACAGCCAAGTTAATCTAATCTTAGTACAGCCAAGATTATCTAATCTTGGCTGTACTAAGAGAGCTGTTCTCTCTAATATAGCCCGGCTATGGTATCTAAAGACATCAGCAATAGGATCCCAGCTGATGCCGAGGACCTTAATATAATTATCAGATTCAGTTTCAAAGGTGATTCACGCATGCACTCTGGAAGTCCAGAAAGCAGTTCAGGATGACTGCTTGCCCATTTTCGGAGTTGAAAGCAGCCAGTACTCAGTAAATTATTAAGTTCAATTTTATATTGTCTAGCGGTTGCTACATCTGGAGCACCACACACCACATCATCAACAAATACAGATTGATGAAGTATGCGACTTGCATTAGGATGAGAGGTTTGACCTTCAGATGCAAGCTGAGACAAGCAACGCATAGCCTAGATATGGTGCTGAAGAGACACCAAAGGTTACAGTGTTTAGTTGATATTCCTGTAGTACATCATCTGGGTCTTTAAGCCAGAGTATGGTTTGGTAAGAGCGATCCTTGGGTTCAACAAGGACTTCTCTGTACATCATCTTAATGTCAGCTGTGAAGGCTACTTCATTAAGGCGGAATCTCAATAAAATATCAACAATATTTTGTTGTAGTTTGGGACCTGCATACAAAACATTATTAAGTGATAGACCAAATTTGCCCAAAGACATTCCAGTTTCCTAGCCCCACACTTGTATAATAAAATCAACAATAACCTTGAAGTTCATAACATTACTTACTTTAAATGCAAAAAACTTATATTTAACTATCTAAATAACCTAAACTATAATAAGACAGAACAATTACTTGAAATTTTGAAATAGCGTATTAAATATGTATTAAAATACTATTGAATAATGATTTATTGCCTTGTACACATATAAATATATAATAATAATAATAATAATAATAATAATAATATGTTTATTCAGGTAAAGGTACATAGAAATAGTTATTATATAGGTACATTTTTTAACAAAGTGATTTTATAATTAAGTAGCAAATCGTCTGTGCCTGAACTAGGCTAGGAGCCTGTATCTCGGGCAAACAGATCTCTTCCGTCATTGGGTACATACAGTTTTAGGTATTCCATTATAATATTAACATGCATTTTACAATTTACTGGTATAATTTTAGGTATTTTATTACAGTATTAATATTAACATGCATTAAACAATTTACTGATATAATACAATAATTAACACTAAGAACAATAGTTATAAGATATTACTATAAATTAATACTTTTGAGTGTGTATGTGCAAGTGAATCCTATTTATGAGTGTGTGGAATATGTGTGTAATGTGAGGGAGTAGTGGTCCGTCTGTCTGTCTGAATATGATTCTGTTATTTAGACTTGTATTTTTAATAAATTTTCCGTTTCATTATAATCGAAAACTTTTAGCCACTTACTTAATTTAATCTTGCAATTTCTATTATTTAGGGGGTAAATATTTATTTTATCGTTTATCTTATTATAAAGGAAAGGTCCCAGAAAGTAAAAGAACTTGCATATAAAGGAATGTTTGTAGACAACAGCTGGGCATATTTTATTTTTGCGCCTCTTTTTTGTACGTTCTGAAAGAAACTTTGTTATGGAATGCTGTTTGATTACAGTATGGTAAATAAAGAGCTGTCGCACGGTTAATACGTCACAAAATTTATAAAGTTGTGTTGTGGGAAATAAAATCGGGCGAAATATACAGACCTTTAGCACAGCTCTCTGGGCTCTCTCTAGCCGTATAAGAGTAGTTTTCGGAGCTCCACCCCAAATAGAAATACAATAGACCAAAACTGATTGGCACAGTGAAACATAGACCTGCTTCAACAATAATGATTCCGCAACCTGTCTTAAATTTTTGAATACGAAAATTAGCTTTCTGACTCTGTTGCAAAGCAATTCAATATGCTGATTAAAGTTGAGGTTAGCATCCAACAGAACTCCTAAATACTAGTGTTTGCTCTATTAAGGGCTACACATGAACAGCACTGCGGATTTATACAAATATGGTCAAGAATGAAGAATTCTTGGTTTGGTTGGGCCGAAGAGGTCATTGAAAATGGAATGTATTTTGTTTTTTCGGAATTTAGTGTTAGGTAGTTACTACGCAGCCAATTTGATACCCAATCAAAACCCTCCTGCGCTTTATGGAAAGCTTCCTCCCAAGTGCTAGCAGAAAATAGAAGAACTGTGTCGTCGGCATAGGATATTATCCTTCCCTGTACCTGATTATCAAGTAGAAGATCGTTGATGTAAATAAGGAACAACACCGGGCCCAATATACTGCCTTGTGGGACGCCAAATACAATGGGCAATTCACTACTAATATTATCGCCAATCTTTACACACTGACGTCTTCCTGATAAGTAATCAGCAAAAAGTTTTAGCTGAGTTCCTCTTATTCCTATGCACTCCAACTTAGACACAAGTAAAGGGACAGAGACCGTGTCAAACGCCTTTGCCAGGTCCAGGAAGATTCCGATTGTCCTATGTCCTTTATCCATGTTTTTTACAATAAAGTCGACTACTTCCTGAACAGCGTTTTCGGTCGATTTTCCCGTTCTAAAACCATATTGATTGCTGGATAGAAGCTGATTGTCATCGAGATATTTTAAAAGCCTGTCATTTATTAGTCGTTCAAGAACTTTCGACAATGATGGCAGAATTGCAATAGGTCTATAATTAATGACACAGTCCCTATTGCCCGCCTTATAAATGGGACGGATGACAGACTTCTTTAGCGATCGCGGGAAAATACCTTGAGAGAAGCAATTGTTAAAAATGTGTGTCAAGGGAGGAACCAAGATATTTTTAAATTGCTTAAGAAATTTATTTGAAATATTATCCCAGCCCACAGAACAATCTGTTTTAAGGCTCATGATTTTTGCTCAACTTCTTGATGATCTGTGCCTATCAGTACAAATGAACCGACCCGATAATTCTTAGAAGCTGCAGTTGATTTGATATTTCCTTGGATTTTTGCAATTTTATCCCCCAAGTTCCCTCCCACATTCACAAAGTACTCATTTATAGAAGCCTGACAGGTGGCCGCATCGCCCACCAATTCATGAGCCATGGATTTCGTTTTGGTTGTATGTGTAATAGTTTTTATTGCTTTCCATAACCTTTTATTATTACTACCTGCTGATTTAAGCTCATTTCCTTCATATTCCCTCTTTAATTTTTTTATTAATATATTACAGTAGTTTCTATACCTTACGTATGTCATTTTGAGTATATTATTTTCTGGATATAGTTTAAGAGATATATATATTTAACAGCGCAATAATCCTGGTGTCATCCAAGGTCTAATGGTCCTATTACGTCTTGTTACTTTAGTTATGGATGAGTTTTCACATATAACTTTCTGTATAGAATCAATTAAATAGTCAATACAAAAATTTGGATTAATAGACTCATAAATTGGTTTAAGGTCAATCTTACCCAAGGAATTTTGGCAACCATCAAAGTTAACCTTGACCTTACTCACCTGAGATATTTCTCTTTTTTGATTTTGGCCTATACACAAAATCACGGCTTGATGATCAGTGACTGTGGAGTTGATAACCAATGTTTTCGCTGGTTTGTTTGTTTTGAGCATAACATGATCTAAACAGGCTTTCAGTCTTGTTGGATATGTGTGGGCAGACAATATGCCATGGCTTGCACACATATTAAGGTACTCGTGGGCTCTACTATCACAGTGCTCTGACAGAATGTCAATATTAATATCACCCATAATAGAAATGTTTTTATATGAATTCAAAATCAAAAGGACATCATTAAGAGACTGTATAAACGGGTCTATACGTCTGTACGATGGCGAGCGATAAAGTGCAACCAGAGCCATGTCTGTACCCAGTTTTAAGACTAGGCAGTTTCCATCTGAAAAGGAAGGTTCATGGACTACAATGTTCAAATAATTTTTAAAGTATATAACCACACCATCATTTTGCAAACAATTATTTTCCGTACGGTAATTGTTATAACCGTCCATTATGGGAACAATCGGATTATATAGCCAGCACTCAGTGAGAACAATTATATCACAGTCAACGCGCAGCCTAGTCAAAAGTGATAGAAGATCATCATAATTGCGAGAAATACTTCGCACGTTTTGTGTTAGTATAATAATATTATTAGGTAAGCGAGCTATTTGAGATTTACAATTTTCTACCTCACATGCAACAGAGTCAGAAACCGACAAGCTGTCCAGTTCCATATTCAAAAAGTCCCCCATGTTATTTGGACTAAATAGTAATACACCATTAGACAAGGTAAAATAAAATTTCAATCTAAAAACAATAATAATAATATATATGACCACTGATATTAGCAGTATCTCCCTTCCCATACAAGTATAGTGTAGAGTTAAATATAAAACAACAATACCGTCGCTCGTCTCTGAATCCGTGCGTGGGCAAAATTATTTGTTTGAGGTAATAACTATGTACTTATATTATTTGAGAATGAAAAACAAAGGAATCAATGGTAGGTATAGATAGGTAGGTAGGTATATAGGTATAGAATAAATTAGTAATGTTTTATTCTGTACAAAAATATTGTTAAAGCTAGGTAGGTATATTATGTTCCAAATACGTTGGTAATTTATAGTAGGTAATTACCTACATCCATGTATAAATATTAAACTATATATCAGTAGGTAGTTAAAGGTATTATGCAAATAGTGTATCAATATTTTCTTATTGGCAAAAAATATTAAACTATATTGTGTAATCATGTACAAAGTGTAATTTAGGCACTTATTAAAAAAAATATACATTTAGAAAAATATTTATTTAAATAGGAAATAAATAAATGTAAGTATAAACAAAAATACAATATAAAATATATAAATGATAATATCCAGATCAAATTATTAGTACTATTTCATTACCTTACTATCTTAAAAACAAATAAAAATAGTCATTAATTAACAATTCATTAAATTATCGAAAACAATAATAATAATAAAATAATAATAATATCATAAAATAAAAAATAAAAAATTGTCAATTAATAATTCATTAAATTATCGAAAACAATAACAATAATAAAATAATAATAATGTCATAAAATAAAAAATAGTCATTAATTAAAAATTCATTAAATAATCGAAAACACTAATAATAATAAAATAATAATAAGGTCATAAAATAATTTAGTCATTCGTAACTTCCCTGAGCTTGTTTATGTCAGCTTCTTCGTTAATTTTTAATTGCGGCGAGCCTTCTTTTTTTCGTAGGTATATTTTCCCATATGACAACCAACAAAATGAGTAGTTATTGGTTTTTGAAAACTCTCGAGCCAAATAATACAGTCGTTTACCTTTTGTTGTCAAACTCTCGGATGTAAATATAGGTTTTTGAGGTCCGCTTGGTAGTAGATGAGAGGTAATTAATTTCTTATTTTTCTCTTTTTTGTTGTTAAATTTTTTGAAAGATTTTACAAAAACATCTTTTTTTAATGTTGATGTGAATTCAACTACAATAGGCTTTTGAGCGTCGGATTTGGCATAGCCACGGTAAATGTCCTTTATTTCAGCTGTATCGATTGGCAAGTCTAGGACGTTCCCAATATTTTTCACTATTTTAGTTAATTCGTCCTTAGATCTGTTTTCATTTATTGGATAGTTACGTATTTCTACTTTGGTGGCGCATGAATTCCTCTCAATATTTTCGAGTCTGTTCTCCAGTTGCTGTATATATGTCGATTGTTCAGTCTTTTCCCTTTTATAATATTCTAAGTCTTTTTGTATAGTATCGTATTTGTCCGATAACATTTGTAGCGAGGAGGTGATTGTGTTATTTTGAGATTTTATTTCTCTAATAGTAGTTTCCAGATTTGAAAGTTTATTATTTTGCTCGTTCCCGAATTCAAAAAATAGCCTTCGCATTTCATTCACAATTTGTTCTAGGTCGCATTCTCGTTTTCTCTTCTGGCGGCCGGTGTTTATGTTTAGAAAAGGGTCAGGGTCAACAGCCTCAATCTCTGCACTCTCAATATTTGTCTCCAGTGTTGGAGTACTGGGTGGAGTGCGTTTTAATGGCATATCAAATATGTATCAAATTGTTTCTAATTAATGAGAGAGGTAGATTAAGTAAAATTATTTGGGTAAAAAGAACTGCCGATATGTATGGGTATACCATGTATTTATATATTTTAATATGTACCTACATATATATTATTTATTTATAATGGGTATAAGTATGAAGTGATGTGCTATAATATGAGTGTATATGTATGTATATATGTATTTATGTATGTTTTCTGTTTATGTAATTTTACTAGAGAAGTTTTACCAAAGTTAAAAATTTAACATTCAAACACCGCGACGGAACTAGCTGCCACCTATAGTACAGATTTTGATCTAGTTTAGGTGCCAGAGTACCCCCAAACCACACAGCCACTTTCCTTTATTGTACATAGTTCTTTGGTTCATTGTATACTTTTATTACTAAGGCTTTTTCGCTGAAATAAATACTTTATTATTATTATTATTAGACCGTTAGAGGTCGGAGTGGATGCGTCAAAGACTACCCTAACCTTTGTGGTAAAGAATTGTTCTTTGATCACAGAGTGATGTGGCAAATAATACTTGCCAGTGTTATACAGTGATACAGATACAGGAGTCATATGACCTAAAAATAATTATTATTGAATAAAAAAAATCATTATTGAATATATTATTACCACACCCATCAAAATATATTTAATAAAACTTCGGGTATAAATAATAATATAGTCCGGTCTCCAATAGACATAAAATTAATTTCCGTGGGACTCATCTCCGCCATACAGACTACTGGTATGTACTTGTTTGGTATGTTTTCCTGAACACAAAAAGTGCGGTTGTGATTTCATAGGGGTATGGAGGGGGGAGCAGTGATGTAGCAAAGATGGCGGCCCGGCCATTCTATTAAGCGGTATTTCTAGAGAACTACTAAACCGATTTACCTAAACAAGGTGTCTAATGGAAGATCATGAAATGTACTTTATTTAACTTAATACATAAGTTCATGTAGAGCTAATAACAAATGAAATAAATTAAAAAATCTACTTTATTAGGAAAAAAAAAAAATTTAATGAAAATAGTTCGGTAACCGTTAGGTATATGTTAAATGAGTTTTAAGTAAAACGTATTGCTACTTTTATCAGCTTTCGAATAAACGATAAATCAATACATTCGAGTAATAAACAACGAAGCTACACTCGTTTTTGTAAGCCGAGTGCGCGTAATATCAAATTGATGTAACTGCTGGCCTGTAGGCCAGTCATATTCTACATAAAAAACGTGATATAAAGCTGCATTTTTGGTATCATGTTTGGACCTAAAGGGAGTGTAAAAATACGTATTGCAAGCAAACAAAAAATTGTACTACCTGCATAATACGACTTTTTTCAGTTATATGCAGTTAAATTCAAAAGCTATGTTTTTTTTTATTATTATTAGTTTCTATTATCAGTTTTTAAGTAAGTAGGTATATTAAATTTGAACATACCATGATTTGGGGCAATCGATCATGCTATGTGAGAAATTTAATTATAGTACATTTCATTTGTACAGTTTGTCACGGTCTAGGTGTTTATAATGTATAATAATAAGTATTATATCATTGTTTCTAGTACACATAGTACAAGCTTAGAGCTTAGTTTGTGAACAAAGCAATATGTTACATATAAAAAAAAAATACCTTTCATTAAGCCCGAAACAGGGTCTATAAATGTTATTAAATTATGAGCCTACCCCTGTGGCCTACGCTAATTTAAACTGTGGGCATTCGGTGAAATAAAGTTATTAAGCCATTGACATTTACTGACACACATATACACAAAATAATATACGGAACTCAAAATTTTGACTTTTTTTGAGTTCCGGAATTGTTGAGGCAACTTTAGATAACATATCCTCCTCAAAAGTTGTTGTTGTTGTATATGACGATATATTGTTCTTCGTTGTCAGATTCGTTTATTATAATTGTAGGGACATTTTTGCATGACTTGCCCTGACAGAAATGACAGAGAACAGAGCACTTTTGCTCTGTTTTCTGGGACGTGCAACCTCGTCCAGAGCACTCTTCGCGGCACTTGTAACAAATTAGTTTTAAGTTGGCTCGAGGAGCTGGGTCTATTGTAGAAGTAATGAGTAGCAGTCCCTGCTGGTTACTGTTCCAGCCCAAGTTGGTTGGTTCTTTGTCTCCTCTCAAACCTGAACCTGGTGGTGTGCATGTTAAGCTGCAGCCTCTTCAGTTGGGGCCAGATGAACCTTATATAGAGAGTTTATTAACCGCGAGTCCCAAAACTGCTGGTGACTCCTCCTGCATACATAGTCACAAGAAGTTTATTTCTAGCAGCAGCGACTATTCTTTGTGAATCGGGCTTTAGGAAAATGATAGCCACCTCAACCAATTCCGGATGTTTTTGGAGGACGCGTAACTTTTTCATCTTCCCATGCCCGAAAAGGACAGAAGTAGGCAGCTTGATCATGCAGCGCAATAATATTTGAAGATATAACATTAATTAAGTTTTATTAATCATTATTTACTGTTGGTTGCATACACCAATATGTAAGCACTTTAAAGCCTATCAATACAATTCGATTCAGTGCTTTTGCCACAAAAAAAAAGTATTTGTCAAACGCGACAAGGTAATAAAGTGTTAACATATTGATGTACGCTGTGCTCACATTTATAGTGCAATATAGAGTTAATTCATTCATTTATTTAAAGTGTTGTAGTAAAAACTGCTATCAAATGGTGACAATAAGTGGTACATGCTTAGTTTGCTTTATTTGGATCCCCTCATTTTCAATCCTCAGCGAAGAAAGTAGATTTATTCGCTAAGGATTAGAAAACTAGGCGATCTAAATAAAGCAAACTATAGACTGCACTAAAAGTCGTATTTTTAATTAGACGAAGTCAACTGACAGCGGCTAATGATTTTTAATTAGATGAAGTCAACTGACAGCGGCTAATGTCATTTTGTGAAATAATGTTACCATGTTAAATGTAATAGTGATGCGTTCTGTTTTCGTCCAATCACAGGAATTAATGATTATATGAATGAGTACATCGTTCATCTTATCTTACTATACAAAAAAAGGAACTATTTATATTTTTATTTTACTGTATAAAAGTATGTCGATATCTACTGGTGTGAATCGCTGCCTACAATGTCTTGGACTAAACCAAGAATACAAGAGTGGCTAACGAGCAAAAATATCCCATTCGAGGCAAAAATGGTTAAAGCTACTGTTGTACGGCAGCACACTGCCGTACAATGTCTATAAGAGTAGCTGCCACAAGAACACTGCGACAAGTATGCTGTGGACGAGATGGCAGCGGAGCATGGTATTATTGTTTTACGTCTGCCCCCATACCACTGTGAGCTTAATCCCATTGAGCTGCTTTGGGCGCAGGCTAAAGGATATGTTGCAAGAAATAACAAAATGTTTAAAATGACAGAAGTAAAAAATCTTTTCGAAGAAGGACTTAAACATGTAACCGCTGAAAAATGGAGTAGCTGCGTGGCTCATATAATAAAAGAAGAAAACAAAATGTATAATCCCGACCACATGATCGACAGTGTTTCAGACAGGTTAATAATTAATGTCACCGACAGTGACAGTGATGATCTTATGTCTGATGACGATGAATAAAAACAATTGTAATAAGCGTAATTTTTTATTTTCATTATCATTACACTGCACGTAAGGAGAGGCCATAGCCTCACCACTGTCCTATTGGATGTTGAAGTCTTCGAAGAATTAATCATCTCAGACTTGCAGGTTTCCTCACGATGTTTTCCTTCACCGTTAGAGCACTCGGTAAACGTTACCTACGTTTACCGAGTATACGTATTCGTCGAAAATTACGAAAACTCATTGGTACCTACATAGCACGACTAGGATTGGAACCCGGTACCCTATATTCCGGCGTTCTAACCACTCACTAGGCTACCGACGCTATAAAGTAGCATGTTGATAATAATTATAATATGATTGTTTCAATCATTCACTTTGTCACAACACTATTTTTGTTTCATCAAAACCTGACAACCCAGTAAACGTCAGGTGAATTCGTCTAATTAAAAATACGACTTTATAGTTACTTGTACTATTATTTCTTCTGTGCTATAGTGTAAACAGCGTTAGACAAAAGCAGTGCCTATGAAAAAGCAATATAACTATAGGCTGTAGAAGATGTTGACTTATTCTCCTAAATGGATTGGGATCCAATGTGGATAATGTGATCTTCCAGAAAAGCGGCAGAGATATCTATCTCTGCCGCTTTTGAATGAAAAGGAAAACTGCAAGGAGCCAGATCTCTGGCTCCTTGCAGTTTTCCTTTTCATCCTTCAATCACACAGAGCTTTGACGTTTTTGTGTCATCTGTGGTTGTGACACTTTTCTGCTCTTTTCTGGTACCAAAAGATGAAAATATGACACGTCCTCCAAAAACACAGCTGGTTGAGGTGGTATCATTTTCTTACAGCCTGATGCCACTAACGAAGAAATTGTCACAGCAGGAAATAATCTTCTTGTAACTCTGTTTGGAGAAGGATTCACTAGCACTCTTTGCACTCGCCTTTACGAATTCTTTGAACGATCAGCTGCCAACGCTAAAGTTAATTTACTAGTCTTCCCCCAATTATATAGAGGATGCAGCTCAACATGCGTATCGAACATACCACCAGGGGCCTTAGGAAGCCACATCGACAAACCGATCGAAGCGTGGATGAATAAATATGTATAGGAAATAT
The DNA here is from genome assembly GCA_947458855.1 of Monopis laevigella. Taxonomy (NCBI): domain Eukaryota; kingdom Metazoa; phylum Arthropoda; class Insecta; order Lepidoptera; family Tineidae; genus Monopis; species Monopis laevigella. The sequence continues at coordinate 19,947,299 of OX381580.1, read as the reverse complement.
TGTCTATGGGTAGACTTCATCGCCGAGAAACGTCAAATCACATACATTTTATTTCCGCTTTCGATCGATCGACGTGTCGATCGGTATTTCATGTGGATTCCCGCTAGGGCTTCAGGTTTGGCACTGGTTGAGAGTAGACAAAGAACCAACTGGAGTTAGAACAGCATCTAGTAGGGAATGCTACCAGTTAATTTTACAAACAACTCAACTCTCCAAGCCCTCTTAAAATTCATTTCTTGCAAATGCCGCAAACTATTGAGGGGGACATGTTATCTGAAGAAGAGTCTCACCCAAATGATCAAAAAAAAAAATGTTATAGGCCCCTTTTGCGCTTAAATGTAAGGTTAAATGAGCTAATGAGAGAAATTTTATGAGAACATAAAATTTCAATATTTTTTGAAACCATTTAAATTTTTCAAGAGTCATATCTAAAAGAATATTACTCAGCTGTGGGTGGGATTCAATTATTTTAAATTAAATATATCTACTTTAAAAGTGATAATAGAGACTAATAATAAAAAAACCCATAGCTTTTGTATTTAACTCCATATAATTGAAAAAAGTCCAAAATTTAGCATTATTACTCGATTATAATGATTTAACATATATTAGAAAGCCGATAAAAGTAGCAATACTTTTTATATATAACTCATTTAACACACCCTAACAGTTACCGAACTATTTTCATAAAAAAAAAAATCTTTTGTAAAAAGTAATATTTTTTTTAGTATTTCATTTGTTGTTAGCTCTACATGAACGCATGTATGAAGTTAAATGAAGTACATATCATGATCATTCATTAGACACCTTGTTTAAGTAAATCGGTTTAGTAGTTCTCTAGAAATACCGCTTAATAGAATGGCCGGGCCGCCATACTTTCTAAGTCACTACTCCCCCCTCCATACCCCTAGGAAGTCACAACCGCACTTTTTGTATTCAGGAAAACATACCAAACAAGTACATACCAGTAGTATGTATGGCGGATATGAGTCCCACGAAAATTGTTATTTGAAGACTTTTTTACAAATGGGGCCTGTACTAATATACATATATGAGAATTTCAATTGGATTTCTACAATTTCCTTACTTCATTTTAATATAGTGATGTGCTGACGTGTAACAAAACTTGACATACTACTAATCAATTCACGAATATTTTCGAGACCTATTTGTTTGACGACGATTAAAACGATTTTTTTGTGTTTAATTTGATTCTTGAAAGTATAAATAATATATTAAAGTGGTCAAAGGCCTAAAATCACTTATCAATAGAAATATCAAAAACTGATCGTTGCTAGCCATTTTATGTTCTCACTCTTTGATCATTTAATTCCTTACAAAATGGTAGCGATTGTCTTAACTAACTTAAGGTTTAGATATTATTTTTACTTAAAATGCATTTATATAACAATAATGAAATTTATTATACACACGAAGAAATTTTTTGTCTTATTGAATTAATTTTATTACCTTTTGAATTTGTTTGCAAAATGTTATTACCAAAATGTTTACCGCTTACTTATAGACTGGCCAAAGTTCATTTTGATCTAGTTTTTATTCATGTAGAATTAATATTGTGGATTTATTTTAACTATTCTAATGAGTTTGAAGTACTAAACCCAACTAATAACCACTTTAAAATAACCCCAGTCGCATATATTTCTTCAGGCACTCAGTCACACACATATCACACTTATTGGAGCACGGTATGTGTCTTTGTATGGTGGTGAACAGACCTACAAAGACGATAAATGGGGTCAATCAATAATTGATCTTAAACAACATTGATCGCTCCCACTATGCCGGCTAAATGATGCTATTACGAAATGGGGGGCGACAATGACGAATTGCATTAATATACCGCCCTGAAAGCCACTATCTCGACAAGAAATCGATGCGGTAGGCTCCTGAATACCGGTGAACCCACAGACTAAAACCGAAACATGACTAGGTCATTTGACGGTTTTTGCATCTGTATGGGCGGTGGTAACGAGACCGGTTGGCCTAAAGAAGTTATATAGAAGGAAGGTCTCTATAACTTCTTCTTCTGATCTTAAACAACATTGATCGCTCCCACTATGCCGGCTAAATGATGCGATTACGAAATGGGCGGCGTCAAAGACGAATTGCATTGAGTAAGTTTTAATATAAAATATATTGGCTGCCTTATCGTCAATTCAACCACCACATTTTGTAACCGCACCCTGAAAGGATACTACCACCTCGACAAGAAATCGATGCAGTAATCTCCTGAAATCGGTGAACCCACAGACTAAAACTGGAACATGATATGATATGTAGGTAAACTTATGCAAAAATGTTGTAATATGCATCTCATCACTTTTACACAATCTAATAAAAATAAATTACTTCTCACATTACATAATAAAAATTTCTGTATCCTTCTGTGGCTTTTACTGTTTTTGTTTTATTATGTTCCATTCAAATATAAAAATGAGTGTTTTAATGATATTTGACGAATTAGACATCAGCCTTTGTCTTAAATGCCACACAATCGACAATGTAGAAAATTGTAAATCTGATATAACTTTGTAATATTAAACTTAAATATTCGGAGCATACAACGTAATTCGACAAACTTACTGTGGTGTTACAAAGATTAAATCTCGACATAGATATATTGGTTCTGACTCAATGTTGGATTAATGAATCCTCATTACAGCCACAACTAGATGGTTACACCTCGTATAAAACCACAAAATACATAAATAAGTCAAGTGGTGTTGTAGTCTATATAAAAAAACACGCGGTCAGCGAACTAACTTTACAAGAAGCAAATTGCTTACACGTTAATATCCCCGACCAACTGTCATTCCTGGCCATCTATCGCTCTCCCTCCTTTCTTAATACAGCAAAATTTACACATTCGCTGGAGCAACTGCTTAGTAGCATTAATAAGTTAAGCGATGTCAGTATCTTATCCCTTTTAAGTCAAAGCTCATGTTGGTCAATTTACTGCTTCTACCTATCATTGATTACGCCGATGTCTCCTATTCGGATGTTACTGAAGATCTACTTAACAAACTTGACCGCCTCCTTAATATGTGCATACGTTTTGTCTTCGGCCTGCGTAAATTTGATCATGTTACCGAATACCGCAAACAGTTAATGTGGCTAATATCCGGTCTCGTAGATCAGTAGATATGCTATCCTTTTTATAAAATATACTATATAACCCTAATACTCCCTCTTACCTTAAGACTCGTTTTCTTTTCCTTGGTGATTCGCATGATCGTCCCCTCCGTTCCTCTGTCAATAACCTTCTAAAAATCCCGCCACACGTCTCTTCCAAATATTCAGATTCGTTTACGGTTTCAGCTGTTCGCCAGTGGAATTTGCTTCCTCTGACTATAAGATCAGCCCCTTCCATCGGGGTGTTTAAACGCTTGCTCACTGCTCATTATCTGAACGCTTAAACCAGATCCTCGTGACAATTTTTGTTTGGTATGGTATGTATGTTTAGGTATTACATTTATTAAATTATATACAGTATTTAAGTTGTTTAAGTATTGTTATGCATCTAATGCATCATTGTTAAAATTATATGTATATCCTTCTATCGAAAGTTCCGCACCCTAAGCATATTTCACTCTCTCAAAGGTTAGCTGGTAGAAAATGCCTAAGGCATTAAGCTCGCCTATGTACAATTTTGTGCAATAAAGAATTTAAAATAAATAAATAAATAAGGGTCCGTGTTTTGTCTTAACTGGCGATATCAATATTGATGTTGAGCTCTCATAAAAAAAAAAATGATATCCTTCCAAAGGCGGTTAAAGAACAACAAAGCGCTATCTAAATATTTTGGCTAAAGCGGGTATGGTAGCGGCGGTTGATATGCCGACACATTAAAAAATATGCCTAGATCACTTTTTTGTTAAAACAAAACTAAAGATGATAACCATAGTTTGTGCAACAGATCATTACATGATAATCGCTGGACTGTTAACTAAATTTCTTCCATCGGTAAAAACTATAATCCTAAAAACAATACACGATTTCGAAAACATCTGTGGTTCTCTCAAAAGTACAGATTGGTCTACCCTATGGCTTGAAAAGGATCCAAACATAGCGACAAAATTGTTTTCGTCCATCTAAAGCAATTAACGCTCACTCTCGTACTACTAAAGATAGTAGAAGTAAATATACCTTAAAGCCATGGATGACACCAGGACTGATAAAATGCTCTAAGCACAGGGATAAATTACACTTGAATGTACGTAATCATCCAGGTGACACAATAAAAAAAACATGTTCATCGCCGTTACCGAAATTTCTACAATCTGCTGTAGAGGAAACTAAAGAATGAGTATTACGGTCACCAGCTTGAATTAAATAAAAGGAATCCATAAAAACTTTGGAAATTCATTAAAGACATTACTCTCTCTAATATCAAAAGTTATCCCGCTTCTGAACTTTTAAAAATAAAGGATACAACCACTGCTTCTCTTAGTCACTGTAATAAGTATTATTGCAGTGACAGCACAGTTGGACAAAAACTTGCACGCTTGCTTTGAAAGTTAAAAAAATAAAGACATCAAAATCTAATTTCGCAGTTAAAGGAGGATTGTGCACCTGGTCCTGATGGTATTTCTAATAGACTAATTAAAAATATAAAGGACGCCATTCTAGAACCTCTAAGTTATATATTTAACTTAAGTCTAGAATCTGGAATATTTCCGGATGTCTGGAAGTGCGCTGCAATTACACCCATATATAAAAGTGGTGAGAAAAACAAACCAGAAAACTACAGGCCGATATCTTTGCTTTCTACCTTCTCCAAGATGCTAGAAAAAGTTGCCAACAAAAAGTTGGTCAGTTTTATTGAAGGCAATGATCTTATTTTTCCAGGGCAATATGGTTTCCGCCAAGGGAGATCCACGGAGGACGCAGTGAGTTTGCTTACTAATACAGTAGTGCGGCATCTAGATGGTGGTAAATCCTGCCTAGGGATCTTCATTGACTTGAAAAATGCCTTTGATTCTGTATCAATAATAATTCTTATGGAAAAACTCCAAATCATGGGTATCAGAGGGGTAGCATTGGACTGGTTCCGCAGTTATCTTCTTGAAAGAAAGCAGTGCGTCAGAGTTGCAACCCACTCCAGCCTTCCCTGTACATCCACATTCGGTGTTCCACAGGGCAACATATTGGGGCCAACCCTCTTCCTCATATACCTTAATGATATTTTCTCCCTTTCGCTGAAGAACGCCAATATAATATGCTACGCTGACGACACTGCAATTTTATTTAATGGCGACACATGGAATGAAGTTACGCATCTAGCGGAGGTGGGAATGATTAATGTGAAGAGTTGGCTTGATCACAATCTTCTCACTCTTAACGTAACTCCTATTGCCTAAATTTCCATAAGACCGCAGCTACTTCGCCAGACAGAATGGTGTAAATATTCACACCTGCTCACCTGGCAATTCCAATCAAACACTTTGCAGCTGCAACCTTATTAAAAGATCTTTAAATGTCAAGTTACTTGACATTAAATTAATTATTAATTCCAAGAACATTGGAGTTGCCCTGGATGAAAGACTTAACTTTAACGATCAGTTGGCATCTATGTCCACTCGAGTAAGAAGGCTAGTGCATACCATGAGACTACTTCGCGACGCTGGATCCCTAAACTTACTCAGAACAGTATATGTGGCACTCTGCCAATCAATTCTTTCGTAATGTATTACAGTATGGGATGGTGCTAACAAGACAGTTCTGATAAAATTGGAAAGAGCGCAGCGCTCTGGGCTAAAGGTGATGTTTAAAAGACCATTTAGGTACCCCACATTTGCACTCCACCAGGAAGCGAATTTTCTGACAGTGAGACAGCTCTATATTGTTAAGTCTGTTACCTTAACGCACAAATCACTGCTTAAAACTCCGGAGTACTTGGAAATGTTAAATAAACGTGTGATAAACTTCCGCAATCCATCAGATCAAAACTTCCTTTGCTAAACGTTTTCGATTATTTTTAAATTAGGTACTATATATACAAAAAGTGTAATTTTAGAACCAGTAACCCTCGTGAAACTAAAATTTTGATTGAAAATCTCTTACAATCCTGGACATACGATGAAACGGAGCAATTTATGGTTGTAATCACCTAAACATAATACAGAATACACACACCATCACTTCTCCAGTAACATCATGCTCGTATACACACACATACACACATTCAATATTTTACACACTTACATACATATATATACACATCAACATAATGTCTTCTCACACACACTCATCATACACTATACACAATGCTTGTCAGCATTCTCTCCCATTTAAGTGCTTGTACTAATAAAGTCACAATTCGATAGGCACACAATTTAATTGTTTTTGTTTGTCAATCTTATTATTTAAATTAATTATTAATTTTCTTGTAAAAATACGTTGTTAATCTGTCTACTAGTAGCTAAATCAAACCATTGTTAATCGAAATTTGGGAGCCCGCGATACAGGTTTTCCTAGTGCGGGGCCCACAGGCAATTGTTAACATATGTATTTTTTTCTGAATAAACAAATATTGAATATTGGATTTAGTGGTTTTATATATTATCGGAGCTCGGAATGTTACTTTGTATCTGCCCGATAGTAAGCAAACCTACAAAATCCATGAATGCGGTCGATTAATACATAGTTGTTTAACAGCATTGATCGCTCCCACTACGCCCGGCTAAATAATGTGATTACGAAATTGGCACGACAACGACGAATTTGCATTACGAGAATACTTTAAAGGTCGTTGACTTTATGTAGTGCTCTAAGGTCCAAAATCGTATATCGACAAAATGTCAAACATATTCGTTGCCGCCATATTCTGTCACACTTCTCGAGGATCGATGTTATTTTGGTTTGTTTGGAAAGGCGAGTTTAGTCATTAATGCATTTTTAACGAACGAATTATTCGACTTTGGCAGTTGTTTCTTCGGCAATTTTATGTCAATATTCACGAGAGCTTTATAGGTACCTTATAATTATCGGATAATATAATTTATGCTCAAAGAAGTAATTTTTCTTCACAAAATGAATTGTAAGTGTAAGTACCTTTTTTGTGGATAAATTAGATAGTAAATATAACCCTAGTGTGAGTTTTCTAACTATTACTTTGAGTCTGAGTAAACAAAAATTTGTATGGGAAATAGTTCAGCGCTCCAAACGGAAATTTTTAGAACTAAAAATGCATGTGTGATTGGTCAAAATGTTAACGCAGTAGTAAAGTTAACGCGAAAGTAAATGTTAAAAAAACTCACACTAGGGCTACAGAACGAGATCAACGAGTCGCTGAGCTCGCGCAGTAGCTCAGCGACCCTGGCAGTCGAGTGAAATTTCTTATAGACGACCTACGCTCCTATTGGTCAAAATGTTCTTTCCACGCGCTTTCTAAAATATGTGATTCCTCTTTCTTTCTAATTAATAAGAGTAAATAAAATGTAGGAAGTGATTTAATTGTGTAAATAATAAATCTTTTATTAATTTATATTCCTTATTTTTATAATGTCACCTTTCCTATAAAACACATAAAAAAAATCCTCACAGTGGTCGCGCGGCATAGTGCCCACTGCCTAGAACTAGAATGCTGGCTATACGCCTCTCTGTATGGTTAGGCTTATTCTTCACTTGTGACGTCCACCAAATTTAACGCAATCTCTTTGAACAATGTTATTGCTTGAGGGCCCCACGGTCCCAATGTTTCTACCCCAAACGGCACAAATATGTAGTTATTAATAATTTGACAATATTTTAGCCGATTGAGGTTTTCAGCGTAGGCAGCAGCGGCACCAGCCTCATCTTTAGTCCTCGAAAGATGTGTAGCTGCCAAGATGTCGACACATGTCGCATCCCACACTAAGCAGCTACGTATCTTCCAAGGGAATATACTTAATCCGTCAGGTCTCTTGCCGTCATCACGTGATAGACCACAAGGTTCGTTTATTGATAGAATATTTATTACGGCAAGACATCTGCGAATCAAATTGTTTAGGAGGTTGTGCCGTGAAAAATAACTTCTTTGAGAATAAATTAGATTATCCGATAATTATAAGGTACCTACAGTTTAGGAGGTTGTGCCGTGAAAAATAACTTCTTTGAGAATAAATTAGATTATCCGATAATTATAAGGTACCTACAAAGCTCTCGTGAATATTGACATAAAATTCCCAAAGAAACACTGTCAAAGTCGAATATTCGTTCGTTAAAAATGCGTTCAGAGTAGGGTTTATGAGATGCGAGACGTCAAAGTACGACTCTCGTGTTAAAAAACAAATCGGGCCCGAGTAAGTGTTCAGAGTAGGAAATGCCCGATACAACGCCCGAAGTTTCGTTTTTCGTGCGTTCGGAGTAGACCTCCTTGCTCGGGATTTAACTATTAGGTCCGCGTATTATTGGCTCGTGGAAAATGTACTCTCATTATTGTGTTGTGTATAATTTGCCCGCGTTTTAACGGTCCGCGGAATATCTGTAGTCCTCTGTTGTCTGTGGTGTACCCCACCCTCTTCCTCTTTGATTTGAAAATCAGCAAAAAATCAATATAGCGGACGCTGCTAGTGTATCTTTCATGTTATTTTAAATTCAATCAGTAGATTCTGGCACGATTCTAAAAATATGTAAGTTTGTATAGATTATAAACATTAAGGTATTATTTAAGTTCTTATTATAGCAATAAACATTACAGAAAATGTCGGGTATCTCGAGCGCGCGTTTAGCGGAAGAAAGGAAGGCTTGGAGAAAGGATCACCCTTTTGTAAGTATTTTCTTATATTATGTTAAAAATAATTATATCTACTTAAATTACACATTCTATAATATACAATTTTTTTAGGGTTTCGTTGCCAGACCCATGAAGAACCCCGACGGCACACTAAACTTGATGACTTGGGAATGTGCCATCCCTGGAAAGAAAGGGGTAAGTTAACTTTTATAAGTTCTAGGATTTTTTTTTCTTACAACAAAATTATTCTCTTTCCAAGTGTTGCGACTATCTAGCCACTTGTTCTGTGTAGACTCATACCACTGTCAAAACGACATACAAGGTAAGAATAAAACTCCACTGCTGGGTACCTTGAGGACCTCTAGACACCCATGATAGTACTTAAAATTCACCTAATTTCATTGTACTTGTTTTTATTTTATAGTGGAGTATTTAGTGCAACATGTTGTATGGGAACCCTGCATTTTGTGATTAAGGCTCAAACTTGGCACAGTTATTCCTTGGGTAGTATTGAGTAGATTTCGCCCGGGAGCCATCGGTAGCCAATGCGCGGGTGGCAAAGGGGAGGGGGGAAGATTGACTCCGCCGCACTCCACTGTGAGCGCTATTTTGCTAAAACAAATGCTATAATGGAAAGTTTGGTGTCTTTTTCGGATAATTTAAGGATAAATACTTCATTTCCATAACAAAAACAATACTCGTCGTCAAAGAAAAAAAAAAACAAAATCATGAACTACATTTACATCAATGACGATTTTTTGTAAACCGTAAGAGATATTTATTTAAATAAAATATATTCTATAACCCACATTTACTATGATTCCAGAAATATAACATTTATTGGAATCTGATTGTAAAAAGTAAATTAAAAAAATATATTATTCATCACAAGGCACAGTATCATATTTATGTTTTTTACGAGCACTGATCTAAGTAACCATTGGTTACTTGGTAAAACTATAATCATATTTTTAATGCCCAAATAATAAATATATATAAAAATTTTATATTCGTATACATTATGCTATTTTGTAATGTTTAAGGTTCTTAGGTAGTTTCCATACTGCCAAAGTATGGAAACTACCTAAGAACCTTAAACATTTTATTGATATGATAACAATTTTATATAAAGCTGCATTTTCTAATGGAAACCAGCCAATCTTCACAGTGATAAAAAAAAAATACTATTTGGCTCCCGAACACCGTTTAAACAGCCTTAGGGCACCCAGTGGACAGTTTTAAACCGTCCTCATTTCGCCGATTGTATATGCCCCCACCTCGTCTGGAAAATCAAAGTACAATGAATATTGATGTAAATGACCACGATTATTTATTAAAGCATGCGGGATTTAATGCATATTATGTAGTAATGTAATGGATATTATGTAGGTTATAATAAGTATATAGAATATAGTATTTCTTGGTTGTAGAACATGAACTATTCAATAAATTTGTTTTTGTGTGAAGTGGACACTATTTAAGGCAGGACACTTAAATAGTGTCCTGCCTAGAATTTCGAATTGTCAACCCATCATCCTGGATGATCATTCGGGGTGGGCCGGCCCATTTTGATCTTATTATTTTTTGATGGTGTTTAAAGACGTCATCCTACTCTTCTAATAACGTTGCTTTTAATTATTCTACGCTCGAATGGACTGAATTTTTGGCCCATACCTTTCATTTGAGTACATATCATAAATGCTTGGTGGGATTAATACCTGGACTGGGTGTAGGCCAGTCTATAGTACGTACTTCAGCTTCGTTAAGAAACTGCCAAAATCATACGCAACGTGTGTATTAGCGTTGCCACATGATAACACCAGATGTCGGTTACCGTGATAAGTCTCCGCGGACACTCATTCAAATGTGATTTGAATGAGTGTTGCGCTCATTTAAATTTACTTAAGGAAAAGTGATATATAGATACGCTTTGTTACTTTTAATTTGGAAAGAAATGTTAAAAGTGTCCATATTAATCAAATTTCTTTCCCACTTGAGCATTGATTGGTTATATTAATTTTTGTTCCTTTTGTTTCAAGTTTGTGATGGTGGTCAACTTCTATTCTGTCCAGCCTAGTTTTTTATTTTTATTGGAGCATGCTATTGAGTTTTATATATCAAGTGGGACTACAAAGCCCATAGATGGGGTCAATCAATACATTAATTAATAACATGTTATGTGAAATGGAAGTAAAAAATATGAATTTGTATTATGAGTCTATTTTGAGGTCCTTGCTGCTTTATCATAATATCTACTGCCTATTTGTAACCGCACCATAAAGGAGACCACCACATTAACAAGAAGTCAATGCAATAAGATGGGGTCAATCAATATGTTAATTAATAACATGTGATGTGAAATGGAAGTAAAAAATATGAATTTGTATTAAGAGTCTATTTTGAGGTCCTTGCTGCTTTATCATAATATCTACTGCCTATTTGTAACCGCACCATAAAGGAGACCACCACATTAACAAGAAGTCAATGCAATAAGATGGGGTCAATCAATATGTTAATTAATAACATGTGATGTGAAATGGAAGTAAAAAATATGAATTTGTATTAAGAGTCTATTTTGAGGTCCTTGCTGCTTTATCATAATATCTACTGCCTATTTGTAACCGCACCATAAAGGAGACCACCACATTAACAAGAAGTCAATGCAATAAGTCTCATGAAAAACAAACCACAGACTGAAACCAAAACATGACAAGGACTCTTGATGATTTTTGTATCTGTATGGGTGGTGGTATAAAGCCAGAAAACTTTCTTCAACTTGAAAAGTAGTTTGGTGGTGAAAATAGGCCTTCTCTATGTTATTTTTGTTCTATTATTATTTAACACGAATTTGAAATGATAATGCCCTATAGACTTACCCCCTCATTCATAAAAACTATTGAGTGTTAAAAATAACATGTGATGTGAAATGGAAGTAAAAAATATGAATTTGTATTAAGAGTCTATTTTGAGGTCCTTGCTGCTTTATCATAATATCTACTGCCTATTTGTAACCGCACCATAAAGGAGACCACCACATTAACAAGAAGTCAATGCAATAAGTCTCATGAAAAACAAACCACAGACTGAAACCAAAACATGACAAGGACTCTTGATGATTTTTGTATCTGTATGGGTGGTGGTAATAAAGCCAGAAAACTTTCTTCAACTTGAAAAGTAGTTTGGTGGTGAAAATAGGCCTTCTCTATGTTATTTTTGTTCTATTATTATTTAACACAAATTTGAAATGATAATGCCCTATAGACTTACCCCCTTATTCATAAAAACTATTGAGTGTTAAATGGTGTTATGTCCTTTTCTCACCAATGAGAATCATCTTATACAGAAAAGGTATAATTCTAACTAAAATTCTCAATAAACTTTTGTTAAAGAGTTTGTGAATAGACAAGTTCAGGTGGTCATTATTATTTACCTATTTATTAATACACTTTCACTATTTATAACACCCAATTAATAACAGACAATTAATAACAGACAATTAAAAAATGGGTGCCAGATTAAGTTTTTACATATTTTAACTAGCGGCCCGTCCCGGCTTCGCACAGGTTTGTATAACTTTAACTATATGCTCAGCGCACGCCACGGAAGGCCTCAGAAACGATACTTTTCCCCCGTTTTTAAAACATTTTTGGTTACTGCTCCACAACAATAGACCTAGCGTGATATTATATAGCCTATGTTACTTCTGAATAATGCAGCTTTCTAATGGTGAAAAAATTATTGCAATCGGTCCAGTAGTTTTTGAGTTTATTCATTACAAACATACAAAAACACAAAAATACAAATCTTTCCTCTTTATTATATTAGTATAGATAATAATTTTGCATCAGAATGCAATAATTTTGCATCTCAATTGAGATTATAAAATTCTAATGAAGAATACTGTGGCTGATACTCAAGCCTACAACTTACACTTTCAAAATTGTCATGATAGGATGTCAATAACTTATTTAATGCCCTCTACATAAAAGTTTATTAAGAATTTTAGTTAGAATTGACACCCAATTAATAACTTGGGTGTCAGATTAAGTTTAAAAAAAAAAAATTGCATCATAATGTTCTTTGAAATTATAAAATTCCAATGAAGAATATTGTGGATGATCTTACACATATTTGTAATATTATATCTGATGATATCAACAATATGATTTGGTACGGTCGGTCAAAAATGTGGTCTACCACCCTATGGTTGAAGTTCATTTGTATATCATAAAACAATAAGGTTGATTCCCTTGCATTAAAAAGTTTAGAGTTAATGCTATCTCTATCATTTATTGTAGTGACATTTACACTTGATGACACAGGAAGTTTTGTCAAACATAATAGAGCCCTTTTGGCTGACTGTACATTAGGTACGTATTAACATACATTAATTTTAAAATATTTATTACTTGTCTCACAACTATGTTTTTTGTGCCAATAAATATGATTACATTTGCAAGGTAGAATTTGGTATGATAGATTTTACATGTTACATTTTGGCTCTTTTTTTAAAAAAAAAAAACCATCACGGGCGCCTATTTGGCTCCCAATAACCGTTTAAATAGCCTGAGATGGGTGACCGCTTTTTACAATGAGGCTATTTCATCATAAACACTGCAACAAGCTTGCTACTTGTTTGCTCTTTTTTTAATTTATAAATTAATGAATTTCAGACTTCATGGGAAGGTGGACTCTACAAACTCCGTATGATCTTCAAGGATGACTACCCCTCCAGCCCTCCTAAGTGCAAATTTGAGCCACCACTTTTTCACCCCAATGTTTATCCATCTGGGACCGTTTGCCTGTCCCTTCTTGATGAAGAGAAGGATTGGCGCCCGGCCATCACTATCAAACAAGTCCTCCTTGGCATTCAAGATCTGCTCAACGAACCTAACATCAAGGATCCAGCGCAAGCTGAAGCTTACACTATTTATTGGTATGTATTCAGTCTCTAGAGTAGGGATGTTGAAAACATTAATATTTCATATAGGCATTAATGGAAAGGGAATTGATTAAGGGTTTTTTTACTGGGGCAGGGCATGGTTTAGTTTTTGTATCTACTCGGTGGTAAGCAGACCTACAAAATCCATGAAATGGGCAGCAGCAAAGACGAATTTGCATTACTAATTTACTTTAGTAGCTTTGCTGCTTTATCATCAAATTAACTGCCCATTTTGTTACCGCACCCTAAAAGGAGACCGCCTTGACAAGAAATTGATGCAATAGTCTTCTAAAAACTGGTGAACCTACAGACTAAAACTGAAATATGACTAAAAACTGGTGAACCTACAGACTAAAACTGAAATATGACTAAAAACTGGTGAACCTACAGACTAAAACTGAAATATGACTAAAAACTGGTGAACCTACAGACTAAAACTGAAATATGACAAGGTTCTTTGCATAGTAGTATTTTTAAACATTTGTATTTAAGATTTTTAGTTTACTCATTGACACACCAGCCCACAATAAAGTATGATAAACTAGCTTAACACGTCAACATTTATTTTTTGTTGAAAATTATTGAATTTCTTTTTCATAAGTGTTTTACTCATATTTATATTACCACTGTGCTAGGGGAACATGTTGTTTATTTTAAAAGTAACAAAGATTGACAAAATAATCAAATCCTTTATGAACAATGGCCATAAAGGATACTGAATTTTAAATACTTTCAAACACCTGTAATGTGCCGGGTGCATGACTTTTTTGTTGCTAATTGTTTAATGTCATTTTAATTGACAACATAATAATTGTGTTATTTTGGCAAGCTTTGCTTCTATTAAAGGAATGTGTTTCCAAAATGGCGCTGACAGGATCTTAATGTATTTGATTGGGTAGAGAGGGTACTGAACACAATGAAGAAGAGAGTTTAATTCAGGGTTAAAGAAAGCCTTTAAACCCTGCTTTGCGGTAACAACTTAACACATTTCCAAACAAAATGTGTAAAATATTGAATGTGTTAAGTTTTTACTTTGATATAAAGCCAGGTAAGAAACCTGTATCTTTAGTTTTTATACCTGGCGGCATACAATCATACAACTTGGTGGTTAATTTAGCAAGGCCTAACACTGCAAGAAATTCACTGGTGCAAAGGCAATATGCCTGGATAAGATCTGGAAATTTAACAAAACACATAATAACTGGTGGAAATCTTTAATACAGATGTAAGACTGCCAAGTGACGTTTCGGTATTAGTCTGGGTTAACTGGTTTTCAGGAGACTACTGCATATTTTTTACAGACAGGACTAGTTTTATTTTCCTGTACAGATGGTGAACTGTCACTTTTTCTCTTCTGTTGTACGAAACCTTAGTGCGTTAAACATTATACTATGAGCTTTTTTATGATTAATTTAATATTATTATTATATATTTTTTTTTATTTCAGCCAAAACCGACTGGAGTACGACAAGCGTGTACGTGCACAAGCTCGAGCCATGGCTTCCTCTGAGTAGACAATGCAGAGACCATCATAGAAGTTATGTTAATTTAAGATGAAATGATCATTTTAAACAATTCATTTCATACTTCTCACTGCTGAAATATTATAATTGGCGTTTGTTCTCATTAATTTAATTAATAAATATTGGATCCAATTTTAAAGATTTTTATTTTGTGACATTGGATGCCTTGGAAATCTCATTTGACATAAAACTTTTGAAAAAAGTTGGAAAATTGTCATGAATGAGTTAAGAGAATAATAAATTTAGTAATTATAAAATAAGTAAATGATTTTTTTTTTGTTAAAATGGTTTACGACTCTGGATCCTTTTTTTAGCCAATCTTGATTTAAATGTTGGCGTAAAGGTTGCCCCAGTATGTTGTAACAATTTATATTTTGGATTGTAAATTGAAAATTGTATTATGTAATGAATAAAATTTAAAATCAAAATAATTCAGTATGTTGAGTATTTTTTTAACTTGTTTATTATTTCACGGTTTAGTATAAAATAAATGTTTACATTGAATATTGTTGGGTATATACCTCTAAAAAGTATGCAAAGTTTTAGTAGAAGACTTAAAACAATTTATTTATAATTTTACTACACCGTATCTACGATTCATCACCGATTCCGTCAATTGAAAGAACCGAAACAAACGTGGTCATGTTTCGGTTCACCGGTTTTCAGGAAATTTGCATCGATTTCTTGTGAAGGTGGTAGTCTACTTTCACTACTTTATACGGTTCGGGCAGTTAATTTAATGATACAGCAGCGAGGCTTTTAACACAGCAGGAGTCTAACCCTTATTTGGTACACAAAGAGGCTCTATTGGGTAAAAAATATAACAAAATAATAGTATCCAAAACGAGAGATTAAAATTATAAATATAATAATAGCGTAGCCAGGGGGTTTGGGGGTTCAACCCCCCCCGAAATGTTCGGAAATAGATAAATTTGTATGGGGTAGTAGACATGGGGCAGCGTATGTTGAGTGTTTGTAGGTTGAAACCCCCCTCGAACAGGTGACGATGTTGTTTTTTTTATTATTGCTCACCAAAAATCGTGTGTATTGCGTGTATACAAATCCTGAAGCCGAAGCTGTAAACATATAAACATATATTAGGTTATATTATGATGATGATGGCGTTTTTTTTTGCTCGTTCAAAAAATTTGGGCCAAAAAACATTTTAAAATTCACGAGGCTTAAACCCCCCCTATTAAGCATATTATAGCTAACCTTTGTTCATATAATAATTTATCTTTCGAATTTTTTTTGAAGAAAAATACTTACCTATTTACCTTTTTTATTTTAAAAATGGGTTCTAAAAGTGATACTGGAGGCATCAAAAAAATATTATCATTGTTAAAAAAACACCCAGTAGGTATATATAGTTTTAATCCCTTGTTTTGGATAGTTTTATTTTAAGTAGTGCCTCTAGTGTACTAAATAAAGGTTAAACTCCTGCCGGGTTAAAAGCCTCGCTGCTTTATCATAAAAATTTGAAATGAAATATTTTTTTGGATAGCTCCTTATTGCTACCAAATAAATGGAAATAATTTTGTAAGTTTATGAAATAAATTGAATTAAGAAAAAAATTGCAAAAACATGCCTAATTTACCGTCAGTGGTTGTGCCTTTAACGTTGTATCCGGAGTTCGATTCCCACCCATAGCAAAAAAATATATAGTACGCTTTTCTGTACAGTTTGTCATGGTCTGGCCTAGACCGTCTGTTTATTAATTATAATATGTATTATATCATTGTTTCTGGTACAAATAGTACAAGCCTAGAGCTTAGTTTGTGAACAGGGTAATATATTATGTAAAATGTCCTACATATTATTCTTATTAATTTAGAAATCTAATATGTAGGTAGCAAAATACCGAAATATTCCTTAGGAAATCTTTACCCAGTTTTACTTTAAGGTGATTCCTCAGCTCGGGTATGGAAACTAATTGCAAGAGATGGCGCTTGTGTCGCAAAATCATGGTTTTTAATTAATTACGTAAATATTATAGTCGCTAGCTTTGAAATTTTGCATTTTGCGATAATCGGAAAACATTTGGAACTTATTTATGTATAAATTTTGCTGTATCAATGGCTAACTTTAGAGATTACATGTCCGAGAAGAAAATTATAAATTTTTACTATCAAAACTCTGCATAAAAAAATAGTTCCGCTATTTAACACAGTTGGCGCTGCTAACGTCTTGGAAATCATTGGCAAAATTACACGATGGAAGTCATTAGGGGAGAACATAGATGTAAAGCACTTCCTTAAATAATCTAAATGAATAATGGTGTGGATATCTTTGCTTCTTGGTGTAATACAAATAGAGTTTTTTATTTGTTTATTGACTGCTTATATCGTCTGTGATAGAGCCCTTTTATGACTACTGGTTTTATTATTTCTTCCGTGGACCCATCGATACCAAGGAGGTATCGATGTTTGGCAAACCTAATACACCGTTATAAAATTAAATATTTAGACGCCGTGAAATAATGGATCCTTATGTTGAAGAAACTCAGACATGTTAGAAAAAGGTAATCTTCAATATCTTTCGAATAAAAAAGTAAATTATCATATTGTGTCAAATCGATCAAAACAACTTAATGAAATACATTTTTATTAGAGAATAAAACACGTTATAATTGTACCATTTCGTTTATTATTGCCATAATCCACTGCGGCTGCACCCAAAACAACATCAACACAGTGTTCCTTCTAATATAGGTACATACCTATTTTGTCAACGTTATTCAGACTATATAGTGTTAATTAATACTTGTACCTACTTACCCATATATTTTTTTACCAAGTCGCGTACCTGCTATGTTACTATACATGTTCATTCAAAAAGTGAAAATAAAAACACTGTTTCCAAACTCATAATACCAATAACATAATTTTTTATTTGAATTTTTTGATAAAGTATAGGTGTTATATTTTCGGAATGTAGATTCGATACAACTTGGAGGTTAAAGGGAAAGTATCCTAAATGTTCATGATGGCATTTTACCGAAAATAAACATTAATTTATTTTCAAATAGATATAAGAAAAACATCATAGGTACAAAGATTTAATAAAAAAAATCGATTGGGAATCAAAAAACCACACTCGGGAATCGAACCGACCCAAATCTAAAAAAATAACACCTATATTTTAAAGCGCCAATAGATAGGAAGTTTAAACAATTTATTAGTTAGGGTTTCAAAAATTTAAACAAAGAGCAAGAGATCATCAAGGATGAAGAATTACTTTTTAACATTATTGTAAATTTAAAGAAAAATAAAATGTATATAAGAAAAAGTTATTTTTTTTATATGGGCTAAAATATGTTATTAAAGCCCTACTATTATATTTTCTAAAAATATAAGCATTCATATCACAAATCATAAAATATATACCCGAAAATAAATCAAATTTGAAATGGAGCGCAGTGACGACGATGTTCTTACCTAAAAGTAGACGTGAAATTACAAGCAATTATACGAGTGTACAAACTTATTAAAAAACGTATACTGGATTAAAATAAAACTAAAACACATTGTACTGTACTGAAACTTCCTAGAATACGAATGATTTACTAGGCTAAAGCCTTGGTCTAGTTCCTACTGGCATTTCTATTAACTTTTCATATATAAAGAAGTTGTTATAGTGACATAACTATAATAGTTAACATATGGTAACGCGAACTATTTTGTAGATCTAAAGTTGTAGTAGGTACATTATTTTGTTCTATCATCAACAGTTTTCGCAGCGTACTTGTAAAGAAATTTATAAGTATTTTACCTTGGGTTACATTTTCGAAGTTTTCGTATAACGGATCCCTAATATTTTTTAAAATAAAACTCATCTTATGTTACTGTACAGTATACTACATTATTACGTACAGTTATGATGTAGGTAATATTATAGGAAGAAAAAAATAGTATATATATTTTTTTCTTCCAGCAGTTTTTGAGTCTATTCGTTACAAACAAAATATTAAAAATGCAAATGTTCTCTCTTATAATATTGGTATAGATTTACATAGGTATTCATAAAAAAACGAGTTCTTAAAGAACACTTTAGTTATAAAAGGTTTTTGTCTCTTTTACATGTCATTCCGGGTTGACCAAAGAACACGATCAGAATTTCAGCTTTTCGAACACATCAGATCTCAGCCCTGAAAGTGTTTTAGGGGTCCATTTCTTAACCACATGTTTTTTTAAAGGTTTCTCGAAAAGTATTGCATTAGAATAGATGATGAAACTACTTTGGATGCCGTCACATATCGCGTTCCTAAACATTTATTACCATCACATATGATTTGTTTGTTATCTACCTAGATATGATAGAACTCTCTACGTTAGGTGGTCCAGCCAGCCTAAAAGACAACACATTTATTATTAGATTTTTGACGTTCGAATTCATTCATCATTGCATTTCCCTTACCTACATTTGACCGCAGTAGATAGGTACTGTAGCCCTAGTTTGAGTTTTTTTAACGTTTACTTTCGCGTTAACTATACTACTGCGTTAACATTTTGACCAATCACTCGACCGCATTTCTAGTTCTCAAAATTTCCGCTTGGAGCGCTGAACCATTTCCCGTACAAATTTTAGTTAACTCAAACGCAAAGTAATAGTTAGAAAACTTACACTAGGGGTACTGTAGCCCAAGTGCGAGTTTTTTTAACGTTTACTTTTGCGTTAACTATACTACTGCGTTAACATTTTGACCAATCACACGACCCCATATCTAGTTCTCAAAATTTCCGCTTGGAGCGCTGAACCATTTCCCATACAAATTTTAGTTAACTCAAACGCAAAGTAATAGTTAGAAAACTCACACTAGGGGTACTGTAGCTCTAGTGTGAGTTTTTTTAACGTTATTTTCGCGTTAACTATACTACTGCGTTAACATTTTGACCAATCACACGTTCGCATTTTTAGTTCTCAAAATTTCCGCTTGGAGCGCTGAACTATTTCCCATACAACTTTTAGTTAACTCAAACGCAAAGTAATAGTTAGAAAACTCACACTAGGGGTACTGAAGACATCTTAGAAGAACACGTTTCATTTATATTTTTTAATATACAATTGGCTTCCCCATACAAATTAGTCATTTTAACATTACTAGTTTGTATGGAGAAGGCATTTTTTTTTCATTAGCGACACATGGTTCTATGGGAAAAGTTGTTCTATTCCATCAGCAGAACCTCATATTAGCCCAAAGTAATAATAAAAGTACACCCTATCAAATTCAACCTGTATAATATTTGCAGAGTTTACTAGTGTTAGGTTTTACTATACACGTTATTTACTCTATTTATATGATTAAAAAAATATAGCCTTCCAAAAGTCCTATTTTATTCCGATAGAGAACGTGGGTGCGGTAAAACGACGGATGAAGCCGTTAGTCATCTCTAAGAGCGAGTTGATGAAAGCGTGGTAGCGGAATCATCGATCCATTGAATAGATTGCTCGTAATGCATTAATGCTAATATCAACTAAGTTTATAATATAATGTATGGCTAAAATGAACCTATATTCGACTTTTGCCATGTGAATTAATTTTACGGAGGTGCGGGCGCCGTAAGGCACTCTGCATTTTAGACGGCCTTTATTCCCACCTCATATTACCAATAACCAATCGTATTCTGAATATATACACCAAACAAGTGGTTAGCTCGTCGCGGCGTTTGGATAGACTCAATAACCCATCTAATATTTTAGACATACCCATGTAATTTGTTTGTTACAATGTTTAATAATAATTATGTATTTCACGTTTTATTTATTTATATATTTAAAATTATTTATTGTACATAGGCGAGCTATGTACAATAAATAATTATGCTATTGCTTAGAGAGTGAAACATGCTTAGGGTGCAGAACTTTTCGAAAAAAAGAAATATATGTAATCTTAACAATGATGCATACTTAAATACTGTATATAATATAAAAACGTAATACATAAACATACATACCATACCAAACAAAAATTGCCACGAAGTTATGGTTTTAGCCGATAGAAGGGGCTGATCTTATAGTCAGAGGAAGCAAATTCCACTGGCGAGCCGATACCGTAAACGAATCTGAATATTTGGACAAGACGTGTGATGGAATTTTTAGAAGGTTATTGACAGAAGAACGGAGGGGACGGTCATGCGAATTACTAAGGAAAAGAAAACGACTCTTAAGGGAGTATATTCTATTCATATATATCTGACAATCTCTGTTTTTTTTTTTTTTTTTTTCTTTGTAAATATTTATTTATTTTAGTAATTATTATAATATTGTATATTTATTATATTTCTTAATTTTAACATTTTAAATATAATATATACTATTATTAAGACTATGAATAAAAAATATCTTCTAAATTTAAAGATGGCCCGTCAGGGATAGTGCCAAGAAGGCTGGCAACGTTTCCTCGCTGAATAGCCAAACTAATGCGTTGGCAGAAATAACTGCCGGCCCTCTTGTCACCTGACCTTTCTATCAGACGTCTGGACAACTCTTTGGTTATAATTTTGGCTGAAGGCCCCCAAGGTCCCATCGTCTCAACCCCAAACGGTGTAAATAAATAGCTTTCGCTGAGGTTAGCGTACTTAGACCGTTTGACGTTCTCGGCAGAAACTGCCGCCCCTCCCGCACACGACGAGGTCGACTGAATGTGAGATGGAGCAAGTGTGTCTACACATGTTGCATCCCATACTAGTGACCTGCCGAGCTTCCATGGTCCAACAGTTATACCATCCGGTCTCTTGCCATCGTTGCGAAGAATCCCAGTAGGCTCAAGGATTGCGGGTACACCAGCGGTGACAAGAGCCCTCCGAATGGTATCATTGAGAGCCGCATGTCGGGCAAAGCGGCCAGCACTTCTACTACAAGAAAGCCCATGATGTCCAAGCCGATCAACAGGCTCACCGCATCGGCACTGGTGTGGCTGAACGATATGAGCTCCAAGACGTAGTGACACGGCTATTGTCAGAGAATTTTTGTCAAGAAGAGTTCCAAAACTAGTTGAGGGGATTGTTTGTAACCATAGACCAGACTCTTTTGTAGCAACGGCCATGAGTCGGGCTCGCTCCTGTAAATTATAAGATGTCGATATTAAATTTTCTTGTAACAATCTACAAAGCGGCTCATCCCATAGACGTTGGATATTAGAAGAAAAAGGGGGATCTATGTTAGGGCATTTTACTGACCAGGCAACTCTCGCATCTGACAAGTACGGTGGCTCTACAGAACTCATTGAAGAGTTTAGTATATTCCCGTAAAGAGCCGCGGTGCTGTGCACAGAAGACAAAAATGCCGGGAGTGAAATGCTTGATATTTTACGTATTCCTAAGCCGCCAAAACGAACAGGAAGGGAAGCTTGGGACCATATTCGGTCATTCATAGAGCAATTTAGAATTTCGATTAAAGTTTTTTGTAAAAGGTTGTCTAAATTAAATAGTTGATCAGGAAATTTCCAAAGGGGTGAGCTTCGAAGTACATAGGTAAATTTTGGTACGAATAAACAAAAACGGACGATAAAAAGTGCCATATGTGGTTGAATTTGAAACAAACGATCTGATGTTGAATTAAATTTAGATATTTGTTCCTGAACATAATTTGGAATGGCTTCATCTAAAATTGGTGCTCCTAAAACTTGAAGGGTCGCATCGGTAAGTATTTTAATGCCGAAAGCTATACTATTGAATTTAGAAATAATTTCAGTTTTTTTACTAGGGTCTAATAAATTTGATAAATATAATTCACATTTTGTAAAATTTATATCGAGACCGATTAATTTAAATTCGTTTATAAGACTTTGAAAATCTTCTACAACTGTTTTAAAATCGCCTCCAATAGTTCCATCGTCAAGGTACCACATGTTGAATTTTGAATTTAGTTTGGATATTATGGGATGTATTGCTAAACTAAAGATAGCGGGGCCAAGAGGGTCACCTTGTTGACAGCCCGTTGCTGAAAGAAGACTATTATTTTTATATACTAATTTCATAGGTGTACTATAACATTGCCAAAGATATGTGTAAAGTTCAGGGGTATGTTCTTTGATTTGGTTTAACATTGCATTTCTATCAACTGAGTTGAATGCATTTTTTATGTCCAACTTTAGCAGTACCTCTCCTCCGTTATTTAGTATAAAACCTCTAGTGGCATGAACTGCAGCTTCGCTCCCTCCCTTTGATCCAAATCCTAGTTGTAGTGGCTGAAATTTATGTGTTATTTTATTTGAAATATATTTACTGCAAATTTTGGATACTATACGGCGCATAGTACAGCCGACGGCAATAGGCCTTATACCGCCATCTTTCTTTTTTAAGGCACACATGTTTGCTCCATATAATATATTGGATATCTCAGGTGGTACAAGTCCGGACAACATTAGGTTAGCAAGAGATGTTAAAGCTACAAGGAGGGAGGCGGCGGCATCACCGGCTGTGCCACTGATAAGATCTTTATAGTGTTGTGGTGTCAGGCCATCAAGACCACCAGCTGAACCACTTTTAAATGAGAAGATGGCATTTTGAATATCATTTGATGTTACCTGAAGACAATGTATACTTTGGTCAGGGGGATCGGGAAGAAGTGTTGAAAATGGTGGCGGATGTTTTGATTGTAGAGCTGCAAGAGTTTCTGGTGAGTCAGGTGCAATAACATCATGGGAGAATAGGAGATCAGAAGCTCCCTTTATGTCTCCGTCGTTGATTTTATTTTCGATTCTATGAATATTATTAAAATTATTATTTTGACGATACTGGGGTGGAGGAATTATGTGATCAAGGTCAATTACAATATTGTTAGTTAAATTGCAATTGTCTTTGATTTTCTGTGTAAGGGAAACACCGTGATCTTCTCCTCTTTTAATAAAAAGTGTGTGGTATGTGAAAGTGAGCAGGTGTTCCCAACTCTGTATGGAATTTTCGTTAATAACTTTTTGGATACATTTTGTGAGAGAAATAGCAACATTATGCCTAGCACCACGTGGAATATGTTTTATAATAGGAATACTATTTTTATATTTACCCAAAATACTACTAAAGTCGTATGAATTTGAAATGTTATTAGAAGAATCAGTATTAACATGGCTAGAAGTAGGGTCTACAGTAATATTTTGTTTGTGACATTTGCCAATATGTATCTTCAGACCTCTACTTCCTCGGAAGAAACGGGGCTGAGAACATTGACCGCATTTTACATAAGGATCGCTGAGTTGTCCATGGACGTCTGAAGAGGACAAACCGGGAACAGGTTGTGCCATAAAATTACATGGGTATATAACACTTAAAATAATTATAAATATACACTGTAAAAACTAAAAAAAAAAACGCGAAAAGATAAAATAAATCTAAGTAAAAATCCTAAAATATTATCATAAATGATTGTTCATAAATATTGTCACTGTTTGACTGATACACATCACTCACAAAGATGCTCCACGCATGCGCTTTTTAATTGTCCTTCTCACTTGGTGATGCTAATATTTCATATGTAAGAAAGTGATAGTCGATAAGCTGTACTGTTGTCTAGCAACCAGAATTATTTTTGACAAATACTTCGTTTTCAAATTGTATTCATTTACAAAATAATTTCCATATTCGTATTTTTCCAGGTTTTAAATCCACTCAATTATAGATTGTTTTGCATTGATCAAAATTTTATATCCTTTGCATTTTATTATTTTGTTAAATAATTTTAAATAATTATTTTGTAGGAGGATCACAACAATCCCTTTTCAATCTTTTTTGAGTATATTATATTATATAAAAAGGACACCAGGGGCCTATTTCATAAACGTGACAACTGTAATTTACCATGACAATTTATAATACTTTGCTTGGTTTAGTTGGTTCTAAGTAAATTATTCCAACCAAACTGAACAATGTATTATAAATTGTCATAATAAATTACAATTGGCACGTTTATGAAATAGGCCCCAGATGTACTGATCTACGAGACCGGATATTAAGCCACCTTAACTGTTTGCGGTATTCGGTAACATGATCAAATTTACGCAGGCCGAAGACAAAACGTATGCACACATTAGGGAGGCGGTCAAGTTTGTTAAGTAGATATTTAGTAACATCAGGATAGGAGACATCAGCGTAATCAATGATAGGGAAAAGCAAAGATTTGACCAACACGTTAATCAATTAATAATTTAAATTCGGTTATTATAAAAAACATTTTTATTTCAATACGATATATTTCGCCATTCATATTTCTTTATGTCACACGACTAAAGACGCCATGTAAGGCAAAATATATCGTCAAATAATATCATAAATACAAATGTAGAGAGGCAAACGTTTTTGTGTATATCTTACCTAGCTGCTCATACAACATCCTTAAATATAAATGAAGAGAAGCAACCGTTATTGTGTATATCTTACCTAACTGCCCATACAACATCCATAAACATAAATAAAAATGTAGAGAAGCAAACGTTATTGTGTATATCTTACCTAGCTGCTCATACAACATCCTTAAATATAAATGAAGAGAAGCAACCGTTATTGTGTATATTTTACCTAACTGCCCATACAACATCCATAAACATAAATACTAATGTAGAGAGGCCAACGTTATTGTGTATATCCTACCTAGCTGCTCATACAACATCCTCAAACATAAATATAAATGTAGAGAGGCAAACATTATTGTGTATATCCTACCTAGCTGCTCATACAACATCCTTAAACATAAATATTAATGTAGAGAGGCGAACGTTATTGTGTATATCTTACCTAGCTGCTCATACAACATCCTTAAATATAAATGAAGAGAAGCAACCGTTATTGTGTATATCTTACCTAACTGCCCATACAACATCCATAAACATAAACATAAATACTAATGTAGAGAGGCAAACGTTATTGTGTATATCCACCTAGCTGCTCATACAACATCCTTAAACATAAATATAAATGTAGAGAGGCAAACGTTATTGTGTATATCCTACCTATAGCTGCTCATACAACATCCTTAAACATAAATATAAATGAAGAGAAGCAAACGTTATTGTGTATATCTTACCTAGCTGCCCATACAACATCCATAAACATAAATACAAATGTAGAGAGGCAAACGTTATTGTGTATATTCTGCCTAGATGCCTATACAACGCTTTAACATTAATACAAATGTACAGAGGCAAAGGTTATAATTTTAAAAAGATACAAAGTAAGAAGTACCAAGGTCAGAGTAGACCATTATCATTAATTAGCCTATGTGTCATTATCTAACCTATATTTACATATCTTTGGCCTTATGGTGCCCGGCAACGCGTCAACAGTCTCAGGGTGACCAGCGTTTTTGTTTCTCACCTTGTTGTCGCTGATGGTATTCTGAATCTACACTGAACAAATGGTTTGACAGACTCAATAAAATATACTGAAATATACGTTAATATTAAATAAAATAACATCTAACCTAGCTTACCTAATACCTAGTAGGTATTAGGTAAAAATAAAAATTTATTACTGTAAGATTAAGGTAAGATATACACAATAACGTTAAATTATGTATAGCTTAAGGTATAAAAAACATGGCGTTTTCTTATCACGTGAAATTAATAGTGTTAGTTTATAATTACAATAGGAAATAATATCATTGGCGAAGTCGGTAACAAGCTGACCCGACTTCGCCAATGATATTCGACCTACATCTATGACATAAATATAGGTAAGTAACGAAGGCTAGTTACTTATGTTATTATTATGTCATAAATGTGGGGGTTATTGATGCATGCATCCACGTTTATATCCAGGAGACTGAGCGATCAACACAGTCCAATGATGGTATTCAAAGGCTCTACCATGGGTTTACACATTATAGCAACGTAACGTATTTGTATACGTATACGTGAGTACTTGTACTATTATTTCTTCTGTGACGTGAGCAACAACCAATAGGGCCGCTTTATTTTTGGTAACAGGATTGAATAAAGCGATCCAACTCGTATTGCACGTACGTCCATGTCGCTCCATTTCATAACCGCATCATTGAGCCGGCATAGTGGGAGCAACCAATATGATTAAGTAATAATGTATTGATCGATTCCATTCATGGACTTTGTAGGTCTGCTTAACAAAGTCCATACAAAGTGCATGCCGCGCTACATTAAGAAAAAAAACGCACAGTGATTTAACCCTAGATTCGGGCCAATTTTTTTATTTTTATATGTAGGTATCTATTTTGTAAGTGTATTTATTTTTAAATTGTTATTTTGCCTGTCCTTTGTCGATTTATCAAAGGTTATCTGGTAGATCATGCCTAAGGCATTAAGCTCGCCTATATACACACAATAGCTTTAAGCCTTTGTACAATTTTTTTTCGTGTCCTCATTCATTCATATTTAGGTAGGTAGGTACTTTATTTTAGTAAAATTGGTAAGTAAACTAATGAATACCTTGTTACTAATTTGGTACCACCAAATTGGTAACAAAATAGTAATAAGTTAACAAAATAGTAAAATTGGTAAGTAAAGTAATGAATACATTACTAAGTTGGTGGTGGTATACCAAACAAACTAAACAAGTTTAATAAAAACAATTCAATTACGAAAGATTTCCATGAATATCATTACATAACACAAGCATCCGACTGTTTGTATCAGTTGTGTTGTTTATCCTTGTTTGTTAGACCTGTCAGTTACCATATTTTATAATACAAGAAAAATTAATTCGATTAATTTTTTTAAAAACAGATAAAATGGTAAGTCTTTTTTGTTTATCGTAATGTTAAGTAATTTCATCCAAATAAGTATAGCTATTTTTTTAATATTTTATTCTTAAAATTTAGTACTTCATTTAACTATATTATGTTTTGATGTAATTAACAATGGTGCATCCTGAAAATTATCACGTGCAATAGGTACTGATTAAAATATAGGATATAAAAAAATGCCTAAGGAATTATATTGTAAATCCTTTTTTATATTACAACTTGACAACTTAAAGAACACCTTAGTTTAGGTTTTGTCACTTTTACGCATATTCATTTTTGTTGCTATAAAAAGAGACAAAACCAAAGTAGATAAGTAAAAAGAGCCAAACAATAACTAAAGTTTTTCAAGTCCTCAATATGTTTTTATGATTACTTTTAAAAACAAAAAAATGTTTGGGTATTTATTTAATGTTATTTACCACGGGCGTAGCCAGGATTTTACATCGAGGGGGATAAGTTTCGTAATTTTCTATTTTTTATTTGCCCAGAATTTGTGTAATGAGCAAAAAAAATAACAAGAATTTTTGATGAGCAAAAAAAAAACGCCAATGGACACCCTTCATACTTTTCGGAGGGGGTTTAATCCTCCATCAACGCCCCTGCCTACTCCCAGTGCCAAATTTATCTTTTCTATAATTATTTTATATAATATATATTATATTATTTGATGTAAAAAAATAAATATACCTATATAAGTAACAATCATAATGAAAAAAACACAAGTAGCATCCCAAAAAAATAAGGCCTTACCCCTCTTTCATGGAACTAAAGTCATCCCGTCAGGCCTCTTGTCATCGCTTCGAAAAATACCTCGAGGTTCTAGCGTGAAAGCATCGAAATGGTGGCAAGAGACCTACGGATAATATTATTGATATGCGTGTCGAGAGATAAGGCCAGCACTTTTTCTGCTCGCTAGTCCGTTGAGCCCATACTTATCGACATTCGAACCACATAATTCTAATATCTGTCCAGATATGAGAATCGCACAATTTTGCTCCTAAACGCAGACAAACGGCAATCCGCATTGTGCTATTATCTATAAGGGTTCCGATACCTAGAGCTGGAAAAGCCTGCAGCCAAGCACCGCATTGATCCCATGTCTTTTGAATGTGTTGACTCACGCAATCACGCACCAAATAACCTTAGGCATATAGTAAAAAACAACAGATACTGCCCAAAGCGAACAAATTCTAATTCGGAACGCGATTGTTAAATTACTTGATACCAAAGTTTCTAAATGAATTGCCTAGCGAAATGCAGAATATTTATAAAAATAAAAGTGAATATAGACCAAAGTTTAAAAGGTATTCAAGCATACAAGACCTAACAATAAAAATATTTAATAAGGTACAGATATATAATTTAAAAAATGTTTGCGACTCACGCACCACATATAAACTTAAAGGTTTCCGTTGGTGTGAAATATAATTATTGTAAATTAGTTATATGTATTGTTGAATAATAAATGAAAAAAAAAACTGTAGGTCTGATAATGGCACTAATGATTTCTATACATTTATTGCTTCGTCTTTATCCACAACATCAAAATCATAACCAAGTGATGGATTAAGAATTTTAACAATGAAGTTAGAGGTGGTCTTCACCATAAAGCAGAACAATGGACATTCATAAACTTTGTTGTTCTGCTACCATCAGTACGAGTATCAGCGACAGATCATGGTCTCGTTATAGATGCAAAAACCTTCAAGAGACCTGGTCATGTTTCGGTTTTAGTTTTTGGGTTCACCGATTTTCAGGACACCACCACTGCATCGTCTTATTGCGGCAGCTTCCTTTAGGGCGCGGTAACGAAACGGGCAGTTTATTTGAAGATAAAGCAACGAGGAAAGATAATTATTAAAATATACTTTTAATGTAAGTTCGTAGGTACTTGTTGCTGCCGATTTCGTAACCCCATCGTTTAGCCAGCATATATAGTAGGAGCGATCAATATAGCTAAACAACTATTTATTGGTCGACCCTATACATGGGCTTTGTAGGACTGCTTAACTAACACATGCTGTGCTCCTTATAATAATAATAAGGATCCAAAGCCATATGCCGTGCTCAAATTTAAAAAAAAAACCGATTAATAAGACTGGTCATTCTTAAAGCAAGCTGATAACTTTTTTTTTTTTCAGGTATACAATAAGCTGATATGCTTATTATTTGTGGTACTGAAACCTATCCAGCCGGCTAACATTTTATATGTCATCCCATTTACATCCAAATCGCACTATATTATGCTTCGACCGATAGGTCTTGAACTTGCCAGTAGAGGGCACAATGTTACTGTAATAAGTGCGTTTAAAGAAGAAAATCATCCACCTACATATAATCAAGTTATGTCTGATGATATTAAAATCTGGGAAGCGTTTGGTAAGAACTTTTAAAATAATAAAAATATTTCGGACATTTCACACACAAGTTTGTACCAAAAAACAACTATACCAGAGGCTCTCCTAGGGTTTGCGCATTGTAGCAACGTAACGTATACGTATACGCTACGTTGCTACGGGGCCTATTTCATAAACTTGACAATTGTTAATAACTATGTCAATTCTAATATATGACAATACATTGCTTGATTTAGTTTGTTAAAAGTAAAAAAAATATAATACATAATACTTTCAATTATTTACTTTTAATAAATCAAAACAAGAAATGTATTATGAATTGTCATAGTAATTTACAATTGTCATGTTTATGAAATACGCCCCAGTACATATATTTTAAAAACAACCAAACCATGTTAAGCTGTAGAGAAAAAAAACGTACTAATATTTGTCATGAGTGGGAATTGAACCCACGATCTCTAGATTCAACGCCAAGCTACGGCATAACCACTATACGACGAAGGCGGTATAATAATAATATAATTAAGTAATTTATATAACAATGTGTTAAGTAACTTAGTTATTACAATATTACTTAGTTAAATTACTTACAATAGTTAGATGTACTACCTAATAATATACTATATATATGTATAAATGATTACATTACGTAGGTATGTGTGAAGGTAATTGAGAAAAAGCCACACATTTAATAAAAAGACAACTAAGTTCGTATAATATATCACAAAGTATAATTTACTTAAAAAAATATGATGTGTCATGCTGTCCACGCAGTTAATGATTATCTACTCGCAATACTCTTTATAGGTAACTAATATAGGGTCAGCATTTAATTTAACAGAGTGACGCTTAATATTCATTCTAGTAGGTAGGTGTTGCGTCGTTTCACCAAATCTTAAATTAAGAATGTATGAACGAGATTATCTTGATATTGATCAATATAGGTAAATACGAGACATGAATGATGTCCAGATCACATGGTGAATCGGATCAAGAGGTGGATAAAGTTTTTTTTATTGAATGCCTTCCTCATAAGTCTACAATCGAACGGTTGGGAGGGAAGGAAGCAATCATTTAAAAAGTTACTTTTATCTACCTTGATCCGATTGACCTTGGTTCGCTATAGGTACTTGTTATGACTTCTATTACTATTATAGGAGAGAAAAGGCCGAATGTATTTTCAATGGTCGACACATCAATGGAAGAATTTCACGAAAAAATCCTTTGGCGAGGTGGAGCAGGGACTACAGAAATAGCACTCAAGTCAAAAAAAGTTAGAGAGTTCTTTATGAAAGACAATAACTTTGATTTGGTCATAAGTGAGCAATTTTTCCAAGAAGCATTTTTTACTTTATCCCATAAATATAAGGCTCCACTTGTACTAATTACTACTTATGGCAACAGCATGAGGACCAATATTATATCGAGAAATCCTGTACAAATATCTACCGTCTTACACGAGTTTGCTATGAACCGAAATCCAACAAGTTATTATGGACGAATGCTGAATTTGTATTACAGCCTTTACGATATTTTCTTTTGGAGATTTTGGTATTTACAAAAGCAAGAAATGTTGGTGGAGAAATATATGAAAGAGTATTTGCCGCAGCCAGTACCTAGTTTGATAGACCTTCAAAAGAATGTTTCGCTGGTCCTGATGAACTCTCACTTCAGTGTGGACACGCCGACAGCTTATTTGCCTAACTTTATCGAAGTCGGAGGACTGCATTTGGAGGAAACCGATAACAAACTCCCGGAGGTAAGCGATTAACTAAAAGTTTCGCATGTAAAGTTAGGCGTAGGTATAAACTTGAAACTTATTCATTCTTTATAGGACCTGAAGAAAATTTTGGATGATGCCAAGCACGGTGTAGTATACGTAAATTTTGGATCAAATGTGCAAAGTTCTGAATTACCTGAAGATAAAAAGAATGCATTTTTGAGTGTGTTCAGGCGACTTAAACAGACAGTTATTTGGAAGTGGGAAGATTCTACTTTGACAAATAAACCTGACAATGTTGTTATTAGAAAATGGTTGCCGCAAAAGGTGATATTTGGTAAATAGTTTTTAATTTTTTTATTTGAATTAAACCTAAAATGCACGAATCAATTTAAACTAATATTAAAATTTTAAAGTAGTTCTTTCTGTTTCGGTTTCGTCGTGTTTTTTATACATAAAAACTTTAAATAAATAAGTACTTAATTTTCCATTTAGTAATTTACTTAGTTCAATCATAATTTTATTAATAACCATAGTTGTATAAAAAAGCAGTTTGCCTTTGCTTCATAAAACACTTTTACTGGTGCGAATTCTAAAACTTTTCCCAAAACTTTAAATAGACCTAATAAAAACAAACAACTAAAAAAAAAGTCGCTTTTAAATTGGTCAAGTAGTTTTGTTAGTGATTAAATGAGATTTTATGAACAAACAAATAAATAGACAGACAGCAAATAAACGTAGGTACCTATAGTAAATATCTGCTCTATCAATAAATAAATTGCCCGCAGATTTACTTAATTAATACTCATATTTAGGTAGGTTAATAATACTAACCTTATGACTATAAGATCAGTGGCGTAGCCTGGTTTAGAGGGACCCTGTATCAAAATTTTATGAGGGCCCAAACGAAGTGTAGATTTTTCGTAATATATTTTTTAATGAGCAAAAAAATTAAAAAAAACAACAACCAACCGTAAAATTGTAGCATTTTGTTTTAGCCAGAAATATTGATGAGCAGAAAAAAACAACATCGAACATCGTTAATAAACATATACCCGTTATGTTTAGGATATTTATTGATGAGCAAAAAAAAACTACATCGTCATTTTTCGCGGAAAATACGGTCTAAGAGTTTATTTAGGTGACATTTTATAATCTTGTACCTACGTTCGGGGCCCCTGTAGGGTAGCTACGTCCCTGTTATAGATAGAGACAGCTGTTTTTGGGAAAAGCAAAATTATCTGGAGCTAGTTTCTTACATTTCATAATAAAAATATGTTTCATGCTACCTAACTACGTTATTAGAGGAATGTCCATTAACATTATGAGTAACAAGATATTTATTGCTATATCATTGTAATTAGTAACTGTATACTAAATGTATGTAATTGAGTCTCTTACAATAGCATGCTGATTGGTCGATGTCTCCACCGCATATCGCTATTAATGAACTAAGAAATTATTAAGATAAAAAAAAAAAAAATATCGTCATTTTTGGTTCGTGGGTTCGAGTCCCACCATATAGTTAGGTATATAGTGCCTGAATAAAAATTATAATATTATAATTCATATTTAACCATCGCCTAAAACATTGAAACTATAATTAAGTTGGATTTAAAGACCATCACTGTTTATAAATAACTTTTTTTTTCCCCCGCTATTAAGATAAATATGACTGACATCTAGGCTCGTACGTTTTCCTTTTTTTATGTAAAGGAAAAAATATCTCCCCTGAAATCCGAAAAAAAAACCCTCATATTAAAATATCAAGGCAGAAAATAAAATAATGGAAAACGTAAAATCAATCGCTTATTTTCTCTTTAATAAGATGAGAAATTTTTTGAAATCGTATAAAGTATGCGGTAGAAAAGATATTTGGCCTGAAAATCGTTTTGCTGCCTAAATTATAGGCAGCAAAACCTTTTTTTTTAATCCCATACGTGCTCTTTCTCTTATTGAGGGTCGGGGGCGAAGGTTTAATATATAAGGTAGCGCTACTGACTCACCGTCATGCGCGGGACTTTGCAGATGAATCAGCGTGAGCATCGAAGAGCTTCATCAGACACTCTTTGGTCAAGTCTTTGGCCGAAGGACCCCAGGTTCCCATCGTTTCGACCCCAAAAGGTGCAAATATGTAACTTTTGCTAAGATTTACATATTTACACCGTTTGAGGTTTTCAGCAGAATTTGCTGCTGCCCCTGCACTCGTGGAGGTCAACCGTACGTGAGATGGTGCAAGTGTGTCAACACACGTTGCATCCCACAACAACGATCATCCGAGTTTCCATGGCCCAACTGTAATGCCGTCGGGTCGTTTGCCATCGTTACGCATTATCCCAACAGGTTCTAGTATTGCGGGTACTCCAGCAGTGACAAAAGCCCTTCGGATAATGTCATTAAGGGCAGTGTGTCTGGAGAGGCGTCCGGCGCTTTCCTTTATTAAAATTATATTAAATAGAAGATTATAATATAATAATAATAATAATAATAGTTACGATCAGTCGATTAACATTTTATTAATAAAGTAATATAATTTTGCCTTATTGCAATATAATATTAAAAACCTGTAAGCTTATACAAGGCGAAATATTATTATTAATACGTTATTGAATGTGTATTTTTTTTACCTAGGTACTCGTTAAACCTAAGTAAGATATTTATTATACCAGCATTAATTTTTAATTCTTATATATTTTCAGCACATCCAAATGTAAGAATATTTATATCCCACGGTGGACTAATAGGGACACAAGAAGCGATATTTAATGGAATCCCCATTATTGGAATGCCAATTTACTGTGATCAATACAACAACCTATTAAAAGTGCAAGAAGATGGACATGGAAAAATTCTAGAATATCACGATCTTAATGAATTAAATTTGGAAAAGTTGGTAAATGAAATCCTTAGAGATGATAAATATAAACAAAAGGCTAAAGAAATACAACAGCGATTCAAGGATAGGCCTATGAACCCTTTGGATACAGCAATGTTTTGGATTGAATATGTTATACGTAATAAAGGAGCGGATTTTGCAAAAAATCCTGCCTTGAAAATGAGTTGGATATCTTCCAGTATGTTAGATGTATATATTTCTATTGTTAGTATAGTAATTATTGTATTATTAGTTTTGGTAAAAACATGTTTTTGGATAGTAAGTAAAAAGACCAGAAAGAATCATAGGAAAATGGATTGAGAACTATATATATATATTTATATAATCTAGGATCAATTGTTATTTATTATAATAAGTACTACCAGTATGTTAGATGTATATATTTCTATTGTTAGTATAGTAATTATTGTATTATTAGTTTTGGTAAAAACATGTTTTTCGATAGTAAGTAAAAAGACCAGAATTAATCATAGGAAAATGGATTGAGAACTATATATTTATATATTCTAGTTATTCTAGGATTAATTGTTATTTATTATAATAAGTTCTACCAGTATGTTATATGTATATATTTCTATTGTTAGTATAGTAATTATTGTATTATTAGTTTTGGTAAAAACATGTTTTTGGATAGTAAGTATAAATACCAGAAATAATCATAGGAAAATGGATTGAGAACTTTATATATATATTCTAGTTATTCTAGAATCAATTGTTATTTATTATAATAAATACTTACTAAGTACAGCTGTCATAAAATAAACCTAGGTGTTATCAGATTTTTTTTTTAATTTCAATGCATATTATTATAGGTTCCTGTGCCCGACGCCCTCTAATTGCTTTCTTCTAATTACTCTATATTAGAGCGAAGATTTCTCTGCCATTTAGTATTAGAAATAAGGACTTATGACTTTACTCTAATATATAGTAATTAGAAGAGAGCACATAGAGGGCGTCTAAATAATAAATAGGAAACAAGCAATAACACAATTCGTGAGGGTTGACTAGAATCTGCGCTGGAGAAATTTATTATGAGATACAAAGATAGCAATGCATAGGCATTATATTTTTGATAAAGATGACTTAAGTACAGACACGGCTTGTTTTGAATATGAAATACTCTTTATTAGAGTGAAGATTCCTCTGTGATCTAGTATTAGAAACAAGGACTTTTAACTTCACTATAATATAGAATAATTAGAAGAAAGCCAATAGAGGGCGTCTGTATTTAAATAGGTAACAAGCATTGACAAACTTCGTGAAGGTTGACTAGAACCTGGGTAGGAAACATTCTAGATTATGGCAAAAATAGGTTTGTCATGAGTGAGAATAGAACTTACAACCTCTGAATACAATGCTAACGGCCTAACTACGGAGTTAAATAATGCAATTATCAACAGAGAGAGTTATGGAATAAAAGCGATACAAACAGGATTTGAAGATACCCATGTCACTTTAGGATACAGCTGTCTTAGAACACTGATAGATTGTGAGCGTGATCCGAGGGACAAATTCTGCGAAAAATCCTGAAATGGAGTAAGATCAAATAACTTACTGTAAGTTATCTCAGGTTTGCCTATAATAATAGTAGTTGCGTTGTTTTTCTTTCTTGTAGGAATATAAAATAAAAATTGTATAAAAAAATATTATCTAGTAAATATATAATGAGGAAAATAATAAATATTGGAAATACGTGGTGCCCGAATTGGTTACACCTTAGACTTAAAAACATTATTTTCTATGTCTCCAGTTCAAACCCCGGTATGTACCAATGAGTTTTAATTATAAAAATGTATGTAGGTACGTGTATTTGTTTGACAACACCACTATAGTGCTTCGGAGAGACCAGTAATTTAATTTTGAATGCAATAAGTAGCTTTTACAAACAAAGTGACATACAGACAAAAATAAAAATAACATGTTTTTGTGCCTTCTATTACTTATTTCTTTTTCAAAAATCTTTAATTTACAAAAATGGTAAAGATTTTATTATACCTATAATTTAAATTCATTGTGTGTAATAAATAATAATATAAGGGACCTTACACATATTGCCCATCTCACAATTTTTAAACACTCCGAGTGTTTATAAAATATACCATGACAAACTGTATGTACAGAAAATAGTAGATTTTAAAACAAGTGCATAAAACGAATATACGTGGCCGAGTTGGTTAGACCTTGGACTTAAAAACGCTTAGGTCCCTGGTTCGAATCCCGGTGCGTACCAATGAGTTTTTAATTAAAAAATGAATGTACATTTGATGGACAACACCACTATAGTGCCTCGGAGAGCACGTTAAGCTGTCGGTCCCGGTTTCAATATACCAACTTGTGAAACTGTTTATAGATGGGTTATTGAGTCTATTCAAAATATCGCGACGAGCTAGCCACTTGTTCGGTGTAGACTCATACCAGGTTCGGCTACAACGAGGTGGGATTAAAATCCCTCCGCTGGGTACCCTGGGACCGTCTAGGCGGTCTCGGGCGCCGTAAGGCACCTTGATGATATGTATGTATGCATAAAACGAACCATTTTTATCCGAGGCTGATGCTGATAGTAATGTCGAGGATAAATTGGTTTTGTGGACGAGTTATAAACTCTGCTTTTTACTTCGATTCATCATCATCATCATCATACCAGCCTTTCGCGCGTCCACTGCTGGACAGAGACCTCCCCCAAGGATCGCCACAACGACCGGTTCTGCGCCGACTGTAGCCATCGGCTTACCCCGACCTTTTTCACTTAGATTGCGAGGAAATAAAACAGTAGTATATCATAACATTTCTTTAATTAAAATTCAAAGTAAAATTAGTACAGTTTTGAATACTGAAGGAAATTGTTTTTATGTCTTAAAAAACACATAAGGCAAATAAATTTAAGTAAATATTATAAAATAACAAATTCTATCTATGAACTTTTTATTGTGTTTGGCTGTATGGCTCATTTTTTCACTTTGAAATCATTATATACTATTCGAGACTTTTTAGACATAAAAAATAGAATTTATTTATGCGAATCACTAGTTTTATCTAAGATAAGTTACTGCGACGTGGTTTATGGGCCGTGTTTATTACTGAAAACTGCAAACAAAGTGCAACGCATTCAAAACAGCTGTATTAGATACTGTTTTAATGTCCATAGGAGGAACCACATAACTCCATATTTGGTGGAAAACAACCTACTCAAAATGAAATATAGACTAGATTTGCACATGCTCAATTTAGTGTTTAGGGTTATAAAAACTAAAACACCGGCCTATCTACACTCGAGATTTAAATACTTAAGGTCCAGCCGCAATGGCCCGATAATTAAAGGGCAAACACATTTTAGTAAAAAATATAAGGGCACCTTTGTATTAACGGCAAGTCGATTGTGGAATCGGTTACCGCTAGAATTAAGAAGTATGGAGAATCCAACAAGTTTTAGAATTAAATTAAAAAAGTGGTTGATGCAAGCACAGGAAAAGGAAATGAAGGATACATTTATAATTAGTACATAGTAATTTTGTATTTATCTTTGCCATTTATTTTATTTTCTATCTTTGTGTCGTGTAATCTTACCTGGACATTTTATATATGTATATAAAATATAATCTATACTAATATTATAAAGCTGAAGAGTTTGTTTGTTTGTTTGTTTGTTTGAACGCGCTAATCTCAGGAACTACTGATTCGAATTGAAAAAATATTTTCGTGTTGGATAATCCATTTATCGAGAAAGGCTATAGGCTATATAACATCACGCCACGACTAATAGGAGCGGAGTAACAAAGAAAAATGTTGCAAAAACGGCGTTTAACCGTTTACGGAGCGTACGCTGCGTAAACGGTTAAATTTAAACGCGCAGACAAAGTTGCGCGGGTCAGCTAGTATATTTAATATAATTGATAGGCGAATAAGTAATTGTAAACAGCTCACAACAAAAATGCATTTTATTGTTTAATATTGTTGATGTTAGCTTAAAAACTAATTGTATACAAAACTAGATTTTAAGTATTGATACTTTTATAATATTTTGATATACGTGGTCTCTTTCAAGACCAGTTATATGTTACACTATCACGTTCTTGTTCATATGTGTGAATGTACCCACTTAATTATGGTGACCATATAAATAGTTTAATTCAATTGGTTGTTGAATGACAATATTAATAAATATTGTGTTCAATATAAATTTAGTTGTAAGAATCTCACGGTGCGCCCTGAAAATCAGCGCGTGTGATTCTGCAAAGTATCCGCGCATAAGCTGAGGGTGTAACCGATTCAATAAATTTACAATATTTTAATATGTTTAAATCGTGTTATAAATTGAAATTTGTCGTATTTATAAGTTAGTGTATGATTATTTTGTATTTTATTGAATAAATTTTATTCTATTCTATTCATTTTCATATACATTTACGAGTAGATACGTTAATGCACTTGTGCACAAAATTTGGTTTTGTGCAGCCTATATCCTGCACAAATAAGCATTTTTAGAGCATGAGAAGTGAAAAGGTACTTTTTTTGCGACAGATGAGAATTGAACCTTAATACTTTACTAATCCTAATTAGGCACTAGGTACCTATAGTGGGTGTCTAGTCTAATCAACTGACCAATACGTATATGAACCAGCCACCACACGGAAAATATTTTGTACCTATTTAACTTTTAAAATAACAATAAATTCAGAATTGCCGAAGTTTCTTTGAGACTTTACATTAATCTAGAAAGTACTTTACAACCTATGCAATTTCTCATTAGAAATCTTACCTATTGAAATAGAAACGTGTTGAGATTGTTTGGAACTCACAGCCAAGTGCTTCATTGTTCAAGTTTGCTTCTAACGGAATTTGACATTAAATTAAGAACTTTCCAATGGGTTTCAATGAAAATTTGTTTTAACATTAATTTTGTACAAAGTTTAAGTCGTTTGTTCACTGAAAATTACTGTTCGCTATAGCAAGTTACAAAATGTTTTCAAGTTAAAAATTAAGATTGTGCACAGTAGGTATTCCTTACAGTGAAGTATAATCACTGATACATAATTTTTTTAAACATATAAGTATTACAATAATAATAAAGTTTATCTATAAATAAAAAAAAACTCCTTAATAAATAACGGAATAACTCAAAATTTGCGTTTTGTTTGGTTTTATTATTTTTATTGTTGAACTTAATCTTGTAATTTCTTTTTTCATAATATTAATATTAGTTATAATAATAATAATAATTCATTTATTTCTCACAAAAGCTTATAGATAATTCACAACATCAAACATCATTTGAAACAAAATTTGTGAGACAGGAGCCTGAATTAGGCACAAAGCCTGTGTCTCCAGGCCTCAGGTCTCCAGGATCCCAACCTTATTAACACAGATAAAATAGAGTACTACGTCCTTATTAACAATGTATACTGATCATCAGAAAAAACAATATATTACCTATTACAAATATTTATGAATACATTACAGATGTGTACTAACATTGTAATTGACATACATAACATTAAAATAGTAAAATAAAAAAAATACAATTATTGCCATGGTTGTGAGTATGTGTGTGTATGTGTGTATGCATGTTGTGAGAGCGCGTGTGTTTAATTGTAGTAGAATGTGTGTGGGAGTGTTTGTGTGTAGCAATGTTAGGGTATGAGAAAAAATGTACGAAATTCGTGTGTATATATTTAAGTTTATTATAATGAAAGAGAAGGAGAATTTAGTTTTATTTAAAGTATATTGAAAGTTATTCAGTATCAGTATAGTTTAGCTCAAACAGCCATTCAGACACCTTAGTCTTACAACGAATTGTAGAAAGCGAATAAATATTCTATTTAGTTTATTATAGAGGAACCCACCCAGAAAGCAGAAGAAACGTTGGGCAAAAGTAGTTTTAAATTTGGCGTTAGGACAGACTATATCTTTTCTTCTCCTACAAGATATAAAGCAGGGATATGTTCTATTATGGAGTGCATTTTTAGGACTTTGCAGGAGCTATAAAGTAAGGTACTTGTTGTATCTTGTTGCTGTTCCACCCCACGAAGATACACAATATACGATAGTAAAGATTGATACAGAGCAAAATATACAATTTTAATGATTTTAGGTTCAGCCACATGGCGAAGATTTTTAAATACGTAATATGAAAATATATTTTATTATATTATGAAAAAAAAAACAAATAAAATACATAAGTACCTACCAGTAGGTGCATTGTCAATAGTAATTGACAATGCATATCAAAATATGCATGGTCAATTACTATGTTAGAAGTCTAAATGTAAGCAGACCTGCAATAAGGTCGAACAACTCACTATTGACTAACAGCATTGTTCGCTCCCACTATGCCGGGTGCTTTTACGAAATCAATACCATAAAAGGAAACTATTACCTCGACAAGAAATCGTTGCAATAGGATCCTAAAAACCCATGACTAAAACACCGATTAAAACTAAAACATGACTAGGTCACTTGGCATTCATAAATTAACAAATTTATAGTTAATTTTTATATAATATGTCGAAGAAATATTAATTTACAGGAGACATAAATATTTAAAAGATTGAACTTGCTTTACTGAAACTGTTGTAAGTTAATCATTATGAATTATATATTACTTAATCTATACTAATATTATAAAGCTGAAGAGTTTGTTTGTTTGTTTGTTTGTTTGTTTGTTTGAACGCGC
Source organism: Monopis laevigella (assembly GCA_947458855.1). NCBI lineage: Eukaryota > Metazoa > Arthropoda > Insecta > Lepidoptera > Tineidae > Monopis > Monopis laevigella. The sequence continues at coordinate 19,905,746 of OX381580.1, read as the reverse complement.
TAATCTCAGGAACTACTGATTCGAATTGAAAAAATATTTTCGTGTTGGATAATCCATTTATCGAGAAAGGCTATATAACATCACGCTACGACGAATAGGAGCGGAGTAACAAAGAAAAATGTTGCAAAAACGGGGAAAAATTATTCCTTTTAAGAGCGTACGCTGCGTAAACGGTTAAATTTAAACGAGCAGACAAAGTTGCGCGGGTCAGCTAGTATACTATACTATACTATAGCAACACGGGTGCCTTGCGGCGCCCGTGTTGTTAAACAAATGTATATAACCAGGGGCCTAAGTGTTTTTCAGTCTAAGGTTTATACTAACCAATCCGGCCACCAAGTATTAAACGGAAAATAAACGTATTACTTATATATATCATCATCAATTGGTCCAGCACTCGCCACATTCGTACAAAGTAAATTTCATATAAAAAACAAGCCATGTCCGTACTTACTACTGTACATCTTTATTAAAAAATATAGAAAGGTACATGTACTACGTCATCGAAATATACATACACACCGCATTTGTGCACTATGTTATCGATATATTTGTCTTGGGCTTTTAGTCAGATTCCGTGTTCCACTAAATATATACACATCTTTATTATATACTAGCGGCCCGTCCCGGCTTCGCACAGGTTTGTATAACTTTAACTATATGCTCAGCGCACGCCACGGAAGGCCTCAGAAACGATACTTTTCCCCCGTTTTTAAAACATTTTTGGTTACTGCTCCACAACTTTAGGACCTAGCGTGATATTATATAGCCTATGTTACTTCTGAATAATGCAGCTTTCTAATGGTGAAAAAAATATTGCAATCGGTCCAGTAGTTTTTGAGTTTATTCATTACAAACATACAAAAATACAAATCTTTCCTCTTTATTATATTAGTATAGAAGTAAAGATATATATATATATATACATACGAGTATATATAAGTAGGTACTTTAACGTTTTTTTTTCAAGATATTACCTACCTTAGGTAGGTAGGTATATCTTTAAAAAAAAAGGGTTACAATTTAACATAAACTTGTTTTGAACTTGTTTTATTGTATTTATTAATGTTTTTTATCATCCAAAAGAAACTATATATACATTAAAACAAATTAATATAAAATAATAATAATAAATACCATCACGGGGGCCTATTTGGCTCCCGAGAACCGTTTAATCGGCCTCAGGGTACCCAGCGGAGGGATTAATTAACCCGTCCTCATTTCGCCGATGGTGTTCGGAGGCAACACCTAGCAAGTGGCGAGCTTGTTGCGGTGTTTATGATGAAACTGCCTCGTTGTCTAAAGCGGTCACCCATCCCAGGCCGGCCTTGTTGTCATCTGCTTAACCTTGTTATCAGTTGCGCAGTGACTTGACCACTAGGCTGGGGCTGCTTTTTTTTACAAATTAATATGTTACGGCAATTAAAAGAAAACTATTTTTTTACTTTACTTATCTAAAATTTAAGACATGGCTAGAATAAACAGAACATAAGCTTTAACATATATATACAAACTAATAATATATATACAAACTTCTCAACAAAGAAACAGACCGTATATATAGTTCGACTTCACATATCGATTATTTTTTACATTTATTTTATTACATTACAATTCACAAGTCAAACTAATATTGAGTAAAATTTTATAATTTTATCACTGGCATAAGACTTATTGTTTATTGAACTCAAAGGTATCGGTCGTTGCTCTATTATGCGAAGAAATATTCCTCAATATTATAAATATAAAATTTATTTTATATGCAGCGAATTATCATTTAAAGTAACTAACAAAACATAAAATAATAGTTAACAAAATTACATTTAAAGTTCACAAAAAAATTATTAAAAGAAAAAAAAATACCTAGGTAAGTTATAAAACTTCATTGAATGGGATGCCACTTGGCAGAGTACTTAATAATTCTGGTTCAGAAGCTGTGATAGGTATTTGAGGTCTCTACATTCAGAAAAAACACGTTTCCTGTAATCACGGGGAAAGTCCTTAATAAAGCAATAAAATAGTATTTGCCAGAAATAATTTTATTAAACATTGATAAAGGTACAAAGTCTCCTTTACACAATTACTTAGGTTTACTTATCTATTTAGTAAGTTATGAACATCATAAAGATGAGCTATATGTAGCAACATAAATTATTATTATTTAGCAAACCGGTTGTATATCAGTCAGACGGTTGACATTGTAGAGACGACAATCAATGTAGTGTTATAAACATTAGTAGTGTAACTATTTATTTGATGTACAAGTGTGTTTATTGTGTGTGAAAATTAAATGCCAAATATTGTCATTTACTTAGATATTAATAGCGTTATAAAATGGTGAGTATTTAATAACTTAGTTGCTAGTATTATATATCCTATGTTTGCTTTTAACTTTGCAGCATTTTTTTGTAGATATTCAATATCACTAAAAGAACCTATTTTTAAAAAGGCAGATTTCTTTATTACTTTTTACTTTAGAAAAAAAAAACTATAAATATTCATAAATTATAAACCTAAAACCATTTCTATTCTACAATATATACCTATGTATTGCATTTTGATTTTGACAATATTATAGAGTATTTTAATATAAAAAATTCTGAAAATCTCCTAAATTATAACTAAAAAAATTGTATAATAACCGTTTAAAAGTTTTACCAATTGTAGATTTTAGGTTAATTTCTATGGTTTTGTTACACTATGTTTTATTAGCAAATATATTTCATAAATATTTTTATTTTCAGATTATTTTTAGCTTATTAGGAATTCTGCTAAGTATAGCATATTGTAATGGCGCTAACATATTATACGTCATACCATTTACTGCACAATCTCATTACATAATGTTAAGACCTATTGGTTTAGAGTTAGCCAGAAGAGGTCATAATGTGACGGTCATCACAGCCTTTAAAGAGACGGAACATCCACCAAACTATCATCAGATATTTGCTGATGATACCAAGATATGGGAAGCTTTAGGTCAGTAAATAAATAAAGTGTTTTTAAGTCTGTGGTCTAACCAAGTCGACCACCACGTAGGTTTACCCTAAAGAGTATATCTCTTTAGTCAGTATTTTATCATTTTAGTTTAAAATATGTATTAACTCTTATTGTGGTGGTAGGTTCGATGGTAGGATAAAGATCGGAGATAATCAATAACTTTTACACCGGTTTTTAATTAAATATAAATATTTTAATTACCAAAATATTCTCAACATTAAGACAGTTCCTGAATTATTTTTAGTTGTCAATCAATTTGGCATTTTATTCTACCAAGCATGTTATATGAAGTCTTGGCCTTAACTAATAATAAAAAAAATATAATACGTCCTGTGGGTTTCCCAACACTTATAATACTCTATCTATGCTGTATTTTTCATACTTAATACTGTTTTGGGTCTGTTTGATACCAAGATAGCTTTAGATCAGTATGGTTTAACCATAATTTTTGATCAATTATGTTAAATATCTACCTAAATATCTAATTTTAATCATAAAATTAAAGTGAAATCGGCAGTTTCTAAAATGATCATTAATTCCATATAAACTATTAGAATTATATCAATTTATATTATTTATTAAATATATTCACAAATATATGAGTTATTTTTTAATTCTTTTAAAGCAAATATATTTAGAAGAACTTTTATTGTATTGTATTGAATTGAAATGTGGTTTAGTCTCTTTTTTAGCAAAAAAATAATATGCATAAAAGAGACAAAACCTATCTAAGGTAACTGAAGAGTTCTTCAAGGCTTCAATAAGGTTTTATGAATAAGGTCGTTTAGTGTAAAGAGAACAAGGCAGAATAAGATCTTTTGGCGATGTTTTGAACAAAATAAATGAATGTATTATGTACGGTCACCTTTTCAATGTCAACAATTACTTATGACGTTGTATAATCCTTATTTATGACATTCTTCATCATATCAGTGATTTATAATTAATAACATTAACTTATTATGATATGTTTATATTTTCAGGTATTCCAAAACCAAATGTATTTTCGATGACAAATATGACATCAGCTGAGTTTCATGAAAAAATATTATGGACAGGAGGTGTGGCTGTAACAGAAATTGCACTAAAATCTAAAAATGTACAAGAGTTCCTAAAACAAGAACACTCTTTCGATCTAGTCATTAATGAACTTTTCTTTCAAGAAGCTTTTTATACTTTAAGTCATAAATTCAATGCTTCTCAAATTTTAGTAACAACGTATGGGAACAATATAAAAAATAATATTTTATTAAGAAATCCATGGCAAATATCTACAGTACTACACGAATATATAACTGTTCGACATCCCGCAAGTTTCTTTGGGCGATTAAAAAACATGTGCTTTTCATTATATGACTTATTCTTTTGGAGGTTTTGGTATTTGGATCAGCAAGAGCAGTTGGTAAATAAATATATACCTGATTTACCTAAACCTGTTCCAAGTTTGATAGAGCTTCAGAAGAAGACTTCATTCATATTAATGAATTCACATTTTAGTGTTGATCGGCCAATAGCATATCTCCCAAATTTTGTTGAAATTGGTGGACTTCATTTACAGGAGTCAAAAAATGCTTTACCGGATGTAAGTTAATTTTTTAAAATTTTATTAATTACATTATTAATTATATATATATTATAAGTAAAATATTTTTTTAGGATCTTCAAAAAATTTTAGATGATGCAAAAAATGGCGTCGTTTACGTTAGTTTTGGTTCAAATGTCAAAAGTTCTGAACTACCATTAGAAAAGAAAAATGCATTTTTAAATGTCTTCAGAAACATTAAACAAACTGTAATATGGAAGTGGGAAGAGCCGACTTTGGAAAACAGCCCTGATAATGTAATCTTACGTCAGTGGTTACCTCAAAAGGAAATATTAGGTAAAGAACAGTACTAATATTTTTATTGTGTTAAAATATTATTATAGCAAATAACTTAAAATTATACTTTACAGCGCATCCGAATGTTAAAGTTTTCATTTCTCACGGAGGAAAAATAGGAGTTCAGGAAGCTATATTCAACGGTGTACCTATTATCGGTATGCCAATTTATGCTGATCAATTTAACAATCTTTTACAAATTCAAGATGACGGGCATGGCAAGATAATTGAATTAGATGATTTAAATGAAACTAATTTAGGAATGATTCTCGATGAATTTCTCAAAAATGATAGATATAAGAAAAAAGCCAAAGAAATTGCAGCAAGATTTAAGGATAGACCAATGAAGCCTTTGGACACAGCAATGTTTTGGATAGAATATGTTATTAGACACAAAGGAGCAGATTTTGCTAAAAATCCTGCATTGAACATGAGTTACTTACAATCAAGTATGATAGACGTTTATGCTGTTTTTCTAATAATTTTAGTCAGTGTATTAGTAACAATTTATAAGATAGTAAGTATTGTAAAAAAAGTTACGAAATCTAAGTCATCTGTAAATGTTATACAATCTAAGAATATTAGAAAGAAAAAGGATAAATGATGATAACAAAAATGCGTAAAAATCCACTGCAAAACGAAAAAGTTGTACAAGGTAAGAAAATAACGAGCCAGAATAAATAATTTAGATCAACATTTGAAGGAAATAAAGCCAAGTAAGGTAGCAATTTAAGATCACATAATAAGTACGTTCTACGGACTGTGGTAAAAGACTAAAGTTTTATGTTCGTCGCCGCCGACTGAAATAATTAGGCAAATATTTGAACGAAACGTTGGTGTTTGAACTGGGAGAATACTCTGACGTCCGCTTTTGTCCTGTGAAGGGTCGTGCTAGACGCAACCTTATGAATTCAAAATGCGTGCCTTCCAGACTATGATGTGATGAGTTTCATCAGTTACTGTTTACTAATGCTTGGAACAGATCTGAATCTGGCCCACAGTTTTTAAAGTATGTTTCAATTTTCAGTATGGTTCAATTTTCAACAACAATTTTAGGTATAAGTTCTATGGTTAGAGGTATAACGAGACCTAACCTTTTCAAAGATTACAACTAATTTTTTTTTTTTTTTTTTTTTTTTATTAACAAAGTAAAGATATTTATTTGATAAAACATTTAAAAAAAACACAAATAAATTAAATTACCTATTAAAAATAATAATAATAAATAAAAATACTTACCTAAATTTTGAACAATTTTAAACACTTGCAATTAAATTACTTACCAATATAATTAATAGATTTTGGTTTATAGTGAGTAGTTAAAATTACAGTTATACTGTTTTATTGTTTACTCTAGTATATTAATCTAAAGTTTAAATATTTGATGGAAACATTTGGTTTTATTTGTTTTAAGGTTACTCACAATTACCATAAGAGTTCTTGCATATATTTTTTTTGTTTGTTTTATTTATTACACTCTATTAAAATGTTTTAAATTATAAATTAATTTTGGTTAAGCATAATAAAAACATTTTTTTCCAAGACATTAATAATTGAATTGAGCCTTTCATAAATGTTCAGTAATTTTAATTCTTATGCTTCAGAAATAAGCATTGGCAGTTCAGTTTGAAACCCACTTCATTAAGAGTTTGCAATTAAAACTTGGAGCTTGCGGGCGTTTGCCTAGGGATTACCTACCGACAGTTGGCAACATTTGGAAAATGAAAATCTGTCGCCAAATATAACTGACGTACCATCCAATTACATAATTTCTCTAGTTATATTATTATTAAAATTTCATTTCAAAGTTAATAAAAAGTTAGACAGTATCTTATTTAGTTTTATTTTAGATTTGCTCCTAAAAAAATGTATTATTATAACAAAGAAGTATTATTACTCACATTAATTCAATGAAAGTTTCTCATTAATTATTCATTACAATTTCTTTTAGTTCATAAAAACTGAAATAATAGATAGGAATATATTTAATAAATATCAACTCATTTTTGCAAATCCCATAAATATGATAATGTCTCGCAAAAGAAACAACCGCCAAGCAGAAAAATATGAAAAATATTTTATTGTGAGCAAAAGCGTAAATTTTTATCATATTACAGTGTTTGTTTCAAAGAGCATGTGTTGTTCTAGTTTAGCCACAGTTTTTGCTTCCCACTTTGGTATATATTCGTAGCTTTATGTATGTATATAAGTGACCCGACGGCGCGCGTTGCAGTGACTTTTTGTTCCTTCACTGGACAGTCGCAATGTTGAATTTATAATTTGTTTTGCATTGTTTAATAATGGCGTAGCGACCAATCTGTTACCTACTACTACTGCAGAGTTGGTTTCTTACAAATCTTTTTTGCAATGTTAATTTGGTTTTGGTAATTTATGTATAAACAGTTTGTTTTAGTGTTAATAGTAAATTATTATTTTTATTAAATTTAAGAAAATAAAATCATTAATGGTAATATACGATAGCCTCCGTAGACTAGTGGTTGCGCCTTTGGCGTTGTATCCGGAGGTCGTGGGTTCGATTCCCACCCATGGCAAAAAATATTAGTACATTTTTTTCTGTACAGTTTGTCATGGTCTGGGTGTTCATAAAATATAATGTGTATTATATCGTTGCTTCTGGTACACATAGTACAAGCCTAGAGCTTAGTTTGTGACCAGAGCAATATGTGTTGTGTTGTGTCCTACATATTATTATTATTATAATAAGTAGTTTCCAAATCTATTGTAAAAAAATATATTTCAAATATAATTTATATTCCGTTTGAATTGAGTTTTTCGTTAATTTAAAGCCAAATAAAAATAGACAGATTTACGTGTTTATTATGTACATAAAATTCTAAAATGATACTTTAGTACTTTTTTTTCAAGTAGTAACGCTTTTAGTAAGTAGTAACTAACTACCTAAATTATTATTTCAAAAACATTTTTATTAAAAAAATGTATTAGAAATAATAATGTAGGTATTTGTAATAAAACCTTATGTACTTAATTTATAAAAATAATAGGTATATAATAGTTGGTAAGTCCCTATAGATTCCTTGAGGGTAGCCTGAAGACTGTAAATGCTTGTTTTAATTATATTTTTCATATTTAATTTTATAGAAAATTATTGTGCAAAAGTGTATACATTTTGTAGAATAAGCATTCATAGTGATTTTAAGTGTGAGAAGTGTAGCATTTACTCAGTGATATCCGTGTTTGTACTATCACAATGAATCCCTTTATCTTCAGTAAAATGGCGGTACCCATTTTACTGTTGATATTTTTCTCTTTCACTTGACACTGGCATCACTATACCGTATGTATGTATACGGTCATGTGGCCATTCCTAATTCTAACCTAGTCCTTTCCTTATTCCTTTTCATCCTATTATCACACTTTCACTTTATACTCAACAATTTTTAAATCTACCCGTAACGTGACATTGGCAAAATTACGCGAACGCGTAGAGGCCAATACTATAAGTTCATAATAAGTCCCTATAATAATATGTTCTATGCAACGAGCCTAGGGGACTATGTCAGTGCGCCACAGACATCCGAATAACGATCTATCACCCAGTGCCTACGTGCTTACCAACGTTGCTTTAAAAAAAGTGGAATAACAGTACGTACGAAGAATTCCTATTTTTTGCCTTTTTTATTTTCTCGCAGTATAGCTGAGTTGAAACGATTTTATTTCTGTCACCGCGCAGCAAGTTATAACTTATTTATGAAATTCAGTTAAAAACAATTGTGTATTAAACATTTAAAATATTTTGAATTGTACCTATTCATTAATCATCGAAAAATATAATAATATATACCCACTAAACTTAAATTTAAATTAAAAGTAAAACTATGAAATTATAAAAAAAATCTTCTAAAACTTTTCTGTGTGGCATGGTAGCCAGAATGCTGGCAACATTTCATCACTGAATAATAATACTTATTTTTTGAGCGAGCAAATGGCCAGCTTCTCTCAAATGGTCACCCATGACTGCGACCAGTCGTGAAGACACTTTAAAGTCTTAAACAAGGCCCCCGCGGACATAGTTTGTTTTCACAGCAAAAGGGACAAATGTGTAATAATAATTTAAAATATTTTCATATTTGAGCCTCTGTGTGTTTCAGTAGTTAATGTCATTAATTTATTATAATTTAAATAAATTATAATTTAAATATTCGAATTTTGTTTTATTTTTATTTGTTTTTGTTTTATCTTTAATTTTATTTAATGGTTTATATTTTTTTTTGTTTAACCAATAATTAATATTCTGTTTTATTTCGGCAGAGGCATTTTCTTACGTAATTTGTTATTCAAGGTTAACTGGTATAAAATATATATTATTACTGACCGACTGACTTAACTCACTATCGCCCACCTTAAAATTACTACTTTACATCATAAAATTTAATTTGGTAGTCCAGTAATATGTATTTTTTTTATGTAGCGGCATGTGACATTATAGTCTTGCCATAAATATTGTGACAAAGAATTCATTTTTTTTTTCTATTGCAAATGCCATTTATTACTTTTACAGTGTGTTAGTTTAATACATAAATATAAAACAATTTAAAATATAAACAGCTTATTCAAAGTGGTCTCCATTGGTTGCAGTACAGCCCTTTAAACGTTGAGGCCAGTTATCAATAGAAGCACGCATTCTTTCCATGGCAAAATTCTTCACTGCCAATCGTATCGATTGCTTTAGGGACTCTAAATTATCATGGCATTTAGAGCAAACCGTACTATCTAAAACTGACCATAAATCATAATTCAGCTGATTAAAATCGGGACTAGACGACGGCCAGTCTTCAGCTCTGATGAAGTCCTCTTATAGGCTGCAAGTCCTAATTCATCTTTTAAAATACGCGACGTGGTTTTAGGTGCTAAAACCATGTACAACCAATAACTTCATCTCCCGAGATAAAATCTTTTGCTTTCGAACAGGATTTCTTCGAAATCTTTCCCTTACTGCTTTGACCAAATTTTTTATTCGAACACTACGTGATCTTTTTCTGACACAAACAGAGGCACAGAAGAAATAATAGTACAAGTAGAGGAGGTCTCATTATACCTATTGATAGCCCGGTACACAAACTATTACCAAGTGTATTTGACTAATACCAAGTGTATGGAGAGTTTTATAAATTGCAGTTGGCTCCATACCTACTTTGTGTAATGCAATCATAGCGATTCGATTCTTTTTATCACCCCACTCCATTTTAATCTCGCAAAACATTGTACAATGTATTGGCGCAAAATGAGAAAACACAATGAACAATCGTATAAAAATGACAGATTCCAAATTAGTTTTTTTTTTAATGTTAATTTATGTCCAGACTAATTTATATCCTATATATAATGGTGGAAGCAGACTTACAAATTCTATGAATAGGTTTGATTAAATCATTGTCGTTTAAGAGCATTGGCCTCTCCCACTATGCCGACTAAATGATGCGTATACGAAATGGGTGGCGACCAAGCCTTTGTATTACGAGTCTACTCAGCTGTATCGTCAAATTATCCCCTGGTTTCATTGGGTCATGCATGATAGATAATAGATAAGGTTAGCTGGTAGATAATGCCTAAAAAAAGGCATTAAGCTCGACTATGTACAATAGTATTAAGCTTTTGTGCAATAAATAATTTTTCATTCATTCATTTAATTCATACCAGAGGATGATTTGAAAGGAGACTACCATCTTGACATAGATGCATAGTCACGGTGACTACTGCATACTTAAACCAAAACATGACACGTTACTTGTACGCTGTACGTTGTATTAACCTAGTTGCCTAATTAAAATGAATAAAAAAATTACAATCTAAATTTGGTAAATATGAACAATTTTTTGCATTTACTTACTTACTACTTAATATTTTAGTTTACATTAACCTATTTGTTTTCTCAGTGTGCATACTTAAACCAAAACATGACACGTCACTTGAACTGTCACCTAAAACCTTGTATACGTACGCTGTACGTTGTATTAACCTAGTTGCCTAATTAAAATATAAAAAAAAAAATGCAATCTAAATTAGGTAAATATGAACTATTTTTTGCATTTACTTACTTACTACTTAATATTTTAGTTTACATTAACCTATTTGTTTTCTCAATGTGCACACTTAAACCAAAACATGACACGTCACTTGAACTGTCACCTAAAACCTTGTATACGTACGCTGTACGTTGTATTAACGAAGTTGCCTAATATAAAAATAATGATTTTACAACCTAAATTAGGTAAAAATTAACAAATTTTTGCATTTATTTCATATTTTAGGTTTACATTTAGTAATTTACCTATTTCTTTTCTCTGTGTGCATACTTAAACTAAAACATGACACGACACTTGAACTTTCACCTAAAACCTTCCTAGGTAATAAGTTGAGTGTATTCAATACGTTAACACTGGTGTTCATAAGAAGATTGTGTCTCTTTTTTAAGCTTAAAACATAAAATGAGTAAAAGAGACAACTCCTATTGTAACTAAAGTGTTATTCAAGGATTAAATAAGTTTTTATAAATAAGGCCTTAAGTATGAACTAATGCATTATATACCTTTTTTTTATTGGAGCTCGACACGTGACTGCATATCCCTGAGATAGTAAGTAGATTACAGTCCATGAATAGATAACACTAACACCAGTATCCAGTATCCGATGTTGGTGGTGCCTACTATGTCAGCTTAAGCAGTGCTTTATTACTTGTAGAACGCGGGATTATAATTTGAAGGAAAGATACTCGCTGGCAACGCATTCCATTTTTTTATCGTGCGACAAAGGTATGATCGTTCGATTTTTTTTAGTTCTCGAAGGTATGTGGATGCATGCTTTGTCCAGCCCGTGATGTACGGAGCGGAAAGATGAGGGTGGAATAAGGTTGTGTAGTTCTTCAGAGCACCCTCCATAATAAAATCGGTAAAATACGCTCAGAGATGCCTCGTCTCGACGATGCTGAAGATATTGGTGATCTTATCGTTACCATTAATTCTTACGTACCTAGATGTAAACTGGATAGTCTAGTCTAGAAGTAGCGTAACTACCCGTTGGAGGTGACATTTCTATAACGGCATGTTTATTCCAATTGGTTTTGAAATGCAATTCTACTTGTTATATTTATTTGACTGTACAAGTACGAGTATTATAATAAAGCCAAGTTACTAAACTTGTGGCTGCACAAGTTATATATTCGGACCGGTGCGATCGAGATGGGAAGTATCGGCAAATTTCACCACATTCTTGGTCTAGCTTTCGATGCGCTGCTGTTCTTATATCCGGCATTTGTGAGTTCAATTACCACTTTGGGGAACTATACCTATATTAATACGTTTTTCCGTACAAATTTCTTTTGATGTGGGTATGCAAGGCTAGCTAAATCTCTGTTTTCCCGCCAGTCTTGCTTTATTTTTTACTGAAGCATGGCATGTGACTTTGTATCTAACCGATGGTAAGTAGTCCTGCAAAATCTATGAATGGGGTCGATCAATATATTATTGTTTAACAGTATTGATCGCTCACACTATGCCTGGTAAATTATGAGGTTACGAAATTGACGGCGGCAAAGACGAATTTGCATTACGAGTCCTCCTTTATTATTTGTCTAATTTACTGGCCGTTTTGTAACCGCAGAAAGACTACCACCTCGACAAGAAATGTATGCAATGGTCTCCAAAAATTTTAACAACAAATTTTTGTTCATTAATAGTTTTTGTGCGCTAATAGCAACATGTGAAATTATTTCTGGCCATTCTGAGAGTTTACACGTTCATCTATCAAAACTAAACGTAAATAAATATGTATTCTTATTTAAAGAGTTCAGTAAAAATTTATATGTTATTAAGTCTGAATACGAATGGTCCTAAAAAAGAAAATTAGCATAGTGTAGAAGAATTGTGATCATTGCCTTAATTTTCTGACTTTGTTTGGGGAAGGCGAGGATTAAAATATATGGTAATACTGAATTTACATATTTAGAAAAATCACTGATCCGAACAAATGACACCAAAATTTGTTTTTATTATATACCTAGATTTTACTAAAATAGTGGTCTGTCTATATTCATAGTCATTCAACATTTATGTTTACCATTTATTTAATAAAACATCTGTCCGCCGCAAATATTTTGAGAAATACTGGGCCAATTTTCCATACTATAAATGCCTTAAATTTGAACAATTATTACATTTATAAATAGGACCAATTTCTTGTCGAGGGGGTAGTCTTTTTTTTATTGGAGCACGACATGTGACTTTGTATCTACCTGGTGGTGAACAGACCTACAAAGTCCATTAATAGGGTCAATCAATAATTGTTCTTATACAATATTGATCGCACCCACTATGCCGGCTAAACGATGCGAATACGAAATAGGGGGCGACAATGACGAATTGCATTACGAGTATATTTTAATATACTGCGAGAATATTAAAATACGACTCGTAATGCAAATACGTACATGTCGCCGCCCATTTCGTAACCACATCATTTACCAGCATAGTGAGAGTTAATCAATATTGTGAAACAACAATGTTTGATAGCCGTATTCATGGACTTTGTAGGTTTGCTTAACATCAAGTAGATACAAAGTCACATTCCGTGCTCTATTAAAAAAAAACAATTTAGTCGGTCCATGTTCACTGATAAGGAATAGTGCTAGAATCCCTTAACAAGGTCGTAAGGGTTATGTAAATAGTTTGTAACTGTTTAGGGACTGTGTCGTATTAAAATGTATCGTTACCACCGCTCATACAGACGCAAAAACCGTCAAGTGACCTAGTCATTTTTCGGTTTTAGTCTGTGGGTTCACCGGTGTTTTGGAGATTACTGCATCGATTTATTGTCGAGGTGGTAGCCTCCTTTCAGGGTGCGGTTACGAAATGGGTAGTTAAATTGATGATAAAGCGGCGAATATATTAAAATATACTCGTAGTACAATTCGTCATTGTCGCCCCCCATTTCGTATTCGCATCATTTAGCCGGCATAGTGGGAGCGATCAATGTTGTTTAAGAACAATTATTGATTAACCTTATTCATGGACTTTGTAGGTTTGCTTAACATCAAGTACATACAAAGTACATTCCGTGCTCTATTAAAAAAAACTATTTAGCTGCCCATGTTCACTGATAAGGAATAGTGCTAGAATCCCTTAACAAGGTCGTAAGGGTTTAGGGACTGTTTAGGGACTGTGTCGTATTAAAATGTATACCATGGTACACATATAGATAATAATAATAATATGTAGGACAATTTACACAAATTGCTCTGGTCACAAACTAAGGCTTGTACTATGTGTACCAGAAGCAACAATATAATACATATTATATTTTATAAACACCCAGAACATGACAAACTGTACAGAAAAAACGAACTTTTTTTTTGCCGTGGATGGGAATACAACACACGGCCTCTGGATTTAACGCCAAAAGCGCAACCACATATGTTATGTTAGCGACGGTACCTACTATTTTCATTATAGCGTAGAAGTAAAGGCTATTAGCAACTGAAGGAGACTGATACAGAATACTACGTTTATGATGCAAATAGCGACTGAATAATTTGCGCACTATTCACACGGTTTAGGTTATATTATGAGGTTCTCCTTCATTTATTAACTATTTAGAGGAACAAAATTGTATTTTGCAACAAGTTTGTATATCTACAGTGACTGTGGACCACAGCTAACTAAGGTTGTATTCCAAATTAAGTATAAGCTAAACCTTCAGACAAAAGACTGTTAGCAATTTAGCAATAGAACACTGACACAAATAATAGATCTGTAGTTAACTCTCTTATTTATGAAAAAAAAAGCGTAATGAGACTTAATATATGTCTGTCTGTACTTAAAACCTATATTAGACTTTTAGTTATTTTAAAATTATGATTAATACATTTGGAAATGACGTGTACATCTGTCACAAACGTACATTTCAGACTTTGTTACATATTAATATAAATCAAACCAATGTTACGATTTGCGCAGTTGATGTATATATTTTTGAATAAATAAATAAAACCTGAATAAAACATATTTCTTTAAAATTATTAGTTTTAGATAAAAAAATAATCGAAAAATTTCATCTTCAAAATTTACACTTTTATATTTGATTTGTAAGTAAACTAATTGAATAGTAAACTTTTTTTTAAATTATAAATATATTAAAGAATTGGACTATTAAACTTTAATAAATTCGATATTAATTTATAAAGTAGTAGAATATATACTTAATCAACAACGAATCTAATAACGAAAGTAAGAATGACTATAATAATAAGTGTAAGATAGCTGTGCAGTCGTATTCTATAAATATCTGATAAAGATGTATAAGTGCGTTCGTGTATGTGTGTGTATTGCGTCACCAGCCGGCTGACGGGTGAAGTTAGTAGTCAACAACATACCGAAGTCGGCGCAGGCGCATTGCCGCGAACATAGTCACAAAAGACTTGAAATAACCAACATGACAGACAAATCGTGTAATTTTGCATAAATAATAGTGAAAAAAAGTTTTATAAATTACAAAGCTTGATAAAACAATAACAGTAAATATACTTTAGTGAACGCAAATATGTTTATTTGACGAATTATAACCTTGAAATTAGATCCGTGAACGACTGATAGCTATTATCACAATAGAAACAAGTTTTGTAATCGTTTAGTGCAATTTGTGAATAAACTACAAATAAAATGGCATTAAATATAAAAAGATTTACATGCATATTAACACAACAAAATCTACAGACCGTTAAAAGAGCATTTTCTATAAGTCAATCATTGAAAGCCAAAACAGTGTTTAATTGGGAAGATCCACTTAATCTGGAATCACAACTACAAGATGATGAAATAGCAACTCATGGTGCATTTAAAAGTTACTGTAATGAAAAACTAATGCCCCGAATAGTAGAAGCAAATAGAAATGAAGTTTTTGACCGAGAAATATACAAAGAGATGGGAGAAATGGGTGTCTTAGGATGTACTATAAAAGGTTACGGATGTGCTGGAGTATCTTATGTCACTTATGGATTAATTACTAGAGAACTTGATGCTGTCGACTCGGCTTATAGGTCGGCAGTCAGTGTTCAAAGTAGCCTGTCTATGGGTGCCATATATATGTACGGTACAGAAGAGCAAAAACAAAAGTATCTACCACGAATGGCGAAAGGTGAACTAGTCGGATGCTTCGGACTGACAGAACCCAACTTTGGTAGCGATCCTGGATCACTAATAACTCGTGCTAAATATGATGCTGCTTCCAAAACTTATAAACTATCAGGATCAAAAACATGGATAACAAACTCACCGATAGCAGACATTTTAATAATATGGGCCAAAGACGACGAGAATAAGATTAGAGGTTTTATTGTGGAACGTTCCCAAGTCAAACAAGGTTTAGAAACTCCTAAAATAAATGGCAAATTCTCTTTGCGTGCATCGGCTACGGGTATGATATTGCTAGACGAAGTGGTTATACCGGAGGAGAATTTATTGCCAAGCGTATCGGGTCTGAAAGGGCCGTTCGGATGTCTCAATAACGCGCGGTACGGAATCGCTTGGGGCGCGCTCGGTGCAGCTGAGACTTGTTTGCGGGTCGCCCGTCAGTACACATTAGATAGGAAACAATTCGGAAGGCCGATAGCGGCGAATCAATTGATACAAAAGAAGCTAGCAGATATGGTAACGGATATATATGTTGGATTCCAAGCGTGTTTACAGGTTGGAAGACTAGTTGATCAGGGCAAAGCAGCGCCAGAAATGATATCGTTAATTAAAAGAAACAGTTGTGGAAAGGCATTGGATATAGCACGAACGGCGAGAGACATGCTGGGCGGAAATGGGGTATCGGACGAGTACCATGTTATAAGACACGTTATGAATTTAGAGGCTGTTAATACTTACGAAGGTACCCATGATATTCATGCACTTATTTTGGGAAGAGCAATCACTGGAATACCTGCATTTTAATCTAAAAAATACATTTTGTACTGTGTAAAATTGTATAATTTTATATTGATTGTATTAAAATCCTTGTTTAATTAAATCAATCTTGGTGTATTTGATCAGGTTACAAAGAAATTATTTATATTTTATATAAATTTTTTCATAACTTTTTGGTTGTTTTATTGAAATATACGAACAAGAACGAAGCACTCTGATCTTAAATGTGGTTGATAAGTATAACAATAGGAAATATAACAGCACTTAAACGCCTAAGTGCGTAAAAAGATGGTAGAAAGGTACACCTAAATAATATGAAATTTAATATAAATATTTCTCTTTTATTTTCACTTATAAGTATAACACTCTTGTTATGGAAAGACAACATCTTTTCTTTGAACCTACTTATTGTGGATGCTTTCTTTTTCTTTTCAAATCCAATTTCTTGTCGCGAGCAAAATGTTCCTTCTCGTGGAGTTAGGGATGAACAACAATATCTCGGTTGCTCAGAATATTTATTTTAATAAGACTATAATAGAATGGGGAGAGCGGAAAAGAGGGTTATTCTTATACTTTGCAGCTTTCAGAAATAATATGGTCGACTAATTTCGGGCTCTTTATAAAGTTTAAAATAATATTTTAATTATAACTTTAATAAAAAATCTATAGGGTTTTAAAAAAAAAATGCAAACTTTAGTCCTATGTGATGAACATATTGGATTGGAAAATAGTTTATTTCATTAAGATATTACTTAAAATGGGCATCAAACATAATAATTATCTCTGTACTAATTGAAGTTTTACTGAAAATACCAATTGTGTCAAATAAATAATCAAGAAATTGAATTATGAAAACTGTATATCTAGGCTAGGAACATTTTTTTAAATAGCAATTGCAGATAAAAATTAAGTTCTTCAAAATTTAGTCACAGGCGCGCCAGTGTATAAAAAGAAGAAAAAGAAATGTTGTAATTACAAGCTTTCCATAAATAACACTTTAATAATACAAACCTAAAAACTTAAAACTGCTTAATAAATATAATAAAATAAACAGAGCGCCCATATTATTTAGTTGTGACTATGTATCTACCCAAAAGCATACAGACCTACAAAACAAAGTCTATTGGGATCCATCAATACATGAGATTTGTGGAAGCGACCCCAATGCCTTATTCGTTATTCGCTTAATCGCTTAATTTATTATCAAGTAAATATGTGAATTTAATAATGTAATAACACTATCTTATCGCCACAAATTACTTTTAAATTGTGTACTTATAACAAGTTTGGATCATATTAGGTAATATTGAATACCTACTTAGATAGTAAACAAATTTTAGTTTTTGATATGCCATATTTTATTTTACATAATATTTAAATACGAGTTCTTTTTGTGCTTTATAAAATAACACAAAAAGAACTCAAAATATAAAGTTATATATATTTTTATTATTAATGTACCTATGCAATTTTTTTTTTAACACTTTTTATTTATATAAACACTTTGATTAACTCTACAAAGTTTTAATGGTATCACTTAACTTATTTTTTTTTATAGCTTGCAGTTTTTGCTAGAGGTGTACAGTGGCTTTATTCTACTAAACCATTTGGAAGTATATGAAATGCATTTGATATGCAGTTAAATATTTACATATTTTTTACGTCAAAAAAAAAACAAATTTAAACATTGATATGCCATGATATCCATGATACCATACCCTAGTCCCTAGTCGCTAGCCACGGAGTATATTGTTTTAGATGGAATATTTATATTTATCGCGATAAAGACAAAAAAACAAAGTCATGTTACGTGATAGATAGCAAATGATATTTGTCACACGATTTTAGTAATAATTATACCATGTTACCAAGTACCTATAGATACCTAAGAGGAAACTTAAATAAAGTATTAAGCGACAACCTCCGTTGACTAGTGGTTGCGCCTTTGGCGTTGTATCCGGAGGTTGTGGGTTCGATTCCCACCCATGGGAAAAATATATTAGTACGTTTTCTGTACAGTTTGTCATGGTCTGGGTGTTTATATAAAATATAATATGTATTATATCGTTGCGTCTGTAGTACAAGCCTAGAGCTTAGTTGTAAAAAAAGCGTAAAAAAAAAGAAGCAATATGTGTAAAAAAAAAACATGTGTTTTATAATTAAGTCTAACTATCCATTTAAGTAATTAACATTTATTTATTTTTAATAAGACAAATATCATCAAATTCTATAACATTCATATTTTTTTTACCAATCTTCTTATTTCTTTGTTTTTGTGTTTGCTATCATCACATTACAGTCTATTTTTATTTTTTTCTCAAGTACTTTTTAGCTTCTTTTTTGATTTCTGCTTCTTTAACTCGTTTTTTGTTTTCCTTTTCTTCTAGTAGATCTTTAGAATAGATGTGCTTGTCGATTTATTCTTGCTAATGTTTAGATTAGATGCTTTGGGATAAATTATAGGCAATTCAACAATTTCGGATAAAGAAGCTGACAGCGTCCTTGTCTCTTCAGTTGTAACTAAACTGTCATGTCCATCCAGATCAACTATTGCTGAACCAGGCGTTTTTACCATGAAAGAAGATGCAGAAGTATCAATCAGTTATGTGTCACCTGTATCAGAAGCAACACTGTGTTCTGCTGCAGATGTATCAGAAGCTTTTGCAGCAATTTGTTTGCCATGATATTGTAAAATATAATGGTAAGCATTGGGGGCTTGTTGCTCAAAAATTACCAAGTCAATTCTTGCTCATTCTTCATAATGGATTTCTTTCGGTTCTGGGCTCTTTATACAGAGCCCAGAACCGAAAGAAATCTCTATATTCAAATGATCTAAAATTGTAAGGAACTGAATAAGTTTTAACATTCTCAACGCTTTCTGCAGATCTTTTAGTTCTTATTTTATTGGTTTATGGAGGCTTAGATCAGTCAAAATACTTCGACCCTGTCTGTGTTCTCCATTCCTTTTCACCTCACACATTTGTCCCATCCTCAAATAAGTTGCTGACATTTTTGAGGACATCATCTAGTAAAAAAAAACCGGTAAACCCAAGGACTAAAACCGAAACATGACTAGGTCACGGACGGTTTTTGCATCTGTATGACCGGACTGTATGTCGGACTAGTTATAGAGGCCTTCCTACATAAAAAGATATATTTATATATATATATATATATATATATATATATCATCACGGGTGCCTTACGGCGCCCGAGACCGTCTAGACGGCCCCAGGGTACCCAGCGGAGGGGTATCCCACCTCGTTGTAGCCGATGGTATGAGTCTACACCGAACAAGTGGCTAGCTCGTCGCGATGTTTTGGATAGACTCAATAACCCATCTATAAACAGTTTCACAAGTTGGTATAGTGAAACCGGGACCGACAGCTTAACGTGCTCTCCGAGGCACTATAGTGGTGTTGTCAAACAAATGTACATAAATTTTTAAATTAAAAACTCATTGGTACACACCGGGATTCGAACCAGGGACCTAAGCGTTTTTTTTAAGTCCAAGGTCTAACCAACTAGGCCACCACGTATATTTTATATTATTATGTTATTTTAACTCTGTGATTTTACTACACCACAGGGCAATGATATAGGTTAAGAGAGAAAGAAAATATCAACCCCTGAAATAAAAAATAAAAAAAATATATTAAAATAATTCCCATAAAATATCAAGACAGAAAATTTTAAAAAGGAAAACATACAGGTTTCGTTTATATTGATGTATTTTTTAAAAATCCATTTGTTAATGGATTTTAAAAAAGTTACTAATCCTAAACTCTTGTTTGGGGGTAGGAAACAGCGCGATGATACATAATTAAATTAAACAAGATATAAAAAAAAAATATTTATATAAAAAAAAGATATTATAAATGTATAATTCGTTCAAACTATTATACAGCCTGCTTCCATAAGTGGAGTTTAGACGTGCTGTTTATTCATTACCGGAATCATTAAAACTATATTACCGTGGAAGTTTTGTGCTTTGGTATTTTTATTTATTTATTGTTTATATATTGCGTGTTTTATATTATAGGGCTTAAGTAATATCCGAATTCTATTTTTATTATTATTTTGGTCTGCACCGTAAGCATTTAACTTCCCCAAAAGTTCCCCCCCTATATAAAATTTTGTGTAATAAGTATTTTTTAATTAGTAAATAAATTAATGAGCGAGAAGCCATATCTAAAAGCTAGTAATAAAAACAATTAGGTATATAAAATTAAAATAGAGGAATAAAAATATTCTGAATACGAATAATATTCAAATATTTTATGGAAATGTAATGAAACAAAAAGCTCTAGGCTTGTGTTAAAATATGTATGCGTTCATTACCCCGCACATATTGAAATATCGCTTCACTATCAATTCCTGATGTTATATTTTTATATATTCAGGCCAATTTCGGGAGATTTTAATTAAGAACTCTTCTTGTATTTTATCCGGATATTTAAATTAACAGGGTTTTAACATTTTATTTATATCAACGTGGAAAGCTTTATGTATTAAACCGAGAGTCGCAAAACCGACGCCGAAACAGGAATGGTTGCATACTCATTATTAATTAATTTTTCATTGCATGATTGTAATTCTTTTAATGAGAACAAATTTTTGTTTTAAAGTTAATTAAATATTTATGAAAATCAATTTTTCAAAATCAACTTTTGAACATCATTCCTCATGTGTCTTTGATTCTTCTTCGAAATTGCTTTAATATGCCAAAATTAACTTATTTTATCAGATTGTTATTTTTGGTTACATACTGACATTCTTTATAACATGGATAAAAAATTAAAACAAGCTTAGAAGAAATTTTAATTATTTCATTAAATAAATGGTTTCAAGCTACTTTACTTATTCGATTGGGTGGTTTAGGTTTAAGATGTTGTTCTGATGTAGCTCTCCCGGCATTTTTGGCTTCAATACACAAAGGCAATACTCTATTGGTAAAAGTATTAAATCCGTCCAGTTTGGACAAAGGAGTATGCTTTTTGAGTGAATCCAATAATGAATGGAGAAATATCACTAATTCAACAGACTTACCAAACCATTCAAATATTCAAAAAATGTGGGTTTTGCCGCTTTTAAATAAAAAAATAAATAATTTCATAAACACACTCTCGAATACGGACAAAGCTGTTGGCTGCTCAATGTAAAGAATCAGGCGCATAACTTAAAGCACTTCCATCGCATTCCTTGGCAACTTCACTTGACCGGCAAACCGTTAGAATAGCGTTGTTCCTCAGGATAGGCGCCCCAATTTGCCAACCTCATTACTGTATTTGTGGAGCCGAAGTCACACTATCCGGTCACCATGGTTTATCTTGCAGGCTGAGTGCTGGCCGTATATCCAGACACAATAACATAAACAATGTTATTAAACGATCCCTTGTTTCTGCTGGTATACCCAGTACTCTAGAACCTGTAGGTAACCTTAACGATGGTAAGAAACCGGACGGTGTGGCCATAGTCCCATGGCATAGAGGTCGAGCTCTAATCTGGGACGCCACCTGTGTGGACCCTTACAACTTACTTTTGAGCCCTTACTTTTGAGCAAAGCTGCAGCACCGGAGGATTTTGAAGTGACGTGGGAGTAACTTGCTCCCACGTCACTTCAAAATCCTCCGGTGCTGCAGCTTTGCTCAAAATAAAAAAAATTATAAGTACAAGAAACATAGCTCCTCTTACGAATTTCTAGCGTTTTCGGTGGAAACCCTGGGACCATGGTCACCAGATGCAATAAAATTTGGTATTAATCTTGGAAAACTTTTAATTAATGCATCTGGAGACCATCGAGTAAGATCCTATTTTTTCCAACGAATATCGCTGGAAATTCAGAGGGGCAATGCTCTATGTATTTTGGGCACAGCTTCGAAGGATCTACAAGAAATTTATATTTTTTAACCATGATTGTAATTATTATAAAATAAAATAAATATTAGAGTTGGTAATTAAATATATATATAAAAAGTGTCGTGGGTAATAAATATTTTTTTATTAGGTATATTATTTTTAAGTTTTTTTCTGATTTCGAAAAAAAAAACACCCAACACAAAAAGATTAATAAAAAAAAGTATGGATGTGAAAACAACTGCAGATATATCTTATGATCTACTAGAATTGGTTATAGGTACTTTAGATACAATTTAACTTAAGGTGAAATAAACAACAACACTATAACTTGATTTATTAATTAAGTAGTTAAATTTATTTCAGGCGTTAAAATGAAAACGCTGTTGCAACTATGTTGCTTTATTTGTGGTTTCAATGGCCGAAATGGTCGCCATTTTCTATTTAAGCTGTACACTAATTTCTAATTAATATGTAAATGTAAATGTTATTACATTTTTGGTATAGTTAGCTATGTTACTTACTTGATTTTACAGTAATTTGAAAATATACTTAAGTACCTATATAATATATGTATAGTATGCGTCTGTATTATTGTAAGTATAGACAATTCTTAGTTAATATGAATCTGCGGATCCGGCAAATTAACAATTATTATATTGGGTAGAATAAATATAATATATAAGTATGCGAATTCAACGTCTTATGGTACCTATGTATGTACAACACTTAGGTATATAGGGGTAAGTCTAAGGCTGAGTTGCACCAAAGTGTACGTTAAAGTAATAGGCTATTTGACTACATTAAAAATATCCCACAAATTGTGGTCATCCTATTAGATAATGGCGTAAAAAAACATATTTCTCTTTATTTTAAACTAAATTATGTATATCTTTTGTAGATTACCCGAAATAAAATTGAATATTTTTTACAGATTATTATTAGATTATTTAATCTGTGCTTGTTTGTTTACTAGCGTGTGATGTCACATTTGGCATCGACTGTAAAACAGCGTTTTTAGCGCCATTGTGGAAATTCAAACTTTAACTTTGATTTTTATTAATAATAGAGTAGACATCCCGGAAATATCACCGTAGTGTGATTATTATGTAATGGAGAATCATATAAAACAGGTTTCAAAAAGGAGTCAAATACCCTATTATAACGATAAAAGTTAAATATTTTATATGTCGTCGAATGTACCAGCTGTCATTCGACTTTCAAAATTAAACTGGTATATTCGACGCTATTTTTAACTTTAATCGTTACATTTACAGAGTTTATTTTGGTGGAACTCGGCCCAAATAGGTACGTGTAGTAACAATGGTAGAGTTCTTAAAAACTAAGTAAAGTTCAGTAAATATACAATAAAAATAGGTACGATTAGTTTATCTAATCTCTATATTTTAACTAGCAGTTATTGGCAAGTACATTATTATTATTCTTGCTTCAGTTTTTATCTTCTCTGTCTTTAGTATCGATTGTTATCACTACAGACGCAGTTTCCAAAGCACGAGTATAATCAAAGCGCTGGTGAACCGACGGACATTTCTATTCGGATTGCGTTGTATTTTTCATGAAACTTTTCGCATTTCTGTTAGAAAGTAGAGCAGTTCAGAAGTTTAACGTAATTTGCATCTCGCTCGCACGGATCTGAATTACAAAGAGGCACGGAAAGCAATTAATACTAGAAGTAGCTTGATTCCGGTTTTAAACTAAGTGCTCTTTTGAATTTTCAGTCCGATTTACATTAACTTTTACTTAGCTCTATTTCAGCGCCAAAATTAAACGTTTGTTTAAATTATGCATGAAAAAAGCTTGTGTGTATAAATGGGAATCGACAGCTATAATGCGAGTAATATAAGGATGCTACCAGCCTTACACCGTAGGCATTTCTAGGGTTATGATATATATTTTATTTAATATCTTTTTTAGAATATTTATGGCCTAGATATTCAAAACATAGCATTAAATGTATTTAGTTTGTATGTAATTTTATTAATGTATATGTATCATCACGGGTGCCTTACGGCGCCCGAGACCGCCTAGACGGCCCCAGGTACCCAGCGGAGGGGTTTTAATCCCACCTCGTCGTAGCCGATGGTATGAGTCTATACCGAACAAGTGGCTAGCTTGTCGCAATGTTTTGAATAGACTCAATAACCTATCTATAAACAGTTTCACAAGTTGGTATAGTGAAACCGGGACCGACAGCTTAACGTGCTCTCCGAGGCACTATAGTGGTGTTGTCAAACAAATGTACATATTTTTTTTAATTAAAAACTCATTGGTACACACCGGGTTTGGAACCAGGGACCTAAGTGTTTTTAAGTCCAAGGTCTAACCAACTAGACCACCACGTATCTTATTTTTTGTTTATTAATGTATTGCTTGAATGTTATGTTTAGGTAAATTAAAAACATAATTGTATATCTATATATTGCTAGCCTCTGTCAGTGAATTCGTACATCTATTTTTTTAAAATTTAATCTATAATAATTGAATATGGAATAATATATATATAGGTTTCGAGTCGCATCTGACATATATATATATATCCTATCTGTGTATATATATCTAACTTAATAATAATATATGAAAATGAAGAATCATTATTACATTATTTTGTTGTACAATATTATTGAATATCCTATTATTGAGTGTAGTCAACGATTCATTAAAATTCTGGTGTGTGCCAAATAGACTCATTTTAATAAATGATCAGCTAGATACATTTTTTCAACTAAAATATATAAATAAAAACAAAAACACGTACCTACCTACTAGAATTTTATTTATTCAAAACAACCACTACAAAGTATTTGATTAAGTTACGCTCAAAAACCTGAGCGGTTTATGTGAGCGTAACCGAGTCGCTTATGATAAAGTACAGCGGTATTTGAATTGCACTACGGTACGGGAGGCAAAATAGGATAGGATCCGATTTCACCCTTACAAAGGCATATAGTTTAAGTTTTGTTGTGAAAATATAATTATTGGGGTTATGTTTGACAAAAAAACGGACCCTTACGAAATTTGTCAGTCCGTTATTAATCCCACCTCGTCATAGCTCGTAACTTGTGAACAGTTTCACAAGTTGGTATAGTGAAACCGACAGCTTAACGTGCTCTCCGAGACACTAGAGTGGTTTTGTTAAGCAAAATGTACATTTTTTTATTTTTTTATTGAAGCACGCCACGTGTCTTTGTATCGACCTGGTGGTGAGCAGACCTACAAAATCCATAAATGGGGTAAATCAACATTTGTTCTTAAACAACATTGATCACTCCCACTACGCAGGCTAAATGATGCGATTTCTAAATGGACGGCGACAAAGACGAATAATTGCATTACGAGTATATTTTAATACCTATACTATTTGCCTTATTGTCAATTCAACCACCCATTTCGTAACCGTACCCTGAAAGGAGACTACCACCTCAACAATAAATAGATAATCAATAATCTCCTGAAAACCGGTGAACTCACAGACTTAAACCGGAACATGGCTGTTTAACTGGACGGTTTTTACACAGTATGGGTCGGTCGGCCTAACGAAGTTATAGAGACCTTCCTTTCACCTAAAATTAAACCGGGAACCTAAAAACACGGCAACCACGTACGTATAATGCAGATTTCCAAAAATTAATGTGATTTTAGGTAAATAGATGTTTGATTGTTTTGTGTTTAAATTTAAGTAAATTCAATCAATTTAGAAAAATTGATTGAATTTACTTAAATTTAAACACAAAACAATCAATCCTTTTAGATGTTATAAAATATAATCTTTTTAATTATATTAATAATAAATAGGAGCTATATCTATTTACCTAAAATCACATTAATTTTTGGAAATCTGCATTGTAGACAATGTATCTGTGGCCTGAGAATAAGGAAAAAGCAAAACATAAATGAATCTGATTATTCTTTGAGCAACGAGTACTAACTTCAAGTGAGTACTAGTTCAGAGGATCTTCATCTTTAATCATCATATTTATTCTGATTTCATAATAATTTGTATTAAATAAGACAGACAATGTTTTTAGCTATCCATGGCTTCATCGTGCGGGTGCCGGGTCCATCGCGTGTTTGAAAGGCAGGGGAATGAACTGCAGCGTTCCCGGACTTGAGACCGCGATGTAGGTTTAAAGGCCTTTTGAACTCTCACCTGCACTGTGTTCACTACCCTTTCTACTCAACCAAATATTATATGATCCTGCTAGCGCCATTTATAAATAATTTATTTTGGATAAAAACCTAATAAAACAAGTCCAAAACAAAGCGAGTTTTAGTTTTATCACAAAAGTTAGATAGGTATTGTAACAGCATCGAAAAGAGCTGTTACAGTACTTAGTGTCGGGAATCTATACTGGCTACTTACATTAATTTGTATTTCTCAATTATAAAGATATCAGAATAAATAGTGACTACAATATCAAATCAAATCAAATATTATTTATTTCATGTAAATCTTTACAGATATTTATGAATAGTCAAAAAAAATATAGTTTTAACAATAAGGTCTAGAGTGCATTTGATTAGGCTGCTATATATATATAACCATTATAGATTAATTAATAAAAGGTGTCATAAATAAAAGTATTAAAAAAACCATTCAACCGAACGCACGCTACATAACCAACTAGTGTAAGACTAGGTGGTTAGCTGATTCCATTGACCTTCCGATTATCATCTGCCATACAAGGGTGCCACCGAGGCGACCGACCTCACCAACTGTATTATACTTAGCCTTAAATATTAGTCCTTATATTATCATTATATTGGCTGTAGATATTTTTAAATGACCATCAATCGCATTAACATAGTTATATGGATCGGTATCTTTAATCATAACTTGTGTTTTATTTATCTACTAAAATAACATATAATACTAAGGTATTGATATTAATAATGAAACTAAAATCTTTCAGCAAACCCTTTTAATATCGTGCCCTACTTTCAGTTTATCATTAGCGCATTACATCGCTTCTTGGATGAATCTAATTTTCATAAATTTTGATTGTAATCATTGTTTACAGTACCTACATTAAAAGGCAATGGCCCATTGAGCCCCACAGTGAGCGAACCGGCCCTCTGTACACAATGAAATTGCTCTTTTCATTGTCATAATTACCATAATAAGTTGTTCTTTAGATTCCTGTGAAAAAATCGCTATTTTTGCTTTCATGAAAGGGAGAAGTTAATGCATGTTATTAATTTTGAGTTGGCTTTTAAAGTTAATTAACGTTAATTTAGTAATATATTTTTAACTTTAAAAGCCATAATTATTTATTAATAATAAAAAATATATAAATATTGTTTTATGACATTTGAACATACGAGCTTTAATTTATAGAACAGTTTTTATTTTTATATAATGTATTTAAAACTACCTAAGACTCTAAAAAATAACAACAACCTTTATATCTGATATATATATAAATATATATTACTTTCACAGTTAATAGAAATTAATCTTGTGTATATATAAATCAATCCAGTAGTTTTTAAGTGATGCGTGTACAAAAGAACAGACACGAATTCTAAAAATGATAGTATATAACTAAATTTATTCGTTTACGCAGCGCAACGGAATAAAAGGAATACATTTTCCCCGTTTTTGCAACATTTTTCATTGATGCTCCGCTCCTATTGGTCATAGCTGCATAACATGTATTAGTCTTCCTCGATAAATGGCCTATTGAACACTAACATATTTTTTTAATTCGAACCAGTAGTTCCTGTGATTAGCGCGTTCAACCAAACAAACAAATAAACTCTTCTGATTTATAATATTAGTATAGACTATTTATTATCTCGCTTATTTTTTTTACATCAACTAAATGTACAGTTGTTTTTCATATACAATTGTATTATAGGTACAAAATTAAGTACAATAGGGTATTTGACTCCTTTTTGAAACCCTTTTTATATGATTCTTCATTACATAATAAGCACACTACATTGATATTTCCGGGATGTCTACTCTATTATTAATAAAAATCAATGTTAAAGTTTGATTTTCCACAATGGCGTTAAAAACGCTGTTTTGCAATCTATGTCAAATGAGACGTCACACGCAAGTAAACAAACAAGCACAGATTAAATAACCTCCTATATATTATACTCTATTCTATTTTATCCACATTATTTATAATCTGTGTATTGTTTTGTTTACTTGTGTGTGACGTCACCAGTCATCAACCAATCAAAGATGTTTTTGTTTTAAATAAAATTGTAAAAAATATTCTATTTTATTTTGAGTAATCTACAAAAGATATACATAATTTAGTTTAAAATAAAGAGAAATATGTTTTTTACGCCATTGTCTGATAGGATGACTTCAATTTATAGTATATTTTTAATGTAGTCAAATAGCCTATTACAAATTAAGTACTAAAAATATTAACGAGAGCAATCTGCCGACGAACTATTTATATAGTTTGGCAGAGAAATAATTGTAAAATTTTGTTTTTTTTTGTTGGTTAAATAAAGAAAAGAAAAAAATATTAAGTACGTATTCACGCAGATATACTCGTAGCTATGTAAAATGATTTCCCACTTGCATGCATCTGTAACGAACCGTTGTCAACACTCGCTTCAGAACACGTGATAAATTACTGCAGCGACCAAAGTGGTTACCTATGTATTAACGAACCACATTTCCGGCTACCCTTACGTTATAAATTTTTGTATTAAATCATACCTTAAGACCTAGTAGTTAGGTCTTAAAATTGATGAAAATTAAGCACTGAGCATGCATTTCTAAAGCTCTTACTTGAGTTTTGCGTATTAATAAATAAATTTATATCAAGTTACAAGTGACATATTATTTACACAATATACTTATAAATTAATGTTTAATTTAATCTTTGTAGGTAAGTATTTATTTTATTTATCGCTTCCTACCGATTTTATCATTTATTTAAGTCGATTTTACCCGCACCAAGATTCAGTCGTGTAGTGGGTCGCCACCTAGGCTTTGTTCTTGTAATTATTAGGTTTATATAAATTAATGGTTAATGTTAGAGGTATTTTTTTTTAATGATAATGCTTGTATGTGGAAGAAAAATATGTTAATAAAGATATATTCTATTCTATGTTATATATATATAGCAGCCTAACCAAACGCACTCTAGACCTTATTGTTAAAACTATTTTTTTTGACTATTCATAAATATCTGTAAAGATTTACATGAAATAAATAATATTTGATTTGAATTATTGTATTCTAAAATCAATTCAAAAAAAGACTCTAATCTCTCAGAAAGAAAATTAATCAGTAGTTTCTGGCATTATTTTAGTGCCCTTAAATAAAAGCTATAAATCAGCTAATTTTTCGCAGAGAAAGAGTACATGAGTAGAAAGAAAACAATATCAAATATTATTATTATATATACTATTTTTTTTATATCGTTGTTTCTGGTACACAAAGTACACGCCTAGAGCTTAGTTTGTGACCAAGAGCAATACGTGTAAATTGTCCAACATAAAAAAAAAATATACAAAATAGGTCAGTACAGAAGACAGTCGCCAACCCATTGTAATTGCTTTGTTTCATCTGTTCTATTTTTTTAGATAAAACATTCCTTAGGTACTTCCTAATATTCCCATAATATCCATACTTCCATGTGCTCTCACCCCAAAGAAACTAGAGCACAACTTCATCTATTATTAACAATAATAGCAAAATAAATGTGTTTCATTTAATACAACGACATATAGTTGTTCCAGCATCAAGGAAACAGGCTCTCATTACAGCATCTATTTGTCACCGGCTCGGCGGGAGTCTGCGCTGCCAGCAGACTTACATCCGTTCTTATAGTTACGTAGCAGTTATTTGTTGTTTTCGTTATCCGAATAACACCTCGATAGATTTATGGACTGCTTTAGCAAGCGTATTTAATTGTAAATCATGGATGTTCTTCTATGATAGTTATATGCTTACTCGGTTTACAGAGTGTTTCCGTATTCACGCAATTTAGTTAAATAAGAGTAGGTACAAACTATACTAAGGTTGTTCTAATAGGTCGGGTTTGACATAATAAAGAACCGTATACACCACCAATGTGAAATTAGTTGCCATATATGCAAAGCTTCATATAAAGCGACGCATAAATTGATTGAGTTATATTAACAATAGTGATGTGGTGCCATGCTGTTCTATGCATATAATCGTTTTATTAATTTAATAATATTTTACCTGTGCCCACCCATGCGCGTATACATAACACTACCTTTAACAATTGTTTCACAGTAAGAGTATTAACGAGTTTTCCTAAAATATTCGGTCTATTGATTTAAAAACATGGGAAAGCTCTTTTATATGGCAGCTTGGTGCATTCTATAGGTGGTGTACCCTGGTCTGAATGTAATGCATTAGGTTTTGTCTAACTTGTTTTGTAAATTTATTAATATCGAACCAACAATGGACATAACATGCTGATTATGTTTTCCATGATGGGATAGGGGATGATGTTTTTTTTCTAAAAAATAATACAAAACGTATAGTGCTTTACCTTTACCATTGCTAAAAGAAATAAAATTACTTTTTCAAAATTTATGACAAAGACCTTCAGTCACTGTCACTGATGACGCCGCTCCAAAGAGAGGCGAAATATTTGGCAATAAAATTTTATAGCTTCAATTTATATATTTTACCTAGTAAGAAACACATCTAACACACTTTATTTGTTTCAGTTAATTAAATAATAATTCAAATTTGTTCAAAAACTAATTAATATAATAATATATAAAGTAATAATACCTATTAATAAGTAATATATGAATTGGATTGTTGTATAAAATATAACTAAAGCACACGTCTGACTTTTTCAGGCTACCGTCTAAAAACTTACTAAAAATGTCAAACAATCTAAACAGGCACTAATTACAGACAAAATGGATCACTAGCCAGCAATTACTGTTGCTACGTCATCGATAAGCATCAATCAAGAAAACCAATTTGATAGAATATGACACATCACTATTCAAGCTGTCAAATCCGACCTATTAGAATGAACTCAGTAGAGGGATGTTACGGAAGTGGTTTTATTAGATCCTAATATAAATACTATAGTAAAATATATACTATAGTGACAACATCACTATATACATGGTCTTTGAGACCACTTATTAAGTGTAGACTCAAAATACCATCGGCTACGAAGTGGGAAAAAAACCCCGCCGTTACCGCTGGGTACCCCAACACCTACTATAAAGACGGTCTCTGATGTTGTATGTCTCAGTGATGGTACGTTTTTACGTAGGTACATTTATTAAAATTTAATAAAACGTATTTGGGTTATTTTTCCCTCTAACCTATTTGTAAAAATATTTAAGTATGTACGTAGGTATAAACCAATAAGTTAGTTTATTGTTTAATATTTACAAGTTTCATAATGTTCTTTATAAAGGATAAAAGGAAATATTCATAGTGAAACGAGATTTTTTATTGACTTTGGTTCAGGCAACGAGGGTTCTCAACTCGACCCGTATTTTTGTAGTATGTTAGTCCATATCTCTTTATATTATTTTATATCTCAACAATTTTTTATATATTTAATATCCGTAATATGTATTTATACCGATTATGATGATTAATATAGCGAAGTAATAAACTAATGTTTATCAGATGGCTTAATAAATCTTGTATCACAATTAAAACTAACTGAAATATAATAGAATCATATTTAAAAACATATTACCTAAAGCATTAAGTTAGAACAAAACTTTTGATTATTGTAAAATAAAGTGTTTAAATAATAAAAAAAAAATTAAAACTACTAAAAATATAGTTTTACAATTATTTAGATACTGAAAATAAAAACTGAAATCTCGCTCTCTCGCACTTTTATGCAAAGATTCAGACATGAATCTAAACTTCATTGAGTGATTGTTCATAAATATTGAATATGCACAGCGTTATGATTATATGGTGTAGCTAGCACAGCTCCCCGTCGAGCACATCGTTAGACGAAGAGTTCCTTTGTCTGAAGGGTTATGAAAGTTGCTTGTTATTCGCGCTTTTGTTGGGGACTCGGCGAGCTGCCTTCTTTTTAGGTATTCATTGTTTTTATTTTCAGAAGGAAAAAGTTTAGAGACTTTTATAGCTTTCTTGGTAAATTATATTTTTTAGTTTTTTTATTATCGGAAAGTACAAAGTGCCACTTTAAATGACTCTGGCTGGAATTGTGTAGTTTTATATTTATTGATCATGGAAAAAATATTATATATTTGTACCTACTTACTTAGTTTTTCTTTAAATGATTAAGTGCTCATTGCCTATCTATTCAATGGACCTATCTCAAAATGTCCCGCTTTAAAACGTCTTTTTTGAAATGCACTCTTCTGAAAATGGTCCTTTCTTAAAAGTATGAAATTTTAATTTGTTAATTTCCAGTTTCTGGTTATCTAATGATATAAAACATCTTTTATGTCATTGAAAGTATTGACTGTTTACATGCATAAAAAAATGCATGTATATATAACAAGCTGTGAACGATTGACGAACCTGGGTAATGGGTAAATGTGGCTACTGCAGACCAAGACATAGATATCTTGACCAATATCGGAGGGTGTTAAAACATGGTGATATATAAGCCTCGCAGATCTCAGGGTGCATGTATAAGAATTACGAATGTAGACAAGGTTAAAGAAGTATGTAAAGACAAGGCTCTTAATCTCTGCCCCGTGGTAAATAAATAAGTAATAGCAAGATATTTCTATATTTTTTTTATAATTGCAATTTCCCGCTTTATTATTGTTATTAAAACTATAAAAACATAGCAACTGAAGCGTAACCCATTTTTTAGCCAAGCGAATGCTGTACGATTTTTTTCAACCTCGCCCGAGTTAGAGGGTAACCGTGTCTTTGCTTAAAAATTCAATATGGCTAAGCGTATACGGACTGAGGGATATATCACATGAAGCAATTTGAACACCTCTCCTCCGAGCACTAAACGTTATTTATGGTAAGCTCGGCACACTTACTGGATTGCCCACATACAGTTTCAAAGGATTTCTCAGGTGAGCCAAATATAAAAGTTACGAAGTAAAAACCTGGTTAGTCTTTGGTAAGGCTTTGATATTTCGTTATTGTATATTTAATATAAGTAATATAGGTAATATTATATAACCTGGAGTAGAACCTAATTAATCAGAATAGAAAGTGATGATAATAATTGTATGCAATGAAAGATGGGTGAGTTTGTTTGGAATAGCCTAACAATTAAACTTTCTTTAATATTATTTTTATATCTTTTTATTGGAGCAAGGTATGCGATGTTATGTCTACCTCATGGTAAACTGACCTACAAATTCTATGAATGGGGTCCATTAATATACGTTTTTGTTTAATAGGGTCGCTCCCTTTATGCCGGCTAAATGATGCGGAATGATGAATTGTCCTCGCTACTTATCGTCAAATCAACTGCTTGTTCCGTAACCCCTACCTGAACGGAGACTATAACCACGACCGAAAATCTATGAGGTCTTGAAAACTGGCAAACCAACAGACTAAAACCGAAATATGACTAGGCTACTTGACGGATTTTGGATCTGATGAACAGTGCAGGTAACGAATATATAAACTGGTTGGTCGGACTATTACAAATTGTGTGCATTTAAAAACAGAGCAATAGCTTATATTTTATATATCAACCCTTCTGTATGTTGTATTATTCAAGTAGCTTTCCACCTACGACTTCGTTACCGTGGGAATTAAAAAAATATATATCTAATAAGTTCGGGTGTCCCACGGCCCCTTGGGCTGCTGCTATTGAAGTAGGTGTAGATTAATTAGTGAATGCCCCTTGGGCCGCGGTTTGCTGTTGTAGGTGTAGTTATTTTTTTCTAAACCACTTCTCAAGTATTGAGGTGAATAAAAAAATCAGTCCAGCCATTCAGCCATTCATTCATTTTGCAATTTATTGGTGGTAGTGATATAGATATAGTGTATACTTTCACAATAGTACTACTATTGTGAAAGTGATATAGTAGTAATTGTCAAAACCAATAGAAGTAAAAAAAAGGATATCGAGTAAGTACCTAACTAAAAAGAGTGAATAATAAAATAAGTTCTTATGTCCTCTCAATTCTTAAGCAAAATATTGAAGTTTAAAAAAAAACTGATAATTTAAAGAGAAATTTTATAATTTAGATCTACATTCATTGGATTCAATGTCATCAGAATCAACTTTCGCCAAAGAAACATCCTTTAGAGCATTAGCTGGTCTTTTTGTGGGTGTCATCAGAATCTTGAATAGCTGACATAGTGGTGCTTCTACCAGGATCCAGAAGATAGCTGCTGTTATAAAGGTGGTGAATATTGTTGCTGCAAGAACGACCATCTGGAAAGTAGACGGTAATATATAATAA
Source organism: Monopis laevigella (assembly GCA_947458855.1). NCBI lineage: Eukaryota > Metazoa > Arthropoda > Insecta > Lepidoptera > Tineidae > Monopis > Monopis laevigella. Next base: position 19,870,694 of record OX381580.1, on the reverse strand, counting down.
GGGTCTATGAGTGCACAGTGAATAGTTGGGCAGTAAGACAAGTTCACGTAAAAAGTGGAATGTTTTACAAGGTAGTGGTACATTCTGCGCGTCGTATAATGTATAGAGATGGAGTCATATAACAAAGGCGTGAATCGGCCCCTTAAATATAACAATGGAGTAACAGTTGTTGGTTTTAAATATATAGACGACTAGAGAAAATGAAAGAAAGAAAGATACATTTATTGCCATAAAAACAAATAATTCAAAATATAATAAATAAATTATTTATGGCAATAGGACCAAGCGTCAGTTATGCTGCTATCAGGGGAATCTACATAGCAGGAACTGGTTTTCAGAATGGCCCCCTTTTGGTGTACATTTTTTTACATGCTCGCAAATACATGTGGCACGACATGTCAAAAAATGTAGTTGCCATAAATAATTTATTTATTATATTTTGAATTATTTGTTTTTATGGCAATAAATGTATCTTTCTTTCTTTCATTTTCTCTAGTCGTCTATATATTTAAAACAAACAACTGTTACTCCATTGTTATATTTAAGGGGCCTCAGTCAAAAAGGCATGGATTTTAATATTTGCCAGAAGCGAGGTATACTGTTACTCAACCAAACCCATACTGTTTCGACTGCATTTTCGATAGGGCTCCAGGGGATACCACTTTGTTTTATCTGATGGTAAAGAGACCTACAAAGTCTATGGGGTCATCAATAAACTCTTGTATAACAGCATTGGTCACTTCGACCTATCCCATTACAAAAATTACATTACATTTATCGTCAAATTATTTGCCGTGGCCGAGCGCTGAAAGTAGACTACCTCCTCGATGTACAAACTATAACTAAGTTTGTACATGAATTATATGTAACAAACTTATACTTACAATATAATAATCAGACAAGTAAGTGGCCTGTCGTTGTGATCCTATCAAACCTCGCTGGAACAGGGAGTGGAGGAGGAATCCTGCATAAGAGACTCGTCCAGTCCATGCCCAACCGCGCCATTCCATCACACTTCTGTATGCATCTGTAATTAGGCAGAATGAGGGGAGGTAAAGTAGTATTACATTAGCAGTCCTTAAAGTATATTATACGTGATGGCCGAGTTGGTTAGACCTTAGACTTTAGCATTTGTTTGACAACACCGCTATAGCGCCTTAAAGAGAACTTTAAGGAGTCGGTCCCAGCTCTAGACGAACCCATGGCGTCCGAATTCATCGCCAAAGGCCACTAAATTTTACGTGTAAAAACTTTGAATGTACCGACTTACTTTCAAATTTGAAAATACATCCCAAAGTCAACATCATTACTATAAGCTGAAATACTGGCTTATAAAGCATAGCATACAAGACTCTATACGCAATGTGGACTCGAGGGCCGTTCGTGTAAAATAGGCCCCCGCTGAGGATCACGGCAACCCCAAGCGGAAATCCACTCCAATACGCCAAACGGTATTTCTGAAAAATGATTAAGAGATGTTAGACTGTTTATCGTAGCATATTTAAAATAATTAACGAATGAGGTATAGTGTGGAGGATAGATCTTCATATGTTATTTTTTAGATTTACGGTAAGCATTTTTAGCGTTTTCTCCAAAATTTTAGTAACTTTTATGTGACTTACTTAAACCATTTCGTAATCGCATCATTTAGCCGGCATAGTGGGAGCGATCAATATTGTTTAAGAATAATTATTGATTGACCCCATTCATGGACTTTGTAGGTCTGCTCACCTCCAGGTAGATACAAAGTCAAATGTCGTGCTCCAATAAAAAAAAAAAAAAAAAAAAAACTACTGCCTACTAAAAACCGTGTTTTTTTTTAAATTCCAACTTTGTAACTCAAGGATAATGAGTTTTTATTTTCTGAAATACTTTTCTCTTGGGAATATTTTTCTTAAATTGTTACTTTGGACACAGAAACTACACTAAAATCTGCTACTTTTACAAAATTCAACTCTCTACCTCAACTGCTTTTGGACATATTACCCTGGATATTCAGACATACGTAGTCTGAGTAGAGAAAAGTATTTCATAAAATAAAAACTTATTATCCTTGAGTTACAAAGTTGGAATTTCAAAAAAAAAAGGAGTTTTAGTAGGCAGTGAAAAAAAGCGCAAGGAATGCGGTTAACTGTTAAAATCTATGTTGTTTAGACTGAAGGTAATCAATTTAATACAGTTACTAATTATAACAACTAGTTACAACTATTACTTGTTACAACTTTTAGAATTTCAACTAGCATATTCGTTAGCCAACTGCTGGTTGCGCTAAACAGAGCCCCAATTCTCTTAAATTAAGTTAGTTCAATCGAATCGTAATTGCTTCTTAATATATACACGTTATGTTTACTATGGCCGATTAGTCGAAACGCGAGAAATTAAGCGATTGTTATTATATTACAATGTGATTGAACTAAATAATTTAGGTGAATTGAGTCCCTGTTCTGTTGCGGTAATCGGCAACAGTTCTCATTTTGTGCTAATCGCACAGAAAAATTCAAATTGCACAAGTGTACTGTTATTGTAGTTTGTACAGTCCACCTAGTTTTTCTGACTCAGGTAACGAAGCAAGCCATTATTTATCTAATGATATAAGTTAACAGTTACGGCAATGTGCACACGTAGTAACTTTTAGAACGGCAACTGGCCATTTTTGTTAGAAAAGTATTCTGATTGCGCTAATCTATTCGGTTGCGGCAATCAGCAACTGTTTTCAGTTAGCGCAGATTACATAGAAAAAGTTGCAATTTTAAAAGTTGCTACGTGTACACAGATATTAAGTACCCGGTATTTTGTGAAGTCCACCTGGTCCCTCTGCCATCGATAAGCGAGGAAGCCTCCAGTTAATCCAATGACGTAGGTTGACAGATTTGCATGGCCACTAACAAATAGATGCCTGAATGTCGAATAATGGGCGTACAAATTACGATTGTGTCTAAAAAAATAAATTAGTAACAATTATTTTTAAAATAATATCTTCCATAATCATCATAATTTACTGGATATACAGTTTAGTGCTTTATACATTTGAACATTAGGTCTTATTTCATAACGCACACCCATGAATCCGGTCATTCGAATTTAAGACCAGCCAGATTATGCAAGTTGTGACTCCATCTAGCTCCTACACTAAATTTATTTTTTCTTGAATGAAATTAACTCTAGATTTAATTTTTCTTGAACCACGGCATGCGACTTTATATTTTACCTGATGGTAAGCAAACCTACAAAGTCCACTAATAGAGTCGATCAATACATATGTTGTTTAACATCATGCGGTTAAGGAATGGGCGACAACAAGGACGAATTTTCATTACGAGTCTACTTTAATAGCCTCGCGCTGCTTCATCGTCAAATCAACTGCCCGTTTCACAACCGCATATAAGATATCGATGCAATATTCCCCTGTCGGTGAACCTTATTCAAACAACTATAATGACTATGTTTTCCGGCAAACATGACAATTTAATTTGATCTCAAATTTTAATTATATTTATAGTCTCCTTACACCGCTGCCGCTGGGTAAATTAAATATCTTACTGAAGGCCCATTGACTGTGTTGCAGATATTGTATATATATATTTTCTATTTTAATTTTTATTATTTATTTAAATTTGGAACCTTTTTTTTTAATATTATAATTTTATTTACACAAAGAAACTTACAAAATATAAATATAATAAATATAAAATAAATGAAATTAAATTAAAAATCTCCTTAAAGTAAACTCACTTGGCAGAGTACCTATAACACTGGTAGCATTGCCACGTTGGATGGCAATGCTGACTTTTTGTTTGAAGTAGTATGTAATTAAAATTAAAAATATATCTAAAATAAACGAAATTAAGTTAAAAATCTCCTTAAAGCAGACTCACTTGGCAGAGTACCTATTACACTGGCAGCATTGCCACGTTGAATGGCAATGCTGACTTTTTGTTTGGAGTAGTTTATATTTTACCTACCTTACTGTACCTTTAACTTTTATTTTAAATATGTATTCAGTCAAGTATCCTTGTAGTTACGTCGTACAAGTTTTTGTACTTATAAAAAAAATGTGACATATATAATATTCTCTTTTTGCGTTTTTTTATTCAGTTCCTCCACAATATGCATTCTACAGCTGTTACCGTAACACACTGATTCCATACAGAGTACAAAATTCATAAACATATATAAAAAAAAGATCACATATAATGTTTTACAAAATTGCATAATAAAAATTATAAATCAAAGTCGCTTTCTGCGTATGTCTGTCTGTAGGCTTAAATCTTCTATTATTTAATGTTTTCTCTAGATTTCAATATTATTTAGAAATTTTATTCAAAATTGACTAATTTTGTAATACATCATATATTTATTTTATAGAAGAGTCAATATGTCGTAAAGAACATTTTATTTTGGGTGGTTTATTGCTAACACTGTCTATTCTTTACCAGACAATATGAGGTAAAGATATGCGATATTATCAAAATTATGTCGGTTTTATGGTATTGTGTATCTTATAAAGATCAACAAAATATCCACGACAACAGTCCCGTGCGAAGCCGAGGCGGGTTGCTAGTTACCTGAATATAAAATTGCCAGCATACACCGTTTTTTTTTTTTTTGTACTGTACTTACTCAGGCATCTGTATAACTGTAGGATCTAGATCTTCCAGGTAGGTCTGTACGGCAGGTATGATGAGCGATATAACAAACAATACGATAAGAGTTAACTTTTTGGCTTTATCGCTTTTTGCGATAATACAAATTGCTATCCCCAAACAGAATAACTGAGTATCAGCCGCTAAGTACCTGCAATATTATAATGTACATTATGAAAAATAGTTATTAAAGAATTATATGTTTATTTAATAATCAAACTAAAATTTGTTACAAAAATGAAATTTAAAATTTTAAGAATATTAGTATTAAAGAGCATGGAAGATGGACAATAAAATTAAATGAATGGGCTGGACCAAAAGGTAGACGAAGGAAGCCCATCAAAAATATAGATAGATGATATAAAGAAGATTACTGGGGAACTATGGAAGGAATCAGCGCTGGACAGAAGTAAATAGATAAAAATGGAGGAGGCGTACACCCTTGGGGACCTTGTAAATAACTACATACATACTTATCATCACGGGTGCCTTACGGCGTCCGAGACCGCCTTGTCGGAGTGCCCAGCGAAGGACTATTTAAATCCCACCTCGTCGTAGCCGATGGTATGAGTCTACACTGAACAAGTGGCTAGCTCGTCGTTTTGAATAATAAATGTTTTGAATAGACTCAATAACCCATCTATAAACAGTCTCACAAGTTGGTATAGTGAAACCGGGACTGACCGCTTAACGAACTCTTTGAGGCACTATAGTGGTGTTGTCAAACAAATGTACATATTTTTTTAAATTAAAAATTGGTACACACCTGGATTCGAACCAAGGACCTTAGTGTTTTAAAGTCCAAGGTCTAACCAACTCGTCCACCACGTAGGTCTATAAATAACTAATTTACTGTAAATGTACGATGTGTTAAAATTATTGTAATTTATAAGAAAATAAATAGCTTTAATAATAATGATGATCAATTTAAATAGTTAACAAGAAACCTAGATCCGATCTAGAGACCTAAAATAAAGGCTTTGCGCTTAAGTCAGGCTCCAGTTGTTAATTATAATGAGCTTTTTTTAAGCATTTAATTTGAGAAATAAATTAATATTTTTTAATTTATACCCTTACCAAGACTGTGGGAAACAGTAAGCGTTATCGTAAACATAGTTGTTAATATACAGGAGATGGCTCCACCAATACTGGCGACATGCGACAGATTCGCTTGTGACCACTTGTTGCCAGAATGGTCCATCCCCAAGAAACCTCATCCAAGTGCACACTGTTGCTATTACCAAAGCATATGTTGGTGTTAACCTGAAAATCCAAATATTATCCAAATATTGAAATTATATAAATATATATATATAATATATTGAAAGTATATATATTATTACGGGTGCCTTACGGCGCGTCCGAGACCGCCTAGTCGAAGTGCCCAGCGAAGGAGTTTTTAATTCCACCTCGTCGTAGCCGATGGTATGAGTCTACACCGAACAAGTGGCTAGCTCGTCACGATGTTTGGATAGACTCAATAACCCATCTATAAACAGTTTCACAAGTTGGTATAGTGAAACTGGGATCGACAGCTTAATGTGCTCTCCGAGGCACTATAGTGGTGTTGTTAAACAAATGTACACACCGGAGTTTGAACCAGGGACCTAAGTGTTTTTAAGTCTAAGGTCTAACAGATTCGGCCACCACGTATAGGACATTATATATTAAGTGGGAGGAAGATCTCTATAACTTCGTAAGGCCGACCCACCAGTCTTGTTACCACCGCCCATACAGATGCAAAAACCGTCAAGTGACCTAGTCGTGTTTAAATTTTTGTCTGTGGATTCACCGGTTTTCAGAAACTTCTGCTAATTCAACTACCCATTTGGTAACCGCACCCTGAAAGGAGACTACCACTACGAAAAGAAATCTATGCAGTAGTCTCCAGAAAACCGGTGAACCCACAGAAAAAAACAGTAAAACCGAAACATGAAGTCATTTGATGGTTTTTACATCTGTATGGGCGGTGGTTATGAGACCGGTCGGTCGGCCTAACGAAGTTATAGAGATCTTCCTCCCACCTAAATTATTTTACATTAGCTGACCCGCGCGCAAATTCCTCTGTGTAACTTTAACCGTTTACGCAGCGTACGCTCTTGAAACAGTTTTCATTCTTATTCCGCTCCTATTGGTCGTAGCGTGATGTTATGTAGCCTATAGCCTTCCTCGATAAATGGGCTATCCAATACTAAAAGTATTTTTCAATTCGAACCTCAGCTTTATAATATTAGTATAGATAAAAATAATAAAATATTTTGTATACATATACATGGTGACTTTGAAAGGATGTACTTTGGGCTAATATGAGGTTCTGCTGATCAAATCGAACAACTTATCCCATGGAACCATGTGCCGCAAATGAAAAAAAAATTGCCTTCTCCATACAAACTAGTAATGTTAAAATGACAAATTTGTATGGGGAAGCTAAAAATTTTTTTCATTTGCGACACATGGTTCCTTGGGAAAAGTTGCTCGATTTGATCAGTAGAATCTCATATTAGCCCAAAGTACATCCTTTCAAAGTCACCATGTATATTAACATGTATATATAGTAACACCCACCCCACGTCAAGCTTAAAAATTTCATACCTATTATGAGGTCTATTATTTTATGGTAGACATTTTTAGCAGGGTTATTACGCGTCTTAAGTTCGCTCGCACGCCAATCGCTATGACGTCATTCTGACTCGTAGATCAAGCTTGGCTTCTTAACAATGGCTCCATAAAATCTTAGAAAATTACGTCATAACGATTGGCGTGCGAGCGAACTTAAGACGCGTAATCACCCTGCTGATTTGGACCAAAAACAGGTTCTCGTAAAATGTTAATGACTAAAAACTAATAAAAAAAAAGTATTTTTTAATATCGTAAATTGAAGAACAGGTTGAGCAACATTATACATCCTTACCTCAGCCATCTTTGTATGAGTCCATTAGGTAATTGGGTCCATGAGACTTTATGTTTTTCAGCGTATATTTCGAAGTTAAATGCGAGTAAAAAGCTCGACATCGTAAAAAACGTGTACGTGACTAAAGTCCCATTGAATAAAATTTGTTTGACTGGATCATCGTAAGCCTGAAATACAGAAAAGTATTGAAATAAAAAATAACCCTATATGTGCGAATGCTGTTCGCGCATATAGGGTTCTATAGAAGAGTACAATAGGAGAAGAAAAAAGGGAAATGGGCTTGATTTCAGAAGAAAAATATCTTAGTAACCAATTGAGGTAGAAAGTTTAAATTTAGAAGAAAAAAAAAATCGTTGATTCACTTTTATTTTAAATTTTTCGTCTAGTTGATGCTAAATTTTCCGAAATATTACATTCTTAGTATACAATAAAAATTGTATACATGACTCAGAACCTAAAATTGCGAACAAATATTATAACGTGTGAATCTACATTATAATGGTAGGTACCTACAAATATTACAAATTTATTATTATCTAGTAAACGTAATATTTAAAAAAAAAACTCCTATTTCTTCTTGGGCGATTTTTGCTAAATATAATAATTTTTATATATATTCTAAATTTGAATTTTGTAGCTGAAACGGTATTTGAGATATCAGTCAGAATTGACAGACTAGCTAGATGAACTGCATTCCGTTTTTCTATCAAAACGAACTGAACTCTAATATAATATATTTAATATTAATATTTTAAGACCAACCAAATCATTCGGGTAAATGGAAAAAAAAAATAGATACCAAATTTAAATTCATGTAAATAAATAGTTTGAATAAACAAAACAAATCTCTTTGGACTAAAAGTTAACTAAATAATAAAGTTAGTTAAAATAGAATTTTGAACGAGACTAGTTTACTAGAACTAAACTATTTACGAGCTTTAAAATTAAATCACCTTTTCAATGTACAGTGGATTTTTCACGTACGAAAATACCATTACGAGAACTGTGTGAGAGAAAAATACGCAAATCATTGTCATTGCCCTGAAATAAAAGGAAAATAATTAAAACATTTTTTCACAAATGCAAAATATTTAAGTATAATAATTTAATTCTCAGATATGAACGTCAATTTCAATACAATTTAATTCAATACCGTTCAATACATTCATGATAAATATTTAATGGATTAGGACGGAACTTTGCTAATATTCCAGAAACTAATGTATCGATTTCTTGTCGAGGTAGTAGTCTCCTTTCATGGTGCGGTTACGAAACAGGCGATTGAAATGCGATATTAAAATAGATTCGTAATTCAAATAAGTACGTCTTTGTACTTTGTACGCCCATTTCGTAACCGTATTATTCAGCCGGCATAGTGGGAGCGATCAATATTGTTAAGCAACGATGTATTGATCGACCCCATTCATGGATTTTGTAGGTCTACTTACCATCAGATAGATACAAAGTCACATGCCGTGCTATAATAAAAAATAAAAAAAACTTGTATTAGTTTTATTCTAAGATAGCCATACAAATATTCGGTTAATTATTTGTATTGAATTTGATATTTCTACCTGAAAATAAAGTAAAGTTGTGTTTGGTATAGTTGGTCCTTATCTATCTTAGGTATATGAGTTTGAGAGTGGCCTTTAAAGGTGTATTTTAAATAAACTTGGAATGGACACATAATTTTTTGATATGACTGGCGCTCGTGTCATACCGAAATGCATCGACACTTCGACGGATTTCTATGACTGCATCCGTATGCTCGCTCTTCCCGTGTGTCACACCGAAATCATAAAAATGTTTCTTTTTAAATATTTTTTTTTTGTCTGTATATAATATAATTGTATATTAGTGGATAATGTATAATAATAAAAATTAAAAAAGAACCATCACGGGTGCATTTTTAGCTACCGAGAACCGTTTAAACGGCCTCAGGGTACCCAGCGGAGGGATTAACCCGTCCTCATTTCGCCGATGGTATTCGGAGGCAACACCTAACAAGTGGCGAGCTTGTTGCGGTGTTTATGATGGTATAGCCTCGTTGTATAAAGCGGTCACCAGGTCCGCCCTTGTTGTCATCTGCTTAACCTTGTTATCAGTTGCGCAGTGGCTAAACCACTAGGCTGAGGCTTTTAAAAAAAAAGTATAATAATTGTTTTTTATTAATTTCTAAAGAAATAATTTTGGCGGCCGAGTTGGTTAGACCTTCGACTTAAAAACACTTAGGTCCCTGGTTCGAATCCCGGTGTGTACCAATCCCAACTATACCAACTTGTGAAACTGTTTATAGATGGGTTATTGAGTCTATTCAAAACATCGCGACGAGCTAGCCACTTGTTCGGTGTAGACTCATACCATCGTCTACGACGAGGTGGGATTAAAACCCCTCCGCGCCGGCACCCGTGATGATATGTATGTATGTATGTATAATTTTAATTGAATTCAATAGTGGTTTTGTCTAGTATTTCTGTTGTATTTTTTTTTGGTTTTTGTGTTGTTTCCGTGTATATTTTGATTGTTCCTATAGTACCATATTTATGAGATTATTGTGTACCTATATTTGCGAACCTATAACCGACAAATTCTGTACTAAATACTGTCATTCAGCATCTTGTTATCAGAATTGCAAATAAATGAATTTTCTTTCTTTCTTTCTTTCTTTCTTACATACCTCCCTATATATATTACTATTTCTCCTCAATTATCAAAACTGTTAACATTTCTTTCTTTTTTTACTGTAAGTATGCAAACTTATTTATTTATGTATGATATATATATATATCTACTTATTTATGTATGTCTATATATTGTTATTTATGTAAGTTTATGTATACTATTAAATGTTATAATACCAGTATGTATTGTTATATTACATAATAATTTATCTATATATCCTTGTATTTTATATTATATGTTGCATTAATTAGCACTCTGCCTGTCTTTGGTCAATCTCCCAAAGGTTAGCTGGTAGATAATGCCTAAAGTAAGGCATTAAGCTCGCCTATGTACAATAGTATTAAGCTTTTGTGCAATAAATAATTTTTCATTCATTCATTATTCTGGATCATCACCGTGACTGCCTAGACAACCTCAATACGCCGTCAGCGGTGGGGTTTTGTTCACACCTCATCATAGCTTGTATTCGGAATCTACACCTAGGTGGCCAGCTCATCGTTTGGATAGACAAACTAAAATAAATATTTAATGACTGCTTCCGTAGACTGATGGTTTCGCCCGGAGTTCATCCGGAGGTCGTGGATTAGATTTTCACCCATGGCAAAAAATATTAGTAAGTTTTTCTGTACAGTTTGCCATGGTATAGGTGTTTATAAATTATAATGTGTTATATCGTTTTTTTTTTGGTACACATATTAGGTACAAGCATAGAGCTTAGTTTGTGGCCAGAGCATTATATGTAAATTGTCCTACATATAAAAAAATCAATTGAATCATTATCCAAAATTATCAAACAACTGAACATATTTAAAAAAAAAACTCATTGGAACACACAATGATTATGAACTCGTGACCAAAGAAGTATAGTGTTTCTAGACTATAGTCTAGCCAATTCGACCACCACATGTTTTATATTGTTACACGCCTATAATTTAAGCTTGCCTGTCGATTAAAGACTACCAAAGGTAATTAAATACAAGTTTTAAAGTACAGTACCTAATACATATATACGTAGTGACCGAGTTGGTTAGGCCTTAGACTTAAAAACACTTAGGACCCTGGTTCAAACCCCAATGAGTTTTTAATCTTAAAATTAATGTACATTTGTTTAACAACACCACTATAGTGCCTCGGAGAACACGTTAAACTGTCGGTCCCAGTCTCACTATACTAACTTGTAAATTTGTTTATAGATGGGTTATTGAGTCTATCCAAAAATCGCGACGAGGTGAGATTAAAAACCACTCCTGTGACTCCAAAGGCACCCGTGATGATATTTAGGTATTTTATAGTACCTAATAGTGAGTAAACATTAAAAAAATACCTCAGTCCATTAAAAGTCTTCAGTCTTCTTAAACGTGGGTCGGGACCAGTACCACTTGGTGCAACAAGTCTAGTCCAATTGCGAAATATAGAAAACGATAACATATACTGGTTACCTATAAAGTGTTAATTTATTTAGACGACGTTCTAATAATTAAAATAAATGGATACACAGAAAGCGGTTCTAAAATACAGCACAAAAAAGGTAAACACTGATTACAAAATTAGTTCATTATCAGAGTATATGATATGGGACAATGTTCTTAGCTATCCATGGATTCTCCGTGCGGGAGCCGGGTCCATCGCGTGATTGGGAGGCAGGGGAATGAACTGCAGCGTTCCCGGATTTGAGACCGCGAAGTAGGTTTAAAGGCCTTTTAACTCTCACCTGCACTGTGTTCACTACCCTCTCTACTCAACCAAGTAATAATATTTATAGTAATAGTCATTATCTGAATAAGTAACTGCCTATTTTTCCTTTAGCATTTTCTGTTTTGATATGTACTATATGTATGATTTATTTAAGTAGTATATTATGTATTGTGCGTATAATATTTAAGTAGTTTATGTCTTCTAAATTATTATTTATTTGCTTTTGCACCCTATGCATAATCTTCCACTCTCTCAAAGGTTAGCTGGTAGAAAATGCCTAAGGCATTAAGTTCGCCTGTGTACAATTTTATTTTGTAATTTTGTGCAATAAAGTATTTTAAATAAATAAACAAATAGTAATCATATTTATTGGTCATAAATATAGATGTGGGCCTTAATTTTCTTAAGGATACTGCATTCGTAATCGCGAAGTTTGCGTTCTCCATACAAAATAAGCTTTTGCACTTCCAGTAATACTCGATTATTATTTGTCGCAGAATTAAAGTAATATTTTTGTAGGTCATTGTATTTATTTATCTTTCTGTGTTGGGTATTTTTTTTTTGAATTTACAAAGAAAACCTTTTATAATATATACAAATAAATATATTTATTATAATTCCCACAACAGAAGCTTTTTGCGTATAATTACCAACATAAAAATAATAATTGAGCCTAAGGTTATTATGGGCACAAAGTTCACTATAAACGAAATTTACTACGTCAAAGCGACCAATATCCGAGATAATTTTGGTGCACTTAGGGTCGATTCGACCAAAAGAAGGCTAAACTTATACCAGTTTTAGTAACGTCAAATCACATACCTAACATTCTGAGTATTAATAATTTAATCTATGAATAAATATTTGTATGAAATTTGACAATACTATAAGTTATATATATGATATTATATGAATAAATATTTGTATGAAATTCGACAATGCTATAGTATAAGTTATGCCTTCTTTTGGTCGAATTGACCCTTAACTATATACCCCAATGATTATAATTATCTTGATAAAAAGAGGAAAACTATAAAAATAACGATGATAAAAGTATTGACAATACAAACAAATCTCATTTACTTAACATAAATTTGTATGTAAAGCTAAAATGTAGGAAAGCTTTAATTTTGCATATACCCAATTGTTCATGCTGTAATCTCACACCTTGGGAAAACTGTTAGTGATATGTATAACCATGAATTCAATCTTGCCATGGCTTACAGTTTTTCCGCTGTGGGATGCTGTTGATTAAAATAAAATAAAATAAAATAAATAAATATATATAAGTACCTTTACTCTCATGTTTCTTGATATGCAAATCGTAAAAGCTTCCAATGATATTACTTAAAATTAATACACAGTAAATTAAAGCAACAGTAATATCTAAACCATCAATTTCAACAGTTCTATTATTAGTTTCACAGTACAATACATTGGCTTTAGTTACTAGCAATTCATATTCCTTCCAAGTGCTTTCGTTTAGACATGCTTGCAACACATTTTCTTGAACAGACTTTTCGCTTAGTAAATATCTTTTAGTTGGTAAATATGGCTTGCATGCTTCAGTAACACATACGCCTCTATGTATTATTTTATGATTAAAATGTTTTAATTTGAAATCTGAATAATTCTGTAAATAAAGTAAATTTATTTTGTTATCATTAAATAATAATTAATTGAAATAAAAACAGTAATGTATGAAATATTTCTGTTTTTTAATTTACAAAAAGATAGTTGCATATACATATAAAAATAAATTATATAATAAAACATATCATTATTATAACCGATCAATGCTTGCTGAAGAAGTAAGAAAATAATATTGGAAAGGGACAAATTTGATGATTTCAAGCTAAATAAAAGGCAAAGCTGTGAATCACTATTCCTTATGGGGATTTAAATGAGTGCGAGTGAGATAATATTTATTCTTCTTTATTAGATTTCGATACCGTTTACCGATATAACTGCATTAACATTTCATTAATATTGCAATTCGTAATTCGTTGAAATCACTATAGTAATTTCAATTACTTATGGTGTGATTACTTGGCATTTTGATTGTTTATATGTTTTGTTCGGGTTTTGTTTTCATTCAATTAAAACAGGCCATCATTATACGTTAGCTTAAGCGTTGCAAAGAAAGTATATTCTTTGAAAAATAACGTCGGTGTGGGTGTACTTCATGTTAATGTAAGATTTTCAGGAATTTAAATTTAAATTGATCTTCTTAGGAAGGGACAAATTCGCAGTGTCCGAAATAGACGAGCCTGTATGAGAAGATATATGAATGTTGAGGAAGCTAGTGAAGTATGTAGTGATCGTAATATATGCATGTAAAATTTACCTTTATTAAATTAAACAATTGTGAAGACGATTCAGAATTTAGTTCTCCGTCAACTAAGCAGAATAAAGCCTCTGGTTCAAAAAAACATCGATCGTAGTCGTCTAGATTATATAATTTCGGCATTCGGTCATATTCAGTATCTGTGAAAGACATACATATATTATAGTTATTTTCAGGATCAAACGGTGAAGTTTGTATGTTATTTTTTTTAAAGATATACGTTAACCGTTATAGCTAAACTCGTTAAAGTAAAGCCACGATAAGTTGATATGGGAGAGCTTTTTAGGTAGACGTAAGGTCTCGAAGGGGCGAACGACTTGCGGTCAGTGTTTGTCATTTATCTACTTGTATATTATTTAAAAATTATAATATAATATTTGGGTGTAAATATAGTATAGTCTGTAAGTTTAGTCGCCTTTGTGGCAACTTTGTAGGGCAGTCAAAGATTGACAGGTAAAGGAACCAGCTAACCACCTAAGCTGCTAGTCTTATATTATACTAGTTGGTTATGTAGTGTGTGTTCGTGTTGGTTGCTCTCATTTTCTCTCACAAGTTTAATAATTCGCTACCCGTTTATTTTTGATATTATTATATCAAGCAAATTATAAACAAGATATTTAAAACATTTGTCATAAATTCCTGTATAGCTTTACATGAAATAAATATATTTTCACTTTTACTCTATATTTTTTATTGGAGCACGGCATATAACTTTGATATGATGATCTATATGATAGTAAACAGCCCTACAAAATCCATGAGTCAATCAATACACATTGATCACTCCCACTATGCGGCTAAATGATGCGCCGCGGTTACGAAATGGGCGGCGATAAAGACGAACTTGCATTACGAGTATTTATTTATACTAGCTGCTTTATCGTCAAATAAACTGCCCATTTCGTATACGTACCCTGAAAGAGAAACTTCCATTACTACAAGAAATCGTTGTAATAACTTACATTGATTCTCAAGAAAACTGGTGAACCCACAGACTAAAACCGAAACATGACTAGGTCACTTTATGGTTTTTGTCGGTCTATAACCTAACGAAGATATAGAGACCTTCATCCCACCTAGAAAAATTACTTCGCTAGGCCGACCTACTGGTTGGTAAACACCGCCTATATAAATGCAAAAACCATTAGTGACCTATTATTTATATATATAATTTAGTCTGTTCACCAGTTTCAGGTGCCTACTATATAGATTTCTTGCCAAACAGTTGATGTCGATAAAGCCGCGAAAATATTTGACCATTTCGTAACCGCATCATTAAGTCGGCATAATCGAAGTAACCAATGCAATGCTTTTGAACAACAATGTATTGATCGACAATGTATATAAATAAATAAACATATGTAAATAATTGTACAAGTAAATAAACTGTAACAAGATTGCACATGTAGGTACTGTTTATACATAATTCATTATATTCCCAGTAGTATATAATCTAAATATAATTGCATACTTCCAGGTGCGCAGGTCACATGGGCAGACCGATACCAAGAAGGCTGTAATTAGGCGATCTTGATTCGATACAGGAATGCATTAATTGGCTTAGCTAGCAAAATAATTAACGATAATTTCGCATACCAATACATACATACAAGTATTGTAAAATTTATTAATTTATTTTTTTCCTATAATTATTATTTTTAAACGAGGAACGTCCACCAGGCGTTTCACCCATTTTTCTGGTAATGAATTTATAAATATGTAAAACTATGATTAACAGTATTGTCGATCGAAGATGTAAAAATATAAAATACTGAAAAAAGTAAATAAAAAAACGACTCCTCTGCTATCTAGTTAGTATCAGAAACTAGGTTTTGTAACTTTACCCTAATAACATAGAGTATGTGTAGATAACAAGCAATGACAAATTTCTTGACTGGAACTTGGTTGGCTCAGTGGTTGAGTACCTTGCTGCGAAAACGAGGAATGTGGGTTCGATTCCCACCCAACAGAATTATTTTCATTGCATTTTATCTTAAATATATATATTATTTTAAAGAAAAGAAATGGCAATAGTTTTTTTTTTCTTAGGGTCATAGCTACTATTCTAGCTTCAGTTGGTACGTACCAAAAAAGAACATAATAGAAAACCAAGAAAAAAGTGGACTAATTATTAAAGAAAACCGGAACCTGTTTTGTAACACTTAGTCCAGGCTGATATCTGGAAAACGGGTTGTGGTATAGAAAGTAGAAAATTAGACCGCTTATGAACCAATTACAAGGTCACTTCCATTACAAGGTCACTTGACGGTTTTTTATTTTTTATGGGCGGTGGGGTAAAGGAACCTAGAGAAACTATATAGTCTTCCCTTTAACCTGGGCAAGAATAGTTCTACCATGCCTAAGCCATCCTTGTGGTAGAATTATTCTTGGGGCTGGTAGAATTATTCTTGGGGTATACTACCTAGAATACCCCCGCATTATAAGCCATATTAACTCCACTTTTCACTCAAGGAACTTCTCTCTCATTCGATCTTTCTCGATTTGACATCATCACCAAACATCAGCAAACGTCAGCATGGAGGTGCCAACTATAATCCTTTACAACTTTTTATTTTAAGTTTTTCAAACTTGAGGATTTTTTTATAAACTCAATTTTACTAACTGAGGGCATATTAATTATTAACAAATTCCTATTATAAAAAATGTGGCCTCTCAATACCGATGCTCATGGGTTAGTATAGTTTAGACGATGAAGTAAAGATTTATTATATTCTTTGAAAAATATCTGCAATATCTGAAATCGCAAGCAAATACTAGTCTTTTAAATAAATAAATTTTCAAGTATTGTAGTTCTTAAATAATGTTTTTTTGGGTTTTTTAGATTTACACAAATACATATTTGTTGATAAAATAAAAAAGGTGGGAAAAGCTACCTTTACATAATAACTTACCATTAATATTATATAAAACACCAACACTTTCCTTCCAAAATAAAATTAGCAAAAAAGTTATTCGAATATAATTATTCATTTTATTACTATGTGTATTATTGTCTAGGAACTACATAAGACTAAGACTAGATAATGTAATTTATAATTTTATAATTGATACCAGACAATGTGCAGTTTTCTTGACCCTTGTTCTATGAACTGGTGAACCGGTTCAAATTATAGGTTTGGTTCGACTCACAAATGAGAGGCAAGGTTTATATTACACATACAATTCTAACATTACACTTTAATTAAAAAAGTACCAACACCGGTCTTACAGTTCTTGCGAGAGCCTCAGGGTACCCAGCGGTGGGGTTTTATTCCGAGTTTACACTGTACAAGTGGTCAGCTCGTCGCGGGGTTAGGAAAGACTCAATAACCCATCTATAAACAGTTTCACAAGTTGGTTAGTGAAACTGAAACCGACAGCCTCGTATAGAGTGTGTTAAACTCTACGAGGCACATAGGTGTCTACAGGGATGTTGTCAATAAATAAATAAAATCACCTAAAACTTTGTCAACCCTTCCATCAAATTAAAAGGTTACTGAAAAGTTAAAATATGTAGATAAGCTATTTATGTATAATGTAACACATTTCTACGGTTACTTAAATATATTAATAATATCGCGTGTCTTTGAAAGATGTAGATAAGTGTTGTAGGAGCACGGCATTTGACGCATGGTGCTTCCTAAAACCACCACAAGACGACCACCTCGACAAATATCGGTAAGTCTTTGAAAATCTAAAACATGTCTATTACCTACTACTGTAGTAATATTTAATAAACTCATAAATTAATTATTTAATTCTTTACAAAATCAATTATATAATATTATTCTTTAAATTTAAAATGAATAAATTTCCTCCAAATTGCTGCCAATGTGGTTGAAATGAAGTTTGCCCTAAAGACTGACTGTGTTTCCCCGCTATATTGCTAAACAGATTTTTTGGCCAATAAATAAGCCAGCCCTTTGGTCACCAGATGTTTCGACCAAATGCTTTGAAATTTCTTTTAATAATTCCCTAGCTCCCACAGCTCCATGGTTTCAACCCCAAATGGCACAAACACACAATATTGCGCCGTTTGAGGTCCTCTGCGGAGTCTGCAACAGCTCTAATATTTTGAGACGTCCCTGAAAGATGTGACGGCGCAAAAATATTAGCGCAAGTTGCGACCCATGCTAAGCACCATCCTCCCTTCCAGGCTACTAAAGTTACTCAATCCGGTCTCTTACCATCACGGTTATAGTACAGATGGCACGGAGGCAGTGATAGGAGACCGTTGAATAATGTTATTTAGGTTGATGTTACGCTTTGATATCCCAGCACTTCTACAGCATGACAAGCCGTGGTGACTGAGTTGATCGACCATATCTCCACAGTGACAGCGATGAGGACGGTTAGTTGATGTGCCCAGATGAAGACATCAAGTTTAGAGAAGTACCCAGATGATATGAATGCAAGGCATGCAATCAAGTCCAGACTCCCATTGGGACGAGCACGCTCTGCAAGGAATTTAGCATTTTGTAATAACTCATGGTAATGATAATTCCATACATACATACATATCTACACGGGTGCCTTACGGCGCCCCGGCGTTCTCGGGTGCCCCGAGAACGCCTAGATGGCCCCAGGGTACCCAGCGGAGGGGGTTTAATCCCACCTCGTCGTAGCCGATGGTATGAGTCTACACCGAACAAGTGGCTAGCTCGTCGCGATGTTCCGAATGATAATTCCTAGCGGCATTAAGTCCGCTTTTGTACAAAAATTTTTAAATTATTTTTGATTCTGGAAGAGTATATAATTAATTTACAGAAAAATAATAATAAATAATAGTAACTAAATAAAACTTAAATAACAATCATATTAAAACATTAAGACAAAAAAAAAATTAACCTAAAGAACAATTAAAATTAATATTAATATAAAATATATACAAAAGAACTATAAAAGATAAAATATTGCCTCCATCCCCGACAAAACACCAACCGTGCCGAGTACAGATGCGGCATTCCCTCTTTGTATTGCCAGACTGACATTCTGTGACAGGAATGACCGAGCACGGACATCTCCTGTAGTTTGGATCAGCTGACGACCAATTTGATCCACCAACTGACTTGCATCCTTACCCCACGGTCCCAGCGTCTCTACAGCAAAAGCCGAGAATATATAATTTTCTTGTAAATGGGAATATTTAAGTTTTTTTATATTCTCGGCTTTTGCTGCAGCGGTGCCAGCACACTGTGACGTAGTACGTAAGTAGCTAGGAGCGAGAGTGTCACTACATGTAGCATCCCACAGTAGACATTTGCCTTGGCTCCACGGTATTAGCGTCATGCCATCAGGCCTCTTTCCATCGTCACGTGAGACACCTGATGGTTCGAGCGTGCTAGGAACGTTAATAGAAGCCAAAGCTCTTTTTATGATACTGTTAAGCGCCGCATGTCGTGACACTCTGCCCGCGCTACGGACACAAGACAGTCCGTGATGACCAAAAGGATCGACAAGCGAACCGCAAACACAGGGATGAGATTTACAAAGCTCAGCCCCCACACGCAGACCGACAGAAATACGAAGGGTGTTCTTGTCTAAAAGTGTACCGAGTGATGGAGATGGATACGCAATTAGCCATCCACCCGACTCCTTCTGACAGCCTGCGCGTAAGCGAGCTAAGTCAAGAGATGAACTTGTTGAAAATAAAGTATTGTTATGTTTTTTAATGATTGCTATATCCCAACTTTTTTGAATTTTTGGTAGACTAGGTAATTCGTCGATTGAACTGACCTCTTTCCACCGGCTAATACCTTCATTCATTCCGCTGATCTCAAAATTACCAAGTAATGGGTTAAGGATTGATCCAATAAGATCAGCGGAAAGATGAATGGAAGATAAAAAAGCCGGAAGAGCAAGGTCGCCCAAACGACGAATACCTATTCCTCCAAAAACTATTGGTTGAGTGGCCTGAAGCCAAGAATTTGAATGAAATTTTAAATTTAAGATATGTTCAATTGAAAATTTTACAGTGTCATCAAATTTATTTATAAGATCATTATAAAGCCAAAATGGAGACGAACGTATAAAATATATCAATCTGGGAATACAAAGAGAATGCCGCAAAAGATACAAAGCAATGTGGGGATGAATAGGTTTAAGACGGTCTATAAAAAAAGTCAAATTTTCTATTTTACCTTGTATTATAGATGGCAAACCAACAGTAAAAATTGGACTTCCCAATAAAAATAAATTATTAGTATCTATTATTTTAATTCCCGGTAAAATATTATTTATCAAAGTAAAAATATCGATTTTAGCATCAACAGAAATTTTAGGTAAAAAAAATAATTCGCATTTATTAGTATTAATTTCCAACCCAATTGAGCTAAATTTTTCAATTAAAATTTTCAAGTCTTCTACAATAGTTGAAGATTTACCGATTAAAATTCCGTCATCTAAATACCATAAATTTATAGAACTTTTAAGTGATTGAATGATATCTTGTATACCTAAACTGAAAATTGCGGGACCAAGAGGGTCACCTTGTTGGCAACCTGTACTTGATTTTATAATGTTATTGCCGAAAAAGAGATTTGTATTACTACTATAACATTGCCATAAATACGGAAATAAATTTGGAATATTTTCTTTAACACAATTTAAAATACAGTCGCGACGGATTGAATTAAAAGCGTTACATACATCAATTTTCACCAAAATTTCAGCATCACTGTTGGATTCCAAAAATGTTCGTACTGTATGTACCGCTACTTCACAACCTGAAGATGTTCCAAAACCCAACTGTGTAGGTCGAAAATGATTACCAATTTTTAAATTAGTTTTTTAAATAAATAAATAAAATAACTTGCATAGCGGCTCATCGCACAGTTTTTAAGATCTTAATGAGATAGGTGTATTTTATTCCCATCAATTATATATATAATGAGATAGGTGTATTAGCTGATGCTCATCAGATGCGTGTGATCCAAGCATTTCTTGACTCGGCCAAGTATGAGACCTTAAAATCACTACGTGATTGATTTAGTATTTTTCCAACGAGGTATCTTACTGTATTTCGAGAATAGAATAATTTTATATAAAAATTTTAAAGATAAAAATGCAATGAAAAAAATCTTGGTGAGTGGGACTCGAACCCACGAACCTCGCTATCGCGGCAAGGTGCTCAACTGCTGAGCCAACCAGGTTCCAGTCACCCCTCACGAATTTTATTATTGCTTGTTATCTACTTATACACAGACACTACTTATTAGCTTTCTTCTATTCTTCTATTAACTCTATACGAATGAAGTTAGAAGTCCTAGTTTCTAATACTAGATGGCAAAGGAGTCTGTTTTTATTTTTTTTTACTTTTTTCAGTATTTTATATTTATGCATTTTTATAAACTCCTAATTAGGATAATTTTATATTAAATTTTAAAAGATAGAATTGAATAGATAGCCAAATATTTCGCTCTCATAACTCATAACACTATATAAAAAAACGCAGGTTTCACATTTAAAAAGTTAATAATATAATTTTTTTGTTTTAATTTAATTTTTTCTATTAGTTTGCGAATTAATGTCTGTCCTAGACATTATTCAAAGCTATTGAATTAACCTGTCAAAACCATCCTACTGTTATAATACATTTTTGTTATGCCTTGAGTAACCCATTTTTAAAATAATTATGTAGGAATTTTTCAGTCGAAAAATAAATTATTAATGGCTAAAATTACTCCAACAAATACAACAAATATAATAAATGTTTTTGTATAGGTACAAAATACGTATTTTATTATTTTCAGTTTATTAATATTAGTTTTTTTTTATTAGAGCACGGCATGTGACCTTGTATCTTATTGATGGTAAATACATGTATGGGGAAATCAATACATTGTGGTTTGGTGGCATTATGCGGTTACGATATTTTTATAATATAATGAATCCACATGATAGTACTTATAATAATTATAAAATAAATTGATATCATCACAGGTACCTTATGGCGAGACCGTTAATCCCACCTCGTCGTAGCCTATGGTATGAGTCTACACCGAACAAGTGGCTAGCTCGTCGCGATGTTTGGATAGTCTCAACAACTCATCTATAACAGTTTCAAGTTGGTATAGTGAAACTGGGACCGACAGCTTAACGTGCTCTCCGAGGCACTATAGTGGTGATGTTGAACAAATATATATATATAATTTTTTAGATTAAAAACCCATTGGTACTCATCGGGGTTTGAACCAGGGTTATAATTGTAGTTTATTTATTGTATTTAAAATGAACTTTAGCAAAGTAACACCTGAGACAATTAATTGTAGATTAATCTACTTAGCGTCCCAGACATTGTAGAACAATATAAAACTAAGTAAAAAAAATACCACGACTTAAAATATTGTAAAATAATTAACTTTATATTTTATGTTTAACGTTCATTTTTATTATAATTAAATGTACATAATATAAAAGCATTCCCTTGATAAAAAGGAAGAAAAAACTGGAAGGAAAAACATAAAAGCGCCCTGTGACGTTATTGCTCTACTCTATTACCTGCCGCGCCGAAAGAAATTAACGTCGTAATGTCGAGGGCTGGCCACTTCTTATTTGTTGCATTTAAAAGAAAAAAACAGCGATAAAGTGCGATTATTTAGCTAATTTATCCTTATAAGGTTCATGATGTTTAGAGCAGAAAGAGAAATGTCTATGCGTAGTGCCAGGTAGAAGTAGGAAGAAAGTATCTATAACTTCACTAGGCCGACCGACCCGTCTCCTTACCACTGCTCATATACGAGTAGGTAAATGCAATTAGTCAATAAATTCACCGGTTTTAAGGAGACTACTGCATTGATTTATTTTGGAGATAGTAGTCTCCTTCTAGGTTACGGTTACGAAATAGGTGGTTGATTTCATGATAAAGCAAGGATACCTATTAAGCACACAGCATACGTAATCGCGAAGTCTGCATTCTCCATATAATGCACTTTTGCACTTCCAGTATTACTCGACTAGGTACTGTTTGTTGCACGATTAAAATAATGTTTTTGTCGGTCATTGTTTTTTTTATATAAAGGTTAATTACCCAAGTATTTATTTATTATTATTAAGATAAATAATAAAAAATATAAAAAAAACCCTAATAACAATAAAAATAA
The DNA here is from genome assembly GCA_947458855.1 of Monopis laevigella. NCBI lineage: Eukaryota > Metazoa > Arthropoda > Insecta > Lepidoptera > Tineidae > Monopis > Monopis laevigella. The sequence continues at coordinate 19,847,315 of OX381580.1, read as the reverse complement.
CCTACTAAAGAACAATTTCATTATAACAAATAAATTTCTTCCAAATCACTGTATTAATTTAATCTTTTTTCGTGTTAGGTTTTTTTTTAAAAATCAGAAATAAAACTTTTGAAATAGTCATTATAATACAAAAATATGAATTACCACAATAAAAAAAAATCGCGTTTTATTATCAACATAATAAAAATAATTAAATTTCGACAAACAGCCAAGTTGTAATATTGAAATAATGAAAATTCGTTTTTGTCGCCACCTATTACGTAACCGCATCATTAAGCTGACATAAGGAGCGTTTAATGCTGTTAAACAACAACGTATCGATCGACTCCATTCATAAGCGTTGTAGGCCCGCTTACCTTTAGGTAGATTCAAAGTCACATAACCTTGCACCTTTTTTTTATAGAGCACGGCGTTTGTATATGTATCTACCTGATGTTATGCAGACCAACAAAGTCCATGAATAGGGTCGACCAATACATTGTTGTTTAACTATATTGATCGCTTTCACTATGTCGGCTAAATGATGCGGTAACGAAACATGGACGTATTTTCATTCCGAGTCTCTTTTAATATCCTCGCTGCTTTATCGTCAAATCAATCGCCCGTTTCGTAACCGTACCATGCAAGTAGTCTCCAGAAAACCCGTGAACCTACTGACTAAAACCGAAACATGACCAGATCATTTGATGGTTTTTTCATGTGTGGCGGTGGTAACGGACCCGGTCGGTCAGTCTCGCTAAATTATAATTTTACGTACCTAATGTTTTTGTTATAATAATACAGTTGACGTCAATGAGAATAAGCTGTTTAATGATAATCTAATTGTAAGGAGAAGAACATAATAATAAACAAAGACATATTAAAAGAACATAATGTACAGTAGTTTTTATTTTTATTTTTTGACTTACTAATACAAGGAGCCTGAGGGGCATTATCTGTTTCCAACGGTGGCGCGGCTGCGTGATTCGCTAGCCGATAAAGTAGTTCAATAAGTACCTATTTACAGGATGACTTTGAAAGGATGTACTTTGGGCTAATATGATGTTCTACTGATCAAATCGAACATCTTTTTCCATGGAACCATGTGTCGCAAATGAAAAAAAAATGGCTTCCCCATACAAATTGGTCATTTTAATATTACTAGTTTGTATGGAGAAGGCAATTTTTTTTTTCACTTGCGACACATGGTTCCATGAGAAAAGTTGTTCGATTTGATCAGCAGAACCTCATATTATCCCAAAGTACATCCTTTCAAAGTCACCCTGTATATATATATCATCACGGGTGCCTTACGGCGGCTGAGACCGTCAAGATGGCATTAAAGGCCTCGGCCTCAGCTGGGTACCCTGAGGCTGAGGCCTTTAATTCCCCCTTATCGTAGCCGATGGTATGAGTCTACACCAAACAAGTGGCTAGCTCATTGCGATGTGTGTATAGACTCAATAACCTATCTATGAACAGTTTCACAAGTTGGTATAGTGAAACCGGGACCGACAGCTTAACGTTCTCTCCAAAGCACTATAGTTTTTACCAAATGTTTTTGTTATAATAATATAGGTGACATTAATAAAAATAAGCTTATAATGATAATCAAATTGTAAGGAGAAGAACATAATTACGACTCTCTTTCCATTTATCTATGTTTGCTTATGACTGTATTGTACCTAAATAAAATATTCATATAAAAGAATGCAAATTAGTTCAATAAGTACAGAGTATTAATGGAATATACCTGGGTATAGTTATCTTTCTTGATATAAATTGAATTTAATTTCAAAGAAGTTTGCGGTGCCTGCAGGATCCTAGCAGACACTATCTCGAAACTTTATCATAACATTTAAATGAAAATTTCAATTTCTACGAGCTATTTTATAAAATAAATGTTAATAAGAAAATATTATTCTATAGTAATATAGTTACGAATGAAATGAACTTCAACGGCATTGCATAAACATAAATCTTGAAGAATGAAATTAAATCAAAACAGACGGTTCAATCTTCAGTCAATATTTAGGAACGCAATTGAGAGAACGGATGAGTATTTATTTAATTTTTTGCTTTGCATTAATTAACAAATTAAATAGATAATTGTTATGAGCGACTAATGCCGATAAATTACAATTTATCTTGAGCTTTGTAGGTCTGCGCACATACAAAATTACATGAAAATAAAAATTGGAGAACATTTTATTATTAAATTATATACTTATAAATTATTTAAGTTTATTTTATTTTATTTAAAATTCTTTATTACACCAAGAAGGTTTGTACAAACCCGAGCTTAATGCCTTAGGCATTATCTACCAGCTAACCTTTAGGAGAGTGATAATTGTAATATAGGGTGCACAGATTAGTGTAAAGAGAAATCAAAATACATAATCTGCATAGATGCAACTACATAAAATACATTATTTTGCTATATTATAGCAAAATAAATATATATGTAAATATATATGTAGCAAAATAAATACATAAATATATGTTGAAACCTAACCTAAATTATGATAGTGAGAAATGAGTAATTTCTTGAAAATGGGGAGAGACGGAGACTGTATGAAGTTCAGGGGGAGCAAGTTCCACTGGCGAGCAACTGACACCGTAAATGAGTCAGAATATTTGGTAGAGGCTTGTGACGGATTTTTTTAATAGGGCATTATCAGTAAAACGGAGGTTGCGATCATGAGTGTCGCATAGAAGTTGAAAGCGGGATTTGAGATAAGAAGGAGAATTAGGATTTTTAAGAATATTATATAACAGGGAAAGGAGATGTAGTGACCTGCGAGAGCGGATATTCAGCCATTTCAGCTGTTTTCTATACTATACTTATTTATTACTATACTATACTTATTTATTACTATATTTATTAAAGTGCAGTGACCAATAGTTTGCAGATTTGACACTAGATTATTGATTTTAGAGTACATACATATCATCACGGGTGCCTTACGGCGCCCGAGACCGCCTGGACGACCCCAGGGTACCCAGCGGAGGGGTTTTTAATCCCACCTCGTCGTAGCCGATGGTATGAGTCTACACCGAATAAGTGGCTAGCTCGTCGCGTCGGTTTTTAATCCCGCCTCGTCGTAGCCGATGGTATGAGTCTACACCGAACAAGTGGCTAGCTCGTCGCGATGTTTTGAATAGACTCAATAACCCATCTATAAATAGTTTCACCAGTTGGTATAGTGAAACCGGGATTAGGATTTTAGAGTGAAAATCGCATAAATGACTATTAAATTATTACAACTAGATTATTTTTGACCGCCTCCGTAGACTAGTGTTTGCGCCTTTGGCGTTATAGCCAGAGGTCGGTGGTTGGTACCCACTGCAAAATAATATTATATTATAATGAATGAAATAAAATGAAATATATTTATTTGCCAGAATACATTTACAAATTATAAATATTTATATAAAAATACATAGGTATTATATTATATCGTTGTTTCTGGTACACATAGCCTAGAGCTTAATTTGTGACCAGAGCAATATCTGTAAAATTGTCCTACATATTATTATTATTAATAGCGAAGTAGTTTTTCCTGTAGGTTTAATAACAGTAACAGCGGGCATAATGATAAAATAATGAAAGGGTCTTTTAAAAAGTATTTTTTTGCGCTCTCTCTAACTAATTTAACTTAGATTCAGTGAAAACATCTAAATTGAGTTAACAATTATGAGTAGAGCTTCTCCATGTTCTGAAACGTACGTGAGTGCGCGGTGGGGGTAACAAATCGACATTGCTACACGGGTACGTTGCAGAGATAACTAACCGAACGGTTATTTTTCAGGTTTTCAGACGTATCTAGAGATTGTAAAAGGTTTCATCTCAATTCTCGTTGCATTTGTTGAAAGATTTACTGTGCGGTTATTGCAGGGGTGGAGATATTTTACGAAATAAAAAGTTGCTTTCGTTGTGGATTCGACAATCAAAAGGATTGAAGACAGTAAAATAGAAGAATGAGAGAGTTATTGATTATTCTAACAATCTTTCTTGGTGGATATATTATTGAAATTTAATGGAGAAAAATTGCGATAAGAAGTATCTTACCCGATTAAATTTAAATATGCAAAAGAATATGTAATTTATATAAATAATTACAAATAACGATTTCGTTTCGTTTTCGAAACAAATGTCAAATATAGCCGTGCCTTTTTTGTTCTTGAGCATTTATATTTTTTTTTTGGGTTATGTTGCGGCCATCTTCTGTTCTAAGGGTTACAGAACAGGCAATTTTAGGTCTTATGGTTTTGACTATTCATACTTCCATGGGATATTTTTTTTGTAATTTCATGAAAGTTCAATTTGGTAGATAAACCTACGCGCCCCTCCACTAAATCTATCGGTGTAATATTATGTGCAGATGCTGTATTTTCCTACCATCATGTTTGGTCACCAACATTGGTTAGTATTATTGACTGAGTGGCCAATACAGACCAATATTGGTGATCAAATTAATTAATTTCGTCTAAGATATACTTTGAACGTAAAATGCAAAGGACGGGCGCTTAAATTAGGCTCAGCGTCTGTACATTTTAATTAAAATCATACTTTTTATAATAAAAATAAAAATTTAATTACAATAAACAAATTTACAACAAACGCTTCAACTTCTCAGAACTTTAGTAAACTTTTATTAAAGTAATAAATTACACTCAAAGTATTTTAAAACGTGCAGTAATAGTAAATCAATTTGTCAGGTCCAAGAATGAAAGCTGTGGGCATAACGGCCACAGATGGGAAACACGCGGTGCGAACGCCTGAAAATTAAAATCGGAGGCACCTCGTAGTAATTATTATACAAGGGAATTAAGTCTTCAGTTAAGTTTTTAAATTAAAAGTAAAACTAATAATGAAAAAATAATTTAATATTAAAATAGATAAAGCAGAATTTGTTTTTGTTGAAAATAGTTTACGCTATGATCTGCTTTATTAATTGCCTCATTCATTAAGTGTTATTTAATTATTATTATTTATACTTATATATTCTTTGTAGGTGTAGTTGGCCGCCTCCATAGACTAGTATATATACTTGCGCCGTTGGCATCGGAGGTCGTGGGTTCGATTAACACACATGGCAGAAAAATATTAGTAGGTAAGTACATTTTTTCTGGGTGTTTATAAATTATAATATGTAATATTTCTGGTACATATAGTACAAGCCTAGACCTTAGTTTGTAACCTGCGGCCACATTCTGTTTCTTATAACGTGAACGTTAGATTGTCAAAATAACGAATTCCGTTATTAGCGCTCTCTCCTCCGATCAGCGAAGGTAAATGTAGAAGAGTGCGCTAATAACGGAAATCGTTATTTTGACAATCTAACGATTACGTTATAAGAAAAATAATGTGACCACAAAGTAATTATAAGTTGTCCTATATTATTGTTATTATTTGAAAAACCTAAAAATAAATTTTAATATTTATAAAATTGTTGCTTACTTAATTTAACGGCGAAACTGAAACATTATATAATAATAGAAATAGAATCAAGTTTTTTGGACTCAGTCAATAATCTAAATAAATTAGTATATTTTACATGTAAATTGACAATGTATGGTTACTGGTAAGTCAATTACATGGAGCTACAATTAATGCCACAACACTCAGATAAAAATAAATTCTTGGATTTTAGCATTAAAGAATATATTGTTTTGTTATTGGCGGAAAAAATATATCCTTGAAGTTAGTGAAATTTGTCTTAGGTTAAAAACATTAAAACCTTAGTTAAAAAAAACTTAATTCAAGATGTTTTTATATTATTTAAGAATATATTGTTTTCGCGATTTTTATGGCATATAATATATTTTTAAATGACTTAATCCAAAAAAAAAAAAAGCGGCCCCAGCCTAGTGGTTAAGTTACTGCGCAACTGATAGCAAGGTTAAGCAGATGAGAACAAGACCGGCCTGGGATGGGTGACCGCTTTATACAACGAGGCTATTTCATCATAAACACCGCAACAAGCTCGCCACTTGTTAGGTGTTGCCTCCGAATACCATCGGCGAAATGAGGATGGGTTAATCCCTCCGCTGGGACCCTGAGGCCGTTTAAACGGTTCTCGGGAGCCAAATTGGCACCCGTGAATGGTATACTTATACTTATACTTAATCCAAAAAAAAAGCTTTGCAGACAAAGCGGTAAACTTATACCATCTCTGTTTTGGGGGTTAATATTGTATTTCACACATATTACACAAACTATGCTCTAGACTTGTACTATGTGTAGATACTATCCTTGTGAAACTCGTTAAATACACAGGACATTTGTTTTTTAATACATATTTACCATTTTTTTATAAATTTTTATTCACTATATTTTTAATTTCGTAATGTACGTGGTGGCCGAGTTGGTTAGACCTTAGACTTAAAAACACTTAGGTCCCTGCTTCATACCCCGGTGTGTACCAATGATTTGAGTCATTAATATTTAAAAAATATGTACATTTGTTTAACAACAATATAGTGCTTCGGGGAGCACGTTAAGCTGTCGGTCCCACTTTCACTATACCAACTTGTGAAATTGTTTATAAATGGGTTATTGAGTATATCCAAACATCGCGACGAACTAGCCACTTGTTCGGCGTAGACTCATACCATCGGCTACGACGAGGTGAGATTAAAAACCCCTCCGCTGGGTACCCTGAGGCCGTCTAGGCGGTCTCGGGCGCCGTAGGGCACCCGTGATGATATATATATATTTAATTTCCTAGCGAGTCAAATTTGTCGAGTATTTCAATAGAAAAAAAATTAAAACAGGAAGGATTCTATTAAGTGAGGTATTCTCAAATAACCTTAATTGTCTTAATTTACATGTGTATTTAGATTTCGTACATTAAAATATTTTTAATATCCTCTTTTATGTTATCCCCTTTGTCCGACGAAGGACCATTGTTCTTGTAACAAAATATGTCTACATATTTACACGCCTTTCATGTTTTTCAGAGCATCCTTCAAAACAATGTGGAAAGCGTTAATTAAATTTCAGGCTTCAACTAAATACTTGTCAAACTTAATTAAGTACGGGTAATATTCTATTAACGTGAAATGTAATTAACGTTTGACTGAATAATAGTTAAATTTTACTGAGGTAAATTATAAAATGATTAGTCTACGCAATTTCTTGCTATATGATTAACTGTTTAATTATTAAATTTTTACTTACCTAATGTTTATTTAAATTACACCGGGACCGTCACCGTGGACTAGTGGTTACGCCGTTGTAACTGGAGGTTGTCGGTTTGATTCTGCCTCAGGGCAATAACAATATTAGTTACTTTTTTATGTACCCAGACCATACCAAAAATAACTAGACCATAGAAAACTATGGTCTGGGTAATTATAAATATAATGTATCGTTGTATCTGATACACATAGTAAAGACCTTTACAGCTTAGTTTGTGATCAAGGAAATATGTATGAAATCCCCTACATGTTATTATTATTAATTATGATGAGGGACACTTTTTTACCGTTTAGAGTTTATCTGAACAAGATCTTATTTTCTTTCCACATAGAACGCAAAAGGCATCAAATCGCTATGGCCAGTTTATCATGATATTAAAAGTGTAGGTAAAGCCGCAAGCTCTTTCAAATTTTATTGGTAGGGAAATACTTACTGAAACCCAAAATTATATGAAGAGCGGGCATGGTAGCATGTTTGCTTTACCTTAGCAATAATAGGTATGGATTATAGAAAATGTTTTTTTGTTGATGTAAATTAACACGAAGTTGCGGGCACTAACTAGTAAACAATATTTACGGTATATTTTTTTGTTATAAAACTTGTAGTTTTCCTAAGTTATGGTTTTACCAATGTAAATAAATCATATTACGTAGCAGGCACTAGTATTGATATCATAGGTATAATATATAATATAATATTAATCGGCTACGACGAGGTGGGATTAAAACCCCTCCGCTGGGTACCCTGGGGCCGTCTAGGCGGTCTCGGGCGCCGTAAGGCACCCGTGATGATATATATATGATATAATATTTTAGTCACCCGATAAAATAAAAAAATACGAACTTTAAAAATCGATGACTTTTTTGACAATTCAGTGATATTTTTAGTCATCCGCTAATATTAAAAAATCTCACTCCAGAACTGGAATGAATACTCTTAACCAGTTGGCCATTACTGCTATTTATTTATTTATTTAAAAAACTTTATTACACAATTTAAGGGCGGGCTTAATGCCACTCGGCATTCTCTACCAGTCAAACCTTTGGGACAAATTAAGCAGTAAGTAGTTAACATAGGTGCAGTAAAATATATTTAAAAATAAAGTATAATAATATTATACATACACACTAATTCACTACATATACATACATAATAATAAAATAGCAAGCAACAGCAGAGTATAGCAATATCCACAGCACAATAATTGTTTAAAGAAGAAACACAGGATGAGAGAGAAAGAGAGTATTCCCAAAAAAAAAAACTAATAATAAAAATAAATAAAGTAAAAGACACATTCACTCATTCATAAAATGTTTATACACTAGTCTCTTAAAGATTATAATTTACTGTTAAAATCCAGCAAAACTAGGATAGTAAACAGAAAAGTAAACTGTGGTGCCATTACCTGAACTGTAGTTTATGCACCTAATCTGAATTTAGTATCTTATTGCGTGGGTGCTGAAGCAGTTGCTGCCATCTGTCCGCACTTTCAATTTCTAATCAACGAAAAGCTCTTACGTGGTCGCAATAATACAAATGGAACGCTATGAATGGTTCGCCACTGCCAATGCGCTGGAGTGTGGTGAATGTATTACACTTTATTATGCTCTACCGCATCAATCTCTTTTATGAACTGCGTTCGTGGATGTGCGGAATAAAAAGTTTACGGAAAAATCTTTTATAGGATACTAAACTATGAGTTTTCTGCTCTTCCATTAGGGCTTGATTTGGATTACTTAATATATATTATGTGTAGTTACAATAATATGTTTTGTTTATGGCAATAATATAATGTTATGGTCATTTTATCTTTTATGTTTATTAATATCTTATACATTTTAATATATTAAATTAAATAGACAGTTTATTACACGAATGTACCAGGAGAGCAGCAATCTGAGAGGAAGGGCGATGGTATGTGAAGCTTGCCACCACCACATACACACGACGATCACGACCGCTCTGTCAAGATGTAGTAAGTTTTGTATTTTAATACATTAAATTTGTTTTATTTTAATTTTACCGAAGATTATAAAAAGCAGCAGCAGCTTCAAACTAAAATTAGCAGTAAAAAAGGTAATGTAACTATAGTTTTTCCGTTTAAATGAGACCTATTACAGTACTGAAGTAACAAGAAATAGTTTTTATTTATGGATATTAAAAAAGATAAAATATTTTCTTGCGCAGCGCCTCGAGAAGTTATTTCTTTCTCGCCACTCAGAGTTTCAAAGCGTTAGAAATCCCAAGACTATATTATATTCCTTCTGTTTGGAAAGATGTGCACACACCTTTTTTGCGCCTAGTTTTTTTTTTGGATCACGGCATGTTACTTTATATGTGCCTGATGGAAAGAGCTCAAATCTCACAAATGGGAATGTTGTATAATTAACAGCATTGATCGCTCCACTACGGTTAAATGATTCTGTTTCGAGATAGGTGGAAATAAAGACGAATATGCATTACTAGTCTACTTTAGAATAGTCGCTGCTTTATTGTCAAATAAACTGTCCGCTTCATAACTGTATCCTGAAAGTAGACTTTAGGTACTTGATAAGAAATCGATGATGTAGTCTCCAGAGTTGGAAGCGTTTGAAATGTGGTGTTGCAGAAGAATAGAGAGAATAAGCTGGACGGAGAAGAAGACGAACAAAGAAGTTAATGCTAATGGTGAACGAGATATGAACTTTAGGTTTAAAGAAATTTATTTTCCATAAGAATTATAAAATTCACTTAAGATGGATAATATTAAAATTAAAGTTAGTACTTCAGTGGTCAGACAAGATTAGAAACTACAAATAATATAGGTACCTACACAAACAAAAAACAAATAATTTCACAATAGATGAAACAGCAAACTGCTCGCTTACTAACAAAACAAAACTATTATTTACTAATTTTATTAATTATTTGTGTAAATCATGTGGGTAGGTAAACAAGTACAAGTTGTATTTGTCGGCGGGCGATCTCTGTAACCAGCTTTGTATAGGAATTTGTGAATGAGTAGGTACTGTCCGATGGAATTTATACAGTATGATGTTTATATTGTTGTATTTATTAATATTTTTCTACATTAGTTTTCTTTACTTTTTTTTTAATTTTATTTTTTTATTTTGTACATTTATTTATTTTTACTAATTATTTTAGATATATGTAAAGTTTTTATTTATAGTTTTGTATATGCATTATTATTACTACTTATACGACTGTAGACTGTAGACATAAATATATTATATGCTTACATATATCTATATAGTGCAATTGTTAATAATATAGGTCTTGAGACACTTTTTAAATAGAATAGTAGATTGTATATGTTTAATTTGTTTTGGTAAACTATTGTAAATTTTTGCTCCCTCATAGCAAATTGTTTTTTTTCCCTGATCAGTTCTAGGTTTAATATTAAAAGTCGATATATGAGATGCGCTCCTTAAATTATATTTATGTATTTGGTAGTTAAATTTAAATGTTATCTTTGAGTGCGTGTTTTTGTCTAGGATTTTTTTTACTAGAAGACATATTTGATATTTGTATAGTTGTTTAATATTCATTAGATTTGTTTTTTTATATAGTGTTGCAGTTGGGGTCCAAAAATTGTAGTTAAATAGGGTTTTTATTATTTTATTTTGCGCAGTCTGTAATAATTTAATGTGTTGAATTGCCGAGTTACCCCAAACCGCTATCAGGTAATCTAGGTGAGGTTTAATAAGAGAATTATATATAATATATCTAATTTGTTGTGGTAGATCGTTAGATATTCTTCGCAATGCACCTGTTAATGGGATTAATTTATCTTTGATATGACCTATATGCTTTTGCCAAGTTAAGTTTTTATCTAAAATTAATCCTAAGTATTTTTCTTCATTACTAATATTTAAAGTAATTCCATCTATTGTGAGATCATTATATGTGTCAATTTGTTTATTTTTATTTGTAAAAATCATGTAACTAGTTTTAGTCGTGTTAATAGTTAATAAATTTTGCTTAAACCATGCTGATATTATATTCAAATCATTCTGTGCTCGCAAAATTATGCTTTGGATAGTTGAACCGTAATAAAAAAGGCAGGTATCGTCGGCATAAAGCGTTATGTTACCTTGCAATCCAATGTTATTAATGTCGTTAATGTATATGAGGAATAGCAATGGGCCCAAGATAGATCCTTGAGGTATTCCACATGTTACAGGCTGCATACTACTTCTACAGTCACCTATTTGTACGACTTGATACCTATTTGTAAGATAGGATTTAATGATACTGTATACTGAATCACTTATACCTATCTTATTAAGTTTATATAGCAGTATTTCATGAGACACCGTGTCAAACGCCTTTCTCAAATCTATAAAAATACCCAGAGCCATTCCTTGTTGATCAATGTGTTGTCTTATATCTGTTATTAGATCTACCGTTGCTGTTAATGTGTTAGATTTTGGTCGAAATCCGTATTGATTTGGACAAAGAAAGTTTATTGAAGTTAAGTAGTCGTTAATCCTTTGGTAAATTACTTTTTCGAATATCTTTGAAATAATTGGTAAAACGGATATAGGTCGGTAGTTTCCAGGGTCCGATTTACTGCCGGTCTTATAAATTGGAGTGACTTTTGCTATTTTCAGGCTATCTGGGAAAGTTCCTTTAGTTAGACATTCATTGATACAGTCTGTAATGTTTTTAACTATAAGATTGCTTATGCACTTTAAGCTTTTTGTATTAATACTATCGATACCTGTGCTTGCATTTGAATTTAGTTCATTTATCATTTTATTTATTTCACATTGTGTAGAAAGTTGCAATTTTAAGAGTGTTGGGGTGTCTGGATTGCAGAGTGTATTTATTGGTGGTAGAAAATTATTCGATGGTAATTTATTTGCTAATTTAATGCCAATTGTAGCAAAAAAGCTATTAAAACATTCACAAATCTGGCCTATATTAGTTATAGTTACAGAGTCTACAATAAGTTTTGAAGGTATAGTATTAGTTTTAGTTTTGTTAGTAGCCAATTCATTTATAAATCTCCACATTTTCTTCGGTTTTGCCATCCTCTTTTTAAATTCGTTTTGATAGTAATTCAACTTTGCTAATTTTATTATTTTAGTAACATTATTTCTTTGCTTTATAAATTCCTTTTTAACATCATCATCCAATCTATTGCGTTTAAGTGTGTTCCATATTCTATTTCTTTTTCTAATCTCATTCACAATTTCTATAGTGATCCATTCTTGACGTGGTTGATTTAGAACTTTAGTCTTATTGATTTGACTCAAACTTATATTCGTTTTAATATATTGTTCTAATATTTCATAATTATTAATATTGGTATTAAATGGGGAACTCTCTATATGATTATGTAATGTTTCATAGTTAATTGCTTTATAATGTTTTTTGTCTTTATTTTTAAGTCTAATATGTTTGGCATCGAGGAATTTATTATTGACATATGGAATTCATTATTATTTAAATTAGAGCATACGTGATCAATGATTGACTTTCTTTTTCCTTTGTCTATTCGTGTACAGTACTTTTCATTTATGTTATTTAATATTTTATAATTTGCTTCACAAAGTATGGCTCTATATTTTTCGATTTTTGTATTTGTATCCAATAGATCCAAAAATTGGAAAACTTTATTGGAAATAATAGAAAACAAGAGGGGAAGATGTTTGAACACTTGATATGAAATAGAACTTCTTTGAAAACAAAAAAAAGAGAAGATTGAAGGAAAAAGAGGAAGAGGAAAGTCGAGAATAAGGCAAAAATGGCGATTGCTCCACCGGCTAGATCTTGTGCAGTAAATTTGAGAAGAAGAAGTCTCCTGAAAACAGGTTACAGATCCGACAGACTAAAACCGAAACTTGGTTAGGTTACTTAAGGAGTTATGCATCTTTATGGGCTAAACCGGTCGGTAGACTTCTCTCGAACATTTTCATACAACAACCTGTATTTAAATTTTATATCTAAAAATATTTTTTGGAATTATTGTATAAATGTTCACAAATATGCAAATGCTTTATGACATACCCATCGCAATCTTAGGAAAAATGCCTATATATCTTTGACTATAAACTAAGCAATATTTCTGTAAATTTTCCATAAGAAAGAAGGTTCTATAGATTATTCGTTCTGGCATTATTACCAGCGGTCCAGCCATAATAATGGCTTGATTAACTGCTACTTTTATCTGTATTTAATAATGCAACTAACCGAGACTTTTCTTGGGGCGAGCTACCTTGTTAAAGATATTTCTTAGTTTACTTTTTTTAAAGTTCGGAGAGCCACCCGATGTTTTCTTTGGTACATTGTAACTGCAGTTTTCTTGGCTATTACTGGTTATAGCTCGTGATATAAAAACAGAATTGTGATTCAAAAGTATTATTAGGACATTAAGTATGTACGTTGATATAGAACTTATTAAAAAGCGATTACAATTCTGTTGTACAAAATTATTATTATTATTAAATAATAGGCGAGCAGCGTATTGCTGATATGTCTATATCATATATATATATATATATATTATATATATAGGAAATTTATTTTTAAATCAAATAAATATATTACTAATTATGCGTTATTTGAATATAGAGTTCAGCATTGTCCAGGCGACAAACTTCGCCTAAAAAATAATATCATATAATTATATGTAATATTTGTTACAAATGTATTAAAGTTGTTATTTAAAAATCTTTATTGCACAAATTTAGTACAAAGGCGGACTTAATGCCGCTAGGAATTTTCCACCAAATTTGAATGATAAAGCATCTACTGTCAATGACAGTTTAAATTAGTTTTATATCTCTTATATTTACGGAATAATCGCATAGGCACACCTAATAGTTACGGAGTTGGAGCATATTGGATTTACTATAGTACAAAACATAATATTTTAAGAATATTATATTTCGTAAATATCATATTTTGAAAACGTTGGTTTATTTATACTTAAATAGTTTGAGGATAATGATAAGGCCTAGGCTAACGATAAAAAATGCTGAAATAAATAAAACTGAAGGCACTTTTTGAGAACACCCAGATGCCATGAATAAAGAAGTATTTCAAACATTTACTGCTGACTTTAATGGTCGACACACAAGAAACAAAAGAAAGGAGATAAAGATATTTCACCCGAAAAGTCAAAGACATGAATTTAAACTTAAAGCTAAGAGTAGTACATTAACAAGACAATATTAAATATAATTAAGGGAAGCACAAAAACGTACGATACCAGAAGTATGTGTCATTAAAACTTCACCGGTAAGGTTGAACTTTTCACATTTCAGAAGCCGCAGCAACCATGCCCGTTTTAATGGCACCCGAATATGTTACAGCGGCGAAACAAACGAATGACTCCATGTTTTACTGCACATGGGCGATGAAATATTACACATCTGGAGCAGCTTACAGAACTTTTATTTTATGACTAGTATTTTAATAATTTTATATTATAAGAGGGTGTATTTTATCGTTACCTACGCTAGTTTGTTATTACTGTTGTTGTTATGGATTAACTAAAACAGTCATAAACTGTTAGTGTTGAAATTTGTAAATGTTTCAGAATTCAATTTTTTTGCATAAATACATATCATCACGAGTGCCTTACGGCGCCCGGGACCGCCTAGATGACCCCAGGGTACCCAGCGGAGGGGTTTTTAATCCCACCTCATCGTAACCGATGGTATGAGTCTACACCTAACAAGTAGCTAGCTCGTCGCAATGTTTTGAATAGACTCAATGACCCATCTATAAACAGTTTAACAAGTTGGTATAGTGAAACCGGGACCGACAGCTTAACGTGCTCTCCGAGGCACTATAGTGGTGTTGTCAAACGAATGAACATAATTTTTTGAATTAAAAACTCATTTGTACACACCGGGATTCGAACCAGGAACTAAGTGTTTTTAAAGTCCAAAGCCTAACCAACTCGGCCATTACGTACCTATTTTTTTTTGGATGGCACGGCATATCCACCTGTTGGTAAGCAGACCTATAAAGTCCATGAATGGGGTCGATCAATACATTGTTGTTAAACAATATTGATCGTGCCAACTATGCCGGCTAAATTACGAAAAAAAAAATCGCAACTATGAAAGGAGACTACTACCTCGAAAAGAAATCGAAGCAGTTGTCTCTGGAAAACTGGTGGGATAGCATCCACCAGCCTTGGTCACAAACTAAGTGTAACAGAATTTAACGATATAAATTCATATTAATTATACCTCTTAATTGTTAAGTGGGAATCGACCTCGGAATACACCAAAATGCGTAAGCACTAGTCTAAGGAGGCAGTCTAAGTGGTTAGGTTAATATTGATAGTTTTACAGAAAACTGGGAATGGATGATAAGATCATTCAAAAACAAGAAAGTTTTTCATAATAAAGCTTTTATTAAAATAAAATAAATTGCTGAAATAAATAATATTTTCTGAGTAACTATATACATACATACATACATATCATCACGGGTGCCTTACGGCGGCTGAGACCGCCTAGGGTACCCAGCGGAGGGGTTTTATTCCCACCTCGTCGTAGTCGATGGCTATGAGTCTACACCGAACAAGTGGCTAGCTCGTCGTGATGTTTTGAATAGACTCAATAACCCATCTATAAACAGTTTCACAAGTTGGTAGAGTGAAACCGGGACAGCTTAACGTGCTCTCCGAGGAACTATAGTGGTGTTGTCAAACAAATGTACATATTTCTTTTAATCTAAAACTCTTTGGTTCACACCGGGCTTCGAACCAGGGACCTAAGTGTTTTTAAGTCCAAGGTCTAACCAACTCGGCCACCACGTATCTGAGTAACTAATTAATCTATTACCTACTTATTTAGCTAGTAAACATTATTTTAAGGCTCGAATATTTTTTATAACCTTAACAAATCACATTTTTCTTTAGCTAAATATAAAAAAAAGATGCATCACCCACCCCATCAAAAAGAGCACGCCGATAAACTGCACGCTGGGCGAATATCAAGTAGGTACCTCTCTATCCATCCCATCGACAGTCCTTACGTCAGCCCCTCACATAAATTTATAATCAAGCGGAACCTTTCCCCAAATGAAATTAAATTATACCTGCCAGTGAAAACTTTGGCAAAATATTTACATTTCGCTCCTTGAAAAAGGCAGTAATTCATGAGCTCAATTTCACAATTGCACACAGGGAAGTGTTTTCGTCATTGCTTAAGTAGATGGAGGTTTTAGGGATTTATTTATTAGACTTTGCTTGGCGTTGTATCCGAATATCGTGGGTTTGATTCTCTTTCATGGCGAATAGTATTAGTAAGTTTTTATGTACAAATTGTTATCGTCTAGGTGTTTATAAAATATAATAACTATGTGTTAGTAGTATCGTTGTTTATATATACATAGGACAATTCTAAAGCTTAGTTACTAGGGAAATATATGTAAACATATTATTATAATTATTTTGAAACAAAGTATCTTAATTTTAAAATAATGTTTTGGTTTAATATACAAAAATTATAAACTATTTCTGTATCCCAAAAAGTTTTAGTCTTTATAAAATATAATAGCTATGTATTAGTAATATAGTTGTTTATATACATAGGACAAAACTAGAGCTTAGTTACTAGGGAAATATCTGTAAACATACCATTATCATTATTTTGAAACAAAGTATCTTAATTTTAAAATTAACTTTGGTTTGATGCACGAAAATTATAAGCTATTTCTGTACCCCAAAAAGCTTTGAGAAAGACTTATCGTCTTAGCTAGAGGACTAGATTTTATTATTTTTAGTACAATGTACATACAAGTGTACCTATACCTACAGTGTTTCCCGTACAAAACCCAAAAAACTTATTTGGAAACACAGGGAATATTTCACAAAACCTGATCACAAACTAGGCATTATTTGTACCAGAATCAAAAATACTCAAACATATTATATTTTATAACACAATGGCTAACTGACTAATATTATTTACCATGAGTGAGAATCAAACCCACTACCTCCGGATCCATAACCTTGTTAGATTTACTGAATTATTATTTTTTATTTAACTTTATTAGTATGTACTAATATAAACTGAAACTATTTACGCCAACTAAGTTATTTGAATTTACGACTACCCTTATAAGATAGAGACGACTGAAGTAGATTTAAAGCAAATAGAGTTAGTAAGAGATAAAACTTTGGTCATGGGAGGTCACTGCACTAATAGATGTTAGCTGGGAAGTACACCAATAAATCAGAAAGTTACTTTGGTATTACTGCAAGGCCTCTTACGACTTTTGGTGAACCACTGTTATAATTTATTATGTTTTGATAGTGAGTACCTTGTTATAAGTTTTTGTGATGTTGTGGTTACATATAGTATATTATAGGACCAATAGGGACCAATAGGAATTCTCTTAAATTAACTTTGTGTCAATCATGTTGTAATTAGATCACAATAGTTAATTTTTTCACATTCCGTAGTCTGCTAAGAAAACACCAATGCAAAACTAAAAAAATGCAAGCAAAAAAAAAGACCAACACGGGTGCTTTTTGGCTCCCGAGAACCCATCGAAGGGATTAACCCCTCCTTATTTCGTAGATGGTATTCGGAGGCAACACCTAAAAAGTGGCTTGAGCTTGTTGTGGTGTTTATCATGCCTCGTTTGTATAAAGCGGTCACCCAACCCAGGTCCGGCCTTGTTGTCATCTGCTTAACCTTGTTATTAGTTGCGCAGTGATTTAACCACTAGGCTGGGCCGCTTTTTGATTCTATTACGCGTATTATTCTATTGAAGTAAATTTATTCCAGAGAATCGAGGCCCAGAGCAATATAATATGTGAATGTCCTGTTCAAACTGGACTAATATATAACGATCGTATTTGCCATATGTATATGAAGCATTTGCATTACTTAAAGCCTTCTCCGTGGTCTAGTAGGCGTTGCATCCGGAGGTCGTAGGTTCTATTACCACTAGAGGCATAGTTTTCAATACAGTTTTTCTTTTCCTATTATAATAGCACCTCGAAGGGTACGTTAAGCTGTCAGTCCCAGTTTTACTGCTCTAACTTGTGAAACTGTTTATATAAGTATTATTGACTCTATCCAAAAACGAGACGAGCTCTATGAATTATTTACTTTTAACAAACTAAACCAAGCAATGTATTATGAATTGTCATAGTAATTTACAATTATCACGTTTATCAAATAGGGCCCTGGTCTCTTGTTTAGAGTAGATTCAGAATTATATCGGCTATGACAAGGTGGGAATAAAACCCCACCACTGGGTACCTTGAGGCCGTCTAGGCAGTCCTAAGGCACCCGTGATGGTATACATACATTTATCGGTCAAATATAAACTTTAACTGCAAAAAACACTTTATAAAACTTATCAGAAACGTCCTTTATTACATAAAGTTTAAGAAAAAAATATGCATCTTGCAGAACAGTATCCAACGTCTTCCTGTACCATCATGCTCTTTTAAAAGTTAAAATTTTAATTAAAAGACTCTTTTGCGTGCTACGAAACGGCTTCAATTAAAACTATGTCTTCTACAAGTACTAGGACATAAAAGAGTTGAGAGGTCGGCGAAAAAGCACTGGATAATTGCTCGCTATGAACTGCTTAATTGTGGCTTGTCAATTTAAAAATGTAATTATTACAACTGTCTTCATTTTTTCTCCTTTAACGAGACTGAAAATTATTTTAAAGTTTTTTTACTTGTGAAAATTAAACGAAGTGTAGTTGTGTATATTTTTTTTGATATTTTACATTATATTGCCCTGAAAACTAAGCTTTAAGTTTATACTTTGTGTAACAGGACCATCGATACTTATACATATTATATTTTATAAACACCCAGACCATGGAAAACTATAGAAAAACGTGCTAATAAAGTTTTGGCCACGAATGGGAATCGAACTTACGACCTTCGGATACAACGTTGGTGTTGTATCGCGTAATCACAAAAACCGACTTCAAGGTATTATACGAACTTAATCAAAAGGAGACTTATTCGCATGTTCGGTTTGGTATATATTCTCACTATACTATAAAAACCCCTGCATTGGCTACCCTTATTTTATATTTATATTTTTTGTTGAGGTGGGAGTGTCATTTCAGGATGCGGTTACGAAATGGGCAGTTAAATTGACGATAAGGCAGCGAGGACATTAAAAAAGACTCGTAATGCAAAGTTGTCTTTGTCGCCGCCCATTTCGTAATCGCATCATTGAGCCGGCATAGTGGGAGCGATAATCTGTTTAATAGAAATGTATTGTTCGACCCCATAGATTTTGTAGGTCGGCTCACCAGGTAGATACAAAGTCACATGCCGTGCTTCAATAGGGAATATGCATGTAAAGTCAATTATTATTATTTTAATATATAATGTTCCTTTTATGTCTTTGAACATATTTACAGTAATCTATTTAATATTTTTTATTACCTAGTTTTTTTATAAATACGTTTTTAAAAATATTTTTTTTGGTAAAAACGGAACTCTAAACGCTCCGACATTAGCAAACACTACATGTAACGTCATTCGTGCACAAACAAATGTCAACGTGTGTTCTGTAGTCTACAGTTTCTTGTTTTCTCGTGTATTTATTGTCCTTTATCACGATAATTTGTGATAAAAAAAACTTTTGACTAACTTTTGAGGTGCAATAACATTAAACTAATATCTTTTTGAGCACGAATGACGTCACAGATTGGCGGCTAGTGATGTACCGTTTTTTACTGCGGTAGTGGCAGATAAAGTTAAAACCCTTTTATTTTTGTATTATTACCCTTTAAGAAATGTTTCATATTTGTTTTAGGGTCTAATGTAGTGCATATTCCCTATTAAAAAAACTTAAAGTCATCTAGAGCTAAGGCACCTGTGGTGATACATACACATACGAGTAATTCATTAAATACTACTCGATCTGGTGATCCACTTGTATAAAGATTCCACTTACAGTGGATGTCGCTGACTACCCCCTTAGCTTAATAATAGTCGTGAAGATATTGAAAAGTAGTTCAATGTTTAATTTATATTACTTTACAATAACAGTAACCTTGTTCTATTATAGTGAATTCACAGCTATAGAGACAACTTTACCTTCTATTTATTGCAGTTCCCTAGAACAAAAGATCCTGGTATGTTTACAGAAAGGCTGTTCATTAGGTTTTCGCCACGCCACAGATTTTATAAATGAGAGAAGGGCCTCAATTAAATACTTACTCTGTCTAATCCTCTTAACATATTTTGGCCGTATATTTAGGTACTTTAATTTAACTAGTGAACTAGCTATTTTTTTTATTGCTTTGTCATGATATGACTAACTCATTATAACAAATACTTACATTAAAATAACAATATATAGGGATAAAACTTGTGATATTTTTATATAAAAAATACAAACAAAATGGAAAAAATATGTTGTGTAAGTCTGCTTACCATCAGGTAAATATAAAATCAAAGTATAGTAACATTTTCTTTTAGTTGTAAAGGTAAAAGAAATCCTAAACGGGCTAAAGTATTGTTTCGCTTTCATTTTCAGATACCTTAACATATGAAAACTTGAAAATCAGGCGTTTAAACTTTAATAGACATATATAATATATGTCTATTAAAGTTATATTAGACATATATAATATATGTCTATTAAAGTTTAAACGCCTGATTTTCAAGCGATGTTTCCGTTGGGTGCATATTAGACATCCCACGCTTTGTAAACATATTCCCTTATTTGTAATCTGTGAGCCACGCCGAGCCATGTAAATGCCAGGCTGCTTTAAACAAGTGGATATTATAAGAGAGTCTGATGAGTTTTGTTCTGGATCATTTTGGAGGCTTTATTAAACGAATCAGGAAATGCAGATGTTTATTTAGGGATTAACAGACTCAGTCTGTGTTTTGTTTTTGGTTCTCAGGGAAAGTAATTTTTAATCATTGAGTTAAATAATAATTTCCTACATTCTAATATTATATTATTTATATACGTGGTGGCCGAGTTGGTTAGACTTTAGACTAGAAACACTTAGGTCCCTGGTTTAAACCCCGGTGTGTACCGATCACTTTTTAATTTAAATAAATATGTATATTTGTTTAACAACATCACTATAGTGCCTCGGAGAGCACGTTAAGCTGTCGGTGCCGGTTTCACTATACCAACTTGTGAAACTGTTTATAGATGTGTTATTGAGTCTATCCGTATATCGTATCTATATATGCGTGGTTGCCGAGTTGATTAGACCTTGGATTTAAAAACACTTAGGTCCCTGGTTCGAATCCCGGTGTGTACCAATGAGTTTTTAATTAAAAAAATTATGTACATTTTTTTGACAACATCACTATTAGTGCCTGCACGTTAAGCTGTCGTTCCCAGTTTCACTGTACCAACTTGTGAAACTGTTTATAGATGGGTTATTGAGTCTATCCAAATATAGCGACGAGCTAGCCTCTTGTTCGGTGTAGACTCATACCATCGGCTACGACGAGGTGGGATTAAAAACCCCTCCACTGGGTACCCTGAGGCCGTCTCATCTTCACTGCCTTATCATCAATTTAACTGCCCGTAAACGCAGCCCGTTAGGAGACTATCACCTTGACAAAAAATCGATGCAGTAGCTTCCAAAAAACCAGTGAACCCAGACCAAAACCGAAACATGACTAAGTCACTTGACTATTTTTGCATCTGTATGGGCAGTGGTAACGAGTACGGTCGGTTGGCCTAGCAGAGTTATATAGGCCTTCCTCCCACTAAACTATAGTGCTTCGGAGAGCACGTAAAGCTATAGGTCCCAGTTTCACTATAGTAACTAATGATACTTTTTATAAGTATTT
Organism: Monopis laevigella; assembly: GCA_947458855.1. Taxonomy (NCBI): domain Eukaryota; kingdom Metazoa; phylum Arthropoda; class Insecta; order Lepidoptera; family Tineidae; genus Monopis; species Monopis laevigella. The sequence continues at coordinate 19,825,344 of OX381580.1, read as the reverse complement.
AAGTAACAATATTTATCTATTGGTATTTATTTATAAACACATGCTATTTGTTCGGTGTGGTTTGAATACCTCGGCAATGACAAGGTGGTAGTCTAGTTAACGTTGTTAATATTCAGGCGCATGCACAGATTCGAATATTTTCTCTACAATTTAGGTTATACAGCCTTGAGAAACTCATATTAGATTCACATCGAATGACAACTACCCAGACTGAATGAGAGTAGACATTCTAGCGCGGACAGACGTGATGGTGCGTCGGAATAAGAACAACAAACTCTTGGAGACGACATTTATCTAAATTTATTTATTTAGTCTGTCGCATGACTCTTTAGGTGCGAAGTCTCTACATCTGTGACCATAAAGGTTGACTTTGAGATAAAATCAATAAACATTTCCTATGGAACCATGTATTACAATTTTTTGTTTCTTCATCCAATAATATATATATATATATATATATATATATATATATATATATATATATATATATATATATATATATCTTCACGGGTGCCTTACGGCGCTCGAGACCGCCTAGACGGCCCCAGGGTACTCAGCGGAGGGGTTTTTAATCCCACCTCGTCGTAGCCGATGGTATGAGTCTACACCGAACATGTGGCTAGCTCGTCGCGATGTTTTGAATAGACAATAACCCATCTATAAACAGTTTCACAAGTTGGTATAGTGAACCGGGACCGACAGCTTAACGTGCTCTCCGAGGCACTGTAGTGGTGTTGTCAAACAAATGTACATAATTTTTTAAATTAAAAACTCATTGGTACACACCGGGATTCGAACCAGGGACCTAAGTGTTTTTAAGTCCAAGGTCTAACCAACTCGGCCACCACGTATATCCAATAAAAAAACCATAACGGGTGCCTATTTGGCTACGAGAACTATTGAAACAGCCCCAGGGTACTTAGTGGACGGTTTAACCCATTCTCATTTTGCCGATGGTATTCGGAGGCAACACCTAACAAGTTGTGAGCTTGTTGCGGTGCTTATGATGAAATAGCCTCGTTGTATAAAACGGTTTCTTCATACAAATTAGTTATTTTCACATTACTATATAAATTTTATGGAGAAGACATTTTAATTTTATTTAAGAATTTGATCAGTACCGGTAGTATGGCTCTACCATAGTAATATAATGTTGTAATGTGGGCTAATGCTTAAAGTACAACCTTTTAAGGTCACCAGCTATATTCTCTAGAACCATTGGTTTAGATTACTATCGCTCATACAGATGGAAAAATCGCTTACAGATTGTCAGAAGCCGACATTATTCTTCAGAGTACGTTTACGAAGCAGTCTATTTAATGTAAATCAAAGAGGATATAATATCGATTCGATTTTGTATTAGTTTCATAATCGCACCATTTAGTCGGAAAAGTACCGTTACGGTTGCCTTACGGCACCCAAGACCGCGAAGACGGTCAGGGTACCCAGCAGTGGGGTAATATTCCCACTTCTTCCTAGCCGATGGTATTCTATTAATGCACAATATATCGATCGTTTTAGAGAGTAAGCAAAAATAAGTAAAGAAGGTAATTTCTCAAAAAAAAAAGTTAAATTTTGAATATTTTTGAAATTTAAAGAGAACCATATCTGCAATTATCATTCAGCCAGAAAACAAAAAACAAACATTGAAATAAAAAAACAAACATTGATCTCCACGGAGTTTCCCAACAATGCAGCGGCATCTCATACGAAATTTTGCAGAGCCATGAAAACGTTACGTGATTTCGCGTAGATTTCCGCTTTATAACGAGTACCGCCCGTGCAGTTTTGCCAAATTACTTGACATTCCAAAACCGGGCTGAGAAACTTTTTCGTGTTTCAAGTGACGCATTGTATTCATAACTCGAGCAAAATGTAGTCAGACTAAAACTACTAAACTCTTGAAATTTTGTTCTGCCTGAATTTTTTGGTAATTTTGTTTTATGTTTTAGAAGTTGCTAGATATTTTATAAAGGTGACTCGGGGCCTTATTCTACTTAATCAATTGTATCAAGTTAAAATTTGATTTAAGTATTTACCATACAAAATGCCTTTGATATGCAGTTTATATAATTAAGTAATTACCATGCAAAATGTCTTCAATGATATGCAGTTTATATACACATTTAGTAGTAAGGCTTCAGAAATATTATATATATATATAATTTTAAAACTCAATTAATCTTCAAAACAGCATATTTATATTTTAAAAGGCTTTATATGTTTGATTGTTTATTTGGGTTTGGAAACAGAATCGCACCTAGAAAGATAAAAGTAAAACATTTTATATTTTTGTAATATAACAAAAAACAAATAATTAATAATATTTATATATTTACCGATTAATGAATATTTAGTAGGTATTGCCTCCTCTAGCTCTTATAACGCATCGAAAACGAGGTGATTATATATCTTTGCTCGCGAGTGTAGTTCATCCAAATAACATAAAAATATATCAGTCACAAAATTATCTATAAGTCATAATACCCGTAGGTTTTCCTTGATGTAATAAGATTAAAGATTATGATCTTAAGCCACGTTGTAATCGCTGACTTTCCTCTAGTGGGATCACAGTCGTGAAGGTACAGATAGATTACCAGCAGGTAAGGCGACACCCGGGAACGTCGACGTTTGCTACTTTGTCTCGTAGATCCCAGTGTCCTCGGCGAGGGACCAACGTAGGGACACCATGCGTTAGTTTATTATTTAAAAGATTTAGATGAAGTAGTTATCCTTAGTGTCTAGAATATTGATTAAGTAATGTAACCTTCTCTATTATAGAGTAAGGCTACTACTGGCTATTTAAATTTTATTTGATATTTATGACATTTGTGAAGGGAAAAGAACAAATAGAAGGAACGACCTTTCGAAAAGAGAGATCGATAGAGGGACACACGATGGAAGTGTGATGTATTAATTTAATATAAAACGAGTGAAACCGCGATTAATCTTTACCGTTTGAGTTTATATAGCTTTGGAAAGTTATATTCTATAGGTGAATAAAAATAATACAAAAAAAAAGTATTGAAGTGGTTTAAAAGAAGGATCTGGAGAAGTTACCCTGAGGAAATTGGGTACGGTGACCGAAGAGAGTTAAGTAAACCATACCTTCGGTCCATTGGAATCAGCTAACCACCTAGTTTAAACAATTTAGTATAAACCATTTCCTTAATCTTTATAAATGCCTGTAAAGTTGTACCATCACGCCTAAGCGACCTTCCTGGATACCCAGTGGTGTAGATTTATTATTCTCACTTCGTATAGTAACCGATGGTATTTTTTATTTATTTAATAGACCTAGACATTAATATAAATTTTATTTCATTAAAACTTAAATAACATTAGCAAAATAAAATTAAACAACCTTAAAAATCGAATTAAATAAAGTAAAATAAGAAAAGAAAAGAATAACACTATCAATAATAATGCCTAACAAAAAATATATATATAAAACATTACACGTCCACTAAATCCAGGCTTTGGCCCACTCCGAGAGTACCCATAACACTGGCAGCGTTGAAACCATTTAGACATACGTTTTACAATAATTGGTAAAAGCCGCTGGAACTAAACTAGGTTAACCTGTATCTCGGGCATCAGTGTCCTACCCTGACATATAGTATTTCATAATTAAGCATATTTAGTTTTGTCTAAATATGCTTAATTATGAAATACTTAATTTTATAAACAAATTCCTAAGTAAACTAACAAACCAAAAATAATAAATGTGTGTATGAGTGAGGTAATTGTGTGTAAGTGTGAGTGTTTTGTGTATGTAGTAGGGTATTTTGTATGATTAAGTGTTGTGTGAATATTGTTCCTATATCATCTTGCAATACTTAATAATTCCTCTGTTTGTTCATATAATAATTCTATAAGCCATTTCTTAAGATAATTTTTTTATTAAGTCTACTGGGTGGAATAAATTACTTACCCACCTTGTATTTTTAAAATTTTTCAAGAGCTATGATAATTTAAAGCTCTTGGTAAGTTAAGAAGAGTCCGTATGAAATTTCAAAAATGTGGTTACCTTATTGTAAAGTGACGCAATGTCTGCATAATACATGCACCGAGATGTGTCCCGTGCTTTTGTTCTCTGTACCTTACTATATTCTAAAATATTTGTCATGAAAAATGTGTAACTAATGTATTATATGTCCTTTCACATAAGTTTTTAACATTCTAAGTCTTATTAATGCAAAATTGTTTAGATGGTTGTATGTTGGTTGCAATATTATTAATGCAAAATTGTTTAGGTAGTTGTATGTTGGTTGCACTATTATTGATGCAAAATTGTTTAGATAGTTGTATGTTGGTTGCACTATTATCAATGCAAAATTTTTTAGGTAGTTGTATGTTGGTTGCACTATTATTGATGCAAAATTGTTTAGATAGTTGTGTGTTGGTTGCACTATTATTAATGCAATTTAGATGGTGTGACGCACACAGGTAGAGTACGACCAGGAGGTCTACTCCGAAATACCGAAGTTTCGGGCTTCGGTCGGGCCGATACGTAGACGATAAACGAAAATGTGGCCTACTCTGAAATACTTACGGATTCACATACTTTCGGTCGGAACCATAGACTAGTTTCGTGAACGAAGGATTGAATGAATAATTAGGGATGTCATTAGGTTTTTTTACATAGGAACAAATCGTAGAATTCAATTAAAATGTTTTGCTATTTTTTTTTGAATTTATACCATTTATTGCCAAAATAATATACTTTTTATAGTGTAACAAACAATTAAAATATATTTTATATTAAAAAAATGCATTTAACTAACAAAATATAGTAAAAAATTACTAATGACATGTAAAGAACCTTTTTTTTTGACAACGTTCTATACGACAAATTTTAAAACCATGAAATTTGTATTAGCAGTAATAAAAAAAAATATAACTTAAATTAGTAGGTTAGTACTGTAATGTTATTGGCGCGACGATTCAATTTATAGAAGTATTTATTATATACATAAAATACATAATTAAAAAATACTTCTCATGTATGTCGGCTCCAACAAGTAGCCAATTGGAAAGGATGTTAAATTTCCTAGAGGAAAATAGGGAACTGGCAAAAGGTTCTTTAAGGAATGTGGAAGGACGCCTCCAATCGCAGCGGTTGTGGTTAACCATTACAGAGGAATTAAATGTGATGGGAGGCTGTGTGAAAACAGTGAAGCAGTGGCAAAGGGTAATTACAAATTTCCTACCTTTTTAAGTTACTTAATAAAGATGGTAGGTGTAGAATAACTGTATTGTTAGATAATGATATTGTTTTTTTCTAGGTTTGGACAGATAGGAAGTATTTAGCAAAAAAAAGTGCCGCTGCTGCAAGGCGATCAGCCTCCGCCACCGGGGGTGGGCCTTCCACGGCTCCTCCCTTAAGTGGATGGGAGATGAAAGTTGTGGGCATCATGGGGGGTGGTTTTGGGGAACCGCTCACAACTGCCACTGTTCCGGCATTTCCGCAGGTTGTTTTAAGTTTTTTTACACATAAATAAATGTATAAAAAATATGAATTATTTTGTTAATATTCACTTTTATTATACCATCAGTTAACAGAGGAAACAATAGAGAGCATTACCCCAACTCCTCCACCAGTGATAAATACTTCTGCAGGAAATGGTAAGCACATTTAATATATTTGATATTTATACTAGATATAGGTACCTACCTACATTCTTTATAGATAAAAATATATTTTACTTTACATTTGTAGCTACTCGCAGAGTAAGGGTTCGCCGGACTCCTAGAGACGACTCTGTGACAAGCAGATTACTTCGTATAGAGGAAGAAAGACTGAACATAGAGAGGCAGAAAACTACAGAATTGAGCGAAATCAAAACTGCTCTCCTTACTTTATGTGGCTTGCTAAGCCAAATTTCGGAAACAATGGGATCGCGAAGAACAGAATAAATTTCATTTACAACTTCAATTGAATGTTACCTAAAATATTAATCTCTTAGTTTAGTTGTTACTTATAATAGGAATCTAAAATGTATATTTAAATGTTTAACTTTTGTTAGGTATTGTTTGTTAAATTAACAACCAGATCAAAATTGTAATAGGTACAATTAATTTAAATTGCGCGCGCGCTTACTGATTAGAAACATTCAGCTAGTCATTCGTTCGCAAATATATGGCAAGGATGCTAAAGATTACTCCTGCCTGTTTTATTTAATGTAAAAGTATAAACTCATCTAAACGAACTCAAACTCATTAATTAGTGTAAATAAACTCAGTTTTTATCAGTGTAATTCCTAAAGAATTAACAATATTATCTCAATGTAGGTATAGCCGGTGAACAAGTCTCAACACCGCGCCGTTACAATTCGTAAAACTAAAACTATTCGTTAAAAAATCGCATGTGATTTTAAATTCAGTATATAAATTATGTGCTTAATTAACTCAACTCCGGACTGTACTATGCTAAATAGACTTAAATTGTGTATCACGTGGTCAACACCTGACTCAGTTGACCGGGGACCGCGCCGGCAGGATTATTACCCTCATTGCAGCAACCAAGTGCTTCGGTAATAAGTCCCCCCAACTCATATCTCAACTCTTTCCTACAAAGAATTCATTCTCAACTGGAGTCCGTTCTCTTGAACGCAGTTTCTCCAACAGGTATGTTTTATATTCTGTAGAAAAAATCATAATATGTTTTAATATATTTTGTTATTATCTTTAACTTTGTTTTAGTGTTTTTATACACATGCAAGTTATTAGTGAGTTGATCTGACATTCTAAAACCAATTTGATTTAACAAAGTATAAACTTATGCATGATTAAAACACAAAATAATGTACAAGATGTAACAAAAACCCCTGTCGAGCGCTTTACAGGATGTTTTACTCATCAATACAAACAACTTCCAGTATGGTACCTACTATGTACACCCTGTAATACACTACATGGGGTTTATGTTACACTTTATAAAATAAATTGGTGTTTTAAACTTATAAGGTTTTTATGGTTGAATTGGGCTTTAGAATGTTGAACCTGATAATTATTGGTAGAGTACCTATTTGATGTTTTGTTCCTCGAATAAGTTTAAACTAGGTGTAGGACAAAAACACTAAAAACATGGCTAGTCAACATAAAAATGTCATAACTGTGAAGTATTCAATGGTTATTGTTAAATGTTTTTTTAAGGAGGCAATTCATACTCAATGAGTCAAATTGTTAAGAGTTATTACTGGAATAAGCTTAGATATACTTTGTGACAAATACAGGAGTATGTAATAAAATTGGCAAAGAGAGAATCAATCTGAATGATAACTGGACGTATTACCTTGCCTTATAGGTACAACAATGTGATTTTATTAATAATTTAGATTATTGTTGAATTACATGGTAATTGTACAAAATTATCTATTTAGTAAAGTTGATATTTTATTATTAATTTAATATGATACAATTTTAGATGTGATTAATGTTGATTATATTATATTATAGTGCAAGTAATTTTAGAGAAAGATCTATTTAAGAAAGATGTGATTTTTATTATAGTTTATGTGTGATTAATGATAAACTCAGTTATGTAAGTTCTTATACACCAACATGGACCTTCCAGAACATTGTTTCTGGAGAATATGACGATGAATCTGTCTTATAATGACAGTGTAGGTAGGTAATTGTTTAAAATTATATTTTTATGTCAAAGATATGATTAAATTATAGTAACCCAGGATGATTAAGGGTAATTATTATGATTTTTATTGAATGTTTTAGCTATTGTGTGTTTGGACACTTTCATCATCACATTATTGTTTCAAATTAAAAAGATATAACACTGAATAAAAATCATTATCAATAATAAGTAATTGTAAAAAAATAAAAAACATTTTTTATAATACCACAATTATAATAACACGGGAAATATATAAAATTACAATAACAAGTCCACCTTGAGAAAATGTTTTATCTGAAACAAATAAAAAAAAATATGAGAAATTCTTGTTTTTATTTTATATACATATATTGGTTAGGTTGGTAAGATTTTAATATTTTTTTAGATAGAATGTTTCAATCCCCGCCTAACATTCCTAAAAATATAATAATACACTCATCAAATACCACCAGCCACAGATGAAAATCCCTATTATATTACTTTGTACTTACATCATACCAGAGCTAAATATAGGCACATAAACATTATGATGTACGCCTATTATATAATAAAATAACTACCCCCTGAATTAATTGTAATGGTATTGGGCACTAAAAAGACATGAATAATCTATGCCAAATAGTCTCAATAAATTGCTCTGAACTTAGTGATTTCAAATTTTTTCTATAATGCATAAAATCCTATAATATAAAACCTTTCAATTTTAAGTAGGTAGTGAAAAAATTACCTGTGTTGTTCCAGAAGATTTACTAGGGCCATTCTTGCTAATCGACCACTCTGAAGTGCTTGGCTAGCAGATGGTGTTGAACCTTGCCTGGATTCTTCTTCCAAGTTTTCCTCATCAGTGAGGACAGGTGCGTCAATGCCTGCTCGTATGCACATGTTATGTAAAACACAGCATGCAATTATTATTTTCCCCGCCTTCTCTGGGGTATAATGCAACTCCCTTGCCGCCAACAAACAACGCCACCTACCCTTCAGATGATGAACGTTCTATTGTTGAACGGGCTCGTTTGTGCTTTTTATTGTAGCGCCCAGGTGGAGAATCCTCAATGACATTGTCTATTGGAGTCATCATATATTCCCGCTGGGCATATCCCGAATCCCCTAAAATTATATTCACTAATTTAATACAATGGTTACTACAACTTTAATATTTTATTTCACCTAAATAATACTGACTCCAGGTCTAGTGCTAATTATAGATGATAAAAAATCGTGGTCTAGCACGTTTGACCCAGAGGTCGTGGGTTCAAATTCCATTTGGGATAAAAAATATATATAGTTTGCCTAGGTCTGGATGTTTATATGATATGTATTAATATCATTATTCCTGGTACACATAGTACAGGCTTGCTACCTAATTTGTGGCCAGAGCAATAAGTGTGAATAATATCCCATCATAAAAAAAATATTATAAACATATTTGGACTCTATCAGTAGTACCAGCTTACCCAATAAATAAGTAGTCTCTCCTTGTAGGCTCTCCATGTGAGGTTTTATGTCGCAATCTGACCATATGAAAGAATCATGGGTTGCACCGCCATGTAATGCATTTATATTTAAAAAATAGCATTCACTATCACAAATCTGCAGGAAAAGAAGTGTTATTAAAGTGTTATTTTTTTTAAGTAACAATAAAACTAATTTACCATAAAAATAACATAAAATAGTTAGGATAACATGAAATTACTTCAAATTTGTTTATTATTAGGTCTACTTAATTAATTTTTTTTTGTTTATATATATACCAATCTTTAGAAATAGCACTTATGTAAATTCTTGGACTTACCAATTTCCTGTAGTATTAATGGTGATAAATAAACAAATTATGTACTTACTGCTTGAACATTTATTGAATGATAATGCTTCCGATTGAAGCATCTTTCTTCTTGTTCATTAGGTCTTATTATGGCGATATGTGTGCAGTCGATGCAACCAATGACTCCAGGTATGCCACACTTGTCATAAAATCTGAAACAAAGTTGGTATTAATAGGCATTCATCTAATATAAATTGGTAATAATATCATTATTTACTTACTTTCTTTTTATTTCATTCCTTTCAGTAATGTTTTTAGGAAATATTATATATTTTGCCAAGATATGTGGCATATTCAGGGCTTGGGTGACTTCACTCAAGCACCGAGAAACACTTTGCTGTGCCATTGGTCCATCAGAGCTCAATCCTACTGCACCCTGATAACTTCCTCTTGCAAAGAAGTTGAGTGCAGTTAGAATCTATAAAGAAAGTTCCAAATAAAGCTAACAAAGAATAATTTGACTCAATAAATACATTAAGGAGTGTTTGTATAGTTCTACCTTTGTGACGGGCTCAAAACTTCTGCGCGACTTTTTTGGCGGCAGGAGCGGCACCACATCTTCACATAATTTCTCAAAGAGTGATCGGTTTAGTCTGTATGTCGACACGAATTCCGTGTCCGGTAAACTTTGTAAAAAGAAGTTACTGCGGAGACGATGTAAATAACGCCGCCTTTCTGATCTTTCTTCTTCTATGGCAGCCAAAAATAAATTAAATCTTGACATTTTTCACTGAAATAGTTGTACAAAAGTTTTGTCTTTAAGTTGGTTAGAGATCACATATTATTTCTATAGTCCATATACCTAATTTATCCACAAAAAAAGATTAATTGTCCCGAAATTTTTACTCGTAGAGAATGCCTAGCGGCATTAAGTCCGCCTTTGTACTTTGAATGCAATAAATATTTAAATAATAATAATTAATAATAATAACCTTTCACTTACAATTAATTTTATGAAGACAAATAACTTCTTTGAGAAGAAATTGGATTATCCGATAATTAAAAGGCACCTATAAAGCTCTCGCGAAAATTGACATAAAATCCCCGAAGAAACAACTGTCAAATTCGAATATTCGTTCGTTAAAATGAGTTCGGAGTAGGGTTTATGAGACGCGAGACGTCAAAATACGACTCTCGTGAACGAAATCGGGCCCGAACGTGTTCAGAGTAGGAAATGTCCGATACAACGCCCGAAGTTTCGTTTTACGTACGTTCGGAGTAGACCCCCAGTTTCGTTACCACCGCTCATATATATACCAAACCACAAAGTGACGCTTCGGTTTTAATCTGTAGGTTCACAGGTTTATAGAAAATCGATGTCTTTCAGGGCTAACGAAAGTTAATTTTACGATATTGCAGCGAGAATATTAAAGTACCCACTTACTTATTTGCATGCCGCATCATTTATAGCCTTTATAGTGTTAGTGTTCAATACAGTTGAACAGCAATCTTTTGATCGACATCATTCATATTACAATATATTACCCTATATTATTATTATTTTAATATGTGCACCCTATATTACAATTTTCATTCTCCTAAAGGTTAGCTGGTAGATAATGCCTAAGGCATTAAGCTCGCCTTTGTACAAACCTTCTTAGTGCAATAAAGAATTTTAAATAAATTCATGGATTTTTTACGTTTACTTACCATCAGTTAGATACACAGTAAAAATAAAATATCTGTAATTTAATAGTATATTTTTTAATCCGATAAACGTTTTTATTTACAATGACAGTTAGGAATTATTGTTCAAAAAATTATTATTATATTTATTCGATGATATAGGTACTTAATAATAATTCATAAGGTAACATTAAAAAAAATATAACTAAAACAAAAAATAAAATATACCTACCTATAAAAATGATGTACGTACCTATAAAAGAAAAATATATTCAAAATTACTTCCGTGTGGCATAGTGCCCAAGATACTGACGGCGTTTCCCTGTTGAATAATTAAACTTATAGAGACGAGGACTAATCGTTTGCTATTACTCTATTTATTGTATTAAATTCGGTACACAAATATTATGTTACAAATATCCATAGACAAACAGAACTCATAAAAATATACATACAATCTAAGTAAACGAAGTTGCGGCCGAAGATATAGATTTATCTACTATTAAAAAACTCATCCCAAGAGAATAAAATGATAAAAATATTATCAAATACTTCTGTGATACGATAAAACATTAAAAATCAATCTTGAAAGCGTTTAAATGCCTAGTGAAATGTGAACGAGCATTTGAATGGCTGAAAATGGTTGCTTCTAAAGGTCCCCAGTCCAATGCAAATGGAATATTCGTGTACTTGGCGATTAGGGCACCTCTTCAAACTCTGCCCGGAGTTGTTACACCCGGATAAGCCGAGTTGTGCCTGGTGCGGTTTGGTGACAGCTTTAATCTAGTTGTAGGTAGACAAAAATATATTTATATATATATACATTTTATAGTAGTTTCACACAACACTTATTAACACTTAGTTCCCTGGTTCAAACCCCGGTGTGTACCAATGAGTTTTCAATCTATAAAAATATGTATATTTATTTAACAACACCACTATAGTGCCTCGGAGAATACGTTTAGCTGTCAGTTCCAGTTTCACTATACCAAATTGTAAAACTGTTTATAGACTTCGTTACCACTGCACGTATAAATCTATATACAAAAACCACAAAGTGACACTTCAGTTTTAGTCTGTAGGTTCACCGGATTTTAGAAATTTAATGATATTGCAGCAAGAATAGTAAAGTACTCGCTTACTTATTTGCACGCCGCATCATTTAGCTGGCATAGTGGGAGTGATCAATGCAGTTAAACAACAATATATTGATCGACATCATTCATAAATATGTTACGTCTGCTGATTTGTTTAACAACACCACTATAGTGCCTCGGAATACACGTTAAGCTCTTAGTTAAGATTCGTACCATCGGCTACCACGAGGTGGAATTAAAAAACCCTCCGCTGGGTAGCCTAAGACCGTCTAGGCGTCTCAGGGGCTGTAAGGCACCCGTGATGATATTACTAGTATTAGTTTCATATTAGAACCTAGATTATTTTGTAAATATTGTTGCCTGAAGACGCCCTAATAAGGCGAAATATAGCAAAAGCTATATTATGTTTATTATTATATTATGTTTTATTTATGTATCTTATTGAATGACCTATGAAAAATATTAGAACTGTATAACAATTTTAAATGTATGAAATTTTAATATAGTTAGGTGAGAAGAAGTTCTCTATAACTTCGCTAGAACGATTAATCAATTCGTTATACCGCCTATATATGGTTCGGTTTTAGTCTGTGAGTTCAACGGTTTTCGGGAGTCTATTGCATTGATTTCTTGTCGAGCTGGTCTCCTTTTAGGGTGCGTTTACGCAACACGCCTTTCATTCGTCTTGGCCGCTGCCCATTTCAAAACTGCAAAGGTTAGCTGGTGGATAATGCCTAAGTCATTAAGCTCGCCCATATATAATAGTATTAAGCTTTTAGGTGAAAGGAAGGCCCTTATAACTTAGCTAGGCCGACTGACTGGACTTGTTACCACTGCCCATATACATGCAAAAACCTTCAAGAGACCTTAGATTGTTTAGATTTTAGTCTGTGGGTTCACCGGTTTTCTTGAGACTACTGCATCAATTTCTTGTGGAGATCGTAGTCTTCTTTCATGGTGCGGTTAAGAATCGGGCCATTAATTTCACGATAAAGCAGCAAGGATACTAAAATAGACTCGTAATGCAAATACGTCTTTGACGCCGCCCATTTCGTAACCGCATCATTTAGCCGGCATAGTGGGAGCGATAAATTTTGTTTTTAATTTATTGATTGACCCCCATTCACGAGCTTTGTAGGTAGACCATTAAGTTAGATACAAGGTCACATCCTGTGCACCGATAAAAATATAAATAAATGCGTGCAAAGCCGTTACCCTTTGCGGTAACCAACATTTGCAACGTTTGATTTCATTAATATTAAATAGAAAAAGTTAACCCACAAAAGGAAGGAAATCTAATTTAGTTTTAAGTGTTCGTAAAATATTGAAGATACAACCTTCCGGGAGCAGCGCCGTGTCTCGACGATATTAAAAATTTCATGACACTAACTTGTGCGAATTTAGTGCACTTTTATATATTTTTATACCGTGTCCGTGTTCCTAGGGAATATTCAGAAGTTGTATTTATTAAAATATCTTGAGTTTTTTTTAAAACATGCTTTAAATTCCAATATTTTAAATAAATTGATTGAAAGACTGAGAGACTTACTTAAGCGAAACTACCGAAGATAAACTACCTACTGTAGGTTATATACTTTTGTATTGTAGAGGTAAGAACATTTTTTCAAAATTTTAATCCCAGAGGGTGAGGGTAAATGAATTTTTAGTAAAGTAATTAATGTTCAGTAAAAGTGTAAATACATGAAAACTCGGTATATAGACTCTTTGAAAATAAATCGATTGGTGTTTCACTATTTTCGGGATTTCACTATTTTCGGGGTTTCACTATTTTTGGTGTTTCACTATTTTTGGGGAAAAGATGGAAAGTCATTTTTGTTTCTGTGTTTTACATCTTAGTAACGTCGGCTACAATAGTGAAATTTGTAGACACTTCTTATAAAACTGTTGGACATGTGTTTTATTTTATTAGAATTTAGAAAGCTATATTATGTAGGTATATTTTACATAATTAATAAGGTACAAATAACACTTAATACAGTCACGTTCTGTTTCTTATAACGAAAACGTTAGCTTGTCAAAATAACAAAATTCTAAAAAAAATACAGCAATACAATGATAAATAAAAAATCCATGCATTCTGTTCACTTGTATTTTACAAATGCTTTTGGCTTGGGAGTTTAGCATTCCATGTCGTAGCCATTGTACATATAGGATTTCGTTATTGTGACAATCTAAGATTAGTGTTTAAAGAAACAAAATATGGCCGCTGTTACTCTTTATTATTTAGCAAAAAAAAACCTATTTTGAAATTCAAATGTTTAACCTTATTTTGCATAAAAAAATATAATTAAGGTGTATTAGAGACAAAAGTTGGAAGAGTACCTATCAAATTCTTAACAAAATAACGATTAAGTTTAAAGAAAATGTTTAAATATATTTGTTTTTTTTTTATCCCAGAAGCAATATTTATTTTTACCTAGTTACGGCAACGAGAAAAATCCATTGCTACGTGTAGGTATGTCCTCAAAGGGAACTTTGTACAGTGAAATTGCATCCAGGGTAGCTTTGAGGCTTTAGCGATTGCATGTTGGTATTGCAACACGAATATTAAATAAGATAAAAAAATATAAACTGTGAATTGAATTGCTACTAAATAAATATAAATTCTTGTATGAGGTTTCTATATAAATTGATTTTTTTATGATGTAACTATTTCTGGTTAGAAAACAGACTTATAAAATAGAATAACATAATTCACATACTTTTTTTGCTCTGGATTTTAATTAATGTAGTCATAAAAAAAAATGTTTTTTTAAATTATAAAATTAAATATTCTTGTCGCTGCTCATTTCGTCAAATAAATCGTATCATATAGCCAACTCTGCCAGTGGGAGCGAACAATGACCCTATTCATGGGCCGTGTAATTCTGCTTACTATCATCGGGGTGATTACGCGCACAACGCTAAGCTGAACTTTAATCATTATGGTGCAATTCTGTGGTAATGCACACCTGGTGACATTGAAACATGACAGACTTTATTTTGTGGACTCAAGTCGTCTTTCTATAGGTGGTGCTCCAATAAAAAAAAATCAATTAACCTACGTCTAATATACAAATATATTTGAATTTTAAACATCTCTGGCATAATTTACGTGGTGGCCGAGTTGGTTAGACCTTGGTCTTAAAAACACTAAGGTCCTTGGTTCGAATCCCGGTGTGTACCAATTAGTTTTTAATTAAAAAAAATATGTTCATTTGTTTGACAACACCACTATAGTGCCTCGGAGCACGTTAAGCTGTCGGTCCCGGTTTCACTATACCAACTCGTGAAACTGTTTATAGATGAGTCACTGAGTCTATCCAAAACATCGCGACGAGCTAGCCACTTGTTCGGTGTAGACTCATACGACGAGGTGGGATTAAAACCCCTCCGCTGGGTACCCTGGGGCTGTCTAGGCGGTCTCGGGCGCCGTAAGGCACCTGTGAAGATATATATATATATATATATATCTGGCATAATTAGTGATTATTTTTGCCTACTATTATTTTTCACTACAGGATGTTTATTTTTATAACAAACGAGCGGCCCGTCCCGGCTTCGCACAGGTTTGTATAACTTTAACTATATGCTCAGCGCACGCCACGGAAGGCCTCAGAAACGATACTTTTCCCCCGTTTTTAAAACATTTTTGGTTACTGCTCCACAACTATAGGACCTAGCATGATATTATATAGCCTATGTTACTTCTGAATAATGCAGCTTTCTAATGGTGAAAAAATTATTGCAATCGGTCCAGTAGTTTTTGAGTTTATTCATTACAAACATACAAAAATACAAATCTTTCCTCTTTATTATATTAGTATAGATAGATTTGAACTATTTGTTGTAGTAACTTACACCAGTATTTATAAAAAAATATTAAGTCTTTAAAAAACTCTTTATTTATAGTAGGTTTTGTCTCTTTTTTTAGCAATATAAAGCAGAAGAGACAAAACCTATTTTAACTAAAGGTTTTTCAACAATTCAATATTTTTTTATAAATAAGGATATATCTCTAATCTTTAGGAGTGAAAAGTGTTACATTTATTTTATTTTCGTCGGAAGTTAATCCATAATAATCTCACATTTAATTTTTAATAAACAAATATTTTTTTAAATATCTTATAAATAATCTTAAAATATATTAAAAACTAATAAATTACCTAAACAACATTATTACTTTCACCTGGCGCTTGTTCCATGAAAAATTCACTCAAACCACCCCAAGGTACTCTTTCAAGGCAACAGTTCGGATGTAAACGTACGGACATACACACTTCCAATTAGCCATTATTTGACGTATAAACAAAACATTTTCAATCTTACTACACAGCATTACAGTACAATTTTCAGTGTTTATTCAGAGTAATATTGTGTGTACATATCGTATTGTATGGTAGGTCGTAATTCCATTAATGCCGCGAATACATCACGCTCTAGGCACCTCTCGCGAGCTCGAGTCGTTGGCATGGATTTACTGCCAGCGTTAAATGAAAGGGTACTATAGGTTGTGGAACGCATCCTTAACTTATTTTAGTTAAAAGTTCGTAATTGCAATTAGCTACGAACTTATGCTCCCCTGGTACTTCGTGGAGCGAAGAAAATTAAATCTATGTAGGTTAAATCTATCTAGGTACAGTGTCACAGTTTAAATATAAGAAACGGTGTTGAACTCATCGAAATAATAATGGACCAATTTATGAACTTTTGAAAAAACAAAATATTAGGTATATATGTATATATTTTTTTAATCTAAAATCCAAGGAGGTCTCTAGCGAAGGGGTTTTTAATCCCACCTTGTCGTAGCCGATGGTATGTGTCTACACCGATGTTGGGATAAACTACATAATCTTACAATTGGTATAGTGAAACTGGAACAGACAGCTTAACGTGCTCTCCGAGGAACTATATTGGTGTTGCTAAATAAATGTACATATATTATTAGATTAAAAACTAATTGGTACACACCGGGGTTTGAACCAGGGACCTAAGTGTTTTTAAGTCTAAGGTCTAACTAACTCGGCCACCAGTATATACTATAGTTATACATGTCGAATTAAAATATTCTTAAATTATAGTGTCAATATATTGACTATATTTCACTGTATTTACCGCTAGATCAGGTAATTATTTCAGTGGAAGATTTTTTTTTTTGAGTTCAGAGAAAAGGATAAGAATGAAAATTGTCGCATGACGTAGATTTAAAAAGTCATAAATCACAGCGCCCCTTGAGATGGGAGGCATATAAATGTACAGTAAAAGTAATGTCATAAAAAGATATGTCTATGTGCTTTGACATTTATGTGTTAGACATAAACATAATTAGTTGATAACAAAAAAAGGACAAATACGAAGTCTAAATTACATACGCGCCTGTATGAATCGGTGCATGGATGTGGAGGAAGATGGAAGTATGTAGAGGCTGAATTGGCGTACATTGCTCTCTGCTTACCCCTTAACAGGGATACAGGCGTGATGGTATGTAGTTAAAAACAAGAAATTGCAATACACAGGTGAAGATCACGAAATGGTTTGACCAATTTCACCAAGACCAACTTCAGATTTTTTCCTTTGGGTCTTCTTGAAATCTTGCGTTTACAAATCTTGCAGTCTTAAAAGTAAAAAAATATCATTTTGGAGCCAAATATTTTGTGCGCAACAATTTAAATTGCCGTA
Source organism: Monopis laevigella (assembly GCA_947458855.1). Lineage (NCBI taxonomy): Eukaryota > Metazoa > Arthropoda > Insecta > Lepidoptera > Tineidae > Monopis > Monopis laevigella. The sequence continues at coordinate 19,807,484 of OX381580.1, read as the reverse complement.
AAACGAGCATTATTTTGACCGATGTATTTTTTTTACACTTAGGGCTGATTTTTTAATTGTTAGATAACTTACATGGACAATAAATAAATTTGACAGTACTTAATAGAGGTTAACTGTCAATTAACTTTATCTGACAATTGAAAAATCAGCCTTTAATGTCATTAATTTTACACCTTCAAATAAACTTTCCTGGATTTTTTTATTATTTACCGTATGCGGCTAATTTATCCGCTACATGTTCTTAAAATTTGAATTACAAAAAAAAATATGTAGAAAAATTTCAATTTGGTCGACCACAAAATATTTCATTATTATTTTTCTAAAGGTATAAAATTTTCAATTTTATCTTAATAGGTAATTCGAGGAATGCAATATTCGAATAATGAAGTTCGAATATAAAAGCAATTTTGCACATTTTTTGTGAAAATGAGATGTAACATTGAATATAGTGTGCAAATAACGAGCGGGGTCGCTCTCCCCTTTATAAAAATCCCCTTCACTGAAAAATCAAATTATTTGTGACACGCTCGTCTGAGCGTTTTGATATTAAAACACGTTTAGGTTGTTGTACCTATTGAGTTTTTCATCGTTATAATGAATTTTATTTTACTGGCAAGCAAATATTCTGTTTTTTTTTTAAATACACAAGGGGCGTAAAGACATGGTAAAAGGTTGCGTTTTGTTGTGGGGTGAAAATAATGCCTTTATATCAATGGCATGTAATATTGAGCACCCAACAAACATAGGTACATTTATTTTTATTTTTTACCAAAGCTATTTAAAACAGCTAAAACTGAATACTATTTAATAAATAATTAAAAATCATTATCAGTTTTTAAGATATAAAGTTATAATTTGCAACATTTGTACATATTATGAATTTCCACATTTTAATTTTATTTGCTAAGTTTTTGGTTTGTTGGTTTTTCGTTAAACTTCATATTCATTTCAACTACCACCTATTCTCTTCCATTTTTTCTTCTTAATTTGTTGTTAGAAACGCTAACTATGCAAACAGCATGCATACTTGAACTCTTTTTTTATTGCCTTAATTGAAATAATTGTTCCTGAAATGAAATTGTACCTATTATAATATATTCGATTACGTATACAACGGTTATACAGGATAAATTTGAAAGGTTGTACTTTGAGCTAATATGAGACTATACTCATCAAATCAAATAACTCTTTCCATGGAACCATGTCTCGCAAAAAAAATTGGCTTGCTCATTAGTCATTATTACATAATGTAATTTTATAATAATATTAATCACATTTGTCAACTTCTTTCAAAAGCGTCATTGTACCTTCATAGTGCAACTGAATACATGTTTTTCAACAAACAATTAAATTTTATTTAATCAACATAGGTATTTTACGGTTATTTTAACATTACTAGTTTGTATGGAGATGGCATTTTTTTTTCATTTGCGTCACATAGGTTCATCGGAAACGTTGTTCGATTTGATCAGTAGAACCTCATATTAGCCCAAAATACATCCTTTTACGTATAGTCACCATGTATAAGAGCGAGGGGCTAAGTCAGTGTTGGTACTTTAATCTTCTTATCCAGGTCTTTGTTTTGAGTATTTCTTTGCTCTCTATTGAGCTTTAGTCGGACCAAGAGGCCAAGGGTTGATAATCTATATCAGTTTGTGTGCAGAAACTTGGGGCTTTTGTATATACTTTGTGGGGTTCTACTCAGATAAAATGAAAGAAAAGAAAAGTAACGCGTCTTATTGATTTGTTTATCTTGATTTTACAGACTAGTTTTGGATTTGTATATAGAGAACCAAAAGGTTTTATTGTTCCCTATTACGTTATGGAGTTCGCCCATAGAAATATACTACTTTGTGTTTAGTCAAAGTTTAATTATTCTTTTTTTGTTGGTAATTGTACGCAAAATTCTTTCTGTTGTTAGTAGTACATATTTTTATATTAGATTAGGGGGGATCAGGTAGGAATCGTACACTTTTTACACTAACCCAGGTAGCATTTGACTTCCCTATGACATCAATTACGTCGAGAATGACTCTAAGTTGACGTCATAGGTACGTCAAAATGCTACCTGGGAAGTCATATAAAAGCAAAACTAATAGCTATTTTAAAATATATTTCAATGATGCTGAATTACCTACAAATATGGCTTAATAATAATATAGTTCATTGTTGTATTATATAAAGTAACATGCAACTTATGATGTATTTCCCCAAAAACAGAAATAGTACGAAAGCACACCACACGCGGGGTAGCTTCGAACATAATAATTGATTTAAAACGCTATTAATATGAAATTAAACATTTATTGAAATCAAAATTAACATAGAATCAACTTAGTATTAATTAACATTTTTTCCAACGAAGCTGACTATTGCACTGCCATAACGCTTAGCTGTTAGCCTGTGGGCATGAGCTGGCCTAATACACACATAATTACTAACGCGGTAACATGGTCAATAGTATAGATATGACTTCTGTACGAATGCTACCTGCTCTCCTCCTATTAACTATTTTTTTTTCTGATTTCGAAAAAATATAAAATATAAATTCAATGACAGAAAGATTAATAAATACAATGACCGACATATATCATATTTTAATTCGGCGATAAACAGTAATAGAGTTACTGGAAGTACGAAAGCTCATTTTGTATGAAGAACGCGAATTCGCGATTACGAATACAGTGTCCTTAAGCGTTTAACAGCCGGCGATGTATTTTGCTATAGAAATTAATAATGAAATTTAACAAATTAAAAAAAAAAAAAAAACCTCTTAATTTTTTTTTTAAGTATCTACGTAAGTTTTCTTAATTTAAAATATATACAAGATAATTTATTTATTAATATTACAAATTATTGGCTAAAATTATAAAAGGAGAGTATTTCTCTTTAAATTAAATTTAGGTTTTAGTTTGTGGGTTCACCGGTTTTCAGGAGAATACTGCATCGATTTATTGTAGAGGTATTTCCTTTCGGGGTGCAGTTACTAAACGGGCGGTTGTTATGACGATAAAGCAGCAAATATAGCAATATTGATCGCTCCCACTGAGTGTCGGCCCACGAAATGAGCGGCTACATAGACGAATTTTCATTACGTCTATGTAGCCGCTTAATAACAATTTAATAAAAAAATATATAAAAAATATACCTATAGATATACAAACAGAAAAAAGACTAGTCAGTGCGACATAGCGAATCCTGGAATGGTGTGACTCGAGGGCTAAATACCTAAACTATGTTTTATAGTATTATTTATCGGCTCGGTGGCACCTTTGCATTGCAGATAACGATGGACAGGTTAATGGAACCAGCTAACCACCTAGTCTTACACTGGTTGGTTATGTGGTGTGTGTTCGGTTTGGTTTCTAATTATTTTATGTATGCAAAAGCCTAACCAAGCGCACACTTAGACCTTATACTAAATATAGTTTTTTTTTATTTTTTTGACTATGCATAAATACCTGTAAAGGTTTACATGAAATAAATATTTTTGACTTTGACTTTGATTTAACCACATTTGTTTTTTATTTCGGAAAAACTTCAAATAAATTAAAATTAAATTAAAACCAACTTCCTTTAACGTATCTAAAATTTAGATATCTGAAAAATTAGACTACACATCTTAATGTTCTGAAGCTCCATTTTGAGATTTCCCTCCAGAGGCAACATCGACTTTGAAGTAAATCTGAGATATCCTGTGTAATGTCTCCCTCGACAATGCCGACAAACTCGCTGACCGTAAAATTGTAAAAACTACAATAAATCTTGTCTTCTACTCTCTCTCTTCGGTAGAAATGGAGTTTGATGCGTGAAGTCGCCCCGAGATTTGTTTAAATGGGCTTCTATTTTATTGGAACGTTTTATAAATGGATGAACGATGGTGAGTTATGGTTGGGTATATAAAAGGATTTTCTTGAATTTTAAGACTTATCAATTATAATTAAAATTATTGTCGTTTTCGTGTTAAATGATAATATGTAGGACCATTTACATATATTGCTGTGGTCACAAACTAAGTTCTAGGCTTGTACTATGTGTACCAGAAATACTAATCTATACTAATATTATAAAGAGGTAAAGTTTGTGAGGTTGTAATCTCTGGAACTACGAAAAATGAACCGATTTTGAAAATTCTTTATCGAGGAAGGGTATAGGTACATTTATATTAGTACGTTTTTTCTTTACAGTTTGTTAAGGTCTGGGTGTTTATAAAATAGCATGATGTTATATACTATACAGAAACTACGACCAATAGGAGCGGAGCATCAATGAAACATGTTGGGAAAACGGGGAAAATGTGTTCCTTTTGAGAGATTCAGCTGTGAGCGCTGCGTAAAAGGTTAAAGTTACGCAGACGAAGTTGCGCGGATCACCAAGTATTTTATAAACAACCAGCCCATGACAAACTGTACCGAAAAAAAATACTAATATTTTTTTGCCATGGGTGGGAATCGAAGCGACGACCTCTGGATACTTCCCAAAGGCGCAACCAATAGTCTACGGAGGCTGTCAGAATAAATTATGAATATCTATTCATTCTATCTATGAATTATAAAAAGATAATAATAAAATAAGAATTATTGACTACCAAAATCATCTTTTAGTCCCACCTTGTCGTAGGCGATGATGGTAGTAGGAGATGATTATGTGTCAATATTGAACAAACAACAAGCAAGTGTTTGGATAGACTCAATCTATAATTAGTTTCACAAGATGGTTTTTTATTTGCGACAAATGGTTGCACGGGGAAAGTTGTCGATTTAATCAATATAATCCTATATAGGCCAAAAGTACAACCTTTCAAAATTACCATAATAAAAAATTCTAAAAACTACCACAACAATTTGCAGTCTGATTGAAGTCCTTCCAACAATGTTCCTACATACCTTAGTAATTGAGGAAAAAAGTAGTGCCACAGAAAAAAAATATAAGAAATAACTTTTTAATGAATATGGGCTCAACCGAAAAATACTTCAAACCTCAAACACGCAAAGCTCTAGAACTACGAGACCGGAATAATGCTTGGGACTAAAAAACTTTAACGCTTTGAACCCTGCCGAGGGTAAGTGTTTTGCATTTCGGTACACGCTGCCTGCATACCAATGCGTAAAAGGATTGGTGTTTTCCCAAACTTTTGCCGTCATTATGGGTAACTAAAAATAGATCTTGGCTTAAACTATAAAGTATGTCAATGCGACGCTAAACCTAATGTCCGTTTACATTGAGACAGGTGGAGTAAGGTCTATAACTTCGCTAGGCCGAGCTCGGTGACAACGCCATACAAATCTGTCTACAAAATACGTCCTTAGTAAAATTCTTGAACGTCAGAAAGTAAATTAGTTAATAATTTGAAATTGAACCCCTATTTGTATACGAATTGAGTTCAATTTAAAATGAACGCTTTCTTATTATATTCATGACAACGCCATACAAATATGCCTACAAAATACGTCCTTAGTAAAATTCTTAAACGTCAGAAAGTAAATTAGTTAATAATTTGAAATTGAACCCCTATTTGTATACGAATTAAGTTTAATTTAAAATGAACGCTATCTTATTATATTCATGACAACGCCATACAAATATGCCTACAAAATACGTCCTCGGTAAAATTATTAAACGTCAGAAAGTAAATTAATTAATAATTTGAAATTGAATCCCTATTTGTATACCATTTGAGTTCAATTTAATATAAACCTTCTCTGATTATATTTATGGTCGTAAACACGTTTGAAACGCATGCGGACGCTAGCTCGCTCGAGGCAAGACTGAGTTAGTCTGAGTCATGGTATGTCAGTGGACATACCTGGGGCGCGGGTGGTTTCTGGATTAGCCATTTCGTCTCTCTTTACGTAAGTAATAATATTTCAATGTATTGTTACCACCGTAGCCTACACAGATGCAAAAACTTACCTAGTCATGTTTCGGTTTTAGTCTGTGAGTTTACTAGTTTTCAGAATTGATTTATTATCGAGGTTGGAGCTCCTTTTAAGGTGCGGTTACTAAATGGGCGGTTGAATTGACAAAATAAGGTAGCGAGGATATAAAGTAGACTCGTAATGCAAATTCTTTATTGACGCCGCCTATTTAGAAACCGCATTAATTAGCCGGCATTGTATGAACCTGCTCTTATTGCAAGAATATGAACCAGTGAACCCATATACTAAACCGAACCATAACTTGGTAATTAACGGTTCAGTTGACGGGTTAAATTGATTTGTATTGCAAAAGTATATCAAAAAGAAAATATCTAAAGAAATAGACTACTTAATAAAACTTTGGAGACAGAAAGTCTTGAACATTAAATTATAGGATTTGAAAGTTTGAGACGAAATTCTTTTTAAGGATTGGAGGCTTCAGTTATCTTAGAAGAAAAACTTGGGGCCTTCCAGCGATAAAATGTTTCCTGTGAGGCTAATCCGTAGATTCCTCGTGATTTGTCTGCCTTTAGATAAAGTAGGCTCTCCCTTGAAGAATGCAATTTTTCAACACACATGATAAAATTTAAGGTAATCTAGATTTATTCATTCAAACTGAGATTTGGAAAAAAACCGTTCCAAAAAAAACTGATGGCGTATATAGTAGTATAGGCTAATGATGTTAAATAATTTTAAATACCGTCACGTGTGATTTTTTTTGGCTCCCGAGAACCGTTTAAACACTTAACAAGAGTTGGTTCATCGGTTTTCAGGAGGCTACTCGATTTCTTGTCGAGGTGGTAGTCTCCTTTCAGGGTGCGATTACGAAATGGGTAGTTGGATTGACGATAAAGTAGCAAGGATATTAAAATATACTCTTAATGCAATCCGTTTCCGTCGCCGCTCATTTCGTAATCGCATCATTTAGCCGGCATAGTGGGAGCGATCAATATTGTTTAAGAACAATTATTGATTGACCCCATTCATGGATTTTGTAAGACTGCTCACCACCAGGTAGATACAAAGTCACATGTCGTGCTCCAATAAAAAAAAATAAAAAAAAGTGGCGAGCTGTATAAAAGGCCCGGCCCTGTTTTGCTGCTTAACACCAGGTAGATGCAAGGTCACATGCTGTGCTACTATATATATAACAAATTATTTTAAACAATATTATTTAAATAATATTGTGATTTTTTAAAAATATTTTATAATTAACAAATAGTACGTCATCGGCGTTGTACCCGAGGGTCGTGGGTTCGATTCCCACTCATGGCAAAATATATTAGTTAATTTTTCTGTACAGCTGTATCCAGCCACGACCCTCGGGTACAACGTATACCTATGTTATGATAATAATATTATTAAATAAATATCAACAAGGATTACAAAAAAAAAATACATTTTCCTTTGTCTTACACGTTATGTTTTTGACATAAAAGTTTTTAGCACTGTGTTGTAGCTATTGTACATAAAGGGTTTAATTACTTTACCAATTTGGGGGCATTATATATCAAATATCCTACATATTAATCATATTAGTAACTAATGTAATTTAAAATTAAAACCAATTTATACTTCGCACTAAAATATAATCCTATATAAATATCCATAAAAGACAGATAAATCCATCCTAAAATCCCTATTAAGATTCTTAAAGAAGTTTGTAATTTTCTTGTTAATAAAGACAACGTTTAAATTACATCATAAAATATTACAACTCTTCGCCCGGAAAGCCTAAGAAATAATTAAGGAACTGTAAGGCTTTTCCATTTGCATAACAAATTTATAAAAGCCTCGAAAAAAATATTGCCCTAAATCCTTTGACAAATCAGGCGATTTATTTGCTGCCCATTTCTCCTTGTTTGGTATTATAGGTTTCTAAAAGTAAATAAATATTAGATTTGAAAGGAAAAATAAATAAGATTAATAAATTTTTTTATAAAAAAAATAATTACTCGCTTATAAATATTACATTATTTATAAAAAAAGCATAGTGTCTACTGACAAAAATTAATTACTTTTTTCTTGTATTTAGTAAAGATTAATACGAGTATGTAAATAAATAACCATAAAACTTAATATTTATTGTCACTTTTGTCCAAAATATTGAATCAAGAAAGAATGAAAGAGACTGACGATTCTAGGTGATTTATATGAGAGATATTGTTGGAATAATAATAATCGTTCAACAATGCTGTATACTTTGCGACCGTTGCCTGTTTTTGTCGTTGTTCACTCTACATAAAAAGTTGTCGGTTATTCATGTGCTCTAGAAATAAAATACCTTTAAACAAAACTAATAACTGACAGCCTCCGTAGACTAGTGGTTGCGTCTTTGGCGTTGTATCTGGAGGTCGTGGGTTCGATTCCCATCCATGACTAAAAACTATTAGTACGTTTTTCTGTACAGTTTGTCATGGTCTGGGTGTTTATAAAATATAATATATATTATATCGTTTCTTCTGGTACACATAGTACAAGCCTAGAGCTTAGTTTGTGACCAGAGCAATATGTGTAATTTGTACTACATATTATTTATTATTATTATTATTATATTGTTGGAATAATAATAATGGTTTAACAATGCTGTATACTTTGCGACCGTTGCCTGTTTTTGGCGTTGTTCACTCTACATAAAAAGTTGTCGGTTATTCATGTGCTCTAGAAATAAATACCTTTAAACAAAACTAATAGACTAGTGGTTGCGTCTTTGGCGTTGTATCCGGAGGTCGTGGGTTCGATTCCCATCCATGACTAAAAACTATTAGTACGTTTTTCTGTACAGTTTGTCATGGTCTGGGTGTGTATAAAAAATAAAATGTATTATATCGTTGCTTTTGGTGCACATAGTACAAGTCTAGAGCTTAGTTTGTGACCAGAGCAATTAGTGTAAATTAAAAAAAAAAAAACGGCCATCACCTAGATGGCCCCAGAGTACCCAGCGGCGAGGCTTTATTCCCACCTCGTCGTAATCGATAGTATTCTGAATCTACACCGAACAAATGATCAGCTCTTCGCGCTGTATGTACTCGTAATTAAAATTGTCTATAAATAAATAAGTAAAGAACTACACGGTGATCTGGATTGCTTTCAGAAAACTGTGACGAGGATCTTACATCTAGGGTAGCAATAAATCTTGATCTACGTTTGTGTTTTGGGTCACCGTGTGGCCGTCGCCTATTACTCGTAGGTAGTAAAGAAAGAGGAACTTCAGTAATATTGTAACAGCAATATAGTTTTCTTTAGTATAACCTAGAAGTTCAGAAAGACTAGAATAAAAAATAGTATTAATAACTAAGTAATTTATTTTTCATTTATTATGCTTCGAAAGTATTCTTGAAGTTACATGAGCAGCGGGTTGAAAACAGTACTTTTCCTCCCTGGAAAAAAATCCTTGCTTATTTAAAAAGTCACATTCTATTTTAACATTTCTATTGAGCCATGTCGAAACATTCTATCAGCCATAGCTATATGACATTTATAAAAAAATAATCAATGAAATTTACCTAAAATATATTATTATCAAAGTTTTTCTTACTGCATATTTTAGGACATTAACTGTAATAATTCTGACTAAAACTTCTTTGAAAAATATTAAATTAACTAATACCTCTAGCATATAAAAAAAATCCTGAATCCCTACCAGGTTAAAATAGTATTTTTGGCTTTGGATTCAAAGCAGTTAAATTGCCTGATAATAATAATAATTACCTATAAATATATAATGACCTAATTAAAGACAAAGAATATACTAATTTAACCTGGTAGGAATTCAGGATATAAATGGCCTATGTAATTTATTTTTGTCAATGTTAAATCAAGAAAGAATAAAAGAGAAAGGCACAATTCGTATCTTTGTGTGAGAAATTTATAAATAAGGACCCAGGATTCTACAATCAGTAGAGAGTGCTTTGTACTAAAAGTTTACACTTACTAAACACTTTAGAAACTTAGAAAACTTAAGTGTTGCCATCTCTAAGAATATTTTAGGTACAACTTGCAGACCCAAGTATATTTGAAACTTGTTTGTAACTTGACAAAAGCATACAACTACCTGCTGCCAGTGTTCAAACTGTTCAGACAACGCTAACTATTTACCGCTAAATTATATATGAGTAGGTATTATTATATAAGTAATTACTTACCTATGTACAGTGGCATATTCTCGTATGGGCCAAACGGGCCATAGTCCAGGGGGCCAGTTGTTAGGGGGCGGCCTCGCCCGGTCACTTATACTATTATTTCTTCTGTGACCCGGTGTCAAAAATCTCGCTCGTTAAAAATATTGATTGAGTAAAAAACATACTTTTACATTTGTAATATTAGAAGGTGAAAAATAAGTACTAAATGTACATATAAAAGGAAAGGAGGTCTTTATAACTAGAAGTGACATGGTCAACTTTCGGTTTTAGTCTGTGGGTTTACCGGTTACAAGAAAACTACTACATCATCATCAATTTTATATCGAGGTGATAGTCCGCTTGCAGTGGTTACAAAACGGCCAGTGATTTAACGATCAAACTCGTAATACGAATTCAAACAATGCCGTTAAACAACAATGTATTAATCGACCCCATTCAGAGACTTCGTAGATCTTCTTACCATCAGGTGAATACAAAGTCACATGCCGAAAAAAAAGTTTAGCCTTGACCTTGTTAAGTCATTAACATGTTACTAAACGATAGGTTACTAAAAATAACAAATACATTTACGTGGTATGTATATTAGTACCGTATAATTATACTAATACATGAATTTACTACGTATATACTACAAATATATTGGTTATTTTTAGTATAAAACTATACCGTACATGCTCTGGTTTTAACAATTATGCCGGGGTGCTTTGTTTATAAGACTCATTATAATTGTTATTATTATATGAAGGACATTTTAAACATATTGCTTTGGTCACAAACTAAGCTCTAGGCTTGTAGGTACTATGTGTACCAGAAACCACTATACAATACATAATATTATATTTTATTTACACCCACCCATGACAAACTGTCGATGTCTGAAGTCCACTAGTCTTCGAAGGAGAGACATATAAGAGTAAACAAAAGGTATCAAATATTAACAAATTAACAAGTAACTATTCAAATTCGTCTTTGCCGCGTAACCGCATCATTAAGCCGGTACAGTGGAAGCGTTCAAAGCTGTTGAACAACAATGTATTGATCGGTCCCATTTATGCATTTTGTAGGTCTGCTTACAACCAGGTAGATACAAAGTCACATGTCTTGCTCCAGTAAAAAAAAAATCTAAAGAATCTTTAAACGTTAAAAGAACCTCACAACAAGCCACTAATTTAATTTTACAGCCCATACTACTTAGCTCTTAATTACAAAAATCGAGACCGTTATAAAAGTGTTAAGAGCACTACCAGCATATGTAAGAAGCCAACTTTAAAGTATTCCAGCATCAACCGACAAAGAAAAGAAAAGGGAATGCTGAAACTTTTTGTGTTGGTAAAAATTTCAAACAAGTCCCAACTTTGACATTAGCCTGTGAATTATCGCGGTCTCCTTGGTGTCATTTGTGAAGTTTAAGCTTAAAGTTTGGTGCGCCCGAAGCGGTTTCTTTGTGGACCAAGTTGGTGACCGGCGCTGGGTAGTAGCCAATGCTTCGACTGGAACACTTGTCTCAGTTGCCCCAAATATTATTTTTGTATTTTTTTTCCCTTTTTTTTATTGAAGCACGGCATGTAACTTTGTATCTACCTGTTGGTGAGTAGAGCTACAAAGTCCATGAATGGGGTCAATCAATAATTGTTCTTAAACAACATTGTTTACTCCCACTATGCTGGCTAAATGATGCGATAACGAAATGGGCGGCGACAAAGACGAATTGCTACCTTATCGTCAATTCAATCACCTATTTCGTAACTGCACCCTTAAAGGAGACTACCATCTCGACAAGAAATCGATGTAGTAGTAATCTCCTGAAAACCGGTAAACCCAAAGACTAAAAACAAAACATGACTAGGTTACTTGACGGTTTTTGCTTCTGTATGGGCATCTAGGACAAAATCCTTGCCAAGGTGTAATATATAGGACAATTTACACAAATTTCTATGGCCACAAACTAAGCTCTAGGCTTGTACTATGTGTACCAGAAACAATGATATATTACATATTATATTTTATAAACACCCAGACCATGACAAACTGTACAGAAAAACGTACTAATATTTATTTGCCATGGGTGGGAATCGAACCCACGACCTCCGGATTCAACGCCAAAGGCGTAACCACTAGTCTACGGAGGCTGTCAATGTAACTTATTTTTAGATCTACATTCTTCAGTATACAATGCTGAAGAATTTGTGGCTAAATTAGACTTCTGGATTAACAAAAAGTTGAGATTATCTATTCTAAAACTACTCGCTCCTTCATTGCATTTACGCTCATACAACGTTTAGATTTCAATTTGTTTTTATGTGAGCTCGGCATGTAACGTCCACCTGATGGAAATCAGCATGCAGGTCCAAGAATTAATACAACCATCATTTATAATTGTGTTGTAGACGTTTCGTCATCCATATATTAAATGGTTAATTTTCATTAGTCAATATTGGTTTCTTACAGAATTTGTAAGTAAACGATTATTAACCTTTGTGGCTAAAATGAACCGATATCCGACTTTTACCAAGTATTAGGATCATTATAGAACAAATTTAATTTATTTTATATTGATACAACAACAAAACATTTAACCGCTACGTCAATTTAACGTCGGTTACCAACAAGCAAGGGGCCTTAATAATTTAAATATTTTTGACGGATCTAACCGTGGCTTTAGTTCAAATTTTCAGTAACACCGTGTTTACTTTCGGTTAAAAAAAAGATACGAATAATATGTAGGACAATTTACACATATTGCTCTGGTCACAAACTAAGCTCGTACTATGTGTACCAGAAGCAACGATATAATACATAATTATATTTTATAAACATCCAGAACACGACAAACTATACAGAATAAAGTATTTTTTTTTGCCACGGGTTGACCTACGACCACAGGATACAACGCCAAAGGTGCAACCACTAGTCTACGGAGGCGGATGATATATATATCCTCAGATAAGTCATCCACCGGGTGACTGCCAAAGTGGTACTTGGCATATAACGGAATCACCTAGTTATTATACCTATAAACATTCACATTTATTGTCAGATAATTTCTAATATAAAACATAAATAGGCAAAAGTGAAACCATTTTTTTTTTATTACCTATTTTTTTTATTTTATTGGAACACGACATGTTACTTTGTAACATGTCGTGATCAGACCTACAAAGTCCAGTCCATGAATGGGGTCAATCAATAATTGTTCTTAAACAATAATGATCGCTCCTACTATGCCGGCTAAATCATGCGATTAGGAAATGGGGGGACAATGACGAAATGCATTACAAAATTCCAATAATTTTGTCGCAAAGTTTACATATGACACACAATAAAAAAGAAAACTCTGATAAATGTACCCAAATCAAATATAAATTTATAAACAAGATTTAACAACAGCTTTTCTGTCTCAAAAATTATACTTCAAATTAAGGATTGTACCAGAATTAAAGAACAATAAAACATTTACAAAAGCCCCCTTGGTCCCCAAACAAGAAATTCGTCATGGCGAACGTACTTGGAATATTAAGAAGGGCACGGACGTCGACTCGATCTCTTTGCATATATTTATAATCAACAGCTACCACTGGCAACGAATCAAATTACTGAAGCCACGGGAAAATGTTCAGAGAAAATATTTTCTTTATTGTGTTTACCTATATTTATTTAGGAAGATTTTAAGAATAATCTTTTTAAAATTGTCATAACAAATAAATTATTTTAAATATGAACTATTTTAAAAGCAGTAAATGATGTAATATTATTTGTTTTAAATATTGTAAACTGTTTTCAAATAATAAAGTAATGAGCATATATAATATCTATATTAATACAATAAAGTTGAAGAGTTTGTTTATTTGGTTTAACGAGCTAATATCAGGAATTACTGGTTCTAATTAAAAAAAAAATAGTGTAGGATAACCCATTTTTCGAGGCTTTATAACATCACTTAACGACCAATAGGAGCGGAGCATTAATCAAAAATATTGCTAAAAAGGATTTTTTTTTTCTGTTGCGTGCGCTGCGTAAACGCAGACGAAGTTGTGAGGTTGAGCTAGTATTTCATATATGTGGTGCGAAAGTTGGCAGGCCCTTAGACTTAAAAACACTCCAGTTTTTAGTCGCCTAGACCCTCGATCTTTAATAAAAATATGTACATTAGTTTAACAACACCTTTATAGTGCCTCGGTGAGCACGTTAAGCTGTTGGTCCCAGTTTCACTATACCAATATGTAAAACTCTTCATTTTATTTAAAACACTTTATTGCACAAAATTACAAAATAAAATTGTACATAGGCGAACTTAATGCCTTAGGCATTTTCTACCAACTAACCTTTGAGAGAGTGGAATTATGCATAGGGTGCAAAAGCAAATAAATAACAATTTAGAAGACATATAGCGAATAGTATAGAAACTACTTAAATATTACATGTAAATACTTAAATATACACACAATACATAATATACTACTTATATTAATCATACAATATAATACATATAGTACATATCAAAACAGAAAATTCTAAAGGAAAAATAGGCAGTTACTTATTTAGATAATGAGTGGTGAGTAGACGTTTAAATACATCGATAGTTGGAGCCTGTCTTATAGATAGAGGAAGCAAATTCCATTGACGAGTAGCTGACACAGTAAATTAATCGGAATATTTGGTAGAGGTGTACGACGGGATCTTTTTTTTTTCGGGATCTTCATATATATATACTGTATGAATTATTGAGTATATCCAAAAATCGCGATAAGCTGGCCTTATTTGGTGATATAGACGCAGAATAATCGTCTACGACGAGGTACAAAAAAAAACAGTCTGCAGCCTGCAGCCGTCTAGGAGGTTTTGGGTGTACGCCACCTAATATTTTTCTTATGTATAAATCATAATATATAAATCTTATAAACAACACAATATCTGAGAACCAAGAGATCCGAAGAAAAAAAGGTAAAAAATAAACATCATAAATTTGCTATAAAGATATTTGTAATACCGTTTTTCTTCTGTTTTATTAATTTTACTTTAATTAATATAATATATCCACAAAAGTCTGAAAGAAAAGTTTTAATTATTACTTATTCAAATTTTAATTTACAATTTTAAAAACCCTTAAGTTCTTAATTAACCTCATCAAAGTGGCTTTCAATGCTTTTTCCTACCCATTTCGCCTCTTATTCCACTTCTTGACGAAGACATACTTTTAATTGGTCTTCTTCCGTTTTACCTAAAGACTTTTAATTGAATTTTTACGCCAAATTTTCATTAATCTTTTGAAAAATATTTTCGTACTGACTTTTAATTATTATTTTGTGTTTAGGTTGATGACATTATTTTTTTCAAGTTTATCAAAATATTTTATAAAAACAGGAAAAAATATAATACTAAAATTAATTTAATATTAATCATTTTGGATATAACGGTGTTGCCCAATGAACTGATCCTCTGATTTAGGTTTCCTTGCTCAGAGGTGCAATATCTTTTTTTTTCTAAAATCACGGAAAAAATCGCCAGCTAAGAAAATGATGAAAACCTCGCACAAAAATATTTGCGATTTCACAAAATATGTGCGATTTTAGGTGGCCTGCATATTTATTATTTTAATTTAATATATATTTTATATATTATGTTATATAACATAATGTTATGCCTTTCGTGAACAATTTTTTTTGATACGTAAATCCTACTGCGAATGGTAAGACTCCTTCATATGCTGTATTGAAAAGATACTAACGTTAAACGTTACAGTGAACACAAAGCATACACATTAAGCTTAGTATATTTGCTGGTTGTAAATAAATTGTTCATACATGTACACCATGGTCCAGTGGTACCGCGCTGTATACAGTCAGGTCGTAGGTTCGATTTTTACTTTTGACAAAATAATATTAGTACATTTTTCTATAAATCGACGCAGTACTCTCCTGAAAACCGGTGAACCCATAAACTAAAGCCGAAACATGACCGTGAAATCATATGACGGTTTTTACATCTGTATGGGCGGTGGTAACGACCAGTCGGTCGGTCTAGCAAAGTTATAAAGACCTTCCTCCCACCTAATCTGTTTTATGTTACACGAATTCAGAAGTATAGCATATAGTTTATTTATACATTTTAATTTAATTTCTTGTTTGTATGGCTTCTCGCTTTTCGCGATTTTTGTCAGTGTCTAGTTATGAAAAAGGCACTAACACTAAGTAGTATAAAAAATATTGTAGTGAGTGGTGTTAATTTATACATTTACAATTCCTTATTGCACAACATTATACATAGGCCAGTTTAATGCCTTAGGCATTTTCTACCAGCTAACCTTTAAAAGTCTGATACTTACATTTGTTTTAAATATAGAAATAAGTCAAAGTCAAAATCATTTATTTCATGTAAAAGTTTAACAATGAGGTCTTAGAGTGCATTTGGTTAGGCAGCTATTGATTAACAAAAGAACGACAAATATTTATTATACCTCGATAACAGATTTAGAACTTAAACGCGATGGAAATCTTAATTTGAAAAATACTACCGAACCGAACTCACACTACATAACCAACTAGTGTAAGACTAGGTGGTTAGCTGATTCCGTTGACCTGCCTATCATTATCTGCCATACAAGAGAGCCATCAAGGCGAATAACTTCACCTTCATTATATACATATAACCCTATCTCTATGGTATCCTCAATAAACCTCTTACTCCTTCTTATTTAAAGCAAAGTTTTCAATTCCTGGGTGACTCGCACAAATGTTCACTATGTTTTTCGATTAATAATCAGCTTAAAATTCCTTCTCATACTTCTACTAGATATTCTTTTATTTATTTTATTGTATCTGTAAATCGCCAGTGGAATAAATTACTTTTAGTGATCAGACGAGGCCATCTTTAAACATAAATAAACAGAACAATTGATCAATAAGGTGTATCTTTTGTGTGTTTTAGTATTCGAATTAGTTTCTATTCATAACTTTATTTGTGTACCTATATGTTATATAATATATATATACATATATTATTTCGTTGTTTCTGGTACACATAGTACAAGTCTTACATATTATTATTATATGTATGATTGTATATGATTGTATATGATTGTATATGTTTATGTATTAGGTATATACATAAATGTACACCCGTGTATGTATACACCCGTGATGATATATATATATACATAAATGTAAGCGGATGCTTAATTTTAACATATATACATCATAATAAATAATACATACAGATATACAAATATACACTGTGTACAAAGTCGGGTGGCTTTCAACTTAGCTGGTAGATAATGCCTAAGGTATTAAGTTCGCCTTTCTAC
Organism: Monopis laevigella; assembly: GCA_947458855.1. Lineage (NCBI taxonomy): Eukaryota > Metazoa > Arthropoda > Insecta > Lepidoptera > Tineidae > Monopis > Monopis laevigella. Next base: position 19,790,124 of record OX381580.1, on the reverse strand, counting down.
ATAACTTTTGTTTACTGTGTAAAATAAATGAATATATAATAGTAGTTTTATGCAATATATAAACATAACTTCAATACCATACCATAAATACGAGGATCTAGCTAGTTCAAGTGTTCAGATAATGAATTGTGAGCATAAATACATACATATCATCACGGGTGCCTTACGGCGCCCGAGACCGCCTAGGCGGACCCAGGGAACCCAGCGGAGGGAGGTTTAATCCCACCTCGTCGTAGCCGATGGTATGAGTCTACACCGAAAAAGTGGCTAGCTCGTCGCGATGTTTTGAATAGACTCAATAACCCATCTATAAACAGTTTCACAAGTTGGTATAGTGAAACCGGGACCGACAGCTTAACGTGCTCTCCGAGGCACTATAGTGGTGTTGTCAAACAAATTGTACATACATTTTATAATTAAAAACTCATTGGTATACACCGGGATTCGAACCAGGGATCTAAGTATTTTTTAAGTCTAACCAACTCGGTCACCACGTAAAACGTTTAAATTAAATACTCCTACAGAAGGGGTCAGCCTGTAAGTATAATAATGCAATAAAAGATCTAGCCCAGTGCAAAAATAAGTTACCTAAACGATATTAGCTCAAGTTATTTATTAGCCTCTAAATTATTAAAACAAACACAACTAACAGAGGTTAAATAGACTTAGAATAAACGAAAACAGGAGCCAAGTGTAAATAAATCTCTTTAGTGGCCATGTCTCGGTGTTCCTAGGCTATAAACACGACGACTGGACAAATAAACGAAATGTATACAAAAAGAGAGGAAGCGGCAAAGCGGAACATAAGCAAGCAAGACAAAAATAATACCACCGATGAAACATTACATTAAAAATAAATTTGTGCAAAGAAAAAATATTTTTTTTATATACTGATGCATAAACCGTCAAGTGACCTAATAAGTTTTCGGTTTAAGTCTCGGGTTTACCAGTTTTTAGGAGACTTTTGCATCGATTTATTGGCATTTGAATTGACAATATATTACACTGTCGCCAGCTATTTCGTAACTGCATCAATTATCCGGTATAGTAGGAATAGACAACAATGGGTCACCCATTCGTGGATTTTGTATGACAGTTTACCATCAGGTAGATACCTACATAGCCGTACTCTAAATAAAATTAAAAATGGTGCATAAAACGTTTATTTTTGATCTTGATATTGGGATTTATGTCCAAATTAAATATCGATTTAATAGAAATATGAAATAGGAAGTTTATGAGATATCGACATGATCATTAGTTATTCGATGGTACGAGTTCCTATGCTATTGGTATAATACTATTAGCGATGGAATCTACATATATCAACGCTGTGGCCCTAAGATTATTTGTACCAGGAATTTAGACATTTTTGTTGTGTAAATGTCCTGTCTAAACAGAGAGTTCATTTTAGTGCACTCAGTCTAATTATGACATAACGCCTACCTAAACATAGACCGCCTTCGTTGTCTAGTGGTTGCGTCTTAGCCATTGTTTCCGCCTCAAGGCAGTGGGTTCGATTCCCACTCATAGCAAAATCATATTTGTACGTTTTCGGTACAGTTTGCCATGGTTTAGATGTTATATAATATATATTAATATCGTTGTTTATGGTAAACATAGTACAAGCTTAGCTTATTTTTTAACCCTATTTTAATCGTGACATAACATTAACAGACATTTTGTATCCATGTACGAATAGTGACCACTTTTCCCTATCCAATTTCAAAATATTTTTTCCGAAAATAAAATTAGAAGTTAATAGAAATTAAAAAAAGAGAGAAAAATTTTAGAATTGCACGAATATTGGGCACTCTCAGCATCAAAATAACAAAATTCCCAAGGCCATTCATCTGAATGTTATATCTTACACAAAAATCAAACTAAAAAAAGCTCTTGATTTGCATATCAAACACTCTGCCATCATTATATTTAAATGTAATTTATTATCTTTATCCATTTTCATCCATGTTTAATACCAACCTTATCATTAAAATCTAATACAATCAATAAAACCATCACATTGTGTACATTAAAAACAAACATGTAGGATATATGCTAAACAAAAATCTGTTATCACTAACCATACATCACGCACTTACTCATATTACGACATACAATTACGTCAGAACTATGAATTGGCCTTCATAATTTTAGTATTCCTTGCAACTCCATAGAAGTAGTACACAAACAAATACAGGAAAATAAAAACTAAAATAATTATTTGGTAAAAAATATATTATGGCTGAAGATAAACCATTTGTTGTTACGGCCGATGAGTTAAGTGCAGTAACATATGAAGAAATTCCTGAAAAAGTGCTAGAAATACCTGATGGTAAAATTATTGAAGGTCCACGAGATCCCCATGGAGATGCCACATTTGTTGTTTCTGATGATGATTTTATTGGTATAACGGATGATGAAATATCTGATGAAGTTCTAGAGATACCTGATGGTGAAATTATTGATGGACCAAGAAAGGTTAGGGTTTGCACTTTACATTGTTTTATAAATGGATCCACAGTATGTTTAAATTGATGTAGTTTTTATAGGAAATTTACTTTATAAAATAAGTTACTGGTACAATATAACATTAGTATTTACAAAAATGCTCACTACTAATACTAATAGCTAATAATAGTGTAAAAAATGTGTTTTGTTTGTTCCTATTTTTAGATTCCGCCTTCGCCGAAAACTCCTAAAAAGAGGGACAGTAAACCTGAGAAGAGATCAAAATCTAGCACGATCAGGTTAATTCGAGAGAAAGTACGCAAATCATTGCAGGATGAAATTTCCACTAGAAGGGCAGAAGACATAAACGTTCAATTCACAGAGAATGACATCAAAACATTTGCAGAAGAAACTGAAAAGCAGTTACATGAGTTGTTCCAAGATGTCGGCGTTAAGTACAAAGCTAAATACCGATCGCTTATGTTCAATATTAAAGATCGTAAGAATCTGTCTTTGTGGAAAAAAATATGCGATAAATCTATTTCGCCAAAACAGTTGGTACGTATTATGTCTGTTCATATTTTATTTTTACCAACAAGTATCGTTACCAAAAATATTTTTTGAATAATCTATTCTTGGAATATGTTTCCAATGTTTGTTTTATTTAGCCAATTTGTCTTTCACAAGCACTTTTACACGTCAAAGAATGTTGTCATAATAATGTGAGTTGACTACTACTACCAATAATATTTGTTTATGGTTTTATTAACTAAACGTACTTATTTAAGTTAAATTATAATAATTAAATAATATAATTCTGTAGGTCGAATTATCACCAGAGGAACTTGCCAGACAAGAATTAGCTGAATGGAGAGAAAATGAAGCGAAACACCAGCTTGAACTTATCAAGAAATCTGAATTAGATTTGTTAGCAGCTAGTAAAACATATGTTCTTAAATCTCATAAGGGTGTAGAGGTAAGAATTCTTATAAAGAAAGATATGTATATATTTGCCAAGTAGTTCAAGAAATTAATAATCTTTATTACATCTCTAAACCTTTACATACATTTATGAAAAGTCTATATGTAAAAAAAAAACCTAACAATACAGTCACATAGAAAAATAGTATCAAATTGATGTAACCTTATATATTTTTTTTTTTTTTATTGGAGCACGACATGTGACTTTGTATCTACCTGGTGGTGAGCAGACCTACAAAGTCCATGAATGGGGTCAATCAATAATTGTTCTTAAACAATATTGATCGCTCCCACTATGCCGGCTAAATGATGCGATTACGAAATGGGGGGCGACAATGACGAATTGCATTACGAGTATATACTCGCTGCCTTATCGTCAATTCATCCACCCATTTCGTAACCGCACCCTGAAAGGAGACTACCACCTCGACAAGAAATCGATGCAGTAGTCTCCAGAAAACCGGTGAACCCACAGACTAAAACCGAAACATGACTAGGTCACTTGACGGTTTTTGCATCTGTATGGGTGGTGGTAACGAGACCGGTCGGTCGGCCTAACGAAGTTATAGAGACCTTCCTCCCACCTAACTATATTATAAAATAATACTTGCTTTCCTAATATATCATTCAGTGGTGCTTACAGTCTTTAGAATAGTATAACGTCTTTAGAATGACTTCACACTACAAACTTCCTACTTTCCGGATTTATTTTCAAATGATGAATGATAATGATGAAACCTCGTGGTATTCACCGGAACTCCGCAATAAAACCATCTACCTAACCTGGCCATGTTTGGGCTTAGTGGAATTGTCATGGGATGCATTCTGGCTACAAGTGCCGTATATTATGTGTGATCTTGATGGTCATAAAACAGTACAATAAGTTAGTTTAAATCTGAAGAAAAAACAGAGCTGGACAAAATAATATTTTATTACACTAACGGCTGGTTTGCCAAAAATGTTAAGTCCTAGTTAACTAACTGTTAGGAAAATCTACAATTTTTCAGTACTATAAAAATAATATAAAAAATATCTAAAATAATATCAAAAACACAATAAAAAATATTAAAAATTTACAAGTGTTATTTGGTTCTATATTCTACTCTTGAAATTGGCACCACTTAATAATAATAATTACTTGGTGCCGACTTAACATTTGTATTTTTTAGTGATTTTGAGTCGGTTTTTTTTTGTATTTTCTATTTTTTTTTGTTATACAGGTTATAAAGTCTAACACAGCAGTTGCGACAGATTTGGACCCGAACATACCGGTAGAAGATATTGTGAGCGCTCTCAATGACCCAAGTATCAACGACGAAACTCCTTCAAACACTACCACTTCAGAATTAGGGTAAGTTTTGAAGACCAATTAGATTGTTTCATTACTCTTGCATGATCCCTAAACATCCTCGTTACTATACAAATTATGCTATGATCTCATTTATTCCTCAAATCTATATTATTAAATAAAACTCTATTTATTTCTTTCACAGAGATTCTTCACAAGGCAAGTCAAACCCAAGATCAAAATCCAAAAGTAGATCGCCATCAAACGATCGCTCCAAGAAACGATTGAAGACTATCGACACAGTGATCGAGATCCAGGTGACGCAGGACCAGAAATAAAAATAGTTCGGGATACAAATAAGAATCGGCGTCGGCGGAAAGAAGTAAACAGAGGTCCAATTCCTAAGATAGTATTTATATAAGTATATAATATATATTTTACAATTTTAATATTGTAGTTCTTAATTGTTTTTAAATGCATCAATAATTTTATTGAATCAAATGTAACTGATCACTTAACATAAAATATGTATGTATAGTTGTAGGTTTTAATGATTTATTTATATCAAAATGTGAAATTTTAATGGACAATTTTATACTTACTGTTAAATTAACAACTACACTAATTATTAACAAAATCGACCCACCTATTTCACGCAGCGAAATTAACTAACTCTTGGGTGAATTTATATTTGTGACGTCATCACCTGTTTTACTAAAAAAATATTATAATTATTTATTCAATTTAATTAGGTTCGTCGCCTCGGTGACCCCTTTATAAATCAGATAATGATTGAAATGTCAATAGAATCAGCTAACCACCTAGTCTTATAGTTTTTGGTTATGTAGCATGCGATTCGGTCGGTTACTATATTTTTCATATATTGACACAAATAGCGTATATATTGATATAGCAATTAAACATTTCTATATCAATCAATGTATTTTTGGCAGTGAATAGTAGCCGGACTAAATGCACTCTAACCTCTGTATGCTAAGTCGTATTTTCCATTCCACTTTCACTGAAGAAACATCTGTTTCATTCCACGAAATATCAAATCAGGTAAGATAGGATGAGGCATCCTTAAGTGGAAAATACGACCTAGAAAACAAAGATAAGATTTTATTTTTAGAGATTGTTTTTTGACTCATCATTAATATCTGTAAAGATTTATATGACATACATTTTTGAATCTCTTCCGCATACACCCTATAGTAGAATATTATTACACATAAAACAGTACTTGAAATAATGATACTAATGCATAATACTGCTTACTGCTTAATTTATCCCAAAGGTTTGACTGGTAGAGAATGCCTAGCGGCATTAAGTCCGCCTTTGTACTAAATTTGTGCAATAAAGTTTTTAAATAAAATAAATAATATTTTATTTTATAAACACTGTAAAACAGTGCTAATATTATTTTGCCTTGAGTGGAAATTTAACCTACGACCTTCGGATATAACCACTAGACAACGGAAGTGGTAATTTAACAGCTTTATGGGTATAAAAAACTTTATTTATATTATGACCCATTCGCAATACTGCGGTTCAATAAATAATAGTTAAGAGTTTATATAAATAATAAGCACTCCTAATAAACAATACCTTGTTCAGCAAAATCAGCATTTGAACCTTGGGTAAATTTATATTTGTGACGTCATCACCTGAAGTTTAACTAAAACATTACCATTATTTCTTCAATTTAATTAGGTTGGTCGCCTTAGGTTGATAAGTACCTATACTTTTATAATATTATTGTACAATAAATTTGGTTTTAATATTGGTATTTTTTTTATTGATGCATCACACTATAACGCAGGTTCCATATTTTTTTCAAATTCAGAGGGACAGCGCTCTAAGCTCATAATGTAGAACGCAGTTTTAGAAGATCTGTAAGAAATTTTCCACTTACAATTTTAAAATTGTAATAGAATTATATCTAATAAAAAAAATACAATATACATTAAACCGGTATACATAAAACAAAATTGAGTCCTTGAAGAACACTTTAGGTTTTGTCTCTTTTATTTAGCGACAAAATATAATATGCGTAATAGAGACAAAACCTTCTATAAGTACAGAGTTCTTCACGGCCTCAATAAGTCTTTATGAATAAGGGCATTAGTCTACTGTAATATAAATAAAACATATTTTTTTATGTCATCTTTTAACCGAAAAAGCTTCAGTTCACTTTCCCTCTTGTTTATTTTTAATTCGTCGAGTCGAACAAACAATGTGTGTGGTGACGTGGCCACCATTTGTTGTTAGACAAAAAGCAAGCGAGCTTCCGTGTTCGGATTTGTTTTCGGAAGAAAAATGTTTTTCCGTTATGAATGTTGCTGGGGTGGAACCGTGGAAACCGTCGTTGTTTTACATTACATAAACAATTTTCAATACAAAGGTTTAACTTTTAAAATTTTTTTGAAACGATTTTTTTTATTACCCTTATGTCTTAAAAAGCATATAAAGGGGCACAGTTGTCACTATTGGCTTATTTATAAAAAAAAACTTATTGAGTCCTTCAAGAACACTTTAGTTTTAGAAGGTTTTGTCTCTTTTACGCACATTAATTTTTGTTGCTAAAAAAAGAGACAAAACCTTATATAACTAAAGTGTTCTTTAAGGACTCAATAAGTTTTTTAATGAATACCAGTGATAATCTTCAGATGTACTTTCTTTTTTTCTTTTTTTTCTTTTTCGTTTTTTACAATTTTCACATATTGCTCTGGTCACAAACTAAGCTCTAGACTTGTACTATGTGTACCAGAAGCAACGATATAATATGCGATAATATAACGATATATGATCTGGGTATTTATAAAATATAATACATATTATATTTTATAAACACCCAGACCATGACAAACTGTACAGAAAAAGCGTACTGATATTTTGTTACCATGGGTGGGAATCAAACCCACGACCTCCTGATACAACGTCAAAGACGCAACCACTAGTCTACGGAGGCTGTACTACGGAATCCAGTTAATGATATGAGGAGTTTTATTGAATTCTACCGAGAAAACATTAGCAAAAATAGTCGAACAAAATTTCATATCTTATCATAATCTCAATCATTCAGCCGCATACGTAAAGTAGGACGTAAGGCTTCTTTCAAGGCGAGCTAAAACCTTTGATCCTCGAGATTTTTTAGCCACATGTCGTCATACTAAAGATTGCCCCATATTTCTTTTTTATATTTTTATTAGATCACGTATATCTATTTGCCTGATGGTAAGCAGACCTTGGTAAGTGCATAAATTGGAAATCAATCAATAGGAGTTTAACAGCATTGATTGATCTAACTATGCCTGCTAATTGATGCGGTAATAAACTGGACTACGATAAAGACGTATTTGAGTTCTCGCTGCTTCATCGTTAGATTAACTGCCTGTTTCGTAACCGTACCCTAAAACAATACAAATAACTAGACAAGATATCGATGCAACAATCTTAGGATCGGATTTAAAGACGTTGCTAAACAAGTGCAGGTTTAACCAATGCTTCGGATTGTCAAACTGCATAAAAAAAAAGACATTTTGACAGTACCAATGATGTTGGCTAAGCAACGACTATTAAGAAGCCAGTAAAAGGTTTCGCGATCTAGAACTTCTAAAAACGTGTAAATGTTGTTTTCAGCGATATCAAAGTTTATTGCTACAGTAAAAGAACGTAGAGGTGTAAATATTACTTACTCGATACTAATTAGATAGTATTTTCATAAGAAATATATTAACTTTTGAAAAGACACCCAAACTTTGATTTATGATTCTAAAAATATTACTTTAGTTCTCATTTTAAAACTAAACAGATTTTTTATAAAGAAATTATGTAATTAGTATCGAGTAAGTAAAATCTACACCTCCATGTTCTTTTTTTCCAAAAAAAAAACTTTATTATAACTGAAAACAACATTTAGATGTTTTTTGATGCTTTAGTTCGCGAGTCCTTTTCCTGCCCACTTAATCCAGCTCTAAGTCTTCTGAAAATCGGTGAACTTGCAATCTAAACATGACTAGGTCACTTGGCAGTTTTTACATTTGTATAGGGTGGTGGTAACGAAACCTTTCGGTCGGCCTAGTGAAGTTATAGAGACCTTCCTTCCACCTGAATAACTTAGTATGAAGTGGTACTGGTGATTCAAGACGGCGGCGCAGGTAACTAAAAGAAGGCGCAGTACAATTTCTAGTGGATTTGATACACACAGCGTATCTGATTAAGTTCTTAAGTCTTAATTATAATAAAAGTTTAATACTTCCCACAGATATAATGACCATTAAAATATTTATTAGACATGATATGGGATTTGAGTCGGATTTTCTAAATATTTCTATTAAGTTACGAAACTGATTTGAGACTTTAATCTGATTCCCTTTAGTCTTGTATCAGTTTACGAAATACGTAATGGTACAATCGTTTTTTTTTATGATGATTATTTATTTATTTTTATTTTTTATGTAGGACAATTTACACATATTGCTCTGGCCACAAATAAAGCTCTAGGCTTGTACTATGTGTACCAGAAACAATGATATAATTACATATTATATTTTGATAAACACCCAGACCATGACAAATTGTACAGAAAAAACGTACTAATATTTTTTATTGCCATGGGTGGGAATCGAACCCACGACCTCCGGGTACAACGCCAAAGGCGAAACCACTAGTCTACGGAGGCGGTCAAATTTATTATTATGATTATGTTTCATAGCCCATTAGAAGTAACTATTCTGTTATCGGTCATACACGGGCTATCACTAAATCGATACAGTTTTAATACAGTTATCCTAAACAGGCACATTATTTTAAGCAGTCTCATATGATACAAAACGTTCCAATTTCAGATTATGCGATTTTATGTTCGAGTAAGTTTATTTTTAAACATTAAAGAAAGTGCTAAGAATTTGCTAATAAACTTCAGAAATGCATAAAACTCTTTTGTAGATAAAAGCAGGCATAAAATTCGCTGAAGAAGGATAATTGAAAAATCTAATCTTTTATTAAAATCTTTTTTTGCCTTCCGGTTCAAAATTAACAACTGCCATATCGTAGTCACGTCGAGACCAAAAAAGTGTGTAATCAGTGGCTACCTGACATCATTATAACTACAGATGTTTTTAATATATATATATTATTTTACGTGGTGGCCGAGTTGGTTAGACTTTGGACTTAAAAACACTTAGGTCCCTGGTTCGAATCCCGGTGTGTACCAATGAGTTTTTAATTAAAAAAATTATGTACATTTGTTTGACAATACCACTATAGTGCCTCGGAGAGCACGTTAAGCTGTCGGTCCCGGTTTATCTATACCAACTTGTGAAACTGTTTATAGATGGGTTATTGAGTCTATTCAATACATTGCGACGAGCTAGCCACTTGTTCGGTGTTGACTCATGCCATCGGCTACGACGAGGTGGGATTAACAAACCCCTCCGCTGGGTACCCTGGGGCCATGTAGGCGATAGGCAAGGCATATATATATATATATATATATATATATATATATTATTTAATAAGAAAACTCTCTTTCTCTTTTTTACAATAATAATATTTTATAGTAGTATTTGCGTTGTATCTTAAGAAGCCAGGATATGGTTTCCTAAACTCGAATGAAAAAGCGGCCCACCCTAGTGATTCAGTCACTGCGCAGCCGATAACAAAGTTAAGCAATGACAACAAGACCGGGAAGGGTGACCGCTTTATACAACAAGGTTATACCAGCATAAAGGCCGCAACAAGTTCGCCACTTGTTAGGTGTTGCCTTCGAAATACCATCGGCGAAATGAGGATGGGTTAATCTCTCCGCTGGGTACCCTGGTGTTTATTGGTTTTTAATCACACCTCATCGTAGCCGATGGTGTAAGTCTAAACCGAACAAGTGGCTAGCTCGTCGCGATGTTTGGATAGACTCAATAACGCTTCTATAATCAGTTTCACAAGTTGATATAGTGAAACTGGGACCGACAGTTTAACGTGCTCTCCGAGGCACTATAGTGGTGTTGTTAAACAACTCTGTTTCCCTTTCTATATATTATAGAGATCGGAGCGTTTCTATATTTGTATATTTTAAAGTAGGTATATTACTTACTATACCACTAGATACTATATATAGATATAGACGATAGAAATAGCCATAAAGGAACTACACAGCCATAATACACAGCCTCCGTAGACTAGTGGTTGCGTCTTTGGCGTTGTATCCGGAGGTCGTGGGTTCGATTCCCACCAATGGCAACAAAATATTAGTACGCTTATTCAGTACAGTTTGTCATGGTCTGGGTGTTTATAAAATATAATATGTATTATATCGTTGCTTCTGGTACACATAGTACAAGCCTAAAGCTTATTTTGTGACCAGAGCAATATGTGTAAATTGTCCTACATATTATTATTTTTATTATTATTATAATATATAAAGATGGGTAGTTTTATATGTTGTGGCTGTGTCACTAAAATCTCTATTAGAGATTCTCTGTATATTTTTTATAACGAATATTTTATATTATGTGTACCAATGAGTTTGTTTGTTTTAATTAAAAAAAAATATGTACATTTTGTTTGACAACACCACTATAATAGTGCCTCGGAGAGCACGTTAACCTGTCGGTCCCGGTTTCACTATACCAACTGTGAAACGGTTTATAGATGGGTTATTGAGTCTATTCAAAACATCGTGACGAGCTAGCCACTTGTTTGGTGTAGACTCATACCATCGGCTACGACGAGGTGGGATTAAAACCCCTCCGCTGGGTACCCTGGGGCCATCTAGGTGTGTATATTTTTTTTTTTATAAAGTTCTTAGAGATCGGAGGTTCTTTTTTATTTGTTATATTTACTTAATATTTAGAGCTACATCAACCCCAAACAACTTATAATTGCCGCTTTATTTAATAACAGAGTAAATTTCACGCGACTTAACAATTTTGATGAAATCACTATTGTTCTGAGCACCCTCGTAAATATCATTAATGTCTCCATAGCGTGTAGCAAAGTATAGAAGTTCAGTTAGTCACTAAAAATAAGTTTGTGCTTTATAGTAAATATTAAATAAAAGATAAGACTGAGTTGCAACAACTAAAGTTTACCGCTAACTAAAGGTTAAGTTTTTACGTGACTCTATATATACTCGCTAAGAGATATTTTAATTTGGTGACAGTAATTAATACTTATTTAAGTAAACAATACATAAATAAGTATTAATCTTCACGCCAGGGGGCAATTGCGTTTTCGAGATGCATGTCGTCCTATATATTAGAATGACACTGACAGTTTTCATTTAGATATCTGTCACTTATCATTCCAATATTTAGAATTTTTTTTTTGGCATGGCATGTTACTTTGAATCTTGCTTAAGGTAGGCAGACCTACAAAGTCCATGAATGGAGTCAACCAATACATTGTTGTTTAACAGCTTTGATCGCTCCAACTATGCTGGCTAAAGGATGCGCTTAAGGAATGGGACAAAGACGAATCTCATAACGATTCTATGTTAATATCCTCGCTGCTATATCGTAAATTCAGCTGCCCTAAAATGAGACTATAACCTCGACAAGAAATCGATGTATTGGCTCCTGAAAACCGATGAACACACAGACTAAAACCGAAACATACCTAGATCACTTGATGGTTTTTTGCATCTCTATGGGCGATGGTGATGAAGTTATAAATCTTTTCTCCCATTTAAAAGAAATAAGTCGAATAATTAGGGCTAGCGAGGTGATAACGCGCACAAAGATAAGCTAAACTTTAATCGATATGATACAATTCTGACGTAATGCAAAGCTGGTGACATTGAAAATTGACAGACAACTACGTCATTTTGGTTGAAGTTTAGCTTAACGGCATAAAAAGCACTAGGCATTGTATATGCAGTTACCATAGCAACATTAATTACAGACCCACTGTTTAACTCTATTTTATTTGACGAAGCCGATCAAGTACCATCTCCATAGCAACCGAGTACTTTTAATAGATTTTATTTCATATTTCAATTAAGGACTACTACTTCGTAATCGCAAAGTCTGTGTTCTCCATACAAAATGAGCTTTCGCACTTCCAGTAATACTCGATACTCGTTTTTTTTCGGTCATTGTATTTTAATTGCTTTCTGTTGTATTTTTTTTATCAAAAAAAAAATATTATACAAAAATATGTATTACCTACAACAGAAAGATTTTTCCGTACAATTAACAAACTAAAAATAATAATTGAACTTCGACTAACAGCGGTGATTATGCGGACATCGCTAAGCTAAACTTTAATCGATATAAATGCAATTCTGACGTAATACAACCCTGGTGACATTGAAAGTTGACAGACACCTAGGTACCTAATTTTGGTTAAAGTTTAGCTTAACGTTGTACGGCGTAATAGGCCTACAGCCAAGTTGTAATATTGGCAGTACGCTTGTATGGGCATCAAGTCGACTACAGAGCCCTTAAGTGAAAGTTCTCAGCCAATTATTAATTAGGACCACTACACCAGTATAACAATTAATTTAGATGTACTAAGTTAAAGCCTGAATAAACGCACAATCATTGTAACAAATTAGTCCAAAATGAAATTCAATAACTTCCGCAAACATCGTGACCATTATTTAACATTTAACGCGGTTAGTGCTTCGATAAGGCAAATAATATTAATTTATTGGTTATGTATTTTAACCTACAGTAATATTAATTAAAACTTCTAAATTCAGAAGTAATTTTCAGGCACAACAGAACGGGATTTGATTTGGAGAATAATATTTGATTTGTAATTACGTACGTCCATACAATCACAAAGTTTGCCAAGGACGCCGTTACCAACTCTGCTGTTTAATTGCAAAGCTCGCTATGTCTAAATAGTTAAATTAATTTATTCCATATTAATTCTTTATCAATAAAATATATGTTTGACAGGAAATAATCAGTCATACATCCTTTTTATCGATAATAACGTGACAAAACACAAGTTTCATGAACAAGGGTTTAGTGTTTTTAGACTTCATTTATAAGCCAGAACCTGTGCGTTGATGAGGTTTCGTTTTATATCGAACACCACATTATTTTAAATGATACATACATTTACTTATTGTATAATTTAAATAAAAAAAAAAATAAAAAAAATAAAAAACATATTACAAAAAAAAGTTTTAACATTTATGGCCATTCACAGTTTGTTCTCGGTTCGATCTCGGTCTGTTAAAAAATATTTGTATTATATATAAAATAAAATATATAAATATTTATATTATTGGTCGTTACTAAAATCAGATCTGAACGGAAATTAAGTTCCAATAGAGATAATATGACTGCATACCTATGTATGCATTTTCTTCGTTAAGAATATTTCACTAGACCGATTTCGTCTGGATCTTAATTCTTAGGTACCTAATGAAGGTGATAATCTAAATCTGTATTTTATACCTTTATATACCTGTGACACATTATGTTCTCGGTTACTCGATCACGATTCGTTTTAAATAAATTATTTTCTACATCTTAAATTTATAAATTAAAAAAATAAATATCGCAGTATTATATTATGGTACGAGTATCTATAGCAATAACGTGTTCAATAAATAATCGCTTTCAGTTTGTTTGCTTAAGAATGTTTAACTAATAAAGTAAGTAAGTACTGAACTCGAAGGAAATCTCAACTATATAACAAACTGTTCCAATTAATGTTTAAGCTAATACATAATATACGCATATTTACTTAAGCTAAGCCTAGTAGCTATATATTTAGAACCGTCTAACTGCAAACTACATTATGTATAAGTTTAATTAAATAAAAAAAATTAAAAAAGTTATTAAAATATAATTCTTTACCTTCATTAGGTACCTAAGCATTAAGATCCAGAAGACTAAGGGCTATCGTTACATAAAGTTATTGTACAGTTAGCTTGTATGAATCTCTGGTAAAAAATATTTGTTACTGATCGTTGCTAAAATTAGATTTGAATGGAACTCAAGTTCCAATAGGGATAGTATAAATGCATACATTGTTTAATAAAGCTAACTGTACAATAACTTTATGTAACGATAGCCCTTAGTCTTCTGGATCTTAATGCTTAGGTACCTAATGAAGGTAAAGAATTATATTTTAATAACTTTTTTAATTTTTTTTATTTAATTAAACTTATTCATAATGTAGTTTGCAGTTATACGGTTCTAAATATATAGCTACTAGGCTTAGCTTAAGTAAATATGCGTATATTATGTATTAGCTTAAACATTAATTGGAACAGTTTGTTATATAGTTGAGATTTCCTTCGAGTTCAGTACTTACTTACTTTATTAGTTAAACATTCTTAAGCAAACAAACTGAAAGCGATTATTTATTGAACACGTTATTGCTATAGATACTCGTACCATAATATAATAATTTATTTTTTTAATTTATAAATTTAAGATGTAGAAAATAATTTATTTAAAACGAATCGTGATCGAGTAGACAATTAAATAATAAGGAATAATAGCGGAAAAGTTATAAAAAAATAATTAAATATCTCATTAATTAGGTATGTATGATCGGCTCCGTAGACTTACCCCCATATTCTAAGACGTATCCTTAACTCCACTTTTCACTTTAGGGACGTCTGTCTCATACAAGCTTTCTTAACTTGATATTTAGTGGAAAGAGACAGACATTCCTTGAGTGTAAAGTGGAGTAAAGAACATGTCTTAGAATACGGGGGTTAGTGCTTGCGCCTTTGACGTTGCACCCGGAGGTCGTGGGTTCGATTCCCACCCATGGCAAAAAAAATGTTAGTATGTTTTTCTGTACAGTTTGTCATGGTTTCGGTGGTTATAAAATATAATTGTATTATATCGTTGTTTCTGGTACACAAAATACAAAGCCTAGAGCTTAGTTTATGACCAAAGCAGAAGAACTTTATCAACATAGTACAGTGAATGGCTTATGCATTTTAAAGTTGAGTCTTTGCAGTGTAGAAGAGACCAACAAGATCTCATTACCCTCCATAAGATATTGCACTCTGTATTGGATTATCCACCACTGTTGGCCTCTTTAAATCTAAACACCAGCGGGGTGAGAAGGAACTTTATTTAACACTTTCGCTTTCGTCAGTGGAATCGTTTTCGTCTTGTCTATGATCAGAACCTGTATGAATAATATACGGAAGTGCTGTAACAGATCATGTAAATTATTAAAACTGTACCATAATTCTTTCGATTCAACTTATAGAAAAGAGACAAATATCAATTATTCGTTTCTTTGAAGAATTCAATCGAAAAATCATCAATTTAATAATTTTGAAGATGCATTACAGCACTTCCATATATTATTCATACAGGTTCTGACCATAGACAAGACGAAAACGATTCCACTAACGAAAGCGAAAGTGTTAAATAAAGTTCCTTCTCATCCCGCAGGCGCAACCTTCGACATCATACTCCAACGTTCACGTTAGCGACCTACCGCAATAATACTTCTTATTATAATCCGATCGTCCGCATGTGTCGCAACGATATTTCGAAATATAATACTTTGGACATATTTAATCGTAAAAGTTTCACTTTTAAAAACCAGATTCGAGACATCTTCAACACTCACATAACCCAATCCTGTGCTCAAGGGAAATAAACTAAGTAGTAGGTACTATCGCACATGATATATCTTTGTAAATGAAAATGCACTTTGTTTTCTGATGTTTATTGTTTTGTTTGTTAATTTGCTTCTTTATTTGTTGTAAAAAATGTTTATTTTTCTCCATTATTATTAGTTCCAAAGCGTGGTTATGGTAGGTATATATATTTTCTATGAATTATATAATTTAAAAGATCTGATTGGTATCTTAAGATTAATCCTAGGTTTTTAACATATTACATTTTTATTGTTTATGTTTATGTATCATCAGGGGTGCCTTACGGCGCCCGAGACCGCCTAGACAGCCCCAGGGTACCCAGCGGAGGAGTTTTGATCCCTCCTCGTCGTGCCGATGTTATGAGTCTACACCGAACAAGTGGCTAGCTCGTCGCGATGTTTCGAATAGACTCAATAACCCATCTATAAACAGTTTCACAAGTTGGTATAGTGAAACCGGGACCGACAGCTTAACGTGCTCTCCGAGGCACTATAGTGGTGTTGTCAAACAAATGTACATATTTTTTTTAATTAAAAACTTATTGGTACACACCGGGATTCGAACCAGGGACCTAAGTGTTTTTAAGTCCAAGGTCTAACGAACTAGGCCACCACGTATATTACATTTTTATTGTATTTGTTTATTATAAATATTTGATAATATATTACAATATTAAAGATCGATATACCTATCAAATGCTATTGAATACGGCTTGTAAATTGGAATTGTAAATTGGATTCTATTATATGGAATTGCTATTTCATCTATTAGGTACTTAAACTATTTTTTTTAAATATATCTATTGTATGTTTGTATAATCACGATGTGTATATTAATCGTAATTGGGTCACAATTTAGACCAAAACTATAATAACTATGTTATTATTACTTTGTTTATTATTATTATATTTATTGGATCACGTCATGTGACTTTATATCTAGCTGATGATAAGCAAACCTAAAAATTCTATGAATGGGATAGAACAATAAATTGTTGTTTAACAATGTATTGACGGGCGGAGACAAAATCGAATTTGCATTTTAAGAGTCTATTTTAAAATATCTTTGCTGCTTTATTGATACTGTAACGTTTCGTAACCACACCTTGAGAGGAGACTGCCACCATTATTAATAAATTTTAATAGACAAGCAAGATTTTAGTGAAAATAGATAAGATCAACTATAACTAATTCGACAGGATAGAAGTAAGAAATACTTAACAGTTTATATTAAAATATAAACTATTTAATTACGAGAATATTAAGTTCTTTTTTATATAAAAAAATACTCTTACGGCTGAAAACATTTAAGCTATTTTAAATGTAGATGAGAAAAGGAAAAATCGTAATTATACAGGGTAAATTTTTAAGGATATACTTTGGCCTAATATCTAATATGAGGTTCTGCTGATCAAATCAAACAACTTTTCCCATGGAGCCATGTGTCGCAATTGAAAATAAATGTTGGCTTCCTCATACAAATTAGTCATTTCAACATTACTAGTTTGTATGGAGCAGGCAATTTTTTTTTCATTTGCGACACATGGTTCCATGGGAAAAGTTGATTGATTTGACCTCCTCATATTAGCCCAAAGTACATCCTTTCAAAGTCACCATGTGTATAATATAAACTAGACATTTTACCCACACAAATTGTGTAAAACTTTGATATTTAAAAACGAATTTAGTAGAATCAGGTGGGCAATTCTCGCGCTTTCGACATTTATCTCGATTCGATATTTAACGACGAAAAATGACATATTATGTCATTATGACATATTATGTCATGTTTTCGTTCAATATTATTTATATATTTATTATTTATTTCGTTTAATGTTCGATATTTTTGAATTTTATTTGACATAATTTGACATATTATGTCATTTTTCGTTTAAAAATATCGAATCGAGATGAATGTCAAAAGCGCGACAGGTCCTTGAAATGGTTCGACCTTTTCAGCATGATATCTAGCATAATGATAAATTAATAAAGTTAAAAACAATTTTCATTCTGAATAACCTTTGTATCATAGAAATAAATCCTCAAAGCTCATAATAGTAAAGTTAATAGTGTGCTTAGCGAAGCATTCACTACAAAGTTACTTGTGTTTGATTTTAGAACTGTGGGCTGGCTGTGTTAACGGGGTGAGCGGCTAACAGCTACTCAAACAAAAAGACTCTCAGGATAGGGTATGCGATTCCAAATTTGAACTTAATAATATTCTAAATTCGAAATTATTAACGGTATTGTATATGCTGTTATTTATAATAAATATAGGAATGTGATACGCGCTTTGAAATTATTAAATTTCTATATAAAATAAATGACAGAAAAGTGTTTCAGATAGGTTAGGCTGAACTTCTATTTTTTTTCGAAAATAAGTACTTAATTAAAAAAAATGAGTACATTTGTTTAACAACACCACTATAGTGCCTCGGAGAGCACGTTAAACTGTCGGCTCCCGGCTTCACTATGCCAACTTGCTAAACTGTTTATGGATGGGTTATTAAGTCTATTCAAAACATCGCAACGAGCTAGCCACTTGTTTGGTGTAGACTCATACCATCGGCTATGACGAGGTGGTATTAAAAACCCCTCTGCTGGGTACCCTGAGGCCGTATAGGCGGTCTCGGGCGCCGTAAGGCACCCGTGATAATATTTATTTATTTTAATTTTTGAAAATACTATTTTGGATTTTTATATTATTGTAATAAAATATTATTAAATATTATTTTATAAAAATAACATAACAATCAAACAAAAAAAAAAAAATTAAGTAATACACAAATTTACACAAACGAAAAAGATATACCTAACTATCATTATCAATTACGAAATTCGTGGTTCTTAATAAAAATCTATGACGCTGCAAGCTTTTTCTAAATTGATAGAGCTTGAATTTTTAAATTGGAAATTGATAAAGTTTAAATTTCGAAATTAAAAATCTATGATACTGCAAGCCCTATTCTCATACCATATGAAGGATACCTAAAACAAAGTTGAGGTAACATGATGCAATCAACCCTATGTTTGTTTTTTAACAAAATACGAGTTTGAAACTTTTATATTTCTGTTAATGGAGATTATGGAATAACCCTAATTAAATTAGGTATTTAACAAGTTTGTAACTTTTATGTTTATGTTAACGATTAGGATGCAATGGGTAATTAATTGAATTAGGTATTTTTAGTTAAAGAAATCGCACTATGGGATGCTTCGTTAAGTTTAAATTTATATTTCTAATTCATTAGTTTATTATAATTATTCTTAAGCTATAACCGGGTCATCCTTATCCAGTTCTAAGTACTTAGTCATTAGTTAACTATCACCATAAGCTCTTAACGGAGCATGGTTAAGTCCAGTTTTAAGTAGCCAGAAATAATTATTTATTTTTATATATAATATATAAAAACAAGAATTTATGGTGATAATAAATTTATAATAAACGCACTCTAGACCTCATTGTTAAAACTTTTTTTTAACTATTAATAAATCATTCACATAAAATAAATAATTTGATTTGATTAATGACTATGTACCAAAAAATGGATAAGAATGCTCCAGTTATAGCTAATGATGATAATTATATATGGTATAAAACCTAATTATACAACGTCTCTATATATTAGGTATATATATACTTATACGTATATATTATTTAAATATAAGAAAAATAAAATGAACATATTTACATTTTTGTTAGAAGCCCATCCATTGGGTCACCTTAAGTGCCTATTTAAAGCTTCAAAAAAATCAAGTGACTTTTCTAATTTACATACAAAAAGCCGCTTTAAGGATATTAAATTCTGGAAAAGGGTGTTAATGGGAATATTTAAAAATATTAAATCTCTTCCCGTAGGAGGGGATAGTGAGCTATTCATCGTCCCCTAATACCTCCACGCTTCAACAAAGGCATGAAAAATGGTGTTGGTGAGAGGGAGTGAAAACGATAGCAACCTACCTACTTATCTTATGACAGATGTAGGTAATGTATTATTAGTTATATGTATATGGGGTTTATTAAGAAATGTAGAATAATTTGACGACAATCTAAAGATTGTCGTCAAATTTACTTTACCAATTAAAATTCATATTATATTACCATAATTATATACCTTCACTCTTTCGCTGTTAGAAAATGCCTAAGGGTCACCTTGTAAAATTTTGCGCAATAAAGTTTTTTTTTTTAAATATAATATGTAGGACAATTTATACATATTGCTCTGGTTACAAACTAAATTCTAGGCTTATACTATGTGTACTAGAAACAACGATATAATATATATATTTTAGCGCAGCACAATTAAAAAAAAAAAATTACCTATATTGTTTATTTATCACACTTATATAATAATGTGTTACTGTGTGTCCAAAGTCCAAAACACAGTTTTGGGATTTTTATTTTGTTTGTTTTTTGAACGAAGAAGCCCATACCCATACAGCCTTGTCTTATTCTATGTTCCTTAAAAAAAATTTTCACTGTTAGTTATGGGTTTTTTGGTTAACACGAAGTGACAGTTTATTAGGCACGGTTGTTGGGACGAAAAGAGCTAGGGATGTCCGTTTATAATTTTTTAACAGTATTAAGTTTATATAATCCATCTTATTGATGTCTACAACGAAGACTCAATTATAATATATTACAAATTAGGCAAATTATTTATTTAATCTTAAGGTAAGTTTAGGAGGTATTATTTTAGAACTCATAGGTCTATGTTCTTATTGATCATAGACAATGATCTATGTTAATTTTATTTATTTATCTTCACGGGTGTCTGAGGCGCCTGAGACCGTATTCTCGGAGTGGTTTTTTATCCCCCCTCGTCCTAGCTGGTTATACTCAATTTACATCAAACAAGTGGCAAGCTCGTCGCGGTGACATTAACGTACTAACGTTAAATAAATAAGATACTAGTAAGTAATAGCATAAAATAAATAAAATAATTTAATAGATATATAAATTATGTAAAAATCTGTAACAATAGCATGTTTGTGCTATTTTTAATTTGGATATAATATTTATACCCTAACACCGTTATTTATAAAAACTTAATGAGTCCTTGAAAACCACTTTAGCTATAGAAGGTTTTGTTTCTTTTTTTAGCAACAATATTGAATATACGTAAAAGAGACTAAACTATTTGAGCAAAAGTGTTCTTCAAGTACTTTATTTAAAAAAAAAAAAATGCACTAAGTAGGTGTGTACAAAAGCGAGCTTAATGCCTTAGGCATTATCTACCAGTTAATTTTTAGGAGAGTGAAAATTGTAATATAGATTAGTGTAAAGAGAAATTAAAAGAATATAGCCGGCATAGTGGGAGCATTTAAGAACAATTATTGATTAACCCCATTCATAGACTTTGTAGATCTGATCACCACCAGGTAGATAGAAAGTCACATGCCGTGCTACAAATAAGGCCTAAGCCTAATTTGGGACCCCCACATATTCTGTAGCATTTTTTGTATTCAGAAAATATTATATGGTTTTGGACAAATCCGGAAGCATGGCTATATCACTTTACGGTTTTTCAATCTTTGGTTGGGCTCACTCGCCTTATATTGTACAAAAATCTTAGATTCCCGGGATTTTTTTAATGAAAATATTAACAAAACGCATTTTTGACAAGTTTAGGTAAAATTGCACCCTAATTTCCGAGCACTACTTACATCTTACTTTTTTTTTGTATCTACCTGATACTAAGCAGACCTACAAAGTCCATGAATGGGGTCGATCAATACATTGTTGTTTATCAATATTGATCGCTCCCACTATTTGGTTTTCTACAAATAGTTACATATCAATTTTACATACATACCGTCCTGACGGTCTCACCTCGTCGTAGCCGATGGTATGAGTCTACACCGAACAAGTGGCTAACTTGTCGCGGTGTATTGATAGACTCAATAATCAATAATGTTAATTTTAAACATTGTATTTTAACAAACTTGCAAGATATTTAAATCTTAATTATTTTAAAGTTGTACCTACGAGAAAGTTTGACACATTGCCTAAACTTCTAACAGTAAAAACTTAAGTAAATCAGGGTAAATGACCTATAATATAAGCTTATTTTTAAAGTCGCGTGCTCCAAAGAATGGCGTGACGTAATATTAACAGCCATTACACAATTTTCAAATAATAAGTGAGTTGAAACATTGGCCCACGTCGGTTACACGAAAACAAAATTATTAATGACCCAAGTTTGAGCTTACTGGTGCTTGGTTCACCAGCTGCATAAAATGTCAGAAAAATTCTTACCTCATATCCTGATTGATAAGGCCTAAGTATTTATTAAAGCTTGATAAAAAGTTTTGGAAAAGCACACCTATTTACCTACGTAATTTATGGTATTCACTCACAGTATAATTTTTTTTTGTTTGAGTACCTAACAAAAAAAAAATCATAACTTAATGTTACAGCGAAAGTAATAAATGCGGATTTTATATATACCTACTATCCGACCATTAATTCTGTGTTAATTATCACTTTGTCTAAATTTAGTAGATATTATCTACTATATTTAGACAAAGTGATAATTAACACAGAATTAATCACATTAACTAGATATTTTATATAATGTTGAAAGACTTGGATAAAGTAATAAAACAAGTATAGGTGAAGATTATATTTTTTTATTTCAATATGCCTTATGAGAACTATATGAGTAGCAACAATTGCTGTTATTTATTTTAAATAATAATTATAATCTTTATTATACATTTTCAAAACTTTATGATTAAAATAGAAAATAATAAAAAAAAAATATATGAGTATTTGTAATAACTCTTTAAAGACTACAATAATAAAATATTTAAAAACAACTGATATGGAAAATAATATTCTAATATTTTGACAAGACAACTTTTTTAGCTCCTCAACTTAGAAGGATGGTAGTTTTTAATAAAAATATATTTTTTAATTTTTTGTGACATTTTGAGTTATACAAGAGGCTTAACTTTTTACATTTGAATCTATTAGAGACGCATTTGCCAGTACAGATGAAATCATTGGCCGCCAAGATGTGACTCCTTTTTTGCACATTCTCGGATGGTAACTTCGTTTTGAGGAACGATATATATATATATAAGTTTAATTTATAAACCCATGCTAAACTTATATATTCCTTCTGTCTCCTGAGAAATTATAACGGCTATGAAAAGAGACAGCAACAAAAAGAGAAGTAAGGGAAGCGAGTCGGACCGTATTTATGACTTTGACTAACTTTGACCTGCTATTATTAATAATATCCGGATAAAGTGATTAATTTATCACATTGTCTAGACAATTTAGTCATTATATGTAATAATAACCAGTCATTATGTATAATATCTATTTAATCACTAAGACTGTAACATATACATAGAACATTTGGCTTTATAATATAAGAAATAAAGATCTTATCCGGGAGAGAAATTTATACATTGATGTGTAGGAAGCTATGGAAGTATATAGAGATCGTGCGAAGTGCGTACATTGCTCTTTTCTATTTAATGCATGATTGTGTGTGTATCTAAGTAAGTTAAATGGAGGTAACATGTCTCATTAAAAACTTGGCTGTCAAAAGGCTGTCAACATGATAATGATTGCCGTCGACAGTCACGGCGGCACCTTCACCATTTTCAGAAAAAGTTGTCAAAAGAGTGCATACCTGCCAACAGAGCAACAGTGGCCACTTAACCGATATTTTGTTTTATGTGTAAATGTCATCACTACCTCCATACATATTTATGTAGAATAAAATGTTAATAAAACAGTAACTAAATTTTTTTTTTTTTTTTCTATAATTCAAGTTCTTAATGAGACACCCATTATATGATTTTTTTTTCTTTTTTGAAATTTATTGAAGATTAATTAGGCAATACTTTTTTTTAGAGCTCGACAACTGATTTCATATGCCTGAGTTGGTACCTATATTATGCAGTCATCATCTACATCAGTATTACAAATTCCTAGAATATAGCACCTACTAGGTAGGTTTATGTAGTGCTTAATTCACGCCTCGCTTAAGAACCCAGATTATTCTTAATTATGTAGGAGATTTTACACGTTGTCCCGATCATAAACTAAGCTCTAAGCTTGTACTATGTGTCCTAGAAATAACGTACAGCCTCCATAGACTAGTGCTGGCGCCTTTGGCGTTGTATCCGGAGGTCGTGGGTTCGATTCCCACCCAAGGCAAAAAAATATTAATTAGTGCGTTTTTCTGTACAGTTTGTCATGGTCTGGGTGTTTATAAAATATTTATTTTTATTTTATTTTATTTATTTGGAAATACATACGGTCGTTAACAAACATTACAATAGAAGAATATAAATTTTACATAATCCAGCAAAGTTTTCTCAAATTAACAACAAATAAAATTATGTTATTTAGTGGTAGGAAATAGAAAAAATATACTATTATGTGTGTAATCTTATATTAGATTAAACATCCAAAACAAACAAACATAAAAAACAAATATATAATATGTATTATATCGTTGTTTCTGGTACACATAGTACAAGTCTAGAGCGTAGTTTGTGACCAAAGCAATATGTGTAAATTGTCCTACATATTAAAAAAAAACACAATAATACATATTATATTTTATAAACCCAAGCCATGAGAATCAGCAACAGCTCAAACTGACAATTCGGTTAGGTTATCAAACTTAAATGCGAATTCATTGTGTTAGAGCGAGAAAGAAATGGGTAGTTTGTGCTGTTGGCGACTGTACTAATATTGTTTGCCGTAAGTGGGAATCCTACCCACGACCTTCGGATACAACCAAGCGAAACCACTAGACCTAGGAAACCTTATGTAGGATACCTTTGAGTACTACCACATAAGAAATAATAGCACAAGTAGCACTACCAAAAGATACTTTTTAAATTACAAGAAGGTTTTATAGAAGATCAATCGTTAAAGACGGTGACAGTTTATTGTAGTAATTTTTCTTAGTGTTTTATGGGCGTCCATAAATTACGTGAGGTGTTTTTTTAAATTTTCTGTCCCTTCCTCCCCCCCTGGTGTGATGTCGTGAGATTTTATTTAACCCCTCCCCCATCCTCCAATCTCACGTGAGGTTTTTTAAAATGTGGGTTTTTTACGTAAACGCGTTGTATTGTTATTGTAAAAATTAAAAAAAAAAAATGCTTTGTGTTTTTATTTACGACTAGCGGCCCGTCCCGGCTTCGCACAGGTTTGTATAACTTTAACTATATGCTCAGCGCACGCCACGGAAGGCCTCAGAAACGATACTTTTCCCCCGTTTTTAAAACATTTTTGGTTACTGCTCCACAACTATAGGACCTAGCGTGATATTATATAGCCTATGTTACTTCTGAATAATGCAGCTTTCTAATGGTGAAAAAATTATTGCAATCGGTCCAGTAGTTTTTGAGTTTATTCATTACAAACATACAAAAATACAAAAATACAAATCTTTCCTCTTTATTATATTAGTATAGATATAGACTAGTTAAATCTTAAGCATGTACAATCTGGATTAAATGGACCAAAATAGTTTTTTTTTTTTGTTTCAATCAGAACAAAAATTGCGTGATATTTGCCGAGACCCCCCCCTCTCTCCAACGTAAGATTAGATAAGGCCCCCCCCTCCCTAAACATCTCACGTAATTTATGGACGCCCTCTTACTGGATCACGGCGTGTGACTTTGTATCAACCTGGTGATAAGCGACCTAAAAATTCATTAATGAGGTCGATCAATACATTGTTATTAACAACTTTGATCAGTCCGGCTAAATGATGCGGTTACAAAATGAGCGGGTAAAAAGACGTATTTGCATTACGAGTTTATTTTAATATCCTCACTGCTTCATCGTCAAATCAATCGCCCCTTTTGTAACCGACCAACCTAAAAAAAGACTACAAATCACTAAATACTTATTAGTATTTAGTGATTTGGAAGTATTATTACTTTGACAAGAAATCGATTCAATAGTCTTTTGAAAACCTTTGAACCCACTGTCTAAAAACTTGTATTTGTATGGGCGGCATCTCACGGTTGCGAAACGGGTACTCGATTTGATGATAAAGCAGTGACGATAATATAAATGAGTCTCGTAATGCAAATTTATTTTTGTCATCAACTGATTCGTAACCGCATCAATTACCCAGAATAGTGGTAACTATTGACGCTGTTATATACAATAAAAAAAAGCTGTAACTACAAAATAACATTTCCCTCTATGTATATTTATGAATCTGCGATATTTCTAAAAAGTAATATTAATATGTTTAAATTTAGATATCGAAGAGATATAAAGATAAACTTAATTTACTGCCAAACAAAAAACCTTGTTGAATAAAAGGGTTTTGTGCATGGCTCCACCCATATACAAGGTGACTTTGAAAGAATGTACTTTGGGCTAATATGAGGTTCTACTGATCAATACGAACAACTTTTCCCATGGACCCATGCCGCAAAAAAAAAAAAATGCCTTCTCCAAACAAACTAGTAATGTTGTAATGACCAATTTGTATGGGGAAGCCAAAATTTTTTTTCTTTTGCGACACATGGTGTCATGGGAAAAGTTGTTTGATTTAATCAGCAGAATATTAATCAATCATATTAGCCCAAAGTAAATAAATAAATAAATACCATCACGGGTGCCTATTTGGCTCCCGAATAAACGGCCCCAGGGTACCCAGTGGACGGTTTTAAACCGTCCTCATTTCGCCGATGGTATTCGGAGGCAACACCTAATAAGTGGCGAGCTTGTAGCGGTGTTTATGACAAAATAGCCTCGTTGTATAAAGCAGTCACCTATCCCAGGACCGGCTTGTTGTCATCTGCTTAACCTTGTTAGCCACTTTTAGCCCAAAGTACATCCTTTCAAATTCACCCTGTATAATAAACTTCCATTTAGTAATTTGAATGTATTTATGAGAAAACTTCATCGTATGCTCAGTTTAAAATGTTATTATAGAATAGACAAATTCCTTAGTGAAAAGAATATAGGATAATTATTTAGTTCAGGTTTCTGTTTAGGTTAAAATTGTATTATTTATTAGCTAATATTTTTATTGTACTAATATAGCGTTAAAGTTTACATGCCCCCGGGCAGAGCATAGAGAGCTAAAAAAATATATGTACACAACTTATATTATATAACCTATGTCTTTTAAACAAATAAATAATTTATGATTTGTAATCAACAAATAATGTTCATCTCGACATTTTGCCATAGAACAACAACTTCCGTTGAGATGATATCACATGTAGTATCTTGTTAGACAATAAAGAGTATAATAAAAAAGCTAATTTAATTAGATACATATTTCCTTATTCTTAATTCTAACATCCTAAATTAAAGAACGAGTCCCTTGAGAATCAACTACCGATCCGCCCTAATTGAAGTATTGATGTATCGAAGGAAGTCTTTTATCCGAAATAATGTATTGTTAAAGACTTAATTATTTTGGAAATGGAAAGTATTATTCATATAATTTTCAGTTACGTATTCTTGTAAATTCTGGGCGAATGTTTTATTCATATAATTTTCAGTTACGTACTCTTTTAATTCTGTTTGAATTTGTGAATATGACTAAGTTTTTTTTTATTATAAAAAAATCAGTAGTAAATAATCAATATCGATTTTGTAGTAGTGGTAAACATAATATGTGTAGTGTAATCATTTCAGTACACATGGTACAAGCCTAGACACCGCCTAAAAGCCCTCAGGGTACCCAGCGGAGGGGTTTTTAATCCCACTTCTTCGTAGCCGATGGTATATAAGTCTTACCGAATAAGTGGCTAGCCATCGCGATGTTTGCATAGACTTAATAACCCCTCTATAAACAGTTTCACAAGTTGATTTAATGAAGCTGGGACCGACAGCTCCGTGGCACTATAGTGGTATTGTTAAACAAATGTACATACATTTTTAGATTAAAAACTCATTGGTACACACCGGGGTTTGAACCTGGGACCTAAGTGTTTTTATGTCTAAGGTCTAGTCAACTCGGCCACCACGTACGTTTAATATAAGTACACAATTATATATATATTTAGTAAGATTTACATGAAATAAATATTTTTGACTTTTAAATGATGCTGTTACGTAATGGGCGACGACAAAGACGAATTTGAATTACGAATCTATTTAAATACCCTCGCTGCTTTATTAAAATCAGTTGCCGTTTCGCAATCGCACCCTTAAAGGAGACTACCACTTCGATAAGTAATCGATGCGAATCTTCTGAAAACCGGTTAACCGACAGACTAAAACCGAAAGAGATCTGTATATTCTACCCACTGTTTTATATTATTTATTAAAAAAAAACTTTTAAATAAATAAAAACCATCTTGTCTGTTTTCAGAATTGGAAACATCAAAAACTCTCATAAATCAAGCCCCAAGACTTCTCTTCTGGAAAATAAATCGCGCCGATGTATCGCATAAAGAAAATTGGTTGAGTGCAATTTCGGTAATGCTAGAGTTGGCTGGCCAAATAAAGATAACGTAAACTGGGAAGCTTCTGATGGAAGTTCCTGATACAAATAGATACGCGGTGATAAATTTGGGAACATAGAAGCATGTTGTCGTGTAGAAAATTTTCACTCAGAAAATTCTTTAGTAGATCTTTGGATTAAAGTTTTTCATTTAAATATGATTTATAGTTAGTGTATTAGTAGTATTTCGGAATTTATTTATAGACGAGCTGGTACTAGCAACTTCGTGTGATTATTATTTATTATAAACAAAAAAACCCTGCCACAACTGTCACCGGAAACGCGTTACTTGACGCGGCACGTGCGCTATGAGGTTTCTATTGTTTAAAAAATCATTTTAACGAAAAAAACGATTTTAAAAACACTAATAATGTATAAAATAATGAATATTTAAAAGTGTTATTTAGACCGAGTTATTAATAATAGGTGTGATTTTTGACGCTACATATGTCGTGTACATACATACCTACATATGTGTGCCATCCAAATGACACACTAGGATGGCACCAAAAACATTTTATTAAGGGGTTCCAACAATAATTTTCAAAATCGGTTAAAGTTTTACAGAGATATAAGGTAAAATAAAGAAAACAAAAAACATCCTCCTTTTTTTTTAGTCGTTTAAAAATTAATATCTTTCGCTTCTCTTGGTTGATTTTGATTAAATAACCGCTAAATGTTACTCCCAATAACGCTTCCTATTATTCAATAAGTTGATGTTGAATCCAATGAGTGCATTTTGCGTGATACGCGCACACACACGCAGACAAACCTACAAATTCCGTACTCATATAAACCCCTTATATAAACCTTTCGATCGGTTTTCGAGTGCGGGTAATTACTAATATTTTTGTATCCATATGTAGTAAGCATTAAATAAATAATAGATAAACCCCTAACCTAACCTAACCCCATCTATTACTTATTTTTCGCGTCTAACAGTACTTGATTCGTAAAAAAATCTTTAAAGTACAGCTTAAGAGTAGCGTCTGATGACAGATTTCCCATTTAATTCGGGGAATCATGATTTTACCAATATCTAGGCTCGACGTTTTCCTTTTTTTAAGTTTATTTTAGGAAATATAATATCAACCCTGAAATCCAAAAAAAAACTTAAAAAATCCCTCATTAAAATAAGTCCTATAAAATTGTAATTTTTTTTTTATCCATTAAAATTTAGGGGTAGAAAACAGATATGGCCCGAAAGTTGTTTTGCTGTCTGAATCGTAGGTATAATCTCATACGTTCTCTTTCTGTTTTTGAGGGTCGAGAGGAAGGTAAGATATGTATCATAGAGTTAACTACTCACCGTCATGCGCGGGAAGTGGTAATACTTTGCAGCTGAATAAGAGCCTCGTCAGACGCTCCTCTTAAAACTTTATCGCTTCCGTGGTGTAGTGTCATGTATTATATTGTAGTATGTACTTTATGCAATGGAAGTTGGTGTAAGAAGAATTCCAGCAAAGTCTTTGCATTGTCTATTGAAGGATCTTGACCTTCCGATATCAGCCCCGACTTTTATGGAACATATTTCCAAGATGGCGCTAACAGGATCATATAGTATTTAGTTGAGTAGAAAGGGTAGTGAACACATTGCAGGTGAGAGTTCAAAAGCCTTTAAACCTACTTCACGGTCTCAAGTCCGGGAACGCTGCAGTTCATACCCCTGCCTTCCAACCACGCGATTGACCCGGCACCCGCACGATGAAGCCATGTATAACTAAGAACATTGTCTCTCTTACAATATTCTTAACATAAATTTCTCTTGTTTCAAGACATTGATAGAATGGAGACTTTCTCTTGTTAGCATGTTGCTAAATATATATCTATACTAATCTATACTAATCTATACTAATATAATAAAGAGGAAAGATTTGTATTTTTGTATGTTTGTAATGAATAAACTCAAAAACTACTGGACCGATTGCAATAATTTTTTCACCATTAGAAAGCTGCATTATTCAGAAGTAACATAGGCTATATAATATCACGCTAGGTCCTATAGTTGTGGAGTAGTAACCAAAAATGTTTTAAAAACGGGGGAAAAGTATCGTTTCTGAGGCCTTCCGTGGCGTGCGCTGAGCATATAGTTAAAGTTATACAAACCTGTGCGAAGCCGGGACAGGCCGCTAGTATAATATAAATAAAAGACGACGTAGGTTTTATAATAATATATTTTGTACCTACTAAATATCTCAAAAACACCTCCAGAAAAACGGTTAAAACTACCTACCTATCTTCACTCTAATTAATCCAAAATGTAGGCGAACATGTGGTTTACTATTTTATTACATTAATTTCACGGGTTCAGAGCGTTAAGACAATAAATTGCAGAAGCGGAAATGAGCTCGGTACGCCGGAAAGAGGAAAAAAATGCTAATAAAATTTTACCTCGCCCCGTTAATCTTAACCCTCGCTACGACATTGTCATTTGTACTGATTTTGGTCACAAAATAATATTAATATTTCTTACTTAAAAATTATATTTTAATAAGAATTGGTACTTGTTCTTATTCAAAAAACTGTAGTTGAACGGGGGGAACTAGTTGGGATAGCATATTTGAAAATAGTTGAATTCACATTTATTTTAAACCAAAATTATGAAAAGAATTTCGTAGAATGAACCTAACAGTATATATCTCTGTCTCGTGTTCACTAACATCATCTCACACGCACTAATATACTGCCGAATCGCTTACAATTTCAAGGAAGCGTATGTTTATGTGCGAGCGATACATATACTCGGAGTCACGGGTATAATAATGTTTTTTATCAGCACTTTACGCTAACGTCCTTAGTGTCCAAACATTATACTAACTTGTGAAAAATAATAGATGGTTATTGAGTCTAAGAACCGCGATGAGCTTGCCACTTATTCGGTGCTGACTCACAATACTATCAGCTACAATGAGATAAGAAGAAAACCCTTCCACTGATTACTCATGAGACCGTCTAGCGCCGTGGTCGTCAAACTGCGGCCCGCGACAAAGCAAATAATTTCAATAGTTAACCACCTACTAAAACAGATTTTGCGTACAAAGTTAACTAAATAGGCACCGATGCGAGATTTAATAATGGAATAAACAGAGACCGCAAAAGCCTTTAAACCTACTTCACGGTCTCAAGTCCGGGAACGCTGCAGTTCATACCCCTGCCTTCCAACCACGCGATTGACCCGGCACCCGCACGATGAAGCCATGTATAACTAAGAACATTGTCTCTCTTACAATATTCTTAACATAAATTTCTCTTGTTTCAAGACATTGATAGAATGGAGACTTTCTCTTGTTAGCATGTTGCTAAATATATATCTATACTAATCTATACTAATCTATACTAATATAATAAAGAGGAAAGATTTGTATTTTTGTATTTTTGTATGTTTGTAATGAATAAACTCAAAAACTACTGGACCGATTGCAATAATTTTTTCACCATTAGAAAGCTGCATTATTTAGAAGTAACATAGGCTATATAATATCACGCTAGGTCCTATAGTTGTGGAGCAGTAACCAAAAATGTTTTAAAAACGGGGGAAAAGTATCGTTTCTGAGGCCTTCCGTGGCGTGCGCTGAGCATATAGTTAAAGTTATACAAACCTGTGCGAAGCCGGGACAGGCCGCTAGTATAATATAAATAAAAGACGACGTAGGTTTTATAATAATATATTTTGTACCTACTAAATATCTCAAAAACACCTCCAGAAAAACGGTTAAAACTACCTACCTATCTTCACTCTAATTAATCCAAAATGTAGGCGAACATGTGGTTTACTATTTTATTACATTAATTTCACGGGTTCAGAGCGTTAAGACAATAAATTGCAGAAGCGGAAATGAGCTCGGTACGCCGGAAAGAGGAAAAAAATGCTAATAAAATTTTACCTCGCCCCGTTAATCTTAACCCTCGCTACGACATTGTCATTTGTACTGATTTTGGTCACAAAATAATATTAATATTTCTTACTTAAAAATAATATTTTAATAAGAATTGGTACTTGTTCTTATTCAAAAAACTGTAGTTGAACGGGGGGAACTAGTTGGGATAGCATATTTGAAAATAGTTGAATTCACATTTATTTTAAACCAAAATTATGAAAAGAATTTCGTAGAATGAACCTAACAGTATATATCTCTGTCTCGTGTTCACTAACATCATCTCACGCGCACTAATATACTGCCGAATCGCTTACAATTTCAAGGAAGCGTATGTTTATGTGCGAGCGACACATATACTCGGAGTCACGGGTATAATAATGTTTTTTATCAGCACTTTACGCTAACGTCCTTAGTGTCCAAACATTATACTAACTTGTGAAAAATAATAGATGGTTATTGAGTCTAAGAACCGCGATGAGCTTGCCACTTATTCGGTGCTGACTCACAATACTATCAGCTACAATGAGATAAGAAGAAAACCCTTCCACTGATTACTCATGAGACCGTCTAGCGCCGTGGTCGTCAAACTGCGGCCCGCGGGCCGCATGCGGCCCGCTGTCGATATTTGTGCGGCCCGCGACAAAGCAAATAATTTCAATAGTTAACCACCTACTAAAACAGATTTTGCGTACAAAGTTAACTAAATAGGCACCGATGCGAGATTTAATAATGGAATAAACAGAGACCGCAAAAGCCTTTAAACCTACTTCACGGTCTCAAGTCCGGGAACGCTGCAGTTCATACCCCTGCCTTCCAACCACGCGATTGACCCGGCACCCGCACGATGAAGCCATGTATAACTAAGAACATTGTCTCTCTTACAATATTCTTAACATAAATTTCTCTTGTTTCAAGACATTGATAGAATGGAGACTTTCTCTTGTTAGCATGTTGCTAAATATATATCTATACTAATCTATACTAATCTATACTAATATAATAAAGAGGAAAGATTTGTATTTTTGTATTTTTGTATGTTTGTAATGAATAAACTCAAAAACTACTGGACCGATTGCAATAATTTTTTCACCATTAGAAAGCTGCATTATTTAGAAGTAACATAGGCTATATAATATCACGCTAGGTCCTATAGTTGTGGAGCAGTAACCAAAAATGTTTTAAAAACGGGGGAAAAGTATCGTTTCTGAGGCCTTCCGTGGCGTGCGCTGAGCATATAGTTAAAGTTATACAAACCTGTGCGAAGCCGGGACAGGCCGCTAGTATAATATAAATAAAAGACGACGTAGGTTTTATAATAATATATTTTGTACCTACTAAATATCTCAAAAACACCTCCAGAAAAACGGTTAAAACTACCTACCTATCTTCACTCTAATTAATCCAAAATGTAGGCGAACATGTGGTTTACTATTTTATTACATTAATTTCACGGGTTCAGAGCGTTAAGACAATAAATTGCAGAAGCGGAAATGAGCTCGGTACGCCGGAAAGAGGAAAAAAATGCTAATAAAATTTTACCTCGCCCCGTTAATCTTAACCCTCGCTACGACATTGTCATTTGTACTGATTTTGGTCACAAAATAATATTAATATTTCTTACTTAAAAATAATATTTTAATAAGAATTGGTACTTGTTCTTATTCAAAAAACTGTAGTTGAACGGGGGGAACTAGTTGGGATAGCATATTTGAAAATAGTTGAATTCACATTTATTTTAAACCAAAATTATGAAAAGAATTTCGTAGAATGAACCTAACAGTATATATCTCTGTCTCGTGTTCACTAACATCATCTCACGCGCACTAATATACTGCCGAATCGCTTACAATTTCAAGGAAGCGTATGTTTATGTGCGAGCGACACATATACTCGGAGTCACGGGTATAATAATGTTTTTTATCAGCACTTTACGCTAACGTCCTTAGTGTCCAAACATTATACTAACTTGTGAAAAATAATAGATGGTTATTGAGTCTAAGAACCGCGATGAGCTTGCCACTTATTCGGTGCTGACTCACAATACTATCAGCTACAATGAGATAAGAAGAAAACCCTTCCACTGATTACTCATGAGACCGTCTAGCGCCGTGGTCGTCAAACTGCGGCCCGCTGTCGATATTTGTGCGGCCCGCGACAAAGCAAATAATTTAAATAGTTAACCACCTACTAAAACAGATTTTGCGTACAAAGTTAACTAAATAGGCACCGATGCGAGATTTAATAATGGAATAAACAGAGACCGCGGTCGGATTGGCTAATATTTTTGTTACATTTGCCACTAAACATTGATGGTTTTCCATTACTGAAATAATACTTAATGTGAACTTCTAAAGGTATATATTCTGTGAAGAAGGTACTGGAATTGTATAATTTAAAAAGCTTTCAGGTCGAAATTAATTTTGTCGGCACGACAAATACTTTTTTGTAGCACATTGCGAATTTTACAATAGATAAAACAAATAGAATTTCTTGTGCTGAAATTGTTACATACTCGTAAGTCTTATAGTCAATCGAATTTATTGAAAACTGGTCGCGATGTGGTGGAAGGTTTGCTTCAGTATTGAATTGCCTTTGTTGGTCGACCATATAGTCGTCCATCAAAGGCTTAGTCTGAACTTAACATCGTTAAAATAAAAGAAATTGTGAAACTGAAGTAAAAGAAATGGTGGACTGAATGGTTGTTTAACTCTGAAAGAGATGATAGTCTTTAAAATTTCTGAGTCTCACCAATCAATTCGTCCCATTTTAAACAATTTTGGGCATGACACGAGTACCAAAATACCTGAATTTTCTGCAAAAAAATAATCGTTAAAGGACTATAAAGATTTGATAGAACAAATTCATTCCAAGCCCACATTCATAAAACACATAACTGGTGAAAATATATAGGTTTTACATGTAAACCAGTCTCTCCTCAAAATATGCATTGTCAAAGTCAAAAAAAAGTGAAGACGATGTTCACAGCGTTACGTGGCGTTTGAGATAAAATTTGTCGAAAAAGACCGATTTATAGAAATAAAAGTGGTGGATTTTCCACCATGATAACGCGCTATCTCACAAGGCTATCGTTGTGAACAAATTTGTGGCCAAACCTTAGCAAATCTCGAACAGCCACCGTATTCACCTGATATGGCTCCAGCCGACTAAGTTTTTTTTTAGGTGGGAGGAAAAGGTCTCTATGACTTCGGTATTAGACGGACCGACTGATTTCAATATCACAAACCGACAAGTACGATCTAGTCATATATTTCGGTTTTAGTCTATAGGTTATTTGGAGGCTATTGCATTGATATTTAGGATGCTGTTACGTAGCGGGCACTTAATTTTACGAAAAAGCAGCGAGGCTATTAAATAGACTCGTAATGCAAATTTGTATGTCATTGTCTGTTTCGTAACCGCATCATTAACCGGCAAATATATTAATCATAGTGGGAGCGATCAATGCTGTTAAAATGATGCAAAAACTGTTAAGTGACCTTATTATGTTTCGGTCTGTGGGTTCACCCATTTTTAGGAGCCTACTGCATCGATTTCTTGTCGAGGTTGAAATTGACGATAAGGCGGCGAGAATATTAAAAATATACTCTCGCCGGTTTGTCGCCGCTCATTTCGTAATCGCATCATTTAGCCAGTATAGTGGGAGCAATCAATGTTGTTAAACAATAATTATTGATTGAGCCCCTTCAAAGTCAAATACCGGAATCCAATAAAATAAAAAATATAATAATGCGTCTTCAAATACTACCCTTTATTTTGAATTATAAAGGAATTATGAATTATAAGCAGTTGATAATTTCGAACTAGCTATCATAAAAACAAGAAAGAGAAACTGTTA
The DNA here is from genome assembly GCA_947458855.1 of Monopis laevigella. Taxonomy (NCBI): domain Eukaryota; kingdom Metazoa; phylum Arthropoda; class Insecta; order Lepidoptera; family Tineidae; genus Monopis; species Monopis laevigella. The sequence goes on along the minus strand of OX381580.1, from coordinate 19,753,617 downwards.
TGACTCCGAATTAGAACATACCAAAAGTTCGCATTATCAGGAAACTAGAGCTCGTATTTTTTAAAGAAAAGTGTGTGGAAATAAAACCGGACAATCGTAGGTCCAACTTAATCTCATTTGCAAAACTAAGCTCACTTTTTTCACACTGGCTTTATGCTCAGTTTTAACCGTGACTGTGAATTTTCAGTTTAATTAAATGGAAACAAGGGAATGGTGGGACTCTCTCGTCACCCTGTTCCATTGGTTAGTTTTTATACGCCTCTTCCACTGTCGCGTATTCTGATATATTAAAAAGGCTTTTCATTCGGAGGGAAATTTATAGCCGACTTCGGTTCCGGAAATCTATATGCATTGGGAAATTATCCAGTTTTAAGTAAATTTTTATTTTCATTATTTTTATCAGTGGGTTTAAAAATATATCTATACTATTTGACATCGCAACTTCGTATGCGTAACTATTTTGGCAGCGCACGCAACGAAAGCTCTCAAAAGGAATACATTTTTTATTTATGCTCCGCTCCTGTTGGTCGTAGCGTGATATTATATAGCCTATAGCCTTTAATGGATAACCCATTTATCGAGGATAACTACGGCATTTTGGTTGTGTGCAAAGCGAATTGAGCATTATAAAATAATTATAAACTCAACAATTTAGTTACATACAACATATATAATTGGATTTAAAGTACAAAGCAAATCTGTAAGTACGATTCCAGATCTAACCTATAGACAAGTTTAGATACAACGCTTTGGATGTCAAGCCATCCGGATGTCAATTAGTTAACAGGTTGGGACATCGACAGGTGGCGTCAAGTCACGTAATTAACTGAAGGATACGGGATAGTGGATATGTCCCAGGTAAAGGTAGAAGTAAGATAACACTGGGATAGCATTTGTAATAGGTATTTAATCCTATATTAAATATACATTAAATTATATACCGAGTTATACGTGGTGGCCGAGTTGGTTAGACCTTGGACTTAAAAACACTTAGGTCCCTGGTTCGAATCCCGGTGTGTACCAATGAGTTTTAAATTTAAAAAATTATGTACATTTGTTTGACAACACCACTATAGTGCCTCGAAGAGCACGTTAAGCGGTCGGTCCCGGTTTCACTATATCAACTTGTGAAACTGTTTATAGATGGGTTATTGAGTCTATTCAAAACACCGCGACGAGCTAGCCACTTGTTCGGTGTAGACTCATACCATCGGCTACGACGAGGTGGGATTAAAACCCCTCCGCTGGGTACCCTGGGGCGAACAAGTGGCTAGCTCGTCGCGATGTATTAAAAACAAATGTTTATTAAAAACTTTAAAATATCTACAAGTAATATACATTACGTTCAATAACGGGTGCCTTACAGCGCTCGAGACCGCCTAGACGGCCTCAGGGAGCCCAGCGCACCTCAACCCTAAGGCCACAAGTCGGTATAGTAAAATTGGGACCTATAGCTTAACGTGCTCTCCGAAGCACAATACCTAGCGGTATTGCCATTTTTTTATTTTTTATTAAAAATTCATTGGTACACACCGGGAGAGAGAGAGTATTATACACTAACTTTGGGTATAATGTTTATTTGCTGTTCGGATATAGATACAAGTGAATGTTAGTTATTCTCAGAAGGCTCGCTACCCAAATTGAATAGCTTCTAGGATATAGGATTAGAATGTAACTCAGAATCCACTTAGAAGTAAATCTCTTTACGTTATTGTTATAACACAGTGTTCAAATATATTACTGTAGGAACACTGCGTATAACTGTAGAATATAAATATGTAGGACATATACTATGTCATACATGTATACGAATTTGATAGGTTAACAAGCATTTTCAGAATTGAAGGGTTTTATTTGACAGCCTCCGTAGACTAGTGGTTGTGCCTTTGGCGTTGTATCCGGAGGCCGTGGGTTCGATTCCCACTCATGGCAAAAAAAGTACGCTTTTTCTGTAGAGTTCGTTATGGTCTGGGTGTTTATAAAGTATAATATATTATATCGTTGCTTCTGCCTAGAGCTAGAGCTTAGTAAAAGAAAGTGCTTCTTTTTGAGCACTTTCTTTTACTAAGTTTTAAGACTATTTGTAATATTTTTTCTATGTTAATGTGACGGAGAGATCTAGCATTGATATTTTTCTGAATAGAGTCAAATATCTAGGTATTAGGATCGTTTCTCATAAACTTAATTACTTCAATCGAATCACAATCGCTTAAGAATCACACACGCTATTTTTTGACAGTTTTCTATGGGTGATTTGTTTACAGAATTCGAAATGTCACAAATTATGCGATAGGACTGAAGTGAATTAAAAATAATTATGTTATGGACCCAGGGAAATATATATGTAATGTACTACCTAAACACACGGTGACTTTAAAGGATGTATTCTGGGCTAATATGACGTTCTACTGATCAAATCGAACAACTTTTGTCGCCATGGTTCCAAGCATCGAAAAAAAAAAAAATTTTGGCTACCCCATACAAATTTTATTAATATTCTTTACGGAGAAGGAAATTTTGCTATGAGTATAATAATATCTTTAAAAATGAATTTCTCGTCCTTAGTTTATACAAAAACAACACCAAAAACGTCAAACGTTTTTCTGTACAGTTTGTCATGGTTTGGGTGTTTATAAAATATAAAATGTATTATATCGTTGTTTCTAGTATATGTACGACCCTAGAGCTTAGTTTGTGACCAGAACAATATGTGTAAATTATCCTACATATTATTGTTATTATTTAAATAAAACAATTGTAAAAAAAACTGTGATTTTTAAAAAAACTTTGAATTAAATATGTTCAAGTAAATTTGCTTCTACATTTAATAGAACGTTTTGTCCAAGTAATTTAAGCTTGACTTTCAGACGATCTAGACGACCTAACAAATAAACCATTATTTCGCCTTCAAAGTATCTTTTGCAATGTCTACTAAACCTGTTTGATTAACTATTTATAAAACTTAGTTCTGTATCAAGCAAGTCAGATTCTTGAAATATGACTTTGATTCAGGTCAAAATATTATTAGGTTTAATTTCTGTTTGTATTTATTTTCGGGCGTTATCATATATCTAGTTTCAGTCCTATTTTCCTTATTATTAAATTAATGGTATTTAGGATTTATTATTTTGTTTAGTATTAATTGTTCAAAAGTAAATACTGCTTTTAGACGTGTGCTTTAATGTAGGGAATACTAGGGCTGGATGTGATATTTTTTTTTGTAAACTGTCACCACTTTTTGTTTGTTTGATTGTTTTACCTGTTTTTTTTTTTTTGATTAAGATAGAGGCCTTATGGCGCCCGAGACCGCCTAGACGGCCCTAGGGTACCCAGCGGAGGGGTTTTTAATGCCACCTCGTCGTAGCCGATGGTATGAGTCTACACCAAACAAGTGGCTAGCTCCTCGCGATGTTTTGAATAGACTCAATAACCAATCTATAAACAGTTTTACAAGTATAATGGTATATTGAAACCGGGACCGACAGCTTAACGTGCTCTCCGAGGAACTATAGTGGTGTTGTTAAACAAATGTGATTAAGTAACTACATAAGGAATGACATAAATAAATTATTTTTGGGAAAAGAGGGGTGTAACTATTAACCCCGCGCCAGGGGCTGGTCGTTATAACCTACGTCTACTGGCTTACAATTGTTTTTTTTCCAAGTCTTAGATCCCATCATAACCTAAGTTTTTTTTTATTGAAGCACGCCATGTGTATCTACCTGATGGGTTAAATATTAATTGGTTTAATATATGGGTTAAATATTATTTATATGTATTATTATTCAGAATTATTTAGTAATATAGAATTGTTAGTCTCAGTTCACAACGGGACACATGCTAAAGTATTTAGTCCTATTTGTACCTGAGGAACTAATACCCGAGTTCTGTTTTCCTTTGTAGAAGCGATGCAATGTCACTTGCTACGTTTGATCTAAATGCGACAGGAAACCAATCTAGGGTTACAGAGAGAATCTGAGATTGCAATACTATTGAAGGCACAATTTTAATTATACCTTGCTTGATATTTTGTTTCGTTAAAAATTTCATCAAATGAAATATAATTACAAAACAATTTTATTTAATTATAGTTTGGTTTTAAAATTTGAGTAACATTTAAATAATAGTGGTCAAGTAAGAATGTTTTAGTACAACCTTCGATCAACAATCTTATAACAAACGAAGAATTTGATTTCAGAAATATTATACTCGAAGGTAATATCAGGTTTATTTTTACGTAAACTAAAATACTGAGAACTAAAAAAAATATCTACTAAATTAAACTAAAATACTTTACCCACGGGGATAGGCAGATACAAGGGAGCTCCATCTACAACGATCCTGGCATAACTCTCTCGCTTCCTTCATATCCACAACTCTCTTCATATAAGCTCTATGGTTATAGGAACTGCGGATCCCTGCTTTTTTGAGAATGTTCCCGATTTGGTCATGAAACATTCTTCTGGGTCGTCCCAAGTCTATTCTTTCATATTATGCTATCCGATTTATAAATCTCTTTCGTCTATCTCTTTTCTTCTCTTTCGTCATTCAACCTCTCAATATGCCCAAACCATCGTAACATTCCTTTCACAAATCTTGTCACTACATCTTCTTTCAAATCACATCTCACGCACAGCTGTGTTCTTCACTCTATCCGCAATTCTTACTCCACTCCATATGCACTTCTTAATGACCGCATTTCTATAGCATTACTTTCATACTTCATCTTCATCCATACCCAGCATTCACTTACATACATTAATGTAGGAATAAAATATCTATATATTCTTAAAACGATCGAACAAAATTAATGCAGTTAAAAAAAAAAGTTAAATTAACTTAATTTACTCTATTATTTTTTAGACTTAGCAAAACACAATCGAGAGCATTGATACTATCGTCGACTAATTATAAATTAGTATAAATAAAATGTTACATTCGTTTTATAAAATAGATTTTATAATTTATAGGAATTTATAATCTTAATTTTATCGATTGTCAAATATCATTTAATGGATCATCCTAAAAAGAGTAGTTTAAAAAATACGTTTTTTTTTTAAACTTTTATCTCAACGTCATTTCCGAGATAAAATTATATAAATCATGTTACGTTTGCATAACCCTCGATTACTTTTTAAAGAATGACAACAATGGAAAAGGGAAAGTAGGGTCCGAGGAGACTTCATTATATTTTGCTTTCTGTTTCGTTCCACCCCATCCTCCCCATAATGATTACGTTCCTATAGCAGGTCTGTGGAATTAAAGATAAAAGTGGAGGTAATGGAAGGGGAAATAAGCAAGAGATTTTGTTCTTTATTAAAATTTCTGAAAAGTTTTCAAATTCGGAACAGTTTGCTTGCTTAGGGATATTGGAGTTGAAGTCGAGTTATAGAAATATTTATTTAATTTATTTCAGGGTAGTTATTATTTGCTATTCTTGTCCCTTGTTTATTCACCCTAAAGAATATTATAACGTAGCTAAGAGCTGTTCCAAAATAAAAATGACCCGGGTGATCTGTCGGGAAAAATGCAGAAATAGACGAAGATTTGTAGGAAGGAGATAAAAATATGTTTTGGATTGGCAAAATATTTTTGAATGGGTTAATTATTATGTTATAATATTATATGAAAAAACATTTTAAATTGTAAAGTTTTTGGTAGACTTAAACAGTGTAACGATCTTTGTAAAATCCGTTTTTTATATTATTTATTCAATTTTAAATCTTTATTGCACAAATACAGTACAAAGGCAGACAGACTTAGTGCCGCTTAGCATTCTCTATCAGTCAAACCTTTGCATTTGGGACAAAATAAGAAGTCACCCACGTAAAATAGGTCTATTAAATATATTTAAGAAATAGAGTATGTGTACAAATACTACATACACATACATATCAATACTTACGTTAATAATATACATACATACATAATAGCAAATACAATAAAATAAGTAAAGTATAGAAACACAAGATAAGAGAGAGATAGAAAAATATAGATAATAAGTCGTGTAAAAAATATTTTCAACAAAACCTACTAGTTCCACAAACAAGTAAATAGTACAACATTCCAACGTTATATAGCAAAATGTTTTACCCGATTTACTATACACGTTAGTACATACATTAGTGCGCACGTAAGAGGAAAAGCGATGCCGTAAAGAAGTTCTGGTGCTCGGTTGTTGGCTCTAATGAAACGACCTGGCTGGTACTCCGGATAATTAGGTGCAAGTCCTCTCCTCGGGTGAACGCTTTCAGAGTTTTCCAACAAATTTGTCCTTCTTGTACATATAAACTATTTTGCTTTAACGTTGATTCGTTTTTATTATTATTAGAAAAACATATATGTATGTTTATTATGTATACATAAATAAAAATAAATTGTCGAATGTATGTAAGCGATTTGTAATTGGCAGGATAAGGTTTGCATGAAATACAATATTTGGAAAATCGTAAAGAAAAGTGAAAGTTTGTGTTCAAAACTTCCATATAAAAAAAAATTGAAGAAGACAGAAGTAGGAAGATCTACAAAAATATTGACAGATTGACGTTCAGTTGTTTAGTTTCTCACATTGTTTTAGTGTCAAATTCAAACATTTGTCCGAAAAAAACTTATTCTGTAAAAAAAGTACTCAAAATAACGTGTGCGTACGATTTGGTCTAATTTTTATTCATTAGTACAACTGTGCGAAGACGGGACGGGCAGCTAGTATATAATATTTTTTTATTTAAACCAAATACATTAGTTTGACAATACCAATGCACAATGACAGCCTCCGTAGACTAGTGGTTGCGCCTTTGGCGTTATATCCGGAGGTCGTAGGTTCGATTCCCACCCATGGCAAAAAATATTAGTATGATTTTTCTGGACAGTTTGTCATGGTCTGGGTGTTTATAAAATATAATATGTAATAATAATAATATGTATTATATTGTTGCTTCTGGGACACATAGTACAAGCCTAGAGCTTAGTTTGTGACCAGAGCAATATGTGTAATTTGTCCTACATATTATTATTATTATTATTACTATGTCCCAGATTCACTATACCAACATATGAAACTGTTTATGAATTAAAATGGCTATGTAAGGCAACCGTGTTGTTACACACGTTACATACACAACTTATTAAAAGTAAATAATAAATTTACTATATTACGCAATATATTTTTTATGTTTCCTGTTTTTTAGGTGGGAGAAAGATCAAAACATACATGCAAAAACCGTCAAGTGACCTAGTCACCGGTTTTCAGGAGATTACTGCATCGATCTTATTACAGGGTGCGGCTACGAAACGGGTGGTTGAATTGACGAAAATATACTCATAATGTAATTCGTCTCTGTCGCAGCCTGTTTCGTAATCGCATCATTTAGCCGGCATAGTGAGTTAGGTTAGTTAAGGCACAGAAGAAATAATAGTATATAAGTAGTTAAGGTCGTCAATAATAGACTATTTGACTACATTAAAAATATACTATAAATTGTGGTCATCCTATCAGACAATGGCTTAAAAAAACATATTTCACTTTATTTAAAAATTATGTATATCTTTCGTAGATTACACGAAATAAAATTGAATTTTATTTATAACAATAACATCTTTGATTGGTTGATGACTGGTGACGTCACACGCAATTAAACAAAACAACAGATTATAAATCATATGGATGAAATAGAATAGAGTACAATATATAGGAGATTATTTAATCTTTGCTTGGTTGTTTACTTGACATAGACTGCAAAACAGCGTTTTTAGCGCTATTGTGGAACTTTAACATTGATTTTTATTAATAACTAGCGGCCCGTCCCGGCTTCGCACAGGTTTGTATAACTTTAACTATATGCTCAGCGCACGCCACGGAAGGCCTCAGAAACGATACTTTTCCCCCGTTTTTAAAACATTTTTGGTTACTGCTCCACAACTATAGGACCTAGCGTGATATTATATAGCCTATGTTACTTCTGAATAATGCAGCTTTCTAATGGTGAAAAAATTATTGCAATCGGTCCAGTAGTTTTTCAGTTTATTCATTACAAACATACAAAAATACAAATCTTTCCTCTTTATTATATTATATATTAGTATAGATAGAGTAGATATCACGGAAATATCAATGTAGTGTGCTTATTATGTAATGAAGAATCATATAAAACGGATTTTAAAAAGGAGTCAAATACCCTATTGTTGTTAAACTTAATAACTTATTCACATAAAAAACTTATTCATGGACTTGTAGGTCTGCTCACCACCAGGATATAAAGTCACATGTCGTACTTTAAGGGTGCGTCCAAAGTAGAGCGGCAAGTGTGCGCGGCTGCCTTAAAAACCTAAAAACTAAACTATAACATGCTGGATAAACTTCCATCCAGCATGTTCTTGTTTTTATTACATTCGTCGGCATGCCGCGTGTTGCTGCCGCGCACATGCCGCTCTATGTTTGGTTGGACACACCTTAAGAGCCAGACCCTGCAAATAAAATGATATTTTAACGAGGACATATTTAATAAATAATAATACAAATTACAAATTTTCCTATAGGGAATCCTGATTTTGGAACCCCGGTCACTCCTCTTTACCCAAAGAAATAACAAAAGATATTGCTTCCTTGGACCAGGGATCCATCGTTTTATTTATAAAAGGAACAAATTGAAATTAATAAAACTAAATTATTTTACCCTTGCGAAGCTATTCAGCTTCAACTATATCAGCTGGTTATACATCAAATTAAATAATATACAGTGTTAGGCCTAGTTATGTTAGGTTTCCTATTTTATTATTATAGATTTACCTCTGGCAACGGTCGAGGTTCTTTGAGGTTTAAGCTCGCGACTTCAATAAAATTTGGCAAGTATGCGGCAGCGGTGTCTGCGCTGAAGGAAGAGTTTATAAGTGAGAGAGAAACATTGGCTGCCAACTCTTCCAGACTGGGCTCTGGAATTTGTACATCTCTGAAATATCTTCTAGCATTTTCTTCTTGGCGAGGTAAATACCAAAACTTAAGCCAAAGAAGGTCGTTCACACAGAAGTAGATATACATTTCGAAGCCGACCAAAGAAACTTGTAGGGTCATTAGAATAGGAAAATTCGTGGTACAAAGTGAATAACTAAAGCCAGTTCCTCAAGTAAAAGTTTTAAATAAATGCGTTGCCAAATGTAGATATTAAAATTTGTGGAGCTTGATACAGAACTTGTCGGCGAACATGTACAATGATTCTTGGAAGAATAATTTTGTTTATTTATAACTAAATAGAATTTGTGTTTTTCATTTATTAAGTTTTTAACGGAAGTGGAATTTATTTAGGTTATTTATCAAACTTTATTGTATATTTAAAAAGGCGGACTTAATGCCGTTGGGCATTATCTGACAGTCAAACCTTGGGGACATTAGAACATTAAGTTTAGGTAGGTGTGCAATAAAAAATATAATTAGGTTTTATTTCTATTTTGGAATTCAATGGTAATAGATCAAGAAATTATATCGAATTAACTGTAACAAAATGGATCTTTTTTTATATAATAAGAAATAATATAACACTTACACTGTATACTTCCTTTGAGGATCCGGTTACGAAAGTAGACCCGGTAATGTTAATTCGACTTTGTTGCCGCCTAATTCGTAACTGTATATTATTTAGCCGTCATTGTAGGATCGAAAAATTATGTTGAAGAAAAATGTATTGGTCCATCTCATTCATAGCTTTGTAGGTTTGCTTACCATCAGGTAGATACTAACAGCCGTACTCATAAAAACTTATTGAGTCATTGAAAAGCACCTTAATTATAGTAGGTCTTGTCTCTTCTTTTAGCAACAAAAATTAATAATGCGTAAAAGAGGCAAAACATTTTAACCAAAGTGTTCTTCAAGGACTCAATAAGTTTTTATGAATAAGTCCATAAGTCACATGGGTACCCAGCGGCGGGTTTTTATTCCCATCTCATTGTTTTGAGTCTACACCGAACCAGTGGTCAGTTTGTTGCGGTGTTTGGGTAGACATAATAACCCATCTACAGTTTCACAAGTTGGTATAGTGAAACTGGGACAGACAGCTTAACGTGCTCCCCCAGGCACTACAGGTGGTCAAACATATGTATACATAAAAAAAAACTCGTTGGTACATACCGAGGTTCAACCCAGTGACCTAAAAACAGTAATGTCTTTACTTCTGAGGTCTAACCAACACGGCTACCATGCATATTTCAGCGCCTTATTACTTATATAATTTAGGGTGCAAATTACTGAAAAATAACTTTAAACAATTTAAAATAAAAGGTTAAACTAGTTAATCCTTGCATAGAACCTGTAGATAATACTTATTTTTTAAATGAGCGAAAATCGCTCAATGACCCAGTGAGCCTCTTTACCCTATCACTATAATATTAAGGCCACACCCGACTGACCGTTCAGTTTATGTATTTAATTCAAACAAAATTGAACTTCAAGAAGCTGCCACTAGAGCCGACTATAGAAGCGCATAACAACTGACTGATTCCGATCGCTGCTGTCGCACGAAAAATCAGCAAAATCATATTAAACACGAAGAAAAACTATTAAAAAAAAATTAAAACAACGAAATTATTCGTTTTTAATTCTCTTTCTATCGGTGTAAGTCTTGTATTGATGAATAGTTTAGTATAAAAGAAGATGCAGCATTCCTTTTTGTTATTTTTAAGCATTGTTTGTTATTTTTTTAACTTTAATAATAATAGAAATATAAAAAAATTGAGGCAGTCTGTGTGCTACCAAATTCTAACCGAGGGTCCAGTTCATATCCCTGTATTATTATTATTTTTCCCCATGGTTGAAATAGGATTATATAGAGCTTAAAAAAACCTTAAAACACCGAAAAGCGGTAAAATTGGAAGGAACGGCCTTAAATCGTTAGAAGCCAAGTCTGGACTATAGAGTTAATGGATCAACGATTCAATGCTATACGGCTATACCTGAATAACGCAAAATTTCACTTGTGTACCGGCCGGCGCGTTGTCATGCAAAAACAACACACGCAACCTTTAAACAAAATTTTATTTACTCGTCGTTTCTAGGATTGTCAAATTTTAATAACTAGTAAATTTTAATGTAATTAAAAAAAAAATTACACCGTCTCATTTGGAATTAATTTTAATGTTCACATAATATATGTCATGAAATAAAATTTGTACTGTTACAGTTCAGTTTTGACGTAAATTGCCGAATGACCTGTATGAACGTTTAGCTTAGACTTAAGTGATCGTGACTTAAAATTTTACGTCTCACGCAAACTGCTACTCAGTTTGAGTTAGTTTGCATGCAATATTTTAATAATAATATAGTTCAAATAACTTTTAAAGTAGCTTACCTAGCAATGAAAGGATTAAATAAAAACTGCAGGGTGCCTTTTATTCGGCTTTTATTTTTTTATTGCTTTAAGTCAAAAGAACTTATGATTATTTTATTTTTATTATAAGAAGACTTACTACATATATTTTGTGCACCATCCATTAGGTTGCGTTTAAGAAATTAATAAAAGTAGAAAGGAGTTCACAGGTTGGTGGGTAATTTATTGAACCCAACTGGTAATGCAAATTTGTCTAAGTATTTCATGATATTAATTTGAAAAGCGGCCCCAGCCTAGTGGTGAAGTCACTGCGCAACTGATAACAAGGTTAAGCAGATGACAACAAAGCCGGCCTGGGATGGGTGACCGCTTTATACAACGAGGCTATTTCATCATAAACACCGCAACAAGCTCGCCACTTGTTAGGTGTTGCCTCCGAATACCATCGGCGAAATGAGGATGGGTTAATCCCTCCGCTGGGACCCTGAGGCCGTTTAAACGGTTCTCGGGAGCCAAATAGGCACCCGTGATGGTATTTATTTATTTATTGATTTGTAACAGTTTATAATTATTATTTTATTTGGTTATAATATAACCAAATAAAATAAAACTAGGCCATTTATTTATGTCGATGGGGTTTTTTTACAGGTGCTCGGCATGTGAGTTAAGTAGTATATGTAATGATAACAGTATGTACTGAGGTATGCACCCATGAAGGTGTATGTGTAGGTACTTGCTACATTTGTAGTATAACATATACACCATACAAAGAAGCAGTAGAGGAACATAACAAATATGTACCTACCAAGGATTTAGTAGAAGCGATAATATTTAAACATACCGTACAAGTGTTTATCAAGGGTCTGTTACCTGCCACAGACTGCCACCTTTATGATTCTTCTGACTTTGCCGGGTTCGAAAACACACCCAACTCACGAGCTATGTAAGCAAGCAAAGTATCTTTGCACTGCAGGAAGGTGGCATCGCGTCAGAATTCTATTAAGACCGACTCAAGTTTGTTTGCCCCGAGGGACTTTGTTTATGTTATGTTCCTGCTTATTGTGAGAGAGTCTCAGGCGGAGTATGAGACGTAAACGTTCTATCTAATTTGCAAGTGAGTTGTTTGTATTTTATATTATGGGGTATTAGATATTGTTTATCGTGTAGACATGGTTACCCGATAGCGAATTTTGCAAGTAATTACTTTCAATTTCTTAGATATGTCCTTTACGGAGTTCACGATAGGGCCTACTAACATTTGTTGGGATTATCCTAATGAATTTGGTAAGACATAGTTAAGGCTTGAACTCCCAATGTATATTTTATAGAAATAATTTAAAATAGGTCGAAAAATGACGCTTTTGTTTAAATGATTTAAATATAAATTGTAATTTAAATATTGCAAACAATACTAAATACGAGTTATTTCCTAATACAGATTTATGTAAAAAAAATGTTAAACACAGATATTCAGTATTCCAGAGAATTTCATATTTAGGTAAAACACTAATATTTTCCTTTAATTATTTACAGAAAGGGGCAAAAATACTAATATTATTAAGATAAAATATTTGATTGTTTGTTTTTTTATGAATAAACTGATTTAAATATATATATATATATATATATATATATATAAGCCTTATTATCGGTAAGTAACATGGCCTGTTAGTTATTATCGATCCGATTCTTTTAAATTAAACGAAACGGTGTTTTATAATTTTTTATTTTTTATTTTTTTTATATGCATAAATAGTATGACGGGATAAGCTAGTTCAACAAAAGTATAATGATTGTATATTATTACAAAATTTATTTAAAACTATAATAACTAAAACAATTGTAATAATAATATGATATAATATACGTGGTGGCCGAGTTGGTTAGACCTTGAGTTTTTAGTACCAATGAGTTTTTAATTAAAAAAAGTTATGTACATTTGTTTGACAACACCACTATAGTGCCTCGGAGAGCACGTTCCGCTGTCGGTCCCGGTTTCACTATACCAACTTGTGAAACTGTTTATAGATGGGTTATTGAGTCTATTCAAAACATCGCGACGAGCTAGCCACTTGTTCGGTGTAGACTCATACCATCGGCTACGACGAGGTGGGATTAAAAACCCCTCCGCTGGGTACCTTGGGGCCGTCTATTCGGTCTCTGGCGCCGTAAGGCACCCGTGAAGATATATATATATATAATAATAATATGATCTAACATTTTAACATTTACTAGTAAAACAGGACATAATAATATACCTACTCGTACATATCAAGAACCGGTTCTCTGGAAAGTCACATAGCATTGGTGGAATTTGAAATTCGCTAACCCAGTGGGTCGCATACATCTATCTAGCTATAATATAATAGTTTAACAGAGTCCGAAGCTTTAAAATATTTAATTTAATCATAACGAATCCTAAAACTATGAATTAAAATATAAATTACAAATACTAATCTATCTTGTTCACAATCATTTAAATCTACATTAGTACTGTACGTTGGTACAGTAACAAATAATCTGCCATAGGGTGTTTTACACTGGCTGAATTCCCTTGCTGTATCGCAATACTGATTTTTTGAGCGAGGAATGAGCCAGCCCCCTTGTCATCAGAAGAGGCAATTAAGCGCGGTGTGATTTCTTTAATAAAACTTTTTGCGCTGGAACTCCATGGGCCTAGTCTTAACTGCAAACGGCGCAAATATGTAATCCTTGATTATCGAGACATATTTATGTCGTTTGCTAGACTCTGCACTCTCAGCAGCAGCCCCCGCTGTTCCTCGAAGGTGCCCGTCCTAGTTCCCAGGGGATTAGCGTCAAACCAGATGGTACGCCAGACGCCTTATTCTACTAAATCAAATGACACAACGTCGTATGAAAGTTACAATTTGACACATTTTGTATGGGAAATTTATCAAATTTTTACTTTGACGTGCAGTTGATATCCAATTAATTTAGTAGAATATATAGGCCCCTGGTCTCTTGCCATCATCGCGGTGTATACCAGTAGGTTCTAAAAGAGACGGAACCTAAATGGTGCGAAGAGCCTTTTAATGGTGTCGTTTAAGGAGCTGTGGCGGGATAATCTGCCAGCGCTTTTAATACAAGATAGCCCATTGGTTCCATAACGATCTACCTCTTTTCCACACGGACATTTGTGTTCGGTCCATAAAGGTGACCCTAACCTTAGCCCCACGGCTATGCGAAAACTAGTATTGTCCAGCAGTGTACCAAGGTTTGTAGATGGATTAAGCCAGTGGCCGGATTTTTTTTTAATGGTTGCTAAAAGTCGAGCACTTTTATGATCATTGGAATGAAATTGTGATACGAGTAAATGGGTGAAAGTGATTTGTACTAATGGTGCACCCCAATGACATGTTATTATTTATTCTCCTTTTTTCGAAGGTTTCTGATTTGTTTCGGGCTATTGTTATTCCTTCAGTAAGTTCAAAATGGCTTCTGTTATCTGTACTTTTGCGCTTTCTATGTGTTAGTTTTGTGAAGGCAGTACAGAACTCGCAACAAAGTTGATTGCTTAGCGACCACAGCCACGGAAAGTTTGCCTGACTTTGTGAGCTCCGTCTTTAACGAAACTGTTTATGTAATTTCAATGAGTTAACATTTTTAATTTGTTTAGTTTCATTACTGTTTCAAAGTTCTGCTGTTTTCTTCTATTTTACAGCTTTTCTTTTAATTGCGAAACTATGTTAAATATTCCTTTGTCTTAATTTGTATGGATAGAGATATTTGCTTGGTTTAACATTTTTGTTTTATGAAGTTGTAATATTATTTATAATTTTATTAGCAACTACATTATTTTTATGTATTGGAGGTATCTTTTTTCTTGGAGTTCGGCATGTGACTTTATATCTAAGCAGACTTACAAAGTCCATGAATGGGGTCCATTAATACATTGTTGTTTAACAATGTTAATCGCTACACAATATGCACAAATATACCCACAATGCCGGCTAAATGATGCGGTTACAAAATGGGCGATGACAAATACGTATTTGCATTACAAGTTTATTTTAATACCCTCGCTGCTTTATTATTAAATCAATCGCCCGTTTCGTAACCGGCATAGTGGGAGCCATCAATATTGTTAAACAACGGTGTAGTTGATCGACCCCGTTCATGTACTTTGTACTTCCGCTTACCAACAGGTAGATACAAAGTCACATGCCGTGCTCTAATAATCTGAATAAAGTTCTTATATTATAAAAAAGTATACTTATGTAAAACTTTATTTAATAATTCAACTTCATTTAGTCACTCTCTACCTGTAAACTTAAGGCCATACCCTGATTGTCCGACCACTTTATGTATTTTATTCAAACAAAATTAAAGTTTAAGAAGCCCTAGAGTCGTCTGTCGAAGCGCATAATTCCGACCGCTTGGCGAATGAAAAATCAACAAATTTATATTTGCATGAAAAACCAAAAAAAATACAACAACGACATGATTCGTTTTTTAATTTTCTTTCTATCGGTGTAAGTTTTGTAATGATAGTTTATATAAAACAAGATCTTGATATTTAAATTAATTTGATTTAATTTTAATATATTAAGATCAAGATCTTAATATATTAAAATTAAATATGTTTAAGTATTGTGTTGTTATTTTTTAAACTTTATTAATAATAGGAATATAAAAATTTGAACAAAACTTGTAACGGAAGGTCCAGTTCATATCATAATTATATCAGTTTTAGGTGGGAGGAAGGTCTCTATAACTTCGTTAGACCGACCGACTGGTCTCGTTACCACCGCCCATATAGATGCAAAAACCGTCAAGTGACCTAGTCGTGTTTCGTTTTTAGTCTGTGGGTTCACCGGTTTTCAGGAGACTACTACCTCTATTTCTTGTTGAGGTGGTAGTCTCCTTTCTGAGTGCGGGTACGAAATGGGTAGTTGAATTGACGATAAGGCAGCGAGTATATTAAAATATACTTGTAATGCAATTCGTCAATGTCGTCCCCCATTTCATAATCTAAAATAATATAAAAAAATATCTGTATTTTTTTCTTTTTTTTTCCATAGGATTAGATATAGCTTAATATACCATCACGGGTGCCTATTTGGCTCCCGAGAACCGTTTAAACGACCGCAGGGTACCCAGCGGAGGGATTGGCCCGTTCTCATTTCGCCGATGGTAATTGGAGGCAACACCTAACAAGTGGCGAGCTTGTTGCGGTGTTTATGATGAAATAGCCTCGTTGTATAAAGCGGTCACCCATCCCAGGCCGGCCTTGTTATCATCTGCTTAACCTTGTTATCAGTTGCACAGTGACGTAACCACTAGGCTGGAGCCGCTTTAAAAACCAGAGCTTAAAAACCCTTAAAACACCGAAAAGCGGTAAAATTGGAAGGAATGCCCTTAATAACACCAGTTTAAAGTATGTACATTATAGTGACCAGGAGGGTGTGTGTGTTTTTCACGGACATATTATAAGTCCGTACTTTCCTCATTCACATTTAAAGGTGCTTATTCACCCTATTTAATAATAGGACACTGTATTCGTTATCGCGAAGTCTGCGTTTTCCATGCAAAAGGAGCTTTCGCACTTCCAGTAATACTCGATAAGGTAATTAATCTTTTTGTGTTGGGTTTTTTTTCGAAGTCATAAAAAAAGATTATATAATAAATACAAAAATATTTATTAACCAAAACAGAAAGATTTCATATATCAACATATAAATAATAATTGAACTTAGACTAACAGAGAAGATTTAATATTGAAAGTATGTATGTATGGGTGTCAAGTCGACTACAGAGGCCTACTAAGGTTTTTTCTAGCTAATTTAGATTAAAAAGAAATAATAATAATTTAGGCCGTTATTTCCAAAACCAGTTTACAGTACTTAGCTATAAATATTTGGTACAAGGAATATAAGATAAAAACAAATAATAAATACCTACACTTAAATTATTTTTACTGCACTAACTATTCTAATAATAAAATACTGTTCTATAACTTGAAAAATTAATTAAAAACTAAATAGTTTTATTAACTTGATAAAGTTAATATTTAAACTCCTGTGTCTGTGTTATTAAACTAAAAAGAAAACACAAAAATAACACAGTCAAACCACCTTATTTATAGAAGGAATCTTCAAAAACACTTTGATTAGAGGTAAACATTTATGAGATCAATAGCTAGAGATTGGAAGAAATATTTACTGATATTTGTTCTTGTCGAGATAGATTGGCGGGGTGACAGAGAATTATTATCCCTTCCAGTTAAATTATATTATCAATTACTTTTGGTTCAGCGACCCGCTTTCCCGACTCGTTATCGTTTGCGCTGTTGTTTTAACAAATAAGCTTTCAATACAAACGAAGCGTGCTTTTAAGAAATGCACGTGAAAGTTTTAATTCATTTAAGGGAGCTTATGCCAAATAACTAAATTTAATTAATTAAATTAGTCTCCTTTTAGGGTGCGGTTAGGAAAAGGGTGGTTGAACTGACGATAAGGCAGCGAAAATATACTGCAATTCGTTTTTGTCGCAGCCCATTTCGTAATCGCATCATTTAGCCGGCATAGTTGGTGCGATCAATATTGTTTAATTCAGAACAATTATTGATTGACCCCATTTATGGACTTTGTAGGTCTGCTCACCACCAGGTAGATATAAAATCACATGCCGTGATGCAATAAAATTAGTATTTTTTAATTAACTACATTTTTTACCCCAATAACAAATTTAAAGTATGTACATATGTATACATGGTGACTTGGAAAGGTTGTACTTTGGACTAATTTGGGGTTCTACTGATCAAATCGAACAACCTTTCCTATGGAACATGTGTCGCAAATGCAAAAAATAAATGCTTCCTCCATACAAACTAGTAATGTTAAATTTACCAATTTGTATGGGGAAGTCAATTTTTTTAAATTGCGTTTCTGGTGACAAGGGAAAAATTGTTCGAATTGATAAGTAGGACTTCATATTAGCCCAAAGTACAGCCTTTCAAATTCACCCTGTATATAACTATATCGTCTTTTATTAAATTGTTTATATTTATTATTCTATATGCCCCCTTTCTGTAAGTAAAAAAAGAAAAAAGGGGTTTTACCTAAATTTAAAAAAAAATAGTTTAGTTGGGAGGAATGTCTCTATAACTTCGTTAGGCCGACCGACCGGTCTCGTTGCCACCGCCCATACAGATGCAAAAACCGTTAAGTGACCTCATGTTTCGGTTTTAGTCTCCTTTCAGGGTGCGGTTACGAATTAGGTAGTTGAAATGACAATAAGGCAGCGAATATATTAAAATCTACTCGTAATGCAATTCGATTTGGCACCCAATTTCGTAATCGCATCATTTTGCCGGCATAGTCGGAGCGATCAATATTGTTTAAGAACAATTATTGATTGACCCCATTCATGGACTTTGTAGGTCTGCTCACCACCACAAAGAAAAATAAATCAAAATTATTATTATCATTATTATAATCACTAATAATATCATCATTATTATCATCATTATTATTAGTATCATTATTATTGTTATTACAGATATCTCTGATGCCTACAAATCAAACATTACTACGTTAGATAATAATCAGAGTTAGCCAAGCCACATGCGAAATGCGGTTGGCAGATATAGAGCTTAAAGCTCCACTTGCAGGACATTCCGTATAATCGACATTTCATCACATCGAGGTCACACCATGTCAGAAACTTTACACCAATTTCATTATTGTCGATAGGTTCATTAATACAAGTACTTTCTAACTAATAAAACCTAGGCTTTTAAGCATATGAACCATTTAGCAGAATGTAAATTACATTGTACTTAATGTAATTTGTTTTAAATACTAGCTGAAGTTGCCCGTAATTTTGTGTGCATGTTATTTTAAAATAATACAACCATCGCAGTTTCTATGTTTAAAGTTTTATCTTATATATAACCTTTATTTATTATGTGATAACAGCAGCGACTATATTTAATTTTGACCCGTACACAATGCATATTTGCGTACTTTTACAAGACATTGGATTTCGATAGCAGCAACTACAAATAATTTTAACCAGTACGATAAACAATACATAATAACACATGTAGCTTTAACAGCGGCGACTTCGCATAAGTTTAACTAGTACGACGAACAATGCATAATCGCGTATCTACAACATATCAGACTTTCATAGTATCGATTACGAATAATTTTAACTTAAACGATAAACAATGCATAATCGCGTATCTACAATACATCATACTTTGACAGCAGCACAGTAGTTTAGAAGCATAAATACTGTCGTACATTAACAGTGAAACAAAGCATGACCGCGTATCTCCAGCACATCAGACTTTTATAGTATCCATTACGAATAATTTTATCTTGAACGATAAACAATGCATAATCGCGTATCTACAACACATCAGACTTTGACAGCAGCATAGTAGTTTAGAAGCATAAATACTGTCGTACATTAACAGTGAATAATTGCCGGCTTAGCTTGCTTGTGTGGTCGGTGTTCGTCGCCGTCACCCGGGTTGACCACAGTGCGGGCGTGTAATTGCTACAGTTGCTTTCCTTGTAAACAAACTTCTATCTCATGTCACATTTGTTTATGACTTCGTAATCCGGGAGAATCGCTCACTGCTCCCAAATATGTTGAATAAGTTTAATTTCACTGGAGTCTTGGAAATTACTGATTATAAAGTTATTTTGTACTTCTAAAGTTAATATGTCGTTTTACTTTGCACGTGAATACGCGGTTCTCTCTAAGCTGAGACTGAACTTTATTTGATTATAGTAATATTTAAATAATATATTTTTATTAGCAGTAGCTGCTTTATTATTTTTCATAGGATATTCAATTATATACATAAATAAAAGCACGATATTCAGGCTACAATATTCACAAAATAAAGTAGGTAATACTGCGGTCACCTGTGTACATGACATATTATATGTTTATTTTTTTAAATAACCAAACGATAAAAAAATGCTCCATAACTATAGGAGAAATGTGTTTTTTTTTTGTAAGATTGAGGGAGTAAAGAAGTGTCCTGTTAAGTGTGTGTGTTACTAAAGTAATACAATTTACTTATCAAAATATAAAAATAATTAAATTCAATTTTAAATATTATTTCAACGTAAATTGTCTTGCTAGCTGTACAATTTAAACAGTTTTATATACAATTTTAAATTTCAGGGAAAAGAGACCTGCTTTTTTGGGGCTAACGAAGTAACGACGATTTTTTTTAAAACCTACTATTTTGAGGGCAAAACGGAATACCTATTCAGGGCAAACAGGAAAATAATTTATTTAGGGGCAAACTTTTGAAGGCTAAACGGAACAAGCCAGTTTAACAAATAATGTCTGTGTACATATTTTTTTCGTAAAATAAAGCAAACAAAAAGCACTAACAAACGAAGTATTATATTATTTATTATTATTATTATTATTATATTGTTATTATTTATAAATAAATAAATGGATGAAAAATCTACAGCCAAAAGAGCAATAATTTAAAAAATAAATTACAAAGGGAAACATGTTTTCTACGTTCACAAGAGCTGGCACAGCGGATGCGGCAAAATGTCGGAAATCGAGTACTGTCTGCTTGGCTTTTATTTATTTTAACGTGTTGTCGGAAACTTCCGGGAAGTATAGAGTGTTATCGGCGAAGCAGGCGCTTGTGTGCACATATCTTGTAGGTGCTTATCTATAATAATGTATTGTTTATGTAATAAATTATGGATCACACCTAGTACATAGTTTTAACTTAACAACATATAAATTAGAAAATATTTTTATAGAGATCGAAGATCATAAAACGGAACTACCTTTTATTATAGGTGGGCCTCTATAACTCTGCCAGGTCCACCGACCGGACTCATTACCACCGCCCAAAGAGATACAAAAACCGTCAAGTGACCTAGTCATGTTTGGTCTGTGGGTTCACCGGTTTTCCGAATACTACTGCATCGATTTCTTTTAGAGGTGGTAGTCTCCTTTCTTGTTGCGGTTACGAAACGGGCGATTGTTTTGACGATAAAGCAGCAAGGATGTTAAAATAGACTCGTAATGCAAATACGTCGTTCGCCGACCATTTCGTAATCGCATCATTTAGCCGGCATAGTTGAAGCGACCAATGTTATTGCCCAAATATTAAGCGAACAATGAATTGATCGTCCCCATTCATGGACTTTGCAAGACTGTTTGCCAGCAGGACACAAAATCACATGACGTGCTCCAATAAAAAAAAAAAAGTAGTAAAAAAAAACGTTAGTAAATGTTTGCATACGTATAACAATAATATTATGCAATCTGATAAATAGGCGAAACCTTTTTTTAATATTATCACCTATAATATTATATATTACTAGCTGTGCTCGCGACTTCGTCCGCGTGGAATAGTTATTTTTTTATCATACAAACTTTCATCCCCTATTTTATCCCATTGGGGGTAGAATTGATCAATATCCTTTCTTAGCGGATGCCTACGTCATAACATCTACCTGCATGCCAAATTTCAGCCTGATCCATCCACTGGTTTGGGCTGTGCGTTGATAGATCACTATGTCAGTCACCTTTGAGTTACATATATTTAGAAGATAGAAGATTATATTTAGCATTTGCATTGATTAGGAATAAATTTGAAATGGGCTCTTGTTTTGACGATGGCACAACAGCAAGGATATAAAAAAGTATACTAGAAATGCAAATTCATCTTACCCCCCTGAGTGAGTCTACACCGAACAAGCGCCTAGCTCGTTAATATTGTAACTATTAATCGAATTATCTTATTAATACTTATATATTTTGTCCAGTATTCACTGTTTTATGAGCACTAAGGGTTCTTTGGCTTCATTACCGGTGAACAAATCTTTATTCAATTCCATTTAATTCAACTGCATTAAAATTTACTTAACTCAGATTTACATTAATGAAAGATAAATGGAACAAAAGTTTAATTTAGGAACGGTTCAACTATGATTTTAATATAATTATTATATTCAGTCCATTTTATTAATACCTGCCTGAAGCCTGAATCTGAAGTAGGGGAAGGTTGCGATCATTGGACCAGCTCTTACATTGGACCACCAAGGTATTGCCAAAACTGTCCAAGTTAGTAACACCCAAACTAGTCTAAACAAATCCATGGCCTGAGTTAGGTGTGTTTTTGTAGTGGTCAAAATCTAAGAATTTCACTCAGATAAATTTGACGTAAGTATAATTATATTTATATTTGTCTGCGCGCACTGTTATGAAATATTAGACATTAACTTGTAATCCCATGAGTATAATTTATTTTTGTCTAATCATGGCCATTAATATATTTATTTTTTCTTAAGGGTTACCTTGTTGCTACCTGGACCTCAAGAGAGTTCCATCGTTGGACCGGTCCAATCATAGCAACGTTTTATTGTATTTTTTTGGTATAATTATGGGAATAGGTCTTGAGTATTTTACTAATTAATTATGGAAAAAAAAATCAGAATGTCGCCCAAAAAAATAAAGTACTTTGCATGGAATGAAATAAGTATGAACCTTGCTTTAGAATCAGTAAGGAAACAAAGAGTTGGTTTAAATAAAGCAGAATATATATTGAAGTCCCGAAAGCAACACTTAATAGATGGAGTAAACTAAAAAGCCAAAGAACACGTCCAAATAACGGGTTTAGATGTGTTGTTATAATTAGTTGCCTCGATTGGACCTCTAGAACAAATTTTTCGAAGTCCATTGGTAGCAACCTGGTCGTTCAATGAAGGTGCCCATGGTCCAAAGAAGGCAACAGCTCAAGATTTAGTTTTCTACGTATATATCAAAAAGTGTAAGCTCGAATTGTTTGTGCGTTTGATTATTATAAATAAAGATCATACGAAATAAAAATAATAAACTGCTTTCATTTTATTACATATACTTTTTGAGATATGAGGTCGAAAAGTTATGTGATCCATTCATAGCAACCTTCCCCTATATATTTACATGTAGGTATATTTGTTAAAGTGTCATGTTAACTTGAATAATATTTTATTAATATTCTAGTTATTCATTTTCTCGATTATTTAATAATAAAAAATACTGGGGGCATTTATTTATTTTGCTGGTGAACATTAGGTAATTTTGTGTATCGATAGCCTCGATACGGTAACTGAGGCTAAATAAAGTATTATTAAATTTAATACTAATGTATTTACGGGAAGTGAGTAGTTCAGGATAATTATATAATACCAGACAAATTATTGTGCCTGTTATGTATTACTATTATAGCTGTAACGTAACTTTAACCGTTTGCGCAGCGTACGCTATCAAAGGAATAATCTTTCCCCGTTTTTGGAATATTTTACTCCGCTCCTATTGGTCGTAGCGTGATGTTATGTTGCCAGCCTTTCTCGTTAATTGGGCTATCCATGACTAAAATAATTTTTCAATTCAAACCAGTAGTTCCTTAGATTAGCGCGTTCAACCAAACAAACAAATACAAATAATTTTATTTACCAAAATTAAAATTAGTCTTAGATTTACAATGGTCTCTACACTAGGCCAAGCCTGTCCTCTTAAAACAAATTGATTTAACATTTGACACAAAGAAATTGAAAACAAGTAATTTAGAAAATAAATCAAAACAAACTCTTCAGTTTTATAATATTAGTATAGATATACAAAAAAAAAACGTCACAACCATCACCACACACGCGTAACCTCGATACAGCACGTGGCACTATGAGGTTTCTCCAAAAAAATAAAAATCTGTAAATAAAAATGATTTTGATCAAATAGACTTTACTTCCAATAAAGCTTCTTATCAATCAGGAATTAGATTTTGAATCCAATGATGGGATTTACATGCTTTTGATTGTCGGCTTGTTTTAAACCGACAATCAACAATATCAAATATATATATATATGTTACTGTCAATTTAGGTACTAGTTGCGACTTCCAGTACCTATTTTTATTTGTAAAAATCTGTAATATAATACATGGAAGATCTACGTTTCTGTATACATACCTATAGATATAGATTTACAGTACGTAGGTAGGTAGGTAGGTACAGTACATTTATTTCACAAATTACTTCAGCGTATTATTCCACAAAACAAATCTTCATTCTTAGTCCAAAAAGTACCTATTTCATTTGCCAAAGCTAAATTTATTTTGCACAAAGAAGATTGAAATCAGTTTGTTCATAGGATTGTACGCTACACTTACTAAGCAAACGAAAACCATCTTTAATTTGGGGAGTCCATATTGTCATTACAAACCGTGAGTGTTTAAAAGAACCGCCCGTTCAGAGCTCCACTTGTGGCAGAAAGCCAAATTTTAAGAGCATTTCCACATTAACAAGTCTTAAGACCGCAATAAAAGGAAACAAATTTGGAACGTAAATATATTTCTCAACATAATTCGAAGCAACCACAGTTTTATCTAATGTAATGACTTTTAATGTTTCTTATTTTTTTGGACATGTATTTTATGTTTATTAAATATATTATTAATACGTGGTGGCCGAGTTGATTAGCTGAGGTCTAACCAACTCAGCCACACTGGACCTAAAAACACTACAGTTTTTAGGTCCTCGGTTCAAACCCCGGTGTGTACCATACCCATGAATACAATAAAAATAATAACAAAAAAAAAATTGATTAAAAAACACTTTAATTATAGAAGGGTTTGTCTCTTTTAGCACCAAAAATTAATAGGCGTAAAAGAGACAAAACCTATTTAACTAAAGTGTTTTTCAGCGACTAAATAAGTTTTTATGAACAGGGCTATTATATAACTACTAGCTTATAAATAAGATCTATATATTGTTTAAAAATAACTCGAATGTAACATAGTCTTATCTAATGTAGGTACTTTATTTATTTATTTACGCAGACGAAGTAGCGAGCTGACACGCGCAACTGGCACAACTTCGTCTGCGTAACTCTAACCGTTTACGCAGCGCACGCAACGGAAGCTCGCAAAAGGAACAAATTTTCACCGTTTTCCCAACATTTTTCATGCTCCGCTCCTATTGGTCGTAGCGTAATGTTATATAGCCTTCCTAGATAAATGGGCTATCCAACACTAAAATAATTTTCAAAATCGGTTCTGTAGACCCAGAGTTTACCCCCTACAACTTCACAAATACACAAACTCACAAACTTTACCCCTTTATTATATTAGTATAGATAGTATAGGTTATAAGTATAGATAGTATAGGTTATAAGTATAGATAGTATAGGTTATAAGTATAGATAGTATAGGTTATAAGTATAGATAGTATAGGTTATATACAGGGTGAATTAGAAAGGATATACTTTGGGCTAATATGAGGTTCTGCTAATCTAATCGAACAACTTTTCCATTGGAACCATTGGTCGGAAATGAAAAAAAAAATTTACCTCTCCATAAAAACTGTAGTTTGCATGGAGAGACATTCCTAAAAATGACCGATTTGTAAAGGGAACCAAAAGTTTTTTTCATTTGCGACACACGGTTCCATGGGAAAAGTTATTCGATTTGATCAGCAGAACTTCATATTAGCCCAAATTACATCCTTTTAAATCCAATAAATTATTAAGTAAGTATGTTTAAATAAAACTTTTAAATCCGTATATTTTTTATTAATTCATCAGTAAATAAAAAATATTTTATTTTACACGAATAAAGTTTTCAGGTTGCCGCTCGTAGGAGTGTTATTTTTAATTAATTTCCCAGGTGAGCTGTAAACAAGAACTAAGGAATACACCGACAAACTCTTTCTTTATTTAACTCTTTCTTAGTGTTCCTTTATTCTGGATACGTAGTCTTTATTTTTACAGTTTTAGAATTTTCAATATGCTGCACCGAAATATAATAGGCGATTGATTGAAATTACTGTTAATTTTAAAATTAGAATGTACCTAATATCTTACAATAAATACTCTAATATACGAGTATTTATTGTAAGATGGGGAATTAGGGTATATAGTATTCGACCACCCCCGTTTGTCGACCGACTAGTCTACGTTTATTCTGGATGATAAAATATGTATTATATCGTTGTTTCTGGTACACAGACAAACAATAGATATACGTGGTGGCCGAATTGGTTAGACCTTAGACTTAAAAATACTTTAAGTACCTGGTTCAAACCCAATGATGACCAATTGGCACACCAATGAGTTTTTAATCTAAAACGTATGTACATTAGTTTAACAATACCACTATAGTGCCTCGGAGAGCACGTTAAGCTGTAGGTCCCAGTTTCACTATATCAATTTGTGAAACTATTTATAGATGATTGAATCTATTCAAACATGGCCGACCATCGGCTACGACGAGGTGGTATTAAAAACCCCCCACTGGGTACCATTAGAACGTCTAGGCGATCTTGGGCGCCGTAAGGCTCCCGTGATGATATTTATTTATTATTTTATAATACAAGCCTAGAGCTTAGTTTGGTCGAGCAATATGTGTAATTTGAAAAAAAAACGTACTATTATTATTAGTATTTTCCGGTTTACGTTTTGATTATATTTTCTCGACGAAGATTAGACTAAATTAGATTAATCGAAATCGATTGTCCGAAAACGTCTAGACAATTATAGACATATATTTTTATAACCGAAATCTGCAACTTTTGCTACAAAATTAAATGTAGGAAAAAATATTTGAGAAGAAATTTTCGCATTTTAAATTAAAAGTAACATTCATAAGATTATGTAATATTAAAAAGACATTTTAACCAGGTCGAGGGTAATTTAAAACAGAGAACCATGAAAACTGGAGCGTTATCAAACGGCCAGGGAGATGCTCATAAATTCGAGGAGGCCTTTTTGCTGTAATGCCGTTCATATTTCTCCCGGAGCACACTGCGGGTGCCGTTCAAATAAATTACGACCATCAATAAAAATCCCAGCGATGAGATCCTACGACTTATTTAATTTATATTCCATCAAGACCATATTTATCAAACATCGCCTCACTCAGCTAAGAGCTGGAATTTAGAAGTGAAAAGCATTTTTTACAAATAAATCTACCATTTTTTTCCTTTTTTATATCTTTCCATGCGATAAACTTCAAGTTTGGGATAAATTTAAATAAATTGATTGTCTCGAAGTTATCACATCTTGACGTAAATATAAAGTTAAGACAGATGTCGATAAGCTCAAAGAAACGAAGATGAAAGTGATTTATATCGAATTCAGAATTTCACAACCTCGAAATATTCGGAGGAAATGAAATGGATCCCTTTGATTTAGAAGGAGCCTTTGTTTAGTCTATTGAATCTTGTTCGAAAACAAGGAAATTGAATTCGGAACACAAATTCATTTTCGGGAAACAAATACTAGATAGAAACACACAATTATTGTTGTTGGTTTTCTGGAAATAGTTCAAGAATTTGGATGCGTACCCCAATTGTAATCTGTGAATCTAAAATGGTATGATCTGACCCGTGCCCATGTTTATCTATGCTTCCGCTTAATTTAAATTTAATGGCATCTATTCATAGAATGGTAATAATAAATGGCGTGATTTATCTCTTTAATTAAATGATGCATTTAGAATAACTACTGGAACATAACTTGAATACCCTAACGAAGAAGGGCTACTCAGTCATTGTATGCCGAAAGCGTTTCATTGCCGGGTTCATAGAGAAGGCAATGCTATCTGCTAATTGCCTCTGCTCGGGTGGCTCTTATTATAGTGGTTTCTATACAAAAGCCTCAGCATGAGGGTCCGGCTGTAGATTTGAATAAGGTAAATGGAGTGAAAAACCAATAGCCAGATTAATACTCGATGAACGGATTATGGAGATAGATGCTCGTGATCTGTGCTAAAATTTAGAGCTAAATTTAGGATGGCTTTGCTACGAAATGTAGATTAATAATTTAACCGCTACAAATGTAAAGTTAAACAACTGGTTAAAGTAGAATCTTGATTTCTCTGTATTATAATTCGCACAAAAAATTCCTTGTTCCTTTATAAACAAATGTTATTTATTTATTTATTTAAAAAACTTTATTGTACTAAAATTGTACAAAGGCGGACTTAATGCCTTATTATTGTTATTAATGTTATATTATAATACCTAAATCTATGTATTACATACGTAAAATGATTAATTTTGGTTAAAATTAAATAAATATTATTTAAAAAAACTGTTGTCTTTGACTATACCTTCTTGTTTAACGCCCACCCAAAAAAAAATCAATTTTTTAAATATGGCCACATAGCCCGCGGGTTAAAATGTCACCTGAGCCAAATAAGCTAGAATCTAATATATTAATAAATCCATAGGTTATTTGAATCTATATTAATAATAATTATTATTTTTTAATTTGATAATACTGGCAAATATAAAAGCCATACACATACACAAAATACATATACACACTCATACACATACACAAAATACATATACACACTCACACACACACACACACAGACTACATACACACACATAGAATCATACACTAGACATACAATGAATTATAAACAACTAGAATAACTTATACTTATAAATCTTTAGTAAAAAAATGGCATTGTATAAATGAATCGATTGTGGAACGTCTATGACTAGCTCCTGTAACACAGGTATACCTAGCGCGGGGGTCAAGGCTCAAGCACTCGGGGTATCACACCTTCAACGTTTTACTATTATTATATTTTTATTTTGTTCTTTGTAATTCATGTAAATGTGTAATATTTTTGTTTTAATAAACTCATTTTTATTTATTATTATTATTATTATCTAATGACTTTCCTTTTCAAATTTTGTTTAAAATAGTTTGGAAATTAATCAAGTATTAACTGTAATTAACTACTCAAGGGGCTGCAATAAGTTTTTCTATAACAATAGTAAGGTAATAGTTTTGTATTTGGATGTCACCTAGCAATAAAAAAGCTGTAAAGTCAAAAACCACAAAGGCTTTAGCTTTACAAAGGATTACAGAGAGGTTTTCAATTTAACCTACGGTAAAGCGGCGCTACCTATTTGTTTTTACATTTTTAACTGGCTTCCTTTTAAGGATTCTATAAAAGTTGCATAGTCTGTCAAGGACTACTAATTACAGTTTAGAATTAAAGTAGTTATACAGAGGAAAATAAACGTTATTTTTGATAATTTTCTTAAATTGAAAAATGTTTTTTAAAGAATAGTTTTAACACAAAATAGTAGGTATATGTGATATAAAATAAATATCATCACGGGAGCTTTTTAATCCCACCTCATCGTAGCCGATGGTGTAAGTCTACACCGAAGAAGTGGCTAGCACGTCGCGATGTTTGGATAGACTCAATAAAAACCTATCTATAAACAGTTTTACAAGTTGGTATAGTGAAACTGGCACAGACAGCTTAACGTGCTCTCCGAGGCCTTATAGTGGTGTAATGAAACAAATGTACATATTTTTTTAGATTAAAAACTCATTGGTACACACCTGTCTTCGAACCAGGGGCCAAAGTGTTTTTAAGTCTAAGGTTTAACCAACTCGGCCACCACGTATATGTGATATGATATAAAAAAATCGGATTGTTCGCAGTCACACTATAATTATTTCTAAAAAGCTTTTCTTTTATCATTTACCTAAATAATTAAATTATTAGAAGATTGATAATATATTAATGTAACTATTTAAAAAATAAAACTTTATAAAAAACATCTAAATTCTTTATTAATCATAACAACATTGGTAACATTATAAATGCTATCCATTCATCTCTTATCGAATGAGTTAACAGAAAAATCTATGACTGCACAGAGTAATCACATCAGCGTAAAACGACGAAGTAGACACACCGTGCGTAATAAATTTATGAATATACTACGATATAGAAATCAGGGTTTTTTGTCCCAAACGCGATTAAGTTACGTTTTAATATTATATATATTTTCCATTTGCGCTATTTATAAGTATATAGTTAAAACAAGCGAAGCCTTTTTAAATTGTTTCTATCGAGTCACACATATACGGTAGAGGCGTTGGCCATATTGTAAAATAAAATATACAATAAGAAATACTTTATTTTACTTACCTCATAGTAAAATAGTGTTAATTTAGTTAGGGTCGTTAACCGTGATATTTTTAATGATATTAAATAAATTCACTTTTCAACTTTGCCGACTAAATTATTCATTCTAGTAAATTCCGAACATATTTTATTTGCAAAGACATATACATTGGTATCAAATATATTGTAATGACAGTCATAAATAGAGGAGATAATAAATAAACCTACTTTGGCTACTTGTGCTATTATTTCTTCTGCACTTTGGCTGTGGATTTAAACTACAATATCGTGATTTTTTTTTAAATTTACTTTATGTAACAATAAAATGTCCATTACATTACACACATATCACATATCTTGCCAAAGTCACAAACTAAGGTCTAAGCTTGTACTATGTTTACCAGAAACAGCGATATTAAACACAAATTATATTTTATAAACACGCAGAACTGTACAAAAAAAATATCGATACATTGACACGTTGACGGCTAATTATTGGCATTGCATTCATCTATATACACGCCTCTCTTTGTGCATCTAAATAATAATGGTAATACAACAGCGCGTAGTTACAAAAACAAAGCACGCACGATTTCTAATTGAGACGATACACCCTTCTACTTTTTTTAGTGTCTGTGGGCGGCATCATCTGCTTCACAAATGCTGCCGGGAGCAGGTGTTAGTATTCCAATATTGCTAAACCACGCCTTTGTAAAGGATGGGAAGTGCACACTTTCATTTCCCAAACATGTCAACCAGAACGTCCAGTTATTCACCTGTATTTATAAAAACTTATTGGTGCCTCATAAAACACTTTAGCTTTTCTCTTTTTTTATCAACATATATAAATATGCGTTAAAGAGACAAAACATATTCTAACTAAAGCGTTCTTCAAGGACACAATAAGTTTTATAAATAAGGCCATTAGCCAGAGAATTTTGAGTTTAGTTATTGACGATGATTCAAATTTTCGTGTGAAAAGTCCGTAGTTTTATGTTTTTTTTTTAAATAAAACGAATGACCAATTTGAAGATATCTAGAGATTTTTTGCTGTTATTTACGTGGTTAAATCTTGGACTTAAAAATACTTAGGTCCCTGGTTCGAATCCCGGTGTGTACCAATGAGTTTTTAATAAAAAAAAATATGTACATTTGTTTGACAACACCACTATAGTGCCTTGGAGAGCACGTTAAGCTGTTTATAGACGGGTTAAACTATTTATAGATGGGTTATTGAGTCTATTCAAAACATCGCGACGAGCTAGCCACATGTTCGGTATACTCATACCATCGGCTACGACGAGGTGGGATTAAAAACCCCTCCGCTGGGTGCCCTGGGGCCGTCTAGGCGGTCTCGGACGCCGTAACGCATCCGTGATGATGATATATATTCTTGCTGTTGACTGTAAAAGAGCAGCTGTAATAAAAACTACACTTAAATTTAGCTAAACACAATTGACTACACTTAGTTTTAGCCGAATAAAATAGATTAGACCTTAGTTGCAACCCGCCGCACTTATAGCCGGCTAAATCTAGACGTAATCATCGCACTTCGAATTTTAGACTTATATACACCAAATCTAGCAATGTCATTGTTGCTCGTTATAATAATAATAATATCTAGGATAATTTTACACATATTGCTCTGGTCACAAACTAAGCTCTAGGCTTCTTCTATGTGTACCAGAAACAACTATATAATACTTATATTTTTTAAACACCCAGACCATGACAAACTGTACAGAAAAGCGTACTTATAATATTTTTTTGCCATGGGTGGGAATCGAACTCACGCCCTCCGGATACAACGCCAAAGGAGTAACCACTAGTCTATGAAGGCGGTTATATATATATATACCTATATATAAGCTTTGCTAGTAGGTAGTATTAGGTTAATAGAGTTTGTGGGTCCGCAATTTACTAATCTTTTTCAGTTTCAACTAAGTTTAACCGCCTTTGTAGACTAGTAGTTGGACATTTGGCATTATGTCCGTAGGTCGTGGGTTCAATTCCCATCCATGGCAAAAAGATAAATCAGTAGGTACTTTTTTCTCTACAGATTGGTATGGGATATTATGAAATATAATATGTGTTATATCGTTGTTTCTGGTACACATAGTACAAGCCTAAAGGTTAGTTTTGGACCAGAGCAATATGTGTAAATTGTAAAAGGAAAAAGTTTCAAGTTTAACACAGTAAATTCTCAAACAAAGGGATAATGTTATAAATACTTATAGGTAGAGATTCTAATGTAAAACTTCGCATATCTTTTGTATATGCAAGCACATGCAAAGTAAGCTAAGTGTATAGAAGAAATTAATCAATTTGATCACCATCTTTGGTCAGAATTGATCACCCACTAGTTAGACTAAGCTTGACGCATCTCGTTCAATGAAATTATTTTACAAAATACTTTTAAACCTTTGTACACTTTAAACATCTTTAAGAGAATTTTGATGTAAGTTAGTCATCCTAAAATATATAATGCTTTATAGCACTTTATTTTATAGTAAATAAAAAGTAAATGTTTAACACTTAAATGCATTAGAGTCACAGACTAAAGCACAAACATTCCACTTGTTCTCAGCTCTTCTCTCTCTTGGTAAAAAAGTTTCGACAAGCTTCCAACGTTGAAAGAGAGAGATTGCGAAATATTTTGGTCCCCACAGTGTCATTTGCTAAGTTTGAAGTTTGAGTAAGGCTCAAAATCTCGAAGTTGTTTGCGGTGAGAATACTTGAAAAGTTCTTTTTTATTCATACTTCCTAACAGGGAATGAAAATAGAAACGATGATGAGGGTAAAAATTGAAATACATGCCGCTTATTTTCAGTTGTGGCTCATTATGAAGCTTGCTATTTTTGTGACAGTCTTTTTGTAACTTTCAATTGAATTACGTTTTTTTACAAGTACGCTTATTGTAAAGAAAAACATATTAAACAAAATAAGAGTGCTTACAATGTAATACCTAATATTTAATAATAATTCCTACAAACATCAATAGTACATTGTTCACCGAGGGGAGAAAGTCACCGATTACTAACGAGGGCGAAGTTTGAGGCCCGACGCGAAGCGGAGGGCCTTAATTCGCTCGAGTTAGGAATCGCACTTTCTCGCCGAGTGATACATAGTGTTTTATACTACACCTACGAGGAAAATAAAAAATAAAATCTCTATTAATTAAAGTTTATATTAAAATTATTACAGTTGTTAAAACTTAATAAATCAAAAATGCAAAGAAAGTAAACAGCCAATAAACCAATTTTTATTTTATTTTATTTCGATTAAAATTTCGAACTTTAAAAAAAACTAGGCTCTATGGCTTTGAACCCTTGCCTTTCCTAATTTGGAAGAATTGAAGAAAAAAAATTAAAAAAAAAACTAGCACAATAACTATGAATTTTCATATACTTTTTCCTCCCGCTTAAGCACGTTAACAATGGATTTTCATACACTTTTTCCTCCCGCATATTTGTACGACTACAAAGACGTACTTTCTGACCTATTCTTACGCAAGTAAGAACCTACTTTCCGAGCAGGTGTAGTATAAAATATATTACTATAATTATGTAGGTAAAAGAAACCTATTTGTCATCTTACAAATTACATAAGCAAGAAGAAATTTCATGGATTCATGTGACAATCGTCACATTAGGCGAGAACTTTCTCCAAAAAAGGGTAGTCGGTTCCTACTTGAAGAAAAATTCGCCTCGAGTAGGGGGCGATAAATAAGAGATAATGGCCCATTTCTTGCAAAAAATATTACGAACAAAAAGGTCGAAAATAAAACTGCACAATTGTTAAAATATGCTTCGGAAAGAATAAGTTTGAATAGTGAATATTATATTCTTTACCTATTTAGTTTTAAGTAGATGATAAATTATTAATTTCATAGAGGTTAGATTAATTTTAGTAAATGTGGTCCGTTCTAAAACTTGTGAGTTATTTTTTAGTAATTTATTTGTATGTGGAAAGTTTTATATTTAATCCCGATATTGTTTCTAAAGTTACACAAAAGAATATTATATATATTTTATTTAAACAAAAATTAGCTAAGTACTTACTTATTATTTTGCACCCTGACTGCCACAGTCACTAGCCACATTATAAAAGACTGTGTCGTTTTAGGTCTTATACAGGGTACATTTAAAAGGTTGTACTTTGGGCTATATGAGGCTCTACTAATCAAATCGAACAACTTTTCCCATGAAACCATGTGTAAAAACTGAAAAAAAAATGTTTTAATGTGTAAATTTGCTTCCCCATACAAATTGGTCATTTTAACATTATTAGTTTGTATGGAGAAAGTTTTTTTTTCATTGATTTTAGAAATAATTTATCATCTCAGAAACCACTAGAGATAGAATATTAAAATTTGGTCGTATTAAAAATTCCGATATAGCGGCCCCAGCCTAGTGGTTAAGTCACTGTGAAACTGATACAAAGGTTAAGCCGATGACAACAAGGCAGGCCTGGTATGGGTGACCGCTTTATACAACGGGGCTATTTCATCATAAACACGCAACAAGCTCGCCACTTAATAGGTGTTGCCTCCGAATACCATCGGCGAAATGAGGACGGGTTAATCCCTCCGCTGGGTACCCTGAGGCCGTTTAAACGGTTCTCGGGAGCCAAATAGCACCCGTGATGGTATTTGAAAATTCAGAAAAAAAATAGATTTTCGGAATGTTTAGTTCAGTAGTCTTTGTGTTATGTAAAAAATAAGTCTTTTATTAATAACTTTTTGATAATATGAAGATCTATATATTCGTATATAAAACCTAATAAAATCACATATTTCGACCATTTGTTTCTTATTATTGGGGCACAGCATTTGAATCTACCTGATGGTAAGCAGACCTACGAAGTTCATGAATGGGGTCGTTCAATAAATTATTGTTTATCAGCATTGATCGCTTCCATGAATGAATGAATGAAAAATTCTTTATTTCACAAAAGCTTAATACTATTTAGGCATTATCTACCAGCTAACCTTTAGCCATTTTGCTGTCTAAATGTTTATTTTAATAAACTCGCTGCTTTTTTGACAATTCATCCTCCCGTTTCGTATCCGCACCCTGAAAGGAGACTACTTTCTCGATAAAAAATCGATGCAGTAGTCTTTTAAAAACCGATCTCAAATGGTTTATCATCATAATCAGCCGTAGGACGTCAACTGCTGGACATAAGCCTCTCCTATAGATTTCTAAAAAGACTGGTAGACTGGTAGGAAGCGGATTGGTAGACTGGTAGGAAGCGGATTGGTAGACTGGTAGGAAGCGGATTGGTAGACTGGTAGGAAGCGGATTGGTAGACTGGTAGCGGATTGCATCCAGCGTGTTCCTAAGGTCTTAATAAGGTCGTCGGTCCAACTTGTGGATTGTCATACGCTACGCTTGCCGGTGCGTGGTCTCCATTCGAGAGCTATACGTTCAAATGGTTACTAATAATACTTAATAAACATTCTGAAATTAAGCTTTCCTCTCCCATGAGCAAACATAATTCGCACTTGACAGCTTTTAAATAAATATATGTATTAACAACAGTATATTTTAATTATTAGATATTAATTTAAAACTTTATATATAATTTAAACAAGTTTTTACAATCTCCGTTGTTGATGAGATTGCTAACATTGTCATGTAACATCTGCCAATATAAAGTTCGTTTACTTCAAAGAAACCAATTTGTAATAAAAAAAAACTATGCCTGGTAATAAAAAAAAATCTTAATAATTTAATTAATTTTATATTCATTATTTTATTATAAATGGTTAAATTTATTTTTAATATCCGTTTTGGCATATTGCATAAGAAAACTGAATAACAGGCCTATAAATATTTTACTTTGGAAGGTTGACTTTGGGTTAATAATATATATATAAGATTATCCTGATAAGGAATTTATAAAAATGAAATAATATAAATACAAAAAAAAGTTATTAGAAGAAAGCACATCGAGGGCGTCTATGTATATAATAAGATAAAAAAGACAAGAGTACCTTGCCGCGAAAGCGAGGGGCCCAACTACCAAGGAAAATTTCATTGCGTTTTATTTAACAAAATGTAAATATAATATTTCATCCTGATAAGGAATTTATAAAAAATAAATAACATAAAATACAAATTAGGTAGCATAACAAAATAAGAGGTTTAGGAATAGAAGAGATTGAAGTAGACGGACCATATTTGGTAAACTTATGAAACATCCGCTTAGCGTCAGCCCTGATGAAACGGGTGTTCGTAAAGAGCTTCAAGCGATTCATGCTAATTAAGTGTAAACAAACTGGGCTTCAGACCAACTTGGTCAATATGGCCAGACTGATGGAATATTCTGGAAAAAATTATTTTATTTAACGAATATCTTACCTATATGCATTGATTTTAAATTTACATATTAGAAAAAGTAATTACTTAATAAAAATATTTTACTGAAACAGCAAATATATATGTTTCGATTTTAGTCTGTGTATTCAAGAGCTTAATTAGTCCACTGTATCGATTTTTTCTCGAGTTGTCTCATTTTAAATTGCAATAAAGAAACCGGCCGATGGGAGGTAGTCGTAGTATATACCCATAATGCAAATTCTTTTTTGTCTTCTCCCTTTCATAACTGCATCATACAAAGTGGAAGCGACCAATTCTGTTACACAACAATGTATAAATCGATATGTATGACTTTGTATATCTACTTTCCATCAGGTAGGTACAGAGTCAAAGTTATTATTGAGTTATTATGGCTATACATCAATCAGTCATTACACGACAGGCGATAATGTAATAAAATAATATACAAAATGTATAACAGTTGTATGTAAAATATATAACAGTAAAAAATCGGATCAACAGCAAGTAACAATAGAATAACGAAGTTAAAGTAAGTTAGAACCTTACCTGTACAAATACCAACGAATAATACATCATTATGAAAATAGAATTCAAATTGAATGACAGTAGTTTGACCCATTTCCAATAATTGATCAGAAAGCAAAACCGCAACCGATCGGTGTTTCTGCATGAGCAACAATGCAAACAAACCAGGGTTTAATTAGTAAAGCGCGATGAACAGTGAACGATTGTGTGTTCAATCGTCATTACACTGATATCAATTTGTTCCTGTCGATATCAAACGGGATTGTTCAAATCATGGAAACTCCATATTTTAATCTTAATAATCATAAGCATTTTTAAAAACTTTATTTATAAAGCTTCGAAAAGTTTTAGTGCTTTCTGACGTTTACTATCTAAGACTCTAATATTCTTTTCAATGTAAGCTGTATCTTCAACGTAATTTATTTTAGCTTTTCTGGACCACAAAATGTTTAAAGCGATTTCTAGAAAGTACCTATTAACTTCCAATTTGCAAAAAAGATAATAATATATTTCTCAACAACAATTTGACATTGACAAGCCGCATAGCTGATGTAAGTAGAGATGGCAAAAGAGAAAACCAGTAATCCAGAATTATTCTAAAGATTCCAAATCTGCAATTATTAAATAATAATAATAAACGTTTATTTCAAGTAACAAAAACTACTAATATATTTACCATAATCTATAGTAGAAAAAATTAAAAACAACTATTCTCATTTCTTCTTAAAAAATCATCCACCTTCTTATTAATTTCTTTGTTTGTCACTCAAATCTGTACAGTTAATGAAGCGCAAACGCAGCATTAAAAATAAAGCCACATATTTCCATATTTCTTCATCTCTACTCACTGTTCACCAGCTAACAACTCTAATCAGCTATGCGGCTTGTCAATGTCAATGGCGGAATGATATTATTATCTGTTAACGTTACTTAAATGTATTTGCAAATTGGAAGTTAATACTTTCTAGAAGTCGCTATAAACGTTTTGTGGTCCAGAAAAGCTAAAATAAATTTCGTTGAAGATGCAGATTACATTGAACAGAATACTAAAGTCTTAGACAGTGAACGTCAGAAAGCACTAAAACGTTTCGAAGGTTTATAAATAAGGTTTTTTAAATACAGATAGAGGAACGTTTATTTACGTTTCTCTGTATGGCTGTTCGTTTGTGTGTTTATATAAGTATGGTTCTCATTCTTGTAATTGTTTTTTGATATTATAAATATATCTGTATATTATTCTACAATTACATTAATAATTTCTATAATGATTCGATACATAACATTTCCATCTAATTGTTCTTATACAAACTTTTTATTTAATTCAAAAACAAATGATTACAGCACACTTTACAACATCAGTTATGTATTTACAAAGCCACTATGAAAAAGGTGAAAATTCGTATAATATATCATTGTTAAAAAAGAAATCTTAACACATGCGACATTTAAATGGATGGCCTCCGTAATATGTCCCAACGGCATTCAAAATCGGATTCGCGCAATATTTGGCATGCATCCGTCTCAGGCTTAGTAGAAGTGTTCTATTTAGTTTCAGGGAGGGGCGAACCCCTGACAGTTCTAACCAGTAATCCATTAAAGCCGTGGGGTAAGTCGGCCGGCAATAACATAATGCCACCCAACATGTTGCGCTGTCAGCCCCCGTTACTCTTCAAGGCGTGCTACTCACTCGTTTCCATATCAAATCGAGTATACACCCTCATGGTTTTCCTTAAAAGGATGCCTCTTGAAGAAGAGAGGGTACTCGCTTTACAAGTTTCTTGATGTTCTTTTGAATATATTTAAATAACATTAATTCCAATTTAAATTAATTTCTTAACAAGTAGATTAACTGAAGTAATCTTCCAAAGTGTTTAACGAATTCCGTGCACAGCTCATAATACTATTTCGAATCGTAAAAATGACAAATTTTGACCATTAATGTCATGGAAGCGAGCCACCCACGAAACTTAGATTTAGATAAGGATAGATTTACAGCAGGTATCTGTACGACTTTCCCCTAATCCCATGAAAAACACAAACTTTCTCTCATAAAGAACAAATAATTGTTTTTTAGGCATATTAATATATCTGTAACATGCGATTCTGTCATTAACCGTTTACCCGCGTGTTCAGATTCAACTGTTTATCCGATTATCATGGCTTCTAAATTCGATATATTTATTTATTTTTTCAATACCTCATTAATGGCTACCAAAAATAAACTAATGATCAGTTAGGCATTATAAATAAATAACTAATAATGTTATTAATAATTCTGAATAATGAAATCATTGAAACTGCTGTTCAACAATACTTTAGTTACTTTTTCAAAGGTTATGATATAAATACAACTACAACTGGGTTGGTTTGTTAACACATTTGACGGTTTACAGGATGCATCGTTTTCTTGTGGTAGTCTCCTTTCAGGGTGCGGTTATCAAACGGGCAGTTGATTTGACGATAAAGCAGTAAGGAAATTATTAAAATAGACTCGTAATGCAAATTCGCCCTTGTGGTCGCCTATTTCGTAATCGCATTGTTTAACCAGCATAGTGGGAGTGATCAGTATTGTTAAACAACAATTTACCGATCGATCCAATTCATGGACTTTTTAAGTCTGCTTAACATCAGTTAGATCCCCAAGGTCACATGCTGTGCTCCTACATAAAAAAAAATCTAACTTTAAATTTTACGTTTTTTCCATAGAAAATTGTGTAAAGTTTTCTCCTCGATATGCAGTTCAATATGTAGAATAAGGTCCCAAGTTGCCATCTTTCCTTTTTATCTTCCATTATTTAGTTTACGTAGCCATGTTGTTTATATAGCATTATTTTTTAAGAATTGTAGTTGGTTCCCAAGTCTTGGACAGTATCTATACAGTTAGACACCAAACTTATTTCCCCAAACACGTGACTTGCCAAAATTGTGAATTTTACATATTTACGAAGTTAAATAGAAATGGTTGGATGCACTGCGAGGCACCTCGGGTGCGCCGCGGATGTCGGAAACATCAGGGACTTCGCGTCCCAGATATCTTGTCACATGGCCGCTCCTATTCTTACTGCACTTATTTATGGGAACATTGCTACTGATATTAGAATACATTTAGTGTTCCACAAAACAGTTGTTTGTTTTTCTAAAAATAGCATTTTGGTTTACAGCATGTTGGTTGCCAGCAGCTTTGCGCGATCGACGTAAACATATTACTGTTATTGTAGAGGTAGGTTTAAAGAACTTTATTTCCAAAAAAAATATAAAATTCACTTTAGTGGAAATGATTATAAATATAAATTACCTATACACGTAAATACAGGGCCGTCTTTAACCTTTGGAGGCCCTGGATAATGGGCCCCTATGACCATGACAGAGGACTATTTTGTTAGAATAGTCAAGAAAGAATGTAGATAAAAAATGTTCAAAAAAAAAAAAAAAACAATCATTTCGATTGAATATTTGTATTTTTTTTAATTAAAATTTGTATAAAAGCGAAAAACAAATAGTTTGTTTTATAAAATTACAGCTTATTTACTGCACAAAAATTTTATTTTTACCGAGTTACATAAAATATTAATACAATACTTATTTTATTTGTAATTTTTTTTTAGAACTAGATAAAAAACCGGTTCAATAATATGGCAAATGAGTGGAGGATTTTCCGATATATTTTTTCATTTATATTTTGTTATTAAAATCCAAAGGGTTTTTAGGTAGGAGCAGTGCCAAACAACTAATTTCGTATGTATTCAAAAAATAAGTACCAATGAAAATAAAAAGTATCGTCTTATACTTATTATTTTACATGCCCCTTTATGAAAACAATCAATAAATGAAGACTATTTTACCCTATATACTCACAAAATAGGAAATATTTTAATTCATTCATGGTTAAATATAAATTGTATCTTTATTTAAGCAGTTACACCCTCAGTTCCTGCGATACTTTGCAGTATGACACGCGCTGATTGTCAGGGCGCACCATAAGATTCATACAACTAAATTGTTATTGTACACAATTTTTATTAACATTAATAAATATAAAATAAAATATAAAATAAAATAGAATATTTTTAGAAATTCATAGGAGATAATGATGATGATAAACTAATATTAAATTAAATAGTCAGCAGTGTTTGTACCTTTTTAACTTTCACTAATTGGTATAAATAAACCCGGACCGATAGCATAACGTGCTGTACAATATTTAATATTTAACATTATTAATACAAGAACAATATGAAAACATTTGTGGAGTATGTTCTATAAAATTTGAGTAGACGAGGCTGTTAATGAGTTATTATGCATCTTACAATAGAAGCCAGTCTGTGAGGGGCTTAAATTTAATTGGAATACTCTCATGTTGCATATTATAAGTTCTTAAGATCTTAAGCTAGTATATATTATAATATAATATTGGGGGCTTTTTAAGTAATTGGTTTTTGAAAATTGAAGAATACTCAGTAAAAGTAAATTTAATATCTATTTGGTTAGATAAATAACGGCCTGACATTTTAAAGATTATTTCATGAAATTGCCCACTACTACGCATCAGGTGTACCTTTCTGAAAGTCCAGTTTTGGCACACTTTTTCCAACATTTCGGCGGGTATCTTTTTTTTAATTTATTTGGTGAGCAGACCTACAAAGTCCATGAATGGGGTCAATCAATAATTATTCTTAAACAACATTGATTGCTCCAACTATGCCGGCTAAATAATGCGATTACGAAATGACACGTGTAATGTTGTCTTTTAAGGCAGCAAGTTCGACGACAACACGAGATATTTCGCGTACACCCACAAAAAAATATTTAGTGGTGTCAAATGAGACGTTGCACCAAACTAGCCTCTCAATAAATTGGTCTATGGTATCGCGTGCAGTATGGACAGCAGTCTACGGATGAGGGTTGGTGGATAGTTGAGGGTTGGTGATATCCAATAGTAAACACTGGTGCAAAATTCGGTCACAATGTCTTGAATAGCCTGCTCAGTGGGTCGATTATGACTACCATAAAATTGACATTAGTAACTTGCGAAACACATTTTTCACAGAGTACTAATTTTTATAATAAAACTCAATTATTTGCAAGCGTTATTCGTTTGTCAGTCTATCTATTCGTGATTTAATAGAAAAGCAAACATAACATTTTTGACTTTGACGTATACCACGTGTGAACTGTCAAAAACTTAACATTGAAAAACTTAAAAAAAAAAAAAAAAAAAATATGGAGCACGGCATGTGACATTGAATCTATTTGTTTGGTGGTAAACAGTCCTACAGAGTTCATGAATAAATGAAAATTTCATTTTGACAATAAATAAGAAGTAAACAAAGAAGAAGAATCCAAAATTCAGGATATTTGAGATT
This sequence comes from Monopis laevigella, assembly GCA_947458855.1. Taxonomy (NCBI): domain Eukaryota; kingdom Metazoa; phylum Arthropoda; class Insecta; order Lepidoptera; family Tineidae; genus Monopis; species Monopis laevigella. Next base: position 19,711,127 of record OX381580.1, on the reverse strand, counting down.
TTATCGTGCTATATAAAGCAATACCTACCTACAAAAATACAATCTCTGGCTGGACCTCAGGCGATCTATTGCAACATGATGTACCCATAATCTAGTCTAGAACAACGTAACTAATTCACCAATTTGGTCAGTGGGTATCCTTGAGATTGATGAGACTGTGGAATTATTTCGAAGGAATTTGGCTGTCATATTTTATTAACGTTAGTTCTGTGATCCCATAGCCCAGACCTTAATCTAATCGGACTGTGATAATTAATTAATTTTCTTAAAATTTTCATTTATTTACCTAGCATTACATAGATATTTAGTTTTATATAATGGTTCTTCTATATCTTTTCTAGTAGCTTAATTTAATTTAATTCTTAAATCTAGTTTATTAGCTTTATTGAAAAACAATTTTATTTTTGATTAATCCTTTATTAACTATTATTATAAAATATATTCATATTTTTATTATTATATAAAATATATCTTTTATATATGTGTATCATGAATATTTAATAATATTTTAAATCTATCGGCGAAGCGGCGAAGGGTACCGCCACCCATCACGCATGGCCCACTTGGAATGTGAGGGGACGAATAAACGATAAGATGAATGAGTTGCTGGAGTGATGGACAAAATGAGTTTGGATGTGATGTGTGTTACTGAAACCAAGCGCAAGGGTAGCGAAATGGTTGACTTGCCCGTAGGCGGCGCAGTGCTCTGATCGGGAGTGACTGACAATGACTATGGCCGCCAGGGAGTCGGAATCTTGCTATCCGAACGCTTGGTTTATTGTATGAAAGATTATAGTATGGTGAGTCCAAGATTGTTGTGGATCCGACTGAAACTGGGGTTGAGGAAAAACTCCTGGTTCCTGTGTGCTCCGGTGAGCTCCACGCCCCAGCAAGATCTAGAGCAATTTTGGAATAGCGTCAGAGATGTTCTAGACTTGGCAGAAGGAAACGAAAGTATTGTAATGTGTGGTGATCTGAATGGATGGGTCGGGATACGCAGAATAGGTTACGAGGCGGTTCTTGGCAAATATCGTGATAGCAGAGTAAATGAAGCTGGCAGGCTTATACTCGATGTATGCCTAGAAAAGAACCTCCTTTTGATAAACACTTTGTTCGCTCACAAGGACATTCACATGTATACAAGAGTGTGAATAATGAGAGAAGTATGATAGATTTTATGATTGTAGACGATCGTCTCCGGTCCCATATCACAGACACGCGCACCGCGGGCCAGAACTAGAAACTGACTACTATTTGGTCGTCACCAGATTTAGTGGTCTTTTTAGAGATTGGCGGTGTTAACGTTCCAATGGGACTTTGGAGCAATTCGAAAGAATAAAATGTGAAAAGTTGCGCGAAGAAAGTGTGAAAGCAGTGTATGAAAGTTGCATCGAAGATAAACTTGCCAACCTAGAAAGATGTGAGTGGTGATCTGGATAAATGTTGGAAACTTCTTAGAGACAGTATGGTAGAATCTGCAAAAAAGGTGTGTGGGGTTACGAAAAAGCGAGCTAAGAAAGGAGATGCAGAAGTTAAAATTTCTGTAGAGAAAAAGAAAAAAGCATGGCTGAGTTATGTAGCTTCGCTGAGTCTGACTGAAAGTATTAGACGAGAGAAAAGAAAGACATACCTACGCTGTAAGAGTGATACCAAAGCTTTGGCAAAAGAGAAGCAAGAAAGATGCAGAGCGATTGGTGAAGAGAGGTTATCAAACAACTTTAAGGAAAACTCGAAGCTTTTCTGGAGGGAAGTGAGAAATTCTCGAAGTTGTTCGACTACCTTTAGAATGGATAAAATAAGATCAAAGCATGGTGACCCTCTTACAAACACTGATGAAGTGTTAAAGCGTTGGAGTAAATATTTTGGTGAGATGTATGAAAGTAGCATCCCCGACTTCACTACTTCTCGTTCAGTTTACTACTTCACCTCCAGAGATACCTGAACTGACGTCTGAAGTATGGGATGAAATTAATGTATCAAAGATTGTAAGAGTGATTAGAAGCTTGAAATGCGGTAAGGCAGCGGGAATTGATAAGGTACCAACCGAAATGATCAAATATGGAGGGCACAAACTCTGGATCGGTTTCCATTTGTTGTGCAACTTATGCTGGCATATGGGAAGAGTTCCAGAGGACTGGAGGGACGCAGTGATCGTTCCCTTGTATAAAGGCAAGGGGTCCAGATTAGACTGCTCCGACTACAGAGCCATAAGTTTGATCAGTTTGGGAAGCAAAGTGTATGGAGAGATTCTGTCGAGAAGAATGGAAATAATGACTGAAGGATTACTTTGGGAGGCTCAAGGAGGCTTTAGTTCTGGTAGAGGATGCAAGGATCAAATCTTCTCCCTCCGTAACATCACAGAGAATTTCCTGGCCGTAAACCAGAAAGTTTTCTGTGGTTTTATGGATTAGGAGAAGGCGTTTGACAGAGTTGTAAGAAAGGAGCTGTGGGACATTTTACCTGATTATGGTATTGATGACAGTCTCATGCTGGCTGTACAATCCTTATACAAGAATTGTACAGCAAGCGTACGAGTGGATGGCATGCTATCTCCCTGCTTCAATGTCAATATTGGCGTCAAACAGGGATGTGTGATGTCCACCAGACTGTTCATCATATACCTAGACAAATGCCTGCAGAGACTGAAAGAAAATAGATGTGGGATGAAAATGGGTGATAAGTTGATTAATACACTATTGTATGCAGATGATCCTGTACTCATTGCATCATCTCAGCAAGAGCTTCAATCACTTGCCACAGATATGAAAGATGGATGTGCTGAAAGTGGTCTCCGAATAAATGCGGGAAAATCTAAGGTGTTAATATTTGAAAGAAACGAGAAAACGAATGCGGCGATCATGGTTGATAATGTGAATCTAGAACAAGTATCTGAATTTATATATCTGGGTAGTGTTATTCACTAGGGATGGTAGATATAAAAAAACATTGAAAGGAGAGCGAATACAGGCAATAGTGTCAATGGCGCACTGCGTTATTTGGTGGGAAGTTCAAATATTACTACAAAAGCAAGACTAGCCATTCATAATGCAGTGCTTGTCCCAACACTATTGTATGGGAGTCAGACTTGGGTATGTCAGGAGAAGGATGAAAGTATAATTAATGCTGTAGAAATGCGCTCATTGCGACGAATGTGCGGTGTTAAAATATCAGACCGGATCCGCAATGACGTAATTCGAGAACGAGTGGGACTGAATGAAAGTATAGGCATAAAAATGAGGAAGGGCATGCTCCGCTGGTTTGGGCATGTAGAAAAAATGAGTGATGAAAGAATGACGAACCAGATATATAAAAGTAAGGTGAAGGGTAAACGTGGCCGTGGGAGACCAAGACACACTTACCATGATCAGATTGAAAAGGTTCTAAAATACGGTGCAGTTAAAAGTCTCCGAAATCGGCGTGCACGTATGCGAAGAGTTATGACTGTGGACAAGGCAAAAGAAGAATGTAGAGATAGAGACAAGTGGCGCTCGGCTGTCTCTGCCTACCCCGTAAGGTACCTGGCGTGAAGATAAATAAATAAATAAATAAATATCTCCCTCAAAACCCTTTGCTTTTATTTTCTTAGTTCCCGCCAAAAATACATTCAAAGTGGTACCAAACCCAGGTCCAAAAATACTTAAAATATATTTGTGAGATTAACAGTGTCTAATGGTCTGGTATAATATATAAATAGACGATACCTTGTTACCAGATTTGTATTAAAAAAAAACAATTTAAATATTATATTATAATTTTTTAACTAAGTATAGATATGTTTTTTAAATGAAATCTACAAATAATTGTACATTAATTAATCCTGACGAAATTTGTATAATTAATTCCAAAATCATTAATTTTTACTTATCTCGAATTTATTTTCATTTCTTTTTTTTTATAAAAAAAATAAATATCAAATGTAAATAAATTACACTTAATATTATGGTAATTATTAAAATTATTGCTATTCCCTAATAATTTACGTGAAACTTATGGGACTGAAATTTTAATTATTCTCCTCGGAACTATTTTAATTGCAGTTGCCTGACATATTTAGTTAATAATTGCTAACTGTAGGTTGAGTTACTACGAAATTGTCTTAGCATTTCCCAGAATGTCACTCAAAATGTCACCCACTAGTTGTGGGTTAAAATAGATAACTACTTGACTTTGTATTAAACTTGTTGACTGTTATGTCACCGTAAGAATCTTAGGTGTAAATGAAATTAGTTAGACAAATATTACATTTAAATTTTGTTTAGGAATATGATACATTTTTTTACAGTTTTTATTTTAGTGTTGATAACTAACGATATTTTTCAACATCTAGATCTTTGTTTCATGTATTTATCTATACAATATTTAACCCTAGAACGGCATCAGCCAGCTTCACCATCGAGGGACAGCGACTCTGTTTGTAAATCTGTAGCTCTACCATGAGTTTATGTTAACAATATTTACTATAGTCGCTAGTAAATATAGATATGGATCAACTAATATGACAGGTTTATTTGAAAAATAAATCAACTCTATTGGCTGTTACCTATCTATAGTTATTAAACTGATAGTAGAGCTACAGATTTAGAAAGAGCGTCGCTGTCCCTCGATAGAGAAGCTGTTGTTCCCCACAAGTTGTACGAGTAGTTTAATATAAATAACTAGTTGACTTCGTAGTAAACGTGTTGACTGATATGTCATCGTAAGAAACTTAGGTACAAGAAACTGTAAATAAAATTAGTCGCATATTAAAATTCTGTTTTTTTTTTTCACAGTTAATTAAATATGATTTAATATAAGTACATACAGATGCAAAATATGTCATATTTCGGTTTTAGTTTGCGGATTCACCGGTTTTCAGGAGATTATTGTATCGATTTTTTGTAGAGGTAATGGAAATTCGTCTTAGTCACCGCCCATTTCGGCATAATTTAACTGGCTTAGTTGTAACTGTTTCCACTCGGCGCATGGCAGCATGACATGACCTCCTTTGTCCGCTCCGTGATTACCATATATGGTAGCAAAGCAGCGGTTGCCATGTCAGCACTTATCCTCGACCAATAGGATAGTGCCATGACATATTCGTCGGAGCCCAAGGCGCTCTATGTAGTGCATCCCGGGACGACATAGCGTACGCACGCGGACTCGTGCTTACCGCGATTCCGCTCTCGTTAACCTAAGTTTAGTTAAATTAAGTTATAACTTAATTATAAGTGTGATGATCTTATTTCGACTTCTGCGAGCATCCCATAGGTAGCCCTTTTGATGATTATTTCTTCTACAAACACAGACGCGTCATGGCCCGGTTGTATGGCTCCTTGATATGAAGAGGATAGTTCATGGTCAGGCAGGGCACCACGCGTTTGATGATGGGGAGCTCCCCAGGTAAGAGGACTAGCTCGTCGGGCAGCAACCAGGGTTCTGTTTGCAGAATTGACACGATTGATTTGCATATTTTGCTTAGTAGTCTGTAGTTTTTAAAGAAGAACTCCCTTACTTACTGCTGCACGACGAGCTTATCCTCTTACCTGGCGAGCTGCCCATCATTACATGCATGGTTCCCTGCCTGCTCGTGAACTGTCCGCTTTATATCAAGGAATCGTACAACCGGACCATGATCCGTCTGTGTTTGTGGAAAAAAGAAACATCAAAAGGGCTGCTTATTTACAGAGAAAGGTGATGGAGTCAACTGCATGGAAGCCTACATGGTGAACCTAGGCCGTGACCACCCCCTGTGGACACACCAGGTTCCAAGAGTTGCCCCCCCCCCCCGGTATTCACCGAACACATGGGGAGGAGGGCGTCTTCGTAGGCGTTTGATTCCAAGAATTATAACACGTGACCACTCGTCGAGACTCATCCCCGCCGCATACACTGTCGCGTATACCCAACACACGTGGATCGGACTTTCTGCCTTGTAAACAATATATATTATTATGTAATAGTGTTGTTCAACCCTGTGTTAATGAACATTGATGAATATTCATAACAATTAATTAGTGAAAAGCGTTTTTTATTATCTTTTATCTTTTATAATATGTGTACTAAAATAGAAACGATAGTGTCAGCGTTAATAGTGATCTAAGAAGAAGTTATCAAACTACAGGCGACGTCGCAACAATATAGGGATGCGGCCGGGATCGGCCGTTGGCAGTTTCTGCGACATCTGCGGGCGCTGGGAGTATCTGCTGTCACCGTAGCTTCCTGCGGAAGCTGTGGATTAAGCGCCTTTAAAGCCACGCTGCAACTCAGTGCGATGACGTCGGCTTGGACGCCATCGCATCGTTCACGAACCAGGTGGTCGACGCCGGTCACTGCATAGCAAATAGCAACGATGTTCCCGGTGGAGCCTCGCTAACCGCACCAACGCCCGTGCTCGAGGCGTAAAGCCTCTCGCGGGCGTAGCAACTCTACGGAGGTCGACGACCTAAAGCGCCACGTATCGCGTCGATGAGATGATTCATCCCCTCGGCGCGCTGTAGTCCGCCTCAACGTCCTGCTCCGCTTCCACCCCAGGCAACATGGCGCAAACTGCAGACACAGCGACTTCCGCCAGTAAATGCGTCATCGCTGCAATCAACATATTAGATAACGCAACAAACATACGAGTATAGTGTCCGCCGAATCGGTTCTAGTTTATACCATATTCGGTCGCTCCACTTGCCGGTGATATCCGAATCACGATGCGAAAAACAAGTCACAATAATGCATTCCATTCCACTACACCCAGCCCATATACTGAAGCAAGCACGCCTCCATGCAGCATGTTAGAGCACGTTCCGTTCATGAACTTTAGTTTGCAACTATACATGAAATATAGGATCCCGAAACCTTCCGCTGGCAAGACGCAGTGCTATACCAGGGTGACAGCGTACCTCACGCCTGCTGTCACTGTCAAAATACATACGTTTTTGACTGAAGCGACGCGACATGTCGCCTCGCCTGCTTTTTCTCTAGAGCCCCAGCAGCATCTTCGCCTGGTCTCCGAACGCCGCCGCAAAGAACATGAAATCCTCATCAAAGCCGCAAACCATCGTCAATATTCCTGTTTAAATTTATTTATTTTTATTTTATAATGCAATTTCGTTAGATAATTATTTTATTATTATTATCATTTTACTTTGTGTGTTTAGTTTTACATTTTACATTTATATTTACATATTCTTATCTTTATATTCTTTAATCTACAAATTATTTATCTTTATCTATAGTGTAATTAATAAAGTCATATACCTACATGTGAATCATATTGCAGGCTCGCATACTACGATTTGTCACGTACTCTACATCAGCAAATTCATTTAGCTACTTATCAAACTGTTGTCAAGTTAAGTAGGTACCTACGAGTGCATTTGCTTGTTGACATGTTGTTTTTTGCATTCTATAAATTCTTTAACATTTCCTTTGTATTAATTGAAAAAGTAGATCCAAACGATTATTTCGTATCAAAAATGATCTTGTTTAAGATATAACCAAGATTTTCAAAACTTGGACTTGATTGGCATGGCAGGCTTAAAACTATACTTGTATATCCATTTTCTAGGTAAATAGTTTTGGCTAAGTTATACAATATTTATTTATTAAAATTATTATTATTATTTAGTATGAATTTTATTAGTACCTACTTTAACTTTTTATTTAATACTACCTACCAAAGGTAGAAAGGTAGTATTTCTTTATCAATATTAAGAAATTACATAATATTATGTGCATAATTTTATATAGTAGCAAATCATAGGTGAGGACTTCATTAGATATTATGTATTATCTTATTACCATTATACGTATTACAAGTTATAATTCTGTGTTTCCTTTTAAATACATTTTATTTTATTTTGTATCGACCTAAATGTCTCCGAGGGGGCTGATATGGCTGCATTCCACACGGCACATGGCAACATGACGTGACCTCCTTTGTCGGCTCCTTGATTACCATATATGGTAACGGGGCGGTGGTTGCCATGTCAGCTCTTCTCCTCGACCTATAGGATGGGGCCAAAACACCCACGTCGGAGCCCACGACGGGGACTTTTGATCGAGTGCATACGCACGAATGTTATTCAGGCTGGCTGTACCACCCAAGTTTCCAAGAGTGCTATTCACCTGGAAGTGGTAGAAATGATGGTCCAGCCAGCCGGAACTTTTCTAGCTGAACCATCAAGTTTTTGTCAATAATTCATAAACGCATACCTGATGTTAAGCATACATGGTGACTTTGAAAGGTTGTACTTTGAGCTAATATGAGGTTCCACTGATCAAATCGAACAGTTTTTCCAGTAGAAACATGTGTCGCAAATTAAAAAAAAATTGTCTTCTCCATACAAACTTGTAATGTTAAAATTAACAATTTGTATAGGGAAACCAAACATTTTTTTTATTTACGACACATGGTTCCATGCAAAAAGTTGTTTGATTTGATCAGTGGAGCAAGGGGCGCCGACTCCGTGGGTGCTCGAGGGCTAGAGCACCCATGAAAGCTAAATAGTGGGTGCAGAGCACCCATGACCAGACATAAAAATGGATCAATATCCGGTTTTATAGGTATAGGTACTTACTTACTAATATTATAAATGCGAAAGTAACTCTGTCTGTCTGTTAAGTTTTCACAGCGCTGAACTGATTTAAATGAACATTGGTATGGAGATAGTTAAAGACCCTAGAAAGGAGATAGGGTATATCATATCCAATGTACCTACATTGGATGTGATATACCCTATAAATTTGTGTTACCATCTTGCCAACGTTTATAAAATGCATCATCTTTTAGTCCTACTTCTGTATGTTCATAAAATGAGCACCCACGAGGTAATCTAAAAGCTGGCGCCCCTGAGTGGAGCCTTATATTAATTAGCCCAAAGTACAACTTTTCAAAGTCACCATGAGACGAGACAATGTTCTTAGCTATCTTCGGCTTCACCGTACGGGTGCCGGGTCTATCGCATAGTTGAAAGGCAGGGAATGAACTGCAGCGATCCCGGACATGAGACCGCGAAGTAGGTTTAAAGGCCTTTTGAACTCTCCACTACACTGTGTTCCTGTGACCCTGTTAGCGCTATATTGGAAACACGCTCCATAAAAGTTCCGACGGCTGATCACGGAAGGCCAAGATCCTTCAATAGACGATGCAAAGACTTGCTGGAATTCCTTTCGCACCAACTTCCACTGCATAAAGTTGGGTTTTAAATCCGTTTCTAGTAATTTCGTTTGTGAGATCAAAATGTTTTGACTGAATGTTGTGGTCCTTTGGAATGTTTGTTTCCCACGGAACGCTGAGTTCTATAATATTACTCTTTTCAAGCACCGAGAGTACACGAATGTGTGGTCTATAGGCTGAAACTGCTAGTTCATCTGGAATTTTGTAATGTATTTTGAATGTATCCATTAATATTTTCCAGCCCTGTGCTTTGTCCAGGTGGAGTATAAGATATATTTAGGTTGTGTATTTTTATAAGTTGTGTGTATTGTAAACATTTTATTTAATAATGACTGTTGCTTTATTATAACAGAGAAGAAATAGTATACTCAGTTACTGTATTGCACCTACCTCACTTTTTATTGTACAGACAATAGGTACACATATTATATCTTATTTGTTCTTTTATAAATCACCTAACACGACCCCACATAGTAGTATAATAATGGACATAACACATGGCCATAAACTAAGCTCTAGGTTTGTACTATGTCTACCTGATACAACAGTATTATACATAATATTTTATAGACACCCAAACTATGGACACAATGGACCGTGTATACAATGACGTACTAATTTTTTTTTTGTCATGAGTGGGAATCGAAACCATGACCTCCGGGTACAACGGAAAAGGGTCAACCACTAGTCTACGGAGGCGGTTAGTGAGAGCGATCAATAAAAATTAAATACCTAAGAAATAAAACTGAGCAACAACCCATCTGTTTCACAAGTTGGCATAGTGAAACCGGGACCGACAGCTTAACGTGCTCTCCGAGGCACTATATTGGTGTTGTCAAACAAATGTACATAATTTTTTTTTTTAAACTCATTGGTACATACCGGGATTCGAACCAGGGACCTAAGTGTTTTTAAGTCCAAGGTTTAACCAACTCGGCCACCACGTAAATAACTACTACCTAATATATGAGTAAATAAAACTGACTACCTAATATATGAGTAATAATAATATTTACATATCCACCGAATACCCTAGCTTAGTAGTGTCCGATATTGTAATAATTTAATATTACATAATTTATTTTATTACATTATGTAAATTTTGTCTTTGGATAAGGTAATCATTGATGATTACCCGCTTATTTATACTTAATTTATACTACAATACTGTGTAGTTCTGTACATTGGTACAGTAACAAATAATCTGCCATAGGGTGTTTTGCGCATGCTGATCGGTGGGGTGCATTTTGAGTATACTATATATATATATATATATATATGCTATATAGCATAAGCAAATCAATGGCTGTGCTCCTCTTTTAGTTTGTGTGAAGCACTAGAGTTTTGTACTTGCTGGTTTCTTTTTCTCCGGGGTGTCACTGACTGATCGACTTTACAGTTAGTATACCCGCCCTTAAAAATACCGATCCTTATACCTTTATCTATATACAGGGTGACTTTGAAAAGATGTACTTTGGGCTAATATGAGGTTTAGCTGATCAAATCGAGCAACTTTTTCCATGGAACCATGTGTCGCAAATGAAAAAAAATATTGCCTTCTCCATACAAACTAGTAATGTTAAAATGACCAATTTGTATGGGAAAGCCAATTTTTTTTTTCATTTGCGACACATGGTTCCATGGAAAAAGTTGTTCAACATGATCAGTAGAACATCATATTAGCCCAAAGTACACCCATTCAAATTCACCGTGTATATATATATATATATATATATGTGATTGGTTAATAACCTTTTATTTAGAATAAATATTTAAGGCGTGTATATGGTCGGTGAAGTTGGTCGCCTTGGTGGCTCCCTTGTATGGCAAATAATGATTGACAGGTCAATGGAATCAGCTAACCACCTAGTCTTACACTAGTTGGTTATGTAGTGAGTGTTCGGTTTGGTAGTAATTTTCATATTAAGATTTCTAAATTTAAGTTCTAAATCTGATATCGAGGTATAATAAATATTTGTCGTTCTTTTAATAATGAATAGCTGCCTCACCAAACGCACTCTAAGACCTCATCGTTAAACTATTTTTTTTGACTATTCATAAATATCTGTAAAGCTTTACATGAAATGATTTGATTTGAATCCAAACTCTGATTCGATCCGAATGTACCCATAGTGTTATGGCAGCATTTCCCCTTTGTACTGCCAGTAATATTCGCTGTTTAAAGTAGTATCCGAATCACCAGAAATCTCGTTTAGAAGAGCACACAATCTATTCCCAAAGTCCTTGTCTTCGGAACCCCAGATACCAGTTGTCTATTGTATAGATTATATTTACTGTACTCGCGAAGCTCATTAGCGAAACGTCGAACAAACATAGGCAAGACAATCTGTGTTTAACAAAGCACCTACAAACAAAACATTTCTAAATTCTTTGTTATCTGTATAACAATTGCCTATACTTTAAGGGTTCTGTTATATATATATTATTCAGACAAATTAAGATCACATATACGATTAGTGAGAGTAAACAGGGATGTTATATAAATTAAAACTGTCTTATTTTTCTTTAGATTTTTTTTTCATCAACATTTTTAGTAAATATTAGTCTGCTTCTGTAATAAGTTGTTTGCTTTGCGCAGAATTTTAAATATATCATATCATATACCAGCGTAAGACTTTATTGTTACTAAAAAAAATACTTAATATATACATAAGAAGAGCCTTTAGATTAACTTGTTACTCTATAATAATACTTACTTTACTTTCTTAGTTATTTTATATATATAATTTTTAATTTGTGTAATTTAATGCTAAAATTATTTCTGGGTGTGGACTTTAGACTGGTTAAGATCTGTTTGGTTAACTGTTGGAAACATTCAATGTTTTGTTTAAAGGCCGTTGTACAACCAATAATAAAATTAATAAATAAATATTGAAACTAATATTTTCATAATACAATGTTGATTGATGACTAATATTAACTAGAAACCAAAAATCTAACTATTCTAAGCCTAAACCCATAAAACAATAATATACCACTGATAGAGATATGGATACCTCGGACTATCCATAAAGGTTCCTTTTATAACTTTTAGATACAGAACTCTAAAAAGAAGTCTTTGTAAAGTTGAAAGAAAAATCTCAAAGTAGACCAAGAAACATAAATAACAGTTGCCCAACACTCGGATGCCGTACTGTCAAGTAAGTTTTTATCAGACGTAAACATTACTGGCTGAAGCTATTGTTTTATCTCTCCAAGTCCTGGCTGGGTGTCGGTGAGCAGTAAGCCTAAACAAAGCGTGGCCGTCAACGTCAGGCACAATTAAGCATGGCCTTAGTAAACCTTGTTTTTTAAGCAGCCTTATTCAAAATACAATATTTGTATTTTACTTGCTTGACAGCATCTTTAACTTTGGATGTGACTTAGCTACAAATTTTAATGAGGGTGACGTTTTGTTTATTTTGTGGGATAAGACTGTTTAAAAAAAAAACGATTAATTGGCTTGAATGGTTTTTCTTACTTTTTTGAATACTCTCTTAGATGGCCTCATTAGATCTACTACGAATTTTGCAAACGGTTTCTTCTAATGTCGCCAGTAACTATAGATAGCAATCAACTAATAAGAGAGGGGTTTATTTGAAAAATAAAGCAATCCTATTGGTTGATCCCTTTCTATTGTTACTAACTACTATAGTACAAACTACTGCAAAAACTTGTTGTAGAGCTACAGGATAACTAGCCTTGGCATTTTATTCCCTCCTTGTCGTAACCGATGATATTCTGAGTATACACTGAACATGTGGTAAGCTTACGTCACATTTTGAAGTTGGTAAAAAAAGGCCTGTAAGGAAATATAAATAATAGATTTTAATGTTAGTTTTCCTATATATATAATATGTATGTATGTATGTATCATCACGGGTGCCTTACGGCGCCCGAGACCGCCTAGACGGCCCCAGGGTACCCAGCGGAGGGGTCTTAATCCCACCTCGTCGTAGCCGATGGTATGAGTCTACACCGAACAAGTGGCTAGCTCGTTGCAATGTTTTAAATAGACTCAATAACCCATCTATAAACAGTTTCACAAGTTGGTATAGTGAAACCGGGACCGACAGCTTAACGTGCTCTCCGAGGCACTATAGTGGTGTTGTCAAACAAATGTACATAATTTTTTTAATTAAAAACTCATTGGTACACACCGGGATTCGAACCAAGGACCTAAGTGTTTTTAAGTCCAAGGTCTAACCAACTCGGCCACCACGTATATATAATATATATACAATAAAATTATTCGACTTATTCCAGATAGATCAATACAAAAAGCATATTACATTTATAACGCTCGTGCCGCTAGAACTGCTTGGCCAAAACAATGAATTTCAAATTGTCCTATTATTTTACGAAAAATGGCTAGCACTTTAAAACCATAGACACGCTAACTTTGCGTGATATTTATGTTACTACATCAGTTAATATTAATGTAGGTAATATTATTATAACTTATATTAAATCTTAAAACGTAACAGGTAATGAATTTTACTTAAGCATTAAACAACTTATATAAATTTCAAACAATTAATTGTGGACAGGTGAAAAACTTATCCGTAAAAGCTAAGTTTTAAGTCAGCGATAATTGTCTACACCGATTTGCACTAACGCAAATGGAAGGTCCGTGTTACGAATATCAAGCTATTTTCATCTCACTACGAGCACAACCAGTTTCTAAAAAGTAAGGGATGGAATCCATTCGGTTCAGTTCACATTTACTAGAATGTTTTTTTTCTGAAAATCCATTAACGACGAGGGAACGTTGAAAAACGAGAGGTAATTTAAAAAATTGTGAAAAGGGCTCGAGAGGACTTGTATAACGGAAAATATTTCCTTTAGTAGTTGTTGGGATATTAAAAAAGAAGTCTAAATGAAATATTCATTAGAGCTCATCATTAACAAAAAAATGAGTTAATTTTGAGCTTAACAGAAATAAGAAAAAAAAATGGAATAGAAAATAAATAGTGTAGAAACTGAAATATAAATAAAGACTATCGAGTCTTCAATGATCTGTTATAAAAATCGGAGAACCGGCTTAAAGATAATTATGTTGAAATAACCTTTTAGGCAGATTTGCAGAAAAAAATAGGTTAAATCGCTTGTCAAAGTCTAAAGAAGTTTTTAAGAGAAATGATTGCTAAAATGAACCAATATTCGACTTAACCAATATTACAATATATGAATTTATTTTAGATCAGATTTAATTTATTTTATATTGTAACAACGATCAAAACCTCGATTATTCATGTATGAACATCATTTAACCGCTTAACCCAGTAGAGAACTACCAGCGATTAAGTCAGAATAGTTTTAAAATAATTTATACTACACATGCAAAGTCATACAATTTTCGGTTTATAAATGCATTTAGTTAAGTAAATACAATAAAAAAAAACCACAGGCCGCCTGAAATTTGAAATCTGTGGTTTTTGGATTTATAGCACATTTTCCACTTCTTAACCTTGTCATATCATTTGGCGAAATTAATGCTTAGTTTTAAAATAACAGTGTATCGACTTACTCCATAGACTTTTATAAAAAAATACTCCTATCTAATAGTTTTAAACAAAATAAATTATAAAATTAGGCCTCTCTATACCTGTATAAAAGGTTTGTAAAGATTTTTTTAATGGTGGTTGGCAGTACCATGTAGAGAGAAAATGCGTCTAATATAAGTTGCGTGACAACATAAACATTTCATAAGAATAACATAAAAGACAATGTTATGTTATTTATTTATATTTACACCCTTCTAAAACGATAAAAGTATATAACGCCAGTAAATCATAGTCTGGCCAAGGTGCTTGACACCTTTTGTCGTTGCGTTATTTCTCTTCTTAAATACACTACCGGACATTTTTCTCGGAGGATGCTCGTCATATTTTTTCTTTAGCAAAATATAAAACTGCGGTAGCATTTTTTTCTTTCTAAAACTTTGTATTTTATAATTTTGTACTTGTTGTGAGGTTCGGAATTATAATAATGTAATTTAGGAAGTTTTTGAATATGAACATTTAATGTAAAGTGGATAGCAAGTTAAAGTAAATAGATTATAATCATTCACTTTTGTGTTAACGTTAAAAGACCTCTAAATCTGTAACATTTTATCAAATTGAACTGAAACCACACTTTCAGTTCAAGGTCTTTACTTGCTGCTCTTTACCATATTCAATCAAATATCTTTCTCTTTCCTAGGTTTACCCTAAACCTGGCTTGTTTTGTCACTTTTAAGAAAATAGATATTTAGCTAGTTTAACGAAATCTTTCTGAATATATCGGTTATAGTACAGCAAGTAAAGAACCCCGAACTTATTCTAAGAAAGTTCCCTTTCATTTTCACCTTCGTGTATAGTGTATTTGCCCTATTCGTCCGAAAACGCCAATGTAGATGAGATATTCGTTTCTATTTGGTATATTTGTGCTAATAAACAAATAAAGCGAATAGCAAATACTCGTTTCCGTTCGCTTATCGGTTTTTGGTCAAATCAGAAGACTCAAATAGGTCAAATATTCGCGTTAGCGTCCACACATGGTTCGCTTCATTAGCGTCAGCACTAACTAACCTGTGTATTTCCGTATGTAGTTATTACTTTTTTTTCAGTGTTTCATAAACTTAAATCACAATGAACTATTGATTCAATATACTTATGAAACTAAAATGTTTTGAGATTTATGGTTTTCAATTCAGTTGGCAAATGACATTAGGAAGGTATAGTTTTTTGCTGTTTAATGCCATGTGTGGTAGCTGGTTCGTATATTTTAGTCTTGCACAAATATTTGGCCAAATAAAGCGATACCGTTACACAAATACGCTACACCAACTGAAGTGCCACCATTAGACTTTAAATAAATACCGAAATTGTTTTTATTTAGCTACGGAACTAAAATCAATATTTTTAAATGAATAAAACTATCCCAAATATAAATAAATAACAAACTATTTTTGGTAAATTATTTAGTAAGTGAAAATTGTATATCATTAAAATTCAGGGGCGCCGACTACGTGGGTGCTCGAGGGCTCGAGCACCCATGAGAAATAAACAGTGGGCACCCATTAATAGCCTTTTAGGGATGGGCTTTGTTTCATTGCCCGGCGACCCGTTTAGCGCAGTGGTTTAGAGCGCCGGTTGAGACGCAAGGATTGCGGGTTCGATTCCCGCACTAATACAAATGTTTGTGATGAAACAGATATTTGTGTTAGTCTAGGTGTTTGTGGTATCTTCATTCGTATCGTAGTTTCATTTTTATATAATGGTTTTATTTTATATTTTTATTAAAAATAATTAGTAATTAAGTATGTAAGTAGGACATTTATTTATTTGTCGGTCGATCAGTGTGCATTTCTTTTCTCACACTTCGCCATTTTTTCGAGTCATCAAAGGACCATGAGCACCCATGATGTTTTCTAAAATCCGGCGCCCCTGTTAAAATTACTAATAGAAGTACCTACTCTTTAAAAATACGTATTTGATTATTACGTGAGCGGATACGAACTCTTAAAATGAATTAATGATTGATTTTGGACTATAGTCTAAAATCATAAATAAGTTGTAATTAAATAAACATTTAATTATTACCTAAACCGTTTAATTTTTATTAAATAAACATTTCCCTTTAAATCTATAGATTTTACATGCAACTTTAATTAAAGTATTTTTAAGCGGTAAAATAATTAAAATACATTAATTAAAAAGACTTCATTCGTCTTTGTTTAGTCAAAAAGCTTTTCAAAGCGATTCAGTCAGATCGATAGTGGAATCGCCTTTTCTCAGCTATCAGCGCAAGCCGCAAGACACAGGGTTTACTGGATAGCTCCAACTTTTATTTACTTACTCCCAGATAGACACAGACAGACACAGGTTCTATTATAGTGCACTTTATAATAGATAGAACTTACTAAATAAATTCAATTAAAACTTTGAGAATTGCTTTAGGTTGCCTCGAAATACTTAGAGTAGGTTTTTGGTTTTCATAAAATAATTTAACTATAAATTGCATTAAAATTTGTACCACCGCCAAGTAACAAGTCATGTTTCAGTTTTAGTCTGTGGTTTAGCCGGTTTTCTGGAGACTACTGCATCGATTTCTTGTCGAGACGGTAGTCTTCTTTCATGGCACCGTTACGAAACGGGCTTGGAGATAAAGCAGCGAGGATATTATATAAAATAGACTCTTAATGCGAAAGCGTTCATGTCACCGCTTATTTCGTAAACGCGTCATTTAGTCGACATAGTGGGAGCGATCAGTATTATTAAAAAATCTGTTACGAAACGGGCGATTGATTTGGCGATAAAGCAGAAAGGATATTATATAAAATAGACTCTTAATGCAAAAGCGTTCATGTCACCGCCTATTTCGTAACCGCTTCATTTAGTCGGCATAGTGGGAGCGATCAGTATTATAAAAAAATCGTTTTCGACCCTATTCAAGGACATTGTAGGTCTGCTTAATATCAGGTAGATACAAAATCACATGCCGTGCTCTATTAAAAAAAAAAGCGAATGCATGTACTGTCCAAACGTTTGCGTCTGTGGTCTAGTGGTAACGTGTTGTAATGGCGTTGTATCCGTAGGTGTTCATGGCAAAGTTGTTTTGTACAGTTTGCCATGATCTAAGTGTTTATAAAATATACATAATATGTATTTTATATATAAAATTAAATTTGAAAAAAAAAAACAAACTATACGTTTTCATACGTGGTGGCCCAGTTGGTTACTAACCCTCAGGCTAAAACCACTACAGTTTTTAGGTCACCGGTGTGGTATAATAACTTTTAAAATAAAATAAATATGACATCACCACTATTAATTGTGCCTCGGAGAGAACGTTAACGGTCCCACTTTCACTATACTAACTTGTAAAATTGTTTATATATAAGTTATTGAGTTTATGATTTAAGGCACCCGTACCCGCAAGTGCGAGTACTGAAGTGCGCATGATGCGTTCTGCTTAATATATTTTATAATTCGTACGATTTAAGTGGGCAGGAAAAGGATTGGCGAACTCGAGCGTCAAAAAACATCTAAATGTTGTTTTCAGTTATAATAAAGTTTTTTTTTTTGGAAAAAAAGAACATGGAGGTCTAGATTTTATTTCCTCTCCAAATTACATAATTTATTTATAAAAAATATGTTAAGTATTGAAATGATAACTAAAGTAATATTTTTATAATCATAAATCAAACTTTGAGTGTCTTTTCAAAAGTTAATATATTTTTTATAAAAATACTACGAATATCTCATTAGGATCGAGTAAGTAATATTTACACCTCTACGTTCTTTTTCAGTAGAAATAAACTTTGATGTCACTGAAAACAACATTTACAAGTTTTTAGACGTTCGAGATCGCGAAACCTTATACTGGCTTCTTAAGAAATGTATAAAGTAAATTTTATGCATACCTAAAATATATTATTACCTCTATGTTTTATGTATTCTAAATTAACTAAATTTAGTTGCCACAACAAATAAAGTTACCTACATTAATCAAGTTAGCCATGGCATTGATTGTGGGGTCCGCTTCTTATTAGAATATCATCCTAAACAAACGCATGACCCAAACCAACATACATAATTCAATACAACACAAACATAATGTAGATATCATGCAATACAACCCATGGCAGGCTTTTATGAAATTCAAATTTTGCATAAAGCCTAATTTATTAGTGATGGAATATGTATCAGCGAACGATAGGTTGGTTTATGGCTATTTACTGATTAATTTAATTATATATATACATATACAGGGTTTTGAATAGACTCAATAACACATCTATAAACAGTTTCACAAGTTGGTATAGTGAAACCGGGACCGACAGCTTAACGTGCTCTCCGAGGCACTATAGTGATGTTGTCAAACAAATGTACATAATTTTTTTAATTAATATTTATTAATTGATTATTGATAATATTTGGTTATTGAGTCTATTCAAAACATCGCAACGAGCTAGCCACTTGTTCGGTGTAGACTCATACCATCGGCTACGACGAGGTGGGATTAAACCCCTCCGCTGGGTACCCTGGGGCCGTCTAGGCAGTCTCGGGAGCCGTAAGGCACCCGTGATAATACATACAAACTTATACAGGGAGAATTTGAAAGGATGTACTTTGGGCTAATATGAGGTTCTGCTGATCAAATTGAACAACTTTTTAGATAGAACTATGTGTCGCAAATGAAAAAAAATGTGGCTTCCCCATACAAATTGGTCATTTTTAACATTATTAACGTTTGTATGGAGAAGGCCTTTTTTTTCATTCTAGATTTTTCTAGATTCTTGAGAACTTATATTAGCCAAAGTACATGCTTTCAAAGTCACCATATATATCATCACGGGTGCCTTACGGCGCCCGAGATCACCTAGAGGACTTCGGAGTATTCAGCGGAGGAGATTAAATCCCACCGCATCGTAACCGATGGTGTGAGTATATATAACCTAACAAGTAGCTAGCTCGTCGCAATGTTTGGATAGGCTCAATCTTTAAACAGATTCATAAATTGGTATAAATTGCTCTCCGAGGCACTATACTGGTTTTTACCTTGCCGCGAAAGCAGGGGTCGTGGGTTAGAGTCCCGGCCACAAGGATATTTTTCATTGCATTTTTATCTTTAAACAAATATAATATTATAATATAAATAAATAAAACAACTTATATTGCAAGTTGCGACAAAAATGTAGTACACAATAAATAATAAACCTAATATATATATATATAAGTAATAACACTTATAACTTATACATTATTCATAAAATTTAAATTATTAGCAATCCAAACAGGAATCCAAATAGGTAGTGGCCTAGTTGGTTAGACCTTGGACTTAAAAACACTTAGGTCCCTGGTTCGAATCCCGGTGTGTACCAATGAGTTTTTAATTAAAAAATTTATGTACATTTGTTTGACAACACCACTACAGTGCCTCGGAGAGCACGTTAAGCTGTCGGTCCCGGTTTCACTATACCAACTTGTGAAACTGTTTATAGATGGGTTATTGAGTCTATTCAAAACATCGCAACGAGCTAGCCACTTGTTCGGTGTAGACTCATACCATCGGCTACGACGAGGTGGGATTAAAACCCCTCCGCTGGGTACCCTAGGGCCGTCTAGGCGGTCTTGGGCGCCGTAAGGCACCCGTGATGATGATACCAAACAGGAATTCATGCTACATAAAGTATTATTATTTATTTATATTAGTTCATAATAAAATTGACATACCTAAGTTAAGTTATGAGTTTTTTTATGCATGCATATGCATTTTGAGCATGTAACCTTGTTAAGCAGACCTACAAAGTCCACGAATGGAGTCGATCATAAAATTGTTGTTTAACAATATTGATCGCTCCCACTATGCTGGCCAAACGATGCGGTTACAAAATAGGGTAGGACGAATTTGCATTACGAGTCTATTTCCTCGCTGCATTATGAGAGGTTTATATTGTAGTATTTTATAATAGGTACTACAATATAAAAATAAATATAATGACTTTCTTGGAATAAAAGGTTTTTCGTTTCATTAGGGTATTGATAGTTGACGATCGACATGTTCCTATCAAGGCATAGAGATACCTACATATTTCCATACAAATTTCAACCTTATTGCCAAGTAAATAGCGCTCAGTTACACCTATATTATGCAGTCCAAAGTAGTACAGTAAGCTACATTTTTTTAATACGTTGCAACTTAATTCGGACCTTAATTTAAAGACATAGAGTAGAAAAAAAGTTCCGTGTGTAGTTACACTTTACTTTGGTACCTACTGTACATGTAATATGAGATCGGCTTCGCATCGTCGATGTGTCACGGATCCCATCCCAGGAGTACAGAAACAAGATAGCTAAGACCCAAAGCCACCTGTGTCGATTCCAATAAATAAGTACAAACTCCGACATGCCCCATTGGAGCTGTTTATTTTGTTTATTTATAGCTACAACGACCCCTAAAACAGGGCCGGTGTTGTTAATGTAATTTAGCTATGGGGTTTATGATTGTAAGAAGTGTTATAGAGAACCTAGATCATGAAAAAAATACAAACGGATACATCTGATAAGTGCGAATAGCCGACGGCGTAGTAGGGTTTAGTTTTTTTCCTTTTCAAAAACAACAATGATATTATTTTTATTGTTGAATTTATCGATGACAATTATCGTTATACAAGGCATGACAGTAATAATTGTCATCAATAAATTGAGTTAGTATTTTTTTAGGTTGCTATAACTTTGCTAGGACCATTTGTTGCCACCGCCAAGTAACAAGTCATGTTTAGGCTTTAGTCTGTGGGTTTACCGGTTTCAAGGGTCTACTACTAAAATCTATTTTGGCGAGGTGATCGTCACTTTTCAGGGTGTGGTTATGAAGCATGTAGTTAATTTGACTATACGGCAGCGAGCATATTAAAGTAGACTGCAAATTCTACTTTATCGCCGTCCATTTCGCAACCGCATCATTTAGACAGTATAATCGCATCACTTAATAGTATAAATAAATAATTTTCCTACGGGCGCCTACTGCTACTTCAGAATTGTCTCTTTCTCCGCCGAATATAGCCTTAAAATGTAAGGTTATATTCGCCTATAATAGTCACAACATTAATCAACATTAGTAAGTCCTACACAATTATTATTTATTTATATACTAATTTTGTTTGTCCACAAGTGGGAAAAGAACACACGACCTTCGTTTGGATACAAAGCCAAAGAAAACCACTAGAACACAGAAGAGTAAATGAAAAAGGGTTACTATACCCACCTAATAAGATTAACCAAATAATTTTATACTTATAAATTATATGTACGAGTATTTTCATGAAAATCAAACCCTATAATTATTTTACATAAGAAAAAAATCCTACGAAAACAACGAAAATAAATCTGAAACCGCTATTATCGGCCTGAAGTAATGTCTAAAAGTGTTACGAGCTCAAAAAACACATCAGTGAAAATTGTATCCCGACAGCGTTTGCAAAGATTACATTTTACGTTGATCGCCCGCAGCCGACAATTTTCTTTACGAGTGTTCCGGCCGTACGACCCGATACAAAAAGGTGTAAATAGTGTGCTGGCGGTAATTGGAACTCTTCCGATGTTGCAGTTTGTCTTACCGTGTTTATACCTACATAATATTATGTGTGTTTTTACCACCTAAAACACACATAATGTGTGTTTTTTAGGTGGGAGGAAGGTCTCTGTAACTTCGTTAGGCCGACCGACCGGTCTCGTGGCGGTGAGCCCATACAGTGGCTCTACTATGGGTTTTTACTTTGTAACAACGTAACGTTAACACGTGAACAACAACCAATAGGGTCGCTTTATTTTAGGTAACGCGATTGAATAAAGCGATCCTATTGGATCCTCACGTTTTAACGTTACGTACAAAACAATGGGTTTTTGGTTTGTACGTAACGTTAAAACGTGAGGAACCACCAATAGGATAGCTTTATTCAATAGGTAAAGCCTTAGATGCAAAATGCAAAAACCGTCTTAGTCTGTGTGTTCACCGGTTTGACAATTGCATCGATTTCAGGGTGCGGTTACGAAATGGGTAGTTGAATTGACGATAAGGCAGCGAGTATATTAAAATATACTCGTAATGCAATTCGTCATTGTCGTCTATTTCGTAATCTCATCATTTAAACGGCATAGTGGGAGCGATCAATATTGTTTAAGAACAATTATTGATTGATCCCATTCATGGACTTTGTAGGTCTGCTCACCACCGGGTAGATACAAAGTCACATGTCGTGCTCCAATAAAAATAAAAATAAATGTGTAATGTTCTGTACATATTTTATGATATACCTATTTGCTTAAATCAACTTGTGGAACTATTTGATAGGTCATTAAGATTATATTATTATAAACACCGTGACGAACTCCCTACTTGTTCAGAACAAACTCAGAATAATCAAATAGTTGACGGCGAAGTGGAAATTTAATCCTTCCGCTGGGTTGATGCCATATATATAGGCAGTGGCGGTTTTTTTTTATGTAAATGTTTTTGAGAGACAGGAGATATTTTGCGATAAGAAAAACGCTTTTATATACTGGGTATAATAAAAGAATAAAATAAAGATTATAAATGCTCTCACGTAGAAAACTTTATACATATTTTATCTTATCAAAGCCAAATACTTATTCTAAATTTGATCCACTTTTTTTCCGCCAAACAAAAAGGGTTTGCCTTTTTTTAAGTTCGACAAAATAAACCACAAAATCCAACTTTGCCTCTTGCCTCAGTTAAAGGCCCTGAGTGCCACGTGCCATTGAAGCACAAAATAGGAAAGCCAGAATGGAGCCCCAAAGGGCCGACCAGGGTCTTTATGTAAATGTGTTTCTCTACAAAAGGTAGAGTAATGTGAAAGCGAGATTGGGATTCGGCCGCGTTTTCACGGTTAAGCTAAACATGGAATACAATCACATCCTTCCTAATCTTTCAAAAATCTATTTTTATTAGCTAGATACTTATTTTTTACAACAAAACTAAATAATATTACAATTTTAATTGATAAAAGTGATTATGACATTAAGGGTTTTTTGTGTGATAAATAATTATAATTGATGTTTACCTAGTGTTTGTTTATCGTCGATGTTATTATTGTAAATAAAATAATTATTGACATTTAATAATGTGTGAGGTTCATTATTTTAGTATAATTATTTTTAGACAATTGTCAATGTTTTTTGCGCTGAACTATATTGTGTATGTGTATGTACCTACACTACCTATCTAATATTGTATTTTTTTTTTGTTTCTGATTTTGTTTATTTGTACATAATTTGCTTTTATTAACTATAATTGTGTCCTTTTTATCCATTTTATTTAATAATATTGTAATTTCACATACCATAATTGCTGGAATATGCGATCTCAGAAAATAATTTTAACATCATTTGTTTACTCAATTACCTATTCCGTGAATTACTCATAGTCACCTTAAGATATTACAAAGGCCACTGTTGTTTTTATAGAGAACGGACTAGGTAGAAGTTTTTATGCGGTTTTAATAAAATACACGAAATATTGTTATTTGTATGGTATATTTTTGGGGGCTGAGCGTCGTACCTCCTAGCGGTGTCCCCGGGAAACGCTAGGTCCACCTTTCGGCCTAGTAGGCCAAACGACGACCAAATCTCGCGGTGGAAGAGCTTTATGCTCGCCTGGTCGCTACTACCATTCACAGGACGAAAAGCCCGTGAAGCGGTTAAAACCGTGTTTCGGAATCAGTCAGTGAAGTACCAATCCTTGAAGTGTTGTTTTCGCAATAACTTGCTTATGGGGCCTCTTGGGTGATTTAATTTTAGAATGAACTGCATTGACACGTCGACCAGGGAGACCTGTAGAAACGGTTACTCCGCTGGCCGCCCGCTACTTAGTACAGGGGCCCACCTTTGTCTAACCATCAAAGAAAGCTGCCCCATCAAGTGGCGCATAATCCCGATGTGGCTTGTCGTGCCGGTTGGTGACCGGAGGGGATCCAGGCAACCACTTTCGGGGGGGTACAGGGGCCCTTCTGTCCGACGTGTCAGTGCTAATTCTTCTTTGGACACCTATTTCACCTAAGCAGTGCCTTTCCACGCATTTATGGTGACAACAACACTTTATATCACGCTTCCCATTTCCTTCCCCCTATAAAAATAAAACCGATGACAGCGCAAACAAAAAGAGACATTCGGACAGCGGTGCACATCCCCGACACCAAATTTGGCGTGAATTTTACAAATATCCGCGGGATCCACGCCAATCTAGTTGCCGTCCATCACCACCTCGAGATGGCTAAACCCGCATTATTGTTTCTGACGGAGACACAAATCCGCTGTCCGGCCGACACTTCTTACTTGCAATACCCCGGATTTACTCTTGAGGAGAAGTTCCTTCCCAAAGCCGGGGTCTGCCTATATGTTCGGTCGGATATTTGTTGTCGACGTCTACGCTGTTTAGAGAACTCCAACCTTTCTACCTTGTGGGTACACGTAGATCTGGGAACTCAATCTCGAATCTACGTGTGTCTATATAGTCAAAGTCGCAGTCAAAAATACTGCGTACCGGGAATGGGTAAGGGGTCGCTCGACGGCTGACTCAGCCACGCTGAAGATAGCATATAACGTCGCCTCCAAGATGTGCAAGAAAGTATTGAAAAGAGCAAAGTTTAATCATATATCTCGGATCGGGAATGAGCTGCTTGAACAAGCGGCAGGTAGCCGAAAGTTTTGGCAGCTTGCAAAATCGGTCGAGGTAAACTTCTGTCGCTCATCATTGCCGCCGCTGCGATATCCCGATGGTTCGCTGGCTCATTTGGCGACTAAAAAAGCCGATCTTCTGGCTCATATTTTCGCCTCTAACTCCAGACTCGACGATAGAGGCGCGCAACCGCCTACTATACCCAATTGCGGATTCACAATGCCAGATATTCATATCCAGCAGCGTGACGTGCGCGCGGCACTCCATTCTCTCGATGTTCGGAAGGCCAGTGGGCCGGATGGTGTTCCAGCGATTGTTATTAAAAACTGCGCTCTTGAGTTGTCTCCTGCTCTCACGCGACTTTACCGCCTATCATACTCCTCTGGTATGGTCCCCGCAGCTTGGAGGGAAGCGAATGTGCAACCTATCCCCAAAAAGGGTGACCGGTCAGACCCCAATAATTACCGGCCCATTGCCATCACCTCAGTGCTGTGCAAAGTTCTGGAAACAGTTATTAATGCACAGATTATGCGATACCTAGAAGGTCACTATATTACCAATGACCGTCAATACGGATTTCGTAGAATCAGGTCTACGGGTGATCTTCTAGCATATATTACGCATATCTGGGGTGAGGCAATGGATAGGCATGGAGAGGCCTTGGCAGTCGGCCTCGTTATCTCTAAGGCCTTTGACCGGGTATGGCACAAAGCTTTACTCTCTAAGCTGCCAGCATATGGATTTTCGGCGCGACTTTGTGGCTGGATCTCAAGTTTTTTATCAGACCGGGCTATACGAGTCCTCGTTGATGGTACGACCTCGGGTCGCGAAACCATTAACGCAGGCGTACCCCAAGGATCTGTGCTATCCCCTACTCTGTTCTTGCTGCATATCAATGATTTGTTATCACTCGGTAACATACATTGCTATGCAGACGATAGCACTGTCCACGGTCAATACTTGATGCGTCAGCCCCCCAGTCGCGTCGAAACAGAGGAGTATAGGAGTTCTTTGGTAAATGAATCCAGTTTGAGATTTTTTCCAGGGTTTGGTCCAATCCTGGAAAAAATCTCAAACTGGGGTTCTCTTAATCTGGTCCAGTTTAATACCCAAAAAACCCAGGCTTGCGCATTGACAGCAAAAAAGACCCCCTTTTCTCACTTTCCCTCCCTTCAGAGCACACGTTTACCATTGTCTCCAGTTCTCGATATCCTGGGATTAGAAATACGCTCCGACCTAAATCACCGCAACTATATTGAGAGCATTGCGAAGACAGCAAGTAGGAAGCTCGGCGTCCTTAATAAGGTGCGACGGTATTTTACTCCTCAACTCAGGCATCTGATTTATAAAGCTCAGATACGGCCTTGTGTGGAATACTGTTCGTATCTTTGGGGTGGATCTGCCAAATACTTGCTGCATGCTCTCGAAAGTCTGCAGAAGCGTGCATCGAGAATTATCGAAAACAACGAGCTCACGGACACTCTAGAGCCATTGCAGCTTCGCAGGGATGTAGCGTCGTTGAGCGTGTTTTATCGTCTTTATCATGGCGAGTGCTCTGAAGAACTTTTTCATCTCATTCCTCCTTCTCCTTTCCGGTATAGGACTTCACGAGCGGGTAACAAAATGCATGCATATACTGTGGCAGATATACCAACCCGCACTAAAAAATTTGGTGATTCGTATATCTGTCGCACTATTAAAATGTGGAATGCTCTACCTGCTCGCGTGTTTCCTTCTTCCTATAATCTCGAGTCCTTTAAACGAAGCGTGAATAGGCATCTTATGCCGGCATAATAGGTGCAATCAACAGTTACGTAGATCGTAATTGTTGGTTGCATTTGTTCTTGGACCTTCATACTGCTTTCCATCAGGTAGATGTGAGGTCACATGCCGAGCTCTCATAAAAAATAATAATAATAATAATAATATTAGGTAGCAATTAGAGATATAAAAAAAGATACCTGATATTATTAGAAAAATAAACCATAGTTAAGGTACATTTTAAACAACTTAATTAAAAGTTTGCGTAACGAAGAACAGTGGACAGATAACTTTTTGTTAATGCATTAAGTGCAGGTCGCCCCAGTGGGATAAATATGATTAATATTAATATTAATTATAATATGATTAGAATTATGAAAAAGTTTTACGAAAAAAAATACATATTTAAATCTCTAAATGGTGTAAATTGCATAATGTGAAAATAAATAATATTTCATTAAAAAAAAAACGCAAACATTTTTGTAACTAAGGCAAATAGTGAAAATAAATAATATTTAATTTAAAAAAAAAACGCAAACATTTTTGTAACCATATGGACGCAAAATATTAAATCAACTCATAAGAGATTCATATTTTTTAATTTACTTTTTTCTTTCAAATAAGTCGGTTTTATTTTCCCACTAACGCGCTAAATGGAACGCAGTGATAATATGGTATCGACTTGGAATAAGCCCTCGGGGATTTTGCGCTGTTTGCTAGCTCATTATATTACAACACATAAAACGTACCATCACGCTTAGACGGCCTCATGGTTCCCAGCAGAGGGGATTTATTTCCCACTTCATCATAACTGATGATGATGATATTCTGAGTCTACAACGAATAGGTAGAAAGCTCGTCGGGGTATTTCTATTATAAACTTATATACCGGTGTGAACTTAGCAGCCAAAATATAGCAGCTATTATAACTCGACTAATTTAAAAAGTCAATATTTCTAAGCTTATTAATTGCAATACAAACAATGGAACTCCTATGAATTATGAAAATTCTTTCAGGAAAATTAAAAATTAACCAGATGGCAATATTATTTCTGATGAAAAATAACATTTATCAAAATATTTTCTCTGATATTAAAATATAACTTTACAAGTGGCCCACTTCAACGAAATATACAAAAATGATTTCCCACCCCCCTTACAGTGGAACCTTGATTATGAAAATTGAGTGAAAACAATCTCGTAGCAAAATAATTTTGACATTTTAACTTAGCATAAGGTTTATTGTTTTTGAACATCATTATAATTTGTTAGACAAAAAATAACGTAGGCAATGAAAAGCAACTGAAATTGTATAAAAAATTCTGATTTTCTTGTTGCTACGACAAAATAAAGTTTTTTAATATAATAATTAAGCGTCTTAGAAATCTTTCTTCATCTCACAACTTATACAGTAAATAAAGCTTTGCCTTATCTATCGAAAAATATGTTCCAAAATTCCTTACAGTGGGGCCTTGACTGAAAAAAATGAAGGAAACTACAATTTCGTAGTAAAAAATATCATATAATAATTAAGCATCTTAGAAATCTTTCTTCACCTTACAACTTATACAGTTAATAAAGCTTTGCTTTATCTATCGAAAAATGTGTTTCAA
Organism: Monopis laevigella; assembly: GCA_947458855.1. NCBI lineage: Eukaryota > Metazoa > Arthropoda > Insecta > Lepidoptera > Tineidae > Monopis > Monopis laevigella. The sequence continues at coordinate 19,682,423 of OX381580.1, read as the reverse complement.
AATTCCTTACAGAGGGGACTTGACTGAAAAAATTGAGTGCGACTACAATTTCGTAGCAAAAAAATTTATGTCATAATCAAGTATCTTAGAAATGATCCTTCACCTTAAAACTTTTATAGTGAATAAAGATTTGCCTTATCTTTTGAAAAATATGTTCCAAAATTTCTTACAGTGGGGCCTTGACTGAAAAAAATGAAGGAAACTACAGTTTCATAGTAAAAAATTTCATGTCATAATTAGGCATCTTAGAAATCTTTCTTCACCTTACAACTTATACAGTTAATAAAGCTTTGCCTTATCTATCGAAAAATGTGTTTCAAAATTCCTTACAGAGGTGACTTGACTGAAAAAATTGAGTGCGACTACAATTTCGTAGTAAAAAAATTTATGTCATAATCAAGTATCTTAGAAATCATAATTAAAATTAAAATTAGATCCTTCACCTTGAAACTTATATAGTGAATAAAGCTTTGCCTTATCTATCAAAAAATATGTTCCAAAATTCCTTACAGTGGGGCCTTGACTGAAAAAATTTAGTGAAACTACCATTTCGTAGTAAAAAATATCATATAATAATTAAGCATCTTAGAAATCTTTCTTCACCTTACAACTTATACAGTTAATAAAGCTTTGCTTTATCTATCGAAAAATGTGTTTCAAAATTCCTTACAGAGGGGACTTGACTGAAAAAATTGAGTGCGACTACAATTTCGTAGTAAAAAATTTTATGTCATAATCAAGTATCTTAGAAATGATCCTTCACCTTAAAACTTATATAGTGAATAAAGCTTTGCCTTATCTATCGAAAAATATGTTCCAAAATTCCTTACAGAGGGGACTCGACTGAAAAAATTGAATGCGACTACAATTTCGTAGCAAAAAAATTTATGTCATAATCAAGTATCTTAGAAATGATCCTTCACCTTAAAACTTTTATAGTGAATTAAGATTTGCCTTATCTTTTGAAAAATATGTTCCAAAATTTCTTACAGTGGGGCCTTGACTGAAAAAAATGAAGGAAACTACAGTTTCATAGTAAAAAATTTCATGTCATAATAAGGCATCTTAGAAATCTTTCTTCACCTTACAACTTATACAGTTAATAAAGCTTTGCTTTATCTATCGAAAAATGTGTTACAAAATTCCTTACAGAGGGGACTTGACTGAAAAAATTGAGTTCGACTACAATTTCGTAGTAAAAAATTTTATGTCATAATCAAGTATCTTAGAAATGATCCTTCACCTTAAAACTTATATAGTGAATAAAGCTTTGCCTTATTTATCGAAAAATATGTTCCAAAATTCCTTACAGTGGGGCTTTGACTGAAAAAAATGAAGGAAACTACAATTTCGTAGTAAAAATTTTTATGTCATAATCAAGTATCTTAGAAATGATCCTTCACCTTAAAACTTATATAGTGAATAAAGCTTTGCCTTATCTATCGAAAAATATGTTCCAAAATTCCTCACAGTGGGGCCTTGACTGAAAAAATTTAGTGAAACTACAATTTCGTAGTAAAAAATATCATATAATAATTAAGCATCTTAGAAATCTTTCTTCACCTTACAACTTATACAGTTAATAAAGCTTTGCCTTATCTATCGAAAAATGTGTTTCAAAATTCCTTACAGAGGGGACTTGACTGAAAAAATTGAGTGCGACTACAATTTCGTAGTAAAAATTTTTATGTCATAATCTTAGAAATGATCCTTCACCTTAAAACTTATATAGTGAATAAAGCTTTGCCTTATCTATCGAAAAATATGTTCCAAAATTCCTTACAGTGGGGCCTTGACTGAAAAAATTTAGTGAAACTACCATTTCGTAGTAAAAAATATCATATAATAATTAAGCATCTTAGAAATCTTTCTTCACCTTACAACTTATACAGTTAATAAAGCTTTGCCTTATCTATCGAAAAATGTGTTTCAAAATTCCTTACAGAGGGGACTTGACTGAAAAAATTGAGTGCGACTACAATTTCGTAGTAAAAAATTTTATGTCATAATCAAGTATCTTAGAAATGATCCTTTACCTTAAAACTTATATAGTGAATAAAGCTTTGCCTTATCTTTTGAAAAATATGTTCCAAAATTTCTTACAGTGGGGCTTTGACTGAAAAAAATTAAGGAAACTACAGTTTCATAGTAAAAAATTTCATGTCATAATTAAGCATCTTAGAAATCTTTCTTCACCTTACAACTTATACAGTTAATAAAGCTTTGCCTTATCTATCGAAAAATGTGTTTCAAAATTCCTTACAGAGGGGACTTGACTGAAAAAATTGAGTGCGACAACAATTTCGTAGTAAAAAATTTTATGTCATAATCAAGTATCTTAGAAATGATCCTTTACCTTAAAACTTATATAGTGAATAAAGCTTTGCCTTATCTTTTGAAAAATATGTTCCAAAATTTCTTACAGTGGGGCTTTGACTGAAAAAAATTAAGGAAACTACAGTTTCATAGTAAAAAATTTCATGTCATAATTAAGCATCTTAGAAATCTTTCTTCACCTTACAACTTATACAGTTAATAAAGCTTTGCCTTATCTATCGAAAAATATGTTTCAAAATTCCTTACAGAGGGGACTTGACTGAAAAAATTGAGTGCGACTACAATTTCGTAGTAAATTTTTTATGTCATAATCAAGTATCTTAGAAATGATCCTTCACCTTAAAACTTATATAGTGAATAAAGCTTTGCCTTATCTATCGAAAAATATGTTCCAAAATTCCTTACAGTGGGGCCTTGACTGAAAAAATTTAGTGAAACTACCATTTCGTAGTAAAAAATATCATATAATAATTAAGCATCTTAGAAATCTTTCTTCACCTTACCGTTAATAAAGCTTTGCCTTATCTATCGAAAAATGTGTTTCAAAATTCCTTACAGAGGGGACTTGACTGAAAAAATTGAATGCGACTACAATTTCGTAGCAAATTTATGTCATAATCAAGTATCTTAGAAATCATCCTTCACCTTAAAATTTTTATAGTGAATAAAGCTTTGCCTTATCTTTTGAAAAATATGTTCCAAAATTTCTTACAGTGGGGCTTTGACTGAAAAAAATTAAGGAAACTACAATTTCGTAGTAAAAAATATCATATAATTATTAAGCATCTTAGAAATCTTTCTTCACCTTACAACTTATACAGTTAATAAAGCTTTGCCTTATCTATCGAAAAATGTGTTTCAAAATTCCTTACAGAGGGGACTTGACTGAAAAAATTGAGTGCGACTACAATTTCGTAGTAAAAAATTTTATGTCATAATCAAGTTTCTTAGAAATGATCCTTTACCTTAAAACTTATATAGTGAATAAAGCTTTACCTTATCTTTTGAAAAATATGTTCCAAAATTTCTTACAGTGGGGCTTTGACTGAAAAAAATTAAGGAAACTACAGTTTCATAGTAAAAAATTTCATGTCATAATTTTTTAAAATTATGTCATAATCAAGTATCTTAGGAATGATCCTTCACCTTAAAACTTTTATAGTGAATAAAGCTTTGCCTTATCTATCGAAAAATATGTTCCAAAATTCCTTACAGTGGGGCCTTGACTGAAAAAATTTAGTGAAACTACCATTTCGTAGTAAAAAATATCATATAATAATTAAGCATCTTAGAAATCTTTCTTCACCTTACCGTTAATAAAGCTTTGCCTTATCTATCGAAAAATGTGTTTCAAAATTCCTTACAGAGGGGACTTGACTGAAAAAATTGAATGCGACTACAATTTCGTAGCAAATTTATGTCATAATCAAGTATCTTAGAAATCATCCTTCACCTTAAAATTTTTATAGTGAATAAAGCTTTGCCTTATCTTTTGAAAAATATGTTCCAAAATTTCTTACAGTGGGGCTTTGACTGAAAAAAATTAAGGAAACTACAATTTCGTAGTAAAAAATATCATATAATTATTAAGCATCTTAGAAATCTTTCTTCACCTTACAACTTATACAGTTAATAAAGCTTTGCCTTATCTATCGAAAAATGTGTTTCAAAATTCCTTACAGAGGGGACTTGACTGAAAAAATTGAGTGCGACTACAATTTCGTAGTAAAAAATTTTATGTCATAATCAAGTTTCTTAGAAATGATCCTTTACCTTAAAACTTATATAGTGAATAAAGCTTTACCTTATCTTTTGAAAAATATGTTCCAAAATTTCTTACAGTGGGGCTTTGACTGAAAAAAATTAAGGAAACTACAGTTTCATAGTAAAAAATTTCATGTCATAATTAAGCATCTTAGAAATCTTTCTTCACCTTACAACTTATACAGTTAATAAAGCTTTGCCTTATCTATCGAAAAATGTGTTCCAAAATTCCTTACAGAGGGGACTTGACTGAAAAAATTGAGTGCGACTACAATTTCGTAGTAAAAATTTTTATGTCATAATCAAGTATCTTAGAAATGATCCTTCACCTTAAAACTTATATAGTGAATAAAGCTTTGCCTTATCTATCGAAAAATATGTTCCAAAATTCCTTACAGTGGGGCCTTGACTGAAAAAATTTTGTGAAACTACAATTTCGTAGTAAAAAATATCATATAATAATTAAGCATCTTAGAAATCTTTCTTCACCTTACAACTTATACAGTTAATAAAGCTTTGCCTTATCTATCGAAAAATGTTTTTCAAAATTCCTTACAGAGGGGACTTGACTGAAAAAATTGAGTGCGACTACAATTTCGTAGTAAAAAATTTTATGTCATAATCAAGTATCTTAGAAATGATCCTTCACCTTAAAACTTATATAGTGAATAAAGCTTTGCCTTATTTATCGAAAAATATGTTCCAAAATTCCTCACAGAGGGGACTTGACTGAAAAAATTGAATGCGACTACAATTTCGTAGCAAAAAAAATTATGTCATAATCAAGTATCTTAGGAATGATCCTTCACCTTAAAACTTTTATAGTGAATAAAGCTTTGCCTTATCTTTTGAAAAATATGTTCCAAAATTTCTTACAGTGGGGCTTTGACTGAAAAAAATGAAGGAAACTACAATTTCGTAGTAAAAAATATCATATCATAATTAAGCATCTTAGAAATCTTTCTTCACCTTACAACTTATACAGTTAATGAAGCTTTGCCTTATCTATCGAAAAATGTGTTTCAAAATTCCTTACAGAGGGGACTTGACTGAAAAAATTGAGTGCGACTACAATTTCGTAGTAAAAAAATTTATGTCATAATCTTAGAAATGATCCTTCACCTTAAAACTTATATAGTGAATAAAGCTTTGCCTTATCTTTTGAAAAATATGTTCCAAAATTTCTTACAGTGGGGCTTTGACTGAAAAAAATGAAGGAAACTACAATTTCGTAGTAAAAAATATCATATAATAATTAAGCATCTTAGAAATCTTTCTTCACCTTACAACTTATACAGTTAATAAAGCTTTGCTTTATCTATCGAAAAATGTATTTCAAAATTCCTTACAGAGGGGACTTGACTGAAAAAATTGAGTGCGACTACAATTTCGTAGTAAAAATTTTTATGTCATAATCAAGTATCTTAGAAATGATCCTTCACCTTAAAACTTATATAGTGAATAAAGCTTTGCCTTATCTATCGAAAAATATGTTCCAAAATTCCTTACAGTGGGGCCTTGACTGAAAAAATTTTGTGAAACTACAATTTCGTAGTAAAAAATATCATATAATAATTAAGCATCTTAGAAATCTTTCTTCACCTTACAACTTATACAGTTAATAAAGCTTTGCCTTATCTATCGAAAAATATGTTCCAAAATTCCTTACAGTGGGGCCTTGACTGAAAAAAATTTGTGAAACTACAATTTCGTAGTAAAAAATATCATATAATAATTAAGCATCTTAGAAATCTTTCTTTACCTTACAACTTATACAGTTAATTAAGCTTTGCCTTATCTATCGAAAAATGTGTTTCAAAATTCCTTACAGAGGGGACTTGACTGAAAAAATTGAATGCGACTACAATTTCGTAGCAAAAAAATTTATGTCATAATCAAGTATCTTAGAAATGATCCTTCACCTTAAAACTTATATAGTGAATAAAGCTTTGCCTTATCTTTTGAAAAATATGTTCCAAAATTTCTTACAGTGGGGCTTTGACTGAAAAAAATTAAGGAAACTACAGTTTCATAGTAAAAAATTTCATGTCATAATTAAGCATCTTAGAAATCTTTCTTCACCTTACAACTTATACAGTTAATAAAGCTTTGCCTTATCTATCGAAAAATGTGTTTCAAAATTCCTTACAGAGGGGACTTGACTGAAAAAATTGAGTGCGACTACAATTTCGTAGTAAAATTTTTTATGTCATAATCAAGTATCTTAGAAATGATCCTTCACCTTAAAACTTATATAGTGAATAAAGCTTTGCCTTATCTATCGAAAAATATGTTCCAAAATTCCTTACAGTGGGGCCTTGACTGAAAAAATTTTGTGAAACTACAATTTCGTAGTAAAAAATATCATATAATAATTAAGCATCTTAGAAATCTTTCTTCACCTTACAACTTATGCAGTTAATAAAGCTTTGCCTTATCTATCGAAAAATGTGTTTCAAAATTCCTTACAGAGGGGACTTGACTGAAAAAATTGAGTGCGACTACAATTTCGTAGTAAAATTTTTTATGTCATAATCAAGTATCTTAGAAATGATCCTTCACCTTAAAACTTATATAGTGAATAAAGCTTTGCCTTATCTATCGAAAAATATGTTCCAAAATTCCTTACAGTGGGGCCTTGACTGAAAAAATTTTGTGAAACTACAATTTCGTAGTAAAAAATATCATATAATAATTAAGCATCTTAGAAATCTTTCTTCACCTTACAACTTATACAATTAATAAAGCTTTGCCTTATCTATCGAAAAATGTGTTTCAAAATTCCTTACAGAGGGGACTTGACTGAAAAAATTGAGTGCGACTACAATTTCGTAGTAAAAATTTTTATGTCATAATCTTAGAAATGATCCTTCACCTTAAAACTTATATAGTGAATAAAGCTTTGCCTTATCTATCGAAAAATATGTTCCAAAATTCCTTACAGTGGGGCCTTGACTGAAAAAATTTAGTGAAACTACCATTTCGTAGTAAAAAATATCATATAATAATTAAGCATCTTAGAAATCTTTCTTCACCTTACAACTTATACAGTTAATAAAGCTTTGCCTTATCTATCGAAAAATGTGTTTCAAAATTCCTTACAGAGGGGACTTGACTGAAAAAATTGTGTGCGACTACAATTTCGTAGTAAAAAAATTTATGTCATAATCAAGTATTTTAGAAAAGATCCTTCACCTTAAAGCTTTTATAGTAAATAAAGCTTTGCCTTATCTTTTGAAAAATATGTTCCAAAATTTCTTACAGTGGGGCTTTGACTGAAAAAAATGAAGGAAACTACAGTTTCATAGTAAAAAATTTCATGTCATAATTAAGCATCTTAGAAATCTTTCTTCACCTTACAACTTACACAGTTAATAAAGCTTTGCCTTATCTATCGAAAAATGTGTTTCAAAATTCCTTACAGAGGGGACTTGACTAAAAAAATTGAGTGCGACTACAATTTCGTAGTAAAAATTTGTATGTCATAATCAAGTATCTTAGAAATGATCCTTCACCTTAAAACTTATATAGTGAATAAAGCTTTGCCTTATCTATCGAAAAATATATTCCAAAATTCCTTACAGTGGGGCCTTGACTGAAAAAATTTAGTGAAATTACAATTTCGTAGTAAAAAATATCATATAATAATCAAGTATCTTAGAAATGATCCTTCACCTTAAAACTTATATAGTGAATAAAGCTTTGCCTTATTTATCGAAAAATATGTTCCAAAATTCCTTACAGAGGGGACTTGACTGAAAAAATTGAGTGCGACTACAATTTCGTAGTAAAAAATTTTATGTCATAATCAAGTATCTTAGAAATGATCCTTTACCTTAAAACTTATATAGTGAATAAAGCTTTGCCTTATCTTTTGAAAAATATGTTCCAAAATTTCTTACAGTGGGGCTTTGACTGAAAAAAATTAAGGAAACTACAGTTTCATAGTAAAAAATTTCATGTCATAATTAAGCATCTTAGAAATCTTTCTTCACCTTACAACTTATACAGTTAATAAAGCTTTGCCTTATCTATCGAAAAATGTGTTTCAAAATTCCTTACAGAGGGGACTTGACTGAAAAAATTGAGTGCGACTACAATTTCGTAGTAAATTTTTTATGTCATAATCAAGTATCTTAGAAATGATCCTTCACCTTAAAACTTATATAGTGAATAAAGCTTTGCCTTATCTATCGAAAAATATGTTCCAAAATTCCTTACAGTGGGGCCTTGACTGAAAAAATTTAGTGAAACTACCATTTCGTAGTAAAAAATATCATATAATAATTAAGCATCTTAGAAATCTTTCTTCACCTTACCGTTAATAAAGCTTTGCCTTATCTATCGAAAAATGTGTTTCAAAATTCCTTACAGAGGGGACTTGACTGAAAAAATTGAATGCGACTACAATTTCGTAGCAAATTTATGTCATAATCAAGTATCTTAGAAATCATCCTTCACCTTAAAATTTTTATAGTGAATAAAGCTTTGCCTTATCTTTTGAAAAATATGTTCCAAAATTTCTTACAGTGGGGCTTTGACTGAAAAAAATTAAGGAAACTACAATTTCGTAGTAAAAAATATCATATAATTATTAAGCATCTTAGAAATCTTTCTTCACCTTACAACTTATACAGTTAATAAAGCTTTGCCTTATCTATCGAAAAATGTGTTTCAAAATTCCTTACAGAGGGGACTTGACTGAAAAAATTGTGTGCGACTACAATTTCGTAGTAAAAAAATTTATGTCATAATCAAGTATTTTAGAAAAGATCCTTCACCTTAAAACTTATATAGTGAATAAAGTTTTGCCTTATCTATCGAAAAATATGTTCCAAAATTCCTTACAGTGGGGCCTTGACTGAAAAAATTTAGTGAAACTACCATTTCGTAGTAAAAAATATCATATAATAATTAAGCATCTTAGAAATCTTTCTTCACCTTACCGTTAATAAAGCTTTGCCTTATCTATCGAAAAATGTGTTTCAAAATTCCTTACAGAGGGGACTTGACTGAAAAAATTGAATGCGACTACAATTTCGTAGCAAATTTATGTCATAATCAAGTATCTTAGAAATGATCCTTCACCTTAAAACTTATATAGTGAATAAAGCTTTGCCTTATCTATCGAAAAATATATTCCAAAATTCCTTACAGTGGGGCCTTGACTGAAAAAATTTAGTGAAATTACAATTTCGTAGTAAAAAATATCATATAATAATCAAGTATCTTAGAAATGATCCTTCACCTTAAAACTTATATAGTGAATAAAGCTTTGCCTTATTTATCGAAAAATGTGTTTCAAAATTCCTTACAGAGGGGATTTGACTGAAAAAATTGAATGCGACTACAATTTCGTAGCAAATTTATGTCATAATCAAGTATCTTAGAAATCATCCTTCACCTTAAAATTTTTATAGTGAATAAAGCTTTGCCTTATCTTTTGAAAAATATGTTCCAAAATTTCTTACAGTGGGGCCTTGACTGAAAAAATTTTGTGAAACTACAATTTCGTAGTAAAAAATATCATATAATAATTAAGCATCTTAGAAATCTTTCTTCACCTTACCGTTAATAAAGCTTTGCCTTATCTATCGAAAAATGTGTTTCAAAATTCCTTACAGAGGGGACTTGACTGAAAAAATTGAATGCGACTACAATTTCGTAGCAAATTTATGTCATAATCAAGTATCTTAGAAATCATCCTTCACCTTAAAATTTTTATAGTGAATAAAGCTTTGCCTTATCTTTTGAAAAATATGTTCCAAAATTTCTTACAGTGGGGCCTTGACTGAAAAAATTTTGTGAAACTACAATTTCGTAGTAAAAAATATCATATAATAATTAAGCATCTTAGAAATCTTTCTTCACCTTACAACTTATACAGTTAATAAAGCTTTGCCTTATCTATCGAAAAATGTGTTTCAAAATTCCTTACAGAGGGGATTTGACTGAAAAAATTGAGTGCGACTACACTTTCGTAGTAAAAAATTTTATGTCATAATCAAGTATCTTAGAAATGATCCTTTACCTTAAAACTTATATAGTGAATAAAGCTTTGCCTTATCTTTTGAAAAATATGTTCCAAAATTTCTTACAGTGGGGCTTTGACTGAAAAAAATTAAGGAAACTACAGTTTCATAGTAAAAAATTTCATGTCATAATTAAGCATCTTAGAAATCTTTCTTCACCTTACAACTTATACAGTTAATAAAGCTTTGCCTTATCTATCGAAAAATGTGTTCCAAAATTCCTTACAGAGGGGACTTGACTGAAAAAATTGAATGCGACTACAATTTCGTAGCAAAAAAAAATATGTCATAATCAAGTATCTTAGGAATGATCCTTCACCTTAAAACTTTTATAGTGAATAAAGCTTTGCCTTATCTTTTGAAAAATATGTTCCAAAATTTCTTACAGTGGGGCTTTGACTGAAAAAAATGAAGGAAACTACAATTTCGTAGTAAAAAATATCATATCATAATTAAGCATCTTAGAAATCTTTTTTCACCTTACAACTTATACAGTTAATGAAGCTTTGCCTTATCTATCGAAAAATGTGTTTCAAAATTCCTTACAGAGGGGACTTGACTGAAAAAATTGAGTGCGACTACAATTTCGTAGTAAAAAATTTTATGTCATAATCTTAGAAATGATCCTTCACCTTAAAACTTATATAGTGAATAAAGCTTTGCCTTATCTTTTGAAAAATATGTTCCAAAATTTCTTACAGTGGGGCTTTGACTGAAAGAAATGAAGGAAACTACAATTTCGTAGTAAAAAATATCATATAATAATCAAGTATCTTAGAAATCATCCTTCACCTTAAAACTTATATAGTGAATAAAGCTTTGCCTTATCTATCGAAAAATATGTTCCAAAATTCCTTACAGTGGGGCCTTGACTGAAAAAATTTTGTGAAACTACAATTTCGTAGTAAAAAATATCATATAATAATTAAGCATCTTAGAAATCTTTCTTCAACTTACAACTTATACAGTTAATAAAGCTTTGCCTTATCTATCGAAAAATATGTTCCAAAATTCCTTACAGTGGGGCCTTGACTGAAAAAAATTTGTGAAACTACAATTTCGTAGTAAAAAATATCATATAATAATTAAGCATCTTAGAAATCTTTCTTTACCTTACAACTTATACAGTTAATAAAGCTTTGCCTTATCTATCGAAAAATGTGTTTCAAAATTCCTTACAGAGGGGACTTGACTGAAAAAATTGAATGCGACTACAATTTCGTAGCAAAAAAATTTATGTCATAATCAAGTATCTTAGAAATGATCCTTCACCTTAAAACTTATATAGTGAATAAAGCTTTGCCTTATCTTTTGAAAAATATGTTCCAAAATTTCTTACAGTGGGGCTTTGACTGAAAAAAATTAAGGAAACTACAGTTTCATAGTAAAAAATTTCATGTCATAATTAAGCATCTTAGAAATCTTTCTTCACCTTACAACTTATACAGTTAATAAAGCTTTGCCTTATCTATCGAAAAATGTGTTTCAAAATTCCTTACAGAGGGGACTTGACTGAAAAAATTGAGTGCGACTACAATTTCGTAATAAATTTTTTTATGTCATAATCAAGTATCTTAGAAATGATCCTTCACCTTAAAACTTATATAGTGAATAAAGCTTTGCCTTATCTATCGAAAAATATGTTCCAAAATTCCTTACAGTGGGGCCTTGACTGAAAAAATTTTGTGAAACTACAATTTCGTAGTAAAAAATATCATATAATAATTAAGCATCTTAGAAATCTTTCTTCACCTTACAACTTATGCAGTTAATAAAGCTTTGCCTTATCTATCGAAAAATGTGTTTCAAAATTCCTTACAGAGGGGACTTGACTGAAAAAATTGAGTGCGACTACAATTTCGTAGTAAAAAATTTTATGTCATAATCAAGTATCTTAGAAATGATCCTTCACCTTAAAACTTATATAGTGAATAAAGCTTTGCCTTATTTATCGAAAAATATGTTCCAAAATTCCTTACAGAGGGGACTTGACTGAAAAAATTGAATGCGACTACAATTTCGTAGCAAAAAAATTTATGTCATAATCAAGTATCTTAGGAATGATCCTTCACCTTAAAACTTTTATAGTGAATAAAGCTTTGCCTTATCTTTTGAAAAATATGTTCCAAAATTTCTTACAGTGGGGCTTTGACTGAAAAAAATGAAGGAAACTACAGTTTCATAGTAAACAATTTCATGTCATAATTAAGCATCTTAGAAATCTTTCTTCACCTTACAACTTATACAGTGAATAAAGCTTTGCCTTATTTATCGAAAAATATGTTCCAAAATTCCTTACAGTGGGGCCTTGACTGAAAAAATTTAGTGAAACTACAATTTCGTAGTAAAAAATATCATACAATAATTAAGCATCTTAGAAATCTTTCTTCACCTTACAACTTATACCATAAGTTGTAAGGTGAATAATATAATTTTTTTTACTACGAAATTGTAGTCGCACACAATTTTTTCAGTCAAGTCCCCTCTGTAAGGAATTTTGAAACACATTTTTCGATAGATAAGGCAAAGCTTTATTAACTGTATAAGTTGTAAGGTGAAGAAAGATTTCTAAGATGCTTAATTATTATATGATATTTTTTCCTACGAAATTGTAGTTTCACTAAATTTTTTCAGTCAAGGCCCCACTGTAAGGAATTTTGGAACATATTTTTCGATAAATAAGGCAAAGCTTTATTCACTATATAAGTTTTAAGGTGAAGGATCATTTCTAAGATTATGACATAAAATTTTTTACTACGAAATTGTAGTCGCACTCAATTTTTTCAGTCAAGTCCCCTCTGTAAGGAATTTTGAAACACATTTTTCGATAGATAAGGCAAAGCTTTATTAACTGTATAAGTTGTAGGTGAAGAAAGATTTCTAAGATGCTTAATTATGACATGAAATTTTTTACTATGAAACTGTAGTTTCCTTCATTTTTTTCAGTCAAGGCCCCACTGTAAGAAATTTTGGAACATATTTTTCAAAAGATAAGGCAAAGCTTTATTCACTATAAAAGTTTTAAGGTGAAGGATCATTCCTAAGATACTTGATTATGACATAAATTTTTTTGCTACGAAATTGTAGTCGCATTCAATTTTTTCAGTCAAGTCCCCTCTGTAAGGAATTTTGGAACATATTTTTCGATAAATAAGGCAAAGCTTTATTCACTATATAAGTTTTAAGGTGAAGGATCATTTCTAAGATACTTGATTATGACATAAAAATTTTTACTACGAAATTGTAGTCGCACTCAATTTTTTCAGTCAAGTCCCCTCTGTAAGGAATTTTGAAACACATTTTTCGATAGATAAAGCAAAGCTTTATTAACTGTATAAGTTGTAAGGTGAAGAAAGATTTCTAAGATGCTTAATTATGACATGAAAATTTTTACTATGAAACTGTAGTTTCCTTAATTTTTTTCAGTCAAAGCCCCACTGTAAGAAATTTTGGAACATATTTTTCAAAAGATAAGGCAAAGCTTTATTTACTATAAAAGCTTTAAGGTGAAGGATCATTTCTAAAATACTTGATTATGACATAAATTTTTTTACTACGAAATTGTAGTCGCACACAATTTTTTCAGTCAAGTCCCCTCTGTAAGGAATTTTGAAACACATTTTTCGATAGATAAGGCAAAGCTTTATTAACTGTATAAGTTTTAAGGTGAAGAAAGATTTCTAAGATGCTTAATTATTATATGATATTTTTTACTACGAAATTGTAGTTTCCTTCATTTTTTTCAGTCAAAGCCCCACTGTAAGGAATTTTGGAACATATTTTTCGATAGATAAGGCAAAGCTTTATTCACTATATAAGTTTTAAGGTGAAGGATCATTTCTAAGATACTTGATTATGCAATAAATTTTTTTGCTACGAAATTGTAGTCGCATTCAATTTTTTCAGTCAAGTCCCCTCTGTAAGGAATTTTGGAACATATTTTTCGATAGATAAGGCAAAGCTTTATTCACTATATAAGTTTTAAGGTGAAGGATCATTTCTAAGATACTTGATTATGACATAAAATTTTTTACTACGAAATTGTAGTCGCACTCAATTTTTTCAGTCAAGTCCCCTCTGTAAGGAATTTTGAAACACATTTTTCGATAGATAAAGCAAAGCTTTATTAACTGTATAAGTTGTAACGTGAAGAAAGATTTCTAAGATGCTTAATTATTATATGATATTTTTTACTACGAATTTGTAGTTTCACTAAATTTTTTCAGTCAAGTCCCCTCTGTAAGGAATTTTGAAACACATTTTTCGATAGATAAGGCAAAGCTTTATTAACTGTATAAGTTGTAAGGTGAAAAAAGATTTCTAAGATGCTTAATTATGACATGATTTTTTTTACTATGAAACTGTAGTTTCCTTCATTTTTTTCAGTCAAAGCCCCACTGTAAGAAATTTTGGAACATATTTTTCAAAAGATAAGGCAAAGCTTTATTCACTATAAAAGTTTTAAGGTGAAGGATCATTCCTAAGATACTTGATTATGACATAAATTTTTTTGCTACGAAATTGTAGTCGCATTCAATTTTTTCAGTCAAGTCCCCTCTGTAAGGAATTTTGGAACATATTTTTCGATAAATAAGGCAAAGCTTTATTTACTATATAAGTTTTAAGGTGAAGGATCATTTCTAAGATACTTGATTATGACATAAAATTTTTTACTACGAAATTGTAGTCGCACTAAATTTTTTCAGTCAAGTCCCCTCTGTAAGGAATTTTGAAACACATTTTTCAATAGATAAAGCAAAGCTTTATTAACTGTATAAGTTGTAAGGTGAAGAAAGATTTCTAAGATGCTTAATTATTATATGATATTTTTTACTACGAAATTGTAGTTTCCTTTATTTTTTTCAGTCAAGGCCCCACTGTAAGAAATTTTGGAACATATTTTTCAAAAGATAAGGCAAAGCTTTATTCACTATAAAAGCTTTAAGGTGAAGGATCATTTCTAAAATACTTGATTATGACATAAATTTTTTTACTACGAAATTGTAGTCGCACTCAATTTTTTCAGTCAAGTCCCCTCTGTAAGGAATTTTGAAACACATTTTTCGATAAATAAGGCAAAGCTTCATTCACTATATAAGTTTTAAGGTGAAGGATCATTTCTAAGATACTTGATTATGACATAAAATTTTTTACTACGAAATTGTAGTCGCACTAAATTTTTTCAGTCAAGTCCCCTCTGTAAGGAATTTTGTAACACATTTTTCGATAGATAAAGCAAAGCTTTATTAACTGTATAAGTTGTAAGGTGAAGAAAGATTTCTAAGATGCCTAATTATGACATGAAATTTTTTACTATGAAACTGTAGTTTCCTTCATTTTTTTCAGTCAAGGCCCCACTGTAAGAAATTATGGAACATACTTTTTCAAAAGATAAGGCAAATCTTAATTCACTATAAAAGTTTTAAGGTGAAGGATCATTTCTAAGATACTTGATTATGCAATAAATTTTTTTGCTACGAAATTGTAGTCGCATTCAATTTTTTCAGTCAAGTCCCCTCTGTAAGGAATTTTGGAACATATTTTTCGATAGATAAGGCAAAGCTTTATTCACTATATAAGTTTTAAGGTGAAGGATCATTTCTAAGATACTTGATTATGACATAAAATTTTTTACTACGAAATTGTAGTCGCACTCAATTTTTTCAGTCAAGTCCCCTCTGTAAGGAATTTTGAAACACATTTTTCGATAGATAAAGCAAAGCTTTATTAACTGTATAAGTTGTAAGGTGAAGAAAGATTTCTAAGATGCTTAATTATGACATGATTTTTTTTACTATGAAACTGTAGTTTCCTTCATTTTTTTCAGTCAAGTCCCCACTGTAAGAAATTTTGGAACATATTTTTCAAAAGATAAGGCAAAGCTTTATTCACTATAAAAGTTTTAAGGTGAAGGATCATTCCTAAGATACTTGATTATGACATAAATTTTTTTGCTACGAAATTGTAGTCGCATTCAATTTTTTCAGTCAAGTCCCCTCTGTAAGGAATTTTGGAACATATTTTTCGATAAATAAGGCAAAGCTTTATTCACTATATAAGTTTTAAGGTGAAGGATCATTTCTAAGATACTTGATTATGACATAAAATTTTTTACTACGAAATTGTAGTCGCACTCAATTTTTTCAGTCAAGTCCCCTCTGTAAGGAATTTTGAAACACATTTTTCAATAGATAAAGCAAAGCTTTATTAACTGTATAAGTTGTAAGGTGAAGAAAGATTTCTAAGATGCTTAATTATTATATGATATTTTTTACTACGAAATTGTAGTTTCCTTCATATTTTTCAGTCAAGTCCCCTCTGTAAGGAATTTTGAAACACATTTTTCGATAGATAAGGCAAAGCTTTATTAACTGTATAAGTTGTAAGGTGAAGAAAGATTTCTAAGATGCTTAATTATTATATGATATTTTTTACTACGAAATGGTAGTTTCACTAAATTTTTTCAGTCAAGGCCCCACTGTAAGGAATTTTGGAACATATTTTTCGATAGATAAGGCAAAGCTTTATTCACTATATAAGTTTCAAGGTGAAGGATCATTTCTAAGATACTTGATTATGACATAAAATTTTTTACTACGATATTGTAGTCGCACTCAATTTTTTCAGTCAAGTCCCCTCTGTAAGGAATTTTGAAACACATTTTTCGATAGATAAGGCAAAGCTTTATTAACTGTATAAGTTGTAAGGTGAAGAAAGATTTCTAAGATGCCTAATTATGACATGAAATTTTTTACTATGAAACTGTAGTTTCCTTCATTTTTTTCAGTCAAGGCCCCACTGTAAGAAATTTTGGAACATATTTTTCAAAAGATAAGGCAAATCTTTATTCACTATAAAAGTTTTAAGGTGAAGGATCATTTCTAAGATACTTGATTATGACATAAATTTTTTTGCTACGAAATTGTAGCCGCACTCAATTTTTTCAGTCAAGTCCCCTCTGTAAGGAATTTTGAAACACATTTTTCGATAGATAAAGCAAAGCTTTATTAACTGTATAAGTTGTAAGGTGAAGAAAGATTTCTAAGATGCTTAATTATTATATGATATTTTTTACTACGAAATGGTAGTTTCACTAAATTTTTTCAGTCAAGGCCCCACTGTAAGGAATTTTGGAACATATTTTTTGATAGATAAGGCAAAGCTTTATTCACTATATAAGTTTCAAGGTGAAGGATCATTTCTAAGATACTTGATTATGACATAAAATTTTTTACTACGATATTGTAGTCGCACTCAATTTTTTCAGTCAAGTCCCCTCTGTAAGGAATTTTGAAACACATTTTTCGATAGATAAGGCAAAGCTTTATTAACTGTATAAGTTGTAAGGTGAAGAAAGATTTCTAAGATGCCTAATTATGACATGAAATTTTTTACTATGAAACTGTAGTTTCCTTCATTTTTTTCAGTCAAGGCCCCACTGTAAGAAATTTTGGAACATATTTTTCAAAAGATAAGGCAAATCTTTATTCACTATAAAAGTTTTAAGGTGAAGGATCATTTCTAAGATACTTGATTATGACATAAATTTTTTTGCTACGAAATTGTAGTCGCACTCAATTTTTTCAGTCAAGGCCCCACTGTAAGGAATTTTGGAACATATTTTTCGATAGATAAGGCAAAGCTTTGCTTTGTCGTAGCAACAAGAAAATCAGAATTTTTTATACAATTTCAGTTGCTTTTCATTGCCTAAGTTATTTTTTGTCTAACAAGTTATAATGATGTTCAAAAACAATAAACCTTATGCTAAGTTAAAATGTCAAAATTATTTTGCTACGAGATTGTTTTCACTCAATTTTCATAATCAAGGTTCCACTGTAAGGGGGATGGGAAATCATTTTTGTATATTTCGTTGAAGTGGGCCACTTGTAAAGTTATATTTTGATATCAGAGAAAATATTTTGATAAATGTTATTTTTCATCAGAAATAATATTGCCATCTGGTTAATTTTTAATTTTCCTGAAAGAATTTTCATAATTCATAGGATTTCCATTGTTTGTATTGCAATTAATAAGCTTAGAAATATTGACTTTTTAAATTAGTCGAGTTATAATAGCTGCTATATTTTGGCTGCTAAGTTCACACCGGTAACTTATATTTATATAGTTTCACAAGATAGTATAGTGAAACTAGGACCGCATTGTATCTTATAGCGGTGTTGTCATTTTTTTTTTTCACTATATAATTAAATACAAACAAACACACAACACTTAGATTTTAAGTCTACCATACTATGAAGCTTAAACAATTTTGTTATTTTTTGTTTTATGTTTTTCTTCTGCTTGCTTTTATTTACTTTACTTTAGATATAAGTTTTTTCTATAATAATATATCGTTTAAAGAAACGATATTATTATTATATAAAAAAAAACAACGCTTGAACCCAGAATACTGTTATTTTTGTTTTCGCAAATTCCACTGTTTCTTTTTTGTTGTTTTATTCTAGGACTTTAGTCCACCCAGCCAGGCGGGAGTAGAGTAACATGCCGTGCTTTTGTAAAAAAAACTATATTACAGGCGTTGTACCCGAAGGTCGTGGCTTCGATTCCCAACCAAGGCAAAACAAAAAAAAACAAATGGACAGTTTGCTTTTGGATGTTGGTAAAATATAATATTATGTATTGGTATCGTTGTTCCTGGTACACACAGTATTGTAATGTGACCAAGAAAATTATGTGTGGAATATCCTACATAATTATAGTTATTATTTTCAGCGTTGATCTTTTCAATTACGGTTAGTGCGGTACGGTAGATAGCACACAACTTGCTCGGATTTTATAAACCCATACTTTATACAGATTTATGAGTTAATTCGCTTAATTTTCTCATAACTTCGGGCACCAAGTGCTCTCTATGTACATAAGTACAAATTTTAATCGCTTCCATAAAACCGAGCCCTGTTTCTATTAAGCGCGTTATTTTTCAGACTGGGTATTACGGCCTTTGTTTCAGATATTTCAGCGAATTCATGTAATTGAATGTCAAGAATATTGAAATTGCTTTATCATGCTATATTTTACTAGATAATAATATGACTACTAGTTATTACGTGCTTTAATATAGTTTCTGATGTTGATCTTGTTAGGCATTATTATTTTGTTGGATATTATTATGCTTATTGAATGATTCACTACTAGCCATATACTGATGCGTATAATTCACTGTTATTGTTTTTTCGTATTTGTTCAGTCTAACTTTTAAATCAGTTTACTGAAGGTGACTTATACTACATATTTATTATTTACATAATTATTAATTTATTAATTTTATATACGTGGTGGTGTAACAGGGTAACCTCCTCCGCTGGTTACCCTGAGACCGTCTAGGCCTAGCCGGTTTCGGGCGCCCTAAGGTACCCGTGATGATATGTATAATAATAATTTTGAACTTTTTACTGTTATTACAAAAAAAAAAAAAAAAATTATAGCTTCTTTAATTTCCAATTCCCAATTTAAAATATATACTATTAGTTTGTTAACTAGTAGGTATATTATTATCTACTAGCTGACCCGCGCAACTTTGTCTGCGCGTTTAAATTTAACCGTTTACGCAGCGTACGCTCTTAAAAGGAATAATTTTTCCCCGTTTTTGCAACATTTTTCTTTGTTACTCCGCTCCTATTAGTCGTAGCGTGATGTTATATAGCCTATAGCCTTTCTCGATAAATGGATTATCCAACACGAAAATATTTTTTCAATTCGAATCAGTAGTTCCTGAGATTAGCGCGTTCAAACAAACAAACAAACAAACAAACAAACAAACAAACAAACTCTTCAGCTTTATAATATTAGTATAGATAATATTAGTATAGATTAGGCTACGAAATATTTAAGCTGTATTGGCATCATAAATTTGACATATTATTAGATATACTGACGAAATTTATGTAATACGGGGTTACTTTTTCATCCTTCAAATTTTTGCATACATGTTGTTGATGGATACATGATGTTGGATTATGGTAAACTATCGATACCAAAAAACTATCGACTACTAGGCGATATCAATTACAAGACGCTATCGATCACTAGTCACAAGTTCCTTTCAATAGGAATGCGCCAGATCTTTGAGATCTCGATCCTGTGAGCGCCATCGATAAAAATCAACAATAAAATTTTGTAGATAAACTTATCGATTTATTAGTGAATATCCATTTATTAGATTAATTTTATCGGCTGTCATATTATAATATTAACATGTCTCTAACCTAAAGTGGAGTAGGAGAAATATATAATTCTAAGTTGTATCTTCAACTCCACTTTTTACTTAAGCAACCTCTATCTCATTCCATCTTTCGATTTGACATTTAATGGAAAGAGGAATAAAATCCTTAAGTGAAAAGAAGAGTTGAACATACGACTTAATTAAAACGCGGTTTAAGTATTTGTAGCCATTTAAGTCAAACCTGCCAAAATGAGTGTAAAGTAGACAACAATATAAAAAATAAAACCTGTCCCAATGGTCTAGATTTCAGAAAGCAAATCTAATAAGAAAAGTTACAGTAATGAAATTTGTACTAAGTTACCTTCGTATGTATTACATCTATTTCTGTCGTAGAGAGCTTGGAACAGATTCTAGACGCTGCTGAACTATATACTGAACTTGATGACAAGACAGAGCCCGCATCACTTGAATTTTTTTACCGGTATGTGTTACGTCATGCATAAATAGGGTTATGGAAAAGTACCAGTATGATATTGATTGCAACCGGTATGTAAGTACTACTTTTTTTTTTAATAGAGCAGAACATGTGAACCTACATGCACCTGATGGTAAGTGACAATGTAATTCAAGAATGTTTTCAACTAATAGTGGCAATGATGCTTCAATTGGTTGATTCCACTATGTTTGCTTGAGAAACTTATTCACGCCTCGCTTAAAGGACTCAAGACTCTAGGTAAAACGCATGCAGACAAAGTATTCCACTTTATGGTTATGTCACGTTTCACGCATAGGCAGTATTCTAGAAAAGGAGTTCTGAATTAGTTATACTAGGTACCTCAACTGTCATGTAATGTCTGTCAGCTGTTTAAAAAACGACGCATGAAGATATTATCTAATACATGTAATGTTACTATCACTCACCAATAACAATAATATTGCCAAGATTGACTTATGCCGCCTTCAGAATAAAAGTATCATTTCGATAGTCTTACGGCGCCCGAGACCACTTAGATGGCATCAGGGTACCCAGCGGTGAGGTGTTGCTGTTAAATAAGCTGTTCTTCGGTGGAAGAAAGGTCTCATATTTCTTTAGCTACCACGACCAAACGGTTACACAGATTCAAAAATCGTCAAGTGACTTAGTCATTTTTCGGTTTTAGTCTTTGGGTAAACCCGGATTTTAGGAGATTACTGCATTTTTTTATTGAGGTGGTAGTATGCTTTTAGGGTGCGGTTACGAATGGGTAGTTAAATTGACGATAAGTCAGCGGTATACCCGCTTAAAATATATTTAGCCGGCATAGTGAAAGCGATCAATGTTGTTTAAGAATAATTAATAATTGACCCCATTCATGACCTTTGTAGGTTTGCTCACCACATCGTAGATACAAAGTCACATCCCGTGCTCCAATATTAAAAAAAAAAAAAAAAAACAGTACCTAGGGCCAACCAACCCTACACCAGGGTTCGAATCGGGGACCTAAAAACTGTAGTTCTTAAAGTCTAAACAAATCGGCTACCACTACACATATAATTTTATTACCAGAATTTAGAATTGGAAATTACAGAATTCTAGCTGTATTTATACTCAGGCAAAAAAAAAACTTAACATCTAGGCTAACCGGGCTACTAAGATCTATGGTACTGCATTACTCGTTAGTTGCTTTAGGTAACTCGCTAACTTGTGGAACCGGGCTTTGTTTCTAAAGACGTAGCACAGAACTTGGTACGTTACCCGGCGAGGTATCAAGTTTGGAATATTCGATGCGTCTTGGAGAAAATTGGACAAGTACGAGTACGCCAGTCTATTACTTGTTATGCTGATTAAATTATTAATGTACCTAGTAGGTTTGTTGTTGTCACAAACATCTGTCGATTTGGTTTTGTACAAATATTTTCATCATCGCAGACATATAATTTGTTCATCTCTATAGTATAACTGGTTTCAGAAGTCCAAACTATGGACTATTTTTATCAACCCATCTGATTTCCCCAAATAATTATATTATTGTAATATATAAAAAAACTTCGTTAGGTCGACTGACCGGTATCGTTATCACCGCCCATACAGATGCAAAAACCGTTAAGTGACTTAGTTATGTTTCTGTTTTAGCCTGTGGGTTCACCAGTTTTCAGAAGGCTACTGCATCGATTTCTTGTCGAGGGCATAGTCTCCTTTCAGGGTGCGGTTACGAAATGGGTGGTTGAATTGACGATGAAGCAGCCAGTAAATTAAAATATACTCGTAATGCAACTCATCATTGTCGCCCCCCATTTCGTAATCGCATTATTTAATGGGAGCGATCAATATTGTTTAAAAACAATTATTGATTGGCTTTGTAGGTTTGCTCACCACCAGGTAGATACAAAGTCACATTGGAGCACGTCCAATAAAATAAAATAAAAAAACTACCATTCCATCTAGACAGACCTAGAATGTCCGTTTTAGAAGATCTTTAGACTCGTATGAGCTGCTGATATTATTATATCTACTTAAAATAACTTTTATAAATCAATAACAAAATTTCCGTTACTCTCGTCACCACTTTTAGATAATAAAAATAATATATTGTGACTAGACCAATTTACACATATTGGTCTAGTCATTAACTATGCTCTAGGCTTGTACTATGTTTACTAGAAACAACGATAGAACTATATGAATACCCAGACCATGACAAACTGTACGGAAAAACGTACTAATATAATTTTGCCAATAGTGGGAATAGAACCTACAATTTCCGTTTACAACGCCAAAGGCGCAGCCACTCATCTACGGAGCCGGTTAAGGCAGGTACCATAGGATAGGCAGATAACATTTTTTTTTCAAACTGTAATGAGTGGTCCAGATTAGTTTAAAACAATTTCTATAAAACTGGCTCTGCCGTCAAGTCAACATACCTTATAAGGGTTCGTTGCGAGCTGATTATTGCCCCCCCTCTATACTAACTTCCGTATACCAAGTCATATCTTCAATTCCACCTTCTTAAGAAACGTCTGTCTCTTTCCACCAAATGTCAAATCAAGAAAGATAAAATAAGACAAACGTTCCTTAAGTGAAAATTTTAATTAAGGATATAACTTAAAATACGGGGATTAGTCGTAATCTCAACTCCACTTTTCACTCAAGGAACGCCTCTTTTTCCTAAATGTCAAATCAAAAAAGATCGGAAGAAAAAGACGTTCCTTGAGTGAAAAATGGAGTTAAATATATGACTTAGAACACTGATTACTTTTAAAACAATTTTACAGTCTGGACAGTGCGTGACAAATCGAGACCTTATAATTAATTACTCTGAGTTCAAAAACAAAAATTGAAATCCTAAGAACAACTTATGCGAAATATGTAAGTCCTTTAAACCTGTAATCCGCTTTATATGAACAATATAATATCAATATGATATAATAAAAATATCTTTCTCAAAATATATTTCCTGGATAGACATAAATATAATGGATAAGACAATTGCATGATGGATACATGAAATTTGCTTTAGTCTGCATACACCGTCAGCGCAGTAAGTGCCTAACTTAGTGAAGACGTGAGAACTGAGTTTATAAGACATATTTATAGAATGGTCTGAAAATGAAATTTCAGCGTAACTTTTTTGTTCTGATTTTAATATTCTGAATTAATGCAGCTGTTGGGTACAAACTCAAAATCTATATTCGGTTCTTGTTCGTAGTTTTTATTTAAAAAAAAAAAATTAAATCCAACCAATTATTCATAGCTACAAGTCAAATTAAGTATTCCAAAATAGTCTATGACTTTGTTCTATTAGTGTTATTGATAATTTTATACTTAACAAGTCAAACAATTATAATGATTTTTCTTTTCTTTAAAAGAATCTTCCTTAGATTTTTCACACCTTAGAAGGTACCCAAAAGGGTAGAACTTACCGTATGTTTTAATGCAGATTAATTATTTACTTTGGCCACAAATCAAAATGACGTGTTTACTTCCTCCCTTTCCATACGAGAACCCACCATCAATTACCATGAAGAATCTATAGATAGCTAAGAATATCTTCACATTAATGATAGTAAACCGATATATTGAAATATAATTAAATAATACAGGAGCATGATAAAGTCCTATATATTTTGAAGTAAAAATATATTAAAGTTCTTGCCTATCTAATATTCTATAGTCATTATTTCCGAGACTGCATCATCTCTAATTGACATGTTGCGCGATGGATGGTATGGGATGGGAGAACTCCTTACATTGCGTATTCAGCATTAGTGTCGGCGTTCGCAATTTACGCTCTAATTGCCAGACGTAAATTTTCATCTTATACCTACCTACAATTTTCGATATTGAATAATTAATTGGAATAATATGTTAGAGCTTTTAAAACAATTATCGCTGTACCTAAAAATTTTTTTTTAATTTGTAGCTTTGGCCAAATATAATTAGGTAACATTTTGGCCGCACTAAAAATATATGTTATACGAGTATATAGGTACTAATATTATTAATTTTAATATGAATCTGGACATTCAAACTTTTGTTACTTAATAACTACAAAACGTCTGAACCGATTTGTACTCAGATAGGTAAAACTTTTCCTTGGAATTATCGGTAAAAAAATATTTATTTACCAATAAGCCGTGTAAAATACTATGGGTCTGGGCCAAATATAATGAGGTAACATTTGACCGCACTAAAAAAATATGTTCTACGAGTATATACTAATATTATTAATATGAAAGCCTGGTCATCCAAACCGATTTGTAGTCAGACAGGGTAAAACTTTCTCTTGAAATTACCGGTAAATAAATATAATCAGCTCGCGTACAATTATCTTTTAAGATGTTACCCATAGCGTTCCACGCGAAAGAAGTCGCAGACAGAAGTTAACAGAACAATATGGAAAAAAAATCGTAATAATTAATAAAAAAATAAAACGCAAAAGTTTTAGATACTGTTTGTTGCATTCTCTTATGATTTACAAAATATTCCTGGTAGAATCTTCACAGCAACTCTTTTATGAAAAAAGAAAAGTAATAATTATTTAAAAAATATAGCGCAAAAATTTAAGATACTGTGGCTTCCTCTTATAATTTTCGAAATAATGCGCTATATCAGCTGGGTTTACTTAGCTTTTTCATAGTGGTAGAACCACTAATGAGAAAGATAACATGGACTGCAATAGGCTTATTAAAAAAAATAATTTAAAAGGTTTCGTTAAATAACAGTACCTACCTTATTACGAGATCCGTAAAATAAAAAGACTTCAACATATTTTGTTTAATTTTATTTCGCGCTGTTGGTATTCATTAAAAGTGATTGATTATAAAATTTTAACGTTGTTAAATAAGGGTGTTGTGCGTATCCGAACATCTGCTGAATATCATCATTATAATGGATGCTTTCTACCTGTCAACGGCCTCCACTTCTATCTGTCATTTCATTACAAATTCGTTGACAGCCTCGTTCCCTACCTATTGTGTTTCAGGGAGGTTTTATTTCGATTTTCGAATTTTGTTTATCGAAAGCAATTTTATTATTTTATTTGAAAGTACTTTTCGATCGTCCCTCTGTCCGATTCAAAGGTTTGTTAATCAATTATAATTTAGTAGGCTTGAATTTTTAAATATATTTTTTATTGTTATTGAAGTAATATAATTTGGATAATAATTTGTTTTAGTAAATTGTATCTCGTTTACGGGTGATACTAAAAGATTGAGTAATTGTCTATAGTTTACCCGGGTTTACTTAGAATTATCCAGGGACTTTGAGGTAATTCGGCATTTATCCACACTCACCTAGTTCTTCTGTGTGCAGGCTGGGTAATTTTAGAATTATTAGTGAAAATATAAATATAGTGCATTTATAGCATTTAAAACTAAATAAAATAAAGAGGCCTCAGGGTTAAACTTAAGGTTTACTCGATCTTCTAGCATCACCCGTAACATCTCTACGAAATAGTACATAAAGAAATTCATACCTACTGCACGAGTCCAAAAATGTATACGTTATATCTGTATGAAAATCTAAGCCAATAAAGTCCAAAAAATATACGTGGTGGCCGAGTTGGTTAGACCTTGGACTTAAAAACACTTAAGTCCCTGGTTCGAATCCCGGTGTGTACCAATGAGTTTTTAATTGAAAAATTTGTGTACGAGGCACTATAGAGGTGTTGACAACACCACTATAGTGCCTCGGAGAGCAAGTTAAAGTGTCGGTCCCGGTTTCACTATACCAACTTATGTATGAAACTGTTTATAGATGGGTTATTGAGTTTATTCAAAACATCGCGACGAGCCAGCTAATTGTTCGGTGTAGACTCATACCATCGGATACGACGAGGTGGGATTAAAACAACCCCTCCGCTGGGTATCCTGGGGCCGTCTAGGCGGTCACGGGCGACTTAAGGCACCCGTGAAGATATGTATATATATATATATATATGTATAAAGTCCAAAAAAGTGCGTAAGCAAGCTAAGTGCGAGTCTCATATAGGTACGAAATAAGTACGAAAAAAAAATACCATCACGTCGGATACGAAACAGCTTAGTAGGGCTCAGGGTTTCCAGCGCAGGAGTTTAATTTCCACCTCACCATAGCCAACGATATTTTGAGTCTACATGGAATAAGCCGTAAGTTCGTTGTGGTATCTGTATAGACTTATAACAGTTTCAGAATCTAGTATAGTGAAACTGATACTTATAACTTAACATGCAGCTCTAAGGCATTAAAGTGGGGTTGTCTAACAATTAACTTAATTTTTTACATCAAAAACTTACTGGTACAATTGAAATCTTTTAAGCCTAAGGCTTAACCAATTCGGCCACTAAGTTTATGAACTCAATAACTCATCTTAAAAACTTACAAACAATTCCACAAGTTGATATTAGTGAAATAAGGACCGATAGTTTAACGTGCACACCGAGGCACTATAGTGGTGTTGTCAAACAATTTTTTTTTTAATATTATTGCACAATACTTCCTCGTATACTATATACTCATATGTTACCTACAGAAATATCTATAACAGATAAATAAAAAGTAACAAACACGCATGATTTCCTTTTCATTGCAAAGACTAAAAGTTTAAAAGATATGCCGTTTGAACATTATTACTAAAATATTAATTTGTTAAACAAAAAATATAATAATAATATAATAATATGAAAGACATTACACCCATATTGCTCTGGTCACAAACTAAGCTCTAGGCTTGTTCTATGTGTACCAGAAGCAACGATATAATACATATTATATTTTATAAACACCCAGACTATGACAAACTGTACAGAAAAAAAACATACTTATATTTTTTGTCATGGGTGGGAATCGAACTTACGACCTCCGGATACAATGCCAAAGGCGCAACCACTAGTCTACGGAGGCTGTCAATACTAACTTCTATTTACAGAATAAAACTGTATTTGTATATTAAATGTTCAATGACGTGACATTAATGGTTTACGGTCTCAGTATAGTCATCGGGGTTTTATTCTCATAACGTCGTAGCCGATGGTATTCTGATACAAACCTAACAAGTGGCAAGCTAGACGCGATGTTTTTAAATGTTATATTTTTTTATATTACTAAAGCACTGCATCTGACTTGGTATCTATGGTAAGCAGATCTATAAAGTCCATGAATGGGGTCGATCAATAAATTGTTGTTTAACAACAATTTATTAACAATAATATATAACAAGATAGATCGCTTCCATTATGCCGGCTTAGCATTGCTCCCATTACGAGTAGGTATTTTAATATACTCGGTGCTTTAGCGTCAAATCAACCCCCCGTTATTATCGTCCACCAGTGGAGAATAAAAGAGAAAAAATCTTTTCAATAAACATTATTGAAACCAATACCACAATTTCCTAGATTTATATGGGAATGCTAAACAAGAATTAGATACAAAGCCAAATGTAATTCTATAAAAAAAAATCTACTTCTTTTCAATTGCAAGTTATATAAGAGATTTCTATGGATACGCATTTTTTTCATCGCAAAAATCTTTTTGTTTGCCATTCTGATAAAAAAATAGTACATGACAAACATAGAATTCTCTCTTTGTTGCATTCACTTTAGTTTCAACCATGAGTTACCACATACGCTGTTTACTTGTAGTAGGAATATTGGCAGTTTGTGTTTTAGCTAGTGAGTATGTAATATTTTATATATGGAATAGGTAAAACCAAATAAACTATATCTATACATAATAATAAAATTTTAAATTTTTAAATCTCTAAATGGAATAATAATCAAGTTTGTTTGTTTGTCGGGGCATCACTTAAAACCTACTGGACATTTTTTTTGTTAAATAGGTATTAGCTCTGGTGGTAAAATAGGAATATTATATTTCGATAAGCATATAGGGAGTTCAGATATACATAATATTGTTTTAAGAGTCTCTGAGGAAAAGTTTTAAATAGACTAGATAGAAAGACGTGTTCTATTAAATAAAATAGCATATATTATAATATACGTGGTGGCCTAGTTGGTTAGACCTTGGACTTAAAAACACTTAGGTCCCTGGTTCGAATCCCGGTGTGTACCAATGAGTTTTTAAATAAAAAAATTATGTACATTTGTTTGACAACACCACTATAGTGCCTCGGAGAGCACGTTAAGCTGTCGGTCCCGGTTTCACTATACCAACTTGTGAAACTGTTTATAGATGGGTTATTGAGTCTATTCAAAACATCGCAACGAGCTAGCCACTTGTTCGGTGTAGACTCATTCCATCGGCTACGACGAGGTGGGATTAAAACCCCTCCGCTGGGTACCCTGGGGCCGTCTAGGCGGTCTCGGGCGCCGTAAGGCACCCGTGATGATACATACATACATACATACATAAAACGGCATTAAAATATTTTCGATTTAATTTTTACTTTTTGGGAAATATTTGTTTTTTCGTTTGAAGTTGACATTTTATGTCTACTGGCAACTGTAGTAAATCTGAATTTTATATACGTTATGAAGCACGGTCATGGTAGAGTTGGTCAACATGTTTACTTTACCATAGATTAATATTAATCTATTGAAAACAATAGCAAATCGTTTTTTTTTGTTTTAAAAAGGAGTTGCTTACGAAGTATTGAATATGGCGAAATGTGGAACTAATATTACCCTACTGACAAGAACGCCTTAAAATTAATGATAAAAAAAAATTAACAGGGCATGTAATTGCTAAATAAAATATAAAATGGCATTCCACCTATAATGTGGCGTGTTAACAAATTTCGATAGATTGATGATAGCATTTTAGAAAGTGGATATTATTTTAGGTGACTACTATGTCACTGAATAAATAACTAGTAAAAATCCACACTAAGGCTTTTCTGCATTTTTAGGCATTGTTGCGTCCCCACTCATACCTAATAAAATTAATATTTTCTTTATAAATCACTTGTTAAATTTCAGATGTAAGAAAAACGAAGGACAATAAACCCACAGCACGATATTTTCACGGATTATTCAATTATTTTCAAGGATTACAACTAGGACAAAATTATGGATTTCAATTTCATCCATTATTGATCCATACACCAATTATAATAATACCAACTTATAATCAACAAAGTGTTATAGTACAAAATAGATCTACAGACAAAAATAATGAAGAGGCTGGTACGCGACAAACTATATTAAAACCTGCCAAATTACAAGAATATTATGACGATTCTAATTCAAATGATGTCATCGAAAATAATAAACGACATACTTTAAAGAGAGAAATTGTAAAAAGTAACAAAAATAAAGTTTCCAATTTACGAGAAATAAACAATAGTTCAAGTAGTAACATTTCAACTACAGAGTCTTCAACTACAGAGTCTTTAACTACAGAGTCTTTAATAAAAGAGAATATAACGACTTCAGAATCGGCAACTACTTCAACTACTAAAGATATTAAACCTACAACAATAAAAATGGATGTACGTAATGAAACTATAACTGAAGCGCAAATGTCTAGCATTTCAATTGGACTTTATCCAAAAGCTAACTATGACAATGGTTTTATTAATCAGATTATGTTAACTACGGAGCCGAACGACTATAATAATCTACCATCGCAAGACGATGAGAGATGGCGAAATTTCTCAACGAAGAATAACTTTTTTAAATCTATTTCCAGTGGATTCAGACCACTTGCCGGATTGTATTACGACGGATTTTTACATAAAAATTTAATTAAGAAACGTGGATGGTCTCCTTTTTAATTAATAATCAGTTTTTTTTATAGTAAAATATTAAAGTTAGTGTTGCCATGTTTGAAAATTTATGTTGATAATACATTTCACATTGGAGTAGAAAACGATAATGGTCTAGAATAACATGTTATTTCCGCAAAATTTTATCTGCCATCATCTTGCAGTTGAGACGTCAGCGTCGTAAAACTCGAACAATACTGGTAACTACTGCAACCTTACACGGCTTCGAAATTGGTATTGTCAGTATGTACTCGTAAAACAAGCTGCCAGCTTTTGTATTCTGGTTCGTGTCTGTAACAATGTACGTGCGGTTGCGATGCGATCGACGGCGAAGCAAATGAGCCGTTTTTATTGCCTCCAGAATCAATGTATATTATTAAACTTGATGTTACTTCTGTCTATTGTTAGTAAGTATCTACTTTGTAAACAAGTTATTGAGGGCTGATTTGCAATCGCCAGATAAAGTTTTTCAACAGATAACTGGTACGGCGAATGAATAAATATGACAGTGTTTTATGCAAGTTAATTGTCGAATAACTTTATCTAAAGAATGAAATGTCAGTCATCAAAATTAAATAACATACAATTTCCATTGAGATTTTAAAACGTTGTAATTTGAGCTAATATGAGGTTCTACTGATCAAATTAAAAAACTTTGTCGCAAATGAAAAAACCTCCAAGCAAACTAGTAATGTTAAAAATACATTTTTTTTATGGGGAAGCTAATTTTTTTTTTCATTTGCGTAATATGTTTCCACGGAAAAGTTATTCAATTTGATTAGTAGACCCTCATTATACAACCTTTAAAATTCATGCTGTATAGTATAAAATACTAAATCAATAATAACGGCGAAAATGCATTTTTTTGAAGCGTCTATAAATCTCATCTAAACTAAACTTCTTTATTTCTAAAATGTATCTTATAAAACTAATATCTTAATATATAAATTTTAAAACAATTTACTATTTCCCTTCTTAAACGTTCCTATACGTTCCAAATTACCACCTTGTACTAGATAAAATCGATATTACGTGATAACGGCGCAGCGTTAATCAGAACACAACCTTTAATATCGGATTTCAGTGCCAACAAATAGAATCTCTTTGGTTATTAGAAAATCTGTGTTTGTTTTTAATTTATTTAAGACTTTGGTTGGCAAGAACAACACCGAAAATATTACCCAACATACGAGTACAAAATGGTAGAGAATATTATTTTGTTATAAAGGTTACTTTCAAGGAAGAACATTTTGGGCAAATCTTTAACAATGTCAAAAAAATATATATTAGATGAGAAAATAATAAAATAAAATATACGTAGCCATAGATATTCTTTTATAAATAGAAGCAACATGCCATTACTCTTTAGTACATTCTTTAAATTAATTAATTAAAAACTTTGTTATACTTGACTAGTAATTAGATTTAACACAATTTTAAAACAAATTTGTGTTATAACTAAAGTACTAAATATTTTTTTTAGGAGCACATTAATGACCAGGACTAAACGTAGAACTATGACATATACTAAACTATGTAAATCACACAAATTAACACTCGCACGCATACCCACAGATACAAACACACGCATGCAATCATACACAACACATACTGACATACACAACATCACACATACAAAAAAAAACTTATTTATAATTAAAAAAAAAATGGTGTAAGATATATTATTTATTATACAATATAATGTCAAACGACTGAAGAAGCCTATAGCGAAATATATCGTTTTTGATTTTTTTATTTTTTTTGTTTAGTATTTTATTTCAATTAATACTAATTGAATGTAGACACATTAATGTTATTAGAAAAGTTTTAACCCTAAAAACTAGGCTACAGGTTAAAAAAAGCTCAAAGCTTACTTATAGTATAAAATCCAGAATATTTTCTTACGTTTGAAGAAAAAAATATTAACATGGACTAGTATAGTCTTAAACTTAGAATGTTATGTTTGGCGTGTACGTACGTTTGAGAAAACTGTAGAAATAAAAGCGCAGGGCGACTTCCCGTACATTTATTATTCAACCAGCGGAGTCACTCGCCATTCGCAGTTCCTTGTGTAAAATGTGTCCGGACTCGAGTGGATTTTCTTGTAAAGTATTGTTGTTTTTACGAGAAAAATCGAATATCGCTTCAGGTTGTGATTTCATTTCGAATACCTAACGTTTCTCTATTTATTTATTTCTACAATGTCAGATTGACGAGGTTTATTATGTTTAGGTTTATTAATTAAATGCTTTTATATAACTGTTGGTTAGGTTTAATTATTTAACACCGCAACAAGCTCGACACTTGTTTGGTGTTGCATCCGAATACCATGGGCGAAATGAGGACGGGTCAATCCCTCCACTGTACCCTGAAGCCGTTTAAACGGTTCTCGGGAGTCAAAAAGGCATCCGTGATGGTATTTATTTTATTAAGTTTTATTCTTTTCTGATTCTTTATAGCCTACTTTGTAGGTAGTTAATTAAAATTTATATAGATATGTCACAACTGTCTGGCCTTTTATTTCTATTTATAAAGTTGATCTATACTATTTCATTAATCCCCTAACCATTTATTAAAATAACTTAATTATTATGTTGACAGCATCCGTAGACTAGCGGTTGCACCTTTGGCGTTGTACCCGGAGGTCGTTGGTTCGATTCCCACCCATGGCAAAAAAATATTGCTACAATCTGGGTGTTTATAAAATATAATATGTATAATATCGTTGCTTCTGGTACACATAGTACAAGCCTAGAGCTTAGTTTGTGAACAAAGCAATATGTGTAAATGGTCCTATATATTATTATTATAATCGGTAGTTTGCTTTGAAACATTCAAAAAACAAAATTTACTAAAATTATTATAAAAGTAAAAAAAAACTGACAAAAAAAAAATTGTACTTAGTAATAATATTGTACGATATTTTACACATATTGCCCTAGTCACAAACTAAGCTCTAGGCATCTACTATATGTACCATGAGAATCGAACTTACGACCTCCGGACACAACAAACTCCGCAACAACTATAATAGAGACTGAGGCGGTAAAATTATACCCTTATTTATATCTACTTAAACTTATATATCTTATCCACACTTCAAAAATATATAAAAGGCTCGTAAAGTTAAATTCTATTTGGAAACTAAGTTATGTCCATAAAAATGGGTGATCAATATTCAGAGGTGGTACTATTCGTCTTCGGAACGCTCAGGTTGCAACCTCGGGTAAAATATGAGGGAGAAGCGAAGTATTACGCAGTGACCCCTTTTCAAAGGTTAATTGCTGGGAGTTTGTCAGTCACACCTGCTGCATACCAATATTTATTATTATTGAGAATATTATTTATTATGAATGTATATTTTTATATTTCATTATGTTCTCAAAATGATTTTGCTAGATTTATCATTAATTTTTTGGCCAAAACAATTTTGGGCGGATTTTTTTTATTATAAACAGCGTTTGTATTAAATTCTATTTGGAAACTAAATTATGTCAATAAAAATAGGTGATCAATATTCAGAGGTGGTACTATGTTCGTCTTCGGAACGCTTAGGTTACAACCTCGGGTAAGATATGAGGGAGAAGCGAAGTATTGAAGTACGTAGTGACCCCTTTTCAAAGGTTAATTGCTGGGAGTTTGTCAGTCACACATGCTGAATACCAATATTTATTATTATTGAGAATATTATTTATTACGAATATTTTTTTTATATTTCATTTTGTTCTCAAAATATTTTTTGCTAGATTTATTTACTTTTTTGCCAAAAAAAATTTTGGGCGTAATTTTTATTTTTTAATTATAAACAGTCTGTGTTTGTGTTAAATTCTTTTTGGAAACTAAGTTATGTCCATAAAAATGGGTGATCAATATTCAGAGGTGGTACTATTCGTCTTCGGAACGCTCAGGTTGCAACCTCGGGTAAAATATGAGGGAGAAGCGAAGTATTACGCAGTGACCCCTTTTCAAAGGTTAATTGCTGGGAGTTTGTCAGTCACACCTGCTGCATATAAATATTTATTATTATTGAGAATATTATTTATTATGAATATATATTTTTATATTTCATTGTGTTCTCAAAATTATTTTTGCTACATTTATCATTTACTTTTTTGGCCAAAACAATTTTAGACGTAATTTTTATTATAAACAGTGTCTGCGTTTGGCGTAAAAAGGAGACTACCATCTAGACAAGTAATCGATCTAAAACCGGTAAACACACAGACTAAAACCGAACTACTCGACTGGTCACTTGAAGGTTTATTATTAGATTTTTTGTGCAAAAATCTGCCTTTTTTTAATCAAAGAATATTATTGTTTTTTCGTAATGTCTTTACTTCACTATGTACTTTATGAAATAACAGCTAAATAATTCATAACTTCTGTCTGTTGCCTAAACCCCCAGTTTCTAGAAAATTAATGAATTTGTTTTATAAGCAGTGTTGTCAGACAGGTTTGCCCATTTAAAAAATACCGTACTATTGCCGTTGCGTACAAATAGAACATTAATACTAAAATTGGTTTTTTTCCTACTCCAAAAAAAAAACTACATTTAATATTTTTATATTTAAAGTTAAAGAGCAAAAAAAAAGAAAATCAACAATATACATACTATGCCTCCTATATTGAACGACGGCGGCCAATCTACGCTTCACTTTCAAATTACCGTACGTTTTGTCGAATTTTCATTAAATTCTTCAAGTTACCGTACTTTTGCCGAACGGTAATCTGTTGTGATAACTTACCGTAACAGACATGAAATTACCGGACAAATACGGTAATTACCGTACGTCTGTCTATTAATATAAAAAAATAGTTAATGAGGAGAGAGACAATGTTCTTAGCTATCCATGGCTCACAGGGCGGGTGCCGGGTTCATCGCGTGGTTGGAAGGCAGGGAAATGTACTGCAGCGTTCCCGGACTTGAGACCGCGTAGTAGGGTTATAGGCCTTTTGAACTCTCACCTGCACTGTGTTCACTACCGTCTCTACTCAACCAAATACTATATGATCCTGTTAGCGATATATGATCTTGGAAATACGCTCCATAAAAGTTCCGACGGCTGTTCTCGGAAGGCCAAGATCCTTTAATAGACGGTGCAAAGACTTTGCTGGAATTCCTCTTGCACCAACTTCCACTGCAAAAGTTGAGTTTAAAATCCGTCCTAGTAATATCGTTTGTGTGATCATAATATTTGTTCGACTTGATGTTGTGGTCCTTAGGAACGTCTGTTTCCCACGGAACGGTGAGTTCTATAAGTATTACTTTCTTCAAGCACCGAGAGTACAACAGTATGTCTGATCTATAGGCTGAATTGGTGAAATTTTTACGTAAAGTGATATAATTCTAATATCAATCAGCAACTCGGCCTAAATGGGCTTCCGAATATATGTTTTATTTTTATTGGAGCATAGCATTTTATTTTATATACATGGTGGCTTTGAAAGGATGTACTTTGGGCTAATATGAGGTTCTACTGATCAATACGAACAACTTTTCCCATGGAACGATATGCCGCAAATGAAAAAAAATATTGCCTTCTCCATATAAACTAGTAATGTTAAAATGACCAATTTGTATGGGGAAGCCAATTTTTTTTTTCATTTGCGACACATGGTTCTATGAGAGAAGTTGTTCGATTTGATCAGCAGAACCACATATTAGCCCAAAGTACATATTTTCAAATTCACCATGTATACTTGTTAGTAAGCATACCTACAAAGTCGTTATTATTTAAATAATATTATTAATGATAGCTTCAGCTTCAATTTATCATCCAGACATTTTATCACAGACGCCTCTCATAAAAATAACAATGATGATTATTTAAAATTTATCCAAAATCGGTTTCAATGACAAGTGGAATTTTTAATTAAACACTCCTGTGAAATGAAAAATGAACCTTATGAAAATTCGGTAAAATTCAATTTGTAACAAATTCATTATCCAGACAGCGTGACCAATCAACCAATTAATACCAGATCAGACTGTGTCGACAAAGGTAAACAAAGAACAGCCAGAATGTTCATTTGTACAATATGATTTTACTGTTGGTTGGTATAAGTATCTGTTTGTTACATGTTATTTTATTATTTATTTGTTATTGTGCTAGGGTTAAAATTAATTAACATAATAACATTTTCTTTGTTGTTTAATTAAAAGTTAATAAAGTTTTTTTTAAATATTTTTTAATGGAGCACGGGATGTGACTTTGGTAAGCATACCTATAGTCCATGAATGGTGTCGATCAGTACATTGTTGATTACAAATGTTGATTGCTCCCACTATCCCGGCTAAACAAATGGGCGACGACAAAGGCGTATACTTGCATTACGAATCTATTTCAATATCCTTGCTGCTTTATCGTCAAATCAATCGCCCGTTTCGTAACCGTATCGGTTTTAGTCTGTGGGTCCGGAGAATTAGTCTCTTAGACTAAAACCGAAACATGACAAAGGTTAATGGCCTTATTTATAAAAAGTTATTGAGCCCTTAAAGAACACTTTTAGGCATATTTATTTTTGTTGCTGAAAAAGAAAAAAACCTTCTATAACTGTCCTTCAAGGTCTCAATAAGTTTATATAATTTTATGTAGGGCAATTTATACTTATTGCTCTAGTCATAAACTAAGCTTATACTATGTGTACCAGAAACAACGATATAATTAATAAATATTATATTTTATAAACACCCAGACCTTGACAAACGGTACCGAAAAATGTTTTTTTGCCATGAGTAGGAATCGAACCCACGACCTCCGGATACAACGCCAAAGGCGCAACCACTAGCCTACGGAGGCGGTCTATTTAAATAAAAAATGTCCTTCGACATTTAACTAAAATGAGAAAACAAAATAAAATTCATATCATTTCCTTTATTCTACTGTAGCGACATGCCAACAAAAGTAAAGAAACAAGAGAAAGTCCTGA
Source organism: Monopis laevigella (assembly GCA_947458855.1). Classification (NCBI taxonomy): domain Eukaryota; kingdom Metazoa; phylum Arthropoda; class Insecta; order Lepidoptera; family Tineidae; genus Monopis; species Monopis laevigella. The sequence goes on along the minus strand of OX381580.1, from coordinate 19,644,996 downwards.
AAAGAACTGTTTTTATTCCATTTTAGAAATATTTTAAAACAAGTGAAATTCTGTCTATAATGCCCATATAAATTGTCTATAATGTCCATACAAGGATGTTGTTGAACCGAAGAATGACGGCAGCACCGCTGTGTAAACATCATCCTCCGATGCAAGCTGCGTCACCGAAGCAGGCGCTCCGCAAATCTCCGCACAGTGCTGCAGTGTCCTGTTGTCTCGTATGGCTGGTGTCGGCGGCGCTCGCTCAAGAAAAAGCCACGCGTATTGCGCAGATGTCTTATATAGTCCCCGACTATCACGCCGCGCCGTCGCAGTCCACTACTACAATGAGCTGCGAATGCACCGTAGAATTAGCGGGAAAATATGGCGGCAATATTATAATTTTATTTTGTATAAATATAGGAGTAATTATTAATTAAATTCATTCAGTATTAATCACTCGAAAACATCAAACCAAGAGTTTTATTTCACAAACACTCAAGTACTCAAGACCCCTAAAGTGGTGACCCCGAGAATAAAGTAGCCCTTCTTATAAAAAATGGCTGAAGAACCAAAAAAGGAACATACAGGCCGTGAAGACATCGATGCAGTTTCTCACTCGATGCAAATACCGCCGTTCTGGAGAGACTCACCTCGCCTGTGGTTCATCAGATTAGAAGCTGCGACGGACAAATTAAAAGGAAGCCAGGCCCAACTTGCCCGAATTGTGATAACGAAGCTTGAAAAACAAGACATCGAGTAAATTTCAGAACTCTTGTACAGCCCATCTACATCGGGTAAGTATGAAGAAATTAAGAAACGCTTAATAGCTACAAACGAGGAGTCGAGCAGCCGACAATTCCAAAAACTCCTAACAGAAATGGAGCTTGGAGATCAAAAGCCGTCGTAACTCCTTCGACGGATGAAAAATGTGGCCCGCGACAAGATACCCGATACAATTCTCCAATTTCTGTGGAATAATCACTTGCCAGCCCACATAAGATCTGCACTTGCTGTCACTGAAACACTAAGCACAAATACAACACTCGAAGAATTGTCACATCTGGCTGATAAAATATTGGAGACCAGTTGCACACAGATAGGTACAGTATCTTCTCGCACTACATCTCCTTCAAGTTCACTACAAGACACACAATTTCTAATTAATGAAGTCAAGAAATTGTCGATGGAGATCGCCGAAATGAAATCAAAAACACAGTATGGTCAGCGGCCGAATCATCTTGAATATAGAAGAAGCCGTTTTAGAAACTCAAGATGGGCCACGATACAGTTCGCGGACTCCAACGCCTGCACGAAACCACTCTCCATCTCTATACTGCTACTATCACCAACGATTTGGGGCAAGAGCATTCAAATGTACACCACCATGCACTTTCAAAAAAACGAATGAAGATATGTCGGAAAACTAGAAAGGACGCAAGATTTGGCGGAACTTGGCGTCTCCGAACAATCTCACCGCCTATTCATCAACGACAAACTAAACAGACTCACATTCCTTGTTGATACGGGTGCAAACATATCCGTCATACCAAGAAGAAAAGGAGTAATCAGCAAACCTCTTCAACAATACGGTCATTCCAACATACGGTGAAAAAACTCTCGAACTGGATTTCAACCTCCGGCGAAAATTCAAATGGAAGTTCATCGTCGCAGTAGTTTCCAAACCAATATTAGGGACAGACTTTCTCAAGCATCACCAGCTCATAGTCGATATCAAGAACAGGAGGCTTATCGACGGCAAAACCAACCTAATGTCGAGCAACACTTTCGTCGAGGCAACAAACGTACCTACAGTTCGCAGTATCGACATGGGAAAACCTTACCATGACATATTGGCGGAGTTCCCCGGAACCACAAAACTAACTTCAATGCAGTTGAGCACCAAACACCAAGTTGAACACTTTATCGAAACCAGCGGCCCTCCTCTTTATTATCGTGCACGTCCAGTACCTCCACACCGCTACGAACAAGTCAAAAAGGAGTTCGAAAACATGATCCAACAAGGACGGTGTCGGCCTAGCAAGAGCCCATGGGCATTACCTCTACACATCGTACCCAAAAAATCGTACAAAAGTAAAGAAACAAGAGAAAGTCCTGAAAAGAACTGTTTTTATTCCATTTTAGAAATAGTTTGAAACAAGTGAAATTCTGTCTATAATGTCCATACAAGGATGTTGTTGAACCGAAGAATGACTCGTATGCCACTACTACAATGAGCTGCGAATGCACCGTAGAGATGTAGGCTTGGAAATATGGCGGCAATATTATAATTTTATTTTGTATAAATATAGGAGTAATTATTAATTAAATTCATTCAGTATTAATCACTCGAAAACATCAAACCAAGAGTTTTATTTCACAAACACTCAAGTACTCAAGACCCCTAAACTACTAAATCAATTGTATATCAACGTGCGTCGTATAAAAGTAAAAATTTTTAACATTTTGTATGGAAATTTGTCAAATTTAAATTTGACGTGCAGTTGATAATTATCCAATTCATTTAGCAGAATAGGCCCCTTTAAATATTAATCAAAATCCTCTTTTATAAAAAAACAAGATTAGGTAAGATCTAAAATATTGGCTAATGTTATATCGATGTTGTATCTAAAAGTAGTGAATGAACGTAAGACAAAACAATATTATTAAAATATTTAAGTCAGTGCATACCAGGAAAAAATAAAAAAGCGGCCCCAGCCTAGTGGTTAAGTCACTACGCAACTGATAACAAGGTTAAGCAGATGACAACGAGGCCGGCCTGGGATGGGTGACCGCTTTATACAACGAGGCTATTTCATCATAAACACCGCAATAAGCTCGCCACTTGTTAGGTGCTGCCTCCGAATATCATCGGCGAAATGAGGACAGGTTAATACCTCCGCTGGGTACCCTGAGGCCGTTTAAACGGTTCTCGGGAGCCAAATCGGCACCCGTGATGGTATTTATTATTATTATACCAGGAAAAAATACAAATCGCACTGTTATCTATAGCACTAAGTCCGCATGAAACAAGGTTGAATATTGTATGTACAATTTAATCATGGATTTCTGTAATAAAGAAGTAAAATGCTCTTTTTTAAAGTTTTATATTTTTTTTATTAGAAATTTATTGTTTAATAAAAATTGTAACTGGTTATTGATTTAGTATAATAATATAGCTGAATTATTCTGAAATAAAAAAAAAAAGGTAAGTACTGCACTGCACTAAATATTGAGAACTTCGATGTTAAATTTATTTCCCAAGGCAATATTTGAGTTTTTTTATAAACTTGGACTATTATAAAAATTTTTTTTGCATATTCTTATGTATATATTAAATTTTATTTAAGCCTGGAATGTTATTGCAAGGGTTAGAACCACCTCAAAAGATTATATTTTTATGCGTTTTGAGGTATGAACTGCTTATCCATTTCAGACCAAGTTTTAAACGCTATTTACAAAATACCATTTTCTACTTATTTTCACTTAATTCGCCCCCGGCAGATGGTTTGTGAAATTTATGGTCAACTATGTTCTAATTCAAAGAGCTGGCTATTTGCGAAGAATTCCACAACTCGCTATGCGCAGAATTTTACTGACCCTGTTTATTGAACGTAAAATGCATTCTTTGAAATTTTCTAGAAACTATATAAATTGGCTTTATCTCTGCGTGGTATAAAACAAAGTTGCTATTGTATAAATATAAATAATAATAATAATATGTAGGAGAATTTACAAATATTGCTCTACACACAAACTAAGCTCTAGGCTTGTACTATGTGATGTGTACCAGAAACAAAGATATAATACATATTATATTTGATAAATACCCAGACCATGACAAACTGCACGGAAAAACTTCTCCACGACGAATCGAACCCACGACCTCCGGATACTACGCCAAAGGCGCAACCATTAGTCTAATGAGGTGGTCAAATTATATATGTAAAAGTAGTAAAATAATAAAAAAATGTGTACCTACCTACATAATGATTTTATTTGAATAAAAATTATCTACTTTTTAGAATTCATGACCTATAAAGTCAATGAATAGGGGGTCGATCAATACCTTATTGTTTAAAAACATTAATCGCTCTTACTATGCCGGCTAAATTATGTGGCTACGAAATGGGCGGCAAATTATTAACAATACCAAAAATATTTTCTAGACACCGCATAGTTGTGTGCTTACTATTTTTTTTCTTCTACTTTATGTTACAGAATCTAGGTATCGAATTATGTATGTAAAACCTCTCACATTTCATTGGAGCAATGAAATCCGTACGAGTATGTGGTGTCTTGAAACCGCATTATCTTTACTATGTATTCCTATAAGCCTCGGTTCCATTTCATGTCCTAAATTTCCAATAAATTTCTTGTAACGTCAGCCTTTGTGTTGTTTTAAAACCGAGATATGATGAGGATCAGTGTAATGGTTATTATAGATAGGATTGCTTTAGATTACTTCACCACAATGCTTCATACCAACACCCTCGATGGCGTATTACACATGATTTATTTTCAGGGGAGCGGTTCAAGATGTTTCATTTGATATCTTAGCGTCATTCGTATGTTTATGTCTGCGAGCAAAATAGGCATCTGTAGCAGTTCGTTTCGAATTCAGAATTTTATTCCGACATAAACATGCGTTCTTATGTAAAATGGATTAAGAGAAATATGCTATAGTAATAATGTAATATACTAAATTGTAAACTTCCTAAACCTTTGTATATATTTTGACTATTTGTGTTGATAATTCCCATTGATTGTGTAATTCTTTGTATGCTCAAGGGCAGGACATAGCTGAACTAAAATTATGTAAAATCTTGTAAACCTATGATCCACAATAAAGAAATTTGAATTGAATTGATCTATATTTTGAACGTGTAAAATGTTGTAGGTACATAATATTATTGTTTTATTTTATTTTGTTATGTTTTTATTGTTATTATTATTTTATTTTTCATTATTATTATTCTGTTACTGTTATTATTATTTTATTTTTCATTATTATTATTTTGCTATTGTTATTAATTTGTTATTGTTATTATTATTTTCAGGACACTTCTGTATCGATTTCTAGTCGAGGTTATAGTCTCCTTTTAGGGTGCTCTTACGAAATAGCGGTTGATTTGGCAATAAAGCAGCAAGGATATTGAAATAGACTACCGGTGTTAAGTTACCGGCCGATATTACCCGACCAAATTGAGTAATTTTATAAATTATGTAAATAAAGTTGCCAGCCAATATAAACCAGCCTTGGCAATTATGGACTACCTATTTTTTATACTGTCGCGGATATATGAGCTACATAAGATAAAAAGTGAAACGATTTTCGGATTTTTATATTCCAGACTTCCAACGTCATTGTAGTAGAACCTACTATACCTGTCGTCTTTAGGCAATTATGGAGTACCTATTATTTATTTTTTATCAGAGTACTGTCATGGGTATAGAAATTACATTATATAACATACTGAACAAAACATAAGATTTTCAGAATTTTATTCCCGAGTTCCAAGGTCATTGTAGTAGAACCCACTATACCTGCCGTCTTCAGGCAATTATGGAGAACCTACTATATTTTTTTTATCAGAGTACTGACGTAGGTATAGAAGCTACATTAAATAACATACCACACCTGGGAAGACACTGGATCCTGTAACACAGCTTCAGCTAGCACGGGAGACAGGGTTCCAAAACTTTTTTTTTGTGGTGTTAATAAAGTTATTATTATTAACTTTTAACAAAATCATTAGTTAGTACTAAACAGTTATAATAATAGGGACTTTCTACTAAGTATAAGAATACTCTATAATCGCTCACGGGGTACATACTCATATAAAGAGAGCGGCAAACACAGAAAACTCCTCATCTATCTACCTTAGGCCAAATGGGATAAAGCCAAAAATTGATGAAGATTAGCGTCATATTTTCCGCGCGCATATTTCTGCTATAGGTATCATAGCCGATGTATTCCAAATCTTCACCGAACAAGTGGTAATCTCATCGCAGTATTCATCCATATATAGGTATAATACGCTTATATAATGATAGTGATATATGAAATGAGCAGTATTTATCCATATATACCTACGCATATATAATAATAGTGATATATAATATAATAATAACCTATATAAACAGTTCTAAAAGTTGGTATAAGCGGAGACCACGGGCGCTGAGGCACTATAAATAGTGGTGTTGTAAAATATATTTTTTTTAATTACAAATTCATTGGTACACACCGGAAATAGAACTCATGACCAAAAGACTATCCAAATCACCAACAAATAATATTAATTATTGCTATTAATTAATTAAATTATAGCTTCAGCACATTTTTTAACTCAGCAAATAAAATTAAAAAACAACAAGCTATAGAATTATAATATTGCAATTAACTTTCGAATCGGAGTAACGAGGAAAATTAAAAAGGAACGTCTCATCAAAATGAAAGCATATTTTTCGTTTACCGCCGAACCTAGCTGATGTTATCGGCGTAATACAAATTGAAAAGAGTCAATATCGACGAGTTCTTATAATTACTTGCCTGGATCCCCCGGGCCCGAGCTTCTCCGAAACATAAAATTAATTTCTCCCTGTACACAGCAGGATTACGTACGGAGAAAAACAGGCTTCCAAAGAGAACAGCCTCTAAGGTCTATCAGTCATTTTATTAATTAAAATTAGGTAGGTATAGGATTTTGCTGTTATAGTGTAGTTGGACCACAGACCTAAATCAAAAAATTATAGGCCAAATGTATCGTCTTACGTAGAAATCATACGTGCCTTATTATTGTTAACAATAAATATTGTCAAACAATTACTATTGTACAAAACAATTAATACGTTTAGCTTAGTTTGTGACCAGGCAATATGAGTGTAAAAGATGTCCTACATATTTTTTTTTAGTATTATACAAAATATTAACCTTTCTGTTCAGAAATGATTCACTAAGGCCCGATTTGACCAAAAGTGGATATAACTTATACCGAGATTAGTAATGTCTAATCACATACAAATAATTATTCTGAGTATTAACAATTTAATCTACAAATAAATATTTGTATGGATTTTGACATTACTATCCCCAGTATAAGTTCGTTTTGGTCGAATCGGCCCTAAACCAGGGAACTAACGTCTGTTCCTTCGTTGATATAAACCAAAAGTAAAAAAACGGGTTAATTAGCGTAACGTTTATTTAGAAACGTTAAACTGTAGCATCGTAATCTTTTACTAGAAGTTTCTTAATTTTAAATCACGTTAAACCATCTTTTAAACCGTACAAAAGTAAAAAAGTTCACTTGACAGTTTAAGTAAATTCCTGATATATATATCATAGTACGGGCACGTAGTTGTGATCACTCCGTCTTTCTATCCTGGCCAGGATTTCTGTGGGCAGAACCGTGTGAATAACTCGAAATATCTCTGTTGTTTCGGCCAGCGAGCTTGCTTTCAGTTTTGTTTTGAAACTTTAATCTGACCGAAAATGTTAGTGAAAGTTAAGAACGACTTCATGTAAAATTGTTAATTTAATTTGTTCAAAACATAAATTAATTTATGTTACGTGTTTTCCTTATAATTTAACAACGTTAAAATTTAATTTAAATTGGGACTTATAACGGAAGTAACACTGTTTATTTAAAACGCGAGTGTTTTTTAAATCTAATTTACGGTCGTATTAAAATTGTATTAATATATACCGCCACGGATGCCTTTCGGTGCCTGAAACTGCCAACACGGCCTTAGGGTACCTAGATGAGGTTTTATTCCACCTTGTCGTAGCCGATGGTACTCTGAGGTCTAAACCAAATAAGTTGCAATGCAAATACGTCTTTGTCGCCGCTTATTTCGTTACTGCATCATTTAACCGGCATGGTGGGAGCGATAAATATTGTTAAACAACAATGTATTGATCGACCCCATTCATGGACTTTGTAGGTCTACTTATTATGAGGTAGATACAAAGTCGCATGCCGTGCTTCAATGTAAAAAACAAGTTGCAAGCTCGCCGCAGTATTTGAAAAGAAAGATGAATTATTATTTTTCGTGAAACCGTTTTTTATATTTAAACAACTTTTGTTATTTTTATGGATGGAGGAAGTTCAATATAAATAAAATTCCTGCTCTCATCGGCGAATATTTATTTTTAATAGCCTAGCCCAGCCTAGTGGTTAAGTCACTGCGCAACTGATAACAAGGTTAAGCAGATGACAACAAGGCCAGACCTAGGATGGGTAACCGCTTTATACAACGAGGCTATTTCATCATAAACACCGTAACAAGCTGGCACTTGTTAGGTGTTGCCTCGGCGAAATGAGGACGCGGAAGGATTACGCTGGGTACCCCGAGGCTGTTTAAACGGTTCTCGGGAGCCAAATAGATGATACTGTGATCATAATATGATGATACTGTGATGGTATTTATTTATTTTATTTTAAGTGATTTATTGATAAAAATTTCTATCCGGACTCACAGTCTTAAAAAAAACAAGCGTGAGTGTCTAAATACTTTGCCACGAAGTATATAAATATGATTAACACTAATGAATTTATTGTAGAGATCAGGAAAACAATAATGATGAATCCTTAGCTATCCGACCGCCTCCGTAGACTAGTAGTTGCGCCTTTGGAGTTGTATCCGGAGGTCGTAGGTTCGATTCCCACCCATGGCAAATAAATATTAGTACGTTTTTCTCTACAGTTTGTCATGGTCTGAGTATTTATAAAATATAATATGTATTATATCGTCGTTTATGGTACACATAGCACAAGCTTAGAGCTTAGTTTGTGACCAGAACAATATGTGTAAATTGTCCTACATATTATTGTTATTATTCATGGATACTCCGTGTGGGTATCGGGTCCATCACGTGGTTGGAAGGCAGAGGAGTGAACTGCAGCCCCCCCCGGACTTGAGACCGCGAAGCAGGGTTAAGGGCCCTGGAGTCGACTGACGCCCATACAAACGCACTTCTAATATTACAAGTGGTTTTTAGTCGAAGTTCAATATACGACAAAAATATTATTTTAATTCTGTGACAAACAGTATTATTGGAGTATTAATGGAAGTGCGAAAGCTAATTCTGTATTATCTTCAAGCACCGAGAGTATACCAGAATGTCTGATCTATAGGCTGAAACTGCTAGTTTAGCCGGAAAATATTTTGAGTAATTTCCAGTCTTATGAATCTTATGCTTTTTCCAAGATTGAGAAAGGTGAGTAATCTTTTATTTTATCGATAATAGTTTTCTGGCTCTAGCAATACTGAGACTCCTAATTTTATATAGTAATATATAATCTTTAGATAACCTCATAATTTATGAAACCCATAATTCATTATGGGTTTAGCATATACAATGTCTTTTTTATTCAGTAAAATTCTCGAAAATATATTTGGCAGAATATAATCAAAGTACAAAAGCTTATTTTAAATCCAGTTAATAAAGTAATTACAAATATAACTACAATATAAACTCCTTAAAATATTAAAATAATAAGAAACCTTATTTAGAGTTATGGGAATAGATACTACATTAAGTAATATAATATATTTTTATAAAAGAGATTTTCATGAAATTGTAGAAGCTGAGTTCTTAAGAAACCGTTACTAAGTAATATGATCAGAACATACCCGCACTCCGTTTTCTTCATGCTTACCTTCACAGTATTTATATAAATAAACTTGCCAGGCACTAGTTTTAATTTTAGATAAGAAAAGAAATGGAAGTATTTTAAAAAAAATAAAAAGAATTTGTTTTTGTTAAGCCAACATTTTATTATATTATACCTTGCATCTGATAGTAAGCACACCTATAAAGTATATGAATGGGGTCTATTAATATATCATTATTTAACAGCATTGGTCAGTCCCACTATGCCGATTAAATTATAAGATTACAAAATAAGCCTCTACAAAGACTAATTAGCATTACTAGTTTAATTTAATATCCTTGCTGCTTTATCAATCAACAGCCTGTCTTGCAACCGAACCCTGAACGGAGACTTACAAGAGATGAAGAATCTCCTGAAAACCGGTGAAACCAAAGAATAAAAGCTAAACCATTACTTGGTCACTTATCGGGTTTTACATCTGTAAGGACGGTGGAAAGAAGTTAAGTTAAAAACCTTGGGATCTCACCTTAAATTAAAGCAACATTAAAGTTAAACTTTAACTGTAAAAGGTTGTCTTACAGCACTCCTAAGTAAAAACATGCTCTTACAAAGTTCACTGCAATTATTCCTCAGTAGCTTTGTATTTCCTCGCAGTGTCTGACATTGGTTGGATTGTCCGCCAGTCGCTAACGAGAAATTCTTGAGACTCCCTACAAAGGCGACAAGTTACTAGCTACCGGAATGGTGCTGGTAAATGGATTCAAATACAGTCTGTAGACGATTTCGTAACGGAATTCTTGAGTTGCTGAATTTCTGGCAATTCCAAATTTTAACAGAATTCCCAATTATAGAATTGTTAGGTTTTATTTAATTATGGATAAGGAATTAGATTATCACTGTTGACATTATTTCAATACCTATAGTAATTCGAATAATGTGACTTGTTGTGACATGTTTTCTCGAACTAGAAAATACTAAATACAATGCTTCTTGCTAAATCCTGCTGGATTAAAAAAAGTAAAGACCCTTTAAAACATTTTTATTAATAGCTTTTTTTGGAGCAAAGCATCTGACCCTGTATCTAACCGATGGTAAACAGACCTACAAAGACCATTAATGTGGATTAATACATTGTTGATTAACAGCATTCGTGCTTCCACTAAGCACTATGCACAAATCATTATTTGTGCATAGTGCATAGTGGTTAGGAAATGGGCAAATAAAGTCATTGTTTTTTAATTAAAGAAGTTATCATTGACTCTTTGATGTAAGCATTCAGTGCTTTTTTTTTTTCTGAAATTAAGATTTTTTGTTTATAACCACACTATCATTATAATCAGAAGCGGTCTAGCAGTTCTCTTTTATAATAACTCTTTTCCCAAAGTACAACATTGTTTTGGTGATACAAATTTCCAATCTAGGTGTTATACCAGCCAAGATTTGCTGATCTAGATTCCCAGGGTAACCATCATTATTCGTGTGTTTGTATTTATTTCAAGCAACATTGCTGAAAAAAAAGAATCAGTCTCCAGTACAATTTTAGCTAACATTTCGGACTTCTTTTTATAATCCAGTCGGCTACGAGTTGGGAATGAAACCCCGCCGTTGGCCGTGAAGGTCAACATTTCTTCAAAAATATTGTACACCTACAGCGAAGTAAAAGTAAAAGAGAATACAAATTACATTACAAATTATTTATTAATAAACTAAGTACCTAGCTAGGTAAGTATATAAAAGAAAGGTTAACAGTTTATTGATTGCCTTGAACTTATTGTAGGCACCTACTTTTACTAATTGGTTCTCGCTAAGAAGTTCTTTGCGAAGCTACGGCATTTCGAAAGGCTTCTGAGTGAATTGTTCGGAAATAATTAAACGAAAGAACCTGCCTTGTTCGTAATTCTTCTTCTTGAAAGCTCATCTTTAATTCAGAGTTGCCTACACTTGTGTTCGGATCTAGTGATGTTTAAATTTGTACTTTGGTGAATTTTGATCTTACTGAGAGCTTTTAATAATCATTTAAGAGTGCGTCGTAAAGAAAATTAACAATAATTGTCCATGCGATCTCCCAGGATAAAGAAGAGGTTTTAATTCCACCTCGTTGAAGCCGTGGTCTAACTTCAATGAACACGGGGCCGCCAGCTTAACATGCTCTTCTAAGCACTAGGATAGTGGTGTTGCCAAACAAATGTTTTTTTTTTAATTCATTGGATAGGACCTAAAAACTGTAGTATTTTTAGTCTGAGGTCTAACCAACTTGGTCACCACGTTCGTCGGTCTTCAGAACTCTATGGATAACAGTTTATTAAACGAATGAGTATTCTTTATAAGATCTAAATTACACAAATAATATGCGGATAATATAATAATATGTATTTAATAATAATATGTAGGATTTACACATATTGCTCTGGTCACAAACTGTGCTCTAGGCTTTCACTATGTGTACCATAAACAATAATATTGTTCATATAATATTTTATTTAATGTACTACTCTTTACTATAACTATATTTTATAACTCACGAAATAGTTATAATATTAAATTGAATAAGTAAAAAGTGATTTATATATAGCCAGTCTTTTGTAGCAGTAAACTTACCTACTTTAGTAGTTTCTAGAAAAAATATCTTGAGGGTGATTGAACTGTTCATTAAAATTTCTGTATAGTCATCACGAAAATTTCCAGGGGCACGGAAACGCTTTTCAGTCTTTAGTAAACTGCACTTACTAAAGGAAAGAAACAACAAAAACTACCACTTTCTTTTGTGAAGAAGTATTATGTACCAGCTGTCGGAACTCCCGACAATAAATATAACTGACAATGCGATAAGTCCTGAATAGATATCGTAAGTAGGCTATGCGACTATTCATATTTTGTTACAAGTCACGTCAGGGCCCGACAGTAATCCTTTTGGTCGTTATTCCTTGCTTTGTATATACTACTTCTTTTTACCTGTCCCTATCATACAATATTTTGGTGACAACTTAAGAATTGAGGCGTTGAGAAATAAACGGGTATAAGTTTTGACGCCGTAGGTAGGTGAAGAAATAATGAAGGAAAAATGTTTTTTGTCATTGATTGTACATTGCTTCTCATCTGATTTAAAAAAAAAAATAAGGTTAAAATAATATTATGTTTTGTCATATAAGTATTCTAATTAATATTATATTTTTATAAGCAAATGTGTAAATGTTCTTGGAATCACTTATACAAAATAAAACAATGGGTAAGTACCTACTTGTCAACAGGTAAATTTTCACCCATGTCATGTTATGTTTGGCATATTCAGTCGTATGTGACTGAACAGGCCGAAGCTTATTTATTTCAGAAGGAAAGAAGAATGATATATAATAAATAACATATCAATACATATATCATACTGAATTATTGTAAGTGTAAAAAATCATGCTAAAATTCGTGAGGGGTGACTGGAACCTGGTTCGCTCAGCGGATGAGCGCGATAGCGAAGTTCGTGGGTTCGAGACAGCCTCCGTAGACTAGTGGTTGCGCCTTTGGTGTTGTATCCGGAGGTCGTGGGTTCGATTCTCACCCAAGGCAAAAAATATTAGTACGTGTAACACCCAGACCATGACAAACTGTACAGAAAAATTCTGTACAGTTTGTCATGGTATATTTGTTTTGTCAACAACAAAAAAAATGCACATATTTATTTTTGTTGCTATAAAATGAGACAAAACATATTTTTATAAAGTGTTCTTCGAGGACTCAATATATTTTTATGAATAAATTATTTTCTTTCTCTATAATTAGGTGGTACCGGTCTCTATAACTTCGCCGACCAACTGGTTTTATTACCACCGCCCATACAGATGCAAATGGTTATATAAAATAAATAAATAGTAGGATCTGTTATAGCTTGATCAATACTGTTAAACAACAATGTACTAATCAACCCCATTCATGGACTTTGTAGGACTGCTTACCATCAAGATGTAACAAGTCACATGCCATGCTCCGATAAAAAATCTTTACATTTCATTCACAAGCGAAATTACTAAAACATTTAGTCCAACAATCCAGAACACAACTCCTAATATTTTAACATAATTCTGCATTTCTAAATGCACAAGTTACATCAAAGACTCTTGACTTATAATAAGGTATTTGATTTGGAATAAATTATTATGATAGACTTGGTCTTGTGGCAAGAACAGCAGTTCCAAATAGAGAGACGACGAAGCCATTTTCGGCAAGAGCTTTGAGAGCAATTAAATTGATTACTTTTAGACGAGCAGCTACTTCCTAATTCATGATAGCAATATGGAACTTCTACAGTTATATAGGTACCTTGCTGTATCAAATCCCTAAAGTGCTTAATGTTGTTATAAGTTATGAGTTTCTGAGAAATTATAAACGCTTTTAAATGAAATAACTCGTGATTTTCTGTTTATTTATTTATTTGCTGAACATTAATTTAGGTGGAATTGCTTGAGTGAATTTTCTCAGTTTAGTATAGGACATTTATATACCTAAGTGACTTACGCCCAGTTTCTAAAATGTTGATCAAACTATTTTTTTTTTATTAGTTAACAAGACACTCGATTGGTAAAATGACACTTCTCGACAATTTTTCATCAATCATGTGGCTTGTTACGAAATTTTATCAAAGAAAGATTTTGATTTGATTTGATGATTTGATTTGGCGTACCCCAGGTCCGGCCTTGTTGTCATCTGCTTAAGCTTGTTATCAGTTGCGCAGTGACTTAACCACTAGGCTGGGGTCGTTTCTTATAGCTAGTAGTCAAACGTCAACATGTTTCGCTTCTCCACGAAGCATCATTATCATCATCACTACTAGCGGAAGAATTTCCAATAAAGTAAAAATTACATCAACATTATTATATTAAATAATGGAATCCCGCAAAATAACGCCCGATTCAATCAATTTAACGTTATAGATTAAAAGTATAATCTTACTTCCCTTCTGACATTTCTACAAAAGAATAATATGTTGTATTTTATTTAATACTATCAATTGAACTCCGAAAAATATACCAAACATATAAAACTCCCAAATATAGAGTGTCAGAATTGATTGAAAAGAAAGTCGCGGGTAAAGTTTCTCCCCAATCCATCAATTCGCCGGCAATATGAGAATTCGGAGACAATAGCGGAGTATTAGATATTCAGAGAACTCACAGAAGGATAAAGTATTCTCTAAGTTCCATATAAACAGTCTGTGGGAAGGTAAACAAGTTCGTTCAAGTCTCATTTCGACACTCGCGTATTCGCTAGAGACATATAGTAATTTAGTCTAATTAGAAAATAACTTCGGGCCATCCATTTCAATCTGTTGTTGGACAAATTTCATGAGTATTCAGCAAAGTTTTGTGTATTTCCAAATTGTATTTCTTAGATAAATAATGATTGAACGATTAATATAAAGTTTGAGGAGCTTAAAAGGTTGTTGTATCAAGTGGTCTTTGAAGATTTAAAATGGCGCTTTAAGTGGTTTCATTTTTGTTATTTATCTGGATGAAGAAATAAATTCTTTATAGATATTTTACAGGCGTCTACAGGCCTACTGTATTGATTTCTTGTCGAGGTTGTAGTCTCTTTTTAGGGCGCGGTTAGAAAGCAAACAGTTAACGAAATAACGATAAAGCAACAAGCATTATTCGTCTTTGTCACCTCCCATTGCTTAATATCATAATTTAGCCGGCATAGTGGAGCGACCAATGATTTGAAATATTAATGTATTTATTTATATACCCTATTTCTGGAATTTGTCTGCTGATAATCAGGCAGATAAAAAGCTACCTCAATGAAATATAAATAAATAATTTATGATATTTTTTTTAAATTACCTACTTTAATTTATTCGAAACATTAAAAATATATACAAATTTTAAGATTATTATTAATTTCTATTGGCAAAAATAATTAAAGGAGTGACCAAAAACAATCAAGGATTTCTTGAAAAAGTACCCATAGCACTAGTTGCGTTCCGTCCGCGTTGGATACTTTAAAAAAATCCTGATTCAGGATCCTCGGTCACTCCTCTAAGTCTTTTACTCAAAGAAATAACAAAAGTTGTTGCTTCCTTGGACCAAGGACCCATCGCCTTAACTATAAAAGAAACAAAGCTAAATTAATGAATAGGCGTAATGTCGGGGATGGAGGAAATATTTTCTCTTTTTTAGGTTTATTTTAATTTTTTATTATTTATTATGGTTTAGGTTATTTTTAGTTATTAGTTTTATTTTTATTAAGTACCTTGTAAATATGTTTTTAATGTTTTTTTTCAATAAAGATTGTATATTATAAAAAAAAAAAAAATGAATTATTTATGAATATATTTTATGTTTCTTTCGTGCATAGGCATCAGCAGCAAAACCAGCGGTTCTTGATGATCCAGAAAGATATTATAGAGCTAGAGTATCAACACATGCAGCATTCCACAGTAAACACTTTCCGTCTTGCCGGAATGGGTCAAGCCATCGGCTCCCTTACCATCATCGCGGCAAAGGCCGGAAGGTTCAAGACAACAGGGGACCCCGGTTGTTATTAATGCCCATTTAATAATAGAGTTGCATGTCTGGGCTGCATTAGTCTACCTGCTGATCTTACACAACTTAAACCACGATGACCATTACATTGAACAAAACTAATTAGAATTACAGGTATGCGGATGACAAATATTGGAACCTAGCCTGAGACTGATGGCGATTCGGAAGAATTTATTATCTAGGAAAGAACCGAAAGAAGGAAAAGGGACTGCGTGTAGCCAAAGACCAGCTTCTGGGTGAGCAAGTTCACTCAACCTTCCTTGATCAGTACCTGAACTTGATTATAAAAAAATATTAAACATATGTTTTATAGAAATGTTATCACAATTATGTTGAGACGATAGATCTTGTAAATAAGAGGGGTTCGGACACAGTAAAACCCAGCCTCGTCTAAGAATGAAATCTCCAAAGTAGTATCCATAGGTAATGTGAGAATTGAAGAAACTAAATTGGAGACCACCTAAATGAATTGATATTGATGATTGTCGCCATTGAGAATAATCCATAGATTTATTGAAAATTGACTCTATACATGGCTTTGAAAGGGTGTACTTTGGGCTAATATGAGGTTCTACTAATAAATACGAAAAACTTTTCCCATGGAACCATGTGCCGCAAATGAAAAAAAATATTGCCTTCTCCAAACAAACTAGTAATGTTAAAATGACCATTTTGTATGGGGAAGCCAATTTTTTTTTCATTTGCGGCACATGGTTCCATGGGAGAAGTTGTTCGATTTGAACAGCAGAACATCATATTAGCTCAAAGTACATCCTTTCAAATTCACCATGTATATTATCGAATGATAATGTTCTAAATATTTAATGTCCTAATGTATATATAATATTAGAAACTGAAAATAAATATTTTAATATAGTATAAGCATTTTTTAAACATTTAATAAAGTATAAACATGGGAATTAAAGTGTTTTAAATAATTCATAAAGATGTTTAGATTTGTTAAACAATATATTAATTTGTTATCAACTGTGTCAATCGTTATTGGCGATCCTAATAGATTAGGCTCTTTATGAGAAACTACTTTTTGGGTTTATGTGCATTTTTGTTTAAAAATGAATATAGATGAATCCAAATATATTGAGAATAGCATTTTTTTTTTACCAATAACTATTAAAAGTGTACCTAACGGCTATATAGTGAGCACCTATATAATTATAATAGTATAGAAGGTATTGTTAAAACGAAAAGGACAACATTCCGACCTTTTTTATTGAATTAATTTCGCTTGGGCGGTCCCTTTGTCGAAGAAGTCAATCGTTTGTCCAAGTTTATCCTTACATTCGTTTATTGCCAATCCAATAATAAAATGGATCAAAAAGTTATATTACGTGAAATTGAGTACAAAATTTACCGAAAACAATAAAATGTGACACCTTTTTTAATTAAGTTTGGGATTTTTCAACTGAATACTGACGCTTTTATTTTAACTGATTTTATTGATTTTGTTTTATTTAATTTTGTTTATTGACTAATCATTTTAATTAAAATACTTATAATAAAAGAAACTGATGAAGCCGTTTTAAATAGAGTAGTAATTATAAAAATCAGTTTTGACGAATATAATGTATAATTGAGCAAACATCTCATAATTCGCTTAGACTTTAAGGAGTTCGACTTTAAAGTAAACAAATCATTATAATATGACATGTTATAATGATTTGTTTACTTTATTTGATATTAACAAATTTGTTAAAAATATTTATATGACCCAGGATAGCTTTAAACTACCTATGAAGGTACAAAAAACTATTGCTACATTGGTAGCTAATAATATATTATTAAGTATTGACTCCACATCATCATTTAGTAGTAGTACTAATAATGTTGTGGTACAACCATGTTTAAACTTTTAGATGTGACAATAGAGAAGGACAATTGTAAGCTTACCTTAATACATCAAAATATTCAAAGCCTCTCTAGCAAAGTTCTCAATATTGAATTATTAATTGAAAAATATAATTTAGATTTGATGTGTTTTACAGAATCCTGGCTAAAAGCAGAGAAAATGTGTTTCAATATAAATAACTTTGTAGTTGCTAGTTTTTTCAATAGAAACTCCTGTGAGGGAGGTGGATCTATTATCCTAATTAAAGATACACTAAAATGCAAAGAGCGGAAGGATATTGTAAAACTATCACTTGAACGTGTTTGTGAGATCTCATGCGCAGAGATGGATACCTACATTATTCTATGCATATACAGACCCCCCGCCTCTGCTTTACATACTTTTATTAATATAATGGAGGATGTTTTGTCAAAAATATATGACTCAAATAAACAAATTTTTATATGTGGGGATTTTAATATAGATATCTTAATAAATAACAGCGACAAACAAAAACTTATTTCATTGTTTAATTCTTTTAATTTAAATAATGTATTCATGGAGCCGACTAGGATTACTTCAACTAGCCGGACTTGTATTGATAATATATTTACTAACTGTTCTCTCTTAAGTAACTCTATTATTACCGGGGTGCCCTCCGACCATAAAGGTTTGTTAGTTAGCTTTCAGTCTCAAATTAAACCTATAAATAAAATTATTAGGTATAGACCCTTAACAGATAATAAACTTAATAATTTTAATGAAAATTTAATGAGTGAAATGTCCAGATTCATATATAATATTAATCAACCAAATGTTACATACTCCAATCTACATAAAATTATAAATCAAGAATTCAATAAAGTATGTAAAATTAAAACAAAGAAAATTATTGACAGATTAAATTTTGCTACTTGGGCCACTAAAGGTATTAGAATAAGTAGGGATACACTATATGATCTATATGACAAAAGATCATATACATCTGACCAAAATTTCCATAATTATGTTAGGAATTATTCAAAATTATTCAAGAAAGTTTGTATCATAGCTAAATCTATTCACATTGGATCCAAAATCAAACAGTCAGATAATAAATCCAAGTGTGTATGGAAAATCATTAATACTGAAACCGGTAAAAATATTATCAGACAAAATATCATTTCAATTAGACAAAACGGAGTTATGTTATCAGATAAAAAGCAAGTTGCGGAGTTATTCGAGGAATTCTTTACTAATATTCCATTACAAATCACGAACTGTATTAAATCATCAGCTAGTACTGCTAAAGAATTTTTAAAACGATATATAAAAATACCAATTACATCTAATTTTAATTTTAAACATGTCACAAATGAGGATATACTAAAACACTTTAAAATGTTAAATAAAAAAAAAACTGAAGATTTATGGGGGCTATCTGTAAAAGCTATCGAATCAATTATTCCTACTATAGGACCGGTACTCGCTGATATTTTTAATGGTTGTGTTAATGAAGGAATTTTTCCCGACCTTATGAAAAATAGTAAAATAGTTCCCATATTCAAGTCCGGCTGTAAGACAGATCCAAATAATTATCGCCCTGTTTCTGTCCTGCCAGCCTTAAGTAAAATATTCGAAAAAATACTTCTTGGTCAGCTGCTAAGTCATTTTAATACTCATAAATTGTTACATGATCAACAATACGGGTTCACAAAAGGTAGAAACACAACAAATGCCGGTACAAGATTGATTACTGAAATAATTGACGCTTGGGAAAATTCTCAGGATCTCGTTGGCGTTTTCTGTGATCTGTCTAAAGCGTTTGATTGTGTTGACCATCAAACTTTGTTAGATAAGCTGGAATTTTATGGCATTCGCGATTTAGCTTTAAAGCTAATAAAGTCCTACCTTTCTAATAGAACTCAAGGTGTTAATATTGATGGTTGTGTATCAGACGGAACCCTTGTAAAGATGGGTGTCCCCCAGGGATCAATTTTAGGCCCATTCCTGTTCCTAGTATACATCAATGATCTTCCACATATGGTACAGGAGATGGCACAGATAGTGCTATTTGCTGATGATACATCCCTACTTTTTAAAGTTAGTAGGAAGGATAATATATTATCGGCAGCAAATGACACTCTGGAAATGGTTTCAAAATGGTTCACGGCAAATAATTTAGTTTTAAATGCAAAGAAGACTAAATGCCTGAAATTTACTTTGCCTAATGTATCTAATATCAATGCCACAGTGAAGATAGGTGGTACTGACCTGGAATTTGTTGACTCCACTGTGTTTTTAGGGATCACAGTCGATTCCAAACTACAGTGGAAAGCTCACCTTACTTCTTTATCCAATAGACTGAGCTCTGCTGCATATGCAGTCAGAAAAATCAGAAAGTTAACTGATGTTGCAACAGCCAGACTAGTATACTTCGCCTATTTTCACAGTATAATGACATATGGTCTTATAATGTGGGGATCTGCGGCAGATATTGATACTATATTTATTCTACAGAAAAGGGCCATTCGGGCAATATATAACATGAAAGCTCGTGATTCTCTTCGAGAAATCTTTCCTATGATTGATGTACTGACACTACCATCTCAATATATTTATGAAAATTTATTGTACGTTAGGAAAAACTTAAATATGTTTAGTAAAAATGGCGATAGACATAATTTAAACTTAAGAAACATAGATAAAATCGATATACCAAAGTTTAGACTGCAAAAAACTAATAAATGTTTCGTCATTAACAGTATAAGGTTATTTAATAAATTACCTAAAAGCATTATAGATCTGAGTGAAATAAAGTTTAAAAATTGTATAAAACACATATTAATCAATAAGGCTTACTATAGTGTAAAAGACTATCTTAACGATAAAGACGTCTGGATCCGTCCTGATATGCAACTGAGGTCTCGCAACTAGTAAACAAATTGCTTATGTAGAATCTACCCTAGTTTAGTAGGTATATAATGTCCGATATTGTAATAATTTTATATTACATAATTTATTTTCATTACATTATGTAAATTTTGTCTTTGGATAAGGTAATCATTGATGATTACCTACTTATTTATACTTAATTTATACTAATAGTATACTGTGTAGTTATGTACATTGGTACCGTAACAAATAATCTGCCATAGGGTGTTCTACGCATGCTGATCAGTGGGGTGCATTTTGAGTATGTTACTATATATATATATATTATATATATGTATGCTATATAGCATAAGTCAATCAATAGCTGTACCCCTCTTTTAGTTTGTGTGAAGCACTAGAGTTTTTTACTTGCTGGTTTCTTTTTCTCCGGGGTGTCTCTGAGGGGATCGACTTTACAGTTAGTATTTATGCCCTTAAAAATACCGATCCTTATACCTTTACTTATATATGATTGGTTACTTAGCTTTTATTTACAATAAATATTTAAGGCATGGATATGGTCGGTGAAGTTGGTCGCCTTGGTGACTCTCTTGTATGGCAGATAATGATTGACAGGTCAATGGAATCAGCTAACCACCTAGTCTTACACTAGTTGGTTATGTAGTGTGTGTTCGGTTCGGTAGTAATTTTCATATTAAGATTTCCATTCCATCGTGTCTAAGTTCAATTAATATTTGTCGTTATTTTGTTAATGAATAGCTGCCTAACCAAACGCACTCTAAGACCTCATTGTTAAACTTTTTTTTTTTTTTTTGACTATTCATAAATATCTGTAAAGATTTACATGAAATAAATGATTTTGACTTTGACTTTGACTTTGAGTTCCACTCTCCAACTGCGACAGTCTTTATCAGATATGCACTAAAATTGTATGTTAGGTTCTCGGGAAAAAGAAAGAGAAAGATATGTAATTTGTATATTCCATTTTTCTTTTCCCCAAGTGTAATCTTATTACTAATAATATATAGCAAGGACATAGAGTGATATCTTTAAATTGAAGATACCGATCTAATATTAATTAATACATTTATGACCGATTTCACCAACTCTATTTACCTAATTAAGTTTAGGGACATTTAATGACGGTTGTTTCATAGCAAATTTGTCAAAATTCTTATTTAGGGCCTCCTTTAAAGATAGGGATCGTTGGTGAAATCGGGTATTAGTCACTTATAATTATAATATATCTTAGAAAAAATATATAGGGAGTCATAATCTATAAAACATATAATAAAGAGGTGAAGTTTGTGAAGTTGTAGGGGGTAATCTACTGAACCGATTTTAAAAATTCTTTCAGTTTGTTGCATAGCCCATTTATCGAGGAAAGCTATAGGCTATATAACATCACACTATAACTTATAGGAGCGAAGCATCAATGAAAAATGTTGGCAAAACGGGGAAAATTTCTTCTTTTGAGAGCTTCCGTTGCGTTACGCGTAAACGGTTAAAGTTACGCAGGCGAAGTTGCGCGGGTCAGCTAGTTATTATTAAATACCAAGACGACCAACCTAACCAGATGGTCGCCTAACTGGTAGTTAAAATAATAAATAAATACCATCACCGGTGCCTATTTGGCTCCCAACAACCGTTTAAACGGCCTCAAGGTACCCAGCGGAGGGATTAACCCGTCCTCATATCGCCGATGGTATTCGGACGCAACACCTAAAAAGTGGCAAGCTTGTTGCGGTGTTTATGATGAAATATCCTCTTTGTATAAAGCGGTCACCCATCCCAGGTCCGGCATTGTTGCTGCGCAGTGACCTAACCAATAGGCTGGGGCAACTGGTAACTTGTATGGCAAATAATGATTGACAGGTCAACTAAATAAGCTAACCATCTGTCTTTATTTTATTTTTATTTAACTTATTACACTGGTAAACTTATGAGTATCAACACAGATAAAAAAAAAACTAATTAAGAACATTTTTACCGAACACAAGTTGGTTATGTAGCATCATGAAGCTAAAAAAACGCGCCCCGCGCCAATTGAGTAAGCATGATACAATAAAAAAACAATACACTTCATAGACACACACGCGCAGACATTCATGTTTGACAATAGCTAACTTGTCTCTCTTTTTTTCTCAAGCAGTTCTTTAAGTGTCAGACGCGTTGAGCTGCCATTTGAAGCCACACCTTTTTCCCCGTTCTTCATTTGTTCGCCTCAGAAATTGGCGACACCGGTATCGCACTATTATGAAACAATTTATGTTTCATAATAGTGGAACAATTTATGTCAAACATGAATGTGTGCGCGTGTGTGTCTATGAAGTGTATTGTTTTTTTATTATAAAAAGCTAAATATTAAATTTATACTTAATAGTTTCGATAGTGTTGCCACCGACAACAAATATTATAACTTATCGATATAAACCAAATATTTTGGGATTTATAGAGATCATTAAAGATTAATAATTATTTATCGATATACAATTGTAATACACACACATATCATCACGGGCCCCAAGATAACCAGCGGAGGGGTTTTAATTCTACCTCGTCGTAGCCGATGGTATGAGTCTACACCGAACAAGTGGCTAACTCGTCGCGATGTTTTGAGTAGACTCAATAACTTTGAAAGGATATACTTTGGGCTAATATGATCAAATCAAACAACTTTCCCATGGAACCATGTATCGCAAAAGAAAAAAAAATGGCCCTTCTCCATACAAACTAGTACCGTTAAAATGACCAATTTGTATGGGGAAGTCAATTTTTTTTTTCATTTGCGACATATGGTTCCATAGAAAAAGTTGTTAGATTTTATCAGCAGAACCTCATTTTAGCCCAAAATACATCCTTTCAAATTCACCCTGATAGACACTTTCGCATTTATAATACTAGAGGATTTAAAATATGTAGGTATATATAACAATAAATTAAGATACCTACTTTATTAAATTAAAATAAATCACATGAACTAACTACATGTTACCTACTAAACGCAATCTCGATGCAAACTACAAAAGGCGAAAAACAATTAAATCGTAGCTTGATTCTTCAAAATGTACTAAACATACACGGGTATGATTGTTGGTATTAACGTTTTAATGCCGGATCTTTCGGAAAACTGTATGTATAGAAAATATAATTAGTATTATATAAAAAAAAAACAATAATTGTATAATATCTCATAAACATGAAAGTATTTACAAAAATCGAGTTTATCAACTATAAAATCACATCACTAAATTGTAACTGACAAACCTCGTTGGACGGTTCTGTTGTCGCCATACCTTTTGATTAAATTAAATTTAAATGATTATAAATTATTTTAAAGTATCGAAATTCTCATTAAAAATAAAAACACATCACTATTTCTTCAAGTTCTAACTGATGCTCATAGTTTGACAGTTACCGTCAGATTTTGGTATTTTAATTATGGGTTTTATTATTATCTTTTATTAAGGTTTAATATGAGAAAAGCATGTTAAATACATACTTGAAAAACGTGACACTAGGTACTTTTTTTAAGAGTAGTTTCTACACAGCTTTAATGCACAATTAACCATTTTTCCGACAATAAAAGCTTTCCACCTTCTCCACCGAACGCACAAATCATACTGAGGATATAAAAAATGTGAAAGTGTGTGTGAGTGACAAATTTGTCACTCGCGCGGCATCCTGCAAATTAAATGATCCTTACTCCAGTAGCGGCGCGCGGACGGGCACGGTTTTTACCTTCATGTGTAGCATGTATTCGGTTGTGTAGATTTTTTTCATAATAACACACGTTCCATTCCATTACGTGTTTAATTTCATTAGATATCAAGTATTAATCTAATGAAAAACAATCGATGTACTTTTGGATAAATATCAGCAATTGTGGTAGTAAGGGGTATAATCTCGGACCCCTTTAGGGTCCGAGATTATCTTTAAAATTACATAGGTATTGTTATGCACAAATATATAATGGCATATTATTTAATTTCAACCTTCTAAATTAAATTTAATTGGTTTACTACACATAAATAAAGGTTTCTTTAAAAACAAAATGTAGCACAAGATAAAATTATTAGAAATATTTCTTATACCTTTAGCTGTGACAGGACTCCGAGATAAAGGTAGCTATTTTCAGATTTATAATGATATAGGGGTTTTTTTAATTTTTTTTTATTGGAGCACGGCATGTGACTTTGTATCTACCTGGTGGCGAGCATACCTACAAGTCCATGAATGGGGTCAATCAATAATTGTTCTTAAATAACATTGATTGCTCCCACTATCCCGACTAAATGATGCGATTACAAAATGGGCGGCGACAAAGACGAATTGCATTAGGCGTATATTTTAATATACTCGCTGCCTTATCGTCAATTAAACCATTCATTTCGTAACCGCACCCTGAAAGGAGACTACCACCTCGACAAGAAATCGATGCAGTAGTCTCCTAAAAACCGGTGAACCCAAAGACTAAAAACGAAACATGACTAATATATGTTTAGTATGGATAAGATAATATATAAAATGTACCTACTTACTTAATAGCATTCATATAACAACCTAGGTATACATATATACCTAATATTTCTAATGCGATGTCAACAAATGTCCAAGCTTGATGGAGGTCTCTGAGAAGATGTGACGGCCTATGTGGGACGGAAAGATCTTTCACTCTGTCAAAGTAAGTAACCACTTACTTTTTATAAAAGCCCTGAGGTAGTTTTAAATTAAATATTTATCTTACAAATATTCTTATCCTTTTGAAATAAACTAAATATAGGTACTTACTATATACCAACCATTCTCTATTTTATTCGAATGTCTCCTTGATCTAGTATTTTCATCATATATTTCTATTGTAGTATTTTCTGTACAGTTTGTCATTGGGTACAGTTCTAGGTGCTTATAAAAATAAAAATAAATAAATCATCACGGGTGCCTTAACGGCGCGCCGAGACCGACCTAGACGGCCTTAGGGTACCCAGCGGAGCGGTTTTAATCCAACCTCGTTGTAGCTGATGGTATGGGTATAACTACGCCGAATCGGTGGCTAGCTTGTCACAATGTATTAATAGATTCAATATCAATAAACAAAATAATCAGTTTCACAAGTTGGTGTAATGAAACTGGGACAGACAGCTTAACGTGCTCTCCGAGGCACTATAGTGCTAGTATGTTTTTAAGCCTAAGGTCTAACCAAATCTTTATAGATGGGTTATTGAGCTTGTCAAAACATCGCAGCGAGCTAACCTCTTGTTCGGTGTAGGTAGTGTACTTATACTACTAGATTCCCTGAGACAGTCTAAGCGATCTCCGGCACCGTAAGGCACCCGTGATGGTATTTATTTATTTATATTATTTTGTAAAAAAAATCTTATTGTCCGATCTTATTGATCGCCTACCATACTTTAACGATCAATAAGATCGGACAATAAGATTTTTTTAGATGGGAGAAAATTCTCTATAACTTTGCTAGGCCGACCGCCAGGTTTCGTTATTAATGTAAAAACCGTCAAGAGACATAGTTATATTTCTCCTTTTTAGGGTGCGGTTGTGAAACGGACAGTTAATTTAACAAAAAAGCAGTAAGAATATTAGACTTGTAATGCAATGTAGCCTATGTCGCCGCCCATTTCGTAACCGCATCAATTAGCCAACACAGTAGCATAGGGTGGTGATATATATTTATTTATTTATTTAAATCTTTATTGCATACAAAATTCAAAGGCGGACTTAATGCCGCTAGGCATTCTCTACCGATTAAACCTTCGGGACAATAAAAGCAGTTAATAAGTGAGGTAGGTGCAATATAGTAACTTAGTATATAAACCAGTGAATATTATATAAAATACTTACAATCTATTATACACTACTTAAATATATCTTATATATATATACATACATAAACTACATATACACAATACTACCAACTACAAAATGAGAAAGGAGAAGTAACAAAGTGGAAAGGAATAGAAAAATAAAAGATAAATAAAAACTACCTATGAATTTAAATAGTAATCATATACTCTTTTTTTAAATATGACTCTATTTGGTGATTGTCTTATTTTGACTGGTAAATTATATATACTGTAAAACAACAATGTATTGGACGACCCTAGTCATGGATTTTGTAGAACTGCTTACCAACAGATAGATACAGTGTCACACGCCGTGGTACAATTTTAAAAAAAATACTTACTTTGCTATAAACTGTACAGTTCTTGCGCTAAGCTATTATAGTTTCTTTGTTTTCCTACTAAAAAAGTAATGTCTTTAAAATGAGTAAAATCATTCATCCAGCAATACTATTATCTCTATGATGTAGTATGATTTGTTAGAACGAGGGTAAAATGGAAGAATTTCGTGCACAATCCCGGAAATTTCCATATCTAAATGGAAAACCGACCCGAACAATCAATTTATCCCCAATATCCTCGAGCGGTTTATACCACCTGTACAATAAATATTTATTTTTCTCCCCTCCATGTAATTTTTCGTTTATTCTATAGATGAAATAGGTAAAAGTTCGTAATGAACGAAAGCAACGTTAGATTTTTTAAAACAATAAAAAAGAAGAGTTCTTGTTATTAATTTTATTTACTAAAATATATATTTTTTTAATTCTAACTATAATAAAAAAAGATAATAGGTTCTAATTAATAAAATTAAATTTTAAAAAACATGAATAGCTGAATAATTCTTTATTGAATTGTATAAAAACTTATACGATTATACATAGGTGAGCTTAATACCTTATTTGCCAGCTAACCTTTGGGTAAATAGCCAAAAGCACAGTGGTAATGCAAACATATAATATTAGGTAATATTATAAATAAACTATTAGGTAAATGTACCAATACAAAATACTTAATTGTTAACATAAACATCGCGACGAGCTAGCCACTTGTTCGGTGCCATCAGCTACGACGAGGTGGGATTAAAACCCCTCCGCTGGGTACCCTGGGACCGTCTTGGGCGCCGTAAGGCACCCGTGATGATATGTATGTATGTTATAAACATATTATAACATACATAGATAAATACATAATATAGAAACATTTAGGTCTTTCGAAGCTGTGCATGTGCCCAAAATACTACAGTCCTCTTTTAATTTCCAGCGAAATACTTTTGTAACAGTATGATCTTGCATTTGTGTTACTAGTAGCAACAATTAATAATTTTCCAAGCTTTTTTCCTAATTACTTTTGCATCAGGAGACCACGGACCTAAAGTTTCCACCACAAACCCTAAAAAAGCTCCATATAACATTGTCCACAGTTACTCTTACGCTGATATTTGTAAGAAGAACTGTTATTACGAGTATTTGTGGCCTTTGGCGTTGTATCCGGAGGTCGTGAGTTCGATTCCCACCCATGGCAAAAAAATATTAGTATGATTTTTTTCTGTACAGTTTGTCATGGTCTGAGGGTTTATAAAATATAATATGTATTATATCGTTGCTTGGTATACATAGTACAAGCCTAAACCTTAATTTGTAACCAGAGCAATATGTGTAAATTGTCTTACATATTATTATTATTTTTTTAATTGATTTGTATATACTCGTATATCGTCCCCGTGGTTTCACCCGCCATTTAATTTAAAAAAAATCGGGTCGGAAATAAAATACATCTCATGTTATTCGCTGATAAAGTATTTTTCTATTGGTCAAAGATTTTAAAAAATGTGTTCAGTATTTTTCGAGTTTATCTTAAATAAACAAACAATCAAATATTTTCTTTTTATAAATGATATAGATACGAACTTACCTTTTTAAAAAGCTATTGTAAAAATGATTGTATAATTTGAGTTTGAAAAATTGTTTTTTTGTTGTATTGTCGAAGAAATATACGAGTATTTGTAATATTTAAATACAAAAAAAAATTACAGCCATGAATAATACCTTTTCATTGCCATTCCTTAAAATATCCTTGGATTTTACATGGATTTTTAATTCAACATTACAATTTGTTACATTAAACTATTTTTATAAGGCTGCCTTAAATTTAATTAAAAATTAATTGCCGGACTACATAATGATAACAGCAGTTAATAATTGCAAAAGGCCTTAGTAAATTAAAAAAATATATACATAAAAAAAAAATATATAATTTTTTAAACGTTAGGTTCTCTGGACGAATCCACAACACGCAGGCAATTTTTCTTCATTTTAAAGTGATTATTGTGACTATGCAGTGTGTTTTGGCGACATTTGCACACACAATTCCGGCCATAAATTTCTGTTTTCCTCTACCATGGAATATTGAACCTAGTTTTTGTAATATATGACTGTATCTGCATTGAGTAGTAGCAATTTGTACTCGTAATATTTCTGTAAACAAATGTGAGTTCTATGACCCTGTGTTTAAAGTTAAAATTTTGTTAAAATCTGTTTAGCTCAAAATGCTTCCTGTGCTACCAATCGGGGAGCAGAAATTCAATTGTTGATCACATTTTGGCAATGATTACGCATGGTTAGCAATTTCTATTATACAATGTTTTATGTATAAACCATACAATAAACCAAAGTAATTTATAACTAAAGTAATGCAGCAACCAACATTTTATTTTATAAAAGTAAATATTAGAGACCTTGACCTCAGAGTATCCAGCGGAGAGGTTTTAAACCCCACCACCTCGTCGTAGCCGATGGTATGACTCTACACCGAACAAAAGGCTAGCTCAATATACCAATATAATATGACTCAATAACCTATAATATAACATATCTATAAACAATTTCACAAGTTGATCTTTGTGTTGATAGTAAAACTGGGACTGACAGCTTGACTGATAGTACCGTCTACTCCGTCCTATCATCGTGCTCTCCGAAGCACTATAGTGATGTTGTCAAACACATTTTTATTTACATTTTTTTTAATTAATAATTCATTGGTGGGTTTGAACCGAAAACCGGGGTACATGTCTCAGTATAAAAAAATAATAATAAAGGAATTGATCAATAAATAAATATGTTATATAATATGATACAGAAATTTATGTTATAATTGTGCATATTCAGAAACAGATTTACCACTATTCAACATAATATATTGGAGTGAATTTATTTATTTACTGATTACGGAAAAGTTCCCGATATTATATTGGAAACCTATACTATACTATCCGAAATCAGAATTTGATCAGAAAATACACATAATTATTTCACAAGGAATATAAGAAAGGCCGAAGGGATAATGATTCATTTCTCATCCTTTAGGAATACTCCTTACCAACTATTCTTAACTTTTATGAAAATCAAAGAAAAATGGTCATATTTTCAGACCCAGTTCTATCCAGTTCGTTAGAGGAAAATACATATAATAAAATTGTTAATACATCAAGGTTCGAGAAGTTGGGAGAAAAAAGTTATTCTCATTTGAATTTCAATTTGAGGTTATGTTATAACTAGTTATTAGGTTAGTATAGCAAACAATTTCGGCCCGCGAATTATTAATCGGCAAAATTATTAGTAGTGTTTCCTTGTGCTGCAGCATTGACAGAATAATATTATATAATCTTACCTAGGCTGTATGGTTCATAGAGACCCTTGCCTTCTCTATAATCTGTGGATGATATATCGTCGCACTTTTTTTTTATTTATTTTTTTAACATAGCACTGGATGCAAGTCCATCGACCTTTCGTCGCTATATTTTTATTTTATTTTTATTCTGTTTATGCGATAAATGGACAAAGGCCATTAAATACTATACGGCCTTTTTTTTCTTTCAAAATAATGTGAAATCTCTCTTTGTTTTGTTAAATCTCAATCCAGCAAATATATGTTTAAAGTATAAAGCATTTTTTTTTCTGCATAATGTGGACAAATATACAGAAAAGGCAGAAGAATCAGCACGTAACAAAAGTTGTCAGAACTTTTTTTTCCCAACTTCTAAAATTATATTGAATACTGGAAAATAATGCTTAAATTATCTATTATTAAGTAAGTATATCGTTGTTTGTGAACGCTAAGCTTTTACGGTTGGGTCCAGAATTATCGTACTCCTTTACTTTATTGCCAATTTTTCTATTTACAAACAAGGAAATATTATTTAGAAAATATAATTACAAGAAGCAAGAGTGGAACAGAAATATTTTAATACCTACTTATACATATATATTTATTTTTTATAGTTAAGTACTTTATTTTAAATTTTATTTATATTTATTTAGGACAGAATATGAATATAAATCGAAATACATCCCAACCTGCTATGTTAGCTTGTCAACTATGTCCAAATTCCACTAGACTATGTACTTTCGATTTATGCTTGAACATCCATAATTCGAAAGTACACAGATCTTTACCTAACACAAACCATTATTTCAATTGTTGACCATAATTCTACTTCAAACATTCAAGTATCAGATATTCAGTACACCAGGGGAAAGCTTCTTAAAATTAAAAAAATGTAATCGGGTTCTTAAACATATTCCCAAAGGTTCACGTTCTATAGTAGCTGAAAAACTTATTAGTTTAATAATTGACGCTATAATTGCCAATAATTCTACAAATTGGTTTGCCCTATTATCATTTCCTTTTATTGCATTACAATTACCTGAAAGAAATACATCAACACACAATAATAAAAACCTAACTTCAATTGTTAAAGAAAATACATTACATTTCAAGAATATTGTCTCAAATACTCCCTATAATTATGGTAGGTATTTATAATTTTAATATTCATAAAAAGGCTGAAGCCAAAGTATGTGATAGAGATATTAAAGGTGCTGTCCGTTTGTTAACATCAGAATGCTCTTTAGCTCCAAATAATGACAATACTTTACAATCTTTAAATTCAATACATCCACAACCTATTCTTCCACTGCAATCACTAGAACCACCAAATAATATTAATTGTTATAAATAGTTTTAATAGTGGTTCTGCAGGAGGAATTAAGGCCAAATCATCTAAAAGAATTAACTTCACAGTCAGCAGGCAATAATGGTTTTAGATTCATTTCAACAATACGCCTATTATGCACTTTCTTATTTATATATATGTATCATCACGGGTGCCTTACGGCGCCCGAGACCGTCTAGACGGCCCCAGGGTACCCAGCGGAGGGGTTTTAATCCTACCTCGTCGTGCCGATGGTATGAGTCTACACCGAACAAGTGGCTAGCTCGTCGCGATGTTTTGAATAGACTCAATAACCCATCTATAAACAGTTTCACAAGTTGGTATAGTGAAACCGGGACCGACAGCTTAACGTGCTCTCCGAGGCACTATAGTGGTGTTGTCAAACAAATGTACATAAGTTTTTAAATTAAAAACTCATTGGTACACACCGGGATTCAAACCAGGGACCTAAGTGTTTTTAAGTCCAAGGTCTAACCAACTAGGCCACCACGTATATCAACTTACATCACTTTTCTTATTTCAAGGTAAATTAAATTCAGATATATGTATACTATTTTCTCTACATATATCTGAATTTAACTTGTTACTAACAAAACATGAACATCGTCTTAATTACTTTCATAGATCAAAATAATCTAATAAATAAAACTAATATTAAATAAACCTATAAATAAAAAGTATGTACACAATTTATAAAAGAAAAACAGTGTCTAAATTGGTCCCTTGCGGTATAGTGCCCAGGACACTGGCGGCGTTTCCTCTTTGAATGACTAAACTTATTTGTTGTGAGAAAAACGCCGCCGCTCTAGGGTCACCCGAGGCGAGGACCAGTCTTTTACCAATATCTTTTACAAATAATTTTGTATCCGTTGACCAAGGGCCCAAAGTCTCTACGATATATGTTCATATTTATATGGAATTTGTGTGCTCTGGCAAAAAATGATGGAGGAATCAGGACAATTGCGGTAGGAAATATTTTTAGGTGTCTCGTTGCTAAAATATGCTGCAAGCATGTTCGCCAAGAGGGAGAATTTCTTAGACCTACCCAACTTGGTTTTGGTACCTCTCTTGGTTGCGAAGCAGCAATTCATGCAACAAGAAAATATGTTTATACAGTACCGGTTTGGACAAAATTATTTTAAAATTACATATATAGAATGCTTTTAACTGTTAAGCACGCACTAAAATTCTTCAACAAGTAAAGGAAAATATCCCAATTTTATATCCATTTGTCAATCAATCTTATTGTTATGAATCTAATCTTTTTTATAATAATGAAATCATAAATTCGAGTGAAGGTATTCAACAGGGAGATCCTTTAGGACCATTATTATTTAGTATAGTAATTCAACCTATTATTAAATCTTTAAATTCTGAGCTCAATATTTGGTACTTGGATGATGAAGAAGGAGGAGATATAAATACAGTTTTATCAGATTTAGCAAAGTTAACTTCTTCTTTTTCACAAATTGGTCTTGATTTAAATTGGAAATTTCCAAACATAGTTTTATTAATAGATAATACTATCAAATCATGTGCTGAATTAGTTTTAAACGTCCATTTATCCGAATATCAATGGAGTCAAAACATCTCTTCCCATCAAATCCGGTGGCATCGGTATCCATAGAGTTTCGGATGCCAGCCTTCATTGCACCTATTTATGGGGTCTCAGATTTGATCACCACTATTTTACCTAATTTAGGTGCAACATCTGAGATCCCATACCTAATAGATTCAATAGAGGCTTTTAAGATGATATCTGATAATCTTCCTGTACAGTTGTCTTCGCAATATAAATGGGACAAAATAAATATTCAACATTTACAAAAAAACCTTTTGGCATATTTTTCTGGATCCGACATTGCGCGTTTCAAGGCCGCAATTACACTCCCTTCACCTTCGCTAGGAACATTCTTAGATAGCCAATCGTTAAGAATTGCTATTGCTTTAAGGTTAGGCGATAACATCTACCAACCAAATCAGTGTGTATGTGGAACACAAGTCTTAGCGAATGGTCATCATGGATTAAGTTGCAGTGGAAGTTCAGGGTGATTGTCTCTGCACCATAACCTTAATGACATTATTCGCCAAGCTCTGACTTCAGCAAATGTTCCTAGTATTCTTGAACCATACGGGCTAAGTAGAGTAGATGGAAAACGCCCAGATGGATTAACGCTGGTGCCGTGGCAGAGAGTACGTAGCCTTATCTGGGATGTCACTTGCGTTGATTCATTTGCGGCATCACATCTCCGAGCCTGTATGAGTTCATCAGGGGCTGCTGCTGAAGCATATTTATTTATCCTATTTGCTGTGGAGACAACTGGAGTTTGGGGTTCCGAGGCTGTGGTCTTTGAAAATAAATTAGGTGCTCTTCTAAAAGAGACCTCTGGAGATCCTCGGTCCGGATATTTTTTTAAACAAAGATTATCACTGGCAGTACAGCATGGTAATGCTGCCAGTGTTATGGGTACTTTCGGGCCGGGACGGGTTTTAGATATGGTGGACATAGGATATTAATTTTGTATTATTTATTGTTAAATAATAAAAAAAAATACCATCACGGGTGCCTATTTGGCTCCCGAGAAACGTTTAAACGGCCTCAGTATACCCAGCGGAGGGATTAACCCATCCTCATTTCGCCGATGGTATTCGGAGGCAACACGTAACAAGTGGCGAGCTTGTTGCGGTGTTTATGACGAAATAGCCTCGTTGTATAAAGCGGTCACCCATCCCTGGCCGGCCTTGTTGTCATCCGCTTAACCTTGTTATCAGTTGCGCAGTGACTTAACCACTAGGCTGGGGCCGCCTTCTTTTTTTGTTAAATTTTATTTTAGATATTTTTGTGATTTTTAATTAGTTTATGCTTATTTCATATTGTTTTTTATTTGATATATAATTTAGTCTAACTATCCATCGTAATTAACATTTAGTTTAATAAACTTATAAAACATAAAAAGAAATAACTAAATTAATTAATTAATGAAATCTTTGAAAACAACTTACAAAGAAAATATAAACTAAACTATAACATAACAAAATAAAATCGCCTATTAAACCTATATAATTAAAACCCTACAAAATGAAAATAGAATCTAAATTTATGCCGTGCGGCATAGTGCCCAGGACACTGGCGGCATTTCCTCTCTGTATAGTTAAGCTTACTTTTTGAGAAAAAAATGCCGCTGTTCTAGGGTCACTCGAGACATAAACCAATTTAGAACCTATGTTTTTTATAATTTTTTTAGTATCCGATGACCACGGACCCAATGTTTCCACCGCAAAAGCCGCAAATATATAATCTTCCATTAAGGAGGAATATTTGCGGCGTTTGAGAATCTGTGCTTGTTTGGAAGCCGCCCCAGCTTTTTTTGGAATTATATCTGATATGGGACGGGGCTAAAGTATCCACGCAAGTCGCGTCTCATACAAGACTTCTACCATATATTATTATATTGTTATTTAATAAGCCACTCGAACTATTAGCATCCTAATTATGTTATATATTTTGTATTTTTTCTTAATTATTGCAGGACTTTTCTAATAATTTGGTATTAAATGTTTAACAATTTGGAAGTGGGATGTGTTTTTTTTATAAGACGGGACGGGGTAAAAGCAGTGTCAACAAAAACGGGTCAATCTTAAGTAAATTATTTTGCCGAGATATGTTTATTCAATTTATAAAACTTTTTTTAATTTTTTATTAAAACAACAAAAAAACATCGTGTAAAAAGCATAAAAGCCAATAAAAACAACATGCCATAATGTTACTGTTTCAATATGCTTTATTTCACATTCAAAATAGCTTAGAAAATCATTTCTTCAGTTCTCTTTCAGTTCCCCGTTTAGGACCATAACCTCTTCGCAGTCAATTTAACATCAGTTATTTATTACCAGAGTCTTAACCATAGACTATAAACCTATAGATCAGTAGATAGGGGTAGTAGATGCAGTATACGTCTAAAGAATAATCGCGCATTTTTTATTTTTTTATATTTTATTTTAAATTTAAATTGCTGGGATCATTGAGTCCGTCTCATCTGTCTGTTCGTCTCTCTAGACCGAATTCTCGAAAACTGGTTGGTGTAAAAAGATAAAATGTGAAACAATAAAGTCTTACAACGGTATTCACAAAAACTTATTGGGTTCCTGAAGAACAATTTAGTTAATATTTTAACTAATGTGGTTTTGTCTCTTTTATTCATATTAATTTTTGTTGCTAAAAAAGAGACAAACCCTACTATAACTAAAGTGTTCTTGAAGGACTCAATAAGTTTTTATGAATACCGGTGTTAGTGTTTTCTCGTCTATAATGTTTTTTTTTATTTGTTTTCATAAGGGATCAATTTAATTTCAGAAAAAAAAACAGTACCATAAGAGATAGCATATTCAGAATATTTTGTAGGTATGTATAGTAATAATAAGTTGGGTATTTAAGAGAGTGACATACCTCAAATCGCATAAAAGAATAATCTTTTAAGGTCGAGTTCTACCCCTTGGAATAAAATTCCAAGTTTAAATAAAATTGATTTTAAAAAAAAATCTCAAATTTCGCATTGGCAATATTTTAAGCGGTACCTACATTTTTTTGTTTCAGAATGAAATCGATTTTAATTTTACTAGATTATTAACCACTTACAATTTTTATTAAACACGTATACACAATAAAAAAATAAAAAAACTTGTAATGAAGAGCATTTCACTCCATGATTTCAGAATTACATTAGTCTATTGTGTATAATATTCAACCTTATTTCTTGCGGGCTAAGTGCTATAAATAACGGTGCCATTTGTATTTTCATTCCTGCTATGTCACTCCCTTAACGCTTATTTTCCTGTTACAAGCTATAATATCTAGGCTTGTATTGTAATTAATATTTTACACTTTCGCTCTCCCATTCTGTGTTTCTGCTTTAAATAATTATTATGTGTATAATATTTGTAAACTTTATTTCTTAAATTTATTTTACTTAACCTATTTTACCTTCTTACTGCTTAATTTATCCCAAATGTTTGACTGGTAGAGTATGCCTAGCGGCATTAAGTCCGTCTTTGTACTAAATTTGTGCAATTTTGTTTAAATAAAAAATAAAAATAATAAAGCTGAAATAATAAGAAAATACAATGGTATTTCAAATCAAATATTTATGTGACAAACCCCAAAGAGCGAGAAGCCGCGGGTAAATGCTAATTTTTTTATATTATGTTTAATAATTCATAATAATAAATTACTACATAAAAAAGAACAATAAAACCGTTCCTAGTCTGTAAGCGGCAAATTAAATATATTAAAAACATAACTTTTTAATCTAGTTTAGGTGCCAGAGTAGCCTCAAACCACACACCCACTTCCTTTATAGTACTTAGTTCTTTGGTTTATTATGTACTTTTATTACTAAGGCTTTAAATACTTTAATTATATATAATTAATAAATACTTTATTATTATTATTATAACGGTCGTCCAATAAAATTCTAGATTTATATATCGTAGTAAGAGCATGCAATTATCTTTTCTCCGTTCTACTAGTGCACTTATTTCTATGGTCCTTACCGTATACTTGAAATGTGTTTTACTTTTATTTCGTCTCGAAACTGTACCTGTGCTTCTGTCGATAATAAATCTTGCCTTAGAAAGCTTTAAGTGGGAAAATTCACAGCTAATGTGCTTCGTGAAATAAGCTTTTCACTGTTATGGTGTTCCGTCAATTTGTAATTATTTTTTAGGGGTTTCTAAAATTGTTTATTTCTATATTATTATAGAAAGATCTATATTATTATAAAAATAAACAATTTTGGCCGAGTTGGCTAACCTACCTCGAAAACCGACTTAAAAACACTACAATGTTTAGGTCCCCAGTTCAAACCCCGTTGCGTACTGATGATTTTTAATAAAAAAAAAAAATGTACATTTCTTTGACAACACCACTATTATTATAGCGAGCACCTTAAGCTGTGCTTTCAGTTTCACTATTTTAATTGATGAAATGAAACTGTTTATAGATGGGTTTATTGAGTCTATTCAAACATTGCGACGAGCTAGCCACTTGTTCGGTGTAGGTAGACACTTGGTGGGATTAAAACCCTGAGACCGTCTAGGCGGCCTCGGACGCGGTAATAATTATATTTACCTATTTTATTAGATTTATAAATGATGAAGTTGTTTTTTGTTAACAAATTATATATATATATATTTATATATCATCACGGGTGCTTTACGGCGCCCGAGTCCACCTAGACGGCCTCAGAGTACCCAGCGGAGGGGTGTTTAATCCCACCTCGTCGTAGCCGATGGTATGAGTCTACACCGAACAATTGGCTAGCTCGTCGCGATGTTTTGAATAGACTCAATAAACAGTTTCACAAGTTGGTATAGTGAAACCGGGACCGACAGCTTAACGTGCTCTCCAAGGTACTATAGTGATGTTGTCAAACAAATGTACATACATTTTTAAATTAAAAACTCATTGGTACATACCGGGATTCGAACCAGGGACCTATGTGTTTTTAAGTCCAAGGTCTAACCAACTCGGCCACCACGTAAATTATTTATTGTATAATATAAATTTTATATAATTTACAGCTAATCTACAGCTCATCTCTGTTTCCTCTGGGGCCGCAGCTCT
The DNA here is from genome assembly GCA_947458855.1 of Monopis laevigella. NCBI lineage: Eukaryota > Metazoa > Arthropoda > Insecta > Lepidoptera > Tineidae > Monopis > Monopis laevigella. The sequence goes on along the minus strand of OX381580.1, from coordinate 19,606,656 downwards.
TAAAGCACAAAATTTGGAATTCGATAATGATTCCCAGCTCGATTTGAATTTCTGGCCTTTGCGGTGGAAAGTTTAGGCCCTTGGTCACCTAATGCTTTATCATTTTCTCAATCATTAGGAAAATTGTTAATAGAAAAATCAGGTGACCGTCGTGCTACAGCCTTCTTTTTCCAACGCATAGGGCTAAAAATTCAAAGAGGCAATGCGGCTGCACTTCTCGGCACCTGCGCGGCTCCAGAGGAATTCAATGAATTCTATTCATTAATTATTTTTTTTATTATTATATAGCTTTAATAATAGTCATTATGTTTTTTAAGTTTAAAAAAAAAAATAACTGCCCACGCCCATAACTACGAACTACGGTAAGAAAAATGTGATGTGTGAGAGATCTCAGTTATTTAATAAAATCTCAAAAGAAGCAACCGATGCCAAGCTAATGTCAATCTTCAAAAACTGCTAAGAAAACACAATATTATAACTAATATTACTGTTACTTTAACAAACTTAACTTTATTTTTTTCATGCCACTTTACTTTATTAATCTAACAATAGATTTATTATTTATAACATACTTGTATATTTTTATTGTTTTTCGTTTAAGCGATTATTGTATCTTTTGAGTAAATAAATATTTTTAAACCTATTGGGCACGGCACCAATTTAGATGACATATTTGTTGTATTTTTTATTTTATAGATTTTTTTATTCTTAATAATTTATTTTGTAATAATGTATTTAAATTTGTTTTATAATCATTGCAAGTACCTACAATAAATATAAATGATTAAATTTAGCATATATAATTTTATTTCAGAAAATTTTGTTACATTTTAGGTAACAAACCTTACGTTAGTTTTTTTCTAAAATAAAATCGGACTTCAATATTATTAAACAAGACTCTGTATATATTTCAAAACTTATTCAGCCATCGCTCTCTATAATTTTGTCAATAATAGCATTATACAGGTTGATGTCGGTTTATAATTCCAGCTAGCGGTTTCGGAAACTGTTGGCTGAATAATCATTGTTTACAATGTACGAAGGACGAAGTCGTTAACAGTGTTGACTTATACCCACCGTTGCGTCCGCGTCGATGAGTTTATAATTCCTAAAACACTAGAGAGCCTAACAGAACCCCTATTTACTTCAAACAGATTTGAAGTGTCGGTATCTGAGAGACCCTATAGGCTGAGTTGCATCAAAACGAACTCTCTGTAAATATAACGATGGAAGTTAAAAAAAATATATACCAGTTGTCATTCGAACTGCAAAATAAAATTTAAACGCCTTAGATACCCTCACATTACCTTAAAATTAAGTCTAAGGCTGAGTTGCACTAAAATGTACTCACTGTAAATGTAACGGTTAAAGTTAAAAATGGCGTCGAATGTTCCAACATTTGACGCCACTTTTTTGTGTTGAGCGTACATCTCAGGTGTCTTACGGCGCTCGAGACCTCTTATTTCCACCTTATCATAGAATTTGTTGATCGATGTTTTTTTTAGGTACGCTGCTACGCCGAACAACCGGACACCGCCCATACAGGTGCAAAAACCGTCAAGTGACCTAGTCATATTTCGGTTTTAGTCATATGTTTGCTGGTTTTCCGAAGACTACTACATCGATTTCCTGTCAAGGTGGCAGTCTCCTTTCATGGTGTGGTTACGAAACTGGTGTTTTGAGGATAAAGCAGCAAGGATATTAAATAGACTCGTAATGCAAGTCTTTGTAGCCGCCTATTTCATATCCGCATCATTCAACCAGCATAGTAGAAGGTCTGCTTACGCCATGCTCCAATAAAAAAATAGGAGTCTACACCGAGCAAATGTATAGACATATGGTCCTTTATTTAAAGGCGATTATTTAATGAGTTACTATTTTTGTAAAATAAGACATGATAATTAAGACTCAGTTTCCCCTTCCTCGATAAATGGGCTAACCAACACCCAAATATTTTTTTCAATTATAATATAACCCGTAGTTTCTAAGATTAACGCGCTCAACCTAACAAACAAACTCTTCAACTTCATAATATTAGTATATGTAGATTTATCCATCTTTTTATGACTAAGGAAGACTTCACCTCTAAAAAGCAGAATTATAATTTGGAAAAAAAGCTTTCTTACGATCTGCTTACGATCTAAAATTTAGCGCTGGTGAATACTCAAGTTACTTATAATGATATACATCATAAGTAACTTGAGTATTCACCAGCGCTAAATTTTAGATCGTATATGCATAAATTACTTTTGCGCTGTCTATCCAGCTTCTAAGTTAAGTGCCTCCAGTAGCTAGGATACCGCAAGTGGTATCAGGTAAGAGAGTTTAGGGGATGATGAGACTATTAATCCAGAGGGACAATGTAGTTAACCCAGTTTATATACATTTCTCTGGGTTACCTCTACTTATACTGTTTCTTGATTAGATATCTAAATTATGAATCTAGAATTAAGCGATGTTTTAATAGAATTTTAGTAGTTTTTTCTAACAACTCGACGGGCAGGTTGGTTTATACCATCAAAACTGTAGATATCTAAATTAGATATATCAAAAAATATCGCCAGAATTTTTGATAATAAAAATAATTTTAATACAAAGGATCTACTTATATATTAACGACAATGAGCCCTGCTTGGGTATAAACGCTACTTGTATTATATTAAAAACAAACTAAATTAAACAGAAAATTGTATAGACCCTTTGACCTATGTGGAGGTTAGAACACCTTTTCTCATTCACATTGTGGCGCTTCCGGGCTTTTGTCATAAACGAGTCTACTTTTTATCCTTAAGTCGTACGAAAAATTAATCTTAAATCTGGGTCATGGCAACAATAGCCTACGCGGTTCTGCTACCCTGGTACACCGGGTCTTTGTACCCCGTCAAATCGTAAAAGATGAAGCTTTGTTTTAAATATATATTATAACTCGCTTTTTATTGCAGTTACGCATATATTAATAAGTAGGTCTTAAAGAAGTTAAAATTATTAAAAAAGATAATGACATGGAATTTATCGTAGTAGTAGTACTACGATATTGGCGTAGAATGCTACAAGATCTGCGTAGTAGTGCTACTACGCGATTGACATAGTAGTGCTACGTGCGTAATCGTAAATAAATTAAAGAAACCTTCTGCACAGAATGACCGACAATTACAAAAGCAACTTCATAAGTATATATATATTCCTACACAAAAGAATTACTTTTAAAACCTTATTTAAAAACACGCTAAAGCATACATAAGTATAACATATTATTAAATCCAATTACCAACATATATTTCAATATTTATTCGTATTCCCACATATAACATCTATCGCCTACATCACACAAATTTACATACACACACACACACAAACTACATGGAAACATATATACCACAAGGAAACACATATACTACATAGAAACACACACACCTCCCATATAAACACATACATACACACACAGACACATAATGTATCACATAAAAATAAAAATAATATTAATGTAAACAGTGAAACAATTTTTATGGTCCTAAATATGTTATTTTACAACGTTAACTTAAATGTATACTGTAACTGTGATTTTTTCCTAAAAATAAATAAACACATTATAACTATTAATTTTATTATTCAGCATTTAATCTGTAAATAAAAGTATACGTCCATACGTAATCTAATATATAGGTAAACAAACGAGCATCAGACAAATAGGGCATGACATACAAAAAGAAATATTATCTCTTTCGCGACCCTTACATTTCGTTTTCAATATAAACAATAAATATGAAAAAATGTTTGATTTAACGAGAGCCTAAAGGCAATCACAGAGCAAATATTGTACGGGCCAAATTCCAGTTTTCATAACGCTCACGCTGTGAACAAATATTAATTTATAAATAATGGACTCTGTGATTAATTTTTGACTGTCGTTTTTAATTACTAATCAATTTGGATAAACCCGAAGTTAAAATATTTTATTAGTTGGTTTTGAGAACGTGATCCAGCTAGATTAATTTAACGTAAACTTTTTGTTATTTTTTTTATATGTATCATCACGGGTGCCTTACGGGGCGCCCGAGACCGCCTAGATGGCCTCAGGTTACCCAGTGGAGGGTTTTTAATCCCATCTCGATGTAGCCGATGGTATGAGTTTACACCGAACAAGTGGCTAGCTCGTCGCGTTGTTTTGAATAGACTCAATAACCCATCTATAAACAGTTTCACTTTTTGGTATAGTGAAAACGGGACCGACAGCTTAACGTGCTCTCCGAGGCACTAATGTTGTCAAACAAATGTACATTTTTATTAAATTAAAAACTCATTGTATTTTGGTGAATTTTATAGAATAATTTATATTATCCTTTGTTAAATTTCTAAAATCTTACCAAATCGTAATAATTAAATGTTGTTTTAAAACTTTTATCTATGTAACGCATAAAAAAATATGAAAAAAAAAATCACACACAGTGTTAGTATTGTCAGCACGAAATAAATAAAAGATTTATAAAAAAATATTTTTTATGTAATAATAATATACTGTATATGTTATTATTTATCTCTTTTCCATATGTAAATTTCAATGAACGCAAGCGAGACGGATAAATATTTGTGATTTCTACTTTACAAGATACGTTACAATACTTCCGTATCATTCATACTTTTAGTGCTGAACATATCATTCAGTGCATTTGCAGAATAGACATTAATCTCGAAGCAAATTGGATAGAGATGTATTTATCACAGTTGTAAATATCGATATTTAGTGTTAGTGATAAATGATTTCGTCTTACATTTATCTTTATATAATTTTAAAAAGCTTATTTCATGCACTGTTGTTTTTACCAAAATTACAATAAACATAAAAAATATACAAACTTCTCTCTCTTCTGTAAAATTCACCAAAATACACTGGGCCTTATTCTACTACTAAATGATCAACTGGATATCAGAGTCAAAATTTGTTAATTTACCTATACAAAATGTGTAAAATTTTATACAATTGATATAATTAATAATTGGAGTAAGTATATTTGTTTATATCAAAGTTAAAATTTGACTTTTTTCCATACATATTATAATGTGTCAAAATTTGCCTTTGAAGATTGCCCTTTATAAATTAGTTCCCTGGTTACATTTTCAACAGTTTATATTAGTATATTATGGCCATCACGGATGCCTTACAGCGCCTGAGACCGCCTAGACGGTTTCACGGTACCCAGCGAAGAAGTTTTATTCTTTACACTTCGTAGCCTGGTATCTACACCGAACAAGTGACTATCTCATTAACATAAAACAAAACATACATGTACATAACAAACATATATAACAAAATATACGCGGTGGCCTAGTTGGTTAGACTTTGGACTTAAAAACACTTAGGTCCCTGGTTCGAATCCCGGTGTGTACCAATGAGTTTATTATTAAAAAAAATATGTACATTTGTTTGACAACACCACTATAGTGCCTCGGAAAGCACGTTAAGCTGTCGGTCCCGGTTTCACTATACCAACTTGTGAAAATGTTTATAGATGGGTTATTAAACCTATTCAAAACATCGCAACGAGCTAGCCACTTGTTCGGTGTAGACTCATACCATCGGCTACGACGACCTCGTCGTATTAAAACCCCTCCGCTGGGTACCCTGGGGCCGTCTAGGCGGTCTCGGGCGCCGTAAGGCACCCGTGATGATACATATACATATAAAACATACATATAAACAACAAAATATATAAATAACAAGAGGATTAGAAATAACAGAAAATTAAGTAAGTACATTATATTATAGCCACAGTTTTATTGATTTGTGTGTGTGCATTTGTGTAAGTATACTAAAATATGTGTGTACATATTTTAGTATACATGAGAGAGAGATAGAAGAATTCAGCATTAGAATATTTTTATTTATTAATCCCAACATACTTTTATCGATAAAATTCCGCAAAGCACCTGAACTACTGCAAACTTCACAAGGCGAAAACCACTGCAGCCATCCCGAGACACATGTGTACGTACCATCTCACGACAAGTGGGCGCGCCTGCAGACGCCTCGGATGTTTGCCAACTTTATTTGTAAGGTACTTGCAGATAACGACACTTTTCTGCGATACCAAAGCACGAGCACAGCACTATTACAAGACGGATTTGTGAGACGATAACAAGATCCATCCGATTCTATGAACGATGCGGTTGCATTGTGCTCGAGTTTCTGCGTCAACATAAATCTAAGATCTTTATGTTGACGCAGACTAAGTTTATTTGGTATAGATAACTTAACTAGAATTTCGAAATCGCTTTTTTTTATCTAAACGACTTGCATCTATCTGATGTTAAGTAGTATGCAATCAGCATTTTGAGCTCTATATTATTTACATGGTGGCCGAGTTGGTTAGACCTTGGACTTATAAACACTTAGGTCCCTGGTTTGAATCCTGGTGTGTACCAATAAGTTTTTAATCAAAAAAAATATGTACATTTGTTTGACGACACCAGTATAGTGCCTCGGAGAGCAGGTTAAGCTGTCGGTCCCGGTTTCACTATACCAACTTGTGAAACTGTTTATAGATGGGTTATTGAGACTAATCAAAACATCGCGACGAGCTAGCTACTTGTTCGGTGTAGACTCATACCATTGGCTACGACGTGGTGGGATTAAAACCCCTCCGCTGGGTGCCCTGAGGCCGTCTAGGCGGTCTCGGGCGCCGTAAGTCACCCGTGATCATATATGTATGTATTATTGAGCTCGTAAATCAGTGTTGTTTAACATCAGTGTTGTTAAACAAATGTTTAATAGTCGTCGTTTAACTAGCGGAAGAATTTGCAATAAATAAATATTACATCTATATTATTTATTATATAAAATAATGGAATTCCGCAAAATAACGCCTGATTCAATCAATTATATTAAATGTTTAATGCTATTAATAGGCCTTAATCATAGATTTTGTAGGTCTGCTTACAATCAGGCAGATAAAAGGTCACATACCGTACTGCAATACAATCGGTTCAGCAGTTGCATTGCTGGGATTAGCCGAAATAAACAGATAGCCATATAAAACATTTTTTTTATAAGTAGGTATGCAAAAAGCTGTTATTATACCATTCAAACAAACACTTTAATATTATTTATTCAAGAGTCATTTCCCAGTGTCTATATAAATAATATATTTCAGTGATACTTATAATGTACTACTCAGCATAATACCTAAGTCTTAACATGAACACGCCTACATACGCGCTGAAACCGATTTGCATATAAAGTTGGTTGGGAGTGTTTGTTTATAGTAATAAACAAGATATTGTCCTTATACATGAATATTTAAGACATGACAGCAATTTAGATGTAAGTTTATTTTGTATTATAGCTTCAGTTGTTTCTTAATGACTTAACCGTTTCAAAAACTTTCTATTGCCCGCGTTGTGTGTTATTTTAAAACAACAAAAAGTACTATTTACTACCTATTATCCCAAGGACTATTTGCTTGACAACACTATTATAGTGCCTCGGCGAGCACATTAAGCCGCCGGTCCTAGTTTCACTATACCAACTAGTGAAACTGTTCATAGATGGGTTATTATATCCAAACATCGCGCAAAGCTTGCCACTTCTTGGTGTAGAGTAATACAATGCTACGACAAGTTGGGTTTATCCCCCCCCCGTAATATTTTTGAGTCTAATGTAAAACCATTCTGCCACCACGTAGGTATATTAATATTAATTATACTATCGACTTAACAAAATGTATACTATCGACTTAACAGAAGTATAAAATTATGCAAAACATATTTATATCTCGTATTCATGCGGCACGTACTCAACAATTCTATGCATATTCCATGTCATGAAGTTAAACTTTTATACGCTAGAGACTGTCATTAATGTAATTATGATAAATTTTATTGTTATGTTGTCCATAACGTATATTTTAAAGTAAATTTAAGTAAATTAATTTAAAAATAAATTAAACATTCGCCGCTCGTTTAAACTGTTTTTTTTTCCAAATCTTATAGTATAGATTTTTTATTTTTATTTCCAATTCTTATTATAAAGCGAAGAGTTTGTTTGTTTGTTTGGTTGAACGCGCTAATCTCAGGAACTACTAGTTCAAATTAAAAAAAATATTTTAATGTTGGATAGCCAATATATCAAGGAAGGCTATATGCTACATAACATCACGCTACGACCAATAGGAGCGGAGAAACAATGGAAAATGTTGCAAAAACGGAGAAAAATTATTCTTTTTTGAGGGCGTACGCTGAGTAAACGGTTAAAGTTACGCAGACAAAGTTATCTAGTACGCTACATAATATCACACTACGACCAGTAGGAGAGGAGTAACAATGAAAAATAAACTTTTTCAGAGCGTACGTAAATACGGATTAGCTAGTCAGTTAAAATTATACTATTTAATATTTAAGAGTTAAATGTACCTAAACCTTGGTTATACAAAGAAGCTTTAAATATGAAAGAAATTCTATTTATGTTTGCAATTATTATAAAAAAAAATATTGAAGTACGGAATGTGACTTTTGTATCTACCTGAAGGTAAATAGCCGTAGAAAGTCCATGAATGGGGTCGATCAATATATTGTTATTTTACAGCATTGGGCGCTACTATGCCGGCTAAATGACGCGTTTACGAAGGAGATTTATCGTCAAAAGAACTGCCCGTTTCATAACCGCAACCTGAAACGAAAACTACTACCTCAACAATAAATTGATTCAGTAGGCCCCTGATTTAAGGTAAACTCACATACTAAACCCTAAATATGACGCATAACGGTTTTTGCATCTGTATGGAACGGAACCTCTTTTAGTAGTACCAATAAAAGGTTTATTAAAAATAAAGTGATTCTATTGGTTGATCCCAATATATAGTTACTAGCGACTATAGTAAATAAATCGACAAACATTCTAGCTAAGTTTTAGAGTCCTGACTATATTGTAAAAACCTCATTTCAAAGTGTTATGTTTTTTATTATTATGTTCAAGTCATAAATAGCAATTTGTTTGGCACCTCCACGAAATTATATAACATAACTTCATATAATCTTAATGCTATTTCACGTTTACATTATGGGAGTTGATAATATTTCTTGATATCGCAGAGCTAATGTTCCAGTGAGTCGGAAATAAAGTTGCAACAAACTTGATCTAGCGTTGCCGCCACAAATCGACTCAAGTTTCCTTCAAGTTGAAAACTGGAACGCTTATGGGTACGAACAGGATCGATTAACTCGTGTGTTGATTGTGAACTGCGGTGTTAAATCTGTGCAATGGTATGACAGTAATTATTACGGAAAATCAAACAGATATTAAAGTTAGGGTGTCATTATAATGTGTTTGGTAAGACTGTTATTTAGATGAAGTATTTAAGTTTTCTAATAACTTTAATTATAATACTTATGGGTACGAACAGGATCGATTAACTTATGATTTGATTGTGAACTGCAGAGTTAAATCTGTGCAATGGTATGACAGTAATTATTTTAAAATCAAACAGATATTTAAGTTAGGGTGTCATTATAATGTGTTTGGTAAGACTGTTATTTAGATGAAGTATTTTAGTTTTTTAATAATTTAATTATAATACTTATGGGTACGAACAGGATCGATTAACTTATGATTTGATTGTGAACTGCAGTGTTAAATCTGTGCAATAGTATGACAGTAATTATTTCGGAAAATAAAACAGATATTTAAGTTAGGGTGTCATTATAATGTGTTTGGTAAGACTGTTATTTAGATGAAGTATTTAAGTTTTCTAATAACTTTGATTATAATACTTATGGGTACGAACAGGATCGATTAACTAATGATTTGATTGTGAACTGCAAAGTTAAATCTGTGCAATGGTATAACAGTAATTATTTCGGAAAATCAAACAGATATTTAAGTTAGGGTGTCATTATTATGTGTTTGGTAAGACTGTTATTTAGATGAAGTATTTAATTTTCTAATAACTTTAATTAAAATACTTATGGGTACGAATGGGATCGATTACCTTATGATTGTGAACCTGTGCAATAAATGGTATGTCAGTAATTACTTCGGGAAATAAAAGAGATATTTATTTAGATGAAATATTTAAGTTTTATACTTACTTTAATTATAATACTTAAGGGTGCGAACAGGATCGTGTGTGTCAATTGTGAACTGCGGTGTTAAATCTGTGCAAGGGTTTGACAGTAATTACTTCGGAAAATAAAAGGGATATTCGAGTTATGATGCCATTATAACAACACCACTATAGTGCCTCGGAGAACACGTTAAGCTGTCGGTCCCGGTTTCAGTATACCAACTTGTGAAACTGTTTATAGATGGGTCTATTCAAAACATCGCGACGAGCTAGCCACTTGTTCGGTGTAGACTCATACTATCGGCTACGACGAGGTGGGATTAAAAACCCCTCCGCTGGGTACCCTGGGGCCGTCTAGGCGGTCTCGGGCGCCGTAAGGCACCCGTGATGATGATATATATATATATATATATATATGTCATTATAATTGTGTTTGGTAATAGATGATATTTAGACTATTTTATGTTATTTAGAGGAAGTGTTTAAGTTTTCTACTAACTTTAATTATTATTACTCCGACAATAAAATATATATTTGAGTTATAATATATAATATGTTTGATTTTAGATGAATTTATTACGTTATTCAGATGAGATATTTATGTTTTCTTCTAGATTAAAATTAGAATACCTAAGGGTACGAAAAGGATCTAAATACTCGAATGACCTATAAGGATAAGGTAATTGATGGCCGATACCAATAATACAGAGTAAAATAAACACAAATTCCAGTTCATATAAAAGTCCTTGAGAATAAAGAATTAGAACATTGTCGGTAATAGCATTTCCATATTTAATGTATTCAGTATTCGTGCTATTTGTCAATACTCATGAAATGATAATTTCGCTGAGAATGCCGCTTTCATTTTGGACCGGATTCTGTCTCAGAATCTATTATTTGTCAGAATATTATCATAACTAATTGTAAGTATATTTTGGCTAAGTAATTTTGTTTGTGTATGCCAATAATCACACTAATAATAATATGTAGTTTATTTTACACATAAACCTCTGGTCACAAACTAAGTTCTAGGAATGTTTCTACCGTTTTTTAGTACCTACTATAATGTAATGATAATACCTATTGTAAAGTGACTCCCCGTACTCATATAAACCTTAAAGGTTTTCGAGTATGGGTGATTACTAATATTTATGTATATGTAATATGTAGTAAGCATTAAATAAATAAAAATAAAAAAACATTATTATATTTTTTAAACAAAAAATATAGGAATGAATTTTATTATACTTATTTTTTATTTTTATTGAATCAAACAATTTGACCACAGAACTTCTATCTAACTTATCTTCAAAGTATATGAATGGAGTCAATCAATAAATTGTTGTTTAACAATTTTGATTGCTCCCACTATGTTAGCTAATTGATTCAGTGATGAAATATACGGCGATATCACGAGTCTATTTAAATATCCCCATTGCTTTATCGTGGAATCAACGCCCGTTTCGTGACCACACCCTAAAAGGAGACTACCACCTCGATAAGAAATCTATGCAGTAGTCTCCTGAGAACCAGTGAACCCACAGTCGTAGGCCTTGCAATAGAGACCTTTCTTCCACCTACGTTTTTTTACGTATTTTTGGTCTATATATTTATTTAGTCTTACATCAAACATCAATATGCCCAAGGAAATTTTTAAGATTGTCCTACCTCTCATTCTTCGATACAACATCATCATGTATTCCACTTCTGTCATATTATTATAAACATATTATTTAAAACTTATGAAAGATATCCTGATCTCGAACCCACACTTTTTTTTAATGATAATTATGAATAGTCAAAAAAAAAGTTTAACAATGAGGCCTTAGAGTGCGTTTGGTTAGGCAGCTATTCATTAACAAAAGAACGGCAAATATTTATTAAACCTCAATATCAAATTTAGAACTTAAACGCGATGGAATGGAAATCATAATATGAAAAAATACTACCGAACCGAGCACATACTACATAACCAACTAGTGTAAGACTAGGTGCTTAGCTGATTCCATTGACCTGTCAATCATTATCTGCCACACAAAGGAGCCACCAAGGCAACCACCTTCACTGACCATATCCACGCCTTAAATATATATTCTAAATAAAAAAGGTAAGTAACCAATCACACACCATCACAATACAGTAAGTAAAGGTATAAGGATCGGTATTTTAACACAAACCTTCTTTGGCGGCAAGGCCAACGAGCCATCCAATTATCATAAAATTTGTCATTGCAAAATAACAAAAATAAATTAATAAAGGTTATTTACTAAATAACAAGAAGTAATTTGAGAATTATAATTACATTTTTAATCAAAAACGAATTAGTAGAAATTAATTTCTTTTGATATCGCAACAAAAGTTAACAAACAACATTTATTATAATTATTCCAAAAGGAAAGTTCTAGGTACATAAATATTTTACACTGATTTTGCAATTTATTCTGAAGCAATCCCCAATTTTAACTTTGAGTATTCTCAAAATCCCTACAACAATGGCTTCAACGAAATTATTGTGCGGATTACAAATAACACAAAATTAAGTGAGTTTGTAATTTATTTCGGCCCAATGGAAACGTCCGAGATATTTCTTGGTTGTTTTGTATTCAAATAGATCCCTTTGTAATAAAAGAGATATCATATAATAACAGCAACCGGGCTTCCGACTTTCCGAAATAAAGTTTAGATCAATCAAAGGATTATTTGTGGGTGTAAAAGCAAGAAGCAGCAAAGAAAGGATGCCTAATGAGGTTGATAATCATCTACAAAACTTTTAAATTATGTTTTATTCATCACCAATGAATAAAGGCTACAGAAAATGTTGGGCGATTGAACCTTTATATGAGTATAAATCATTACAGAACTTTAGTGCTGTAATCTCATAAAACGCGCTAAAGGTTTTATGAGATCACAGTTAATCAACAATTTTTTTAAATTATTTTAAACCCAAAAGTAAATATTACAAGTTATAGACAGCGAGTAAGTCTAGTAATTTTGTAACAAATTTAGCCAAATAATAGTTTATTTAGTCATAGACGAATAATTTCTCTTGGATGCCACATAACATATTCAAATTCTAATGTTACCTACTCATGAAAATTTTATCCTTTGAGACTGTTGCAGATGCCTCGGCGAGTAGCACCCCGCCATGGACTTCTTTCGGTGACGCGAAGCCCTCAAAAACGATGGCCGAATGGTGGAAACTGGAAGAAAAGCTAGTCGGTTAGCGGTGAAGGAAGCCCGCCACGGATAAGCTTTCTTTACATAGGCATTTCATTCACTGGCTCTTAGAGGCCGTTGTTGGCCCGGTTGTAGATGAGACGGACAAACCATTCAACAAACTTATCGAGCGGTACGACCTTCATATCATCACCAATTGTCTTACTGCGAACGAACTAAGGAGCGCCAGTACAGTATAGAGATAGATGTTGAGATGCGCTGGAGCTAGGCTTTGTTCGTGGCCGACAGAAGTTGATGCAAAGGTGAATTTTATTGTAACTGTCCATCACATTCCAAATTAATTTGGAATTAGGAAGCCCTAGACAGAAAAAGCTTATAACCATAATCATTACTTTGCGTGTTTACATATATTTTTGAGTGGGTGTAAATGTAACCACAATTACACCCACTTATAAAAATATCTAAACACGCAACTAAAAACAAAGTTACCAATTCACACGCTCATCTACTACCCTACTATGTACTACAGACCCTTACCACATGGCATTATCATTATTTTTGTTAAATCTAAATACATAAATGTATATAATGAATATCCTAGATATTATATGGCTTTTGTAATGTTAAAAAAAAACTAGTCGCACAACGGAGGCATGGGATTCCCTCCCTGCGTCTGTGTTTACAGACACTTATAATCTGTCTTTTAAAAAAGAGTGAATAGGCATTTACAGATTAAGCATGCTTTACATTCGACCTCATTGATGCTTTCCATCAGGCAAGATTTAGGCCAAACGCAACTCCTCATTATAAAACAAAAACCTAGCTAATTAAACCAGAATTTAATTTCCTTTTACCCTTCAAATTAAGAAACTTTCCAAAAAATAAATTTACTTTCATTACCGTTCTTTAGAAATTTACAGTGAACCCTTAACACGTGCTAATGGCGCAAGTTTTTGTCATTCACAAAACCAATGGTGATACAAATTACAGGTGAGTCAGTAACTTAGCTCTCTTATTAACGAACTTTGCCAAATAATGGTTTGTTCGATCACAGACGAATAATTAATGCCCAGCTTGGGGGCTCGGTCGGTAGCCACCTGTGATAAAACAGGGCAGGATTCAGCGGCGCAGACATTGCTGAATTTTGAATAATGGTTTTAATTTGCTATACACAATCGTATTTTTGGTACTTTAATAATCGATGTTTTATAACATTACAATTTAGATTATGAAGACATTAAATCAACTCTTGGGCCCCTCTGCTGGGTACCCGAGGAGAAAATTAAATAAATTAAATGTTGCATGATTTACGACCCAGTAGGCGAATATTGAATTAAGATTAAAGAATTATAAACTGTATTATAAAAAAAATATATAATTTTATCCTATTTTAAAATTTTAAAACAAAAGAAAACATATTATTTTGTATATGTCTACATATACTCGTATATTAGTTCTTCAATGTGCAATAAAACTACTTTTTTATTTTTTTTTATTTTTACCCTTATCACAAACTAAGCCTTTTACTTTGTACCAGACAGAAACAACTATACTAAACTTTATAAATGCCCAGAACAAGATAACTCTAAAGAATATCTAGGTTCTAATATTGTTTTGGCATTAGTGGAATTCGAACCTACGACCTCCAATGGTATGGTTTGGTTACAGAAGGTGCTACAGACGTAAAAATTGGTACTAGTCTTTTAAAAAAAAATTGATAGGTCTTCCATCATTTTTTAAATGTTGATTAGTGCGGAGTGTAGTTTGTTTTTAAGTAAGAAATATATACTATCACGGGTGCCTTTTTGGCTCCCGAGAACCGTTTAAACGGCCTCAGGGTACCCAGCGGAGGGATTAACCCGTCCTCATTTCGCCGATCTTATTCGGAGGCAACACATAACAAGTGGCGAGCTTATTGCGGTGTTTATGATGGTATAGCCTCGTTGTATAAAGCGGTGACCCATCCCAGGTCCGGTCTTGTTGTCATCTGCTTAACAGTTTTTATTAGTTACGCAGTGACTTAACCACTAGTAATAGTATTTACATAGAGAAAAAGGAAAAAAAACATTGGCCCGTTAGATTTTATTTTACTAACATCATACGGGCCATGTTTAAGGGTAGGTTTTATAAGTGTGTGTGTATCTGTATTTACAAATGTGATTATAAAGTAGGTATATTTTTCTTATAAAAGGTGTTTAATTAATTTACTCTAATTTGTAACTAATATTTTCCTTTAAATAACAAAATACTTCCTCATATTCTTGTTCGACTTTAAAAGTCGCGTTTAAAGCGTATTTCAGAAGAGAGGTCGCTTTGTAAACACTACCCTTGGACAAAGGTAAATGTTCCATGAAATTACGTCCGCATTTTATCAGCAATAAAATTCCTTTTCGTCCAAATTAGAACTCAACAATTTATAGATTGTATCAAAATTATTCAGGAGACTGTAAATAATTATCAAAAACATCTAGCAGTAGGTAGCGACCCTATTTTTTCACTACCTGTGCCTTTTCTGTGGAAATTCAAAAAGAGCGAACAATCAGTGAGGCATGTTTGAATGCCTTCAAAGAATTTCACCAATCAAAGGGCTACGAGAGGGGTTTGTAAACAAATTTGATGAATATCTACTTCTGAAGTACAAATTAATGAAGTAAAGGCTGTTGTAGACGCACCGGGTCGGTCTACTTATTGATGACCGTTATTTATTAGGGAGGGCGCGGGGCTTGTCAAGTAGGGATGTGGAAATCTATAAGGTTTGCTATATGAATGTAATTATTGTGGAATATGAAGCTGTGTGGGAATTATATTTGAGTAGGATTTATGCTTAATTGCTTTTATTTTAAATGTTACGTTACAGTTTTGTTTTTGGTTGTTTACTAATAGTTTAGTTCTATTTTAGATTATTTGGTAGGTCGTACAAATACAAAAATAAAATTATATGGCCTTAAATTAAGCTATATAATTTTAAGCTTTGTAAGAGTAGATTTCTTACACAAAGTGTTTAGAATGATACTAATTTATTTATTTTTTTCGCTTCCGCCTATCGGTTGCCTTTTAATTAAATAAATTATTTTAAACAGTTTTATGGGATTTTCACTCCATTACCAACCAAACACAAGGGTTGAAAGGAACCTATGTAGGCACGAGATTGTTTGGCACACGATCATTACAATAACGCCAATAGCACAAGTGCCTAAATAGGTCATTCACCCGAAGTTAACACAAAGGTTTTCATTTCGAAAATAAGTAAATAAAAACCTAATATGTTAAACAAATTTAAATTTTACGCCATGAATTAACAGGGTAGCTGTATAAAAAGTTGGGACATGGTTTGCATATCCGCTATATAGGTAGAAAGTTTCAACATCGGTCAATAGAAATGCCAAAATAGAATGTGAATTTTATAATAATTTGACAGCAGAAAAGAAATATTTTCCAGGGACATAAAGTATTGTAATCCCTTTGTTTAAGTAGCTTCAAGTATACTTTCCAAGTATGAGTAGTAAAAAAATAATAACTGAGCGAATAAAATATTTGCTCAAAGAAAATGGTGCAATTGAACCTTCACTATGTTTCTATGCAACGACAGAGATGATAAATATTAAAAATGAAAATTAATGAAAAAAAAAGTACATCAATGGTGGCATAACGATACATGTAGAAAATCGGTTAAGTTCACTTTTTTTTACAAAATTGTTAATAATTATAACCTGATAACTTACTAGCCGTATTTCAGGAAAAATAATACTTGTTTAAGTTTAAGTATGAATAAATATCTAGGAAAACTACCAATAGTGTTCCAAGAATATTATTTACACATCTACCTACTTACTTACAGAAAATATACCTAAAGAAAATATTTCTGTACCAACCCACGACCTCCGGATACAAAAACAACAGTGAGACCAATAAAAAAAATATCGAAAGGCTACTACAATTTCGGACAATGGTAAAATGGACATAAATGAATATCTGTCTAGACAGCAAGATGGCCTCATTCAATACCCTTACGTGTTGAAGTAAACATATAATTTAACGCAACTATTTTCTATGGTACCTCTACAATGTGTTGAGAAAAGAAATATGACGCAATTTCGGTAATGCTCAGTTGTCGGGTCACAAGGGAGTGAAAAATTCAAGGGGCTGGCAACATTACCGCTCCACATTGCAAAAAGCATTTGTTCCCTTCATAAATTTGAACCTAGGAATATTTTCTTAGAAAGTTACAAATTACATTTACTTGTTGGTTTAAGTTTTCATGCGTCTACGACACATAGGTAAAAGAATAATAATTATTTTTGGTGATACCTAACCTGCCTTTTTTGATTTTGTTTTTAAATATTAAATATATATACTCGTAAAGATACATTTAACTTATCTGCTAACAGAAACATAAATTATAAAGGGTCTTCTTATCGCAAGGGATTTTTCAAAACCAACCCTAGGGGTAAAAGTAAGCTTTTACGAGATGACATGAGATGGTAGATATAGGCATAGCATGGGTTTTCAAATATAAATATTTTAAATATAGAACGCTAAGAAATTGAGAAACTTTTTGAAAAAGTGGTGAAACGGGGATGCAGGTAGCGCACTTATTTTTATTTATTTATTTCATACATTAAATTTTTATTTCATACAAAATACAAAGGCAGACTTAATGCCGCTAGGTATTCTCTACCAGTCAAACCTTCGGGACAATCAAAGCAGTTAATAAGTGACTTAGGGACAATTAAAGAAAAATATTAACGGGAAAAATTTCAGAAAGAAATTATTATCATTAAACATTAGAAGTAACTTTAGTTATACAGTTTATGGGCATAGATAAATAATTCATTAATTAATTTTAGATGTTCTTTCATAAAGTTTATATTTAGAATATTACAATTTGTACTTATAACGTATATTCAAATTTCCAATAGTTTATAAGTTTTGAGTTAAATTTCTGTAGGCACTGAAATCTTATATTTGTTTTATTTTTAACTTTGTTTTATAAAACTAACTATAAACTACCAACAAAGCTCGGGTTACACAGCTTCTATACTTAATATACAATAAACTATTAAATCAAATTACCATCAGCGGATGTAGAATAAGCTCTTTCCATCTCGCAGTAACGTTGAGCAGTTGTGGACCAGTCCTACTGTAAGACTTGACCAGCTTTGTCGTAAGCCAATGGCAACATGGTGATGCAGATCACCATCAGCATCACATTCCACAGGTCAAGATCAAGGTATATTACGATTTATTACTAGATCATTATAGCGATCACTCAATTCCTGGTCCTTATCGTGATTAAGAGGATAAGTAGAATTATTGTTGGGGATCTGAGGCTCTACCTAAAATACCTAAATATATTAATAATAATATAATGTACCTACCTACCTAAATATATTCACATACCACAATTGGTGGAATAAGAGATCCTAAAAATCTGTAAAACAACTTATGTAAACCTTATTCCGTGAATAAAGAATCATTCATTCATTCATTCTACCATGGGTTTGCGCATTGTAGCACCGTAACGTATTTGTATACGTATACATGAACAACAAAAAATAGGATCGCTTTATTCAATCCTGTTACCAAAAATAAAGCGGCTCTATTGGTGGTTGCTCACGTATACGTGTACAAATACGTTACGTTGCTACAATGCGCAAACCCATGGTAGAGCTTCTGTTATGCTCATGCTGATATGACTACAAAGTAAAACGCATGAGATGAGTCGCTACCTCATCATCATCATCATCATTATACCAGCCTTTCACGCGTCCACTGCTGGACATAGGATCGCCACAACGGCCGGTTCTGCACAGCCTGTATTCGATAGCCAATGGCTGTATTCAGCCATTGGCTTCCCGCGACTTTTTTCAGGCCGTCGGTCCATCTTTTGGGGGGCCTGCCTCTGCTGCGTCTTCCGGCACGCGGTCGCCACTCGAGAACCTTAATGCCCCAAAGGCCGTCCCTTCTGCGAGCTATGTGGCCTGCCCACTGCCACTTAAGTTTGGCGATTCTGGAGGCTATGTCGGTTAC
The DNA here is from genome assembly GCA_947458855.1 of Monopis laevigella. Taxonomy (NCBI): domain Eukaryota; kingdom Metazoa; phylum Arthropoda; class Insecta; order Lepidoptera; family Tineidae; genus Monopis; species Monopis laevigella. The sequence goes on along the minus strand of OX381580.1, from coordinate 19,587,394 downwards.
TTTGGTCCTTTTGCGGATCTCATCGTTTTGAATACGATCCCGCAAGGAAACGCCGAGCATAGCGCGCTCCATCGCCTTTGTGTGACTGTGCGCTTTTTCATGAGGCCTATAGACGCTACCTACTTGTATGTAAACATTTCCACCGACCCTCAATAAGAGAAAGAGCATGTATGAGATTATACCTACAATTTGGAATAACGACTTTCAAGCCATACTATAAACTTTAATGAATTTGAAAAAGAAATGGTAAAAAAAAGACGCTCCTTTAAGTTTAAAAACACCTATTAGTATATAATTTAGTATCAAAAACATATAATATTAACTATACTGTATCGAAAAGACAGCAAAACTAATAAAAATACTGAAGTAAACTTAAACATATTTTATTTATTGTCTAATAAAAATAAATGGAAAAACTACGCAGTGAATATGTAAATGCCTGTATAGAATGGAATAAAACATTTTTTCGCATATGAACCCTGAATTTGCATACAAAAATGAAAAGCGATCCTTTGACAATCAATTTTCTGCACGTTGATCATGACTCGTGTTGGTCAGAGTTTCATTTCATAACAATTTCATAGCTATGATTATTAGCCGCTATTTTTAAAGCTTTAGCAAAAATATATATTATTTTTGATATTATTATTTATAAATTATTAACTTATTTTAATATATTATTTACTAGCTCGCGCTGTTTTTTTTTTAATGGAGCACGGCATGTGACTTTGTATCTACCTCATGTTAAGCAGATCTACAAAGCCCATGAATGGTGTCGATTAATACATCGCTAAATAATGCGGTTACGAAATGGGTGGCGACAAAAACGTATTTTCATTACGAGTCTATTTTAATCTCGTATCTCTTTATCGTCAAATCAATCGCCCATTTCGTAACATGAAAGAAGACTACCTTGACAAGAAATAGATGCAGTAGTATCCAGAAAACCGGTGAACCCACAGACTAAAGCCGAAATATGACTAAGTCACTTAATGATTTTTGCATTTGCTATTGGTATTTATTTGATAGAGTATTTTATTTTAACGCCTATTAAATGCCGTGTTAACGTTAAAAGTTATTAACGTTTATTTCATCAAAATCGACCTACAACTAATTAAGCTTCTTATCTTTAAGTAGTCTTTGTATCTTAGGTGGGAGGAAGGTCTCTATAACTTCGTTATGCCGACCGACCGGTCTCGTTACCACCGCCCATACAGAGAATTTCAAGAGACAGTGATTTCTAATCAAGGTTGTATAGTCTGCTTTTAGGGTATGTTTACGATAAATGCAGTTTATTTGACGATAGAGCAGCGAAGATATTAAAATAGACTAATGCAAATTCGTCTTTGTCGCTGCTCATTTCGTAACCGCATCATTTAACCGTCCATGCGTCAATGAATCGAGTCGATCAATAAAAAACAAGGATAGATCCCATGCATGGACTTTGTAGGTATGCTTAACATAGGGTACATACAAAGTAACATACCGTGCTTCAACAAAAATATATATAAAAAATGTTTTTTTTATTCCAGTAAAAAAGGAATGTTTATTTTCTGCCGCCTTTTAATAAATTCCTCTTGACCCCACAAGGCAGAAAAAATCTCATTTCTCTTTTTGAATGACCCATTTCTAATGACCTACGCAAAGCTCTCCACTTGTTTATTTGCTACAAACAGCAGCGAGGTTATATGAACGGATAAAACTTTTATAAGTAAAATAAAGTTAGGGTTTTTTTTTATTTCATGGTTTCCCATATAAAATATTCTAACCATGTTATATGCTTTAACATTTTTGTATGGAAATAACAAAGCGTTTCCGTTACCGTGGTTTATAGGAATCGGCCATTGAAGGCTTCGGATACCCAGCGATCGTGTTTCATTCCCATCTCGTAATATCGTTTAATATATTGTCGCCGGGAAAAATAGTTTTAACCTACCTGTACCTGTACCTGGTGGTAAAAAGTAGTGATAAAACATTATAGAATGTTACATAGAAAAATGTCACATGATCTGTTTTTTTTTTATTGGAGCACGGCATGTGAATTGTACCTGTACCTGGTGGTAAAAAGTAGTGATAAAACATTATAAAATGTTACATAGAAAAATGTCACATGATCTGTTTTTTTTTATTGGAGCACGGCATGTGAATTTGTATCTACCTGAAGGTGAGCAGACCTACAAAGTCCATGAATGAGTCCATCAATAATTGTTCTTACACAAAATTGATCGCTCCCACTACGCCGGCTAAATGATGCGATTACGAAATGGGTAGCGACAAATTGCATTAAGCGTATATTTTAATATAAGAATTCTGTGCAGTAATCTCCTGAAAACCGATGAGAACCCACAGACTAAAACCGAAACATGACTAGGTCACTTGACGATTTTTGCATCTGTATGTTATTTTATATATAACACAACTTTTATAAGAGATCCTAGTAAGTTCAGTGGAATCCATTTTCCCCAACTGGTACGTACAGTTGAGGAAAATGGATTCTACTGACCTCACTAGGATCTCATATAAAAGTTGTAGTGTAAAGTTAAAATCTGCCTAACTACATAACTTTTTATTTAAGGAGTGAAGTATAAACATTTTTTTTATTCCATTCCACAAGATATTTTAACCTAGGTTAGGTTACTTATTATATATAAATACACAAAGTTTCTACAACAAAAATGAATTATTTATTTACCGGCACAACAGAAATCTCAGTCCCTAATATAGACTCGGTTGGTTCTTCATAAATTCTCGTTGACTCGCCACAGGAGGGCTTAAAATTGATTCTACGTGATACGGATAGAAGACAGAGCATATCGATCTTCTTGTCTAAACATAGACTTGTCAGTCTATGCAGCCCGTCTCTGAATCTATGTTAACCTTTTTATTCACACATATTTACCAATTAAAACTCTAGGGTTGTACTTGCTGTACTTGTACCAAAAACAATGATACTAATTGATATATAATTTATTTTATCATTACCTAGACGATAGCAAGTTATACAGACAAATGTACTAATAGATATTATTTTGTCTTGAGTGGGAATCGGAGGCGGCAACTTCTATCAATAATTTCTTTCTGTATGAGCTAATTTTGTTTCTAAACTTGTCATAAATAGGTACATAGAATATTGATTTCCTTGTCTAAATATAGATAGTCGCCAACCGTCGGTCTATGCAACTGTGTCACTGGATCCATGCCTCTGCTATCAATCATTCCGATCTCATTCTGTACGAGCTAAATTTGTTTCTAAAAGTGTCACAAATAGGTGCATAGAATATTGATCTCCTTGTCTGTAGCCCTAGTGTGAGTTTTTTTAACGTTTACTTTCGCGTTAACTATACTACCTCGTTAACATTTTGACTAATCACACGACCACATTTCTAGTTCTCAAAATTTCCGCTTGGAGCGCTGAACCATTTCCTATACAAATTTTAGTTAACTCAAAGGCAAAGTAATATTTAGAAAACTCACACTAGGGGTACTGAACATAGATAGTCGCTAACCATCAGTCTATGCAACTGTGTCACTGGATCCATGCCTCTGCTATCAATCATTCCGATCTCATTCTGTATGAGCTAAATTTGTTTTTAAACTTGTCATAAATAGGAACATAGAATATTGATTTACTTGTCTAAATATAGATAGTCGCCAACCGTCGGTCTATGCAACTGTGTCACTGGATCCATGCCTCTGCTATCAATCATTCCGATCTCATTCTGTACGAGCTAAATTTGTTTCTAAAAGTGTCACAAATAGGTGCATAGAGTATTGATCTCCTTGTTTGTATCCCTATTGTGAGTTTTTTTAACGTTTACTTTCGCGTTAACTATACTACCTCGTTAACATTTTGACTAATCACACGACCACATTTCTAGTTCTCAAAATTTCCGCTTGGAGCGCTGAACCATTTCCCATACAAATTTTAGTTAACTCAAAGGCAAAGTAATATTTAGAAAACTCACACTAGGGGTACTGAACATAGATAGTCGCCAACCATCAGTCTATGCAACTGTGTCACTGAATCCATGCCTCTGCTATCAATCATTCCGATCTCATTCTGTACGAGCTAAATTTGTTTCTAAAAATGTCACAAATAGGTGCATAGAATATTGATCTCCTTGTCTAAACATAGATAGACGCCCACCGTCGGTCTATTTAACTGTGTCACTGGATCCATGCCTCTGCTATCAATCATTCCGATCTTATTCTGTATGAGCTAAATGTGTTTCTAAACTTGTCACAAATAACTATTTTAGTTTTTATTATATTTTCTATTTATCTTCTTACGGAAACTTTTTGGTTTCTGGCAGGTCGTTATTTTTGTATCAGCTTGTTAGTTCAGATATTCTTGTGAATAAAAAAAATTAATAGACATACTGCTTTATAATTGCGTGAATCTTCTATATAATGACTAAAACATCATAGATTTGGTTTCATATATTATGCCCAGTGTCTACTCAGAGTACTATTAGATTAAATACTAATAAAAAGGCCTATATAATAAATCGAGATACTTGTCTCTTGAAAACCACTCCTTTATTAAAACAATTGAGCCCGCGTTATTTTATTTAATTATTGTTGTAGTTGAATACTCTTTGAAAATATTACTTAAAAATACTTTAAATTAATAATTTACCTATATAAAATAAATATGTATTAAATACATTTTTTTATTCAAAAACCCCACCTTGTTTCCAATATCTTTCAGCTTGTATGTATACTGCGATGTAGTGACATATTGGTAGTTTTTTCATTGCAGTACTTTTTATAAATTTACAAAATATAGCCTTATTTCTACTAAATAGCTTGCAAGGATGTTTTAACTTGACCGAAAAATATATGTAAAGGTAAAATTCTAGTGTGGAACCCGTGTTGGTAATATGATTACGTTGTGTTCCCTATGTTATGTTACCAAAGAAGTATATTTTATATTATTTTAATACATAATTTCATTGATAAAATTCATAGCTTCTTACTTTTTTTATATTACAGTATGCCTTGAATGGAATTACTATGTCATTTTAGGTATACAGTTGTCTAATCAAATATACCTAAGGGCTTCACATAACCACAACGATATAGTTCGACAATCGATAAAATAAAGTTTATGAATGAACATTTATTCACAAAATCGATATGTTTCGAATTTGTCGATTTATCGAGCCTATCGATGCTGTTGTGCTAAGGCCCCTAAGCTTAGTTAATCAAATCTGGTAGTGAAAACATTTTTTTTTTTTAATAATAATAATAATAATAAATTCTTTATTCATATTATAAACAAGTGATTTACAGGGGACTGTCTGACTCCCAAACTAGGCAAAGCCTGTGCTATGGGTAGTCAGTCTACCTATTTTTTTTTCTTTCACAATATTGGGTAATTGTTTTTTCTAGTATTTGTTCCCTCAATATTTAACAAAAAAATATATATAATAAAAACTATTTTGTTGTTATAATATTAACAAAGCTATTACAAATTCGTACCAGTATATAATAACGAGGATAATATTTAACTTTCAGCAAAATGAGAGTGCAAGAGATAATTATAATCTAAAGCTTATAAAAGTAAAAGAGATAGGAACTGATCTATTCGCACGAATATGAAATACAAACAACATTTAGCCGATACAAGTGCAAATCTTATTTTCTCTATCTACGGTGGAATCGAGCGAAACCTCTCTCGCAAAGTACTCCATGTAATATTGTTTTCGATTTACACTAACGTTCTCTAAATTCAAAGGAGGTAATGTAGTACCTATACTTGTACCTTCGATCGAGCCGTTCGCTCAACCTCTGGGTACGTGACGAAGTTCTGTGACGAGAATCGGAAATGGGAATAGAATGTTTTGTGGTTATTTCGATTGAACCCTAAAAGGGTTACAGTTGAAGTTTGTGCGATGGTGACGCAGTGCGTACTTTCCTTGGTTGGTTTTGTAGGAATTTTGAGGATAAAAGATTGAAACGTTTTGGGGAAAATCTTTGTATTTCGTTTGGTGTGTGGTCTTTTTTTTTTCATAGTTGCAATTTTTTTTATACATTCTGTATCACTTACAAAACCCATTTTTAAAATAAAAAAGGTAGGTGTGTTTTATTATTTTAATCATAAAATACAAAATAAAAAAATAGCACTTGAAGAAAAAAACACACTTAGTATGCTGATAAAACCCACAAAACGAAAGTTGATATTTAATATCAGCAATATTTTGTGGGTCAAATTAAGTAACTGTATAACTTAAGAATAACCCTTAGAGAAACAAATCTATACTAATATTAAAAAGCTGAAGCTGAAGTTTGTTTGCTTGTTTGGTTGAACTACTGGTTCGATTTGAAAAAATATTTTAGTGTTGGATATCCCATTTTAATATTAAAAAGCTGAAGCTGAAGTTTGTTTGCTTGTTTGGTTGAACTACTGGTTCGATTTGAAAAAATATTTTAGTGTTGGATATCCCATTTATTGAGAAAGGGTAGGCTTTATATATTTAGACATAACATCACGCTACGACCAATAGCAGCGGAGTAACAACGAAAAATGTTGCAAAAACGGTGAAAAATTATTCCTATTGAGAGCGTACGCTCCGTAAATGATTAAAGTTACGCAGACGAAGTTGCACGGATCAGCTAGTATGGAATAATTTTGTCCACCCTTCACTGCGTAGCCACTTTTTCGTGATTGACCAATGTTTTTATGGTATATAAATGACGGAGATATCTCAATAATTTACAATAATATGTATAGGTACGTGTAGAATTAGCATAATCTCTGAAGTTAGACAGCCTATATACGTGGTGGCCGAGTTGGTTAGACCTTGGACTTAAAAACACTTAGCTCCCTGGTTCGAATCCCGGCGTGTACCAATGAATTTTTAATAAAAAAAAATATGTACATTTGTTGGACAACACCACTATAGTGCCTCAGAGAGCACGTTAAGCTGTCGGTCCCAGTTTCACTATACCAACTTGTAAAACTGTTTATAGATGGGGTTATTGAGTCAATTCAAAACATCGCGACGAGCTAGCCACTTGTTCGGTGTACACTCATACCATCGGCTACGACGAGGTGGGATTAAAACCCCTCCGCTGGGTACCCTGGGGCCAGGCGGCCAGGCGGTCTCGGGCGCCGTAAGGCACCCGTGAAGATATGTATGTATATATGTACAGTTTGTCATGGTCTGGGTGTTTATAAAATATAATATGTATTATATCGTTGCTTCTGGTACACCTAGTACAAGCCTAGAGCTTAGTTTGGGAAAGCAATATGTGTTAATTTTATTGTCGTACATATTATTATTACTATTATAAGTTAAACAATTAACTATTTAAGACCAGCCGCAATAAATTCGTAAGAGTTCACTGTATCATTTCAAAATAGAAAACTAAAACAAGAGTTGGTTTAAAAACCGATCGACCTTAAGATAATATGCTTGCATCTTTAAACACACACTTATTATAATTAAAAGGCTTACTGTGTTATTTCGAAATAGAATACGAAAATAAAATAGCTACAAATAATACGAGCATGAGTGGTGTTGACACAGCACTCGCTGGGTATTATTGATGAACGTAATTTATAGGGTTTGGTTGCGTTTGTTCTAAGGGGGATATGAATGGAATCAAGAGTGGGGGACCTTCAAATTTATCGTTTGGTATGAAACTTGATGACCGCTAACTTTTTTGGTTTAGATTGAACTTTTTTTCTGTATTTATTAGACTTTTAGCAAACAGAGATTTTATTTATTTATTTTAAATTCTTTATTGCGCAAAATTGTACATAGGCGAGCTTAATGCCTTAGGCATTTTCTACCAGCTAACCTTTGAGAGAGTGAAATATGCTTAGGGTGCAGAACTTTCGATAGAAGTATATTCATATAATTTTAACAATAATGCATAACAATACTTAACCTACTTAAATACTGGATATAATATAATAAATGTAATACATAAACATACACACCATACCAAACAAAAATTGTCACGAGGATCTGGTTTAAGCGTCAGATAATGAGCAGTGAGCAAGCATTTAAACACCCCGATGGAAGATTTCATATTTAAACTTGTTTTTCCTTTGAATTTATGTACATTTCTTTATCAACGGCACTATGATTTATACGAAGATCTCTATCAGCATAAGATGAGCAAGTGCAGTACGGTTGTAGTTCAACAATACATATATAGTTAAATAATTTTCATTAATTTGATTCGCCTGGGGCTAAGTAAGACCAGTTGTCTTTAGATATATATTATTGTATTCCCGCATTATATCTATACTAATCTATACTAATATTATCTATACTTAATATTATAAAGCTGAAGAGTTTGTTTGTTTGTTTGTTTGTTTGTTTGTTTGAACGCGCTAATCTCCGAAACTACTGGTTCGAATTGAATAATTCTTTTTGTGTTGGATAGTCCAGTTATCGAGGAAGGCTATAGGCTATATAACATCACGCTACGACCAATAGGAGCAAAGATATAGTGGTAAATGTGTAAAAAACGGGAGAAATTATTTCATCTTTGAAGCCTTCCGTTGCGTGCGCCGTGAAAACGGTTCAAGATACACAAAAAATATGTATTAAAGAATAATCTAAATATATATAACTCAAAGGTGACTGACTGACATAGTGATCTATCAACGCACAGCCCAAACCACTAGACGGATCGGGCTGAAATTTGGCATGCAGGTAGATGTTATGACGTAGGCATCCGCTAAGAAAGGATTTTGATAAATTCTACCCCCAAGGGGATAAAATAGGGGATGAAAGTTTATATGATAAAAAAATAACTATTCCACGCGGACGAAGTCGCGAGCACAGCTAGTCTATACTAATATTATAAAGCTGAAGAGTTTGTTTGTTTGTTTGAACGCGCTAATCTCAGGAACTACTGATTCGAATTGAAAAAATATTTTCGTGTTGGATAATCCATTTATCGAGAAAGGCTATAGGCTATATAACATCACGCTACGACTAATAGGAGCGGAGTAACAAAGAAAAATGTTGCAAAAACGGGGAAAAATTATTCCTTTTAAGAGCGTACGCTGCGTAAACGTCAGCTAGTAAATAATAAAACTTGTACGTTTATCTATAAAATATTGCCTTGTTATGGTTTGTTTTTTAAGTTGCATCGATATACATCGTTGTTCTTAAACACACAAACGAATTACTAGATTTTAATACATATGCACAAGAAGTCAATAATTTGTTTTTAAATGCTTAGCTGAATGAAATAAAATGTTCCTTAAGTGCACAGGAAAACGATTCGCGAATTCGAGCGTCAAAAAATATCTAAATGGTGTTTTCAGTGATAATAATGTTTTTTTATTGGAAAAAAACAAGGAGGTGTAGGTTATATTTACTCGGTCCTAATTACATAATTTCTTTATAAAAAATCTGTTAAATTTTGATATGACAACTAAAGTATGTATTATTTTTTTATCAATAATCAAACTTTGTTCTTTTCAAAAGTTAATTGAGTTTTTTTTTATAAAAAGACTATCTAATTAGGATCGAGTAAGTAATATTTACACCTCTCTGTTGTTTTTTTATTAAAAAACTTTTATATCACTGAAAACAACATTTACACATTTTTAGACGTTCGAGATCGCGAATCCTTTTCCTGTGGCCACATTCTGTTTCTTTTAAAGGTAACGTTAGATTGTCAAAATAACGAAATCCTTTATTTACAACTAGCTGTGCTCGCGACTTCGTTCGCGTGGAATAGTTATTTTTTTATCATACAAACTTTCATCCCATATTTTATACCCTTGGGGGTAGAATTTATCAAAATCCTTTCTTAGCGGATGCCTACGTCATAACATCTACCTGCATGCTAAATTTCAGCCCGATCCGTCCAGTGGTTTGGGCTGTGCGTTGATAGATCTCTATGTCAGTCAGTCACCTTTAAGTTATATATATATAAAATATAGAGATTGTCATCATGCAGAACGCTAAAAGCTGTTAAAACCATGGCACCTGTAACCCATGGGTATAAAGTGTATGGCTTTTTTTAGTTATTGTTGTTGCTGATTGTTCAATGTATTTTTTTAGTTATTGTTGTTGCTGATTGTTCAATGTATTTTTTTAAGGATTTCGTTATTTTGAAAAGCTAAAGTAGATTACGCTAAGAAACAGAATGTGGGTGCTGGCTCCTTAAGTGAAATCAATCTAAATATTAGGTACATTATTTTACTTTATTATTTAAGTTTTGTATTTGCTTATTAAAATATTATGAATTACTTAATTTAGTACTAGTATAAATTTATATTTTTTTATTTACGATTTATTCGTATGTCTTCGTATATAGTTAAATTTAAATAAATAAAAATCATTTTTATTTAGATACGATATATTTCGCCTTTTATGACGTCTTCAGTTAGACATTTTTTTTTTTTAATTATAATAAAATAAACAAATATTTTTATTTAATAGGCTAAAGTAATGCGTATATACGTTTCTGTTAGTACACCAACAGAAACGTATATACGCATTACCTTAGCCTATTAAATGAAAATATTTGTTTATTTTATTATAATTTTAATAATAATGTGTGTTATAATTAAAAAAAAAAAAAGTCATACGACTGAAGACGCCATATAAGGCGAAATATATCGTATCTAAATAAAAATGATTTTTAAATATTTATTTCAATTTAACTATTAATTTAGTATTAGATTATTTTTTATATTAGGCATATTTTTAATAAGAGCTCAACATGTGACCTTGCATCCACCTGAAGTCAAGCATTATGCAATGTCCAGGAAGATAGCAACAAGCGGATGCATACAGGTGCACCGCTGGTTGCCATCATAATGCTGGCTTAAGATGCCTATTCACGCTTCGTATAAAGGACTCTAGGTTATAAGAGAAACGAAACACGCAGCTGGTAGAGCATTCCACATTTTAATAGAACGGCAGATGTATGAATCGGCAAAACGTTTAGTACGGGTTGGTACATCCGCCATGGTATACATATGCATTTTGCAACCAGTGCGTTGTCCTGTAACGGAAAGGGGAAGGGGGAATAATATTGAAAAGCTCTTCAGAGCACTGTCCATGGTATAGGCGGTAAAATACGCTCAACGATGCCACATCCCTGCGAAACTTCAACGGCTCCAAGGATGTGGATATTATAAATAGAAAAAATAACCATCTTATGGGCTAAACTGACCGTCTTCGTGATCTAGTGGTTGAACCTTTGGTTTTCTACCCGGAGGTCGTGGTTAGTATTACCAAATTTACATTGGCAAAAAATATACGATTTTCTGTACAGTTTGTCATGATCTAGTTTAGAGCTTAGATTGTGACCAAGGCAACATGTGTGTGTTATTTCCTACATATTATTATATAAATAATGAAAAAAAAGTACCTTGAGCATTACCTTTCCCACTATCTTAAAATATTCAGGCTATATTGTCTTAAACTGTCAAACACAACAAAGCTCTGACTTAGATTTTCATGAAAACCAATTTTCTGGATGAATAGATAAGTAGGTAAATACGTAATTTCATGGCGCATTAATTTTCAAGCGGACTTCTGAACTTGTATTGCATACCCACATTTGCATTGGTTAAAATTTTCCTTACGGACTACCTGTACCTACGTATTTGCTAAGAAATGCGACCCAGTTTTAAAAGTAGGCTTTCGTTAAGATTATTTAGGTATTATTTTAAAGAATTAAAAGTTTTTATAATGGATAATGTCAACGTGAAAACATTTTCAAAAAGGCTTTATATATATAAGGCTATAGTGATGAAACGCGTTTATGTTCGCTTTTTATCTTTAATAGCTGTTGCCCACAATGGCGTATTATTTTGTTATTTTAATAAAAAAAACAACTAACAATATATTATTATACAACGTGTTACAAAATACCCCGTAAAAAATATAATTAATTATCTAAGCCAAAAATATTCAGTCAACCCTAGTAAGCTGTCATGTCAGGGAACCAAGACTATTTAACAGAAAGGCCTACGTACCTATTTTACCTAATAATTGACTAGTTTTTCTATTTTCCGTTCATAAATATTTGTTACCTCAATACGAGGATGTCATTATACTCAAGTACTGGCTTCAAAAAATGTCAAGTAGGAAAAAAAAAAATGTTGTCAATTTCAAATGTTCTAATCGATATCCTACAACTGTTTCGAGTTTTTTTTTTCTCCAACATATTTTTTGAAAAATAACGATGCTTTCTAACTCGGAATACTTTTGGGGGGGGTGATTGGGTGTTGGCTAACTTAGCCGTTAGCGTAAGTACGTCCAAGTGCACGAAGTTGGACTAACAGACGCACACCTAAAGTCCGAATATACATGTCTACGTCATCATCACCGTCTCTGGCCACGGCGGACGGTAGGGTGGTCGAGACTGCTTGGTGGTGAACCTGTCTTATGCAGGTCATCCCCCCTGGGCAATGTTTTCGGCCAGTGAGCTTCATGCAGCTGTCATCCACCTCATGATACCGACAATAGCAGAGTATATCGGGCGCACTGCATTGCCTGGCCGTAGGAATACGCTTTATATATCTTATCTATGCACCTATTGATATAACTTCTCCTTTCCTGCGGAGCATTCCTCTATGCATCCAGGCGGTGGCTTCTCTCACTCGGGGAAGAGCTCCTAGACAATGGAGATGGTTTTATAAATATATATGCAGAATATAATGTACCTATTAATATTTATATAGTTATATACTTACTATTATATTACACTCATTCACATTTTAATAAATAATTGTATGATATAATAATCAGTTCCACAACTCCTCACAATCACTCCTTATTTTTAATATACAGTACACTTCGCTGTGGATGAGTAGTGGGTGCTTATCTAAAGTCTATAAATATATATATACACACACAATGACCACCCGCGTGTTTGTGCCGTGCGCGGTGATCCGTAAGAGAGGATGAAGGAGTCCTGGTGGTTGAGTGGAAAGGAGGCCTGTGGAGGTTGTTTCCTGACTGCAACACACCACTTTGGGCCGGATTTCTTACGACACGGGCGGTCGCAGATTAGCCAACTGTGATCATTCGGCTGCGGTGTCCATCAGACGGCCGCCAGGCGAGCCCTCTGGGGTATGGGGCCGGCAGGCAGCAGTGCATGTCTTTGGTTTCATGTACTGTTTAGCCTCGCGGATAACATACTCTGGAGGACTATATTCTGTTAGTAGCCCTGGTGCTTCTATAAGCATCCCCGACGTTGAGGACTCTATGGAGGGTGGGGAACTAATGGGATGACGTATTGTAAAATACCCTATAGATTTTTTTTCATTAAAAAAAAACAAGTCTGAGGCTGAGGTTTCCTCTGCGGAGGAAGCAAAGGCGCCTAGCGCAAAGGCAGAAAGCTCACAATCTAAAGGACGGGCCACCGCTACCGGCAACGGAAGCAAAGGTCTATCAGACAGTAAGCTGAAGGAGGGGGCCACCGTGGCCTCTACCAGTGGCATTGTAGTGCATCGTGGTGGGCACAGGGAAGGGACACTTAAACCCAATATTGGGAATAAGTGTCAGTCCTTGGGCGGGCCAGATGATACTGCTTCTGCTGCTGGCAGAGAAAGCAAAGGTCCATCCGGAAGCCAGGGCGCCGGTGTTACTAAATTTGTTATTCACAGGTTTAACATAGAAGGCGCAAAAAACAGAGGAGGGAAAATTGCAATGCCACCTATGAAAGGTGCCCCCTTGGGGATGCAGCGCCCGCAGCAAGGTACTTCCTCAGGAAAAAAAAAACGGTTCTGCCAAGCGACGCTTCCAGAGGCTTCAGAAGCAGCAAGCGCAGGACAAAGCATCGCCACGAGCGGGACATCCCAAATGACCTCGCGAAGTTAGTGATAAAAAGAAGGATGCCTCTGGTGACGCCAAAAGAGTAAAGACTCAGGGGTCGTACAAAGAGGCATTAACAGGTACAAAAATGGCAATCACCACAGACTCGTACCCCAAAACCATGCTCAAGTGGAGTAGTTCCCTTATCCTGACATAGTCCTCCTGATGTCAGGATAAGGGAACTACTCCACGGATTAATCCTGGAAGCGGAACCCTGTCCGGACATAGACATGAATGGGCTATCTGCAGGAGTGGCACACATTTTATGCCTCGACCAGTCCTCAGCCAAATAGCTTCTAACCCTGAATGGGACAAAAGTGGATCAGGTTACTCTCAAGATCATAGAGGCGAAGGATCTACCAAAACCGTTCAAGATGGCCTGGAGATCGGTGTACAAGGGCGGGGTTGAGCTGGAGAGTATACTTAGGTTAACTCAAAAACTCAACCCTACCTTGAACACCGATCTTTGGAGAGTGGTTGACATTATCGTGGAGGGCCTCAATGTGAGGCGAATAGTCCTTATGGGCCACGACTCCGCTGAAGTAATCCACGGGAAAGGTTACCACTTCAAAACCGGTCTGGAACGAGACTTCTTTAAGCTTCTGGAGGAGAAGAAGCCAGAGAAGGAAAGCAAGGCCTCAGAGAAGCAACCTGTTGGAAAAGTTGAAGAAACAACTTCACCTACCACCTCGGTGAAGACAGCAGAGTTGCTAGACGGACTGGTCGACCTGGAGCTGAGTGAACAGGGCGAGCAGTCAGAAACGTCAAGAGCAGAGGAGGGCCCCATGGAGGTCCCAACCAATCCCTAACACACAAGAAACAGACACAAACACACGCTTATCAAATTACACACACACACACACACGCATACTTAACTCACATATCAGAAACACATAAATACACGCACTTTAACATACACTACATATCAAAAGACACAAAGGGGATTATCAAGAATGACGGACTCCATAAAAAGGTACCTAAATTTTGTACAAATTAATTTACATCATTGCAAATCGGCGACTGCCCTTCTGGGACGAGCACTTATAGCAAATCAATATGATGTTGCTTTAATACAAGAACCATACCTCTGTAAAGGAAAGGTTAAGGGCTTGGATAACACAGGTGGTTATATACACCAGGCTAACGATGGGAATATTAGAACTTGCATTTATGTCAGACATGGCATACATGCAACAATACTAACTAATTTCTGTCACAGGGATCTTACAACAATAAAATTAATATCTGGAGAAGGTCGGATGGATACATTAATAGCTTCTGCCTATCTGCCATACGAAGACAAGGAGCCCGTTACACCTAGAATTGAGGACTTAGTAAAAAGATGCTCTACAAGCAACGAGCACCTCATTATGGAATGTGACGCAAACGCTCATCAAGTTGTCTGGGGAAGCACAGACAACAATACAAGAGGGGAAAAACTACTGGACTATGTGGTAAGTTCTTCCTTAATAATTTTAAATAAGGGTAATAGGCCTACCTTCATTAATGCTAGTAGGGCCGAGGTGTTAGATATCACAATGACCACAAGGAATACATTCTCTAACATAGAAAACTGGCATGTGTCTAATGAAATATCTCTTTCTGATCAGAGATACATATGCTTTAGGTACATGATGCAACATAACATTGAAACCGTACAAAGGAGGAATCCTAGGAATACCAACTGAAAAACATAGTGACCTAAAGGTAGAACTAGGAGACAATAAAGGTAAGCTCAATTCCATTATCGATTTAGAATTTGAAGCGGACAGGATTGGGAGAGCAATCAACAAAGCATGGACAAATGAAACTTTAAAAACTTTAAATATGTAGGACAATTTACACATATTGCTCTGGTCACAAACTAAGCTCTAGGCTTGTACTATGTGTACCAGAAGCAACTATATAATACATATTATATTTTATAAACACCCAGACCATGACACACTGTACAGAAAAGGCGTACTAATATTTTGTTGCCATGGGTGGGAATCGAACCCACGACCTCCGGATACAACGCCAAAGACGCAAGACCACTAGTCTACGGAGGCTGTCCGGAACAAAAAAAAATGGCTAAAAAGGTACCTTGGTGGAACTCAGATTTAGCTAAGCTACGCAAGGTAACCCGTAAGGCTTTCAATATCGCTAAAGCAAGAAATTATTTTAATAAGCGTGCATTATTAATAGAATATAATAAAGCAGTGCGAAAGGCAAAAAGGCAAGCATGGAAAACACACTGCGAGTCGATTGAATCGGTGCCTGCCATCATGAGAATAACGAAGGCAATGGCTGCTACAAAGGCCAATCCACTTAAGATAGTAAGGGACGAAAACGGTAAGTTAACGGAGACTGGGAAAAGTTCAAAACACACTTTCCAGGATCAATCATAACTGACAACATAGTGAAAAACTTAAACAGTGTCAGTAAACAGGCAGTACATACCACTAAACAAGATTGGGAAACTGCGAAAAAATTTGTAAACGAGCATAAAATCAAATGGGCCCTGAGTAAATTCCAACCATATAAATCACCGGGTCCTGATGATATATATCCCATTCTACTACAAAGGGGACTGCCGATACTGAATTCTTACATTAGCAGACTATATAAAGCATCTATTGCATTCGGATATACGCCAAAGCAATGGTAGTATTCATACCGAAACCAGATAAAGATAACTATGAAGAACCAAAGTCATTCAGGCCAATAAGTCTATCATCTTTCTTATTGAAAGTACTGGAAAAATTATTAGATAGACACATTAGGGAGGGCCCACTAATAAGGACTCCTCTTTACAGACTTCAATGTGCCTATCAGCAGGGTAAGTCGACTGAAACAGAACTTCATCATGTTATTAAAAAAGCTGAACTAGCATTGGAGAATAAAGAAGTATGTGTAGGCATATTCATAGACATAGAAGGGGCATTTGATCGCACAACCTTTGAAGGGATCGATAGTGCCTCAAAAAGACACGGCTTAGAACCAACCATTTGTAGATGGATACAAAATATGTTAAGGGGTAGAATTGTTATATCAAAACTACTAGGAGAGGAAATGAGGATAACTACAACCAAAGGATGCCCACAGGGTGGAGTGCTCTCTCCTTTACTGAGGAGCCTTGTTGTTATACTAGTAAACGGAAAATTTGTGGGTACAACAATTAGTGTAGCACAAAAGGCACTGGGAACTATTGAACAATGGTGTAACATACAACATCTATAAACAAACCCGAGCAAAATAACAGCATTGCTGTTTACAAAGAAAAGAGATCTTGCGGGATTTACATCTTTAAAACTGTTCGGATCTCAAATACAGTGGTCAACAGAGGTAAAATATCTAGGAGTCATTTTGGATAAACTTCTCACATGGAGACGACATGTTGACATGACAATTAAAAGGGCAACAAGAGTCTTTGCTATGTGTCGATCGGCATATGGCAGAACATGGGGATTAAAGCCAACAGTGATATAGGAGGTGGATATACGATACCATAGTGGCACCAATGCTGATGTATGGAATCATTGTATGGTGGCCACGAACTAAGCTTGGCACCTGTAAAAAGGAGCTAGCGAAATTACAACGATTGGCATGTATGTCCATATCAGGCGCCTTTAGAACAACACCGACGGCAGCAATAGAGGTTATACTAAATATGAAACCTCTACACGTGTTAATAGATATAGAAGCTAGGAAATCACTCTATCGTCTACAAAATAGTGACGAGTGGTTTCCAAATATGCCTCAAACTGCTCACACAAAAATGCATATTAATAAAAATCTCGACAGGATTCTAGAAATGTGTGCTGACAACATTTCTACTGTTCGAATATTCAAAAGGAACTATAATATATACTTCCCGTTACGGGAGGAATGGAAAGATGGCTCTAAACTGGACAGTAATTGTCAAAACTGGTTTACTGATGGATCAAAGATGATATCAGGAACGGGTGCAGGAATACATACCAAAGGTTACGATATTGTTGTAAGCATGGGCCATTACCCTACAGTTTTCCAAGCGGAGCTGTACGCAATAATTGTATGTGCAAAGGAGATCCTAGATAGGAATTCTCACGGAGAAACTATCAACATTCTCAGCGATAGCCAAGCGGCACTTAAAGCGCTAAGTTCATATGAGACGAAATCTGGTCTGGTCTTGAACTGCGTTAAACTGTTGAATAAAATCGGTAGGAACAACAGGGTGAGACTAGTCTGGGTTCCGGGGCATACGGGAATCGAAGGAAATGAAAGGGCAGACGAACTGGCTAGAAAGGGATCAGAAACCCCTTTTATGGGACCTGAACCATTTATTGGCATACCTAGTAAAACAACAAACAATGCGCTAAAGGAGTTTGCCAATGAGAAACATACAACTTGGTGGTCAACTCAACAAGGCCTAATACACTCCAAGAAATTCATTGGTACAAAGGCAATTAGTCTGGATAAGATCTGGAAGTTTAACAAAACACAAATAAGGCTACTGGTGGGAATTTTCTCGGGGCATTACACGACATATAAACATCTACATACAATGGGAGTTAGAGACGATCCCAGATGCAGATTTTGCTCTGATGAGCTAGAATCAATGCAGCATCTACTGTGCCAGTGCGATGCAAGGGCCATACACAGAATAAAATACCTGCAACAGGCTTACCCGGAACCGGAAAGCTACAGGCTCCTCAAACTGGAGGACGTCCTCAAATATGTCTGCAGCATATCCGAGGAGGGGAAGGACGAGTGAGGGGTAAAGGACTGGGGAATACACAAAAGATCCCACTGGGTCTATGTGTCCTCACTGATGTCAGCGCCAAAAACTAATAAGATAAGATAAGATAAGAACTCGGAATATTACGATTTGATGTTATGCGTAGGCCATGAAGATAGCAATTTAAATCGCGGTTGCGAACTGTACCGGCAACGATTTATCGATGGTAGACCAGTGTTTTGAAGATGTCAAGACGACTACATTCTACCGGTTTTTTTCATCGGTCTACTGGAAGTGGACGTCCAAACACAGTCGACACCAGGCGGGCAGAATTAGTGTTAGAGCATTTTAAAGAAGAGCCGACCACAAGTACGAGGCGAGACGGAACAAGATTCGGTATAAACCATGTTGCAGAATGGCGACAAGTAACCCTTCTATCGCCGTACACAGGAGCTGATACCCTCCGATTTTGCACCCAGGAGGAACTTCTGCGAGTGGTACCTCAGGCAGTTAGAGGAAACCTCTAATTATGTAAACTATGTTCTTTGGACGGACGAGGCAACATTCACGAGGTCAGGACTTTCAAATATGCATAACGATCACGTTTGGGCTCACGAGAATCCACATGCTTCACGGCAGATTTTAACACCAGTGGCGGCTGATTGTGTGGGCTGGCCTTTATGACGGGCATGTCATCGGTCCCGTCGTTATGCCATCACGTCTGAACGGTAGCAACTATCTAACGTTTTTACAAACGGAATTCGAAGAGGCGATTGACGATTTTCCTGTGGCTGACTTTAAGAACCAAAGAAACATGGTGTTTCAGCATGATGGAGCTCCAGCACATTTTGCTCGCAACCTACGAGAACATCTTAACGTTCGCTTTCCGCGAGGATGGATCGGCCGCGGGGGACCGCTGCTATGGTCTGCTCATTCTCCGGACCTCACACCCTTTGACTTATTTTTGTGAGGTTATGTAAAGGACAGAGTGTATTTCTCCGATTGCCCAACGGTTGCCGAGATAGAACAGCGTGTTAGATCGGTTTTCGCATCAATAACACCGACGATGATGCGAAATGCCACACAAGACATATCCCGACGAGCGAGGTTGTGTATTGAGCCAGGCGGAACACACTTTGAGCCGTTTCTGTAAATTAGACGTTTACTATGAACACACTTACTTATTCATAGTAAACGTCTAATTTACAAAAACGGCTCAAAGTGTGTTCCGCCGTTCGTTTAGGTTGTTTCGTTTTTTTGTCGTTCCGCGAATAAGGTAGAAATGTAGGTACATTCTGCGTAGTTTACTCTTAAATTTTACTGAAATAGGGTTTGCACATCAGTGATTTTTTTTTTTTTTTTTTTTGGGTGTATGTTACTACGGTTCTTAAATATTGTGAATGGACTAGTTATAAGGCCACATTTAACCTTCTTTCAGCTTTACTGTAACACGTTGTATAATTAAAAACACTACAAGATTTTTAGGTCACCGTTCAAACCCCGGTTAGCACTAATGAGTTTTTATTATATTTTAAGATTAAAAAATTTCTTTTGTCAACACCCCAACCTCTATGCCTCGGAAGGCTATGGTAAGCTGTTGATCCCAGTTTTACTTAACCAACTTCTGAAACTGGTTATAGATGATTTATTGAGCATATACTAACACTGTGACCAACATGCCTCTTATTCGTATAGACTCCAAATACTATAAGCTACGACAAGGTGGGAAAAAACCCCTTCTACTGGGTACGATAATATAATTATATGTATTAGCGATATAATTATATGTATAATTTATATTAACAAAACCAAAAATATATATATATAAATCAACTGTTATTATTTTATAACAAAAAATCTCATAAAAACAGATAATGTAAACAAGATTTACAACTCATTTAACAAATTTGTTACAAATTCTTTCCTTGTTATATTATAACAATAGATTACAATATCGCGTCTTTTATAATAAAGATATTATATATACCAAATAAAGAGCGAACCTAAGAGTCCGACATAATAATTTGAACTTCCCGAGACGTGGGCGATTCTATAGAAATTGGTCCTCAGCGAAGACTTAATCACCAATGAATCTATTCATGCCGTTTTCATGACAATGTTGCTCTGAAGAGGTTGTCACATAATGACAAGTTTTGATGTTTTACAAGTTATTTTTATTACCCATTAGTATATTTTTTAGGTGGGAGGAAGGTCTCTATGACGTTGAACCCACCGAGGTTTCATTATCACCAACGACACCGATATAATACCGTCAAGACCTAGTCATATTTCAGTTTTAGTCTGTGGGTTTACCGGTTTTTAGAAGACTCTCTTTTTAGAAGGTATTATTTTTTTATTGAGGTAGTATGCTCCTTTCAGGATGCGGTTACAAACCGGGTAGTTAATTTGACGATAAAGCTTCGTCTGTCGCCGCCCATTCTGTAAACTCATAATCCAATATAAGAAATATATTTTTTAGAGGACAGTTTGAACAGTGCACTTTATTTTTAAATTACTTACCAAAATGTGGCAAAAGGTTCTTTTCTATTATTACACAAATTGTGTTGTCTTTAATATACATTAGTGAATAAACCGTTTTGTGGACACATACAGTAGCCCTAGTGTGAGTTTTTTTAACATTTACTTTCGCGTTAACTTTACTACTGCGTTAACATTTTGACCAATCACACGCTCCCATTTTTAGTTCTCAAAATTTCCGCTTGGAGCGCTGAGATTGAACTATTTCCCATACAAATTTTAGTTAACTCAAACGCAAAGTAATAGTTAGAAAACTCACACTAGGGGTACAGTTGTTCACTATTTAAAATACATTGCCGAAAACCCACTTACCTTTTAGTTATATCTAGGAGTAGGTAATACCGAGAAAAAAATATAGCATAAAAAAAATATGGCATAAAAAAAGAAAAAAAAAATCGCATGGTATTGCGGCGGAAACAAATTAAAAATATTAGTTATAGTTAATTAACATCCGTACAATAATTAGCAGAGTAAATATTATCGAAATTTTTAATTATTTTATTTATTTCAATAATGGTTACTTTTCCTTAATATGTAAAATTCATTTTATGTATGTAGGTACATTATTGGGTTCTTATAAATAAATATTCACAATATTCATTATTCAAAGTCAATTTCATATGGACAGTATACTAAAGGTTCATATGAAATTGACTACTATTATTACTACCTTACTTTGGTATATATACTATACCATTTATTATTATAACAACAACATTCACAATGTACCTATAAAAAAAACCCTTTAATATGTTATGCATTATATCTATCAAAGACTTTTCTGATGTATTTTGATCTCATGTCACGAAATCAGCGCGAGTACGCCTTGCAATGTCCCCTAGGGGGCGACGCGTATGTACCAAGCGCTACTTAGAACACGTTCGTGATTCTCAACAAAAGCACGAATCCAGTGAGACCACTCATACCTTACTTATATATAGGGTAGAAAGCGCTACGAGAGTTTGTTTTGGAAAGAAAGAAATAATGTTTATTTTGCTCCAAAAATTGATACAATTTTACAAACTAGCTAGTGCCCATAACTTCGTAAGCGTGTTTATTTTAAAACAAAAACAAAACTATTATTTTTTAACACATATACATAATATAGGTGAAAAAATTAAGTTGACAAAGGATACCCTTCATAATGTAGGTTTAATTCTTACTTTGTGAAGTTCTAATTCTAATTTACTAGCTGCATAGTCTCGAATTGATAATAATCTATTGTGGTAATCGCATGCCACGACCTTTCAGTCACGTATATAGAGCAGTTAATCCGAGCTCTTTAAAAAAACATATCTGTGGCAACTGTCAATTTCATATCGTATGGAGTTGCACTACGTGTTACTTACGTTACGTGCAAGGATACTGTTTCAGCGCACAGTAAAGGAGAAAGAAATGGCGGTATCATAGTCAAACAAGAGAAAGATCTGATCATATATGGAGTGCAAAATTAATAACAAACAAGTCTCAATAAATATTGTTGTATTTATTGCTTCAAAGAAGTCGAACAGATAATTTTATTGTACAATCTATTTTAAAAAAAACAGGCGTTTTTTTTTTTCGGAATTTATTGTTTAGTTTTTATTAAAATTTAATATTTATATTTAGGTATTCGTGATTAATATTTAAAATTTATATATCTGCATTAATTTTTTTAAATAAAACTGATAATAAATATTTGTAACGCAACAATGTAGGATTGTTGCGGCCATGTCGACGCTAGATGTCACTAGTGCATAAAAACAACGTACAATTATTGATTCAATTAGTTTCAAGACTAAATTCCTTGAATTATATACTATTTGATTAAAGCTTTTTTAAGCTGATGGTATTCAATATTTTTTAAAATTTGGGTGTTCTTTTATTAGAATCCCCAAATAAATATAAATAAGGAGGATATGATCCCAATTGTTTCAATCGCAGTTGCGATTGGATTCCCAGTATTCTATCAAAAAAGATACAATAATTTTTCGATAAGAAGCAAAAAAAAATAAAAAAAGGGGGGGTGGGGGTTGGGAATATATTTGTGGGTTGGGAATGTTTTTGATTAAAAAAAAAAGGGGAGGAGGTTGTCATATATTTGTACTAACCAACGGCTCTAGCATTATCGAGTCAATACTAACCACGAAAATACCCCACAATGACAGGCCACAAGAACGTGAAAAAAAAAAAAAAAAAAAAATACAAATTAAAAAAAATAACAAATATTAAAATAAATGTAAAAAAAAGGGGGCGGGATCAGTCATAAAAAATAAAATAAATATAGTACAAAAAAAAATACAAAAAGGGGGGGGGTATGGTAATATATTTGTACTAACGGCTCTCATATTATTGAGTCAATACTGACCACAAAAATAACCCCTAATTACAAGCCACCATCACCCACGCACGTACAATACACAAAATGAACGGAATTTCTACTATCCCTTCTAGACATGTGACAATCACAAATTTTTCAGGATATGATCCCAATTGTTTCAATCGCGGTGGCGATTGGATTCCCAGTAATCTATCAAAAAGGTTACAAAAATTTTTCGATAAGGAGCAAAAAAAAAAAAACAAAGAATGGGGGAGGGGTAATATATTTGTGTTAACGGCATTAACGATATTTAGTCAATACTAACCACAAAAAAACCCTATAATGACAAGCCACGAGAACGAGCAAAAAAAGATTTTTTTTTATTAAAAAAAAAAAAAAAGGGGGGGGTCGTCATATATTTGTACTAACCAACGGCTCTAGCATTATTGAGTGAATACTAACCACGACAATACCCCACAATGACAGGCCACAAGAACGAGAAAAAAAAAACCAAAAAAAATCCATAATTTTTTTAACAAAAACAAAAAAAAAAAAGGGGGGTGGTATGCTCATATATTTGTTTTTCTTCATTAAAATAAATGTAATAAAAAAATATGGGGGGGGGGGGTCTGTCATAAAAAAAAAATACAATTTTTTTTTAACAAAAACCAAAAAAAGGTTGGAGGGGGGGTATGGTCATATATTTGTTTCATTATATTTTGTTTATATTCATGTTTTGTTTGTTCATATAATTAAAATAAATGTAAAAAAAAAATGTGGGGGGGGGGTGTGTCATAAAAAATAAAAAAAATAGTAAGTACATTTTTTTAACAAAAAACAAAAAAAAAAGGGGGGGGGGTTCTGTCATAAAAAATAAAAAAATCGTACAATTATTTTTTTAACTAAAACAAAAAAAAGGGTGAGAGGGGGAGGGTATGGTCATATATTTGTTTTTTCTTAATATATAAATGTTAAAAAAAAGGGGGGTCTGTCATAAAAAATAAAATAAATATAAGTACAAAAAAAATATACAAAAAGGGGGGGGGGTATGGTAATATATTTGTTATTTGTACTAACGGCTCTCATATTTTGAGTCAATACTGACCACAAAAATAACCCCATGAGGTTATTTTTGTGGTCAGTATTGACTCAAAATATTTTTTTGTACTTATATTTATTTTATTTTTTATGACAGACCCCCCCCCTTTTTTTTACATTTATATATTAAGAAAAAACAAATCGCCATCACCCACGCACGTACAATACACAAAATGAACGGAATTTCTATCGGTAGATAATTGTTATCGATTACGAATTACGTTCGGTATGCTATTGAAACATATTGCGTTTATATCAGTGTGTCATTTGTTTCCTTTCGGTCCCATATGTATCTTTATGTGGGGTGCAGTTGGGGGAATACTCGCCGCCGGGAAGCTCTCTCGGCGTAAGACTGCCATTCGGCGGCCTTACGTGCAATCTAGCGATGCCGCGAAGATCCTCGTGAGGTCCGTTGTCGGCCCGGTCGTGCCGCTCTACGAACTCAGCTAGCGGTTGAATCTTCACGTCATCGCTGATGGTTTTGTTGCGCCCGAACCACGGAGAGCCAGTCACCATACGTAGAGAGATTTGAGATCTGCTGACGCTGGAGTCGTGTTTTGTTCGTGGCCGACAGTAATTGGTGCCACCAAGGGCGTAGCCAGGATTTTATATAGGGGGTGGCAGACTTAGTTTATTTGATCTTATAATAGCGTTGCAAGCTACGAAGCTCGTCAGAATTACAGTTTACCAGCGAACGACTGCTCTTTTAAGGGGGGGCAGCTGCCCCTCCCTGCCCGTACCTCGCTACGCCCATGGGTGCCACGCTGGTGCCGCGTAAGTAAGATGGGGACGGACAAAGGTCTTATAGACCGACACCTTGACCCGGAGTGGGAGGGTGGATCTTAGCACCGGCCGGAGCATGGAGCGAGCGGCCTTGGCCTTGTTGATGGCTTGTGTGGTCATTGAGCTCATACTCAACGACCTATTGATGGTGCACCCCAGGTACTTAATGGAGTCGGCCCATTCGATCTCCTGTCCCCAGAGTTACAGTTTTGGTGGGCGGCGGCGACGGCTGGTGACCAGTAGGGCGGATGTCTTTCAAAAGTTTACAGGCATCCGCCATCTGTCGAGCCACGAAAGGAGGACGTCCATCATCCTCTGCATCATCTCGGCGGCGAGTATGGGGTTTTTGTGGGAGGTGAGGTAGGCGCTGTCATACGCGAACAGCGCCAGGACCACGTCATCCTCTCTATATAATTGACCGGAGAGGCTAGGGATGTCATTGGTGAATAGAGCATACAGTGCCTTCGCCGGTCGAAAGCCTTCTCGATGTCGATCGGCCCGCGTTAAGCTCGCTCGCCATTTGGTGCAGCGCCCGGACTAGTTGGAGCGTGGTACTATGTCTCTTGCGGAAGCCAAATTGCTCCGGTCGAATTTTGACGTAGCTTAAAAAAACACTGTTTCACAACTAACAACTTAGTGTTGCACTTGAAAGGAGGCGGGGAATTTTCCCTCACCGCCGACTGTACTGGAATGACTTAGGTTATTGCATATGTAAAGTCGTTAAATCATTAAAATACCGTTGTGTACAATTTCAAAATGAAATAAATGGGTAAAAATATTTGTGTATAACAGTGATAGTTTATTACTATGTGTGTTGTACTAAAAATTAAATAAAATCACTAATACCGGGATCCCGGTATTGGACATTTCAATACCGGTATTGAAAATGTCTGAAAAAAGTCCGGGATCCCGGTATTGGAAGCCCTAATCACGACCCACGGGTTTCGTGACCCGGGTTAAAACACCCGATCGCTGCGACCCACGAGTCTCGACGACCCAGTGAAGTAAACAAACCTCAGTACATCATAAGCCGCGTCGATCGCTGCGACCCACCGATTAACTTTTTTTATTACCTAATAATAATGTGTATTAATTAGGTAGATATCATTCGGTATGTATGTTGCCGCGTTCGTTTTTAATTATGTGCACCTTACGGAATTATTTGGCAAGAGTGAATTTCGGTTTTATTATGAGGTACCTAATATTAATATTTAAAAAAATTCATGTATGGCGGTCTTATATTCGCCCAGCCAAGCAAATAATTCTTTCTCCTTCACTCCCTCCCTAGCGCTTTTCATTTGTGTCGTCGCCCGTCTCTTGAGTTCCCGACTCGAAAGAGCGCGCGGGGCTCGGGTCACGCGACGATCGGGTGTTTTTAGAATACGTCATCGGGTTACTCACCCGTGGGTCGTGAGCGGGTTACTGTGATTCGATCGATCATGATCGACACAGGTCTAATATGTAACTCGTAACTAAACATTGGCGTTTTCGTATTTTTTTGGCATCGATGCGCATCGTTGTCATCAAATCGGCATCTAGGGACACCGGACACGGTATCGAACAGAAAGTATCGATACTGTACTCATGAGTAGTATCGAATAAAAAGTATCGTGCTCATAAAAGTATCGATACCTCTAAGTATCGAGTACTTCTTCCAAGACCAAGTATCCACACAACTATGTCATGATTAACTCGATTAACTTGAGCATTCGCATAGACTGCCCCTTTACCACAAAGTATAGATTCTTTTTAGGTGTCCCTATTTACGAATTAAATAAATTTATTGTCGATTTGTTTGATGAGCAAAACAAAAAGGCGTCTTCAAAAATCGTAAGGGGAAATGCAAATAATCTTATAAAATCTTATTTAGAAGATAGAGTTCAAACTACACGTATAACTAAAATAAATGCAATATCAAAGTAGGAAACAGTCTACGACTCAAACTCTAGAACAGTTAAGTATGGGGTACCACAAGGGAGTGTACTTAGACACCTATTGTTTTTGATATATATCAATGATCTACCCTCAGCATCAAAACATCAAATAACGTTATTTGCAGATGACAGCACAATACTATTCATAGACAATATGCTTCATGATCTAGCTAGAATCTGACATTAATAACACATTATCATTAATACGATTAGTATTCTTTTGAGTATCTCGTAGTAGACTGGTTAAAACAAAATAATTTAAAAATTAATCTTACTAAGACTAAATTAATGAACTTTATGCTAAGAGATAGAGAAAATAATACAATTAATATTAATTATAAAGGCTCCCATACTGAGGAGACTGTTTTAACAAAGTTTCTAGAAGTAAATATAGATTACAAGCTTAACTGGAAACAACATACTTAAAAGTTATGTAAAAAAATATGTCAGTATTCCTATGTATTATTCAGGTTCTTAACCTCAATAATACATAGGTTAGTTGTCAAAAAAACGGCTGTATTAAATGCATATCATGGGTATGTTGCGTCAATAATGAGATACGCAATTATTTTTTGGGGCAACTCTACAAAAAATGAAATTGTTTTTAGAGCGCAAAAAAATGCGTCAGAGCTATTTGTCATTTAAAGACATGTAAGTCTCACTTTTCAAACTTAAATTTTTTAACTCTTCCATGTATGTATATATATGAGTGTGTTGTTTTCGTAAAATGCAATCTGGATTTGTATACATTCTGTGCCCGCAAACGATCTAATGATAAGCTAAATTAAATAAACCTCAAAAGAGAATTGTTTTATAAGAGCGTATTTTACATGGCGCCTTTTATTTACAACAAGCTTTTAAAGGACATACGTAATACTGGCGATATTAGACATTTTATAGAGAAATTACAAAACTTTTTGTTAACAAGAAGCTACTACAAAGTAAATGACTTTTTTGCTGTCAACACTTAAACAACTTGGTTTCTACTATAAATGTTAACTTTATAATTCTAATAATAATGATAATGGCCTACAAAAATAAATAATATATAAATAATGACGATAATACTTAGTTTATAATGTAATTAATTAATAAAACCAAAATAATAATTATTAATGATAAGCAAATTTTAACTTACCTATAAATCAAACAAATTATAACAATAATATAATAATGATAAAGAATAATAATAATAATAATGTATATAATGTAAATAAGGATAATAATAATAATAATATAATGAACATGAAATATATTTATTATAGTAATAGAAATATAATGGGTAATAAGAATATAATAAGTGTAAATGAAATAATTGCACACTTTATCACCAACCAAGTTATGGAATCTAAATATGAATAGTGTAGCAAATAGATTAAAAGAAGATCAACTGACAAATTAACTAAATTGAAATATTGGTCAGAGGGACCTAAAAGAATAATCTCTACGGCTAGACTTTCTTCAACAGACTCGGCGGAGACGGGACACCGATTCCAGTTCGGAATCACGCATTGTGACCGTGTAATTTACCATCAGGCGGTCACTCCCAAAACAATATTCTCGCGCAGACTACGTCCTCGGCACTAGCAGCCCGTAGAGTATTCGGAACTCTAGAGGTTAATAATAAAACAATGATGTAGAAGTCGAATCAAATCGTGATAAATATCTGAAGCGTCATACCTTAATTTTTACCGAGAAAACCTGCTCCCCTTGCAGAATTATCAGGTCCTCGGTTGCACAAAAAGCGACGAGAGCTAATAGCACGATTCAACAGCTATCTCAGCCCAAATTCATCCACGCTGCTGATGGAAATTAACAAAACTTATAGAAATCTTTTTAATAATATTAAATACAATTTGACCACAAAACTATACCTGATATTCCTGGCAGATAATAATGGGCGAAAACTGAATATAATTATTGGATTCGAATGGATTTAATTTTGTTTTAATTTTATTTATAAGTAAAGTTTTCTCCCAAATTTAAATAAAACAGTCGGTAGATTCAAATAGTAATCTTTTTTAATGTTTCAACAGAATACTAGCAAAAGCACAGATCATTAATGTTGGCTGTGTTTTCTATTTTGCTTTACTGCAAGGCTTAGGTACAAAAAATTCAGCTTCATAAAACTATCTTAATGAGGCGAGCTGTCATCCTGAGAGGGTGTTTTAGTGTGCCTCGATTGGTTATCCAGCCAATCGAGTTAAAAAAATCAATCAACTCGATTAAATTACTTTCCAAAATTAATTTATTGTATGGAAGTGTCTTTAAAAAGGATATATAAGGTAAAATGCCTGATTTATTTATTAAGTTTTGTTATCAGGGTTACCACAGATAATACAAAAGCCAAACAAAAGAAAAAAAAACATCAAATGTCACTTGAAGCTTCGATAAACAATTCCCTATGTTATTTACATAAGTATTTTATTTATTTAAAATGTGTATTAATATTAAAGTATTTAAATTTGAGGTAGAGCCTATAGTCGTAAACAACGTTACAGTATAAGGGAATTTTAATTATTGTATTGACTTATATTGTTTGGTTAATAAATTATTAGGTAGGTAGGTATAAAATACCACTGCAAATGTTTACATGCTCTCGGGCGGAACATAGAGAACTATTTAATATTGTATTAACAACTGAAATTGTAAAATTTTGTAAACCTGTGTTCGTGAACAAATAAATGATTTATTTATTTAAATCACTCCATATGCAACATAGTTGATATATCAGGTACAACATTATCGGTATCAAAAGGAAAAGTACTCGATACCACAAAGTATTATTTTATCTTTAATAGCTGTTGCCCACAATTATGTTGGCGTATTATTTTGTAATAAAACTTTTTATTAAAAGAACAACTAACAATATATAATAAAAATACAACAAGATTTTTTAGGTCACCGGTTCGAACCCCGATTAGCACTAATGAGTTTTTATTTCATTTTAGGTTTAACATTTTTTTTGCCATCACCCCAACACCTCTATGCCTCGGAGGGGCATGTTAAGCTGTTGATCCCAGTTTTACTGTACCAACTTGTGAAACTGCTTATAGATGATTTATTGAGCATATACAAACACTGTGACCAACTTGCCTCTTATTCGGCGTAGACTCCGAATACCATAAGCTACGACAAGGTAGGAAAAACCCCTTCACTGGGTTAGATAATGTGTATTAGCTACGGTACGTAAGATTGTTTGTTTAAAAGAAGATAACCCTAACGTCGTCAGAAAAGTAAAGAATGACGCGATAGAAAGAGAGGCAACTTTAGGTGAATATAAATGTAGGCCATTAACGCTGTGCGATCTGAACTGAACTTTATTGTGTCGATGCAAGAGTCGCTATTTATTTAATTGATCTTTCGGAGTGGAGCTTCTGGACTTGTACTATTATTTATTCTGTGCTTTGGTATAGATACTACCTACTATTATTATAACAACAACATTCACAATGTACCTTTAAAAAAAATAACCCTTGAATATGTTATGTTGCAGTACATCTATCAAAGACTTTTCTGATGTATTTTGATCTCATGTCACGAAATCCGCGCGAGTACGCCTTGCAATGTCCCCTAGGGGGCGACGCGTATGTACCAAGCGCTACTTAGAACACGTTCGTGATTCTCAACAAAGCACGAATCCAGTAAGACCACTCATACCTTACTTATAGAGGGGTAGAAAGCGCTACGAGAGTTTGTTTTGGAAAGAAAGAAATAATGTTTATTTTGCTCCAAAAATTGATACAATTTTACAAACTAGCTAGTGCCCACAACTTCGTAAGCGTGTTTATTTTAAAACAAAAACAAAAATATTATTTTTTAACAGATATACATAATATGGGTAAAGAAATTTAGTTGACAAAGGCCACCCTTCATAATGTAGTTTTAATTCTTACCTTGTGAAGTTCTAATTCTAATTTACTAGCTGCATAGTCTCGAATTGATAATAATCTATTGTGGTAATCGCATGCCACGACCTTTCAGTCACGTATATAGAGCAGTTAATCCGAGCTCTTTAAAAAAACATATCTGTTGCAACTCTCAACTGTCAACTTCATATCGTATGGAGTTGCACTACGTGTTACTTACGTTACGTGCAAGGATACTGTTTCAGCGCACAGTAATATAAAGGAGAAAGAAATGGCGGTATCATAATCAAACAAGAGAAAGATCTGATCATATATGGAGTGCAAAATTAATAACAAACAAGTCTCAATAAATATTGTTGTATTTATTGCTTCAAAGAAGTCGAGCAGATAATTTTATTGTACAATCTATTTTAAAAAATCAGGCGTTTTTTTTCGGAATTTATTGTTTAGTTTTTATTAAAATTTAATATGTATGTAGGTTATAGTATAGTATATAGGTATTTGTTATTAATATATACAATTTATATATCTGCATTTAATTTTTAAAATAAAACTGATAATAGATATTTGTAACGCAACAATGTAGGATTGTTGCGGCCATGTCGACGCTAGATGTCACTAGTGCATAAAAACAACGTTCAATTATTGGTTCAATTAATTTCAAGACTAGATTCCTTGGATTATATACTATTTATGATTAAAGCTTTTTTAAGCTGATGGTATTCAATATTTTTTTTAATTTGGGTGTTCTTTTATTAGATTCCCCAAATAAATATAAATAATTTATTATTATTATATTCATTCAGGTCTAGCTAGGGAGGGATGGATGTTAATGTAAAAAAATATCAATGTTTTTTTTTTCTATTAATATGTCGTAACTAGGCATGTGCGTTTTTGGTTTTTAACGCAAACCGTTTTCAGATTTATTAAAGTAACATAAAATATATTAAAATTAAAAATAAGTTTTTAGGTTTATATCCGTTTTTGGATATCCGATTTCAGTAGCGCTTTAGCGTCGCCAATTCGCTATATATTAGATTTATATAGGTATTAGAGTTCATTTTATTAGCTAACGACTAACCCAAATGTGTACCGTACCGCTAAAAATCAGATTTTTTATTTTGTATTTGTTTTTTATTTATTATTATTTAACAAATCTTTTTGGATCCAGGTTAAATGATTTTTTTGTACGTTTTTTTTTTGTATTTTTTTATTATTATTATTACGAAAACCATTCTTTCAATTTCTTTCTAGAAAACAAAACCGCGAACCAACACATAATTTTGCAAATATAGACTTTAAGTACTTAGCAGTAAGAATCATATTGATTGCATAGATCAATGAGCAATAGATTTCCGTAACCGACTAACCACAAAACTAAATAGCAAAATTCGCGCCATCCTTTTTATTATTTTTATGTTAAAAAAAGAGAAAATGAATTTCTTTACATCAGTCAGTTTGCGTTTGGATACACATACAATTCGTCGTTTGATGGTATCCATAGATAGATCGATTTAGCTTTTGGTTCGGCTACTAGGTCGAAAATCGGATTTTCTAGTTGAGAAATCGATAAAACCGTAAGGTAACTCGTAACGTTATATCGGTGAGGTGAGACGACGTACTAGCTAAAATCCGTACTTGAGTCTAGCGAGCGAGTCAAGTACGTGGATAAACTAGCTCCACTACACAATATACAATAATATATATCTGAAGACAACTGGCCCCGAAAATTCGTACTTATAAAATTATTATTTTATAAGTACGAATTTTGGGGCTCTACGATGAGTTTGCGCATTGTAGAAACGTAACGTATTCATTTACGTATACGTGAGCAACAACCAATAGGATCGCTTTATTTAATCATGTTACCAAAAATAGAGCGGCCATGCGCAACGCAAACCCATGGTAAGCCTCTGGGGCCTTATTCCGAGTTTGCAACCGCTAAAGACGACAAGACGTTGCGTAAACTATAAATATTGAAATATAAGTTCTATTTCAATGGATTTATAGTCTGTATTAGGTTGGCTATGATAATGCCGCCATCTTGAAATACACGAATTCTTCGCAAGTTTGAACATCTTATGAGCATTGGAATTTCAACTCTATATTTAATAGGATAGAACTTATATTTCAATATTTATAGTTTACGCAAAATGCGCGACGGTGAACGTGTCAAAACTCGGAATAAAACCCCCGGTCAAAGCTCTAGGCTTGTACTATATGTACCAGTAACAACGATTCAATACAAATTATATTTTATACACACTTAGACCAAGAAACACTGTACAGAAAAACGTATTTTTTTTTTTTTTTGCCATGGGTGGGAGTCGAACCCACTATGTCCGGATACAACGCCAAAGATGCAACCCCTAGTCTACGAAAGCGGTCAAGTTATTTTATATTAGTTTGCTTTAGTATTAGAGTTATGTATTTGTTCATAAAAAATGTGGATTACTTATTAATCTACTGTTGGATTTTTTATTAATATTAGACTAGATAATATTATAAATATAAACCATCTTATGAACTATTAGAACGCCTCCGTGGTCTAATGTTCCTTTGGTTTTGTATCCAAAGGTCATGGGTACTTTATTCTCAAAATTACATTGGCAAAACAATATATACAACTTTCTGTACAGTTCGTCATGGTATTTATGGAAATATAATATATGTTAGTATCGTTGTCTGGTACACATAGATATCTGATATCCTAGAGTTTAGATTGTGACATGGGCAACATGTGTGTTATTTAGGTACTACATATTATATGATTACTATATAAATAGTAAAAAAAAACTGGGTATAAACAAAGCATTATCTATCCCACTATAATCTTAAATATTCAGGATACATTGTTTTAAACTGTAAAGCACAACAATACTCTCGACTTACATTTTCATGAAAACCAATATACTGAGGTATATACGTGATTTCATGGCGCATATTTTTTTTCAAGCGGACTTCTAACCTTGTATTGCATACCCACAAATGCATTGCTTTAAATTTTCCTCACTGGACTACCTGTACTAAGAATATTTGATAAGAAATGCGACCTACTTTTAAAAGTAGGCTTTCCTTAAGTTTATTTAAGAATATTTTTTAAGTTATATTTTAAAGAGTTAAAATGTTTTTATAAGGCTATGCGAAGTTAGTGATGAAGCGCGTTATTTGTTTGATTTTATCTTTACTATCAGAATCTGTTACTTAGAATCTGTAATACAACTTTTTAATAAAAAAACAACAAGTGATATTTTAAAAACAAAAAATAAATTAAACAAATTCTGGTAATTGTTTAATTTGGTTTAATACTACTCTACTTTTTTTTAGTACAGTGATAACCAGGTTCCAAATATGTGTGTATCCACATTAACCAATGGCCACCTACTCTAAGTAGTAGTGCATCCAGTCTCATGTAAATACATTCTCAGTCGTCTTCCAAGCTATATTTTTTCTAATTGAAAATAAATCGTCCTACCTTTGCCTAGAGGTCAGTATAATAACATTAAAATGCACAGATTTACAGAAAAATATTTTCACAGCGACAACACTTATCATTTATAGTCCCTGACTTGCAACAGGGATCTTCTAAATGAGTACTTTTCTAATCTTAAAACAAATCTAAACCCTCTACCGTACCCCTGAAATCGGTAATATCTACTACTAACACAGATTTAGAGAAAAATAATTTCATAGCGACATGTCATTGCAGATAAACACTGAAGTGTGTAGTTCATATTTTAAGTCAGAGATCTTTTAAATATATAATTTTATAATCTCAAAACAGACTCAAATCCCCTACTAAACCCCTGAAATCGGTAATATCTACTACTAGAACAGAGTTACAGAAAATTAATTTCACAGCGACGTGTCATTGCAGAGATACGCCGACGTTTGTAGTTCCCCGGACATCTGCCAAGCCCCGCCTACGCTGTCATCCTGTCCCATGTGGAAACTGAAACGCAATTCATATAATTCCATTAACACTAGAGCGCACGCGTGGGGTCATACGTACCCCAGCGTTTGATTTTGTAGAATAACTTGACGAATTGCATTTGTATGACCTTCAGCGTCTAGCTAAGCTTCACTTATTAACCAATGTATATTTTTAGTAGTCTGCCGGCACTTGCACGACACTGTCGCTTGCGCTATGAGTATTTAAAGTCGCATGGGGTACACATGATCCCACGCGTGCTTTTGTGGAAGTTTTTTTGTGTATATTACCAACATTTTCTAAGTTAGATCTTTGTGTTTATTTTGTTAATATAACCTCAATAATTTTTTTTTTCTTTGTTAGGCAGTAAACATGGCATATTTGACAAAATTGTGGAATCATGGCTCAATGAAGTATTGGCTAATGATGATATCACTGACAGCGAAGCGGAGGACCATATTTCGGAAGAAGAGCAGATCATTCACTCCCCTCATGACTCAGACACTGATCAAGATGCAAAAGAAAATGCTCAAGGGTGAGGTCCTTTTAGGTATATCTGAAGCAATATCACATCAAAATATATCTAGAAGAAGTGGAAAAGGAAGATGTGATTTTGCAGTTGACGTAGGGATCGGGGTGCACTCGGGAAGCCTGTACACTTTATTCCAAATGGATTTGCAGTGATCATCAGGTGATGATAAATGTTCAGACTGTCATCAAAGTCAATAATAATGTACTAATTTATTTTTTTGTACACACGAGGCTGCTAATAATCTAAATATATAAAAAAAAGTGTAATTTTGTTGATTTTTTGTTTTTTTATTTAAACCTATATAAAAAACGGTTGTGTTACATTCTTGTTGTAAAACTTATTCGAATAAAAGTTCCTTTTGATATTTATAATAATTTTGTTTCATTTAAAACACTATACGAAGGTATAAACTGGTATATCAGTTGGGGTACACCAGTCCCCCACGCGTGCTTTCACGTACCAAACAGAGGCGCGTGCGCTCTAGTGTTAACCAAAACTTGGAGATATGTTGCTTTATATTGAGTTTGTATTTCGAACATGAATTATTTATTTTATGTAGGTATATGTATTATACGACGGACAGCAGGGTTTAGTGCGTATTTTAAGCTTGAATTGAGCCTTATATTAAATAATAAGTATTCTATACATTTCTTACTACTCGATGTAAGTATAATGTATATAACTGGTATAAAATATATAATCATAAAAAAAAAATATAATCTTTAAATTACAAGCAAGTACTGTAATATTTAAAGTATGAGCTTCACAAGAGGTTAGTTATGAAAAAAAAAATTTTTTTTATATATTGTAGGTAGCTTAACTGGTTAGACAATATATTATTAGTGCTAACCGGGGTTTGAACTAGTGACCTAAGAAGCTTGTTGTGTTTTTAATTATATAATAAAGTTTTTTTTATTAACATTTTTATTTTTGCCAACACCTCGGCCTCGTTAAACTGTTGATCTATTTATTGAGATGATACAAACACTGTGACCAACTTGCCTTTTATTCGACGTATACTTCGAATAGATACTATAAGGTACGACAAGGTGGGAAAAACCCCTTCCACTACGGTACGTTAATAAAACAAAAAACGGTACGATAATATGTATCAGTTACGGTACGTTAACAAAACAAAAAATATATACCTACTATATAAAAACCAACTGTTATTATTTTATAACATAAAAGCTCATAAATAATGTAAACAAGATTTACAACTCATTTTACAAATTTGTTACAAATTCTTTTCTTTATATTATAACAATAGATTTACAATCTCGCTTCCTCTATAAAAACGATATTAATATATATCAAATAAAGAGTGAACCTAAGAGTCCAACATAATAATTTGAGCTTCCCCGAGACGTGGGCGATTCTATAGAAATAGGTCCTCGGCGAAGACTTAATCACCAATGAATCTATTCCGTTATATTTATCCGTTACCGTTTTCATGACAATGTTGCTTGAAGAGATTGTCACATAATGACAAGTTTTGATATTTCACAGGTTATTTTTATTACCGATTACTATATTTTTTAGGTGTCTCTATGACTTCGTTGGACTGACCGACCATTCATTACCACCGCCGATACCGTGATCGATAGTGACCTATTCAAATTTCAGTTTTTAGAAGACTTTTTAAAATGTATTATCTTTTTATTGAGGTAGTTGGCTCCTTTCAGAATGTGGTTACAAACTAAAGCTTCGTCTGTCGCCGCCCATTCCTTAACGTGAAAAGTGCACATTCTGGATGATACTTTGCATTATGGTTATTGTGAGTTTATTTTTACATTACTCACCAAAATGTGGCAAAGGGTTCTTTTATATTATTAAACTAGTTGTGTTGCCTTCAATATATATTAGTGGAAAAATACACAGCCTTATGTTGTCGTCGTTTTGTCCCAAAGGTCTTTTTTGTCGTCGTTTTGTCCCAAAGGTTTATGTGCTACATAGGCACATAAAATCGGAGTTTTGATTAACATTAAATAAAATGATTTACTTACCTATTTATTTGTAAAATTCTAAATAAATTGTTGTTTAATGGGATTAATCCGGATACAATGCCAAAAGCGCAACCACTATTGTACGGAGGAACGGTCCAATGCCCGGGCCCAAGATTGCAACCGCTAAACACGACAAGACGTTGCGTAAACTATAAATATAGAAATATAAGTTCTATTCCAATGGTAACAAGCCATCTTGAAATACACGAATTCTTCGCAAGTTTTAATATATTTTAAGCATAGGAATTTCAACTCTATAATTAACAGGATATAACTTATATTTATAGTTTATGCAAAGACTTGTGTTTAGCGGTTGCAAATTTGGAATAAGGCCCTAGGTTCATTGGTTAAAAATAAGGCGCGCTAGTAGATTTTCTTTGATAAGTACTTAAACGACTATATCAAAATCTACTTTATGAAATAAACTAATTTCCGTAATTTAAGAAGTATTAAAAAGAGTAAATAAAAACGTTTTTTTTTATAATTGTACAATCAATTATATTTAAAAAAATAGGCGTTTTTTTTGCGTAATTTATAGTTTAGCTTTTATTATAATTTAATATAGGTACTATGTAGGTATTTGTGATTAATATTTATATATCTGCATTTAAATTTTAAAATAAAACTAATAATTGATTATTAAAATATTTGCGATTGTTGCGGCCATGTCGACGCTAGATGTCACTAGTGCATAAAAACAGCGTTCAATTATTGATTCAATTATTTTAAAGAGTAGGTTCTTTGGATTATTAATTATTTCTTATCAAAGCTTTTACGCTTGATGGAATTCTATATTTTTAAAATTTGGTGTTCTTGTATTAGATTCCCCAAATAGTAAAAAATCAATTAAATAATAATCAATAGTTCTCGGCACTAAACTAATTAATCTAGTAATAATTTAGTAAAAAATAATCGATTTTCTGTAGTTATTACAACATTTAAATTTCATTTCAATCCGAAACAAATATTTTTATTTCTTTTCCTCCTTTTTTTTATATGTAAGCTAAGTAGAACTAGTAAGAAAGCACCAGCATTCGCTCTCGAATCTTTTTCATATATATCTACACCTAAAGAATAGACAACATTGAAATGAAAAAAAAAAACCACGTATTTTTTTTAATACTTTTTATATTATTGGAGCACGCACGGCACGTGACTCTGTAACTACCTGATTATAAGCAGAATTAATCGTTTTTTTTTTCACATCCCTACCAAATAGGTATAAATTATTTAATATATATTATTATTAGGTAGTAGGTATGGCAGGGATAAAACTAGAGATGGGCAATCTCGAATTTTATCGATCGAACATATTTATAATTAGGGATACACCGAATTGATAAATTAACTCAAAACGGGTTAACTAACTCGGTCAGTGTCGATTCGATACTTTGCGACATATCATACAAATATATAGATTGTTTCGATATATCGTACGTAATAGAATAGTAACCGTTGCTATACATAGTCTTGCCATAAATATTGTAACAAAAAAAAAAATCTATTGCAAATAACATTTACTACTTTTACAGTGTGTTAGTTTAATTATAATACATAAATATAAAACAATTTAAAATATAAAAAGCTTATTCAAAGTGGCCTACATTGGCATCAATACAGTCCTTTAAACGTTGAGGCCAGAGCCTTTACCATGGGTTTGCGCATTGTAGAAACGTAACGTATTCATTTACGTATACGTGAGCAACAACCAATAGGATCGCTTTATTTTTGGTAACAGGATTGAAAAAAGCGATCCTATTGGTTGTTCCTCCAAACTGGACCGCCCATACCTATGTTAAATTAAACTTTAAAGTTTTAAACTAAATAATGAAAAACCATTCCACATTTGGATTGGGTTTTAAAAAAATACACTTCTTTCATTAGAAGAAGTGGGAATCGAACCAATCAGGTCAATCAATGTTTTACCTCTTAACAAAAGTAACCAACAAATATTTGTACGTTGATTAACGACCCTAGCGACATCTACCGTAAATATTTTAAACAAAAAAGTTATAATAACATGGTGTTTTTTCAATAATATTAAAAACAAGTATTTGCCCGCATTAGTCTTTAAAAAAAAGTTATGTTAATATGTATATGTTATGTTTTTTATTTTAATTATAATATAATATGCTAGCGTTCGTAAAAAAATACCATGTTCTTATATATTTTTTTTTTTGTTATTAAATATTTACGGTAGATGTCGCTAGGGTCGTTAATCAACGTACTTTTCAGGTTACTTTTGTTAAGAGGTATAACATTGATAACTTTTATTGGTTCGATTCCCACTACTTCTAATAGTAAAGAAGTGTATTTTTTAAAAACCTAATCCAAATATGGGACGATTTTTAATTTTAGAAATGGGCCACTAGGGCAGTTCTTGGGAAATAGTCTAAAAATTAATTTATCTGGCCTAATAATAATATGGACAGTTGAAGAATGAAAATTAATGAAATTGACAGACAGAGTTGCCTTGTCTGCTTGTCAACTTAAGTACCAAATTAAAAAAGCAGCAAACCGAGTCGACCAAAAACAAAAAAAAACAAAAAATAAATGTAATTTGTTAAAAAAGGTCCTTTTTGGATTTTTTAATCATAAAAAATATCGATTTTTATACTTGGAATTTTATATCGATACATATATCGATATTCTTTACACCATGTTATTATAACTTTTTTGTTTAAAATATTTACGGTAGATATCGCTAGAGTCGTTAATCAACGTACAAATATTTGTTGGTTACTTTTGTTAAGAGGTAAAACATTGATTGACTTGATTGGTTCGATTCCCACTTCTTCTAATGAAAGAAGTGAATTTTTTTAAAACCCAATCCAAATGTGGAATGGTTTTTTCATTATTTAGTTTAAAACTTTAAAGTTTAATTTATCATAGGTAACATGCGCGATCCTGTTCGTCGATCCGATTTTAAGTATATAGTATCCAAAAAAAAAAAAAAGCCATCCTTATTAAATCACTCAATGCGCATAATAGTTGGTATATAAAAGTACTCGCTCGGTTAGCACAAAGTATCAATTCTTTTTCGGGTCCCTATTTACGATTAAAATAAATTTGTTGTCGTTTGTTAAGCAAAAAAAAAAAAACTCCATCCTCATTAGACATGTGACAATCACTAATTTTTCAGGATATGATCCCAATTTTTCATTCGCGGTGGCGATTGGATTCCCAGTATTCTATCAAGAAAGATACAAAATTTTTTCGAGAACAAGCAAAAAAAAAAAAAAAAAAGTGGGGGGAGGGGAATGGTAATATATTTGTGCTAAGGGCATTAACAATATTTAATCAATACTAACCACAAAAATACCCCATAATGACAAGCCACGAGAACGAGCAAAAAAAAAATTTTTTTATTTACAAAATAATGCAAAAAAAAAGGGCGGGGTTCGTCATATATTTGTACTAACCAACGGCTTTAACATTATTAAGTCAATACTAACCACGAAAATACCACCACAATAACAGGCCACAAGAACGCGAAAAAAAAAACAAAAAATTAAAAAATAGTACAAAAAAAATATTTAAAAAAAAAATGTAGGGGGGGTTATGGTAATATATTTGTGCTAACGGCATTAACAATATTTAGTCAATACTAACCACGAAAATACCCCTTATTAAATTGCCGGAAAACGAGCAAAAAAAAATAAAAAAAGGGGGCGGGGGTCCGTCATATTTTGTACTAACCAACGGCTCTAACATTATTGAGTCAATGCTAACTACGAAAATACCCCACAATGACAGGCCACAAAAACGAGAAAAAAAAAAGTTAAAAATAAAAAAAATATAGTACAAAAAAAAATATTACAAAAAAAAATATTACAAAAAAAAATAAAGGGGGGGGTGTTTGGTAATATATTTGTACTTACGGCTCTCATATTATTGACCACAAAAATAACCCCTAATGACAAGCCACCATCACCCACGTACGTACAATACACAAAATGAACGGAATTTCTATCGGTAGATAATTGTTATCGTTGCGAATTCCGTTCGGTCTGTTATTGAAACATATTGCGTTTATATCAGTGTGTCTTTTGTTTCCTTTCGGTCCCATATAAGAAACTTATCCTTCTATGATATCTTTATCCTTCGATCATATCTGTATCAGTTTGCTTTCGTTCGGTCGCGGAGTTCAATCGGTCCCATGTCAATCTTTATCAGTTTGCTTTCGTTCGGTCGGCATATTGTGTCTCAATCAAAAGTACCGAATGTCTTTTATCTTGGTGAATCTTTATCTTGGTCAGTTGACAATACCATATCTAAATGATTGAATCATTCGCGATTGTCACATGTCTAATCCTCATATCCTCTTTAAATACTCAATATGCATAACAGTACAAAAGTATCGGTAGCGAAAGGAAAACTACTTGTTACCACAAAGTATTGATTCTTTTTTCGCCTCCCTATTTACGATTTATATAAATTTGTTCTCAATTTATTTGATGAGCAAAAAAACGCCGTTGTCATAACATATCTTAAATGAAACACCCATGTGCTGCTTCATTGCACTGGGGTGGCTTTACAACGGGCGAAAATCCTCGGAATACCGAGGTAGGTCGCTTCTTGAGGCCTGTGGAAAACCCGGACTTCTTGTCGCCTTCTGGAAGGAGCTGGGCTGGCTAGAATAGTCAGCCGACTCACGTAAAAAGGCCTAATCTTTTGGCAAATTGTGGAAAACGATTCCGCCATGAACATGGCCATGCAGCAAAGAATATAAAAACGATGATTTATTTTCATACCAACGCCTCTTCATCTTGTATCTGGTTATGGAACCATGTGTCGCAGTATCGCATAAAAAATATTTTCTTGATACGATACTTACCAAAAAGTATCGATACTTTTTTCGTGTCCCTACTGATGGTAAGCAAACCTACAAAGTTCATGAATGAGGTCGATCAATACAGTTCAACAATGTTGATTGTTCCCACTGTACCGGCTAAATGATGCAGTTACGAAATGGGCGGCGTCTAGACGTATTTAGATTACGAGTCTATTTTAATATCCTTGTTGGTTTATATAAGTTCACTAAAGAAAGACAAAGCAAAAAGCAAGGAACTAGTACTAGCTCCGAGAGCTTAAGAGCCATCGGTAGAGAGACAAGAAAACAAATGCGATAAGCATAAACGCGCGAGCGCGAGCGAGACACACTTCGATTCTCGAGCAGTGTCCGAGCTCGTACTCGGAAAGCCCTCGGAGGACGCGACGAACAGTGAAATAGTAAATCTTACATTTCTTTCTTTCGCGTCAAATCGTGCATCGCGTCTTCTTTTTCGTGTCTTTATTATTATTGGCGTCTCCTTCGCTCGCTAGAATTCCTATATCACGTCTTCCCTTTCATTCCCACAGATTTCTTACCAGTACTTTACTTATTTTTCTAAGTTCATTCCTTCAATTCTATTTTTGCCGTCTCTTTCGTTAGCGTGCAATAGTGCATCGCGTCATACCTTTCACTTCGCCCGACCCGATCTCGAATATAAATGAACTAAACTGACCGAAGAGCAACTACGTTTATAAATAAATATAGCGGTTGCAAACTCGGAATAAGGCCCCTGGCCGTCCACGTAAAGTTCGTAAAAAAAGATGGACAAAGCAGTGTAAAGATGAACAAAGTATTGTGTAGTACATGTACTAAAGTACTAAAGGAATTAATTCCCTTATTATGCTCCACATATGTTAAAACTTGCGAAGAATTCGTGTATTTCAAGATGGCGGCATTATTATAGCCAACCTAATACATACTATATAACCATTGGAATAGAACTTATATTGCGGTTGCAAGCTCGGAATAAGGCCCGACCTTATTCCGATAATGCCGCCATCTTGAAATACACGATTTCTTCGCAAGTTTGAACATCTAATAAGCATTGGAATTTCAACTTTATAATTAACAGGATAGAACTTATATTTCAATATCCGTACTTTGCGCAAAATGCGCGACGGTGAACGTGCCAAAACTTGGAATAAAGCCCCTG
Organism: Monopis laevigella; assembly: GCA_947458855.1. NCBI lineage: Eukaryota > Metazoa > Arthropoda > Insecta > Lepidoptera > Tineidae > Monopis > Monopis laevigella. The sequence goes on along the minus strand of OX381580.1, from coordinate 19,543,904 downwards.
CAGCCATATTCTGTTTCTTATAACGTAAATGTTAGATTGTCAAAATAACGAATTCCGTTATTAGCGCTCTCTCCTCCAATCAGCGAAGGTTAAAAACTACTCTGATTGGAAGAGAGTGCGCTAATAGCGAAAATCGTTATTTTGACAATCTAACGGTCACATTATAAGAAACAGAATATGGCCGCTGGTCTCATTAATAACCCGCCGGTACCCAAACACTTGACTAATACCGTATGGAGAGTTTTTAAAATTGCATTTGGCTCCATACCTACTTTGTGTAATGCAATCACAGCAATTCGGTTCTCTTTATCACCCCACTCCATTTTAATAACGCAAAATATTGTACAATGTATTGGAGCCAAAATGAAAAAACACAATGAACAATCGTATAAAAATCACAGATTCCAAATTCAAATGTAATATTTTATTTTATTTTTAATTGTAACAGTATTTATAGCCAGACTATGTATATCGTTATACATACTAACTGTAAACATCAGTAAAGTAAAATAGTCAGCGTTTATTTAGAGGTTATTTTATATTAAGTGAGTACGAAGCGAGCGTCAACGACCACAGATTATAGATTATATTTTATTAGTACTAACTAATGCTGTCCTCACAGAAGAGACGTTTGGTTATACGGAATACTATTTGGTGTCTTTTGCGATTCGTTATCGCCCAAGATTATTGTAAAGGCTAGTTTTTCAATAATTCGCGTTTTATTTTTACTCAAATTGCCAACTATAAAAAAGGAATCAGTAGGTATAAAAAAATTATTATGTGCTTTTAATTTGTCACGATATTTGATACATCGGATGAAATTTGATTTTTATATCGATATTAGATTATTCGATAATATCGGATTGAAGCGATATATCGCGATCATATATCGATATTTTATAAAATGTCGATTTATATCGTGTACTCCTAATTATTATATTTAGTCATTGAAGTCATCGCTCCAAACTAGTACAATACCTTGAAGCTAAAACAAAATGTGATGTAGTATCTACCAAAAATGTGAAAATGTGTAAATGAACGATAAGCAAACTTACAAGGTTCATGAATGAGGTAGATCAATACATTGTTGTTTAACAAAGTTAATAGTTTCCACTAAGCCGGCTAAATGATGAAGTTACGGGCGGCGACTAAGAGTTATTTGCATTACGAGTCTATTTTTAAATCCTTGCTATTTTATAGTCAAATCAATCGCTTGTTTCTTAACCGCACCATGAAAGGATACTACAACCTCGACAAGAAATCGATCCAGTAGTCTCCGGGAAACCTGTGAACCCACAAACTAAAACATGACTAGGTCACTTTGTCGCAAAGTACATTATGCGAGTGTTCTGATTTGCCTGGACATAATTACTTGACACATTCTATTCTTTAAACACACAGTATAATTTTTTTTTATAACTGTTCCTGTAACACAGGGTAACCTAGCACAGGAGCCAGGGATCAACATTAACTGCGTAATATAATTAATAAGGTAGGTACATAAATTTAATGTTTTTGATGTACTTTTTTCTTTTAAAATGTATTTATGTGTGTGTGAATAAATAATCTTATTATTATTATTTATATTATATTCTAATTAGGTTCTCTTATCTTCAGAAACACTTAGGTACATGAAACTTCACTATTCTCACTATCCGGTACCCATATAGACTGTGGGGAACTTCTGGTTCCCCGAAATGGCCTCCGACCACTACTATAGCCATCCCGAACCAACGTTCTTATTTCTATTCTTTATTTCTTGTGTTCTGGGCTTGGAGCAAAGTATTTCTAACCTTAAAGCGTTAACCATATGCTTTTGTAACTAATACATATTTTTAATAATTTTTAAACTGAGTTAATTCCATTGCTTTTACATCTTTTATATGATTTTTCCAGCTTAGTTTTACATCTAGTTCCACACCCAAAAAAAATGTGGTATTACTTAAATTAAGTGACAGCAATATTAATTGTATTATCTAAATCTACTGATTTTTGTTTTATGTTATGAGTTTCTAGAGTGAAATGTATTTATTTACTTTTGTTTAGATTTAATAATAAATTATTGCTTCCAAACCATTTTTCTGTATTCGTTATTAGACAATTAAGCAAATGTCTAACCTGTTCCTTGCGACTGCAGTTAATCAATATTGAAATATCGTACGCAAACATTACCATATGGAGTCCATAAGGTATGCAAACACTTAAATAATTTATATAAATAAAAAAAATAAGGGACCTAAAATCGAACCCTGAGGGACCCCAAGTGAGCCTTTCAGTTCGGATGATTTAAATCCATCTATATCCACGATTTGCTTTCTGTTTAAAAGGAGGATAATTGTAAATATTTACCCATCAAACCATAATAGAGTTTAGCTAAAAGTATATCGTGATGTGCACAATCGAACGCTTTAGATAGATTACAAAATATTGCTAAAGCAGTTTTTTTTATCCAAAGCATCGACAATCAACTTATACATTTTAGATATGGCATGTGTTGTCGACATTTTTGTCCTAAATCCATATTGTTCATTATTTAAAAGGTTTGTTTCCAAATAATTACTTAATCGTATGTACATACATTTTTCATAGATTTTGCTTAATACCGGAATAAGATATATAGGTCGATAATTCTGTACATCAAGATGATCTCCTTTTTTGTGGAGCGGAACGACTCGTGCATATTTCAGCTTATCAGGATAAATGCCGGATGATAAAGAGTCATTAACAATTTTAGTTAGAGGATAAGTAATTTCATTTACCAAAAACTTTATTAAAGGTCATTGGGCACTTAAGTATGAAAAATTTACCCACGACCTACAGAAATTAATTGATGTGGGATGTTTCGACATATATCTCTGGTTTACGAATATATGGGTCGCATTACCATAAATAATGGGAGTCAGACAGAAAATAAAATTCTGTATCTTAGAAAAAAAAATACTGAGGTTTATTTCAACTTAATTAATATCTACAGGTGCAATTGTACTATCTCACTTAGTACAAAAAATATATCCAGAATTTACAGAAATAAAATAGTGTAGAGAATTTCGATAATTGTTCATGATGGTTTGTAAAAAAAAGATTTATTTATTTATTTATAAGATTTATTCTATTCCATCAATATCAACAGGTACAATTGTATCATCTAAAAATCCCGCAGGCGCATCTTTCCTTCATTTAAATTCTATTTTGTTCTTTGCAATAAATATTTTCAACTTTTAAATCACTTGTAATATTTTATTCCCATGGTTTAAAAAAAAAACTTAAAATGGAAAGTGGGATATACCTTATTAATTTAAAAGTAATTTTGTTTCTGTAGGCAAACCTTCACAAATTGGGTCGGATTGTGCCCAATGACCTTTGGTGTTAAAATCCAAAGATCATAAGGATGTTTAAGTTTCATGCTCTTATATTTGAAACTTCCGTGGGAGTAAAATGATAAAAAATGTTTTCTTTATGGTGAATATTATTATTATTATTATGTAAATATTGTGCTAAATAATCTGTAGCTTTCCTTAAATTAATATTAAGAGTTTTAGTAGCGTCTGCGGCTATTGAGCACGGCATGTGACTTTGTGTCTACCTGGTATTAATCAGACCTACAAAATCCATGAACTCATGGATTTTGTAGATCATTCATGTATAAGATGAAAAACCGAGACTTTTTATTTTAATTTTATTTCCATTATAATAATAAGAATCCCTGGTTTAAAGTTTAATGCTAAGTAATGCTAAGTATGCACAATGCACTAGTATGTAACTTTTAATAAGCTGATTTTTCGTTTGGGTTTTTTAGGTCCCTTATTATTTTTCAGCTATATAAAAATAACAACTGTGATACTTTGTCAGGTTTTAAAAGCGTTCTACATTTATTTTAAACTTGACCAGCATTTGAAAAAATGCCTACGCAGGATACAAAAGTGTTTGGTATGCATAGCCTTTTAAACATAAATGATGAAAAGGCTATGATAGAAAAGATGCGATTATATAAGTTTTCTGCTGCTCCACTATTGCAAAGGATCTTCTTTTTAACCAATATACTTCTCGTTGAGGTATTTTTCAATTTCTCTATTTCCCGTAGTAATGGGATTTTCAGGTCTTCTAATACTAGTCATCTCCTTATCAAAATCGTCTCAAATACTTTTTTTTTTTATTTATAGGTGTCTGCTTCGACGGTCGATGTCAAAGGAAGCACTCTGTTACCGTTGCATTTTCATAAAAAAAAAAAATCTCAAACAAACTTTTCTTTTAATTTTCTTTGGCTTTATAAAAAGAGTGTTGTGTGCGAAACCATTGTCGCTTAAATCGGGGGTCTAAAACTATACTGTCGGTATATAAACTATTATAGTATAGGGATAGCTGCCTTTATGATATTCCATTCCCGAGATAAAAGTGATAAATATGTTTTCATAATAGCTAGAGTACTAATAACGGCATCTTTTACTTTAATGATTTGGTCCAACATGTCGAAACAGGAATTCCACCTTGTGTAGCATTCCTGTTTCAATTTGAGAATTGGTAAACCCATTTGTTTTTGTATTTCTTGTAGCTTTGTCAATCCGATCATGTTCTTTGAAAGTATTCTACAATTGCCTTAACTTTAATATTACTCATCTCAGCGAGGCCTTCTTAAACAACTAAGTTTAATGAGTGAGCAAAGCAACTGACTTATCTCCACTCACCCTATTTTAATTTTATTTCCATTATAATAATAAGAATCCCTGGTTTAAAGTTTAATGCTAAGTAATGCTAAGTATGCACAATGCACTAGTATGTAACTTTTAATAAGCTGATTTTTCGTTTGGGTTTTTTAGGTCCCTTATTATTTTTCAGCTATATAAAAATAACAACTGTGATACTTTGTCAGGTTTTAAAAGCGTTCTACATTTATTTTAAACTTGACCAGCATTTGAAAAAATGCTTTCGCAGGAACCAAAAGTATTTTGTATGCATAGCCTTTCAAACATAAATGATGAAAAGGCTATGATGGAAAAGATGCGGTTATATAAATTTTCTGCTGCTCCACTATTGCAAAGGATCTTCTTTTTAACCAATATACTTCTCGTTGAGGTATTTTTCAATATCTCTATTTCCCGTAGTAATGGGATTTTCAGGTCTTCTAATACTAGTCATCTCCTTATCAAAATCGTCTCAAATACTTTTTTTTTTAATTTATAGGTGTCTGCTTCGACGGTCGATGTCAAAGGAAGCACTCTGTTACCGTTGCATTTTCATAAAAAGAAATATTCTCAAACAAACTTTTCTTTTAATTTTCTTTGGCTTTATAAAAAGAGTGTTGTGTGCGAAACCATTGTCGCTTAAAACTATACTGTCGGTATATAAACTATTATTTTCAAGTTCGTGAAATTTGGTGTTTATTTTATGGTTTAAATTAAACTTTCTACTAAGCTAACAATTTCTTGGTACTCCTATGGGGAAGATACATATTTGACTAAATGTTTTGACATTGATTGTACAAAAAATTTTACTCTTGATAAAGTAACGTTTTTGTTCCGCGCTTAGCTCGTTTGCTATTTCGTAAAAAGGCTATTATAGTATAGGGATAGCCTTTATGATATTCCATTCCCGAGATAAAAGTGATAAATATGTTTTCATAATAGCTAGAGTACTAATAACGGCATCTTTTACTTTAATGATTTGGTCCAACATGTCGAAACAGGAATTCCACCTTGTGTGGCATTCCTGTTTTAATTTGAGAATTGGTAAACCCATTTGTTTTTGTATTTCTTGTAGCTTTGTCAATCCGATCATGTTCTTTTTAAAGTATTCTACAATTGCCTTATCTTTAATATTACTCATCTCAGCGAGGCCTCCTTAAACAATTAAGTTTAATGAGTGAGCAAAGCAACTGACTTATCTCCACTCACCCTTTCTAATATTGATAATATATTAGCGGCATTGTCACTAACAATACAGGTTACTTTATTAGTTAGCAGTAACTGCTATGTAGCTCTGGTTAGTAATTGATGTCCATCCATCTGTTGCAAAGACATACAGCAAGCGCTTCTTACAATTTTTGGCGTGTATTATGAAATACTTCTATGCACAATTTGGGGATTAATGTGTTTAATTATGCTTAAAGAGTTTCTGGTGGGAAGCTTATAGCCCGGGCAATTAGATACCATCTCCATTAATTATCTAAATTCCAGTTCTTCGGCTATACGTAAAGCGTGGTGATCTTTTGTCACCATTGTCGATTCGTCCGACTTTCCGTGCTGACAGTGGTTTACGCATGTAGTACTTGTTGATGTCGACGAAGCAAGATTGTTGGAAAATGACGTAGAGGTTGAGGATGGTAAAGTTGAGTTAATATTATCAGTCGCATCAGTCTGACTTCTTGCACCATGCACATTTGATATTATTTCTACCCTAGGGCCAACAGATTGCCTTTGTACACACAAATATATTGTAGTGTTTATTTTTCATGTGACGATTTAAATTGCCTAATAAACCGCTTTTTTACTGAGATGTAAACAGTAATTACATTTTGCTTGACATTCATTTCATTCCTCTTTAAAATGAAACCAAATATTACTTCGCTTGGCTTTAGGTGCCATTTTTATTAAATAGTAAGTCCAAAGTTTTAGCTAGATAAGTAGGTACTTGGATTAAAAGATTGATAAATGATTTTTTGATTAAACATGTTTTTATGAACACATTTTGCACTAACTGTGGTGTTAGTGCAAAATGTGTTCATAGTGTTTTTATGAACACCTTTTGCACTAACACCACAGGTTTGAGCTACTAAAAATGTTTTTATGAACACCTTTTGCACTAACACCACAGGTTTGAGCTACTAAAAATATTTTTATGAACACCTTTTGCACTAACACCACAGGTTTGAGCTACTAAAAATGTTTTTATGGACACCTTTTGCACTAACACCACAGGTTTGAGCTACTAAAAATGTTTTATGAACACCTTTTGCACTAACACCACAGGTTTGAGCTACTAAAAATGTTTTTATGAACACCTTTTGCACTAACACCACAGGTTTGAGCTACTAAAAATGTTTTTATGAACACCTTTTGCACTAACACCACAGGTTTGAGCTACTAAAAATGTTTTTATGAACACCTTTTACGCTAACACCACAGGTTTGAGCTACTAAAAATGTTTTTATGAACACCTTTTGCACTAACACCACAGGTTTGAGCTAATAAAAATGTTTTTATGAACACCTTTTGCACTAACACCACAGGTTTGAGTTACTAAAAAAGTCTAAATAAAGTCAGCTTTATACCTTCACTATTGTTACACTATTTATTTACATATTTAATTAAAATACTTTATTGCACAAAATTACAAAATAAAATTGTACATAGGCGAACTTAATGCCTTAGGCATTTTCTACCAGCTAACCTTTGAGAGAGTGGAAGATTATACATAGGGTGCAAAAGCAAATAAATAACAATTTAAAAGACATATAGCGAATAGTATATAAACTACTTAAATATTACATGTAAATACTTAAACATACACTCAATACATAATATACTACTTATATAAATCACACAATATAATACATATAGTGCATATCAAAACCGAAAATGCTAAAGGAAAAATTGGCAGTTACTTATTCAGATAATGAGTGGTGAGTAGACGTTTAAATACACCGATGGTTGGAGCCTGTCTTATACACAGAGGAAGCAAATTCCATTGACGAGCAGCTGACACAGTAAAAGAATCGGAATATTTGGTGGAGATGTGCGACGGGATCTTTAATTGGTTATTAACAGAGAGCGAAGATGACGATCGTGAGAATCACAGAGGAAAATAAATCGAGATTTTAGGTAAGAAGGGGTATTAGGATTATAGAGGATGTTATAAAGGAAAGAAAGCATGTGCACTGATCTACGTGATCGTATATTAAGCCATCTTAACTGTTTGCGGTAAATAGATACATGGTCATATTTGCGCAGGCTGAAAACAAAGCGTATGCACAAGTTAAGAAGGCGGTCGAGTTTATTGAGTAGGTCTTCAGTCAGATCAGAGTAACATACATCAGCATAGTCTAAAATAGGGAAAAGAAGTAAATTTACTAACATAATCTTTGTCTTAAATGGAATGAGGTACTGGGACCGCTTGAGCGAATGCATGCTGGCGAAAATACGTTTACTAACTTCCGAAATGTGATAGTTCCAAGAAAGATCGCAGGTCATATGTAAACCAAGGTTCAAGTCATTCTGACGTAGATCTAGCTTGGCTTCTTAACAATGGCTCCAAAAAGTCTTAGAAAATTACGCCATAACGATTGGCGTGCGAGCTAACTTAAGACGCGTAATTACCCTGCAGGTTTCGCTTTATTAGGTAGGAAAAAATATTGTCCATTGCATAGAGCATACCTAAATCCTATATAAATGCATTGCAAAATCAATGCATTTATACTATAATATAAAAACATAAATACAATGAAAAATGTAACTAATATCCTATTTCACAAATTTCACTTTAATTAAATGTCACATCAAAGGTTAGCAAATAGTACAGAATTTGAATGAGAATAATATTTTTTTTTCATTAAAAAGTCACAATATCAATTTTTTTAAATTTAAAATACATACATATCATCGCGGGTGCCTTACGGCGCCCGAGACCGCCTAGACGGCCCCAGGGTACCCAGTATAATTTAAAATAGTCATTAAAATTATAAAGATAAAGCTGCGAATTCAACTTCAAATAAAGTATTATTACATTAAAATGTATAGTTTACGCAACGTCTTATCGTGTTTAGCGGTTGCAATTTTGAAATAAGGCCCCTGGGCAATAAATTGATGGGCAATATATCGCGTTTTGACTGTTGCTTTAATTTAAAAAAATAACGAGGTTGATACCTCTTAGGTTCTTGATTTATAAAATTAATTTCACTTCTGTCAATAGACTTATAACTGGTCTCTCAGTATTTCGCCAAGTGTAAGGGCATCATATTACAAAGATCTCGGTTGGCCTGTTAAACGGATTCGTATTAGATCGTGTATCTATATCAAATCTCTTTCGTTCGCGGAGAGTCGTGGGTCACGTCTACCCTTTCGTTCCTTCCAAATACTTTTCACGAAAGAATTCCCGCGGTAAAAATTGGAACTAATAAAATTGTAATGTGGTCACAATAATAATTCTTAATGTTATCATGCATTTTATACCCTATAATGTACTTTCTATTCTCGAATAGGTAAGTCCTTACTTTTGTAGGATATTCATTATTCACTCAACAGACTCGCCACAGGCTTACTGTTTCTTTGTTTCGAGCACAGTCTTACGGGATCGCCATATTTCTTTTTCAGTAAAGAATCCTGGGTTACCTGTGTATTTCAAAATGTATTATTTTAAAATAAACTCCGTACCGTGTGGCTATAAAAATTGAATATACTCGTAATAGAGAATAGAAAAAATAAATGCTACAAAGACGAGTTTGATATTAAAAATATATTAGTATTTAAAATTTAATAGGACACTAATATGCAATCCTCTCCCAAAATTTCCCGCAAAAAGATATCAATAGGGATATTTTAGGAATTTTAAAACTAAGTTCTTTTTTTCTCCCATTCATTGTCGAGACAATGGGTACTTAGTTAAATCTGCAACATGAATTTAAATTTGGTATCAATTTTTTTCCATTTACCCAAATGATTTGCTTGGTTTTAAAATATTAATTTAAATATACTATTTTAGAGTTCAGTTCGTTTTGATAGTCTGTCAATTCAGGCTGATATCTCAAATACCGTTTCAGTAAAAAATTCAAATTTGGAATATATATTAGAACTATTATATTTAGCTAAAACCGCCCAAGAAGAAATAGGTTTTTTTTTTTTTTTAATATTACGTTTACTAGATAATAATAAATTTGTAATATTTGTAGGTACCTACATAATATTATAATGTAGATTCACACGTTGTAATTTTTGTTCGCAATTTTAGGGACTGTGTCATGTATACAATTTTTATTGTATACTAAGATATGTATTGATTGTATGTAATATTCCGTAAAATTTAGAATCAACTAGACGAAAAATTTAAAATAAAAGTGAATCAACGATTTTTTTTCTTCTAAATGTAAACTTTCTACCTCAATTGGTTACTAAGATTTTTTTTTCTGAAATCATGCCCATTTTTCTTCTCCTATTGTACCCTTCTATGGAACCCTATATGCGCGAACAGCATTCTCACTTGACCGCTTTTTTTTTCAATATTTTTCTGTATTTCAGGCTTACGATGATCCAGTCAAACAAATTTTATTCAATGGGACTTTAGTCACGTACACGTTTTTTACGATGTCGAGCTTTTTACTCGCATTTAACTTCGAAATATACGCTGAAAAACATAAAGTCTCATGGACCCAATTACCTAATGGACTCATACAAAGATGGCTGAGGTATGTATAATGTTGCTCAACCTGTTCTTCAATTTACGATATTAAAAAAAACTTTTTTTTTATTAGTCTTTATTAACATTTTACGAGAACCTGTTTTTGGTACAAATCAGCAGGGTGATTACGCGTCTTAAGTTCGCTCGCACGCCAATCGTTATGACGTAATTTTCAAAGATTTTTTGGAGCCATTGTTAAGAAGCCAAGCTTGATCTACGTCAGAATAAGACGCGTAATAACCCTGCTAAAAATGTCTACCATAAAATCATAGACTCATGATAGGTATGAAATTTTTAAGCTTGACGTGGGGTGGGTGTTACTATCTATACAAAATATTTTATTATTTTTATCTATACTAATATTATAAAGCTGAGGTTCGAATTGAAAAATACTTTTAGTATTGGATAGCCCTTTCATCGAGGAAGGCTAAAGGCTACATAACATCACGCTACGACCAATAGGAGCAGAATAAGAATGAAAACTGTTTTGAGAGCGTACGCTGCGTTAACGGTTAAAGTTACACAGAGGAATTTGCGCGCGGGTCAGCTAATGTAAAATAATTTTAAGTGGGAGGATGATCTCTATAACTTCGTTAGGCCGACCGACTGGTCTCATAACCACCGCCCATACAGATGCAAAAACCATCAACTGACTTCATGTTTCGGTTTTACTGTTTTTTTCTGTGGGTTCACCGGTTTTCTGGAGACTACTGCATAGATTTCTTTTCGTAGTGGTAGTCTCCTTTCAGGGTGCGGTTACCAAATGGGTAGTTGAATTGGCAGAAGTTTCTGAAAACCGGTGAATCCACAGACAAAAATTTAAACATGACTAGGTCACTTGATGGTTTTTGCATCTGTATGGGCGGTGGTAACAACACTGGTCGGTCGGCCTTACGAAGTTATAGAGATCTTCCTCCCACTTAATATATAATGCCCTATACGTGGTGGCCGAGTTGGTTAGACCTTAGACTTAAAAACACTTAGGTCCCTGGTTCAAACTCCGGTGTGTACATTTGTTTAACAACACCACTTTAGTGCCTCGGAGAGCACATTAAGCTGTCGGACCCAGTTTCACTATACCCACTTGTGAAACTGTTTATAGATTGGTTATTGAGTCTATCCAAACATCGTGAAGAGCTAGCCACTTGTTCGGTGTAGACTCATACCATCGGTTACGACGAGGTGGGATTAAAAACTCCTTCGCTGGGCACCCTGAATTCGACTAGGCGGTCTCGGGCGCCGCAACGCACTCGTGATGATATATATACTTTCAATATATATATATATATATATATATATATATATATATATATATATATATATAATTTCAATAAGTAATATTTGGATTTTCAGGTTAACACCAACATATGCTTTGGTAATAGCAACAGTGTGCACTTGGATGAGGTTTCTTGGGGATGGACCATTCTGGCAACAAGTGGTCACAAGCGAATCTGTCGCATGTCGCCAGTATTGGTGGAGCCATCTCCTGTATATCAACAATTATGTTTACGATAACGCTTACTGTTTCCCACAGTCTTGGTAAGGGTATAAATTAAAAAATATTAATTTATTTCTCAAATTTAAAGCTCAAAAAAAGCTCATTATAATTCATAACTGGAGCCTCACTTAAGCGCAAAGCCTTTATTTTAGGTCTCTAGCATCGGATCTAGGTTTCTTGTTAACTATTTAAAATGAACATCATTATTATTAAAGCCATTTATTTCCTTATAAATTACAATAATTTTAACACATCATACATATTTACAGAGAAATAGTTATTTACAAGGTCTCCCAAGGGTGTAGGCCTCCTTAATTTTTTTCCATTTACTTACAGCTCTGATTCCTTCCATAGTTCCCCGGTAACCCTTTATAGCATCAATTCATATTTTTGGTGAGCTTCCTTTAGCACTTTGTCTACCTTTTGGTCCAGCCCATTCATTTAGTTTTATTGTCCATCTTCCATGCTCTTTAATACTAATATTCTTAAAATTTTAAATTTCATTTTTGTAACAAATTTTAGTTTGATTGTTAAATAAACATATAATTCTTTAATAACTATTTTTAATAATGCACATTATAATATTGCAGGTACTTAGCGGCTGATACTCAGTTATTCTGTTTGGGGATAGCAATTTGTATTATCGCAAGAAGCGATAAAGCCAAAAAGTTAACTCTTATCGTATTGTTTGTTATATCGCTCATCATACCTGCCGCACAGACCTACCTCGAAGATCTAGATCCTACTGTTATACAGATGCCTGAGTAAGTACAGTACAAAAAAAACAACTAATAAAATAATAATCGCTGTATATTGGCAATTTTATATTCAGGTAACTAGCAACCCGCCTCGGCTTCGCACGGACTGTTGTCGTGGATATTTTGTTGATCTTTAAAAGTTAGACAATTCCGTAAAACCGACATAATTTTGATAATATCGCATATCTTTACCTCATATTGTCTGGTAAAGAATAGACAGTGTTAGCAATAAACCACCCAAAATAAAATGTTCTTTACGACATATTGACTCTTCTATAAAATAAATATATGATGTATTACAAAATTAATCAATTTTGAATAAAATTTCTAAATAATATTGAAAACTAGACAAAACATTAATAGAAGATTTAAGCCTACAGACAGACATACGCAGAAAGCGACTTCATTTTATAAATTGTATTATGTATTTTTGTAAAAGATATCTAGAGCCAATATAATGATAATAACGATCGAAAATCTTAAATTGTAAATTATTCTTAATAATTAAAAATATTTACATTTAAGGAGGTGACGAGGGATCAGAAAATGTGCCCATAGCACTAACTGCATTTCCGCGTTGTATGGCCATTGATATTCGTTGGCCTAAAAGAAAACCTGAACGCGGATCCCCTGTTACCTGTTTAAGCTAAAACGTCAACGTCAACCAGATAACAACAATAGTATATTTATTTTAATTTCTAAAATTAGCTTTATTTTTAGATTAGTATTTATTTTTGAATAGTTTTAAACAGTGCTGTGCAAAAAAAATACCATGAAGTGATGCCTTCACCAACAAATTTTACAGATACAAGTGTCTCTAATTTTGTATGTAACTACTGCTTATCTTCCCGGATTTTTTCTTCAATTCGAGGGCTTAGGATCCATATTAGTAAAATTCACAAAGAATTGGTAGCTCCTTTTATTTCCCAAGATAATTTACCAACTAATAATTTCCAATATAGACAACAAGACCCGAACGTTTTATTTTCCAACCTTTTAATAAAATTAAAGAAAACTACAAAGATCCTCAAACACATACCGAAGGGCGCAAGATACCTTGCAGCAGATAAGCTTTCCACTATTATTAACAGCTGTATAAATAAAAACACATTTGAGGAATGGAAACAACTTTTAACGTTTTCATATAAATTTTTAAAGGTTCCTGATCACAATCAAAACGGATCTTTAACATCAAAAGTTAAACAAATTATATCCAATGAAGATAATAGTAATTTAAACTTTCATTCAGTAGACTTAACCTGTATAAGACAACATACAAATCATTTCAGGAGAGTGGAACTAATAGTAGCCGAAGGAAATTTAAGCGGAGCTGCGAAATTGTTATTAAATAATAGTGTAATTCTACCTGCAAATCAAAATACAATTTCTATTCTTTCTGATAAGCATCCTAGTCCAGGTCGAGACCTATCTTTTCCTCCAGCCCCTTTATCAAAATCTTTTTGACTAGTTGATAACCCTTTTCAAATTCAGGAGGCTGTTCATAGCTTTCACCCTGGTTCAAGCGGAGGCATAGACGCACTAAGTCCTCAACATCTTAAAGAAATGATTTCCCACAATGCCAACGAAGCAGGTCAACGTTTATTAACATCATTAACAAACCTATGCAATTTCATGCTATCAGGTTCAGTCGTCGAAGAGGCTTGCCCTTTTATTTATGGAGCTTCTCTTCTAGCCTTCTCCAAAAAAGATGGAGGCATCAGACCCATCGCAATTGGGTGTACCATTCGCAGACTTTCAGCTAAAATTGCATTTGGCCTGGTAAGGGATAAAACAGGAAATTACCTCAGGCCTATTCAACTCGGATTTGGAACTAAATTTGGATGTGAAGCAGCTATCCATGCATTCCAGACATATACTTACAAGAACCTAAATAAAGATAAATTTTTAATCAAAATGGACCTGAAAAATGCTTTCAACTCTGTAGAAAGTATTATTCTAAAATCAGCTTTGGAAATCGTACCAGAAATTTACCCATTTATTTGGCAAAATTATTCCTCTAATTCAAAATTATTTTTTTACGACCAAATAATAGACTCAGCAGTTGGCATTCAACAAAGAGACCCACTTGGCCCTTTACTTTTTAGTTTATGCATACACCCAATTATAACTAGATTAAAATCGGAATTAAATATTTGTTTTTTTGATAGATTTAACCGAAGATTTAGAACAACTTGTTAAAAGTTTTAAGGAATTAGGTCTAACTTTCAATACCTCAAAATGTGAACTTTTCGGGTGTAAATCGGTAGATTCTCAAAATTTATTATCATTTTCTAATATTCTCCCCAATTTAAAAATTATTTCTAATGTCGACTTTTGTCTGTTAGGTTCTCCAATAATGTTCGACGCCATTGAAGAAAAATTAACCAATTGTTTAAATAATTTAAAAATATTTGTAAATTATTTAAATAACTTGAATTCTCATGTAGCATATACCCTTTTAAAACATTGTTTTTCGGTATCAAAAATTATTTATTCCTTAAGAACTATTCCAGCTTTTAAATTTCCAAACCTTTTAGAAGAGTATGATTTAATAATTAAATCCTCTATAGAATAAATCTTTAATATTTCTTTAAACAATTTTCAGTGGCGTCAATCATCTTTACCAATCAACTCTGGTGGACTTGCATTGAGGTGGGCTCGAGACATATTATGCTTACCGGGATTCCTTTCGTCATCTTATGGAGTGTCTAATCGAGTATCTTTTATTCTCTCTAAATCTATGGATACTTCGTTAGAGACTTCATACCTTGATGAGGCGAAATCTGCCTGGGATTTAAAAAGCCTAAACTCTTCTCCGCCACAAGACCCATCGTGTCAACATGCCTGGGATAATATTATTGTTAAAACCGTTTTTACTGATCTTTTGCACACATCATCAGGTACTGATCTGGCAAGGTTGCGCGCAGTTTCTCAGCCAGAAGCAGGCCTTTGACTTCACGCAATCCCATCTCCCTCTTTTGGTTCTTATTTAGATAATAACTCTCTTCGAATTGCCATAGGCCTCAGGCTAGGTGCTTCAATTAGTCACCCTCATTCCTGTAACTGTGGCAGTGTAGTGCAATCTAATGGCCACCACGGTTTAAATTGCAGTAGATCTGCAGGAAGAATATTCAGACATGCAGCTCTCAACTCTATTATAAAATTAGCTTTATTATCAGCAGAAATTCCGAGCAGCCTCGAGCCTTCCGGCTTGTTCAGGAATGATGGAAAACGCGTCGATGGTATTTCTCTCATTCCTTGGCAAGACGGAAAGTGTCTATTATGGGACGCTGCATGTGTGGACACTCTGGCTCCCTCGTATACCTCAGGGTCTTCAAAATCGGCCGGATTCGCCGCTGAAGCCTATGCCATACAAAAAATTAACAAATACACTCAAATTTCAAATTCCTATTTTTTTGTCCCATTCATTGTCGAGACAATGGATACTTGGTCTAAGTCCGCAAAATCCTTTATATATTGTCTTTAGGTTAAAAGCTTAAACAGGTAACAGGGATCCGCGTTCAGGTTTTCTTTTAGGCCAAAGAATATCAATGGTCATACAACGCGCAAAGTTAGTGCTATGGGCATATTTTGTGATCCCTCGTTACCTCCTTAAATAATTATTATATAACATCGTTTAAATAATTATATTGTAAAGTAATTTTTATGTTCCCTAAAGCTTTTACGCTTATTTTTCAGTTTGGATGTTATGCAACTCCAATTAATTATTTAGTTTACTATTTTCAAAATATACATCGCTTAATTTTGAAGAAAATTTTTAAAATAAAATAATAAATATCATCACAGGTGCCTTACGGCGGCGCCCGAGACAGCCTAGACGGCCGCAGGGTACCCAACGGAAAGGTTTTTAATCCCACCTCGTCGTAGCCGATCGTATGAGTCTTCACCGAACATAGCTCGTCGCGATGTTTAGAATAGACTCAATAACCCATCTATAAACAGTTTCACAAGTTGGTAGAGTGAAACCGGCACCGACAGATTAACGTGCTCTCCGAGGTTAGTGGTTTAGTGGTGTTGTTAAACAAAAGTACGAGTAAATATTTTTTTTAAGTCTAAGTCTAACTACTGTAATCAACTCGGCCACCACTAAAGAAAAATTTGAAGAGAATACAAAATATAAATAATTTAAAGCTATTTACGAAGACGAGATTGTTATTGAAAATATTTAATTAGATCGGTATCTAATTTTATAAATTTAATAGGAAACGGTAATATGCAATTCTCTATTCCCAAAATTTCCCGATACCACTTTTTTTATTTCCATTTTGGGAATTTCAAAACTAAGTATTTTTTATGTTCCTAAAATCTTCCACTCTTATATTTGTTTTAGATGTTATGCAATTTATTATTTAGTTTACTATTTCAAAGATATACGTCGCTTAATTTCTCAGTTACAAAAAAAAAACAATGAAAAGAAAGACAAAAAAAATACTAGGTACCTAACTAATACTACAGCGTAAATTGCAGTCGTGTAACCAAAAACGAAATGCGTAACTATCGTATACTACTACTATATATCATCTATACTATATCTATACTAATATTATAAAGCTGAAGAGTTTGTTTGTTTGTTTGTTTGTTTGAACGCGCTAATCTCAGGAACTACTGATTCGAATTGAAAAAATATTTTCGTGTTGGATAATCCATTTATCGAGAAAGGCTATAGGCTATATAACATCACGCTACGACTAATAGGAGCGGAGGAACAAAGAAAAATGTTGCAAAAACGGGGAAAAATTATTCCTTTTAAGAGCGTACGCTGCGTAAACGGTTAAATTTAAACGCGCAGACAAAGTTGCGCGGGTCAGCTAGTAAGCATATAAATTAGTGCACAAGCAATAGAAGAGAGTATAGTAGGATAGAGGGCATTGTCAAAAATTCTTGCTTCTTCGCGACTGTACAAAGTTTAATAAAATAATAAAACAAAAACAAGCCGTGTACACGCCCTACTGTAGTGGAGCTTTCTTTTTGTTAAAGTATAATACTAATTATACCCAAAGTATAATTCGTATTTCTTTATAACAAATATACTTCCATAAACCACCACAATAAATAATTTAAGTATTGTTTTAAATTATATACATATTTAAACCTCAAATTTGCAAACCTCACCTGTGTGTTTGTGGATCAATAGTTGATCAATATGGTCATCACGGTCTGTCGTGTGCCAGGAGTGCGGGTAGGGTGTCTTGTCATGCACAGTTGAACGAGACATCCTCAGAAGATCTTTGAAATCAGCGAATATCCGAAGTACCATCGAGCCCTTAGGTGTATCCAGATTGGATGGAAAAAGGCCCGACGGTATGACATTGTTTCCTGGTGTCAAGGTAAATTTCTTGTTTGGGATTCAACGTGCACAGACACTCTTGCCACCACCAATCTGATCCGTTCTTCAAGAATCTGCAGATTCTTCCGCTGCAAAGACTGAGAGTGTTGGCCAATTGTTGATTCAGACTTCAGGTGATAGTCGGGCGCGAACATTTTTGGCCCAAAGAATTGGTCTGGCAATACAACGTGGCAATGCCGCTTTTGTTCTCGGGACTATCGGTGCTATATGTCCGGGTTGGACGAAATTTTATATTTAATTTAATAGTTTTAATTTTTATTTCGGTAGGTATTATTATTTTTATTATTATTATTATTTAGATAATTAATTTATGTAAATAAATGGAAGTTAAATATATATATATATATATATATATAAAAGCTTATTAATTACAAATACAAAATTCAAGTCAAATTTTTTTTATAATAGAATTTAAAATTTAACCGACTTTAAAAAAGAAGGATTCTCAAACGTCGAAATCTCATTTAAATGCCACTTTTGCACTTCTCCCATACTACAAATACCGTACACACATATAAATACTAGTAACTTGATTAATTAAAGAAAAAAACATTGAAATAGGTTTAGGTTTACTTACAAAATTTTATTTTCCATATTAACACAACAATTTACTTAAGTAAAATCTTTGTTTTTAAATTTACCGACCACAGAGTACATACATACATATCATCACGGGTGCCTTAGTGAAACCGGGACCGACAGCTTAACGTGCTCTCCGAGGCACTATAATGGTGTTGTCAAACAAATGTAGGTACATACATTTTTAAATTAAAAACTCATAGGTACACACCGATGAGTTTACCACAGAGTAGGTACAACAAAAGAACTTAGAGTATATTAAAGTTAAGATAAAACACAATTTAATACAAGAAATAAAAATAAAGAAATGTATGTAATATTATACAAAATATGAAACATTCTACTGAAATTTATAATTTATTAATGACTGACCCCAGTTACACAGATTTATACCTAGGGGGACAGAACATTACCACTCGAGGCATCATTACTGTTACTGGATGAACCAATATTTTTTTCTTATGTGATATCATTTCTTCAAATAAATATTAATTAATATTTTCATTATTAATATAAAATAAATGAATAAACATAGCAAGTCCCAAATATATACTACGAATTTACGTTATATGTTATTTTCTTATTATTATAAAATAAATAAATAAAGAAAATGTGTCTCAAACATATAAGTACTACGGTCTCAAACATATAAGTGCTTATTTATTATCATTATTATAAAATTCCTGGTGGCGGGACTCGAACCCACGAACCTCGCTATCGCGGCAAGGCGCTCAACCGCTGAGCCAACCAGGTTCCAGTCAGCCCTCACGAATTTTGTCATTGCTTGTTATCTACTTATACACAGACGCCCTCTATTAGCTTTCTTCTAATAACTCTTATACGAGTGAAGTCAGAAGTCCTAGTTTCTAATACTAGATGGCAGAGGAGTCTGTTTTTTTTTTGTTTTTACTTTTTTCAGTATTTTATATTTAAGCATTTTGATAAATTCCTTTATAGGATAATCTTATATTAAATTTTTAAAGATAAAAATGCAATGAAAAAATTCCTGGTGGCGGGACTCGAACCCACGAACCTCGCTATCGCGGCAAGGCGCTCAACCGCTGAGCCAACCAGGTTCCAGTCAGCCCTCACGAATTTTGTCATTGCTTGTTATCTACTTATACACAGACGCCCTCTATTAGCTTTCTTCTAATAACTCTTATACGAGTGAAGTCAGAAGTCCTAGTTTCTAATACTAGATGGCAGAGGAGTCTGTTTTTTTTTTGTTTTTACTTTTTTCAGTATTTTATATTTAAGCATTTTGATAAATTCCTTTATAGGATAATCTTATATTCGGGAGGTTCGTGGGTTCGAGTCCCGCCACCAGGAATTTTTTCATTGCATTTTTATCTTTAAAAATTTAATATAAGATTATCCTATAAAGGAATTTATCAAAATGCTTAAATATAAAATACTGAAAAAAGTAAAAACAAAAAAAAACAGACTCCTCTGCCATCTAGTATTAGAAACTAGGACTTCTGACTTCACTCGTATAAGAGTTATTAGAAGAAAGCTAATAGAGGGCGTCTGTGTATAAGTAGATAACAAGCAATGACAAAATTCGTGAGGGCTGACTGGAACCTGGTTGGCTCAGCGGTTTAGCGCCTTGCCGCGATAGCGAGGTTCGTGGGTTCGAGTCCCGCCACCAGGAATTTTTTCATTGCATTTTTATCTTTAAAAATTTAATATAAGATTATCCTATAAAGGAATTTATCAAAATGCTTAAATATAAAATACTGAAAAAAGTAAAAACAAAAAAAAAAAACAGACTCCTCTGCCATCTAGTATTAGAAACTAGGACTTCTGACTTCACTCGTATAAGAGTTATTAGAAGAAAGCTAATAGAGGGCGTCTGTGTATAAGTAGATAACAAGCAATGACAAAATTCGTGAGGGCTGACTGGAACCTGGTTGGCTCAGCGGTTGAGGGCCTTGCCGCGATAGCGAGGTTCGTGGGTTCGAGTCCCGCCACCAGGAATTTTTTCATTGCATTTTTATCTTTAAAAATTTAATATAAGATTATCCTATAAAGGAATTTATCAAAATGCTTAAATATAAAATACTGAAAAAAGTAAAAACAAAAAAAAAAAAACAGACTCCTCTGCCATCTAGTATTAGAAACTAGGACTTCTGACTTCACTCGTATAAGAGTTATTAGAAGAAAGCTAATAGAGGGCGTCTGTGTATAAGTAGATAACAAGCAATGACAAAATTCGTGAGGGCTGACTGGAACCTGGTTGGTTCAGCGGTTGAGCGCCTTGCCGCGATAGCGAGGTTCGTGGGTTCGAGTCCCGCCACCAGGAATTTTTTCATTGCATTTTTATCTTTAAAAATTTAATATAAGATTATCCTATAAAGGAATTTATCAAAATGCTTATCATTATTATAAAATAAATGAATAAACATAACAAGTCCCAAACATACTACGAATTATTCGACGCTTTTTTTGTATTATTATTATAATATTATTGACGGTGCGCCTTTGCCGTTGTATCCGGAGGTCGTGGGTGCGATTCCCACCCATGACAAAAACATGTTAGTACGTTTTTCTGTACAGTTTGTCATGGTTTGGGTATTTATAAAATATAATATGTATTATATCGTTGTAATTGGTACACATGGTACAAGCCCAGAGCTTAGATTGTAACCAGAGCAATATGTGTAAAATTGTCCTACATATTATTAAGTAAATGAATAAATATAACAAATCTCAAACATAAACGAGTACTAAAACGTAGTAACAACCTACGCCGTAGTTACGGTTTTAAACTACGTAATGAGTTTTTATACTTGGTAAAAAACATTTTATTGCTTTATTACGAGTATGGAAATAACGTCAAGAGAGCGGGCATGCTTGCGTGGCTGCGGCGACCTGGAAACCGGTGCCGGTCGTAGCCTGAAGAATGCAAATCTGGGACACAATCTAGCTAGGGTTATCACGCGAGTTAGCCTCTTAAGCATGTAATTACTTGGTGACTTGGCTATATTTCCTGGCACGACATAATCAATACAGAAGGCATGCAAAAGTTAGACAAGTATGTTTTAGATAATAAAAAAAAACATTGTTTTATTTATTTATTTATTCTCGTTTACCCATATAATAAAATCATTATATTATATTGGCACGTCAAAATAACAATCTATAGTAATTATGTATCATGCTTAATTATAAATAATATTTATATTACTTATACAAATAAATAAACAAAAAAGTAAATTAGATAATCATTACAAACAAGCATTATAGTTATATAACATATCGAGGCTCACACAATAAGTTTGTATTCAAGCAAATAAGTTCTCCGATATATTCATATTAAAAAAAATGCTATGTTGTAATTTACAATGCTTTTTACAACTTGTAAAAAGCATGTCGTTGTAAAAAATGTTTTAATTTGATTTTCACTTCTCATGCTCTAAAAGTGCTTATTTGTGCCGTATATAGGCTGCACAAAATCGAATTTTGTGCACAAGTGCATTAACGTATTTACTCATAAATGTATCTATATTAAGAAAATGAGCCATACAGCCAAACACAATAAGAAGTTTATAGATAGAATTTGTTTTTTATAATATTTACTTAAATTTATTTGCCTTATGTGTTTTTTAAGACATAAAAACAATTTCCTTCAGTATTCAAAACTGTACTAATTTTACTTTGAATTTTAATTAAAGAAATATTATGTTATACTACTGTTTTATTTCCTTGCAATCGAAGTGAAAGGCAGAGTTTATAACTCGTCCACAAAACTATTTTATCCTCGACATTACTATCAGCCTTCGGCTCGGGCTGCTAAAAGTCTCGGATAAAAATGATTCGTTTTGTGCACTTGTTGTAAAATGTACTATTTAATTTATAATGGTTTAAGTTGTATTATACATATAGGTAGTTTACTAAACAGTTTTATTTTTAAAGGCATACCCTGCTTGAAAGTTTTGTATAGTCTTGTTTTACCACACTTGTGTATGTCCAAGACTTTCGGAATATATATGCAGGCTTTGCATACATTTTCAGCAATATCATTGATTTTTTAAACTAATGCATCGACTTTTTGTCGAAGTGGTAGGTAGTCGTCTTTCAGCGTGCAGTTACGAAACGGGCAGCTCATTCGTTACTAAAGTAATGATGATATAAATTAGTCTCATCTTTCCATTTCGTAACTGCGGCTAAAATATTGCCGTTATATGGTAATGAAACTAGTCGGTCAGTCTATTGAACTACAGCCTAACGGCCTATCAAACGGCTAATTGGTTGACATATCTCCGATAATATAAATCTATTATTTATAACCATGGCCCACAGTGCCTACTATCTAACTCTATACATACATAGTAACTTTAGAAGGTTGTACTTTTGGCTAAAAAGAAACTCTACTGAAACTCAAATAAAAAAAAATGCTTCTTCATACAAAATAAATAGCATTACTACTTTTTTTATTTATTTTCGACATGGTTTCATGAGGAAAGTTGTTTGGCTTGGTCAGTTAAGTACAGCCTTATATTAGCCCAAAATACTACCTTCCAAAGTCAGGTATTACAAGATAAATGGCGAAGGAAAGGTACCCAAGCAATGGCTATATTGTCGCGTTAAGTCGCTATGGATTCCTTCTGCCCTTAAATTTGGGCTTCGGTTCTCTCGTTACATGGATGGGAAAAGTTGTTTGATTTCAGTAGAGCCTCCCAAAGTATAACCTATCAAAGTCATTATGTATAAAATGTAACAGGCCGATGACTGTACATTATAGATACATACATATCATCACGGGTGCCCTACGGCGCCCGAGACCGTCTATAGTCCCAGGGTAACGGCGGAGAGGTTTTTAATCCCACCTCGTCGTAGCCGATGGTATGAGTCTACACCGAACAAGTGGCTAGCTCATCGCGATGTTTGGATATCCTCAATGACCCATCTATAAACAGTTTTACAAGTTGGTATAGTGAAACCGGGACCAACAGCTTAACGTGCTCTCAGAGGCACTATAGTGGTGTTGTCAAACAAATGTACATTTTTTTTTTAATTAAAAACTCATTTGTACATACCCGGATTCGATCCTGGGACCTAAGTAAGACGAGCAGGTAACAAAATGCATGCGCATTCTGTGGCCGATGTACCAACCCGCACTAAAAGATTTGGTGATATGTACATCTGTCCCACTATTAAAATGTGGAATGCTCTACCTGCTTGCGTGTTTCCTCCTTCCTATAACCTTGAGTCCTTTAAACGAAGCGTGAATAGGCACCTTAAGCCGGCATAATGGATGAAACCAGCGCTTACAACACAGTTCTGAGAGCTGGTTGTATTCATTCTTGGACCTGCATACTGCTTTCGATCAGGTGGATGTGGGGTCACATGCCGAGCTCCTATAAAAAAAAAGTGTTTTTAAGTCCAAGGTCTAACCAACTCGGCCACCAACATTATACATTATTATTTGTTTATTTATTTTATTTAAATCTTATTGCATACAAAATACAAAGGCGGACTATTATAATACAGATATAAAAAAAAAATGGAAGGTCTTTTTTAGAGTAACAAATGCAAAAACAACAGATTTTAGATTTTTGTCTGTCTGTCAGTCTGTATGTAATTTTAACCTATGTATTGCTAGAGGTCTAACTTCTAAAATAGGCTACATTTTAAAGTAATAAAATATATTTTCTTATGCTCTGAAAGTGCTTATTTGTGCAGGATATAGGCTGCACAATATCGAATTTTGTACACAAGTACATATTTATATTAAGGCAAAGAAAATAAGCCATACAGCAAAACACAATAAGAAGTTCATAGATGGAATTTGTTATTTTATAATATTTACTTAAATTTATTATCCTTATGACATAAAAACATAAAAACAAACATCTTTTATGACATAAAAACAATTTCTTTCAGTATTAAAAACTGTTCTAATTTTACTTTGAATTTTAATTAAAGAAATGTTATGTTATACTACTGTTTTATTTCCTCGCAATCGAAGTGAAAAGCAAAGTTTATAACTTGTCCACAAAACCATTTTATCTTCAACATTACTATCAGCCCTCGCCTTCGGCTCGGGCTGCTAAAAGTCTCGGATCGGTTCGTTTTGTGCACTTGTTGTAAAATCTAGTATATTCAAAAATGCGAAAGTCTTATAGATGTTTATTACTCAATCAGAGTAACAAACATCTATACAATGCAAACATTTATATAAACTAGAACTACCAATGGCAAATAGTTTTTTCTTGTTTATAATACCACGCACACGAAATTGCGGGCACCGACCGAAATTAAATAATAAATAAAACATTTCGCAGTTAAAAGAGCAAAATAATAATTAATTGACAGGTATATTTCCAACATCATATTATTATATGACTGATTGTTAACTTCCAATTAATGTGAGTACCAAATTAATGATATCATTATTGCAATTATCTGTTATTGTTTTCATGTATCAGTGAATGTCTAGTATTAATTACCTAGCTACTTATAAAAACATATATAAGTACAATTTTATTTACACATACATAATAAATACTTGTAGGTTATTTTTATTGGGCACGGCATGTGACATTGTAACTACCTGGTGGTAAGCAGATCAACACCGCTCCCACTATGCCGGCTAAATGATGCGGTTATATGAAATGATCGGGAAATTGCCTGCAGTTTCAGATTTATCAATTAATTAATGTTATCACCATTGTTCAGTATTCATCATCATCATAATCAGCCATAGGGTCCACTGTTTGACATAAGCCTCTCCTATAGATTTCATAAAAGACCGGTAGGAAACGGATTGCATCCAGGAGTCCCTGAGGTCTTAATAAGGTCGTCGGTCCACCTTGTGGATGGACGTCCTACGCCGCGCCGATGCGTGGTCTCCATTCGAGAGCTTTACGGCGCCTTCGGCCAACAATTCTGCGAGATATGAGCCCTGCACTGCCATTTCAAATGTTCCGTATTGTTCATATGCCTTACGGCGATCATGATGCCAATAGACGGCCTCAGGGTACCCATCAGAGGGGTTTAATGATGGATATGAGTCTACACCGAACAAGTGGACAGATCGTCGCGATGTTTGGATATACTCAATAGACTCAATAACCCAACTACAAACAGTTTCAAAAGGTGGTATAGTGAAATTGGGACCTACAGCTTAACGCGCTTTCCGAGGTACTAAAGTGGTGTTGTTAAACAAATGTACATACATTTTTAGATTCAAAGCTCATTGGTACACACCAAGGTTTGAACCAGGGACCTAAGTGTTTTTAAGTTTAAGATCTAACCAACTCGGCCACGACGTATATTATTTAGTTACCCACTCAGAATATCATCGGCTACGATGAGATGGGAAAAAAACCCCACTGCGGAGTGGGACGTCGCCTTAGATTTATTAGCTTTTACCCATGCGGCTTCGCACATAATTGTTTTAAAAAAATGTGTGGATTTATTATTCCAAATTTCTAGTTGCTGTTTAAAAACTAATGTTAACTTACTTAGGGCCGAATCGACCAAAAAAGACGTAACTTATACTGGGGATAGTAATGTCAAATTTCATACAAATATGTAAAAAAAAAAAATTAAAAAAAAAAAAATGGTTGCTAAGACTAAATTGTTGTTGTAATAAGTCTTTCTCATATTACCTTGTGGCTATATACCACAGTAATAAGACCTACGATCACTTACGGAGCTATAGTGTGGTGGCCCAGAACCACCCTAAGCACAGTGACAGCTAACTTACAAAGTCTCCAAAGACTCGCCTGTTTGGCAACAACGGGATGTATGAAAACTACACCGACAGCAGCCATCGAAACTTTATTAAACTTAACGCAATTACACCTACATGTCCAATATGAGGCTGCTGTCGCTACCATAAGACTGAAGGCCTCGGGTCAATGGAAACCGGATCTACGAGCAAGGCATACTCAGTCACTTAACGAACACATTGAAAAGCAACCACTCATAAACGCTGTGAATGACAGATGTCCACGCGTACATATATTTGAGAAACAATACCTAATAAACACACAGGAAGAGCCAGCTGACGAATCCGGTCTACATGAGGTCAGGATTTACACAGATGGGTCAAAAACCAAAAACGGGACAGGAGCAGGGGTTTTCTCTTTTGACCTGAACATCAACATCTCAATGGCACTAGGCACACATGCCTCCATCTTTCAAGCAGAGTGCATAGCCATAATAGAGGCAACCGCGGCAGTGAGCGCTAGAAAGATAGAACAACATGGAATTCGTATACTGTCAGATAGCGCGGCTGTACTACTCGCATTGAAAAACCGACAGGTGAACTCAAGTCTAATAAAACAATGTCACTACGCACTGGAGACCATAGCAAGCAAAAACAGGGTCACTCTCCAGTGGATAAAAGGACACAGTAACTCGCTTGAAAACGACGCAGCGGACGAACTGGCGAAAAAAGGTTCGGCTACAATTCCGGTGGGGCCCGAACCGTATGTACCTATCTCTTTTAACCAGCTAGGAAGTTGGCTGCGGGATAACATCCACAATCATCATTGTAAGTATTGGGCCAATTTACAAAACTGCAGACAGGCGAGAGAGGCGGTAGACAAACCAGGCCCGCGTCTAGCTCGAAACCTGCTCAATCTCAACAGAGGTAACCTGCGGATGGTGGGTACTCTAACCGGACATTTTCCATTAAACAAACACCTTACCCTTCTAGGTATCACCAACAGTCCTCTATATAGAGGATGCATGTAAACAGAAGAAACACCCACCCACGTGCTGCTTCATTGCACCGCGGTGACATCGCAACGGGCGGAAATCCTCGGAACACCGAGGTCGCTCCTCGAGGCCTGTAGGAGTCCAGGATTTCTTGCTGCCTTCTGGAAGGAGCTGGGCTGGCTGGAGTAGCCGCCCGTTTACATCACGCAAAAAGGCCTAACCTGCTGGCCAATTGCGGAAAAGTGGACCCGCCATGAAGATGAAGAAGTCTTTCTCATATTCCTGTTCTCCCCTTTTTTATTTTATTAACGGAACCCTAAGTGCGCGAAAATTAGTATATACTGAGGTTATAAATAAATTTAATTTTAAAAAATCTTACATTATTTAGGTAGCCCAAAAGATGATACTAAATGTCAACTTTTAAACAAAAAAAAAAATTCTCAAAAAGTAAATATAAATTCAAAAATATTTTAATTCACTTTTATGTTATTTCAATATATCCAACTTTTCTTCATAAAACACTATTCTTTATCCGGTGAATTTAAAAACTTTTTCTAATAGGCTTTTAAAACATAAACAGCCTGTATATCACTCCATATTTCGAATTAATACCTACATACCTACTTATTTAAGAAAATGTGGTTTAAAATATTTTCCAATTACTCATTTAAGTATATCCGGACAGATTTTTTGAACAGAAATCTTTGTAACATTTATAAAACTTCAAGTGACTTCCATGAATAAAAATGTTTATCCAAATTGACAAATTAATATTCAGAAAAACTGAACATAAAAAGCTTTAATAGTTGTTTACAAAGTTCATCAAATAGAAAATACCGACGGAAAAAAAATATTATACGCAAAAATACGTGACGTACTGCTTAAAATGTCGGGAGAAATTTGTTTGCGAAGATCAAAAGAAAAATGTTTGTCCATTTTTCACGGTGGCGAAAATAATTTGATTTTAGTTAAGGGTTCGACGCGGACGATTTTACTTGGCTTCATTTAATTTACTTTACTTCGGTAATAAATTTAAAAACACATTAATTCTTTTTATAACTGACAGGCAAGTAAGTTTAAATGTTGCGGTGTTTATGATGATATAGCTTCGTTGTATAAAGCGGTCATCCATCCCAGGCCACCCGGCATTGTTGTCATCTGCTTAACCTTTTTATCGGTTGCGCAGTGACATAATCTAGGCTAGGCTAGGTTGGGCCCGCTTTAAAAGTAAGTTTAATTGGTGTATTTTATAATTATTGACGTACAGTGAACAGTAATACAATAAAGGACAACACAAATTCATATTATCCTTACTTATGAATAATATAATCCCAAAGTGTGTGGTCTTCGAACCACTTTGAGGTAAATATATAAAACAATTTGACACATATGAAATGTTTAACCATTTTTATTTAATATTTTATTGGAGTACGGCATATGACTTTGTATGCTGATGGTAAGCATATCTACAAAGTCCATGAATGGGATAAATGAATATCATTTTGGTTAACTGATCGCTCCCACTATGCCGCTAATTGATGCGGTTGCAAACTCAAATTTACATGACGAGTCTAGTTTAATAAATATCCTTGTTTCTTTATCGACTAATCAACTGCCCATTCCCTAACCGCGGCGTGAATAACAACTACCACTTTGAGAAGAAATAGTCTCTAAACGGGTGAACCCCACTGACTAAAACCGAAATATGACTACTAGGTCACTAGACGGTTTTTGCTTTTATATCTGCGGCGCGGCGGTGGTCATTAAACCGATCGGTCAGCCTGTCGAAGTTATCTTAAAAAAACAGCAGATTAAAATAAAACTTTTATAAGTTATATTTTAATACTCCAAACAAATTACCATAAACAATGAGCTAGTAATTATATTTCAATTAAATAATAATGTTATCTCTGAAAATGATCAACTGAAATTCAAGGAGTTTAGGTCACAGCACTTTATAACGAAGGCAAACTCTTAAAGAGAATCCGATGAATAATAAGATAGCTGTAATCTAGATTCTCTAGAAATGAGATATTTAAATGAAACGCATTAACATTTACGTAATAAATCTTCTTTTTTATTAAATTACTATGGAATTGTAGTGAATTGTGGAAGGCTATATAAATATTACATAATGTGATTTTATTAAATATTTGGGATTCGTAAATATCGTAAATAATTATTATATCATAATTAATTAAGAATTTCAATAATACAAAAAAAAGACAGCCTCCGTAGACTATTAGTAGGTCGAGGGTTCGATTTCCACCCATGGCAAAAATATTGGTACGTTTTTTCTGTACAGTTTTCAAGGTCAGGGTGTTTATAAAATATAATACGAGTATGTATTAGGTATATCGTTGCTTCTGGTACACATAGTACAAGCCTAGAGCTTAGTTTGTGACCAGAGCAATATGTGTAATTTATCCTACATATTATTATAAAAGCGGCCCCAGCCTAGTGGTTTAGTCACTGCGCAACTGATAACAAGGTTAAGCAGATGACAACAAGGCCGGCCTGGGATAGGTGACCGCTTTATACAACGAGGCTATTTCATCATAAACACCGCAACAAGCTCGCCACTTGTTAGGTGTTGCCTCCGAATACCATCGGCGAAATGAGGATGGGTTAATCCCTCCGCTGGGACCCTGAGGCCGTATAAACGGTTCTCGGGAGCCAAATAGGCACCCGTGATGGTATTTATTTTATTTTTTATTTAATGTTAAAATTACCAATGTGTATGGAGAACCCATTTTTTTTCATTTTTCATGGGGAGTATTTTTTATCATGTCAGTAGAGCCTTATTAGCTCAACATAAAACCTTTTAAAATCACAATGTATTTTAAAAGATAAATAAGTATATAGTAACAAGTTAACAATATCAATGAGGCGAAGCTACCCATAGCAATAGCAATGGCTATGTCGCGTTGGATACCTTCTGCCCCAAAATTTGGGTTTCGGTTCCCTCGTTACACTTTTTAAGCTTCGTTCCTAAAGATTAGATAAACAATATTTACGGAATTTATATGCCGTAAATATTTATACTGATAGAAAACTGCCATTCCAGCGCCCACTATCCGAAATTTCTTTCCGACAGACTGCGCTTAATATGGTAGTGCTGATACTAAATTCTGATAGTGTGCATTAATTATTACGAATATATACTGACATAAGATCAAATTTTAATATGATGTCTGAACGACGTACGTATGGTAAAGGTCACAGGCAGTTTATAGAAAGTTGATCAAATCATTCTATAATTTAAATTACATAACACGCATTGGCGTGCGGTCCATACTCGTATAAGCCAAAAAGCCACGCATATCCCAGAATATAGAGTATAAATAATCTAGGGATTAGATATTATTTTTATTAAAAACATATATTTTTAAAATATATATAAATAAAAATTATTTAAATACTAGATTATTTATACTCTA
This sequence comes from Monopis laevigella, assembly GCA_947458855.1. NCBI lineage: Eukaryota > Metazoa > Arthropoda > Insecta > Lepidoptera > Tineidae > Monopis > Monopis laevigella. Next base: position 19,513,205 of record OX381580.1, on the reverse strand, counting down.
GAAGGCACACGTTTGGTGAAGAAATTAAGTCATGTGACATTTTACATATCGTGTGTCTTGTTAAAAAAAAAATCATCGTTCTATGAACTAACTGTCAAAAAGCTGCGTAGATATTACCAAACCTGCAACCCTATTGTTTGCACTTTATTTATAGTATTAGTTCACATTACCGCCACAATATGGCGATTCCCACGATACTTTACTCACAATACTACATGAGGGTTGAGCTACCGAAGTAACAATATCTTAATATTAACAACTTAATAGACACCGCAATCGTAAGAAATTCTGTAGTAGTTGTAGGGTAGTATTACTGAGTCCCAAAATATTATTCCAATCAACTAATTATCATTGCTTAATTTTTATTCAACTAGTCCTCAAAATATTTTTCGGAATGACTTTCAGCTAGTCGGAAGTGAAGAGAGAAAACTTAACTGTTTTTTTTTCTGAATAGGTATACATAGTGCCTTGATTTTTGATTTGGTTTAACGCGTTTATTTTAGTTTCGCCTCACCTGAAACGATTTATTCTGATTTAGACAGTGTCTCATCGCCATTTCATTTCATGAACGTAAAATCGTTCCGTGCTCTAGAAAGCATCTCTATAGTATCGTTAATTTTGCTCAGTTTTTATTTATTTTTTCTTAATTATTTTTTGTTACAGAATTATTAATAATTATTGTGACCGGATCATCAACTACTTCAATATGGTATCGATCTACGAATTATTCATAAAGAGGTAGTGTGATTTTTTTATCATTACTTGCTTGCCAATTTATTTAACATAGCGTTTTCTATCTAATACTATACAGTCTATATTTATGGTGTTGTACAATAAACCTAGAACGACTGGCCTTTTACTTATTTACTGCGGGGTTACAAACATGTGAAATTACTACAGTAGCTCCCTGCACTGTGTAGTTAATTAGTGTTGCTGTAATGTGTGTTACACATAATATATAAATTGTTATGTGGTGTTACCGGGTAGAACGTGAAACTCTATATTTGCATTCGTGATGTTATGTTTGTGCGTTAACTGTGAAGCTATACTTTGTATACATTTTAAATTATAACTATATATTTTATATTATAAATAGATACAAAAATTATTTAATCTTCAAGATGTAGTTACCAAACGGACGCCCGGACGGTGTGTTAATAAAGCAACGAGTCTATTTTTATTTGCATGCAAATTAGTCTCGTCCCTTTTGTAACGGCAATCATTAAAATACTATTAGTGGGAAAGACTAAACTTATTTACTTTTATTTAAAAAAATAATATATAATAAAAATTTATTTGATAGTGGAAGAATATATATAAGCTAATACAACCTCAGGCATTTTCTATCAGCTAACCTTTGAGCGTCGATTCTCTGTTCAATTTGTCATGGCCTAGGTGTTTATAAAATATAATATTATGTATTAGAATCGTTGTTTCTGGTACATATAGTACAACCCTAGATCTTAGTTTGGGACTAGGGCAATATGTGTGTAACGTCCTTCATATTTTTATTTAATATCACGCTGCGACCCTTTGAAACCGAGTGATAAATTAAACCGCGTGTGAAACTGCGGGTATATTCATATTCATTTATTTGCAACCATAGGTACACTTTTGGAACACTTAGTAATTGTCATAATTTAACAAATATCAGAATAGATATAAAGAAGAAACTACATAATAAATTTAACAAATAACAGTAAAATACAACAAATTCAATTAATAGCAACTGTAAAGGGGTTTTGTCAAGTAAGTAAAACATTAATAAAAAAAATATATATTAATAGTAGCTGTAAATGGGCATTGTCATATTTCTGAAAAGGTAGATAATAAACAATATTAGATAAAAAATTAAATTAAAAAAAATAGCGGCTGTAAAAGGGCTTTGTCATTTATAGTTCTATTTTGTTAATCTATACCTATAATAATATATTAAAAAAATAAAATTGAATTATGTCATAACCACTAATATTCAAAATAATTATGTTATACAAAATAAAATGCAATACCAGATGTCTCTCTATGCTATAAATTAAACAAAACCAATACTAGCCAAAGTCATCTATGTCATATAGTTCAAAGTCCTGAAGAAATTGTCGACATTTGTTTTTAAATAATTTATTAGTAAGTTCCTTCCATGTATCATCTATTTTGTTATAAAATTTTATACTATTAACAATAAAGCATTTATGCTTTGTACTTAGCCTACATTTAATACTTGATATTTTATTTTTATTTCTAGTGGAAAACGAATGAATGTTACAATTTAAAGGAGTATTTTGTATGTTTTTTGAGGCATACAAAATATTTTTTAGAATATACATTGAGGATAATATACGTTTTTAACAGTTTTAATAGTACAAATTTCTCGAACTTTTCGTATAGCATGTATAGCCGATGACATTTTTTTAGATATTTCATTTATATGTTTCCCCCACAACAATTTACTATCAATTCGTATTCCTAAAAATTGTATATCTTTAACATATTCAATTATTGTGGTATTAATCTTTATTACTGGCAATTCAATGACATTCCGTTTGCTTAAGTTAAAATGCATGCATTTGGTATTGTTGATATTAAATACAAGATTATTAACATTAAACCAGCAACTTAAGTCATGCATACATTGATTTATATTTTCAATAAGTTTGTTAACACTTTTATTTTTATATATAATAGATGTATCGTCAGCAAACATAATTACAGTACCCTTATCCTTGATCACCGATGGAAGATCATTCACATAAGTTAGAAAAAGTAATGGTCCCAGTATTGAACCCTGAGGTATACCTACTGTTGTTTGACCTAGTTATGATCTACAGTTATTAATCTCAGTAATATGCCACCTGTTTTGTAGGTAGGATTCCACTAACTTATAGGAATTCTTAGTAAGGCCATAGTATTTTAGTTTACGGAGTAGGATTTGATGGTTTACACAATCAAAAGCCTTGGATAGGTCACAGAATACACCCACAGTCTTCTGCGACTCATCCAATGCTTCATATATCGTATTTAACATTGCAGAGATTGCATCATCTGCAGATTTATTTTTCCTAAATCCAAACTGGTCTGGTGTAAATAAGCAATTTAATTCGAACTAAGATTGCAATTGATTACACATAATTTTGTCAAAAATTTTACTTAGTACAGGTTGGATTGAAATAGGTCGATAATTGTTACAATCCGTTTTGCAACCCCCTTTATATAAAGGTATTATTTTACTTAATTTTAAAGCATTGGGAAAATACCATTTGCTACACTTAAGTTAAAAAAGTCTTTCATAGTTGGTGCTATTGTTTTAATAATATTTTTTAGAATTTTTGTAGATAGACCCCACATGTCTGTAGAAGTTTTACATTTAATTTGATTAAATGTTTTTAAAATATCCTTAACAGAGAACAAACCAAATTCAAACTTTAAATTATCATAAATTTCAACATTGTGTTTTAAAAAAATCATAGCACTATCACAATTTGCTCGTTTACATATTATAATGTTTGCTATGTATATCTACTTATTATATAAGTGTTTCGTATTTAATAAATAAAAATAAATAAAAAATGGTTCATGCATATTTTTGCCATAGTTATGGTAAGGATGCATGGAACATTTTTTTTTTATATCAATAAAAAATATATGTCATGTAATGTACTGTGCCGGACAGATGCATAATGACGATCTCCTTTATATCATTATCAATATATTTGGCTTTTCTCCTTTGTATTTATTTTAATACTTTTTAATCTTTTATGTCATCTCCATGTTCCATTTTTCAAATTAAATTATAATATTGTCACATTTTCATTGTCATACTTTCGTTTGTTATTTTAGTGAATAAGGCACAACATTCAAAATAATAAATCAGTCGTTATTTTATTCTCGAACAATTAACTAGTTTTATTGAAGTAGTGTTCCTATTCAGTGCGGTGAACGCTAAATTGGTGACCCCGACAATTGGTGATCTTCGTTGTACCACATGCAGACGTATTATTCACCGGAAATCGTGTCTAGTTTGCTGCGCCTTCAGCACGCCTGTAGTCACAGGCGTCTGCTCGTCGTGCTTCGCATCTGCACGCCTGTAGTCACAGGCGTCTGCTCGTCGTGCTTCGCATCTGCACGCCTGTAGTCATAGGCGTCTGCTTGCCGTGCTTCGCATCTGCATCATCTCCATGTTCCATTTTTCAAATTAAATTATAATATTGTCACATTTTCATTGTCATACTTTCGTTTGTTATTTTAGTGAATAAGGCACAACATTCAAAAAAATAAATCAGTCGTTATTTTATTCTCGAACAATTAACTAGTTTTATTGAAGTAGTGTTCCTATTCAGTGCGGTGAACGCTAAATTGGTGACCCCGACAATTGGTGATCTTCGTTGTACCACATGCAGACGTATTATTCACCGGACATCGTGTCTAGTTTGCTGCGCATTCTGCACGCCTGTAGTCACAGGCGTCTGCTCGTCGTGCTTCGCATCTGCACGCCTGTAGTCACAGGCGTCTGCTCGTCGTGCTTCGCATCTGCACGCCTGTAGTCACAGGCGTCTGCTCGCCGTGCTTCGCATCTGCACGCCTGTTGTCACAGGCGTCTGCTCGTCGTGCTTCACATCTGTACGCCTGTAGCCACAGGCGTCTGCTCGTCGTGCTTTGCATCTTCTGGTTGTGCTTCGCTTCTGCTGGTCGTGCTTCGCATCTTCGGGTCGTGCTTCGCATCTGCTGGTCGTGCTTCGCATCTGCTGGTCGTGCTCCGCATCTGCTCGTGGTGTAATCAACTCTTCAGGACTGCGCATCAAGATACAATTTTATTATTAAGTACCTATTGTAATATTATAAGTTTTTTTTTTTCAATATAATGATTTCGTCGGAGGCTATTGATTCCTCACCTCCCTCCGATCCTCAATCTATTAATCCTTGCCTGATTGACCTGTCAGCGGTAACTCAGACAAAGATTTTACCGTTCTGGCGCGAATCCCCAAAATTATGGTTTGCGCAATTTGAAATTCTAATTACAGCTAAAACCAGCGACGACCAAAAATTCAGATATGTTATTAGTGTTCTTCTGCCCACCGATATACGCTTAATCAGCGATATTTTGCTTAAACCTCCTAGTACTAACAAATATGAAACTTTAAAAAAACGTTTGCTAGAGGTTTACGAAGATTCGGAAGAAAAACAGTTTCAAAAATTACTCAGCGGTTTAGAACTTGGTGATCAAAAACCATCCTACCTCCTTCGAAAAATGAGAGACCTTGCCGGTTCTTTAGCCCCTGACAGTGCTATACGTGTGTTGTGGAGCAACCAGCTTCCAGCCCAGGTCAGAGCTGTTTTAGCTATTAATAAGGAAGCAAATCTAGACACACTAGCTTCCATGGCAGATCTTATGATGGAGAGCTTAGAACCTCATTCATCTATTGCTACGGTTTCAAAGCCAACAGAACCAACACCTGCAAACATTTCCTTAATTAACATGCAGTTTGAGAAATTATCATTGGAGATAGCAGAACTTCGTAAAACGATCGACCAAGATCCACATCCCCGCTGGCAGTACCGCGCTCGTTCTCGTTCTCGCTCTCGTTCAAATTTTACATCACAAAACCACAAACAATCTACAATGTGTTTTTATCACCAAAAATTCGGAAACAAGGCATACCGCTGCTCTAGTCCTTGTAGTTGGACAGCCTCACAGTCGAAAAACTAATTACTCCACCGAACCTGGCGGAAGTCGGTGAAGTGACAAGCAACCGCCTTTGCGTATTCGATCGTTATACTCAAGAACGATTTCTCGTCGACACCGGCGCAGACATTTCCGTACTAGCTGCAAAGAAGAAATCTTCTCCAGAAGCTCTCCAGCTCTTCGCAGCGAACAATACGCCTATCAAAACTTTTGGTGAAAAAACATTAAAATTAAATCTAGGTCTTCGGCGTGATTTCCATTGGCAATTTATTCTTGCAGATGTTAAAACATCTATTATAGGCGCTGATTTTCTACGCCACTATATACTACTAGTCGATTTACATCATAAACGAATTGTAGATAGTCTTACAAATATTTCAATCGACATCGTACAATTTCCGACCGCTCAATCTTCTATTCATATAGTGAACCGAAATAATTCATTTTATGATTTACTCCTAAAATTCCCTGATATACTGCGGCCCATGTCAATGAAGTACCCTCCCAAACACAAAGTCATCCATCATATTAAAACTTTTGGACCGCCACTTTTCTCCCGACCTCGACCTCTACCACCTGCAAAATTCAAAGCAGCTAAAGAACAATTTGACAAACTTACTGAAATGGGTATATGTAAGCCATCAAATAGTCCTTGGGCAAGTCCTCTACACGTAGTTACTAAAAAGAACGGTGAGTTGAGAGCTTGCGAAGACTATAGAAGACTAAATTCTGTAACTATACCCGATCGTTATCCGATTCCACGCATACAAGATTTTACATACCAGCTCTATGGCATGAAAATATTTTCGAAACTAGACCTAAAAATGGCATACTACCAAATACCAGTTCATGAAGATTCGGAGAAAACGGCGATCACTACTCCTTTCGGCCTCTTTGAATTCACCTCCATGACTTTTGGTTTACGCAACGCCAGTCAAACCTTCCAACGTTTTATGCACGAAATTTTACGTGGTCAAGAAAATTGTTTCAGTTACATCGATGATATTCTAGTTTTTTCTAAAAATGAAAAAGAACATAGAATACATCTAGAGAAAATTTTTGAACGTCTTGACAAATACGGTGTTACTTTAAGCATTGATAAATGTGAGTTTGGTAAAAAAGAAATAAAGTTTCTTGGGTACGAAGTTTAATTTCAAGGCATCAAGCCAACTACAGATCGAATTGATGTAATTTCAAATTTTCCTAAACCCAATAACGTTCAAGAGCTTCGACGATTTTTAGGCATGCTTAACTTTTATCGTGACTGCTTACCTCGTCAAGCCACTCTTCAAAGTGAACTTAACCTTTTCCTTCACAACTCAAAAAAGAACGATAAAACTCCTATTATATGGACACCGAGTGCTGAAAAAGCTTTCGATGATTGCCGCAAAAGCATCACCGAGGCCACTACCCTCACTCATCCTCTCCCCGGCTCATCACTTTGCCTTATGACCGACGCTTCAGACCACAGCGTTGGCGCTGTTCTTCAACAAAAAATTGACGACGTCTGGAAACCTTTAGCATTTTTCTCCAAAGCTATGAGTTTTACTCAACGCCGTTACAGCGTGTGTATGATCGGGAACTATTAGCGATGTACATGGCTGTAAAACGTTTCCGGCGCCTTATTGAAGGAAGTGAAGATGTAGTTATCTATACCGATCACAAACCACTCACTTTCGCATTAACTAAACCTCCAAGTAATAACGACACTCCTCGACGCGAAAGACAACTTCATTTTATCAGTCAATTCTGCTCCAATATTCATTACATCAAGGGTGAGAATAATTCTGTCGCTGATGCTTTATCTCGTATCGAGAGCATTGAATACTTTAAAGCTTTAACAACCTTTGATTATAACAAGTTAGCTGAAGACCAACTCGTTGACGACGATTTAAAAATCCTTGGCACAAGACCCAATCTAAAATTCACAAACATTGCACTTCCTGGATCATCAAAATACATTACGTGTGAAAATTCTACTCCATTTCTTAGACCTTACCTACCACCGCCATATCGTTTTGCTGCGTTTAAAGCTCAACATGAACTTTGTCACCCAGGTATACGGTCGTCAAGAATGCAAATCACTTCAAAATTTTTCTGGCCTTCCATGAACACAGATATCAATACTTGGGCTAGATCTTGCATTTCTTGTCAGCGTGCAAAAATCCATCGGCACGTAATCTCTCCTCCCGTGGATTTTCCATCATCACAACGTTTTGAGCACATACATATCGATATTGTCGGACCCTTGCGGCTTTCACACGACTATCGATATTGTATAACAATCATTGACCGTGCAACTTCATGGCCCGAAGCCATCCCAGTTAGCGACATTACAGCTGAAGTCGTTGCCAGAGTACTGTATGAGAACTGTATAACAAGATTCGGCTGTCCTCTTCGCATCACAACTGATCAAGGCCGACAGTTCGAATCATCTTTGTTTAATTTATTGTTAAAAAAATTTGGTATGACCAGAATAAGAACCACCGCTTATCACCCACAAGCAAATGGAAAAGTAGAGCGGTGGCATCGAACACTCAAAGCATCCATAATGGCTAGGGATGCCGTAGTTCACTGGAGTGATGAACTTCCGACAATACTGTTTGGTCTACGAACTGCTCTTCGCGAAGACAATCTCTGTCCTGCTTTGATGACATACGGATTAACTTTACGACTTCCGTCCGATTTCTTTGAAGCGACCAAGTCGGACACTGACGACGCAGAATTTGTACGCCAACTTCAACAGTCAATGTCATCATTAGTGCCTACATCAAGGTTAATTTCATCAAATCGGCAAACATTTATTCACAAAGACTTACACTCTTGTTAACATGTTTTTGTACGCAATGATACCGTTCGTCCTCCGCTTACATCACCTTACGAATTAAAAGATATTTTCGATAGTCGCGTCATGCGGTTTCAACAGTCTCGCCAGATATCTCCTGGATCACGGAGCTAATGTAGGCGTCGCAAACGCAAATTGCGAGCTACCAATCGATCTTGCAACGAACGATGAAATGAGATCTATTCTTCAAATGGCGATTGATGATCAAAGCATCGATGTAGAAAAATGCAGACAAGCAGAACTGGATAAATTGAAAATTGACGTATATCATTGCATGATTAATGATGTTGAATATCCAAAAGACCCTAAAACTGGCGCTTCTGTGCTGCATGTAGCAGCGGCTAAAGGTTACAAAAGTATAGCCCTTATCCTATTATTAGACGCGGGTATGGACCCTAATGAGCAAGATTTTGAAGGCTGGACTCCGCTTCACGCGGCTGCGCTATGGGGTCAAAAAGAAATTTTCTACGACCTCATTACATGCGGCGCCGATAGCAGAATTGAAACATTAACTGGTCAACGTTGCATGGATGTAATTGATCCGAAAATGGAAAAATGGGCGGCAGAGATTATTAGAAAAAACCCAGACCCAGTTGCAATTAGACGAACATTTGTAAATTCCACTACATCGACTAGACCAGACAGTCTTACGGCCCTCCTCGACGCGCCGCTGAATACTCCTATACATATCTCGACGCCAGCAACGCCGTTTAATACTCCTATACATATCTCGACGGCAGAAACGCCGTTGAATACTCCTATACATAACTCGACGCCAGTAACGCCGTTGGAAGACAGCACACCAACCCACGAGCCAGATTTGGAGACACCTACAGGAAAAGATTTGGAGACACCTACAGGAAAACCTTCGACATCAAACATGTGTAGCGATTTCTTGGAGCGAATAGCTGCCGGAGGTCGACGACGAGAAGAAAATACACGTGTCAGTAATGGTATCAGTGCCACAGGAAATGACACCCTCACAGTGAGAAGGTCATTCGTACCCCCCATCAGGGACGATGAAAGTGAAACTCAACGGAAGTTGCATGCTAAACGGGCCCGAGAAACGCGTCGTTCAACACAGGGTGTTACCCTTGACGAATTGCAATCAGCCAAGCAGTTGGTTAGGCAAGTTACCAGTGATGTCGAGACGCCTCAATCAGCCCAATTGACTCAAGAAGTCCCAGAGGAGCACAGTGACTTCATTCGGCCACAATCTACCAAAACATCGGCTAAGCCGTCCCACGACACGTTGTATACGCCCGTGTGTAATAAACAAGTACCTATTGTAATTTTATAAGTGTTTTTTTTTTCAATATAATGATTTCGTCGGAGGCTACTGATTCCTCACCTCCCTCCGATCCTCAATCTATTAATCCTTGCCTGATTGACCTGTCAGCGGTAACTCAGACAAAGATTTTGCCGTTCTGGCGCGAATCCCCAAAATTATGGTTTGCGCAATTTGAAATTCTAATTACAGCTAAAACCAGCGACGACCAAAAATTCAGATATGTTATTAGTGTTCTTCTGCCCACCGATATACGCTTAATCAGCGATATTTTGCTTAAACCTCCTAGTACTAACAAATATGAAACTTTAAAAAAACGTTTGCTAGAGGTTTACGAAGATTCGGAAGAAAAACAGTTTCAAAAATTACTCAGCGGTTTAGAACTTGGTGATCAAAAACCATCCTACCTCGTTCGAAAAATGAGAGACCTTGCCGGTTCATTAGCCCCTGACAGTGCTATACGTGTGTTGTGGAGCAACCAGCTTCCAGCCCAGGTCAGAGCTGTTTTAGCTATTAATAAGGATGCAAATCTAGACACACTAGCTTCCATGGCAGATCTTATGATGGAGAGCTTAGAACCTCATTCATCTATTGCTACGGTTTCAAAGCCAACAGAACCAACACCTGCAAACATTTCATTAATTAACATGCAGTTTGAGAAATTATCATTGGAGATAGCAGAACTTCGTAAAACGATCGAACAAGATCCACATCCCCGCTGGCAGTACCGCGCTCGTTCTCGTTCTCGCTCTCGTTCAAATTTTACATCACAAAACCACAAACAATCTACAATGTGTTTTTATCACCAAAAATTCGGAAACAAGGCATACCGCTGCTCTAGTCCTTGTAGTTGGACAGCCTCACAGTCGAAAAACTAATTACTCCACCGAACCTGGCGGAAGTCGGTGAAGTGACAAGCAACCGCCTTTGCGTATTCGATCGTTATACTCAAGAACGATTTCTCGTCGACACCGGCGCAGACATTTCCGTACTAGCTGCAAAGAAGAAATCTTCTCCAGAAGCTCTCCAGCTCTTCGCAGCGAACAATACGCCTATCAAAACTTTTGGTGAAAAAACATTAAAATTAAATCTAGGTCTTCGGCGTGATTTCCATTGGCAATTTATTCTTGCAGATGTTAAAACATCTATTATAGGCGCTGATTTTCTACGCCACTATAGACTACTAGTCGATTTACATCATAAACGAATTGTAGATAGTCTTACAAATATTTCAATCGACATCGTACAATTTCCGACCGCTCAATCTTCTATTCATATAGTGAACCGAAATAATTCATTTTATGATTTACTCCTAAAATTCCCTGATATACTGCGGCCCATGTCAATGAAGTACCCTCCCAAACACAAAGTCATCCATCATATTAAAACTTTTGGACCGCCACTTTTCTCCCGACCTCGACCTCTACCACCTGCAAAATTCAAAGCAGCTAAAGAACAATTTGACAAACTTATTGAAATGGGTATATGTAAGCCATCAAATAGTCCTTGGGCAAGTCCTCTACACGTAGTTACTAAAAAGAACGGTGAGTTGAGAGCTTGCGGAGACTATAGAAGACTAAATTCTGTAACTATACCCGATCGTTATCCGATTCCACGCATACAAGATTTTACATACCAGCTCTATGGCATGAAAATATTTTCGAAACTAGACCTAAAAATGGCATACTACCAAATACCAGTTCATGAAGATTCGAAGAAAACGGCGATCACTACTCCTTTCGGCCTCTTTGAATTCACCTCCATGACTTTTGGTTTACGCAACGCCAGTCAAACCTTCCAACGTTTTATGCACGAAATTTTACGTGGTCAAGAAAATTGTTTCAGTTACATCGATGATATTCTAGTTTTTTCTAAAAATGAAAAAGAACATAGAATACATCTAGAGAAAATTTTTGAACGTCTTGACAAATACGGTGTTACTTTAAGCATTGATAAATGTGAGTTTGGTAAAAAAGAAATAAAGTTTCTTGGGTACGAAGTTTAATTTCAAGGCATCAAGCCAACTACAGATCGAATTGATGTAATTTCAAATTTTCCTAAACCCAATAACGTTCAAGAGCTTCGACGATTTTTAGGCATGCTTAACTTTTATCGTGACTGCTTACCTCGTCAAGCCACTCTTCAAAGTGAACTTAACCTTTTCCTTCACAACTCAAAAAAGAACGATAAAACTCCTATTATATGGACACCGAGTGCTGAAAAAGCTTTCGATGATTGCCGCAAAAGCATCACCGAGGCCACTACCCTCACTCATCCTCTCCCCGGCTCATCACTTTGCCTTATGACCGACGCTTCAGACCACAGCGTTGGCGCTGTTTTCAACAAAAAATTGACGACGTCTGGAAACCTTTAGCATTTTTCTTCAAAGCTATGAGTTTTACTCAACGCCGTTACAGCGTGTATGATCGGGAACTATTAGCGATGTACATGGCTGTAAAACGTTTCCGGCGCCTTATTGAAGGAAGTGAAGATGTAGTTATCTATACCGATCACAAACCACTCACTTTCGCATTAACTAAACCTCCAAGTAATAACGACACTCCTCGACGCGAAAGACAACTTCATTTTATCAGTCAATTCTGCTCCAATATTCATTACATCAAGGGTGAGAATAATTCTGTCGCTGATGCTTTATCTCGTATCGAGAGCATTGAAGACTTTAAAGCTTTAACAACCTTTGATTATAATAAGTTAGCTGAAGACCAACTCGTTGACGACGATTTAAAAATCCTTGGCACAAGACCCAATCTAAAATTCACAAACATTGCACTTCCTGGATCATCAAAATACATTACGTGTGAAAATTCTACTCCATTTCTTAGACCTTACCTACCACCGCCATATCGTTTTGCTGCGTTTAAAGCTCAACATGAACTTTGTCACCCAGGTATACGGTCGTCAAGAAAGCAAATCACTTCAAAATTTTTCTGGCCTTCCATGAACACAGATATCAATACTTGGGCTAGATCTTGAATTTCTTGTCAGCGTGCAAAAATCCATCGGCACGTAATCTCTCCTCCCGTGGATTTTCCATCATCACAACGTTTTGAGCACATACATATCGATATTGTCGGACCCTTGCGGCTTTCACCGCAATATATACACCGGATATTGTATAACAATCATTGACCGTGCAACTTCATGGCCCGAAGCCATCCCAGTTAGCGACATTACAGCTGAAGTCGTTGCCAGAGTACTGTACGAGAACTGTATAACAAGATTCGGCTGTCCTCTTCGCATCACAACTGATCAAGGCCGACAGTTCGAATCATCTTTGTTTAATTTATTGTTAAAAAAATTTGGAATTACCAGAATAAGAACCACCGCTTATCACCCACAAGCAAATGGAAAAGTAGAGCGGTGGCATCGAACACTCAAAGCATCCATAATGGCTAGGGATGCCATAGTTCACTGGAGTGATGAACTTCCGACAATACTGTTTGGTCTACGAACTGCTCTTCGCGAAGACAATCTCTGTCCTGCTTTGATGACATACAGATTAACTTTACGACTTCCGTTCGATTTCTTTGAAGCGACCAAGTCGGACACTGACGACGCAGAATTTGTACGCCAACTTCAACAGTCAATGTCATCATTAGTGCCTACATCAAGGTTAATTTCATCAAATCGGCAAACATTTATTCACAAAGACTTACACTCTTGTTCACATGTTTTTGTACGCAATGATACCGTTCGTCCTCCGCTTACACCACCTTACGACGGACCTTTTAAAGTACTGCACCGTCACGAAAAGCATTTCAAAATACAATTGCCGAACCAAACAACGATAATTTCCGTGGATCGATTGAAACCCGCTCATATCTATTCAGACCGGATTATTACTACAGCTGCCCCAACATCCATTCCACCAAACCCTACGTCAGTATCTCGTTCTATTAATAAAGATACTACCTTAACGACCATGATAATGTAATTTGTACGCCAACTTCAACAGTCAATGTCATCATTAGTGCCTACATCAAGGTTAATTTCATCAAATCGGCAAACATTTATTCACAAAGACTTACACTCTTGTTCACATGTTTTTGTACGCAATGATACCGTTCGTCCTCCGCTTACATCACCTTACGAATTAAAAGATATTTTCGATAGTCGCGTCATGCGGTTTCAACAGTCTCGCCAGATATCTCCTGGATCACGGAGCTAATGTAGGCGTCGCAAACGCAAATTGCGAGCTACCAATCGATCTTGCAACGAACGATGAAATGAGATCTATTCTTCAAATGGCGATTGATGATCAAAGCATCGATGTAGAAAAATGCAGACAAGCAGAACTGGATAAATTGAAAATTGACGTATATAAAAAAAAAAAAAAAAAAAAATACCATCACGGGTGACAATTTGGCTCCCGAGAACCGGTTAAACGGCCTCAGGGTCCCAGCGGAGGGATTAACCCATCCTCATTTCGCCGATGGTATTCGGAGGCAACACCTAACAAGTGGCGATCTTGTTGCGGTGTTTATGATGAAATAGCCTCGTTGTATAAAGCGGTCACCCATCACAGGCCGGTCTTGTTGTCATCTGCTTAACCTTGTTATCAGTTGCGCAGTGACTTAACCACTAGGCTGGGGCCGCTTTGACGTATATCATTGCATGATTAATGATGTTGAATATCCAAAAGACCCTAAAACTGGCGCTTCTGTGCTGCATGTAGCAGCGGCTAAAGGTTACAAAAGTATAGCCCTTATCCTATTATTAGACGCGGGTATGGACCCTAATGAGCAAGATTTTGAAGGCTGGACTCCGCTTCACGCGGCTGCGCTATGGGGTCAAAAAGAAATTTTCTACGACCTCATTACATACGGCGCCGATAGCAGAATTGAAACATTAACTGGTCAACGTTGCATGGATGTAATTGACCCGAAAATGGAAAAATGGGCGGCAGAGATTATTAGAAAAAACCCAGACCCAGTTGCAATTAGACGAACATTTGTAAATGCCACTGCATCGACTAGACCAGACAGTCTTACGGCCCTCCTCGACGCGCCGCTGAATATTCCTATACATATCTCGACGCCAGCAACGCCGTTTAATACTCCTATACATATCTCGACGGCAGAAACGCCGTTGAATACTCCTATACATAACTCGACGCCAGTAACGCCGTTGGAAGACAGCACACCAACCCACGAGCCAGATTTGGAGACACCTACAGGAAAAGATTTGGAGACACCTACAGGAAAACCTTCGACATCAAACATGTGTAGCGATTTCTTGGAGCGAATAGCTGCAGGAGGTCGACGACGAGAAGAAAATACACGTATCAGTAATGGTATCAGTGCCACAGGAAATGACACCCTCACAGTGAGAAGGTCATTCGTACCCCCCATCAGGGACGATGAAAGTGAAACTCAACGGAAGTTGCATGCTAAACGGGCCCGAGAAACGCGTCGTTCAACACAGGGTGTTACCCTTGACGAATTGCAATCAGCCAAGCAGTTGGTTAGGCAAGTTACCAGTGATGTCGAGACGCCTCAATCAGCCCAATTGACTCAAGAAGTCCCAGAGGAGCACAGTGACTTCATTCGGCCACAATCTACCAAAACATCGGCTAAGCCGTCCCACGACACGTTGTATACGCCCGTGTGTAATAAATAAGTACCTATTGTAATTTTATAAGTGTTTTTTTTTTCAATATAATGATTTCGTCGGAGGCTACTGATTCCTCACCTCCCTCCGATCCTCAATCTATTAATCCTTGCCTGATTGACCTGTCAGCGGTAACTTAGACAAAGATTTTGCCGTTCTGGCGCGAATCCCCAAAATTATGGTTTGCGCAATTTGAAATTCTAATTACAGCTAAAACCAGCGACGACCAAAAATTCAGATATGTTATTAGTGTTCTTCTGCCCACCGATATACGCTTAATCAGCGATATTTTGCTTAAACCTCCTAGTACTAACAAATATGAAACTTTAAAAAAACGTTTGCTAGAGGTTTACGAAGATTCGGAAGAAAAACAGTTTCAAAAATTACTCAGCGGTTTAGAACTTGGTGATCAAAAACCATCCTACCTCGTTCGAAAAATGAGAGACCTTGCCGGTTCATTAGCCCCTGACAGTGCTATACGTGTGTTGTGGAGCAACCAGCTTCCAGCCCAGGTCAGAGCTGTTTTAGCTATTAATAAGGATGCAAATCTAGACACACTAGCTTCCATGGCAGATCTTATGATGGAGAGCTTAGAACCTCATTCATCTATTGCTACGGTTTCAAAGCCAACAGAACCAACACCTGCAAACATTTCATTAATTAACATGCAGTTTGAGAAATTATCATTGGAGATAGCAGAACTTCGTAAAACGATCGAACAAGATCCACATCCCCGCTGGCAGTACCGCGCTCGTTCTCGTTCTCGCTCTCGTTCAAATTTTACATCACAAAACCACAAACAATCTACAATGTGTTTTTATCACCAAAAATTCGGAAACAAGGCATACCGCTGCTCTAGTCCTTGTAGTTGGACAGCCTCACAGTCGAAAAACTAATTACTCCACCGAACCTGGCGGAAGTCGGTGAAGTGACAAGCAACCGCCTTTGCGTATTCGATCGTTATACTCAAGAACGATTTCTCGTCGACACCGGCGCAGACATTTCCGTACTAGCTGCAAAGAAGAAATCTTCTCCAGAAGCTCTCCAGCTCTTCGCAGCGAACAATACGCCTATCAAAACTTTTGGTGAAAAAACATTAAAATTAAATCTAGGTCTTCGGCGTGATTTCCATTGGCAATTTATTCTTGCAGATGTTAAAACATCTATTATAGGCGCTGATTTTCAACGCCACTATATACTACTAGTCGATTTACATCATAAACGAATTGTAGATAGTCTTACAAATATTTCAATCGACATCGTACAATTACCGACCGCTCAATCTTCTATTCATATAGTGAACCGAAATAATTCATTTTATGATTTACTCCTAAAATTCCCTGATATACTGCGGCCCATGTCAATGAAGTACCCTCCCAAACACAAAGTCATCCATCATATTAAAACTTTTGGACCGCCACTTTTCTCCCGACCTCGACCTCTACCACCTGCAAAATTCAAAGCAGCTAAAGAACAATTTGACAAACTTACTGAAATGGGTATATGTAAGCCATCAAATAGTCCTTGGGCAAGTCCTCTACACGTAGTTACTAAAAAGAACGGTGAGTTGAGAGCTTGCGGAGACTATAGAAGACTAAATTCTGTAACTATACCCGATCGTTATCCGATTCCACGCATACAAGATTTTACATACCAGCTCTATGGCATGAAAATATTTTCGAAACTAGACCTAAAAATGGCATACTACCAAATACCAGTTCATGAAGATTCGGAGAAAACGGCGATCACTACTCCTTTCGGCCTCTTTGAATTTACCTCCATGACTTTTGGTTTACGCAACGCCAGTCAAACCTTCCAACGTTTTATGCACGAAATTTTACGTGGTCAAGAAAATTGTTTCAGTTACATCGATGATATTCTAGTTTTTTCTAAAAATGAAAAAGAACATAGAATACATCTAGAGAAAATTTTTGAACGTCTTGACAAATACGGTGTTACTTTAAGCATTGATAAATGTGAGTTTGGTAAAAAAGAAATAAAGTTTCTTGGGTACGAAGTTTAATTTCAAGGCATCAAGCCAACTACAGATCGAATTGATGTAATTTCAAATTTTCCTAAACCCAATAACGTTCAAGAGCTTCGACGATTTTTAGGCATGCTTAACTTTTATCGTGACTGCTTACCTCGTCAAGCCACTCTTCAAAGTGAACTTAACCTTTTCCTTCACAACTCAAAAAAGAACGATAAAACTCCTATTATATGGACACCGAGTGCTGAAAAAGCTTTCGATGATTGCCGCAAAAGCATCACCGAGGCCACTACCCTCACTCATCCTCTCCCCGGCTCATCACTTTGCCTTATGACCGACGCTTCAGATCACAGCGTTGGCGCTGTTCTTCAACAAAAAATTGACGACGTCTGGAAACCTTTAGCATTTTTCTCCAAAGCTATGAGTTTTACTCAACGCCGTTACAGCGTGTGTATGATCGGGAACTATTAGCGATGTACATGGCTGTAAAACGTTTCCGGCGCCTTATTGAAGGAAGTGAAGATGTAGTTATCTATACCGATCACAAACCACTCACTTTCGCATTAACTAAACCTCCAAATAATAACGACACTCCTCGACGCGAAAGACAACTTCATTTTATCAGTCAATTCTGCTCCAATATTCATTACATCAAGGGTGAGAATAATTCTGTCGCTGATGCTTTATCTCGTATCGAGAGCATTGAATACTTTAAAGCTTTAACAACCTTTGATTATAACAAGTTAGCTGAAGACCAACTCGTTGACGACGATTTAAAAATCCTTGGCACAAGACCCAATCTAAAATTCACAAACATTGCACTTCCTGGATCATCAAAATACATTACGTGTGAAAATTCTACTCCATTTCTTAGACCTTACCTACCACCGCCATATCGTTTTGCTGCGTTTAAAGCTCAACATGAACTTTGTCACCCAGGTATACGGTCGTCAAGAATGCAAATCACTTCAAAATTTTTCTGGCCTTCCATGAACACAGATATCAATACTTGGGCTAGATCTTGCATTTCTTGTCAGCGTGCAAAAATCCATCGGCACGTAATCTCTCCTCCCGTGGATTTTCCATCATCACAACGTTTTGAGCACATACATATCGATATTGTCGGACCCTTGCGGCTTTCACACGACTATCGATATTGTATAACAATCATTGACCGTGCAACTTCATGGCCCGAAGCCATTCCAGTTAGCGACATTACAGCTGAAGTCGTTGCCAGAGTACTGTATGAGAACTGTATAACAAGATTCGGCTGTCCTCTTCGCATCACAACTGATCAAGGCCGACAGTTCGAATCATCTTTGTTTAATTTATTGTTAAAAAAATTTGGTATTACCAGAATAAGAACCACCGCTTATCACCCACAAGCAAATGGAAAAGTAGAGCGGTGGCATCGAACACTCAAAGCATCCATAATGGCTAGGGATGCCATAGTTCACTGGAGTGATGAACTTCCGACAATACTGTTTGGTCTACGAACTGCTCTTCGCGAAGACAATCTCTGTCCTGCTTTGATGACATACGGATTAACTTTACGACTTCCGTCCGATTTCTTTGAAGCGACCAAGTCGGACACTGACGACGCAGAATTTGTACGCCAACTTCAACAGTCAATGTCATCATTAGTGCCTACATCAAGGTTAATTTCATCAAATCGGCAAACATTTATTCACAAAGACTTACACTCTTGTTCACATGTTTTTGTACGCAATGATACCGTTCGTCCTCCGCTTACACCACCTTACGACGGACCTTTTAAAGTACTGCACCGTCACGAAAAGCATTTCAAAATACAATTGCCCAACCAAACAACGATAATTTCCGTGGATCGATTGAAACCCGCTCATATCTATTCAGACCGGATTATTACTACAGCTGCCCCAACATCCATTCCACCAAACCTTACGTCAGTATCTCGTTCTATTAATAAAGATACTACCTTAACGACCATGATAATGTAATTTGTACGCCAACTTCAACAGTCAATGTCATCATTAGTGCCTACATCAAGGTTAATTTCATCAAATCGGCAAACATTTATTCACAAAGACTTACACTCTTGTTAACATGTTTTTGTACGCAATGATACCGTTCGTCCTCCGCTTACATCACCTTACGAATTAAAAGATATTTTCGATAGTCGCGTCATGCGGTTTCAACAGTCTCGCCAGATATCTCCTGGATCACGGAGCTAATGTAGGCGTCGCAAACGCAAATTGCGAGCTACCAATCGATCTTGCAACGAACGATGAAATGAGATGTATTCTTCAAATGGCGATTGATGATCAAAGCATCGATGTAGAAAAATGCAGACAAGCAGAACTGGATAAATTGAAAATTGACGTATATCATTGCATGATTAATGATGTTGAATATCCAAAAGACCCTAAAACTGGCGCTTCTGTGCTGCATGTAGCAGCGGCTAAAGGTTATAAAAGTATAGCCCTTATCCTATTATTAGACGCGGGTATGGACCCTAATGAGCAAGATTTTGAAGGCTGGACTCCGCTTCACGCGGCTGCGCTATGGGGTCAAAAAGAAATTTTCTACGACCTCATTACATACGGCGCCGATAGCAGAATTGAAACATTAACTGGTCAACGTTGCATGGATGTAATTGACCCGAAAATGGAAAAATGGGCGGCAGAGATTATTAGAAAAAACCCAGACCCAGTTGCAATTAGACGAACATTTGTAAATGCCACTGCATCGACTAGACCAGACAGTCTTACGGCCCTCCTCGACGCGCCGCTGAATATTCCTATACATATCTCGACGCCAGCAACGCCGTTTAATACTCCTATACATATCTCGACGGCAGAAACGCCGTTGAATACTCCTATACATAACTCGACGCCAGTAACGCCGTTGGAAGACAGCACACCAACCCACGAGCCAGATTTGGAGACACCTACAGGAAAAGATTTGGAGACACCTACAGGAAAACCTTCGACATCAAACATGTGTAGCGATTTCTTGGAGCGAATAGCTGCCGGAGGTCGACGACGAGAAGAAAATACACGTGTCAGTAATGGTATCAGTGCCACAGGAAATGACACCCTCACAGTGAGAAGGTCATTCGTACCCCCCATCAGGGACGATGAAAGTGAAACTCAACGGAAGTTGCATGCTAAACGGGCCCGAGAAACGCGTCGTTCAACACAGGGTGTTACCCTTGACGAATTGCAATCAGCCAAGCAGTTGGTTAGGCAAGTTACCAGTGATGTCGAGACGCCTCAATCAGCCCAATTGACTCAAGAAGTCCCAGAGGAGCACAGTGACTTCATTCGGCCACAATCTACCAAAACATCGGCTAAGCCGTCCCACGACACGTTGTATACGCCCGTGTGTAATAAACAAGTACCTATTGTAATTTTATAAGTGTTTTTTTTTTTCAATATAATGATTTCGTCGGAGGCTACTGATTCCTCACCTGCCTCCGATCCTCAATCTATTAATCCTTGCCTGATTGACCTGTCAGCGGTAACTCAGACAAAGATTTTGCCGTTCTGGCGCGAATCCCCAAAATTATGGTTTGCGCAATTTGAAATTCTAATTACAGCTAAAACCAGCGACGACCAAAAATTCAGATATGTTATTAGTGTTCTTCTGCCCACCGATATACGCTTAATCAGCGATATTTTGCTTAAACCTCCTAGTACTAACAAATATGAAACTTTAAAAAAACGTTTGCTAGAGGTTTACGAAGATTCGGAAGAAAAACAGTTTCAAAAATTACTCAGCGGTTTAGAACTTGGTGATCAAAAACCATCCTACCTCGTTCGAAAAATGAGAGACCTTGCCGGTTCATTAGCCCCTGACAGTGCTATACGTGTGTTGTGGAGCAACCAGCTTCCAGCCCAGGTCAGAGCTGTTTTAGCTATTAATAAGGATGCAAATCTAGACACACTAGCTTCCATGGCAGATCTTATGATGGAGAGCTTAGAACCTCATTCATCTATTGCTACGGTTTCAAAGCCAACAGAACCAACACCTGCAAACATTTCATTAATTAACATGCAGTTTGAGAAATTATCATTGGAGATAGCAGAACTTCGTAAAACGATCGAACAAGATCCACATCCCCGCTGGCAGTACCGCGCTCGTTCTCGTTCTCGCTCTCGTTCAAATTTTACATCACAAAACCACAAACAATCTACAATGTGTTTTTATCACCAAAAATTCGGAAACAAGGCATACCGCTGCTCTAGTCCTTGTAGTTGGACAGCCTCACAGTCGAAAAACTAATTACTCCACCGAACCTGGCGGAAGTCGGTGAAGTGACAAGCAACCGCCTTTGCGTATTCGATCGTTATACTCAAGAACGATTTCTCGTCGACACCGGCGCAGACATTTCCGTACTAGCTGCAAAGAAGAAATCTTCTCCAGAAGCTCTCCAGCTCTTCGCAGCGAACAATACGCCTATCAAAACTTTTGGTGAAAAAACATTAAAATTAAATCTAGGTCTTCGGCGTGATTTCCATTGGCAATTTATTCTTGCAGATGTTAAAACATCTATTATAGGCGCTGATTTTCTACGCCACTATAGACTACTAGTCGATTTACATCATAAACGAATTGTAGATAGTCTTACAAATATTTCAATCGACATCGTACAATTTCCGACCGCTCAATCTTCTATTCATATAGTGAACCGAAATAATTCATTTTATGATTTACTCCTAAAATTCCCTGATATACTGCGGCCCATGTCAATGAAGTACCCTCCCAAACACAAAGTCATCCATCATATTAAAACTTTTGGACCGCCACTTTTCTCCCGACCTCGACCTCTACCACCTGCAAAATTCAAAGCAGCTAAAGAACAATTTGACAAACTTATTGAAATGGGTATATGTAAGCCATCAAATAGTCCTTGGGCAAGTCCTCTACACGTAGTTACTAAAAAGAACGGTGAGTTGAGAGCTTGCGGAGACTATAGAAGACTAAATTCTGTAACTATACCCGATCGTTATCCGATTCCACGCATACAAGATTTTACATACCAGCTCTATGGCATGAAAATATTTTCGAAACTAGACCTAAAAATGGCATACTACCAAATACCAGTTCATGAAGATTCGGAGAAAACGGCGATCACTACTCCTTTCGGCCTCTTTGAATTTACCTCCATGACTTTTGGTTTACGCAACGCCAGTCAAACCTTCCAACGTTTTATGCACGAAATTTTACGTGGTCAAGAAAATTGTTTCAGTTACATCGATGATATTCTAGTTTTTTCTAAAAATGAAAAAGAACATAGAATACATCTAGAGAAAATTTTTGAACGTCTTGACAAATACGGTGTTACTTTAAGCATTGATAAATGTGAGTTTGGTAAAAAAGAAATAAAGTTTCTTGGGTACGAAGTTTAATTTCAAGGCATCAAGCCAACTACAGATCGAATTGATGTAATTTCAAATTTTCCTAAACCCAATAACGTTCAAGAGCTTCGACGATTTTTAGGCATGCTTAACTTTTATCGTGACTGCTTACCTCGTCAAGCCACTCTTCAAAGTGAACTTAACCTTTTCCTTCACAACTCAAAAAAGAACGATAAAACTCCTATTATATGGACACCGAGTGCTGAAAAAGCTTTCGATGATTGCCGCAAAAGCATCACCGAGGCCACTACCCTCACTCATCCTCTCCCCGGCTCATCACTTTGCCTTATGACCGACGCTTCAGACCACAGCGTTGGCGCTGTTCTTCAACAAAAAATTGACGACGTCTGGAAACCTTTAGCATTTTTCTCCAAAGCTATGAGTTTTACTCAACGCCGTTACAGCGTGTATGATCGGGAACTATTAGCGATGTACATGGCTGTAAAACGTTTCCGGCGCCTTATTGAAGGAAGTGAAGATGTAGTTATCTATACCGATCACAAACCACTCACTTTCGCATTAACTAAACCTCCAAGTAATAACGACACTCCTCGACGCGAAAGACAACTTCATTTTATCAGTCAATTCTGCTCCAATATTCATTACATCAAGGGTGAGAATAATTCTGTCGCTGATGCTTTATCTCGTATCGAGAGCATTGAAGACTTTAAAGCTTTAACAACCTTTGATTATAACAAGTTAGCTGAAGACCAACTCGTTGACGACGATTTAAAAATCCTTGGCACAAGACCCAATCTAAAATTCACAAACATTGCACTTCCTGGATCATCAAAATACATTACGTGTGAAAATTCTACTCCATTTCTTAGACCTTACCTACCACCGCCATATCGTTTTGCTGCGTTTAAAGCTCAACATGAACTTTGTCACCCAGGTATACGGTCGTCAAGAAAGCAAATCACTTCAAAATTTTTCTGGTCTTCCATGAACACAGATATCAATACTTGGGCTAGATCTTGCATTTCTTGTCAGCGTGCAAAAATCCATCGGCACGTAATCTCTCCTCCCGTGGATTTTCCATCATCACAACGTTTTGAGCACATACATATCGATATTGTCGGACCCTTGCGGCTTTCACACGACTATCGATATTGTATAACAATCATTGACCGTGCAACTTCATGGCCCGAAGCCATCCCAGTTAGCGACATTACAGCTGAAGTCGTTGCCAGAGTACTGTACGAGAACTGTATAACAAGATTCGGCTGTCTTCGCATCACAACTGATCAAGGCCGACAGTTCGAATCATCTTTGTTTAATTTATTGTTAAAAAAATTTGGAATTACCAGAATAAGAACCACCGCTTATCACCCACAAGCAAATGGAAAAGTAGAGCGGTGGCATCGAACACTCAAAGCATCCATAATGGCTAGGGATGCCATAGTTCACTGGAGTGATGAACTTCCGACAATACTGTTTGGTCTACGAACTGCTCTTCGCGAAGACAATCTCTGTCCTGCTTTGATGACATACGGATTAACTTTACGACTTCCGTCCGATTTCTTTGAAGCGACCAAGTCGGACACTGACGACGCAGAATTTGTACGCCAACTTCAACAGTCAATGTCATCATTAGTGCCTACATCAAGGTTAATTTCATCAAATCGGCAAACATTTATTCACAAAGACTTACACTCTTGTTCACATGTTTTTGTACGCAATGATACCGTTCGTCCTCCGCTTACACCACCTTACGACGGACCTTTTAAAGTACTGCACCGTCACGAAAAGCATTTCAAAATACAATTGCCCAACCAAACAACGATAATTTCCGTGGATCGATTGAAACCCGCTCATATCTATTCAGACCGGATTATTACTACAGCTGCCCCAACATCCATTCCACCAAACCTTACGTCAGTATCTCGTTCTATTAATAAAGATACTACCTTAACGACCATGATAATGTAATTTGTACGCCAACTTCAACAGTCAATGTCATCATTAGTGCCTACATCAAGGTTAATTTCATCAAATCGGCAAACATTTATTCACAAAGACTTACACTCTTGTTAACATGTTTTTGTACGCAATGATACCGTTCGTCCTCCGCTTACATCACCTTATGAATTAAAAGATATTTTCGATAGTCGCGTCATGCGGTTTCAACAGTCTCGCCAGATATCTCCTGGATCACGGAGCTAATGTAGGCGTCGCAAACGCAAATTGCGAGCTACCAATCGATCTTGCAACGAACGATGAAATGAGATCTATTCTTCAAATGGCGATTGATGATCAAAGCATCGATGTAGAATAATGCAGACAAGCAAAACTGGATAAATTGAAAATTGACGTATATCATTGCATGATTAATGATGTTGAATATCCAAAAGACCCTAAAACTGGCGCTTCTGTGCTGCATGTAGCAGCGGCTAAAGGTTACAAAAGTATAGCCCTTATCCTATTATTAGACGCGGGTATGGACCCTAATGAGCAAGATTTTGAAGGCTGGACTCCGCTTCACGCGGCTGCGCTATGGGGTCAAAAAGAAATTTTCTACGACCTCATTACATACGGCGCCGATAGCAGAATTGAAACATTAACTGGTCAACGTTGCATGGATGTAATTGATCCGAAAATGGAAAAATGGGCGGCAGA
This sequence comes from Monopis laevigella, assembly GCA_947458855.1. Lineage (NCBI taxonomy): Eukaryota > Metazoa > Arthropoda > Insecta > Lepidoptera > Tineidae > Monopis > Monopis laevigella. The sequence goes on along the minus strand of OX381580.1, from coordinate 19,487,753 downwards.
GATTATTAGAAAAAACCCAGACCCAGTTGCAATTAGACGAACATTTGTAAATGCCACTACATCGACTAGACCAGACAGTCTTACGGCCCTCCTCGACGCGCCGCTGAATACTTCTATACATATCTCGACGCCAGCAACGCCGTTTAATACTCCTATACATATCTCGACGGCAGAAACGCCGTTGAATACTCCTATACATAACTCGACGCCAGTAACGCCGTTGGAAGACAGCACACCAACCCACGAGCCAGATTTGGAGACACCTACAGGAAAAGATTTGGAGACACCTACAGGAAAACCTTCGACATCAAACATGTGTAGCGATTTCTTGGAGCGAATAGCTGCCGGAGGTCGACGACGAGAAGAAAATACACGTGTCAGTAATGGTATCAGTGCCACAGGAAATGACACCCTCACAGTGAGAAGGTCATTCGTACCCCCCATCAGGGACGATGAAAGTGAAACTCAACGGAAGTTGCATGCTAAACGGGCCCGAGAAACGCGTCGTTCAACACAGGGTGTTACCCTTGACGAATTGCAATCAGCCAAGCAGTTGGTTAGGCAAGTTACCAGTGATGTCGAGACGCCTCAATCAGCCCAATTGACTCAAGAAGTCCCAGAGGAGCACAGTGACTTCATTCGGCCACAATCTACCAAAACATCGGCTAAGCCGTCCCACGACACGTTGTATACGCCCGTGTGTAATAAACAAGTACCTATTGTAATTTTATAAGTGTTTTTTTTTTCAATATAATGATTTCGTCGGAGGCTACTGATTCCTCACCTGCCTCCGATCCTCAATCTATTAATCCTTGCCTGATTGACCTGTCAGCGGTAACTCAGACAAAGATTTTGCCGTTCTGGCGCGAATCCCCAAAATTATGGTTTGCGCAATTTGAAATTCTAATTACAGCTAAAACCAGCGACGACCAAAAATTCAGATATGTTATTAGTGTTCTTCTGCCCACCGATATACGCTTAATCAGCGATATTTTGCTTAAACCTCCTAGTACTAACAAATATGAAACTTTAAAAAAACGTTTGCTAGAGGTTTACGAAGATTCGGAAGAAAAACAGTTTCAAAAATTACTCAGCGGTTTAGAACTTGGTGATCAAAAACCATCCTACCTCGTTCGAAAAATGAGAGACCTTGCCGGTTCATTAGCCCCTGACAGTGCTATACGTGTGTTGTGGAGCAACCAGCTTCCAGCCCAGGTCAGAGCTGTTTTAGCTATTAATAAGGATGCAAATCTAGACACACTAGCTTCCATGGCAGATCTTATGATGGAGAGCTTAGAACCTCATTCATCTATTGCTACGGTTTCAAAGCCAACAGAACCAACACCTGCAAACATTTCATTAATTAACATGCAGTTTGAGAAATTATCATTGGAGATAGCAGAACTTCGTAAAACGATCGAACAAGATCCACATCCCCGCTGGCAGTACCGCGCTCGTTCTCGTTCTCGCTCTCGTTCAAATTTTACATCACAAAACCACAAACAATCTACAATGTGTTTTTATCACCAAAAATTCGGAAACAAGGCATACCGCTGCTCTAGTCCTTGTAGTTGGACAGCCTCACAGTCGAAAAACTAATTACTCCACCGAACCTGGCGGAAGTCGGTGAAGTGACAAGCAACCGCCTTTGCGTATTCGATCGTTATACTCAAGAACGATTTCTCGTCGACACCGGCGCAGACATTTCCGTACTAGCTGCAAAGAAGAAATCTTCTCCAGAAGCTCTCCAGCTCTTCGCAGCGAACAATACGCCTATCAAAACTTTTGGTGAAAAAACATTAAAATTAAATCTAGGTCTTCGGCGTGATTTCCATTGGCAATTTATTCTTGCAGATGTTAAAACATCTATTATAGGCGCTGATTTTCTACGCCACTATATACTACTAGTCGATTTACATCATAAACGAATTGTAGATAGTCTTACAAATATTTCAATCGACATCGTACAATTTCCGACCGCTCAATCTTCTATTCATATAGTGAACCGAAATAATTCATTTTATGATTTACTCCTAAAATTCCCTGATATACTGCGGCCCATGTCAATGAAGTACCCTCCCAAACACAAAGTCATCCATCATATTAAAACTTTTGGACCGCCACTTTTCTCCCGACCTCGACCTCTACCACCTGCAAAATTCAAAGCAGCTAAAGAACAATTTGACAAACTTACTGAAATGGGTATATGTAAGCCATCAAATAGTCCTTGGGCAAGTCCTCTACACGTAGTTACTAAAAAGAACGGTGAGTTGAGAGCTTGCGGAGACTATAGAAGACTAAATTCTGTAACTATACCCGATCGTTATCCGATTCCACGCATACAAGATTTTACATACCAGCTCTATGGCATGAAAATATTTTCGAAACTAGACCTAAAAATGGCATACTACCAAATACCAGTTCATGAAGATTCGGAGAAAACGGCGATCACTACTCCTTTCGGCCTCTTTGAATTTACCTCCATGACTTTTGGTTTACGCAACGCCAGTCAAACCTTCCAACGTTTTATGCACGAAATTTTACGTGGTCAAGAAAATTGTTTCAGTTACATCGATGATATTCTAGTTTTTTCTAAAAATGAAAAAGAACATAGAATACATCTAGAGAAAATTTTTGAACGTCTTGACAAATACGGTGTTACTTTAAGCATTGATAAATGTGAGTTTGGTAAAAAAGAAATAAAGTTTCTTGGGTACGAAGTTTAATTTCAAGGCATCAAGCCAACTACAGATCGAATTGATGTAATTTCAAATTTTCCTAAACCCAATAACGTTCAAGAGCTTCGACGATTTTTAGGCATGCTTAACTTTTATCGTGACTGCTTACCTCGTCAAGCCACTCTTCAAAGTGAACTTAACCTTTTCCTTCACAACTCAAAAAAGAACGATAAAACTCTTATTATATGGACACCGAGTGCTGAAAAAGCTTTCGATGATTGCCGCAAAAGCATCACCGAGGCCACTACCCTCACTCATCCTCTCCCCGGCTCATCACTTTGCCTTATGACCGACGCTTCAGACCACAGCGTTAGCGCTGTTCTTCAACAAAAAATTGACGACGTCTGGAAACCTTTAGCATTTTTCTCCAAAGCTATGAGTTTTACTCAACGCCGTTACAGCGTGTGTATGATCGGGAACTATTAGCGATGTACATGGCTGTAAAACGTTTCCGGCGCCTTATTGAAGGAAGTGAAGATGTAGTTATCTATACCGATCACAAACCACTCACTTTCGCATTAACTAAACCTCCAAGTAATAACGACACTCCTCGACGCGAAAGACAACTTCATTTTATCAGTCAATTCTGCTCCAATATTCATTACATCAAGGGTGAGAATAATTCTGTCGCTGATGCTTTATCTCGTATCGAGAGCATTGAATACTTTAAAGCTTTAACAACCTTTGATTATAACAAGTTAGCTGAAGACCAACTCGTTGACGACGATTTAAAAATCCTTGGCACAAGACCCAATCTAAAATTCACAAACATTGCACTTCCTGGATCATCAAAATACATTACGTGTGAAAATTCTACTCCATTTCTTAGACCTTACCTACCACCGCCATATCGTTTTGCTGCGTTTAAAGCTCAACATGAACTTTGTCACCCAGGTATACGGTCGTCAAGAAAGCAAATCACTTCAAAATTTTTCTGGCCTTCCATGAACACAGATATCAATACTTGGGCTAGATCTTGCATTTCTTGTCAGCGTGCAAAAATCCATCGGCACGTAATCTCTCCTCCCGTGGATTTTCCATCATCACAACGTTTTGAGCACATACATATCGATATTGTCGGACCCTTGCGGCTTTCACACGACTATCGATATTGTATAACAATCATTGACCGTGCAACTTCATGGCCCGAAGCCATCCCAGTTAGCGACATTACAGCTGAAGTCGTTGCCAGAGTACTGTATGAGAACTGTATAACAAGATTCGGCTGTCCTCTTCGCATCACAACTGATCAAGGCCGACAGTTCGAATCATCTTTGTTTAATTTATTGTTAAAAAAATTTGGTATTACCAGAATAAGAACCACCGCTTATCACCCACAAGCAAATGGAAAAGTAGAGCGGTGGCATCGAACACTCAAAGCATCCATAATGGCTAGGGATGCCATAGTTCACTGGAGTGATGAACTTCCGACAATACTGTTTGGTCTACGAACTGCTCTTCGCGAAGACAATCTCTGTCCTGCTTTGATGACATACGGATTAACTTTACGACTTCCGTCCGATTTCTTTGAAGCGACCAAGTCGGACACTGACGACGCAGAATTTGTACGCCAACTTCAACAGTCAATGCCATCATTAGTGCCTACATCAAGGTTAATTTCATCAAATCGGCAAACATTTATTCACAAAGACTTACACTCTTGTTCACATGTTTTTGTACGCAATGATACCGTTCGTCCTCCGCTTACACCACCTTACGACGGACCTTTTAAAGTACTGCACCGTCACGAAAAGCATTTCAAAATACAATTGCCCAACCAAACAACGATAATTTCCGTGGATCGATTGAAACCCGCTCATATCTATTCAGACCGGATTATTACTACAGCTGCCCCAACATCCATTCCACCAAACCTTACGTCAGTATCTCGTTCTATTAATAAAGATACTACCTTAACGACAATGATAATGTAATTTGTACGCCAACTTCAACAGTCAATGTCATCATTAGTGCCTACATCAAGGTTAATTTCATCAAATCGGCAAACATTTATTCACAAAGACTTACACTCTTGTTAACATGTTTTTGTACGCAATGATACCGTTCGTCCTCCGCTTACATCACCTTACGAATTAAAAGATATTTTCGATAGTCGCGTCATGCGGTTTCAACAGCCTCGCCAGATATCTCCTGGATCACGGAGCTAATGTAGGCGTCGCAAACGCAAATTGCGAGCTACCAATCGATCTTGCAACGAACGATGAAATGAGATCTATTCTTCAAATGGCGATTGATGATCAAAGCATCGATGTAGAAAAATGCAGACAAGCAGAACTGGATAAATTGAAAATTGACGTATATCATTGCATGATTAATGATGTTGAATATCCAAAAGACCCTAAAACTGGCGCTTCTGTGCTGCATGTAGCAGCGGCTAAAGGTTACAAAAGTATAGCCCTTATCCTATTATTAGACGCGGGTATGGACCCTAATGAGCAAGATTTTGAAGGCTGGACTCCGCTTCACGCGGCTGCGCTATGGGGTCAAAAAGAAATTTTCTACGACCTCATTACATACGGCGCCGATAGCAGAATTGAAACATTAACTGGTCAACGTTGCATGGATGTAATTGACCCGAAAATGGAAAAATGGGCGGCAGAGATTATTAGAAAAAACCCAGACCCAGTTGCAATTAGACGAACATTTGTAAATGCCACTGCATCGACTAGACCAGACAGTCTTACGGCCCTCCTCGACGCGCCGCTGAATACTCCTATACATATCTCGACGCCAGCAACGCCGTTTAATACTCCTATACATATCTCGACGGCAGAAACGCCGTTGAATACTCCTATACATAACTCGACGCCAGTAACGCCGTTGGAAGATAGCACACCAACCCACGAGCCAGATTTGGAGACACCTACAGGAAAAGATTTGGAGACACCTACAGGAAAACCTTCGACATCAAACATGTGTAGCGATTTCTTGGAGCGAATAGCTGCCGGAGGTCGACGACGAGAAGAAAATACACGTGTCAGTAATGGTATCAGTGCCACAGGAAATGACACCCTCACAGTGAGAAGGTCATTCGTACCCCCCATCAGGGACGATGAAAGTGAAACTCAACGGAAGTTGCATGCTAAACGGGCCCGAGAAACGCGTCGTTCAACACAGGGTGTTACCCTTGACGAATTGCAATCAGCCAAGCAGTTGGTTAGGCAAGTTACCAGTGATGTCGAGACGCCTCAATCAGCCCAATTGACTCAAGAAGTCCCAGAGGAGCACAGTGACTTCATTCGGCCACAATCTACCAAAACATCGGCTAAGCCGTCCCACGACACGTTGTATACGCCCGTGTGTAATAAACAAGTACCTATTGTAATTTTATAAGTGTTTTTTTTTTCAATATAATGATTTCGTTGGAGGCTACTGATTCCTCACCTCCCTCCGATCCTCAATCTATTAATCCTTGCCTGATTGACCTGTCAGCGGTAACTCAGACAAAGATTTTGCCGTTCTGGCGCGAATCCCCAAAATTATGGTTTGCGCAATTTGAAATTCTAATTACAGCTAAAACCAGCGACGACCAAAAATTCAGATATGTTATTAGTGTTCTTCTGCCCACCGATATACGCTTAATCAGCGATATTTTGCTTAAACCTCCTAGTACTAACAAATATGAAACTTTAAAAAAACGTTTGCTAGAGGTTTACGAAGATTCGGAAGAAAAACAGTTTCAAAAATTACTCAGCGGTTTAGAACTTGGTGATCAAAAACCATCCTACCTCCTTCGAAAAATGAGAGACCTTGCCGGTTCATTAGCCCCTGACAGTGCTATACGTGTGTTGTGGAGCAACCAGCTTCCAGCCCAGGTCAGAGCTGTTTTAGCTATTAATAAGGATGCAAATCTAGACACACTAGCTTCCATGGCAGATCTTATGATGGAGAGCTTAGAACCTCATTCATCTATTGCTACGGTTTCAAAGCCAACAGAACCAACACCTGCAAACATTTCATTAATTAACATGCAGTTTGAGAAATTATCATTGGAGATAGCAGAACTTCGTAAAACGATCGAACAAGATCCACATCCCCGCTGGCAGTACCGCGCTCGTTCTCGTTCTCGCTCTCGTTCAAATTTTACATCACAAAACCACAAACAATCTACAATGTGTTTTTATCACCAAAAATTCGGAAACAAGGCATACCGCTGCTCTAGTCCTTGTAGTTGGACAGCCTCACAGTCGAAAAACTAATTACTCCACCGAACCTGGCGGAAGTCGGTGAAGTGACAAGCAACCGCCTTTGCGTATTCGATCGTTATACTCAAGAACGATTTCTCGTCGACACCGGCGCAGACATTTCCGTACTAGCTGCAAAGAAGAAATCTTCTCCAGAAGCTCTCCAGCTCTTCGCAGCGAACAATACGCCTATCAAAACTTTTGGTGAAAAAACATTAAAATTAAATCTAGGTCTTCGGCGTGATTTCCATTGGCAATTTATTCTTGCAGATGTTAAAACATCTATTATAGGCGCTGATTTTCTACGCCACTATAGACTACTAGTCGATTTACATCATAAACGAATTGTAGATAGTCTTACAAATATTTCAATCGACATCGTACAATTTCCGACCGCTCAATCTTCTATTCATATAGTGAACCGAAATAATTCATTTTATGATTTACTCCTAAAATTCCCTGATATACTGCGGCCCATGTCAATGAAGTACCCTCCCAAACACAAAGTCATCCATCATATTAAAACTTTTGGACCGCCACTTTTCTCCCGACCTCGACCTCTACCACCTGCAAAATTCAAAGCAGCTAAAGAACAATTTGACAAACTTATTGAAATGGGTATATGTAAGCCATCAAATAGTCCTTGGGCAAGTCCTCTACACGTAGTTACTAAAAAGAACGGTGAGTTGAGAGCTTGCGGAGACTATAGAAGACTAAATTCTGTAACTATACCCGATCGTTATCCGATTCCACGCATACAAGATTTTACATACCAGCTCTATGGCATGAAAATATTTTCGAAACTAGACCTAAAAATGGCATACTACCAAATACCAGTTCATGAAGATTCGGAGAAAACGGCGATCACTACTCCTTTCGGCCTCTTTGAATTTACCTCCATGACTTTTGGTTTACGCAACGCCAGTCAAACCTTCCAACGTTTTATGCACGAAATTTTACGTGGTCAAGAAAATTGTTTCAGTTACATCGATGATATTCTAGTTTTTTCTAAAAATGAAAAAGAACATAGAATACATCTAGAGAAAATTTTTGAACGTCTTGACAAATACGGTGTTACTTTAAGCATTGATAAATGTGAGTTTGGTATAAAAGAAATAAAGTTTCTTGGGTACGAAGTTTAATTTCAAGGCATCAAGCCAACTACAGATCGAATTGATGTAATTTCAAATTTTCCTAAACCCAATAACGTTCAAGAGCTTCGACGATTTTTAGGCATGCTTAACTTTTATCGTGACTGCTTACCTCGTCAAGCCACTCTTCAAAGTGAACTTAACCTTTTCCTTCACAACTCAAAAAAGAACGATAAAACTCCTATTATATGGACACCGAGTGCTGAAAAAGCTTTCGATGATTGCCGCAAAAGCATCACCGAGGCCACTACCCTCACTCATCCTCTCCCCGGCTCATCACTTTGCCTTATGACCGACGCTTCAGACCACAGCGTTGGCGCTGTTCTTCAACAAAAAATTGACGACGTCTGGAAACCTTTAGCATTTTTCTCCAAAGCTATGAGTTTTACTCAACGCCGTTACAGCGTGTATGATCGGGAACTATTAGCGATGTACATGGCTGTAAAACGTTTCCGGCGCCTTATTGAAGGAAGTGAAGATGTAGTTATCTATACCGATCACAAACCACTCACTTTCGCATTAACTAAACCTCCAAGTAATAACGACACTCCTCGACGCGAAAGACAACTTCATTTTATCAGTCAATTCTGCTCCAATATTCATTACATCAAGGGTGAGAATAATTCTGTCGCTGATGCTTTATCTCGTATCGAGAGCATTGAAGACTTTAAAGCTTTAACAACCTTTGATTATAACAAGTTAGCTGAAGACCAACTCGTTGACGACGATTTAAAAATCCTTGGCACAAGACCCAATCTAAAATTCACAAACATTGCACTTCCTGGATCATCAAAATACATTACGTGTGAAAATTCTACTCCATTTCTTAGACCTTACCTACCACCGCCATATCGTTTTGCTGCGTTTAAAGCTCAACATGAACTTTGTCACCCAGGTATACGGTCGTCAAGAAAGCAAATCACTTCAAAATTTTTCTGGTCTTCCATGAACACAGATATCAATACTTGGGCTAGATCTTGCATTTCTTGTCAGCGTGCAAAAATCCATCGGCACGTAATCTCTCCTCCCGTGGATTTTCCATCATCACAACGTTTTGAGCACATACATATCGATATTGTCGGACCCTTGCGGCTTTCACACGACTATCGATATTGTATAACAATCATTGACCGTGCAACTTCATGGCCCGAAGCCATCCCAGTTAGCGACATTACAGCTGAAGTCGTTGCCAGAGTACTGTACGAGAACTGTATAACAAGATTCGGCTGTCTTCGCATCACAACTGATCAAGGCCGACAGTTCGAATCATCTTTGTTTAATTTATTGTTAAAAAAATTTGGAATTACCAGAATAAGAACCACCGCTTATCACCCACAAGCAAATGGAAAAGTAGAGCGGTGGCATCGAACACTCAAAGCATCCATAATGGCTAGGGATGCCATAGTTCACTGGAGTGATGAACTTCCGACAATACTGTTTGGTCTACGAACTGCTCTTCGCGAAGACAATCTCTGTCCTGCTTTGATGACATACGGATTAACTTTACGACTTCCGTCCGATTTCTTTGAAGCGACCAAGTCGGACACTGACGACGCAGAATTTGTACGCCAACTTCAACAGTCAATGTCATCATTAGTGCCTACATCAAGGTTAATTTCATCAAATCGGCAAACATTTATTCACAAAGACTTACACTCTTGTTCACATGTTTTTGTACGCAATGATACCGTTCGTCCTCCGCTTACACCACCTTACGACGGACCTTTTAAAGTACTGCACCGTCACGAAAAGCATTTCAAAATACAATTGCCCAACCAAACAACGATAATTTCCGTGGATCGATTGAAACCCGCTCATATCTATTCAGACCGGATTATTACTACAGCTGCCCCAACATCCATTCCACCAAACCTTACGTCAGTATCTCGTTCTATTAATAAAGATACTACCTTAACGACCATGATAATGTAATTTGTACGCCAACTTCAACAGTCAATGTCATCATTAGTGCCTACATCAAGGTTAATTTCATCAAATCGGCAAACATTTATTCACAAAGACTTACACTCTTGTTAACATGTTTTTGTACGCAATGATACCGTTCGTCCTCCGCTTACATCACCTTATGAATTAAAAGATATTTTCGATAGTCGCGTCATGCGGTTTCAACAGTCTCGCCAGATATCTCCTGGATCACGGAGCTAATGTAGGCGTCGCAAACGCAAATTGCGAGCTACCAATCGATCTTGCAACGAACGATGAAATGAGATCTATTCTTCAAATGGCGATTGATGATCAAAGCATCGATGTAGAATAATGCAGACAAGCAAAACTGGATAAATTGAAAATTGACGTATATCATTGCATGATTAATGATGTTGAATATCCAAAAGACCCTAAAACTGGCGCTTCTGTGCTGCATGTAGCAGCGGCTAAAGGTTACAAAAGTATAGCCCTTATCCTATTATTAGACGCGGGTATGGACCCTAATGAGCAAGATTTTGAAGGCTGGACTCCGCTTCACGCGGCTGCGCTATGGGGTCAAAAAGAAATTTTCTACGACCTCATTACATACGGCGCCGATAGCAGAATTGAAACATTAACTGGTCAACGTTGCATGGATGTAATTGACCCGAAAATGGAAAAATGGGCGGCAGAGATTATTAGAAAAAACCCAGACCCAGTTGCAATTAGACGAACATTTGTAAATGCCACTGCATCGACTAGACCAGACAGTCTTACGGCCCTCCTCGACGCGCCGCTGAATATTCCTATACATATCTCGACGCCAGCAACGCCGTTTAATACTCCTATACATATCTCGACGGCAGAAACGCCGTTGAATACTCCTATACATAACTCGACGCCAGTAACGCCGTTGGAAGACAGCACACCAACCCACGAGCCAGATTTGGAGACACCTACAGGAAAAGATTTGGAGACACCTACAGGAAAACCTTCGACATCAAACATGTGTAGCGATTTCTTGGAGCGAATAGCTGCCGGAGGTCGACGACGAGAAGAAAATACACGTGTCAGTAATGGTATCAGTGCCACAGGAAATGACACCCTCACAGTGAGAAGGTCATTCGTACCCCCCATCAGGGACGATGAAAGTGAAACTCAACGGAAGTTGCATGCTAAACGGGCCCGAGAAACGCGTCGTTCAACACAGGGTGTTACCCTTGACGAATTGCAATCAGCCAAGCAGTTGGTTAGGCAAGTTACCAGTGATGTCGAGACGCCTCAATCAGCCCAATTGACTCAAGAAGTCCCAGAGGAGCACAGTGACTTCATTCGGCCACAATCTACCAAAACATCGGCTAAGCCGTCCCACGACACGTTGTATACGCCCGTGTGTAATAAACAAGTACCTATTGTAATTTTATAAGTGTTTTTTTTTTTCAATATAATGATTTCGTCGGAGGCTACTGATTCCTCACCTGCCTCCGATCCTCAATCTATTAATCCTTGCCTGATTGACCTGTCAGCGGTAACTCAGACAAAGATTTTGCCGTTCTGGCGCGAATCCCCAAAATTATGGTTTGCGCAATTTGAAATTCTAATTACAGCTAAAACCAGCGACGACCAAAAATTCAGATATGTTATTAGTGTTCTTCTGCCCACCGATATACGCTTAATCAGCGATATTTTGCTTAAACCTCCTAGTACTAACAAATATGAAACTTTAAAAAAACGTTTGCTAGAGGTTTACGAAGATTCGGAAGAAAAACAGTTTCAAAAATTACTCAGCGGTTTAGAACTTGGTGATCAAAAACCATCCTACCTCGTTCGAAAAATGAGAGACCTTGCCGGTTCATTAGCCCCTGACAGTGCTATACGTGTGTTGTGGAGCAACCAGCTTCCAGCCCAGGTCAGAGCTGTTTTAGCTATTAATAAGGATGCAAATCTAGACACACTAGCTTCCATGGCAGATCTTATGATGGAGAGCTTAGAACCTCATTCATCTATTGCTACGGTTTCAAAGCCAACAGAACCAACACCTGCAAACATTTCATTAATTAACATGCAGTTTGAGAAATTATCATTGGAGATAGCAGAACTTCGTAAAACGATCGAACAAGATCCACATCCCCGCTGGCAGTACCGCGCTCGTTCTCGTTCTCGCTCTCGTTCAAATTTTACATCACAAAACCACAAACAATCTACAATGTGTTTTTATCACCAAAAATTCGGAAACAAGGCATACCGCTGCTCTAGTCCTTGTAGTTGGACAGCCTCACAGTCGAAAAACTAATTACTCCACCGAACCTGGCGGAAGTCGGTGAAGTGACAAGCAACCGCCTTTGCGTATTCGATCGTTATACTCAAGAACGATTTCTCGTCGACACCGGCGCAGACATTTCCGTACTAGCTGCAAAGAAGAAATCTTCTCCAGAAGCTCTCCAGCTCTTCGCAGCGAACAATACGCCTATCAAAACTTTTGGTGAAAAAACATTAAAATTAAATCTAGGTCTTCGGCGTGATTTCCATTGGCAATTTATTCTTGCAGATGTTAAAACATCTATTATAGGCGCTGATTTTCTACGCCACTATATACTACTAGTCGATTTACATCATAAACGAATTGTAGATAGTCTTACAAATATTTCAATCGACATCGTACAATTTCCGACCGCTCAATCTTCTATTCATATAGTGAACCGAAATAATTCATTTTATGATTTACTCCTAAAATTCCCTGATATACTGCGGCCCATGTCAATGAAGTACCCTCCCAAACACAAAGTCATCCATCATATTAAAACTTTTGGACCGCCACTTTTCTCCCGACCTCGACCTCTACCACCTGCAAAATTCAAAGCAGCTAAAGAACAATTTGACAAACTTACTGAAATGGGTATATGTAAGCCATCAAATAGTCCTTGGGCAAGTCCTCTACACGTAGTTACTAAAAAGAACGGTGAGTTGAGAGCTTGCGGAGACTATAGAAGACTAAATTCTGTAACTATACCCGATCGTTATCCGATTCCACGCATGCAAGATTTTACATACCAGCTCTATGGCATGAAAATATTTTCGAAACTAGACCTAAAAATGGCATACTACCAAATACCAGTTCATGAAGATTCGGAGAAAACGGCGATCACTACTCCTTTCGGCCTCTTTGAATTCACCTCCATGACTTTTGGTTTACGCAACGCCAGTCAAACCTTCCAACGTTTTATGCACGAAATTTTACGTGGTCAAGAAAATTGTTTCAGTTACATCGATGATATTCTAGTTTTTTCTAAAAATGAAAAAGAACATAGAATACATCTAGAGAAAATTTTTGAACGTCTTGACAAATACGGTGTTACTTTAAGCATTGATAAATGTGAGTTTGGTAAAAAAGAAATAAAGTTTCTTGGGTACGAAGTTTAATTTCAAGGCATCAAGCCAACTACAGATCGAATTGATGTAATTTCAAATTTTCCTAAACCCAATAACGTTCAAGAGCTTCGACGATTTTTAGGCATGCTTAACTTTTATCGTGACTGCTTACCTCGTCAAGCCACTCTTCAAAGTGAACTTAACCTTTTCCTTCACAACTCAAAAAAGAACGATAAAACTCCTATTATATGGACACCGAGTGCTGAAAAAGCTTTCGATGATTGCCGCAAAAGCATCACCGAGGCCACTACCCTCACTCATCCTCTCCCCGGCTCATCACTTTGCCTTATGACCGACGCTTCAGATCACAGCGTTGGCGCTGTTCTTCAACAAAAAATTGACGACGTCTGGAAACCTTTAGCATTTTTCTCCAAAGCTATGAGTTTTACTCAACGCCGTTACAGCGTGTGTATGATCGGGAACTATTAGCGATGTACATGGCTGTAAAACGTTTCCGGCGCCTTATTGAAGGAAGTGAAGATGTAGTTATCTATACCGATCACAAACCACTCACTTTCGCATTAACTAAACCTCCAAATAATAACGACACTCCTCGACGCGAAAGACAACTTCATTTTATCAGTCAATTCTGCTCCAATATTCATTACATCAAGGGTGAGAATAATTCTGTCGCTGATGCTTTATCTCGTATCGAGAGCATTGAATACTTTAAAGCTTTAACAACCTTTGATTATAACAAGTTAGCTGAAGACCAACTCGTTGACGACGATTTAAAAATCCTTGGCACAAGACCCAATCTAAAATTCACAAACATTGCACTTCCTGGATCATCAAAATACATTACGTGTGAAAATTCTACTCCATTTCTTAGACCTTACCTACCACCGCCATATCGTTTTGCTGCGTTTAAAGCTCAACATGAACTTTGTCACCCAGGTATACGGTCGTCAAGAATGCAAATCACTTCAAAATTTTTCTGGCCTTCCATGAACACAGATATCAATACTTGGGCTAGATCTTGCATTTCTTGTCAGCGTGCAAAAATCCATCGGCACGTAATCTCTCCTCCCGTGGATTTTCCATCATCACAACGTTTTGAGCACATACATATCGATATTGTCGGACCCTTGCGGCTTTCACACGACTATCGATATTGTATAACAATCATTGACCGTGCAACTTCATGGCCCGAAGCCATCCCAGTTAGCGACATTACAGCTGAAGTCGTTGCCAGAGTACTGTATGAGAACTGTATAACAAGATTCGGCTGTCCTCTTCGCATCACAACTGATCAAGGCCGACAGTTCGAATCATCTTTGTTTAATTTATTGTTAAAAAAATTTGGTATTACCAGAATAAGAACCACCGCTTATCACCCACAAGCAAATGGAAAAGTAGAGCGGTGGCATCGAACACTCAAAGCATCCATAATGGCTAGGGATGCCATAGTTCACTGGAGTGATGAACTTCCGACAATACTGTTTGGTCTACGAACTGCTCTTCGCGAAGACAATCTCTGTCCTGCTTTGATGACATACGGATTAACTTTACGACTTCCGTCCGATTTCTTTGAAGCGACCAAGTCGGACACTGACGACGCAGAATTTGTACGCCAACTTCAACAGTCAATGTCATCATTAGTGCCTACATCAAGGTTAATTTCATCAAATCGGCAAACATTTATTCACAAAGACTTACACTCTTGTTCACATGTTTTTGTACGCAATGATACCGTTCGTCCTCCGCTTACACCACCTTACGACGGACCTTTTAAAGTACTGCACCGTCACGAAAAGCATTTCAAAATACAATTGCCCAACCAAACAACGATAATTTCCGTGGATCGATTGAAACCCGCTCATATCTATTCAGACCGGATTATTACTACAGCTGCCCCAACATCCATTCCACCAAACCTTACGTCAGTATCTCGTTCTATTAATAAAGATACTACCTTAACGACCATGATAATGTAATTTGTACGCCAACTTCAACAGTCAATGTCATCATTAGTGCCTACATCAAGGTTAATTTCATCAAATCGGCAAACATTTATTCACAAAGACTTACACTCTTGTTAACATGTTTTTGTACGCAATGATACCGTTCGTCCTCCGCTTACATCACCTTACGAATTAAAAGATATTTTCGATAGTCGCGTCATGCGGTTTCAACAGTCTCGCCAGATATCTCCTGGATCACGGAGCTAATGTAGGCGTCGCAAACGCAAATTGCGAGCTACCAATCGATCTTGCAACGAACGATGAAATGAGATCTATTCTTCAAATGGCGATTGATGATCAAAGCATCGATGTAGAATAATGCAGACAAGCAAAACTGGATAAATTGAAAATTGACGTATATCATTGCATGATTAATGATGTTGAATATCCAAAAGACCCTAAAACTTGCGCTTCTGTGCTGCATGTAGCAGCGGCTAAAGGTTACAAAAGTATAGCCCTTATCCTATTATTAGACGCGGGTATGGACCCTAATGAGCAAGATTTTGAAGGCTGGACTCCGCTTCACGCGGCTGCGCTATGGGGTCAAAAAGAAATTTTCTACGACCTCATTACATACGGCGCCGATAGCAGAATTGAAACATTAACTGGTCAACGTTGCATGGATGTAATTGACCCGAAAATGGAAAAATGGGCGGCAGAGATTATTAGAAAAAACCCAGACCCAGTTGCAATTAGACGAACATTTGTAAATGCCACTGCATCGACTAGACCAGACAGTCTTACGGCCCTCCTCGACGCGCCGCTGAATACTCCTATACATATCTCGACGCCAGCAACGCCGTTTAATACTCCTATACATATCTCGACGGCAGAAACGCCGTTGAATACTCCTATACATAACTCGACGCCAGTAACGCCGTTGGAAGACAGCACACCAACCAACGAGCCAGATTTGGAGACACCTACAGGAAAAGATTTGGAGACACCTACAGGAAAACCTTCGACATCAAACATGTGTAGCGATTTCTTGGAGCGAATAGCTGCCGGAGGTCGACGACGAGAAGAAAATACACGTGTCAGTAATGGTATCAGTGCCACAGGAAATGACACCCTCACAGTGAGAAGGTCATTCGTACCCCCCATCAGGGACGATGAAAGTGAAACTCAACGGAAGTTGCATGCTAAACGGGCCCGAGAAACGCGTCGTTCAACACAGGGTGTTACCCTTGACGAATTGCAATCAGCCAAGCAGTTGGTTAGGCAAGTTACCAGTGATGTCGAGACGCCTCAATCAGCCCAATTGACTCAAGAAGTCCCAGAGGAGCACAGTGACTTCATTCGGCCACAATCTACCAAAACATCGGCTAAGCCGTCCCACGACACGTTGTATACGCCCGTGTGTAATAAACAAGTACCTATTGTAATTTTATAAGTGTTTTTTTTTTCAATATAATGATTTCGTCGGAGGCTACTGATTCCTCACCTGCCTCCGATCCTCAATCTATTAATCCTTGCCTGATTGACCTGTCAGCGGTAACTCAGACAAAGATTTTGCCGTTCTGGCGCGAATCCCCAAAATTATGGTTTGCGCAATTTGAAATTCTAATTACAGCTAAAACCAGCGACGACCAAAAATTCAGATATGTTATTAGTGTTCTTCTGCCCACCGATATACGCTTAATCAGCGATATTTTGCTTAAACCTCCTAGTACTAACAAATATGAAACTTTAAAAAAACGTTTGCTAGAGGTTTACGAAGATTCGGAAGAAAAACAGTTTCAAAAATTACTCAGCGGTTTAGAACTTGGTGATCAAAAACCATCCTACCTCGTTCGAAAAATGAGAGACCTTGCCGGTTCATTAGCCCCTGACAGTGCTATACGTGTGTTGTGGAGCAACCAGCTTCCAGCCCAGGTCAGAGCTGTTTTAGCTATTAATAAGGATGCAAATCTAGACACACTAGCTTCCATGGCAGATCTTATGATGGAGAGCTTAGAACCTCATTCATCTATTGCTACGGTTTCAAAGCCAACAGAACCAACACCTGCAAACATTTCATTAATTAACATGCAGTTTGAGAAATTATCATTGGAGATAGCAGAACTTCGTAAAACGATCGAACAAGATCCACATCCCCGCTGGCAGTACCGCGCTCGTTCTCGTTCTCGCTCTCGTTCAAATTTTACATCACAAAACCACAAACAATCTACAATGTGTTTTTATCACCAAAAATTCGGAAACAAGGCATACCGCTGCTCTAGTCCTTGTAGTTGGACAGCCTCACAGTCGAAAAACTAATTACTCCACCGAACCTGGCGGAAGTCGGTGAAGTGACAAGCAACCGCCTTTGCGTATTCGATCGTTATACTCAAGAACGATTTCTCGTCGACACCGGCGCAGACATTTCCGTACTAGCTGCAAAGAAGAAATCTTCTCCAGAAGCTCTCCAGCTCTTCGCAGCGAACAATACGCCTATCAAAACTTTTGGTGAAAAAACATTAAAATTAAATCTAGGTCTTCGGCGTGATTTCCATTGGCAATTTATTCTTGCAGATGTTAAAACATCTATTATAGGCGCTGATTTTCTACGCCACTATATACTACTAGTCGATTTACATCATAAACGAATTGTAGATAGTCTTACAAATATTTCAATCGACATCGTACAATTTCCGACCGCTCAATCTTCTATTCATATAGTGAACCGAAATAATTCATTTTATGATTTACTCCTAAAATTCCCTGATATACTGCGGCCCATGTCAATGAAGTACCCTCCCAAACACAAAGTCATCCATCATATTAAAACTTTTGGACCGCCACTTTTCTCCCGACCTCGACCTCTACCACCTGCAAAATTCAAAGCAGCTAAAGAACAATTTGACAAACTTACTGAAATGGGTATATGTAAGCCATCAAATAGTCCTTGGGCAAGTCCTCTACACGTAGTTACTAAAAAGAACGGTGAGTTGAGAGCTTGCGGAGACTATAGAAGACTAAATTCTGTAACTATACCCGATCGTTATCCGATTCCACGCATGCAAGATTTTACATACCAGCTCTATGGCATGAAAATATTTTCGAAACTAGACCTAAAAATGGCATACTACCAAATACCAGTTCATGAAGATTCGGAGAAAACGGCGATCACTACTCCTTTCGGCCTCTTTGAATTCACCTCCATGACTTTTGGTTTACGCAACGCCAGTCAAACCTTCCAACGTTTTATGCACGAAATTTTACGTGGTCAAGAAAATTGTTTCAGTTACATCGATGATATTCTAGTTTTTTCTAAAAATGAAAAAGAACATAGAATACATCTAGAGAAAATTTTTGAACGTCTTGACAAATACGGTGTTACTTTAAGCATTGATAAATGTGAGTTTGGTAAAAAAGAAATAAAGTTTCTTGGGTACGAAGTTTAATTTCAAGGCATCAAGCCAACTACAGATCGAATTGATGTAATTTCAAATTTTCCTAAACCCAATAACGTTCAAGAGCTTCGACGATTTTTAGGCATGCTTAACTTTTATCGTGACTGCTTACCTCGTCAAGCCACTCTTCAAAGTGAACTTAACCTTTTCCTTCACAACTCAAAAAAGAACGATAAAACTCCTATTATATGGACACCGAGTGCTGAAAAAGCTTTCGATGATTGCCGCAAAAGCATCACCGAGGCCACTACCCTCACTCATCCTCTCCCCGGCTCATCACTTTGCCTTATGACCGACGCTTCAGACCACAGCGTTGGCGCTGTTTTCAACAAAAAATTGACGACGTCTGGAAACCTTTAGCATTTTTCTTCAAAGCTATGAGTTTTACTCAACGCCGTTACAGCGTGTATGATCGGGAACTATTAGCGATGTACATGGCTGTAAAACGTTTCCGGCGCCTTATTGAAGGAAGTGAAGATGTAGTTATCTATACCGATCACAAACCACTCACTTTCGCATTAACTAAACCTCCAAGTAATAACGACACTCCTCGACGCGAAAGACAACTTCATTTTATCAGTCAATTCTGCTCCAATATTCATTACATCAAGGGTGAGAATAATTCTGTCGCTGATGCTTTATCTCGTATCGAGAGCATTGAAGACTTTAAAGCTTTAACAACCTTTGATTATAATAAGTTAGCTGAAGACCAACTCGTTGACGACGATTTAAAAATCCTTGGCACAAGACCCAATCTAAAATTCACAAACATTGCACTTCCTGGATCATCAAAATACATTACGTGTGAAAATTCTACTCCATTTCTTAGACCTTACCTACCACCGCCATATCGTTTTGCTGCGTTTAAAGCTCAACATGAACTTTGTCACCCAGGTATACGGTCGTCAAGAAAGCAAATCACTTCAAAATTTTTCTGGCCTTCCATGAACACAGATATCAATACTTGGGCTAGATCTTGAATTTCTTGTCAGCGTGCAAAAATCCATCGGCACGTAATCTCTCCTCCCGTGGATTTTCCATCATCACAACGTTTTGAGCACATACATATCGATATTGTCGGACCCTTGCGGCTTTCACCGCAATATATACACCGGATATTGTATAACAATCATTGACCGTGCAACTTCATGGCCCGAAGCCATCCCAGTTAGCGACATTACAGCTGAAGTCGTTGCCAGAGTACTGTACGAGAACTGTATAACAAGATTCGGCTGTCCTCTTCGCATCACAACTGATCAAGGCCGACAGTTCGAATCATCTTTGTTTAATTTATTGTTAAAAAAATTTGGAATTACCAGAATAAGAACCACCGCTTATCACCCACAAGCAAATGGAAAAGTAGAGCGGTGGCATCGAACACTCAAAGCATCCATAATGGCTAGGGATGCCATAGTTCACTGGAGTGATGAACTTCCGACAATACTGTTTGGTCTACGAACTGCTCTTCGCGAAGACAATCTCTGTCCTGCTTTGATGACATACAGATTAACTTTACGACTTCCGTTCGATTTCTTTGAAGCGACCAAGTCGGACACTGACGACGCAGAATTTGTACGCCAACTTCAACAGTCAATGTCATCATTAGTGCCTACATCAAGGTTAATTTCATCAAATCGGCAAACATTTATTCACAAAGACTTACACTCTTGTTCACATGTTTTTGTACGCAATGATACCGTTCGTCCTCCGCTTACACCACCTTACGACGGACCTTTTAAAGTACTGCACCGTCACGAAAAGCATTTCAAAATACAATTGCCGAACCAAACAACGATAATTTCCGTGGATCGATTGAAACCCGCTCATATCTATTCAGACCGGATTATTACTACAGCTGCCCCAACATCCATTCCACCAAACCCTACGTCAGTATCTCGTTCTATTAATAAAGATACTACCTTAACGACCATGATAATGTAATTTGTACGCCAACTTCAACAGTCAATGTCATCATTAGTGCCTACATCAAGGTTAATTTCATCAAATCGGCAAACATTTATTCACAAAGACTTACACTCTTGTTCACATGTTTTTGTACGCAATGATACCGTTCGTCCTCCGCTTACATCACCTTACGAATTAAAAGATATTTTCGATAGTCGCGTCATGCGGTTTCAACAGTCTCGCCAGATATCTCCTGGATCACGGAGCTAATGTAGGCGTCGCAAACGCAAATTGCGAGCTACCAATCGATCTTGCAACGAACGATGAAATGAGATCTATTCTTCAAATGGCGATTGATGATCAAAGCATCGATGTAGAAAAATGCAGACAAGCAGAACTGGATAAATTGAAAATTGACGTATATAAAAAAAAAAAAAAAAAAAAAATACCATCACGGGTGACAATTTGGCTCCCGAGAACCGGTTAAACGGCCTCAGGGTCCCAGCGGAGGGATTAACCCATCCTCATTTCGCCGATGGTATTCGGAGGCAACACCTAACAAGTGGCGATCTTGTTGCGGTGTTTATGATGAAATAGCCTCGTTGTATAAAGCGGTCACCCATCACAGGCCGGTCTTGTTGTCATCTGCTTAACCTTGTTATCAGTTGCGCAGTGACTTAACCACTAGGCTGGGGCCGCTTTGACGTATATCATTGCATGATTAATGATGTTGAATATCCAAAAGACCCTAAAACTGGCGCTTCTGTGCTGCATGTAGCAGCGGCTAAAGGTTACAAAAGTATAGCCCTTATCCTATTATTAGACGCGGGTATGGACCCTAATGAGCAAGATTTTGAAGGCTGGACTCCGCTTCACGCGGCTGCGCTATGGGGTCAAAAAGAAATTTTCTACGACCTCATTACATACGGCGCCGATAGCAGAATTGAAACATTAACTGGTCAACGTTGCATGGATGTAATTGACCCGAAAATGGAAAAATGGGCGGCAGAGATTATTAGAAAAAACCCAGACCCAGTTGCAATTAGACGAACATTTGTAAATGCCACTGCATCGACTAGACCAGACAGTCTTACGGCCCTCCTCGACGCGCCGCTGAATACTCCTATACATATCTCGACGCCAGCAACGCCGTTTAATACTCCTATACATATCTCGACGGCAGAAACGCCGTTGAATACTCCTATACATAACTCGACGCCAGTAACGCCGTTGGAAGACAGCACACCAACCCACGAGCCAGATTTGGAGACACCTACAGGAAAAGATTTGAAGACACCTACAGGAAAACCTTCGACATCAAACATGTGTAGCGATTTCTTGGAGCGAATAGCTGCAGGAGGTCGACGACGAGAAGAAAATACACGTATCAGTAATGGTATCAGTGCCACAGGAAATGACACCCTCACAGTGAGAAGGTCATTCGTACCCCCCATCAGGGACGATGAAAGTGAAACTCAACGGAAGTTGCATGCTAAACGGGCCCGAGAAACGCGTCGTTCAACACAGGGTGTTACCCTTGACGAATTGCAATCAGCCAAGCAGTTGGTTAGGCAAGTTACCAGTGATGTCGAGACGCCTCAATCAGCCCAATTGACTCAAGAAGTCCCAGAGGAGCACAGTGACTTCATTCGGCCACAATCTACCAAAACATCGGCTAAGCCGTCCCACGACACGTTGTATACGCCCGTGTGTAATAAATAAGTACCTATTGTAATTTTATAAGTGTTTTTTTTTTCAATATAATGATTTCGTCGGAGGCTACTGATTCCTCACCTCCCTCCGATCCTCAATCTATTAATCCTTGCCTGATTGACCTGTCAGCGGTAACTCAGACAAAGATTTTGCCGTTCTGGCGCGAATCCCCAAAATTATGGTTTGCGCAATTTGAAATTCTAATTACAGCTAAAACCAGCGACGACCAAAAATTCAGATATGTTATTAGTGTTCTTCTGCCCACCGATATACGCTTAATCAGCGATATTTTGCTTAAACCTCCTAGTACTAACAAATATGAAACTTTAAAAAAACGTTTGCTAGAGGTTTACGAAGATTCGGAAGAAAAACAGTTTCAAAAATTACTCAGCGGTTTAGAACTTGGTGATCAAAAACCATCCTACCTCGTTCGAAAAATGAGAGACCTTGCCGGTTCATTAGCCCCTGACAGTGCTATACGTGTGTTGTGGAGCAACCAGCTTCCAGCCCAGGTCAGAGCTGTTTTAGCTATTAATAAGGATGCAAATCTAGACACACTAGCTTCCATGGCAGATCTTATGATGAAGAGCTTAGAACCTCATTCATCTATTGCTACGGTTTCAAAGCCAACAGAACCAACACCTGCAAACATTTCATTAATTAACATGCAGTTTGAGAAATTATCATTGGAGATAGCAGAACTTCGTAAAACGATCGAACAAGATCCACATCCCCGCTGGCAGTACCGCGCTCGTTCTCGTTCTCGCTCTCGTTCAAATTTTACATCACAAAACCACAAACAATCTACAATGTGTTTTTATCACCAAAAATTCGGAAACAAGGCATACCGCTGCTCTAGTCCTTGTAGTTGGACAGCCTCACAGTCGAAAAACTAATTACTCCACCGAACCTGGCGGAAGTCGGTGAAGTGACAAGCAACCGCCTTTGCGTATTCGATCGTTATACTCAAGAACGATTTCTCGTCGACACCGGCGCAGACATTTCCGTACTAGCTGCAAAGAAGAAATCTTCTCCAGAAGCTCTCCAGCTCTTCGCAGCGAACAATACGCCTATCAAAACTTTTGGTGAAAAAACATTAAAATTAAATCTAGGTCTTCGGCGTGATTTCCATTGGCAATTTATTCTTGCAGATGTTAAAACATCTATTATAGGCGCTGATTTTCAACGCCACTATATACTACTAGTCGATTTACATCATAAACGAATTGTAGATAGTCTTACAAATATTTCAATCGACATCGTACAATTACCGACCGCTCAATCTTCTATTCATATAGTGAACCGAAATAATTCATTTTATGATTTACTCCTAAAATTCCCTGATATACTGCGGCCCATGTCAATGAAGTACCCTCCCAAACACAAAGTCATCCATCATATTAAAACTTTTGGACCGCCACTTTTCTCCCGACCTCGACCTCTACCACCTGCAAAATTCAAAGCAGCTAAAGAACAATTTGACAAACTTACTGAAATGGGTATATGTAAGCCATCAAATAGTCCTTGGGCAAGTCCTCTACACGTAGTTACTAAAAAGAACGGTGAGTTGAGAGCTTGCGGAGACTATAGAAGACTAAATTCTGTAACTATACCCGATCGTTATCCGATTCCACGCATACAAGATTTTACATACCAGCTCTATGGCATGAAAATATTTTCGAAACTAGACCTAAAAATGGCATACTACCAAATACCAGTTCATGAAGATTCGGAGAAAACGGCGATCACTACTCCTTTCGGCCTCTTTGAATTTACCTCCATGACTTTTGGTTTACGCAACGCCAGTCAAACCTTCCAACGTTTTATGCACGAAATTTTACGTGGTCAAGAAAATTGTTTCAGTTACATCGATGATATTCTAGTTTTTTCTAAAAATGAAAAAGAACATAGAATACATCTAGAGAAAATTTTTGAACGTCTTGACAAATACGGTGTTACTTTAAGCATTGATAAATGTGAGTTTGGTAAAAAAGAAATAAAGTTTCTTGGGTACGAAGTTTAATTTCAAGGCATCAAGCCAACTACAGATCGAATTGATGTAATTTCAAATTTTCCTAAACCCAATAACGTTCAAGAGCTTCGACGATTTTTAGGCATGCTTAACTTTTATCGTGACTGCTTACCTCGTCAAGCCACTCTTCAAAGTGAACTTAACCTTTTCCTTCACAACTCAAAAAAGAACGATAAAACTCCTATTATATGGACACCGAGTGCTGAAAAAGCTTTCGATGATTGCCGCAAAAGCATCACCGAGGCCACTACCCTCACTCATCCTCTCCCCGGCTCATCACTTTGCCTTATGACCGACGCTTCAGATCACAGCGTTGGCGCTGTTCTTCAACAAAAAATTGACGACGTCTGGAAACCTTTAGCATTTTTCTCCAAAGCTATGAGTTTTACTCAACGCCGTTACAGCGTGTGTATGATCGGGAACTATTAGCGATGTACATGGCTGTAAAACGTTTCCGGCGCCTTATTGAAGGAAGTGAAGATGTAGTTATCTATACCGATCACAAACCACTCACTTTCGCATTAACTAAACCTCCAAATAATAACGACACTCCTCGACGCGAAAGACAACTTCATTTTATCAGTCAATTCTGCTCCAATATTCATTACATCAAGGGTGAGAATAATTCTGTCGCTGATGCTTTATCTCGTATCGAGAGCATTGAATACTTTAAAGCTTTAACAACCTTTGATTATAACAAGTTAGCTGAAGACCAACTCGTTGACGACGATTTAAAAATCCTTGGCACAAGACCCAATCTAAAATTCACAAACATTGCACTTCCTGGATCATCAAAATACATTACGTGTGAAAATTCTACTCCATTTCTTAGACCTTACCTACCACCGCCATATCGTTTTGCTGCGTTTAAAGCTCAACATGAACTTTGTCACCCAGGTATACGGTCGTCAAGAATGCAAATCACTTCAAAATTTTTCTGGCCTTCCATGAACACAGATATCAATACTTGGGCTAGATCTTGCATTTCTTGTCAGCGTGCAAAAATCCATCGGCACGTAATCTCTCCTCCCGTGGATTTTCCATCATCACAACGTTTTGAGCACATACATATCGATATTGTCGGACCCTTGCGGCTTTCACACGACTATCGATATTGTATAACAATCATTGACCGTGCAACTTCATGGCCCGAAGCCATTCCAGTTAGCGACATTACAGCTGAAGTCGTTGCCAGAGTACTGTATGAGAACTGTATAACAAGATTCGGCTGTCCTCTTCGCATCACAACTGATCAAGGCCGACAGTTCGAATCATCTTTGTTTAATTTATTGTTAAAAAAATTTGGTATTACCAGAATAAGAACCACCGCTTATCACCCACAAGCAAATGGAAAAGTAGAGCGGTGGCATCGAACACTCAAAGCATCCATAATGGCTAGGGATGCCATAGTTCACTGGAGTGATGAACTTCCGACAATACTGTTTGGTCTACGAACTGCTCTTCGCGAAGACAATCTCTGTCCTGCTTTGATGACATACGGATTAACTTTACGACTTCCGTCCGATTTCTTTGAAGCGACCAAGTCGGACACTGACGACGCAGAATTTGTACGCCAACTTCAACAGTCAATGTCATCATTAGTGCCTACATCAAGGTTAATTTCATCAAATCGGCAAACATTTATTCACAAAGACTTACACTCTTGTTCACATGTTTTTGTACGCAATGATACCGTTCGTCCTCCGCTTACACCACCTTACGACGGACCTTTTAAAGTACTGCACCGTCACGAAAAGCATTTCAAAATACAATTGCCCAACCAAACAACGATAATTTCCGTGGATCGATTGAAACCCGCTCATATCTATTCAGACCGGATTATTACTACAGCTGCCCCAACATCCATTCCACCAAACCTTACGTCAGTATCTCGTTCTATTAATAAAGATACTACCTTAACGACCATGATAATGTAATTTGTACGCCAACTTCAACAGTCAATGTCATCATTAGTGCCTACATCAAGGTTAATTTCATCAAATCGGCAAACATTTATTCACAAAGACTTACACTCTTGTTAACATGTTTTTGTACGCAATGATACCGTTCGTCCTCCGCTTACATCACCTTACGAATTAAAAGATATTTTCGATAGTCGCGTCATGCGGTTTCAACAGTCTCGCCAGATATCTCCTGGATCACGGAGCTAATGTAGGCGTCGCAAACGCAAATTGCGAGCTACCAATCGATCTTGCAACGAACGATGAAATGAGATGTATTCTTCAAATGGCGATTGATGATCAAAGCATCGATGTAGAAAAATGCAGACAAGCAGAACTGGATAAATTGAAAATTGACGTATATCATTGCATGATTAATGATGTTGAATATCCAAAAGACCCTAAAACTGGCGCTTCTGTGCTGCATGTAGCAGCGGCTAAAGGTTATAAAAGTATAGCCCTTATCCTATTATTAGACGCGGGTATGGACCCTAATGAGCAAGATTTTGAAGGCTGGACTCCGCTTCACGCGGCTGCGCTATGGGGTCAAAAAGAAATTTTCTACGACCTCATTACATACGGCGCCGATAGCAGAATTGAAACATTAACTGGTCAACATTGCATGGATGTAATTGACCCGAAAATGGAAAAATGGGCGGCAGAGATTATTAGAAAAAACCCAGACCCAGTTGCAATTAGACGAACATTTGTAAATGCCACTGCATCGACTAGACCAGACAGTCTTACGGCCCTCCTCGACGCGCCGCTGAATACTCCTATACATATCTCGACGCCAGCAACGCCGTTTAATACTCCTATACATATCTCGACGGCAGAAACGCCGTTGAATACTCCTATACATAACTCGACGCCAGTAACGCCGTTGGAAGACAGCACACCAACCCACGAGCCAGATTTGGAGACACCTACAGGAAAAGATTTGGAGACACCTACAGGAAAACCTTCGACATCAAACATGTGTAGCGATTTCTTGGAGCGAATAGCTGCCGGAGGTCGACGACGAGAAGAAAATACACGTGTCAGTAATGGTATCAGTGCCACAGGAAATGACACCCTCACAGTGAGAAGGTCATTCGTACCCCCCATCAGGGACGATGAAAGTGAAACTCAACGGAAGTTGCATGCTAAACGGGCCCGAGAAACGCGTCGTTCAACACAGGGTGTTACCCTTGACGAATTGCAATCAGCCAAGCAGTTGGTTAGGCAAGTTACCAGTGATGTCGAGACGCCTCAATCAGCCCAATTGACTCAAGAAGTCCCAGAGGAGCACAGTGACTTCATTCGGCCACAATCTACCAAAACATCGGCTAAGCCGTCCCACGACACGTTGTATACGCCCGTGTGTAATAAATAAGTACCTATTGTAATTTTATAAGTGTTTTTTTTTTCAATATAATGATTTCGTCGGAGGCTACTGATTCCTCACCTCCCTCCGATCCTCAATCTATTAATCCTTGCCTGATTGACCTGTCAGCGGTAACTTAGACAAAGATTTTGCCGTTCTGGCGCGAATCCCCAAAATTATGGTTTGCGCAATTTGAAATTCTAATTACAGCTAAAACCAGCGACGACCAAAAATTCAGATATGTTATTAGTGTTCTTCTGCCCACCGATATACGCTTAATCAGCGATATTTTGCTTAAACCTCCTAGTACTAACAAATATGAAACTTTAAAAAAACGTTTGCTAGAGGTTTACGAAGATTCGGAAGAAAAACAGTTTCAAAAATTACTCAGCGGTTTAGAACTTGGTGATCAAAAACCATCCTACCTCGTTCGAAAAATGAGAGACCTTGCCGGTTCATTAGCCCCTGACAGTGCTATACGTGTGTTGTGGAGCAACCAGCTTCCAGCCCAGGTCAGAGCTGTTTTAGCTATTAATAAGGATGCAAATCTAGACACACTAGCTTCCATGGCAGATCTTATGATGGAGAGCTTAGAACCTCATTCATCTATTGCTACGGTTTCAAAGCCAACAGAACCAACACCTGCAAACATTTCATTAATTAACATGCAGTTTGAGAAATTATCATTGGAGATAGCAGAACTTCGTAAAACGATCGAACAAGATCCACATCCCCGCTGGCAGTACCGCGCTCGTTCTCGTTCTCGCTCTCGTTCAAATTTTACATCACAAAACCACAAACAATCTACAATGTGTTTTTATCACCAAAAATTCGGAAACAAGGCATACCGCTGCTCTAGTCCTTGTAGTTGGACAGCCTCACAGTCGAAAAACTAATTACTCCACCGAACCTGGCGGAAGTCGGTGAAGTGACAAGCAACCGCCTTTGCGTATTCGATCGTTATACTCAAGAACGATTTCTCGTCGACACCGGCGCAGACATTTCCGTACTAGCTGCAAAGAAGAAATCTTCTCCAGAAGCTCTCCAGCTCTTCGCAGCGAACAATACGCCTATCAAAACTTTTGGTGAAAAAACATTAAAATTAAATCTAGGTCTTCGGCGTGATTTCCATTGGCAATTTATTCTTGCAGATGTTAAAACATCTATTATAGGCGCTGATTTTCTACGCCACTATAGACTACTAGTCGATTTACATCATAAACGAATTGTAGATAGTCTTACAAATATTTCAATCGACATCGTACAATTTCCGACCGCTCAATCTTCTATTCATATAGTGAACCGAAATAATTCATTTTATGATTTACTCCTAAAATTCCCTGATATACTGCGGCCCATGTCAATGAAGTACCCTCCCAAACACAAAGTCATCCATCATATTAAAACTTTTGGACCGCCACTTTTCTCCCGACCTCGACCTCTACCACCTGCAAAATTCAAAGCAGCTAAAGAACAATTTGACAAACTTATTGAAATGGGTATATGTAAGCCATCAAATAGTCCTTGGGCAAGTCCTCTACACGTAGTTACTAAAAAGAACGGTGAGTTGAGAGCTTGCGGAGACTATAGAAGACTAAATTCTGTAACTATACCCGATCGTTATCCGATTCCACGCATACAAGATTTTACATACCAGCTCTATGGCATGAAAATATTTTCGAAACTAGACCTAAAAATGGCATACTACCAAATACCAGTTCATGAAGATTCGGAGAAAACGGCGATCACTACTCCTTTCGGCCTCTTTGAATTTACCTCCATGACTTTTGGTTTACGCAACGCCAGTCAAACCTTCCAACGTTTTATGCACGAAATTTTACGTGGTCAAGAAAATTGTTTCAGTTACATCGATGATATTCTAGTTTTTTCTAAAAATGAAAAAGAACATAGAATACATCTAGAGAAAATTTTTGAACGTCTTGACAAATACGGTGTTACTTTAAGCATTGATAAATGTGAGTTTGGTAAAAAAGAAATAAAGTTTCTTGGGTACGAAGTTTAATTTCAAGGCATCAAGCCAACTACAGATCGAATTGATGTAATTTCAAATTTTCCTAAACCCAATAACGTTCAAGAGCTTCGACGATTTTTAGGCATGCTTAACTTTTATCGTGACTGCTTACCTCGTCAAGCCACTCTTCAAAGTGAACTTAACCTTTTCCTTCACAACTCAAAAAAGAACGATAAAACTCCTATTATATGGACACCGAGTGCTGAAAAAGCTTTCGATGATTGCCGCAAAAGCATCACCGAGGCCACTACCCTCACTCATCCTCTCCCCGGCTCATCACTTTGCCTTATGACCGACGCTTCAGACCACAGCGTTGGCGCTGTTCTTCAACAAAAAATTGACGACGTCTGGAAACCTTTAGCATTTTTCTCCAAAGCTATGAGTTTTACTCAACGCCGTTACAGCGTGTATGATCGGGAACTATTAGCGATGTACATGGCTGTAAAACGTTTCCGGCGCCTTATTGAAGGAAGTGAAGATGTAGTTATCTATACCGATCACAAACCACTCACTTTCGCATTAACTAAACCTCCAAGTAATAACGACACTCCTCGACGCGAAAGACAACTTCATTTTATCAGTCAATTCTGCTCCAATATTCATTACATCAAGGGTGAGAATAATTCTGTCGCTGATGCTTTATCTCGTATCGAGAGCATTGAAGACTTTAAAGCTTTAACAACCTTTGATTATAACAAGTTAGCTGAAGACCAACTCGTTGACGACGATTTAAAAATCCTTGGCACAAGACCCAATCTAAAATTCACAAACATTGCACTTCCTGGATCATCAAAATACATTACGTGTGAAAATTCTACTCCATTTCTTAGACCTTACCTACCACCGCCATATCGTTTTGCTGCGTTTAAAGCTCAACATGAACTTTGTCACCCAGGTATACGGTCGTCAAGAAAGCAAATCACTTCAAAATTTTTCTGGTCTTCCATGAACACAGATATCAATACTTGGGCTAGATCTTGCATTTCTTGTCAGCGTGCAAAAATCCATCGGCACGTAATCTCTCCTCCCGTGGATTTTCCATCATCACAACGTTTTGAGCACATACATATCGATATTGTCGGACCCTTGCGGCTTTCACACGACTATCGATATTGTATAACAATCATTGACCGTGCAACTTCATGGCCCGAAGCCATCCCAGTTAGCGACATTACAGCTGAAGTCGTTGCCAGAGTACTGTACGAGAACTGTATAACAAGATTCGGCTGTCTTCGCATCACAACTGATCAAGGCCGACAGTTCGAATCATCTTTGTTTAATTTATTGTTAAAAAAATTTGGAATTACCAGAATAAGAACCACCGCTTATCACCCACAAGCAAATGGAAAAGTAGAGCGGTGGCATCGAACACTCAAAGCATCCATAATGGCTAGGGATGCCATAGTTCACTGGAGTGATGAACTTCCGACAATACTGTTTGGTCTACGAACTGCTCTTCGCGAAGACAATCTCTGTCCTGCTTTGATGACATACGGATTAACTTTACGACTTCCGTCCGATTTCTTTGAAGCGACCAAGTCGGACACTGACGACGCAGAATTTGTACGCCAACTTCAACAGTCAATGTCATCATTAGTGCCTACATCAAGGTTAATTTCATCAAATCGGCAAACATTTATTCACAAAGACTTACACTCTTGTTCACATGTTTTTGTACGCAATGATACCGTTCGTCCTCCGCTTACACCACCTTACGACGGACCTTTTAAAGTACTGCACCGTCACGAAAAGCATTTCAAAATACAATTGCCCAACCAAACAACGATAATTTCCGTGGATCGATTGAAACCCGCTCATATCTATTCAGACCGGATTATTACTACAGCTGCCCCAACATCCATTCCACCAAACCTTACGTCAGTATCTCGTTCTATTAATAAAGATACTACCTTAACGACCATGATAATGTAATTTGTACGCCAACTTCAACAGTCAATGTCATCATTAGTGCCTACATCAAGGTTAATTTCATCAAATCGGCAAACATTTATTCACAAAGACTTACACTCTTGTTAACATGTTTTTGTACGCAATGATACCGTTCGTCCTCCGCTTACATCACCTTATGAATTAAAAGATATTTTCGATAGTCGCGTCATGCGGTTTCAACAGTCTCGCCAGATATCTCCTGGATCACGGAGCTAATGTAGGCGTCGCAAACGCAAATTGCGAGCTACCAATCGATCTTGCAACGAACGATGAAATGAGATCTATTCTTCAAATGGCGATTGATGATCAAAGCATCGATGTAGAATAATGCAGACAAGCAAAACTGGATAAATTGAAAATTGACGTATATCATTGCATGATTAATGATGTTGAATATCCAAAAGACCCTAAAACTGGCGCTTCTGTGCTGCATGTAGCAGCGGCTAAAGGTTACAAAAGTATAGCCCTTATCCTATTATTAGACGCGGGTATGGACCCTAATGAGCAAGATTTTGAAGGCTGGACTCCGCTTCACGCGGCTGCGCTATGGGGTCAAAAAGAAATTTTCTACGACCTCATTACATACGGCGCCGATAGCAGAATTGAAACATTAACTGGTCAACGTTGCATGGATGTAATTGACCCGAAAATGGAAAAATGGGCGGCAGAGATTATTAGAAAAAACCCAGACCCAGTTGCAATTAGACGAACATTTGTAAATGCCACTGCATCGACTAGACCAGACAGTCTTACGGCCCTCCTCGACGCGCCGCTGAATATTCCTATACATATCTCGACGCCAGCAACGCCGTTTAATACTCCTATACATATCTCGACGGCAGAAACGCCGTTGAATACTCCTATACATAACTCGACGCCAGTAACGCCGTTGGAAGACAGCACACCAACCCACGAGCCAGATTTGGAGACACCTACAGGAAAAGATTTGGAGACACCTACAGGAAAACCTTCGACATCAAACATGTGTAGCGATTTCTTGGAGCGAATAGCTGCCGGAGGTCGACGACGAGAAGAAAATACACGTGTCAGTAATGGTATCAGTGCCACAGGAAATGACACCCTCACAGTGAGAAGGTCATTCGTACCCCCCATCAGGGACGATGAAAGTGAAACTCAACGGAAGTTGCATGCTAAACGGGCCCGAGAAACGCGTCGTTCAACACAGGGTGTTACCCTTGACGAATTGCAATCAGCCAAGCAGTTGGTTAGGCAAGTTACCAGTGATGTCGAGACGCCTCAATCAGCCCAATTGACTCAAGAAGTCCCAGAGGAGCACAGTGACTTCATTCGGCCACAATCTACCAAAACATCGGCTAAGCCGTCCCACGACACGTTGTATACGCCCGTGTGTAATAAACAAGTACCTATTGTAATTTTATAAGTGTTTTTTTTTTTCAATATAATGATTTCGTCGGAGGCTACTGATTCCTCACCTGCCTCCGATCCTCAATCTATTAATCCTTGCCTGATTGACCTGTCAGCGGTAACTCAGACAAAGATTTTGCCGTTCTGGCGCGAATCCCCAAAATTATGGTTTGCGCAATTTGAAATTCTAATTACAGCTAAAACCAGCGACGACCAAAAATTCAGATATGTTATTAGTGTTCTTCTGCCCACCGATATACGCTTAATCAGCGATATTTTGCTTAAACCTCCTAGTACTAACAAATATGAAACTTTAAAAAAACGTTTGCTAGAGGTTTACGAAGATTCGGAAGAAAAACAGTTTCAAAAATTACTCAGCGGTTTAGAACTTGGTGATCAAAAACCATCCTACCTCGTTCGAAAAATGAGAGACCTTGCCGGTTCATTAGCCCCTGACAGTGCTATACGTGTGTTGTGGAGCAACCAGCTTCCAGCCCAGGTCAGAGCTGTTTTAGCTATTAATAAGGATGCAAATCTAGACACACTAGCTTCCATGGCAGATCTTATGATGGAGAGCTTAGAACCTCATTCATCTATTGCTACGGTTTCAAAGCCAACAGAACCAACACCTGCAAACATTTCATTAATTAACATGCAGTTTGAGAAATTATCATTGGAGATAGCAGAACTTCGTAAAACGATCGAACAAGATCCACATCCCCGCTGGCAGTACCGCGCTCGTTCTCGTTCTCGCTCTCGTTCAAATTTTACATCACAAAACCACAAACAATCTACAATGTGTTTTTATCACCAAAAATTCGGAAACAAGGCATACCGCTGCTCTAGTCCTTGTAGTTGGACAGCCTCACAGTCGAAAAACTAATTACTCCACCGAACCTGGCGGAAGTCGGTGAAGTGACAAGCAACCGCCTTTGCGTATTCGATCGTTATACTCAAGAACGATTTCTCGTCGACACCGGCGCAGACATTTCCGTACTAGCTGCAAAGAAGAAATCTTCTCCAGAAGCTCTCCAGCTCTTCGCAGCGAACAATACGCCTATCAAAACTTTTGGTGAAAAAACATTAAAATTAAATCTAGGTCTTCGGCGTGATTTCCATTGGCAATTTATTCTTGCAGATGTTAAAACATCTATTATAGGCGCTGATTTTCTACGCCACTATATACTACTAGTCGATTTACATCATAAACGAATTGTAGATAGTCTTACAAATATTTCAATCGACATCGTACAATTTCCGACCGCTCAATCTTCTATTCATATAGTGAACCGAAATAATTCATTTTATGATTTACTCCTAAAATTCCCTGATATACTGCGGCCCATGTCAATGAAGTACCCTCCCAAACACAAAGTCATCCATCATATTAAAACTTTTGGACCGCCACTTTTCTCCCGACCTCGACCTCTACCACCTGCAAAATTCAAAGCAGCTAAAGAACAATTTGACAAACTTACTGAAATGGGTATATGTAAGCCATCAAATAGTCCTTGGGCAAGTCCTCTACACGTAGTTACTAAAAAGAACGGTGAGTTGAGAGCTTGCGGAGACTATAGAAGACTAAATTCTGTAACTATACCCGATCGTTATCCGATTCCACGCATGCAAGATTTTACATACCAGCTCTATGGCATGAAAATATTTTCGAAACTAGACCTAAAAATGGCATACTACCAAATACCAGTTCATGAAGATTCGGAGAAAACGGCGATCACTACTCCTTTCGGCCTCTTTGAATTCACCTCCATGACTTTTGGTTTACGCAACGCCAGTCAAACCTTCCAACGTTTTATGCACGAAATTTTACGTGGTCAAGAAAATTGTTTCAGTTACATCGATGATATTCTAGTTTTTTCTAAAAATGAAAAAGAACATAGAATACATCTAGAGAAAATTTTTGAACGTCTTGACAAATACGGTGTTACTTTAAGCATTGATAAATGTGAGTTTGGTAAAAAAGAAATAAAGTTTCTTGGGTACGAAGTTTAATTTCAAGGCATCAAGCCAACTACAGATCGAATTGATGTAATTTCAAATTTTCCTAAACCCAATAACGTTCAAGAGCTTCGACGATTTTTAGGCATGCTTAACTTTTATCGTGACTGCTTACCTCGTCAAGCCACTCTTCAAAGTGAACTTAACCTTTTCCTTCACAACTCAAAAAAGAACGATAAAACTCCTATTATATGGACACCGAGTGCTGAAAAAGCTTTCGATGATTGCCGCAAAAGCATCACCGAGGCCACTACCCTCACTCATCCTCTCCCCGGCTCATCACTTTGCCTTATGACCGACGCTTCAGATCACAGCGTTGGCGCTGTTCTTCAACAAAAAATTGACGACGTCTGGAAACCTTTAGCATTTTTCTCCAAAGCTATGAGTTTTACTCAACGCCGTTACAGCGTGTGTATGATCGGGAACTATTAGCGATGTACATGGCTGTAAAACGTTTCCGGCGCCTTATTGAAGGAAGTGAAGATGTAGTTATCTATACCGATCACAAACCACTCACTTTCGCATTAACTAAACCTCCAAATAATAACGACACTCCTCGACGCGAAAGACAACTTCATTTTATCAGTCAATTCTGCTCCAATATTCATTACATCAAGGGTGAGAATAATTCTGTCGCTGATGCTTTATCTCGTATCGAGAGCATTGAATACTTTAAAGCTTTAACAACCTTTGATTATAACAAGTTAGCTGAAGACCAACTCGTTGACGACGATTTAAAAATCCTTGGCACAAGACCCAATCTAAAATTCACAAACATTGCACTTCCTGGATCATCAAAATACATTACGTGTGAAAATTCTACTCCATTTCTTAGACCTTACCTACCACCGCCATATCGTTTTGCTGCGTTTAAAGCTCAACATGAACTTTGTCACCCAGGTATACGGTCGTCAAGAATGCAAATCACTTCAAAATTTTTCTGGCCTTCCATGAACACAGATATCAATACTTGGGCTAGATCTTGCATTTCTTGTCAGCGTGCAAAAATCCATCGGCACGTAATCTCTCCTCCCGTGGATTTTCCATCATCACAACGTTTTGAGCACATACATATCGATATTGTCGGACCCTTGCGGCTTTCACACGACTATCGATATTGTATAACAATCATTGACCGTGCAACTTCATGGCCCGAAGCCATCCCAGTTAGCGACATTACAGCTGAAGTCGTTGCCAGAGTACTGTACGAGAACTGTATAACAAGATTCGGCTGTCCTCTTCGCATCACAACTGATCAAGGCCGACAGTTCGAATCATCTTTGTTTAATTTATTGTTAAAAAAATTTGGAATTACCAGAATAAGAACCACCGCTTATCACCCACAAGCAAATGGAAAAGTAGAGCGGTGGCATCGAACACTCAAAGCATCCATAATGGCTAGGGATGCCATAGTTCACTGTAGTGATGAACTTCCGACAATACTGTTTGGTCTACGAACTGCTCTTCGCGAAGACAATCTCTGTCCTGCTTTGATGACATACGGATTAACTTTACGACTTCCGTCCGATTTCTTTGAAGCGACCAAGTCGGACACTGACGACGCAGAATTTGTACGCCAACTTCAACAGTCAATGTCATCATTAGTGCCTACATCAAGGTTAATTTCATCAAATCGGCAAACATTTATTCACAAAGACTTACACTCTTGTTCACATGTTTTTGTACGCAATGATACCGTTCGTCCTCCGCTTACACCACCTTACGACGGACCTTTTAAAGTAGGTACTGCACCGTCACGAAAAGCATTTCAAAATACAATTGCCCAACCAAACAACGATAATTTCCGTGGATCGATTGAAACCCGCTCATATCTATTCAGACCGGATTATTACTACAGCTGCCCCAACATCCATTCCACCAAACCCTACGTCAGTATCTCGTTCTATTAATAAAGATACTACCTTAACGACCATGATAATGTAATTTGTACGCCAACTTCAACAGTCAATGTCATCATTAGTGCCTACATCAAGGTTAATTTCATCAAATCGGCAAACATTTATTCACAAAGACTTACACTCTTGTTCACATGTTTTTGTACGCAATGATACCGTTCGTCCTCCGCTTACATCACCTTACGAATTAAAAGATATTTTCGATAGTCGCGTCATGCGGTTTCAACAGTCTCGCCAGATATCTCCTGGATCACGGAGCTAATGTAGGCGTCGCAAACGCAAATTGCGAGCTACCAATCGATCTTGCAACGAACGATGAAATGAGATCTATTCTTCAAATGGCGATTGATGATCAAAGCGTCGATGTAGAAAAATGCAGACAAGCAGAACTGGATAAATTGAAAATTGACGTATATCATTGCATGATTAATGATGTTGAATATCCAAAAGACCCTAAAACTGGCGCTTCTGTGCTGCATGTAGCAGCGGCTAAAGGTTACAAAAGTATAGCCCTTATCCTATTATTAGACGCGGGTATGGACCCTAATGAGCAAGATTTTGAAGGCTGGACTCCGCTTCACGCAGCTGCGCTATGGGGTCAAAAAGAAATTTTCTACGACCTCATTACATACGGCGCCGATAGCAGAATTGAAACATTAACTGGTCAACGTTGCATGGATGTAATTGACCCGAAAATGGAAAAATGGGCGGCAGAGATTATTAGAAAAAACCCAGACCCAGTTGCAATTAGACGAACATTTGTAGATGCCACTACATCGACTAGACCAGACAGTCTTACGGCCCTCCTCGACGCGCCGCTGAATACTCCTATACATATCTCGACGCCAGCAACGCCGTTTAATACTCCTATACATATCTCGACGGCAGAAACGCCGTTGAATACTCCTATACATAACTCGACGCCAGTAACGCCGTTGGAAGACAGCACACCAACCCACGAGCCAGATTTGGAGACACCTACAGGAAAAGATTTGGAGACACCTACAGGAAAACCTTCGACATCAAACATGTGTAGCGATTTCTTGGAGCGAATAGCTGCCGGAGGTCGACGACGAGAAGAAAATACACGTGTCAGTAATGGTATCAGTGCCACAGGAAATGACACCCTCACAGTGAGAAGGTCATTCGTACCCCCCATCAGGGACGATGAAAGTGAAACTCAACGGAAGTTGCATGCTAAACGGGCCCGAGAAACGCGTCGTTCAACACAGGGTGTTACCCTTGACGAATTGCAATCAGCCAAGCAGTTGGTTAGGCAAGTTACCAGTGATGTCGAGACGCCTCAATCAGCCCAATTGACTCAAGAAGTCCCAGAGGAGCACAGTGACTTCATTCGGCCACAATCTACCAAAACATCGGCTAAGCCGTCCCACGACACGTTGTATACGCCCGTGTGTAATAAACAAGTACCTATTGTAATTTTATAAGTGTTTTTTTTTTCAATATAATGATTTCGTCGGAGGCTACTGATTCCTCACCTCCCTCCGATCCTCAATCTATTAATCCTTGCCTGATTGACCTGTCAGCGGTAACTCAGACAAAGATTTTGCCGTTCTGGCGCGAATCCCCAAAATTATGGTTTGCGCAATTTGAAATTCTAATTACAGCTAAAACCAGCGACGACCAAAAATTCAGATATGTTATTAGTGTTCTTCTGCCCACCGATATACGCTTAATCAGCGATATTTTGCTTAAACCTCCTAGTACTAACAAATATGAAACTTTAAAAAAACGTTTGCTAGAGGTTTACGAAGATTCGGAAGAAAAACAGTTTCAAAAATTACTCAGCGGTTTAGAACTTGGTGATCAAAAACCATCCTACCTCGTTCGAAAAATGAGAGACCTTGCCGGTTCATTAGCCCCTGACAGTGCTATACGTGTGTTGTGGAGCAACCAGCTTCCAGCCCAGGTCAGAGCTGTTTTAGCTATTAATAAGGATGCAAATCTAGACACACTAGCTTCCATGGCAGATCTTATGATGGAGAGCTTAGAACCTCATTCATCTATTGCTACGGTTTCAAAGCCAACAGAACCAACACCTGCAAACATTTCATTAATTAACATGCAGTTTGAGAAATTATCATTGGAGATAGCAGAACTTCGTAAAACGATCGAACAAGATCCACATCCCCGCTGGCAGTATCGCGCTCGTTCTCGTTCTCGCTCTCGTTCAAATTTTACATCACAAAACCACAAACAATCTACAATGTGTTTTTATCACCAAAAATTCGGAAACAAGGCATACCGCTGCTCTAGTCCTTGTAGTTGGACAGCCTCACAGTCGAAAAACTAATTACTCCACCGAACCTGGCGGAAGTCGGTGAAGTGACAAGCAACCGCCTTTGCGTATTCGATCGTTATACTCAAGAACGATTTCTCGTCGACACCGGCGCAGACATTTCCGTACTAGCTGCAAAGAAGAAATCTTCTCCAGAAGCTCTCCAGCTCTTCGCAGCGAACAATACGCCTATCAAAACTTTTGGTGAAAAAACATTAAAATTAAATCTAGGTCTTCGGCGTGATTTCCATTGGCAATTTATTCTTGCAGATGTTAAAACATCTATTATAGGCGCTGATTTTCTACGCCACTATAGACTACTAGTCGATTTACATCATAAACGAATTGTAGATAGTCTTACAAATATTTCAATCGACATCGTACAATTTCCGACCGCTCAATCTTCTATTCATATAGTGAACCGAAATAATTCATTTTATGATTTACTCCTAAAATTCCCTGATATACTGCGGCCCATGTCAATGAAGTACCCTCCCAAACACAAAGTCATCCATCATATTAAAACTTTTGGACCGCCACTTTTCTCCCGACCTCGACCTCTACCACCTGCAAAATTCAAAGCAGCTAAAGAACAATTTGACAAACTTATTGAAATGGGTATATGTAAGCCATCAAATAGTCCTTGGGCAAGTCCTCTACACGTAGTTACTAAAAAGAACGGTGAGTTGAGAGCTTGCGGAGACTATAGAAGACTAAATTCTGTAACTATACCCGATCGTTATCCGATTCCACGCATGCAAGATTTTACATACCAGCTCTATGGCATGAAAATATTTTCGAAACTAGACCTAAAAATGGCATACTACCAAATACCAGTTCATGAAGATTCGGAGAAAACGGCGATCACTACTCCTTTCGGCCTCTTTGAATTCACCTCCATGACTTTTGGTTTACGCAACGCCAGTCAAACCTTCCAACGTTTTATGCACGAAATTTTACGTGGTCAAGAAAATTGTTTCAGTTACATCGATGATATTCTAGTTTTTTCTAAAAATGAAAAAGAACATAGAATACATCTAGAGAAAATTTTTGAACGTCTTGACAAATACGGTGTTACTTTAAGCATTGATAAATGTGAGTTTGGTAAAAAAGAAATAAAGTTTCTTGGGTACGAAGTTTAATTTCAAGGCATCAAGCCAACTACAGATCGAATTGATGTAATTTCAAATTTTCCTAAACCCAATAACGTTCAAGAGCTTCGACGATTTTTAGGCATGCTTAACTTTTATCGTGACTGCTTACCTCGTCAAGCCACTCTTCAAAGTGAACTTAACCTTTTCCTTCACAACTCAAAAAAGAACGATAAAACTCCTATTATATGGACACCGAGTGCTGAAAAAGCTTTCGATGATTGCCGCAAAAGCATCACCGAGGCCACTACCCTCACTCATCCTCTCCCCGGCTCATCACTTTGCCTTATGACCGACGCTTCAGACCACAGCGTTGGCGCTGTTTTCAACAAAAAATTGACGACGTCTGGAAACCTTTAGCATTTTTCTTCAAAGCTATGAGTTTTACTCAACGCCGTTACAGCGTGTATGATCGGGAACTATTAGCGATGTACATGGCTGTAAAACGTTTCCGGCGCCTTATTGAAGGAAGTGAAGATGTAGTTATCTATACCGATCACAAACCACTCACTTTCGCATTAACTAAACCTCCAAGTAATAACGACACTCCTCGACGCGAAAGACAACTTCATTTTATCAGTCAATTCTGCTCCAATATTCATTACATCAAGGGTGAGAATAATTCTGTCGCTGATGCTTTATCTCGTATCGAGAGCATTGAAGACTTTAAAGCTTTAACAACCTTTGATTATAATAAGTTAGCTGAAGACCAACTCGTTGACGACGATTTAAAAATCCTTGGCACAAGACCCAATCTAAAATTCACAAACATTGCACTTCCTGGATCATCAAAATACATTACGTGTGAAAATTCTACTCCATTTCTTAGACCTTACCTACCACCGCCATATCGTTTTGCTGCGTTTAAAGCTCAACATGAACTTTGTCACCCAGGTATACGGTCGTCAAGAAAGCAAATCACTTCAAAATTTTTCTGGTCTTCCATGAACACAGATATCAATACTTGGGCTAGATCTTGCATTTCTTGTCAGCGTGCAAAAATCCATCGGCACGTAATCTCTCCTCCCGTGGATTTTCCATCATCACAACGTTTTGAGCACATACATATCGATATTGTCGGACCCTTGCGGCTTTCACACGACTATCGATATTGTATAACAATCATTGACCGTGCAACTTCATGGCCCGAAGCCATCCCAGTTAGCGACATTACAGCTGAAGTCGTTGCCAGAGTACTGTACGAGAACTGTATAACAAGATTCGGCTGTCTTCGCATCACAACTGATCAAGGCCGACAGTTCGAATCATCTTTGTTTAATTTATTGTTAAAAAAATTTGGAATTACCAGAATAAGAACCACCGCTTATCACCCACAAGCAAATGGAAAAGTAGAGCGGTGGCATCGAACACTCAAAGCATCCATAATGGCTAGGGATGCCATAGTTCACTGGAGTGATGAACTTCCGACAATACTGTTTGGTCTACGAACTGCTCTTCGCGAAGACAATCTCTGTCCTGCTTTGATGACATACGGATTAACTTTACGACTTCCGTCCGATTTCTTTGAAGCGACCAAGTCGGACACTGACGACGCAGAATTTGTACGCCAACTTCAACAGTCAATGTCATCATTAGTGCCTACATCAAGGTTAATTTCATCAAATCGGCAAACATTTATTCACAAAGACTTACACTCTTGTTCACATGTTTTTGTACGCAATGATACCGTTCGTCCTCCGCTTACACCACCTTACGACGGACCTTTTAAAGTACTGCACCGTCACGAAAAGCATTTCAAAATACAATTGCCCAACCAAACAACGATAATTTCCGTGGATCGATTGAAACCCGCTCATATCTATTCAGACCGGATTATTACTACAGCTGCCCCAACATCCATTCCACCAAACCTTACGTCAGTATCTCGTTCTATTAATAAAGATACTACCTTAACGACCATGATAATGTAATTTGTACGCCAACTTCAACAGTCAATGTCATCATTAGTGCCTACATCAAGGTTAATTTCATCAAATCGGCAAACATTTATTCACAAAGACTTACACTCTTGTTAACATGTTTTTGTACGCAATGATACCGTTCGTCCTCCGCTTACATCACCTTATGAATTAAAAGATATTTTCGATAGTCGCGTCATGCGGTTTCAACAGTCTCGCCAGATATCTCCTGGATCACGGAGCTAATGTAGGCGTCGCAAACGCAAATTGCGAGCTACCAATCGATCTTGCAACGAACGATGAAATGAGATCTATTCTTCAAATGGCGATTGATGATCAAAGCATCGATGTAGAATAATGCAGACAAGCAAAACTGGATAAATTGAAAATTGACGTATATCATTGCATGATTAATGATGTTGAATATCCAAAAGACCCTAAAACTGGCGCTTCTGTGCTGCATGTAGCAGCGGCTAAAGGTTACAAAAGTATAGCCCTTATCCTATTATTAGACGCGGGTATGGACCCTAATGAGCAAGATTTTGAAGGCTGGACTCCGCTTCACGCGGCTGCGCTATGGGGTCAAAAAGAAATTTTCTACGACCTCATTACATACGGCGCCGATAGCAGAATTGAAACATTAACTGGTCAACGTTGCATGGATGTAATTGACCCGAAAATGGAAAAATGGGCGGCAGAGATTATTAGAAAAAACCCAGACCCAGTTGCAATTAGACGAACATTTGTAAATGCCACTGCATCGACTAGACCAGACAGTCTTACGGCCCTCCTCGACGCGCCGCTGAATATTCCTATACATATCTCGACGCCAGCAACGCCGTTTAATACTCCTATACATATCTCGACGGCAGAAACGCCGTTGAATACTCCTATACATAACTCGACGCCAGTAACGCCGTTGGAAGACAGCACACCAACCCACGAGCCAGATTTGGAGACACCTACAGGAAAAGATTTGGAGACACCTACAGGAAAACCTTCGACATCAAACATGTGTAGCGATTTCTTGGAGCGAATAGCTGCCGGAGGTCGACGACGAGAAGAAAATACACGTGTCAGTAATGGTATCAGTGCCACAGGAAATGACACCCTCACAGTGAGAAGGTCATTCGTACCCCCCATCAGGGACGATGAAAGTGAAACTCAACGGAAGTTGCATGCTAAACGGGCCCGAGAAACGCGTCGTTCAACACAGGGTGTTACCCTTGACGAATTGCAATCAGCCAAGCAGTTGGTTAGGCAAGTTACCAGTGATGTCGAGACGCCTCAATCAGCCCAATTGACTCAAGAAGTCCCAGAGGAGCACAGTGACTTCATTCGGCCACAATCTACCAAAACATCGGCTAAGCCGTCCCACGACACGTTGTATACGCCCGTGTGTAATAAACAAGTACCTATTGTAATTTTATAAGTGTTTTTTTTTTTCAATATAATGATTTCGTCGGAGGCTACTGATTCCTCACCTGCCTCCGATCCTCAATCTATTAATCCTTGCCTGATTGACCTGTCAGCGGTAACTCAGACAAAGATTTTGCCGTTCTGGCGCGAATCCCCAAAATTATGGTTTGCGCAATTTGAAATTCTAATTACAGCTAAAACCAGCGACGACCAAAAATTCAGATATGTTATTAGTGTTCTTCTGCCCACCGATATACGCTTAATCAGCGATATTTTGCTTAAACCTCCTAGTACTAACAAATATGAAACTTTAAAAAAACGTTTGCTAGAGGTTTACGAAGATTCGGAAGAAAAACAGTTTCAAAAATTACTCAGCGGTTTAGAACTTGGTGATCAAAAACCATCCTACCTCGTTCGAAAAATGAGAGACCTTGCCGGTTCATTAGCCCCTGACAGTGCTATACGTGTGTTGTGGAGCAACCAGCTTCCAGCCCAGGTCAGAGCTGTTTTAGCTATTAATAAGGATGCAAATCTAGACACACTAGCTTCCATGGCAGATCTTATGATGGAGAGCTTAGAACCTCATTCATCTATTGCTACGGTTTCAAAGCCAACAGAACCAACACCTGCAAACATTTCATTAATTAACATGCAGTTTGAGAAATTATCATTGGAGATAGCAGAACTTCGTAAAACGATCGAACAAGATCCACATCCCCGCTGGCAGTACCGCGCTCGTTCTCGTTCTCGCTCTCGTTCAAATTTTACATCACAAAACCACAAACAATCTACAATGTGTTTTTATCACCAAAAATTCGGAAACAAGGCATACCGCTGCTCTAGTCCTTGT
Organism: Monopis laevigella; assembly: GCA_947458855.1. Classification (NCBI taxonomy): domain Eukaryota; kingdom Metazoa; phylum Arthropoda; class Insecta; order Lepidoptera; family Tineidae; genus Monopis; species Monopis laevigella. The sequence continues at coordinate 19,443,030 of OX381580.1, read as the reverse complement.
AGTTGGACAGCCTCACAGTCGAAAAACTAATTACTCCACCGAACCTGGCGGAAGTCGGTGAAGTGACAAGCAACCGCCTTTGCGTATTCGATCGTTATACTCAAGAACGATTTCTCGTCGACACCGGCGCAGACATTTCCGTACTAGCTGCAAAGAAGAAATCTTCTCCAGAAGCTCTCCAGCTCTTCGCAGCGAACAATACGCCTATCAAAACTTTTGGTGAAAAAACATTAAAATTAAATCTAGGTCTTCGGCGTGATTTCCATTGGCAATTTATTCTTGCAGATGTTAAAACATCTATTATAGGCGCTGATTTTCTACGCCACTATAGACTACTAGTCGATTTACATCATAAACGAATTGTAGATAGTCTTACAAATATTTCAATCGACATCGTACAATTTCCGACCGCTCAATCTTCTATTCATATAGTGAACCGAAATAATTCATTTTATGATTTACTCCTAAAATTCCCTGATATACTGCGGCCCATGTCAATGAAGTACCCTCCCAAACACAAAGTCATCCATCATATTAAAACTTTTGGACCGCCACTTTTCTCCCGACCTCGACCTCTACCACCTGCAAAATTCAAAGCAGCTAAAGAACAATTTGACAAACTTATTGAAATGGGTATATGTAAGCCATCAAATAGTCCTTGGGCAAGTCCTCTACACGTAGTTACTAAAAAGAACGGTGAGTTGAGAGCTTGCGGAGACTATAGAAGACTAAATTCTGTAACTATACCCGATCGTTATCCGATTCCACGCATACAAGATTTTACATACCAGCTCTATGGCATGAAAATATTTTCGAAACTAGACCTAAAAATGGCATACTACCAAATACCAGTTCATGAAGATTCGGAGAAAACGGCGATCACTACTCCTTTCGGCCTCTTTGAATTTACCTCCATGACTTTTGGTTTACGCAACGCCAGTCAAACCTTCCAACGTTTTATGCACGAAATTTTACGTGGTCAAGAAAATTGTTTCAGTTACATCGATGATATTCTAGTTTTTTCTAAAAATGAAAAAGAACATAGAATACATCTAGAGAAAATTTTTGAACGTCTTGACAAATACGGTGTTACTTTAAGCATTGATAAATGTGAGTTTGGTAAAAAAGAAATAAAGTTTCTTGGGTACGAAGTTTAATTTCAAGGCATCAAGCCAACTACAGATCGAATTGATGTAATTTCAAATTTTCCTAAACCCAATAACGTTCAAGAGCTTCGACGATTTTTAGGCATGCTTAACTTTTATCGTGACTGCTTACCTCGTCAAGCCACTCTTCAAAGTGAACTTAACCTTTTCCTTCACAACTCAAAAAAGAACGATAAAACTCCTATTATATGGACACCGAGTGCTGAAAAAGCTTTCGATGATTGCCGCAAAAGCATCACCGAGGCCACTACCCTCACTCATCCTCTCCCCGGCTCATCACTTTGCCTTATGACCGACGCTTCAGACCACAGCGTTGGCGCTGTTCTTCAACAAAAAATTGACGACGTCTGGAAACCTTTAGCATTTTTCTCCAAAGCTATGAGTTTTACTCAACGCCGTTACAGCGTGTATGATCGGGAACTATTAGCGATGTACATGGCTGTAAAACGTTTCCGGCGCCTTATTGAAGGAAGTGAAGATGTAGTTATCTATACCGATCACAAACCACTCACTTTCGCATTAACTAAACCTCCAAGTAATAACGACACTCCTCGACGCGAAAGACAACTTCATTTTATCAGTCAATTCTGCTCCAATATTCATTACATCAAGGGTGAGAATAATTCTGTCGCTGATGCTTTATCTCGTATCGAGAGCATTGAAGACTTTAAAGCTTTAACAACCTTTGATTATAACAAGTTAGCTGAAGACCAACTCGTTGACGACGATTTAAAAATCCTTGGCACAAGACCCAATCTAAAATTCACAAACATTGCACTTCCTGGATCATCAAAATACATTACGTGTGAAAATTCTACTCCATTTCTTAGACCTTACCTACCACCGCCATATCGTTTTGCTGCGTTTAAAGCTCAACATGAACTTTGTCACCCAGGTATACGGTCGTCAAGAAAGCAAATCACTTCAAAATTTTTCTGGTCTTCCATGAACACAGATATCAATACTTGGGCTAGATCTTGCATTTCTTGTCAGCGTGCAAAAATCCATCGGCACGTAATCTCTCCTCCCGTGGATTTTCCATCATCACAACGTTTTGAGCACATACATATCGATATTGTCGGACCCTTGCGGCTTTCACACGACTATCGATATTGTATAACAATCATTGACCGTGCAACTTCATGGCCCGAAGCCATCCCAGTTAGCGACATTACAGCTGAAGTCGTTGCCAGAGTACTGTACGAGAACTGTATAACAAGATTCGGCTGTCTTCGCATCACAACTGATCAAGGCCGACAGTTCGAATCATCTTTGTTTAATTTATTGTTAAAAAAATTTGGAATTACCAGAATAAGAACCACCGCTTATCACCCACAAGCAAATGGAAAAGTAGAGCGGTGGCATCGAACACTCAAAGCATCCATAATGGCTAGGGATGCCATAGTTCACTGGAGTGATGAACTTCCGACAATACTGTTTGGTCTACGAACTGCTCTTCGCGAAGACAATCTCTGTCCTGCTTTGATGACATACGGATTAACTTTACGACTTCCGTCCGATTTCTTTGAAGCGACCAAGTCGGACACTGACGACGCAGAATTTGTACGCCAACTTCAACAGTCAATGTCATCATTAGTGCCTACATCAAGGTTAATTTCATCAAATCGGCAAACATTTATTCACAAAGACTTACACTCTTGTTCACATGTTTTTGTACGCAATGATACCGTTCGTCCTCCGCTTACACCACCTTACGACGGACCTTTTAAAGTACTGCACCGTCACGAAAAGCATTTCAAAATACAATTGCCCAACCAAACAACGATAATTTCCGTGGATCGATTGAAACCCGCTCATATCTATTCAGACCGGATTATTACTACAGCTGCCCCAACATCCATTCCACCAAACCTTACGTCAGTATCTCGTTCTATTAATAAAGATACTACCTTAACGACCATGATAATGTAATTTGTACGCCAACTTCAACAGTCAATGTCATCATTAGTGCCTACATCAAGGTTAATTTCATCAAATCGGCAAACATTTATTCACAAAGACTTACACTCTTGTTAACATGTTTTTGTACGCAATGATACCGTTCGTCCTCCGCTTACATCACCTTATGAATTAAAAGATATTTTCGATAGTCGCGTCATGCGGTTTCAACAGTCTCGCCAGATATCTCCTGGATCACGGAGCTAATGTAGGCGTCGCAAACGCAAATTGCGAGCTACCAATCGATCTTGCAACGAACGATGAAATGAGATCTATTCTTCAAATGGCGATTGATGATCAAAGCATCGATGTAGAATAATGCAGACAAGCAAAACTGGATAAATTGAAAATTGACGTATATCATTGCATGATTAATGATGTTGAATATCCAAAAGACCCTAAAACTGGCGCTTCTGTGCTGCATGTAGCAGCGGCTAAAGGTTACAAAAGTATAGCCCTTATCCTATTATTAGACGCGGGTATGGACCCTAATGAGCAAGATTTTGAAGGCTGGACTCCGCTTCACGCGGCTGCGCTATGGGGTCAAAAAGAAATTTTCTACGACCTCATTACATACGGCGCCGATAGCAGAATTGAAACATTAACTGGTCAACGTTGCATGGATGTAATTGACCCGAAAATGGAAAAATGGGCGGCAGAGATTATTAGAAAAAACCCAGACCCAGTTGCAATTAGACGAACATTTGTAAATGCCACTGCATCGACTAGACCAGACAGTCTTACGGCCCTCCTCGACGCGCCGCTGAATATTCCTATACATATCTCGACGCCAGCAACGCCGTTTAATACTCCTATACATATCTCGACGGCAGAAACGCCGTTGAATACTCCTATACATAACTCGACGCCAGTAACGCCGTTGGAAGACAGCACACCAACCCACGAGCCAGATTTGGAGACACCTACAGGAAAAGATTTGGAGACACCTACAGGAAAACCTTCGACATCAAACATGTGTAGCGATTTCTTGGAGCGAATAGCTGCCGGAGGTCGACGACGAGAAGAAAATACACGTGTCAGTAATGGTATCAGTGCCACAGGAAATGACACCCTCACAGTGAGAAGGTCATTCGTACCCCCCATCAGGGACGATGAAAGTGAAACTCAACGGAAGTTGCATGCTAAACGGGCCCGAGAAACGCGTCGTTCAACACAGGGTGTTACCCTTGACGAATTGCAATCAGCCAAGCAGTTGGTTAGGCAAGTTACCAGTGATGTCGAGACGCCTCAATCAGCCCAATTGACTCAAGAAGTCCCAGAGGAGCACAGTGACTTCATTCGGCCACAATCTACCAAAACATCGGCTAAGCCGTCCCACGACACGTTGTATACGCCCGTGTGTAATAAACAAGTACCTATTGTAATTTTATAAGTGTTTTTTTTTTCAATATAATGATTTCGTCGGAGGCTACTGATTCCTCACCTGCCTCCGATCCTCAATCTATTAATCCTTGCCTGATTGACCTGTCAGCGGTAACTCAGACAAAGATTTTGCCGTTCTGGCGCGAATCCCCAAAATTATGGTTTGCGCAATTTGAAATTCTAATTACAGCTAAAACCAGCGACGACCAAAAATTCAGATATGTTATTAGTGTTCTTCTGCCCACCGATATACGCTTAATCAGCGATATTTTGCTTAAACCTCCTAGTACTAACAAATATGAAACTTTAAAAAAACGTTTGCTAGAGGTTTACGAAGATTCGGAAGAAAAACAGTTTCAAAAATTACTCAGCGGTTTAGAACTTGGTGATCAAAAACCATCCTACCTCGTTCGAAAAATGAGAGACCTTGCCGGTTCATTAGCCCCTGACAGTGCTATACGTGTGTTGTGGAGCAACCAGCTTCCAGCCCAGGTCAGAGCTGTTTTAGCTATTAATAAGGATGCAAATCTAGACACACTAGCTTCCATGGCAGATCTTATGATGGAGAGCTTAGAACCTCATTCATCTATTGCTACGGTTTCAAAGCCAACAGAACCAACACCTGCAAACATTTCATTAATTAACATGCAGTTTGAGAAATTATCATTGGAGATAGCAGAACTTCGTAAAACGATCGAACAAGATCCACATCCCCGCTGGCAGTACCGCGCTCGTTCTCGTTCTCGCTCTCGTTCAAATTTTACATCACAAAACCACAAACAATCTACAATGTGTTTTTATCACCAAAAATTCGGAAACAAGGCATACCGCTGCTCTAGTCCTTGTAGTTGGACAGCCTCACAGTCGAAAAACTAATTACTCCACCGAACCTGGCGGAAGTCGGTGAAGTGACAAGCAACCGCCTTTGCGTATTCGATCGTTATACTCAAGAACGATTTCTCGTCGACACCGGCGCAGACATTTCCGTACTAGCTGCAAAGAAGAAATCTTCTCCAGAAGCTCTCCAGCTCTTCGCAGCGAACAATACGCCTATCAAAACTTTTGGTGAAAAAACATTAAAATTAAATCTAGGTCTTCGGCGTGATTTCCATTGGCAATTTATTCTTGCAGATGTTAAAACATCTATTATAGGCGCTGATTTTCTACGCCACTATATACTACTAGTCGATTTACATCATAAACGAATTGTAGATAGTCTTACAAATATTTCAATCGACATCGTACAATTTCCGACCGCTCAATCTTCTATTCATATAGTGAACCGAAATAATTCATTTTATGATTTACTCCTAAAATTCCCTGATATACTGCGGCCCATGTCAATGAAGTACCCTCCCAAACACAAAGTCATCCATCATATTAAAACTTTTGGACCGCCACTTTTCTCCCGACCTCGACCTCTACCACCTGCAAAATTCAAAGCAGCTAAAGAACAATTTGACAAACTTACTGAAATGGGTATATGTAAGCCATCAAATAGTCCTTGGGCAAGTCCTCTACACGTAGTTACTAAAAAGAACGGTGAGTTGAGAGCTTGCGGAGACTATAGAAGACTAAATTCTGTAACTATACCCGATCGTTATCCGATTCCACGCATGCAAGATTTTACATACCAGCTCTATGGCATGAAAATATTTTCGAAACTAGACCTAAAAATGGCATACTACCAAATACCAGTTCATGAAGATTCGGAGAAAACGGCGATCACTACTCCTTTCGGCCTCTTTGAATTCACCTCCATGACTTTTGGTTTACGCAACGCCAGTCAAACCTTCCAACGTTTTATGCACGAAATTTTACGTGGTCAAGAAAATTGTTTCAGTTACATCGATGATATTCTAGTTTTTTCTAAAAATGAAAAAGAACATAGAATACATCTAGAGAAAATTTTTGAACGTCTTGACAAATACGGTGTTACTTTAAGCATTGATAAATGTGAGTTTGGTAAAAAAGAAATAAAGTTTCTTGGGTACGAAGTTTAATTTCAAGGCATCAAGCCAACTACAGATCGAATTGATGTAATTTCAAATTTTCCTAAACCCAATAACGTTCAAGAGCTTCGACGATTTTTAGGCATGCTTAACTTTTATCGTGACTGCTTACCTCGTCAAGCCACTCTTCAAAGTGAACTTAACCTTTTCCTTCACAACTCAAAAAAGAACGATAAAACTCCTATTATATGGACACCGAGTGCTGAAAAAGCTTTCGATGATTGCCGCAAAAGCATCACCGAGGCCACTACCCTCACTCATCCTCTCCCCGGCTCATCACTTTGCCTTATGACCGACGCTTCAGATCACAGCGTTGGCGCTGTTCTTCAACAAAAAATTGACGACGTCTGGAAACCTTTAGCATTTTTCTCCAAAGCTATGAGTTTTACTCAACGCCGTTACAGCGTGTGTATGATCGGGAACTATTAGCGATGTACATGGCTGTAAAACGTTTCCGGCGCCTTATTGAAGGAAGTGAAGATGTAGTTATCTATACCGATCACAAACCACTCACTTTCGCATTAACTAAACCTCCAAATAATAACGACACTCCTCGACGCGAAAGACAACTTCATTTTATCAGTCAATTCTGCTCCAATATTCATTACATCAAGGGTGAGAATAATTCTGTCGCTGATGCTTTATCTCGTATCGAGAGCATTGAATACTTTAAAGCTTTAACAACCTTTGATTATAACAAGTTAGCTGAAGACCAACTCGTTGACGACGATTTAAAAATCCTTGGCACAAGACCCAATCTAAAATTCACAAACATTGCACTTCCTGGATCATCAAAATACATTACGTGTGAAAATTCTACTCCATTTCTTAGACCTTACCTACCACCGCCATATCGTTTTGCTGCGTTTAAAGCTCAACATGAACTTTGTCACCCAGGTATACGGTCGTCAAGAATGCAAATCACTTCAAAATTTTTCTGGCCTTCCATGAACACAGATATCAATACTTGGGCTAGATCTTGCATTTCTTGTCAGCGTGCAAAAATCCATCGGCACGTAATCTCTCCTCCCGTGGATTTTCCATCATCACAACGTTTTGAGCACATACATATCGATATTGTCGGACCCTTGCGGCTTTCACACGACTATCGATATTGTATAACAATCATTGACCGTGCAACTTCATGGCCCGAAGCCATCCCAGTTAGCGACATTACAGCTGAAGTCGTTGCCAGAGTACTGTATGAGAACTGTATAACAAGATTCGGCTGTCCTCTTCGCATCACAACTGATCAAGGCCGACAGTTCGAATCATCTTTGTTTAATTTATTGTTAAAAAAATTTGGTATTACCAGAATAAGAACCACCGCTTATCACCCACAAGCAAATGGAAAAGTAGAGCGGTGGCATCGAACACTCAAAGCATCCATAATGGCTAGGGATGCCATAGTTCACTGGAGTGATGAACTTCCGACAATACTGTTTGGTCTACGAACTGCTCTTCGCGAAGACAATCTCTGTCCTGCTTTGATGACATACGGATTAACTTTACGACTTCCGTCCGATTTCTTTGAAGCGACCAAGTCGGACACTGACGACGCAGAATTTGTACGCCAACTTCAACAGTCAATGTCATCATTAGTGCCTACATCAAGGTTAATTTCATCAAATCGGCAAACATTTATTCACAAAGACTTACACTCTTGTTCACATGTTTTTGTACGCAATGATACCGTTCGTCCTCCGCTTACACCACCTTACGACGGACCTTTTAAAGTACTGCACCGTCACGAAAAGCATTTCAAAATACAATTGCCCAACCAAACAACGATAATTTCCGTGGATCGATTGAAACCCGCTCATATCTATTCAGACCGGATTATTACTACAGCTGCCCCAACATCCATTCCACCAAACCTTACGTCAGTATCTCGTTCTATTAATAAAGATACTACCTTAACGACCATGATAATGTAATTTGTACGCCAACTTCAACAGTCAATGTCATCATTAGTGCCTACATCAAGGTTAATTTCATCAAATCGGCAAACATTTATTCACAAAGACTTACACTCTTGTTAACATGTTTTTGTACGCAATGATACCGTTCGTCCTCCGCTTACATCACCTTACGAATTAAAAGATATTTTCGATAGTCGCGTCATGCGGTTTCAACAGTCTCGCCAGATATCTCCTGGATCACGGAGCTAATGTAGGCGTCGCAAACGCAAATTGCGAGCTACCAATCGATCTTGCAACGAACGATGAAATGAGATCTATTCTTCAAATGGCGATTGATGATCAAAGCATCGATGTAGAATAATGCAGACAAGCAAAACTGGATAAATTGAAAATTGACGTATATCATTGCATGATTAATGATGTTGAATATCCAAAAGACCCTAAAACTGGCGCTTCTGTGCTGCATGTAGCAGCGGCTAAAGGTTACAAAAGTATAGCCCTTATCCTATTATTAGACGCGGGTATGGACCCTAATGAGCAAGATTTTGAAGGCTGGACTCCGCTTCACGCGGCTGCGCTATGGGGTCAAAAAGAAATTTTCTACGACCTCATTACATACGGCGCCGATAGCAGAATTGAAACATTAACTGGTCAACGTTGCATGGATGTAATTGACCCGAAAATGGAAAAATGGGCGGCAGAGATTATTAGAAAAAACCCAGACCCAGTTGCAATTAGACGAACATTTGTAAATGCCACTGCATCGACTAGACCAGACAGTCTTACGGCCCTCCTCGACGCGCCGCTGAATACTCCTATACATATCTCGACGCCAGCAACGCCGTTTAATACTCCTATACATATCTCGACGGCAGAAACGCCGTTGAATACTCCTATACATAACTCGACGCCAGTAACGCCGTTGGAAGACAGCACACCAACCAACGAGCCAGATTTGGAGACACCTACAGGAAAAGATTTGGAGACACCTACAGGAAAACCTTCGACATCAAACATGTGTAGCGATTTCTTGGAGCGAATAGCTGCCGGAGGTCGACGACGAGAAGAAAATACACGTGTCAGTAATGGTATCAGTGCCACAGGAAATGACACCCTCACAGTGAGAAGGTCATTCGTACCCCCCATCAGGGACGATGAAAGTGAAACTCAACGGAAGTTGCATGCTAAACGGGCCCGAGAAACGCGTCGTTCAACACAGGGTGTTACCCTTGACGAATTGCAATCAGCCAAGCAGTTGGTTAGGCAAGTTACCAGTGATGTCGAGACGCCTCAATCAGCCCAATTGACTCAAGAAGTCCCAGAGGAGCACAGTGACTTCATTCGGCCACAATCTACCAAAACATCGGCTAAGCCGTCCCACGACACGTTGTATACGCCCGTGTGTAATAAACAAGTACCTATTGTAATTTTATAAGTGTTTTTTTTTTCAATATAATGATTTCGTCGGAGGCTACTGATTCCTCACCTGCCTCCGATCCTCAATCTATTAATCCTTGCCTGATTGACCTGTCAGCGGTAACTCAGACAAAGATTTTGCCGTTCTGGCGCGAATCCCCAAAATTATGGTTTGCGCAATTTGAAATTCTAATTACAGCTAAAACCAGCGACGACCAAAAATTCAGATATGTTATTAGTGTTCTTCTGCCCACCGATATACGCTTAATCAGCGATATTTTGCTTAAACCTCCTAGTACTAACAAATATGAAACTTTAAAAAAACGTTTGCTAGAGGTTTACGAAGATTCGGAAGAAAAACAGTTTCAAAAATTACTCAGCGGTTTAGAACTTGGTGATCAAAAACCATCCTACCTCGTTCGAAAAATGAGAGACCTTGCCGGTTCATTAGCCCCTGACAGTGCTATACGTGTGTTGTGGAGCAACCAGCTTCCAGCCCAGGTCAGAGCTGTTTTAGCTATTAATAAGGATGCAAATCTAGACACACTAGCTTCCATGGCAGATCTTATGATGGAGAGCTTAGAACCTCATTCATCTATTGCTACGGTTTCAAAGCCAACAGAACCAACACCTGCAAACATTTCATTAATTAACATGCAGTTTGAGAAATTATCATTGGAGATAGCAGAACTTCGTAAAACGATCGAACAAGATCCACATCCCCGCTGGCAGTACCGCGCTCGTTCTCGTTCTCGCTCTCGTTCAAATTTTACATCACAAAACCACAAACAATCTACAATGTGTTTTTATCACCAAAAATTCGGAAACAAGGCATACCGCTGCTCTAGTCCTTGTAGTTGGACAGCCTCACAGTCGAAAAACTAATTACTCCACCGAACCTGGCGGAAGTCGGTGAAGTGACAAGCAACCGCCTTTGCGTATTCGATCGTTATACTCAAGAACGATTTCTCGTCGACACCGGCGCAGACATTTCCGTACTAGCTGCAAAGAAGAAATCTTCTCCAGAAGCTCTCCAGCTCTTCGCAGCGAACAATACGCCTATCAAAACTTTTGGTGAAAAAACATTAAAATTAAATCTAGGTCTTCGGCGTGATTTCCATTGGCAATTTATTCTTGCAGATGTTAAAACATCTATTATAGGCGCTGATTTTCTACGCCACTATATACTACTAGTCGATTTACATCATAAACGAATTGTAGATAGTCTTACAAATATTTCAATCGACATCGTACAATTTCCGACCGCTCAATCTTCTATTCATATAGTGAACCGAAATAATTCATTTTATGATTTACTCCTAAAATTCCCTGATATACTGCGGCCCATGTCAATGAAGTACCCTCCCAAACACAAAGTCATCCATCATATTAAAACTTTTGGACCGCCACTTTTCTCCCGACCTCGACCTCTACCACCTGCAAAATTCAAAGCAGCTAAAGAACAATTTGACAAACTTACTGAAATGGGTATATGTAAGCCATCAAATAGTCCTTGGGCAAGTCCTCTACACGTAGTTACTAAAAAGAACGGTGAGTTGAGAGCTTGCGGAGACTATAGAAGACTAAATTCTGTAACTATACCCGATCGTTATCCGATTCCACGCATGCAAGATTTTACATACCAGCTCTATGGCATGAAAATATTTTCGAAACTAGACCTAAAAATGGCATACTACCAAATACCAGTTCATGAAGATTCGGAGAAAACGGCGATCACTACTCCTTTCGGCCTCTTTGAATTCACCTCCATGACTTTTGGTTTACGCAACGCCAGTCAAACCTTCCAACGTTTTATGCACGAAATTTTACGTGGTCAAGAAAATTGTTTCAGTTACATCGATGATATTCTAGTTTTTTCTAAAAATGAAAAAGAACATAGAATACATCTAGAGAAAATTTTTGAACGTCTTGACAAATACGGTGTTACTTTAAGCATTGATAAATGTGAGTTTGGTAAAAAAGAAATAAAGTTTCTTGGGTACGAAGTTTAATTTCAAGGCATCAAGCCAACTACAGATCGAATTGATGTAATTTCAAATTTTCCTAAACCCAATAACGTTCAAGAGCTTCGACGATTTTTAGGCATGCTTAACTTTTATCGTGACTGCTTACCTCGTCAAGCCACTCTTCAAAGTGAACTTAACCTTTTCCTTCACAACTCAAAAAAGAACGATAAAACTCCTATTATATGGACACCGAGTGCTGAAAAAGCTTTCGATGATTGCCGCAAAAGCATCACCGAGGCCACTACCCTCACTCATCCTCTCCCCGGCTCATCACTTTGCCTTATGACCGACGCTTCAGATCACAGCGTTGGCGCTGTTCTTCAACAAAAAATTGACGACGTCTGGAAACCTTTAGCATTTTTCTCCAAAGCTATGAGTTTTACTCAACGCCGTTACAGCGTGTGTATGATCGGGAACTATTAGCGATGTACATGGCTGTAAAACGTTTCCGGCGCCTTATTGAAGGAAGTGAAGATGTAGTTATCTATACCGATCACAAACCACTCACTTTCGCATTAACTAAACCTCCAAATAATAACGACACTCCTCGACGCGAAAGACAACTTCATTTTATCAGTCAATTCTGCTCCAATATTCATTACATCAAGGGTGAGAATAATTCTGTCGCTGATGCTTTATCTCGTATCGAGAGCATTGAATACTTTAAAGCTTTAACAACCTTTGATTATAACAAGTTAGCTGAAGACCAACTCGTTGACGACGATTTAAAAATCCTTGGCACAAGACCCAATCTAAAATTCACAAACATTGCACTTCCTGGATCATCAAAATACATTACGTGTGAAAATTCTACTCCATTTCTTAGACCTTACCTACCACCGCCATATCGTTTTGCTGCGTTTAAAGCTCAACATGAACTTTGTCACCCAGGTATACGGTCGTCAAGAATGCAAATCACTTCAAAATTTTTCTGGCCTTCCATGAACACAGATATCAATACTTGGGCTAGATCTTGCATTTCTTGTCAGCGTGCAAAAATCCATCGGCACGTAATCTCTCCTCCCGTGGATTTTCCATCATCACAACGTTTTGAGCACATACATATCGATATTGTCGGACCCTTGCGGCTTTCACACGACTATCGATATTGTATAACAATCATTGACCGTGCAACTTCATGGCCCGAAGCCATCCCAGTTAGCGACATTACAGCTGAAGTCGTTGCCAGAGTACTGTACGAGAACTGTATAACAAGATTCGGCTGTCCTCTTCGCATCACAACTGATCAAGGCCGACAGTTCGAATCATCTTTGTTTAATTTATTGTTAAAAAAATTTGGAATTACCAGAATAAGAACCACCGCTTATCACCCACAAGCAAATGGAAAAGTAGAGCGGTGGCATCGAACACTCAAAGCATCCATAATGGCTAGGGATGCCATAGTTCACTGTAGTGATGAACTTCCGACAATACTGTTTGGTCTACGAACTGCTCTTCGCGAAGACAATCTCTGTCCTGCTTTGATGACATACGGATTAACTTTACGACTTCCGTCCGATTTCTTTGAAGCGACCAAGTCGAAGGACACTGACGACGCAGAATTTGTACGCCAACTTCAACAGTCAATGTCATCATTAGTGCCTACATCAAGGTTAATTTCATCAAATCGGCAAACATTTATTCACAAAGACTTACACTCTTGTTCACATGTTTTTGTACGCAATGATACCGTTCGTCCTCCGCTTACACCACCTTACGACGGACCTTTTAAAGTAGGTACTGCACCGTCACGAAAAGCATTTCAAAATACAATTGCCCAACCAAACAACGATAATTTCCGTGGATCGATTGAAACCCGCTCTTATCTATTCAGACCGGATTATTACTACAGCTGCCCCAACATCCATTCCACCAAACCCTACGTCAGTATCTCGTTCTATTAATAAAGATACTACCTTAACGACCATGATAATGTAATTTGTACGCCAACTTCAACAGTCAATGTCATCATTAGTGCCTACATCAAGGTTAATTTCATCAAATCGGCAAACATTTATTCACAAAGACTTACACTCTTGTTCACATGTTTTTGTACGCAATGATACCGTTCGTCCTCCGCTTACATCACCTTACGAATTAAAAGATATTTTCGATAGTCGCGTCATGCGGTTTCAACAGTCTCGCCAGATATCTCCTGGATCACGGAGCTAATGTAGGCGTCGCAAACGCAAATTGCGAGCTACCAATCGATCTTGCAACGAACGATGAAATGAGATCTATTCTTCAAATGGCGATTGATGATCAAAGCGTCGATGTAGAAAAATGCAGACAAGCAGAACTGGATAAATTGAAAATTGACGTATATCATTGCATGATTAATGATGTTGAATATCCAAAAGACCCTAAAACTGGCGCTTCTGTGCTGCATGTAGCAGCGGCTAAAGGTTACAAAAGTATAGCCCTTATCCTATTATTAGACGCGGGTATGGACCCTAATGAGCAAGATTTTGAAGGCTGGACTCCGCTTCACGCAGCTGCGCTATGGGGTCAAAAAGAAATTTTCTACGACCTCATTACATACGGCGCCGATAGCAGAATTGAAACATTAACTGGTCAACGTTGCATGGATGTAATTGACCCGAAAATGGAAAAATGGGCGGCAGAGATTATTAGAAAAAACCCAGACCCAGTTGCAATTAGACGAACATTTGTAAATGCCACTGCATCGACTAGACCAGACAGTCTTACGGCCCTCCTCGACGCGCCGCTGAATACTCCTATACATATCTCGACGCCAGCAACGCCGTTTAATACTCCTATTCATATCTCGACGGCAGAAACGCCGTTGAATACTCCTATACATAACTCGACGCCAGTAACGCCGTTGGAAGACAGCACACCAACCCACGAGCCAGATTTGGAGACACCTACAGGAAAAGATTTGGAGACACCTACAGGAAAACCTTCGACATCAAACATGTGTAGCGATTTCTTGGAGCGAATAGCTGCCGGAGGTCGACGACGAGAAGAAAATACACGTGTCAGTAATGGTATCAGTGCCACAGGAAATGACACCCTCACAGTGAGAAGGTCATTCGTACCCCCCATCAGGGACGATGAAAGTGAAACTCAACGGAAGTTGCATGCTAAACGGGCCCGAGAAACGCGTCGTTCAACACAGGGTGTTACCCTTGACGAATTGCAATCAGCCAAGCAGTTGGTTAGGCAAGTTACCAGTGATGTCGAGACGCCTCAATCAGCCCAATTGACTCAAGAAGTCCCAGAGGAGCACAGTGACTTCATTCGGCCACAATCTACCAAAACATCGGCTAAGCCGTCCCACGACACGTTGTATACGCCCGTGTGTAATAAACAAGTACCTATTGTAATTTTATAAGTGTTTTTTTTTTCAATATAATGATTTGGTCGGAGGCTACTGATTCCTCACCTCCCTCCGATCCTCAATCTATTAATCCTTGCCTGATTGACCTGTCAGCGGTAACTCAGACAAAGATTTTGCTGTTCTGGCGCGAATCCCCAAAATTATGGTTTGCGCAATTTGAAATTCTAATTACAGCTAAAACCAGCGACGACCAAAAATTCAGATATGTTATTATTGTTCTTCTGCCCACCGATATACGCTTAATCAGCGATATTTTGCTTAAACCTCCTAGTACTAACAAATATGAAACTTTAAAAAAACGTTTGCTAGAGGTTTACGAAGATTCGGAAGAAAAACAGTTTCAAAAATTACTCAGCGGTTTAGAACTTGGTGATCAAAAACCATCCTACCTCGTTCGAAAAATGAGAGACCTTGCCGGTTCATTAGCCCCTGACAGTGCTATACGTGTGTTGTGGAGCAACCAGCTTCCAGCCCAGGTCAGAGCTGTTTTAGCTATTAATAAGGATGCAAATCTAGACACACTAGCTTCCATGGCAGATCTTATGATGGAGAGCTTAGAACCTCATTCATCTATTGCTACGGTTTCAAAGCCAACAGAACCAACACCTGCAAACATTTCATTAATTAACATGCAGTCTGAGAAATTATCATTGGAGATAGCAGAACTTCGTAAAACGATCGAACAAGATCCACATCCCCGCTGGCAGTACCGCGCTCGTTCTCGTTCTCGCTCTCGTTCAAATTTTACATCACAAAACCACAAACAATCTACAATGTGTTTTTATCACCAAAAATTCGGAAACAAGGCATACCGCTGCTCTAGTCCTTGTAGTTGGACAGCCTCACAGTCGAAAAACTAATTACTCCACCGAACCTGGCGGAAGTCGGTGAAGTGACAAGCAACCGCCTTTGCGTATTCGATCGTTATACTCAAGAACGATTTCTCGTCGACACCGGCGCAGACATTTCCGTACTAGCTGCAAAGAAGAAATCTTCTCCAGAAGCTTCGCAGCGAACAATACGCCTATCAAAACTTTTGGTGAAAAAACATTAAAATTAAATCTAGGTCTTCGGCGTGATTTCCATTGGCAATTTATTCTTGCAGATGTTAAAACATCTATTATAGGCGCTGATTTTCTACGCCACTATAGACTACTAGTCGATTTACATCATAAACGAATTGTAGATAGTCTTACAAATATTTCAATCGACATCGTACAATTTCCGACCGCTCAATCTTCTATTCATATAGTGAACCGAAATAATTCATTTCATGATTTACTCCTAAAATTCCCTGATATACTGCGGCCCATGTCAATGAAGTACCCTCCCAAACACAAAGTCATCCATCATATTAAAACTTTTGGACCGCCACTTTTCTTCCGACCTCGACCTCTACCACCTGCAAAATTCAAAGCAGCTAAAGAACAATTTGATAAACTTATTGAAATGGGTATGTAAGCCATCAAATAGTCCTTGGGCAAGTCCTCTACACGTAGTTACTAAAAAGAACGGTGAGTTGAGAGCTTGCGGAGACTATAGAGGACTAAATTCTGTAACTATACCCGATCGTTATCCGATTCCACGCATACAAGATTTTACATACCAGCTCTATGGCATGAAAATATTTTCGAAACTAGACCTAAAAATGGCATACTACCAAATACCAGTTCATGAAGATTCGGAGAAAACGGCGATCACTACTCCTTTCGGCCTCTTTGAATTCACCTCCATGACTTTTGGTTTACGCAACGCCAGTCAAACCTTCCAACGTTTTATGCACGAAATTTTACGTGGTCAAGAGAATTGTTTCAGTTACATCGATGATATTCTAGTTTTTTCTAAAAATGAAAAAGAACATAGAATACATCTAGAGAAAATTTTTGAACTTCTTGACAAATACGGTGTTACTTTAAGCATTGATAAATGTGAGTTTGGTAAAAAAGAAATAAAGTTTCTTGGGTACGAAGTTTCATTTCAAGGCATCAAGCCAACTACAGATCGAATTGATGTAATTTCAAATTTTTCTAAACCCAATAACGTTCAAGAGCTTCGACGATTTTTAGGCATGCTTAACTTTTATCGTGACTGCTTACCTCGTCAAGCCACTCTTCAAAGTGAACTTAACCTTTTCCTTCACAACTCAAAAAAGAACGATAAAACTCCTATTATATGGACACCGAGTGCTGAAAAAGCTTTCGATGATTGCCGCAAAAGCATCACCGAGGCCACTACCCTCACTCATCCTCTCCCCGGCTCATCACTTTGCCTTATGACCGACGCTTCAGACCACAGCGTTGGCGCTGTTCTTCAACAAAAAATTGACGACGTCTGGAAATCTTTAGCATTTTTCTCCAAAGCTATGAGTTTTACTCAACGCCGTTACAGCGTGTATGATCGGGAACTATTAGCGATGTACATGGCTGTAAAACGTTTCCGGCGCCTTATTGAAGGAAGTGAAGATGTAGTTATCTATACCGATCACAAACCACTCACTTTCGCATTAACTAAACCTCCAAGTAATAACGACACTCCTCGACGCGAAAGACAACTTCATTTTATCAGTCAATTCTGCTCCAATATTCATTACATCAAGGGTGAGAATAATTCTGTCGCTGATGCTTTATCTCGTATCGAGAGCATTGAAGACTTTAAAGCTTTAACAACCTTTGATTATAACAAGTTAGCTGAAGACCAACTCGTTGACGACGATTTAAAAATCCTTGGCACAAGACCCAATCTAAAATTCACAAACATTGCACTTCCTGGATCATCAAAATACATTACGTGTGAAAATTCTACTCCATTTCTTAGACCTTACCTACCACCGCCATATCGTTTTGCTGCGTTTAAAGCTCAACATGAACTTTGTCACCCAGGTATACGGTCGTCAAGAAAGCAAATCACTTCAAAGTTTTTCTGGCCTTCCATGAACACAGATATCAATACTTGGGCTAGATCTTGCATTTCTTGTCAGCGTGCAAAAATCCATCGGCACGTAATCTCTCCTCCCGTGGATTTTCCATCATCACAACGTTTTGAGCACATACATATCGATATTGTCGGACCCTTGCGGCTTTCACACGACTATCGATATTGTATAACAATCATTGACCGTGCAACTTCATGGCCCGAAGCCATCCCAGTTAGCGACATTACAGCTGAAGTCGTTGCCAGAGTACTGTACGAGAACTGTATAACAAGATTCGGCTGTCCTCTTCGCATCACAACTGATCAAGGCCGACAGTTCGAATCATCTTTGTTTAATTTATTGTTAAAAAAATTTGGAATTACCAGAATAAGAACCACCGCTTATCACCCACAAGCAAATGGAAAAGTAGAGCGGTGGCATCGAACACTCAAAGCATCCATAATGGCTAGGGATGCCATAGTTCACTGGAGTGATGAACTTCCGACAATACTGTTTACGAACTGCTCTTCGCGAAGACAATCTCTGTCCTGCTTTGATGACATACGGATTAACTTTACGACTTCCGTCCGATTTCTTTGAAGCGACCAAGTCGGACACTGACGACGCAGAATTTGTACGCCAACTTCAACAGTCAATGTCATCATTAGTGCCTACATCAAGGTTAATTTCATCAAATCGGCAAACATTTATTCACAAAGACTTACACTCTTGTTCACATGTTTTTGTACGCAATGATACCGTTCGTCCTCCGCTTACACCACCTTACGACGGACCTTTTAAAGTACTGCACCGTCACGATAAGCATTTCAAAATACAATTGCCCAACCGAACAACGATAATTTCCGTGGATCAATTGAAACCCGCTCATATCTATTCAGACCGGATTATTACTACAGCTGCCCCAACATCCATTCCACCAAACCCTACGTCAGTATCTCGTTCTATTAATAAAGATACTACCTTAACGACCAACCCGTCAACCCCTGCGTCAGTTTCTCCCTCTCCTGTTAAAGATACTTATGCGTATGTCACAAAACGAGGTAGAACTGTCAAGAAAAATGTACGTTTTTCTTGAGGGGGGGTTCTGTGCCGGACAGATGCATAATGACGATCTCCTTTATATCATTATCAATATATTTGGCTTTTCTCCTTTGTATTTATTTTAATACTTTTTAATCTTTTATGTCATCTCCATGTTCCATTTTTCAAATTAAATTATAATATTGTCACATTTTCATTGTCATACTTTCGTTTGTTATTTTAGTGAATAAGGCACAACATTCAAAATAATAAATCAGTCGTTATTTTATTCTCGAACAATTAACTAGTTTTATTGAAGTAGTGTTCCTATTCAGTGCGGTGAACGCTAAAGTACCTAGATTATTTTGTAAATATTGTTGCCTGAAGACGCCCTAATAAGGCGAAATATAGCAAGCTATATTGTGTTTATTTATGTATCTTATTGGATGACCTGTGAAAAATAATAAAACATCTACTGCAAATAAAAATATATAATTTAAATATTTAATAAATGAAATTGAATTACAAAAATTATCAAGAAGACCGTTAAAAAATCCTAGTTGACATTTTTGTAACACTCCAACTGCATGTTGACATCTCCTTGACACGTTAAATATCAGAGGTACGAGATACGTATCACGTAGGCACCTGTACTGGGGTAGACAGGGCGAGCTCATCCGTACGCCTGGGGCTTCTTCGATCAGGATAATTCTGACATTTATTATTACGTGCAGGGAATTATTCTTACCATTGGTGGGATTAAGGTAGTAGGGGCAAGGAAATTGTAGGTAAAACATTAAACAAAAACGATGCGGATAAAACGCCTTTGGTTCGATTCCCACTCATGGCAAAAAAATACTATATATTTTTCTGTATAGTTTGGTCTGGGGTGTTTATAATATATAATATGTATTATATCGTTTTTTCTGGTATACATAGGTAGTGCAAGTATACCAGTATATAGTGCTATTATTGTTATTATAAAGTAAAAGTTGTAGATATTCGTCAGCAGAAATTTTTCTGCAGTTTCGTAGGCATCCAGAATGCGGTTACGATACATTATGAAACAAACAACAATTTATTGATTGACCCTATTCATTAATTTTGTAGGTTTGCTACATGAACGTAGTAAAAACAACGGACGGAGTCCCGTATACTATTACATTGAAGCACCCATAGTAAGCTCGGCAACGTATATATACACGTTAACACCCACACATACAAATCATAGTAAGCTCGGCGCCCGCCATTACGCTGCTAGCGTTGATGAAGGGCACACGAAATAATTAGTTAAAATAAATATTTAATTATGCCAACCTGCGTCGTAAAATGTTGTTCCCGTAGCACTTTACGTGATAAAAAAGAACAAGGAATCACATTCCACAGGTAAGTACACTCTCTAACGCTTTATTTTGATTAATTTCTAACTATAACTTTTGGTAATTTAGTAAACAAATTTTTCTTTGACAAAATTAATGTTGCCAACTTTCGGAATGTTTCTCCAACTTTATACAAAAAATAAGTTAATATGAGATTAAATTAACTTAATTAATAGATTATAGTAGAGCCACCGAGAGATTACGGATTTGCCATATGACAGACTAACGTAACTAAAGATGTGACTAAATCAGTATCCTGAAATACCTGTGACAACGGTATTAATAATAGGTAGGTAGTTACATTTTAGTTACTGGTCTGATTGCTTTCAAAATCGATATCTAGAGCACCTCATAGTCTCAAAACAGGATTCCGATATCAAAATTGCAAAAATGTCAAAAATGTGCCCGCCATTTTGAATTTTAAAATTATTAGTCCGATTGCTTTCAAAATCAATATCTAGAGCGCCCCGTGATCTCAAAACAGGATTCTGATGTCAAAGTTACAAATATATCAAAAATGTGGCCGCCATTTTGAACTTTTTAGTTACTGGTCCGATTGCTTTCAAAATCGATATCTAGGGCGCTCTCTGGTCTCAAAACAGGATTCCGATGTCAAAATTGCAAAAATGTTAAAAAATGTGACCGCCATTTTGAACTTTTTAATTATTGGTCCGATTGCTTTCAAAATCGATATCTACAGCGCCCTGGGGTCACAAAACAGGATCCGATGTCATAGTTACATAAATATTATTGACATATTTTTCAGCGTGCAATGATTTTTTTTTTTTTAACTTTATTATGGAAATCTCTCGGCGGCTCAGTATACCAGTGTTACCAGTGTTCCTAACGTTTCAAAATAAATATTCCTTATCACCGAAGTACTGAACAGCGTTGTTTCACATTTTTTTAGGTTCCCGAACGAAAATGAATGGAGAAAAGATTGGATTCGAATAATTAGAGAGTGTAGAAGACAAATGGACTTTAAGGGATTTTAAGCATTGTTATAATCATAATTTTAATTGAAGAGCAGCTGACTGATATTCCTGCCAAAATCGGTATCTGTCTTTTTAAAATTATTTTTTATATTTGAATTTTATATGTAATTTGTGTTAGGTCATACTGAACTCATTGGTATCATATATACCCATGTTAACCCTGACTGATGAGAACTGCCAAAATCGATATCCGTGTTTTTAAAATTTTGCCTAATCTGATTCATTTGTATCATAATGTACTATTATTTACAAGTATGTGTTCAAGTTGTACCTATGTATATAAATGTGTATATCAGTATATATGTGTGTAAATACGTAGTTGTATATATGTGGAATTCACGTACAAAAATACGTTAAATAAAAAATAAAATGTAATAAATAAGTACATTATTTAGAGATTCTAACCTCCAATTCATACTTTACCTTAGCTTAGAACCTTAGAAATAATGGGTTTGTGTAAGTTATGACTTTTTGTGGATAATTTCAAGATGTTGTTTTTTTAATTTTAAATGCTTATATTTGTTTAGCGACGAATTCTGATGCTCCTATTTTTTTTTAGATATACTTAAAAAATAGTGGTGTATACGTATAAAAACAAATATTAAAGAAGACCATTGTGTATTTTTATTTCATCAAATTATAAGTTCCTATGTGTAATAAAACATTTTGGCAAATAACTAATTTCGTTTTATTTTTACTTATAAAACCTAACTTACTACTATTATTTATAAATAATTTATTTTTTTGTTCGTATTTATTTATATTTCAATATCAATATAAAAATTTAGGGAAAGTTTCTTCAGTTAGCAACTCTGAAAACACGCACACATTAAAACCCGCCGCCATTACGGTGCTTCAATCTGTACAGTGACAGCACTCCGTCCGTTGTTTTTACTACGTTCATGGTTTGCTATCATAATATCACGGAATAGAAAAAACAAGTGGAAGTGCAAAGTAGGCGTGTTTAGTGTGGCACAATTAAGCGTAGCTACGCTTATTTGATCCCAATCGTTATCAGTCGTGTCTAACATCGCTTCGAGTTGGTAGTCTCGCGTCGTTCCTGATTTTTCCGCATAAGTATTGCAAATATGCCGTATTGTTGCATTCTGGAGTGCAAAAACGATAGTAGGAGAAAAAATCTTCGTAATGGAGGTGTTTCGTATCATCGGTAAGTACGATTTTGTTAGTATTCTTTAAAAACCTTAGCTTATTTTAGTTTACTAATAATTGTAGTTTGAATGAAGTTAAAATCAACCTTACGTAATTGTAATAAAGAATACTTTAGATTGAAATTTAGATTTCAAAAGTTCTTGCTACTCGGTTAGTGTTGTAGTGGGTGCTTATCGATATAACTTATTTATTTAAAGAAAAGAAGGAACAGTTTCGGCAGTTATACAAAATTATATACCTACATATTTTTTTAAATATTTATTCATATTGTATCGTATACAATTTTTTAATAGTGTGGGCTTAGAATAATAAAATGTACGTGTAAACTCTTTATAACGATAAACTCCCTATACGTAGAAGTCAGCACAATTTGGTTGGTTTACCTTAAAACACATACATAAAAAAATCTTTATAGTGCTGCAGTCATTCTCTATTACGAAGAATTGTGTTCATATTTAGACACAGTTGTTTGTTAAAAGAAATTGAAATTAATAGTTTATAAAATTGAATAATTAAAATTTAGTAGGCTACCATTGTTACAATTACTTACCATTACCATTACTTACCATTTACCATATTGTTACAATGAGCGGTTTATATATAATTTCATTAAAATCATTGAAATGTCATCAATAAGAACTTAACCAACTTTCTAACCTTCATTTAAAATATTTTTAGGTTTCCCAAAGACGCCACTGTCAAAGGGAAATGGATTGATGCTACAGGTAGAATAAATTGGATGCCAACAAAATCAAGCACCATATGTTCTGAACATTTTATGGAAGATGATATTTTAATATCAAATAAAGGATACAAATATACAAAACTAACAGCATTTCCAACTTTGAAAATCGTTAAGCTTTTTAATCAAGTAAGTTACCGTGTTTTTTTTTATTACTACATACATAGAGGCATTGGAAGTGTTTATGATATGATATTAAAATGTTTCATAATAGTCAATTGTTCTATAAGAATAAGATAAAAAGAGTATTTTGTTGACTAAATATCAAATCTATTTCACACTATTTTAAATTTAGTTTTCCTCCTGTTCATTGTTTTTGTTATATTGTTTTACATTTTGGTTTCAGACACAAATGAACGCTGCAAATTCTTCAAAAAGGCAAGGTGGTTTGGAGAGTTCCGAGTTTAAGGTACAGCCGAAAAAGAAGAATCGACTTCATAAAGATATTATAGAACAACTTGAACAGTTTCCTGTGCAACAACATTCCGCTGACAGTATAATTCAGCCAGAAAGAGATGATGAAGTTAAAAATATAGAACCAACAGCCATTTCACATTCTTTAACACCGAGAAAGAAGAAACTCAAAGGCCAACTAAGATTTTGCCAAGGCAAAATTAAAAAGCAAAGCCTAAAAATAAAACTATTACAAACAAAAAATCAAAGACTTAAAAAAAAAATTAATAACATTGATGAAATATTAATAAACTTGGAGAAAAAATTTGCTATGACAAAGGAAAACTTGGATAGTCTCAAAAATACTAATTTAGAGGTAAAGCTTTTACATCTTATATTTATTATTTATTCATAATTTATATTTGTAAAATAAGATAAAATGAATTGTAATATTTTATTATAAAAATGTATTTTTATAGGTTCAAGAATTGGTTGCCAGACAAATCAGGAACACGGAATCTGGAGTCATATCAAGGACAAAATATTCGCCAGCACTTCGCAGTTTTGCCTTGACCTTACACTATTACTCGCCCAAGGCATATGATTATGTGCGCAAAACTTTTCATACAAGCCTACCACATACCCGTACGTTAAAGAGTTGGTACTCGAAAGTTGGTGGGGAACCCGGATTCACAAAAGAGTCATTAGCAGCTTTAACACGAAAATCTGAGTTGTCTGATCAGCCATTATTAGCCACCTTAGTAATGGATGAAATGAGTATTCGTCGCCGTGTTGAATGGGACGGGCGCAAATTTCACGGATACGTTGATATGGGCACGGACATAGAAGGTGACCACTTAGCAGAAGCAAAAGAAGCTTTGGTATTTTTAGTTACGGCTATAAACAGTAACTTCAAGGTACCTGTTGGCTTTTTTCTAGTAGATGGTGTAAGTGGACAAAGGCGCTCCGACCTTGTAAAACTTTGTTTGGATTTTATTCACAAAACTGGAGTTAAGATAGTTGCTCTCACATTCGACGGTTGTGCGGCGAATATTTCCATGTCAAAACATCTTGGTTGTTCTTTTGAAGAACAAAATGTTAAGTTTGAACATCCAGTTACCAAAGATTCAATAGTTGCGGTCCTAGATCCCTGTCATATGATAAAATTATTACGAAATACTTTAGAAATGTACAAAATTTTAGTGGACAAGGATGGAAACAAAATTAAATGGCAACATCTCGTTGAACTTAACCAATTACAATATGATGAAACCTTTCATTTAACAAATAAATTACGCGACCGCCATATTAACTTCCAACATGAAAGAATGAAAGTCAAGTTAGCTACTCAACTTTTCAGCATAAGTGTCGCAGAAGCTATAAAATTTTGCAGACAATCAGGAATAAATTGTTTTCATGACAGTGAACCCACGGAAAAATGTTTGATTATATTCAATAATCTTTTCGATATATTTAATTCAAGAAATTTACATTCATACGGATTTAAAAAAGCTTTAAATAGGAAGAACGCGAATCAAGTTTTTAGGTTCTTGGGTGAAGCATCAAATTATATTCGAAATTTGAAATTGATAAATGGAACTCTTTTATTAAACAGTCGGAGAAAAACTGGGTTCTTAGGTTTTTTGGGGTGTATTAAAGCTTTGGAACATTTATATTTAAGTTTAATCGAAACCAAAATTTTGTTATATATACCTTTTTATAAATTAAGCCAAGATCACTTAGAGCTATTTTTCTGCAATATTAGGGCACAAGGTGGGTCAAACAATAACCCCACTGCCCGACAATTCATATCTGCATATAAGAAAATTTTAATTCACGTACGATTGCAAGATACAAACAAAGGCAACTGTTTAGCGTTAGAACAGATATCTATACTAGACTGTTCATCAGCTGTTGAAAGAATTAATAAAACCACCTGTATAACACAAGATATATCACAATATCCCCAAAGTGAAGAATTGGAAATTCAAGAAATAGGAGGGCACTTTTCTGACTTTAGTAACCAAGCAATAGGCCATATTGCCGGTTACATTGTCCGAATATTGATAAAAAAGATTAAATGTGATATCTGCGTTGACGCATTAATGACACATCATTTTCAACCCTTCCACAAATTCATAATTGCAAGAGATCAGGGTGGCTTATTATATCCTTCGCAAGATGTTGTACAAATATGCCAAACGGCGGAATTATTTTTAAAAAATATTGATATAGGACTTTTTCGAAAGGAAGTGGCGATGACGCAAATCATGCGAAAGTTTGTAGGAACTCCTCTATTTAATGATATTGCCTCCCATCAATTGGGTGAATTCCCATCATCCAATCACGTCACTGATTTAATGAAGGCGATACTTGAAAAATATATAAATGTGCGATTACATCATTTATTAAAATTAAAAATGGGACTTTCGAAACGCCAGTTTCTTAACAAATACGTATTATTTCAAGGACAGTAAAAAATAATATTTAATTTAATAATTTTTAACCTATTTTCCTCTTCATTTGGAGTTGACGCATTAATCTAATGTTGCTTGGTTACTAAAGAAAAGTGCCCTCCTATCTCTTGAATTTCCAATTCTTCACTTTGGGGATATTGTGATCCTGTGTTATACAGGTAGTTTTATTAATTATTTCAATAGCTGATGAACAGTCTAGAATAGATATATATTCTAGCGCTAAACAGTTGCCTTTATTGAAATTGTATCTTGCAATCGTATAACCCAGTTTTGACTATTTAACTATTTTTGACTATTTAATAAAACAGTTCCGTTTATCAATTTAAAATTTCGAATAATATTTGATGCTTCACTCAAGAACTTAAAAACTTGATTCGTGTTCTTCCTATTTAAAGCTTTTTTAAATCCGTATAAATGTAAATTTCCTAAATTAAATATATCGAAAAGATTATTGAATATAATCAAACATTTTGCCGTGGGTTCACTGTCATGAAAACAATTTATTCCTGATTGTCTGCAAAATTTTATAGCTTCTGCGACACTTGAAAAGTTGAGTAGCTAACTTGACTTTCATTCTTTCATGTTAATATGGCGGTCGCGTAATTTATTTGTTAAATGAAAGGTTTCATCATATTGTAATTGGAAAAGTTCAACGAGATGTTGACATTTAATTTTATTTCCATCCTTGTCCACTAAAATTTTGTACATTTCTAAAGTATTTCGTAATCATTTTATCATATGACAGGGATCTAGGACCGCAACTATTGAATCTTTGCTAACGTTTGGGATGTTTAAACTTAACATTTTGTTCTTCAAAAGAACAACCAAGATGTTTTGACATGGATATTCGCCGCACAACCATCGAATGTAAGAGCATCATCTTAACTCCAGTTTTGTGAACAATTTCCCCATAAAGTCCCATTCAACACGGCGACGAATACTCATTATATCCATTACTAAGGTGGCTAATAATGGCTGATCAGGCAACTCCGATTTTCGTGTTAAAGCTGCTAGTGACTCTTTTGTATATCCGGGTTCCCCACCAACTTTCGAGATAACGTACGGGTACCTATGTGATAGGCTTGTATGAAAAGTTTTGCGCACATAATAGTGTAAGGTCAGGGCAAAACTGGGTAAAGCTGGCGAATATTTTATCCTGGACATGACTCCAGATTTCATGTTTCTGATCGGGCATCCACAAAAATACATTTTTATAATAAAATATTACATTTTATTTTACAAATATAAATTATGAATAAAATGAAAAAGTTTTGCCTATAGTATTTTTGATTTTTTAATTAGTATTTTTGAGACTATCCAAGTTTTCCTTTGTCGTAGCAAATTTTTATCAAAGTTTAATAATTTTTCATATTTTTTTTTTGTTTTTAAGTCTTTGATTTTTTGTTTGTAATTGTTTTATTTTTAGGCTTTGCTTTTTAATTTTGCTTTGGCAAAATCTTAGTTGGCCATTGAGTTTCTTCTTTCTCGGTGTTGAAGAATGTGAAGTGCCTGATGGTTCTTTTTTTTTAATTTTCTCTCTTTGCGTCGTTTAATACCTATTATGTATTATGTATAGCGTAAGAAATATTAAAAATCCAACTAGTTTTAAAATTAATTTAAGAAAATAGTTAATTAAACAGAAAAAGGAAATGGTATAAATTAGCAATTTTATTATGTATAAAATCTAGGTTAATAATCATGGTTCATCCTGAAAATGAGCGCGAGACACTATTTATTTAATCACAAGCTGAGGGTGAAACCATTTCAATAAAATATAGTTTTATTAGCATTGTAATCGTATTATTATATTATTGTAAGTTAGCGTTAGTTTTGTTTTATTTTATTGAATACATACATATTCTATTCTATTATAATATTTTTAATCTGCTAAGGTTTTACTTGGTGTTTTCCTTTTTTTCTCACTTTTGGCAGATATATCGACAGTCATTGGTTATCAGCTAACGAGTAGTGCAGATTGCGAGCTATAAATTATAATATTGCAGGGTCCTACTTTATATGGTTATATATAAAATTTGGAACATTGTAATAGTGAGATATTGTATGAAATATACTAAGAAATATACTATATTTGTTTTATTGTAAATTGAACCGGCCGCCTAATGCAAAATACTTTTTGTAAATAACTTTTTGCTCTAACACAATGTAGAGCAAAAAAGTTGCACATTGTTAAATTTTCATGCATCCTGCCGATGGCCATGGCAGGATGCATGAAAATTTAACAAATCAATGGGCTTCCGAAAAGATTTCCTTTCTTGTGAATATACCTAAATTATTTTTTTTTAAATAAAAAAAAAGGTTTCTGAGATATATATTTAATTAACACTCGCCACGTCATATGCACAAACAAAATTGGGATCTGTACCATTGCGACTAAAAACTCTTTTTTTTTAAATAACGATAAAAAATATTTTTATAAAATAATGAATATTCCAGGCATAAATAATTTCTTCATTTTGCCTAATTTCTTTATTTTTATTACAAAAATACTAGTTATATTAAGATTGCGTCCCAAAGTTTTGTTTCGTGCTCACGTCACGACAACGTCACCCAACTCAACTTAAAAAAAATATACTTATCTCAAAAATCAGTTTTTTAAGCCTTTATATTTTCTAAAAGTTTTATAGCTATGTTTTCTAAAAAGTTTTCCCTTCCATCTGCGTTTAAATATATAGAGCACATTTATATTTAAAAAAAGCATCGATATCGATACTTTAAATATTTTATTATGTCACCGCCTTTGAATTATTATATTTTTATGCAAGGAAAGTTCTAGAATAAACTAACAAACTTTTTTTATATAAAAGATAATATGCCTTATGTCGACTGAACAAAACATTTAATCGAATGTTGTAGTAATCACGCCATCTGTTGAGGAATAGCAGAACCTTTTATAGGAGGTTCTTACTTATTTGTTCAGTGGTTCTTACTACTTTACGATAGATGGCATGATTATTTTTTTATATGAATTTAAATCTAATTATTTGGAGAATAGTGTTTAAAATTGCTGTGTATATTTGCAACCAATCAGGACGAAGTGGTTATAGATTCAATACTTATAGATATATGATTTTGGCGACACTGGTTCTAATACATTTGGTGCTTTATAGCATTTCCACTTGTTTTTTCTATTCCGTGCATAATATAGATTGTATACACTGAGGTCTAACCAACTCGGCCAGAATTATCATTATTTAATACGTTACGTACGTTTTAAATAACAATAATTCTCTAATAATAGGATTATTGTTGACTGAAGACAAGGTGAAATATAGGAAATACTTATTATATTATTTAATTTTTGTTTATGTACCTACCTACTGACTATTCAGTCAACTTATAAAAAAAATGTCACAAGAAACCGTTATCTAATACCTAACTTGCTTTGTGGTAATTTACCTACATTAAAAATATAAATCCCCAGACATTATTATTTTATAAACATATTTCAATTAATTAATATCTATTATATAAGGGAAACATAATCCGTAATATCAAAATGAGGCTTATAATTATCTTGTAATAACTACGTTGTCTGTACACAATGCGACGTGTTTATTGTACACGGGTGTACAGCGGTTTTCCATTATGTAGACATCCGAGCCAGAGTAATTAGATTTATATATGTGTAAAATAAGTCGGTGTATAATTATAATATAATTAGAAAGTAAATAATCGGGTTCTTTATTATAATATATTTATTTATTTATCATTACAAAAACTACAGCACATTACAATATATAGTAGTAATATTTACATCACAGACCAAACTTTGGCCATTATTAGATTTCTTGTTTGTTTATTATACTGTTAATAATGTGGTTTAGGTTTGTGTTTATGTGTGTGTGTATTTGAAAATAAAAGTGCGTTTAATATATATTTAATTAATAGGTATACACAGGTGAGCCTCTTTTATTACATGTCAAAAAGGTTTTATGATTTTCCTATCAATGATCTATGTATATGAAAATGAATCGCTGTTCGTTGATCACGCTAAAACTCAAATTCGAATTAGAATTTTTTATTTCAAAATAATAAAAATGCAAAAATAATATACCAGTCATTAAGAGAATACCGAGGGGAGCACGTTTAACCGTCTCAAAGAATCTAACAGAAATAATTTGTGAGGTAATTAAACAAAATTCAGTCGCTTCTTGGGAAAAACTTTTAACCTTTTCATATAGAGTTTTACATATTAATAGTACAAAAGATAATAAGAAAAAATCGGTAACTAGCCTTATAAAAAGTAATATTAACAATATTTCACTTCCCTTATTTTTGCCCAATAAAAGAAATAAATATGATGTCAGTAAAAAAGTAGAAGAAAAAGTTTCAGATGGGGATCTCAGAGGTGCTGCTAGACTTTTATTAAGTGATGACAAACAGCTCCTTTAAATACTGATACACTAAATGTCCTTAAAATGAAACACCCATAGTCTTTTTCGTCAGAAATTCCATTTGAACCATTAAACCCAAATCAACAACAAGTAGAATCTAGTATTGGAAATATTATAAATGCA
Organism: Monopis laevigella; assembly: GCA_947458855.1. Taxonomy (NCBI): domain Eukaryota; kingdom Metazoa; phylum Arthropoda; class Insecta; order Lepidoptera; family Tineidae; genus Monopis; species Monopis laevigella. The sequence goes on along the minus strand of OX381580.1, from coordinate 19,412,135 downwards.
ATATCTTCTTTTCCTAGTAGTTTGGCTGGTGGTTTGGATAGTCTCACACCCCAACATCTTAAAGACTTGACCTCTAAACAAACAGGTGAAAACGGATGCTTACTAATTTCTGCTATTTGTTCTTTAATAAATTTAATGTTATCTGGAAAAGTCAATAGGGAAATATCCCCAATTCTATATGGAGCCAATTTGATTGCCTTAGAAAAAAAATGTGGTGGTATCCGCCCAATCGCGGTTGGTTTTACTTTTAGACGTTTAGCTTCAAAATTATGTTGTAAATCTATTCAAGAACCTTTAAATAATATTTTCGAACCAATACAATTAGGGGTTGGTAGTAAAGGAGGCTGTGAAGCTGCTATACATGCAGCCCGTAGTTTTCTATCAAGTTTCAAAAATAAGGTATTTTTAAAGTTAGACATCAAAAATGCTTTTAACTCAATTTCCCGAGAATACTTTATAAAAGAAGTGAAAGAAAAATGCCCATCAATATACAACTACGTTTGGCAATGCTATTCAAATTGTTCAATGTTTTTATATAAAAAAATGAAATTTCTTCCTCAGTAGGTTGCCAGCAAGGAGATCCTCTTGGCCCTGCTTTATTTAGTTTGGCTATACATCCAATAATTAAAAATTTACAGTCTCAGTTCAACATATGGTACCTAGATGATGGGTCATTAGCAGGAGAAATGGACTCGCTCTTAAACGATTTTTCTACAATAATAAACAAATTTTCAGAATTAGGCCTCGAAATTAATAGTAATAAATGCGAAATTTTCCTGTCAGAAACTTTTTCAACAAATGAAAAAACTGAAATCATAAATAATATTAGCAGATTTGCACCTAATATAAAACAAATTAATATGGAGAACTTTTTTCTTTTAGGGAGTCCTATTTTTGATTCAGGTATCCCTAATTTCATCGAAGATAAATTGGAACAATTTAATAATATCTCGGATCGTTTCTCCAAAATTTCTTCCCACATTATCTTATTTATTTTTAGATTTTACCTTTTTGCACCAAAATATATGTATTTCCTTCGAGCAACTTCTCTTTGGAATTTTTCTGAACTATTACAAAAAATCGATACCACTCTAAATAATATTTTAGAAAAAATATTAAATTTAAAATTTGACTCAAATTCATTGCTACAGGCAACATTGCCTGTTAATTTTGGTGGCCTTGGAATAAGGCGAATTGAAAATTTAGCCCTACCAGCTTTTCTTTCTTCCGGATATGGAGCACTCAACCTCGTTGGAAAAATTCTTAACCCGTTAGATTGTAACGTTGAGGTGAGTGGTTTATCCGAGGCTAAAGACGCCTGGTCTGCGCTATGCCCAGATAATATTCCAATGAATACGAAAGTGCAAAGACTGTGGGATATACCTTTAATTAAAACTATACATAATTTAATTAAAACTTTTACGTTCTAATAATGGTGCTGAACAGGCGCGCTTATTAGCTGTCACTGAAAAAGAGTCAGGTCTTTGGTTAAACGCGCTCCCCTCCAAAAATATAGGTACTATATTGGACAACCACACACTACGCATATGCGTTTGTCTAAGACTCGGGCTTAGTGTGTTTGAACCCCACTTTTGTCCATGTGGTAAAGACGTCAACTGCCTGGGGCGCCACGGTCTATCTTGTTTTAAAAGCGCCGGCCGCTTTTACCGCCACAGCTCTATCAATAATTTGATCCGCAGATCTTTTGCCTCCATCTCTATTCCAGCCACATTGGAACCCACAGGCTTATTTAGAGATGATGGCAAGAAACCTGACGGTATGACCTTAGTTCCTTGGAGTTTGAGAAAATCACTAGTGTGGGACGTCACATGTGTAGACACACTAGCGACTTCCCATCTTCAAGGAACTACTGTCAGAGCTGGTGCGGCGCGGCGGCAGAACAAGCGCAAAACGTCAAGCGCCGCAAATATATAAACATTTGCAATGATTATATATTTGTGGCCTTTGCCGTTGAAACTATGGGACCGTGGGGCCTCGAGGCAAAAACACTATTTAAAGATATTTCAAAAAAACTAATCGACGTCTCTGGTGACCCACGGGCTGGCAGCTTCCTCGCTGAAAAGATTAGTATAGAAATTCAACGAGGAAATGCTGCCAGTATTTTTGGCACCATGCCACTGGACAATGGCCTGGAGGAATTTTTTATATTATAAGTAGGTAATTTATAGTTTTTATTTTATTTAATTTATTTAGGGTGCTTATATTTTATTCTATTTGTTATTTAGATTTAGTTTATTTTCCTAGGTTAATTTTTTTTAATATACTTATGTTAATTTAATTATTTTATATTTTGTTTGAAAAACAATTTAATTATATATTTCAGTTTACAGTCTAACCAACTCAGCTACCATGTATATTATTTAATTTAGTTTTGTTCAATTGAACACAAGGGTGGTTTAAAAATAAAGTTAAAGTTAATGACTTCTCCGATTAAATCTGTTGATCGCATAAACACCTTTTTCGATAACATTGGTCGATCACTTGCTGAAGAAATACTGCAAAATCCAATAAATTCCCAACATAAAATAATGCCCGTATCGTTATCGTCTTCTTTTATGTTACTTGACACCGATCCCGAGGAAGTACTTAATATACTTATAAATCTTAAATCAAATAGTGCAGCAGGTAAAGATGGAATCTCTACCGAATTTCTTAAGCGTGCACATGGTTTGGTCGTTCCAGTCATATGTCACTTGGCGAACCTGTGTTTTACTAACGGCGTATTTCCTACAACTTTGAAACAAGCCGTCATCACTCCGGTGCATAAGGGAGGAGACAGAGACGAAGTCAATAACTATAGACCTATATCAGTTTTAAACGGTTTATCCAAAATAATAGAAAAATTATTGAACAATAGACTGATGATCTATCTGGAAAAATTCAAACTTCTATCAGAGTCGCAATTTGGCTTTCGGCGCGGTAAATCTTCTGAAGATGCAACCTTGAAACTGACTTCAATAATTACAGGTCATTTAGATTGTGGTAAAAAATGTCTTACTATATTTCTTGATTTCAAAAAAGCTTTTGACACCGTCTCTGTCCCTATCCTTTTACGGAAACTGGAATTGATTGGAATAAGAGGAACAGAGCTGAATTTATTTACAGATTACTTGACGAACCGTACTCAATGTGTTAAAATAGGTGAACATGTGAGTCCAGACATAAAATTAACACACGGAGTCCCGCAAGGTAGCGTATTAGGTCCAACTCTGTTCCTTGTCTACATAAATGAACTTTGTAGCTCTAGAATAAAAAACTGCCAGATTTTATCTTACGCCGATGATACAGCTTTGGTATTCCATGGGTCAGATTGGAAAGTGGTTCAAGAAGCTGCAGAGGCTGGTCTCTCGGAAATTGCCATGTGGCTGGACGCCAATCTGTTAACCTTAAATGTTACTAAAACAAACTATATATGTTTCTCCATTAAAAACCTCACCCAACAAAATATTAACACTAATGTTCGCGCCGGTATGCGCTTTCGGTTGACGCCTTACTAATTTGAATTCCCGCTATTAACTTATTGACCAATCTGATCGCCATACCTGACGTGACGCGCGAGGCCTCTGATTGGCTGGAGGTCTAGTGACACGTTATTCGGCCAAGTGGAAGTCTGCTGCTTCGCTTACTGCTTCGTAGCATGTAGAACTGCATTATATTTTGAAAGTTACGCATTTATTGAAACCGCACCCGCATCTGCCCTTTTTTGAGGAATATAGAATGTGAAGCTTGATTAGTCTGCTATTTGGATGGTTTTGTGCAGAACAAATTCAGGATACTGGTGAGTCCTTCCATTTCTTCTCCTTTATCAGTCGATAGGGTTTACCGGTGTTCTTTTTACAACCCGACATTCATGAACATACTGAGCTATCGCAGGTCCTTCGAATTTATATATATAAATATCAAATATGCCTACTAATAAAAAAAAATATTGATAGAAAAACACATACAAAGATCAGTTTTACATATAACCACCAAATACATAGGTATAACCTAAGGAGAGCGTCACATATATCTACCATTACCATTAATCCAAGAACTGAACAAGGCAAGAAGACTATTTATTATGAGGGAGCAAAATTATATAATACCATACCAAGACAAATCAAAGAAATACATTCGATAATTCTATTCAAAAAATGTTTGAAGTCCTATATTCTTAAAACTTAAACATCTTTATTAGTATATATATATATATATATTTATTATTATTATTATTTTTCATTTAATTTTTATAAGTTTACATCTGTATATGTATATTTCTTTGATTTTGTTTTTATTATTAAATAGTAATTAATTATCATTATTATAATGGTAAAACTCTTAATTTCATAAAAAAAAAAAAGTTGCAGTTATAGTTATGTATTCCCACTTTGGGTTACCCTGTGTTTGTATATATAAATATTATCTCTTAGATATACACTTTTAATTGCTATTTTATTATATTAAAACTTAATTATAATTCCTACCATTATAACTCAGTGAATCGCCTTATTGTTAATTTTTTTTACTTATTATTATATAATTCTTTGTAACATACTGTATATAGTAAGATCATAAAACTCATTTGAAACATTTGTAAAGAAACGTGTAAAACAAAAGAAACTGGTTATCGACTGCGCGTAGGTAATCGACTCGCCTGGCTAATTGTCATTTACTGTTTTTATAAAACTTACCCACATAATTGTTTCTATGACAATAATTATGTTTATTTTATTTTAGTTACTTTTTATTTACTTCTTTTTTGTTTTATATTTTTATTTTGTTTTTTGCATTTATAAATTAAATTAGCTGCTGATACTAACACAACTAACAATTTATTATATTTTAACATTTCCATGTTAAGTGAATTTTGTAAATTCTTGTGGAAATAAAGTTCTTTAAACCGAAACCGATATATTTGTATTTTTTATAAGTTTAATAACCGCATCGCACCGCGTAGGCATTCCGCGCCTACATATGTTTTGGTCACTTCGTTCCGGATTTTATATTTTATGTTCATGATTATTGGTTTCCAATTGCAGGGTAACAGTGAAACATTTTAATTTTTTTTTTGTTACTTTATTATTTTATATACATATTTTTCATAAGTTTTAATCCCGCACGCATTAATAATGCCTACTGAAAAGAAGCAGTTAAAATTTCGCAAATGCGAAGCCGAGCGTATGTCATATTTTAATCGTGTGCAAAGTATTTATGACTTCATACCTAAACTGCATACTGTAGCCGATAGGTCTGCATTTCTTATTAAGGCAAGAAATATAGATAAAACATACGAACATATTGTTAGTGTATATGATGAGTATGTTGAGGTAGGTTTTAGAATGTGACGAAAACTTTGTGCCGTCTTTTGATAGTTTGTGGTCTATGCAGGACATGGTTTCTGCTATAAAGTCAACCGTAGAAAGCATAGAACCGCCGCCCACGTCTCTAAATCAATCCGCGTCCACTAAACTTTCAGTAAAGTTACCGCGTTTGGACTTACCCTCATTTAATGGTGAAATTGATAAATGGCCTATATTTTATGAAACCTATTTAAATATGATCCACAACAATATGGATTTAACAGACACGGAGCGCATGCAATATTTGATAGGTAAATTGTCGGGCAAGGCACTTAATGTTTGTTTGGGAATTACGCCCACCGCCGAAAATTATAAAATAATTTTCACCGCCTTGGTATAGAAATACCAAGATCCGCGTGGCTTGGCCGTCAATTATTTGGATCAAATATTAAATTTAAAACAATTGGCTTCCGCCAACGCATCCAACTTGAAAATGTTTGTTGATCATTTTGCAGGTTCGGTTTTGGCACTCAAACAATTAAAAATACAAAATTTAGAGCATTTTATTTTTGTTCACTTAGGTTTGAAAAAGCTGGATTCCGACACTAAAAGGTCATTTGAAATGTCGATTCGAAAGTCGGAATCTATGCCTAGTTTTATAGATTTTACTGCGTTCCTCAGAGAACAAACAAAAGTTTTGCAGCATACTTGTCAAACAGCTGATGTAAAATCACGTATTGACACTGCTGTTAAATCACAACGCCCGCCACAAAAAACACTACCGTTTGTTAACGTAAATAGTCTTGTAAAAATAATGATCACAATAATTTATATAACTGCCCGCAATTTATAAAGTTAGAACCAAATAAGAGATACGATTTAGCCAAGAAACTACACATTTGTTTTAATTGCTTAGTACTAAACACATGCTTTGGAATTGTAACTCTAAAAAATTTGTAAAAAATGCAAACAAAGGCATCATTCTTTGTTGCATTTTCACACAGAAAGAGAGTCGAACGCTGGAGCTAACGACTCAATGCAGACTGCGGCCGCCGCCACAAGCGTTACAAGAGCGCCGGCGCACCTCGAGACAGCGCCGGCGCACCTCGAGTCTGCGCCTGCTTACCCCTCCCTTTCTACCGCAGCCACGGAATCATCGCGCGCTCCTTACTTATCTACACGCGAAACAGCTGATCGTGTATCTTTGTGTGCGTATGGGAACCGGTTTACTAACTGCATTTTGTTAGCCACCGCTCAAGTTTATGTAAGGGATTCATTTAATAATATACATTGTGTTCGAGTTTTAATTGATAACGCGTCGCAAAATAACTTTATTACTTTAGAGTGTTGTAATAGGTTAAATTTGGATATTTTTATTAATAATTATAATGGTTTTGTTAAGGGCATAGGGGAGGTAAAACAGCAAATAAAAGGCAGCTGTTTAGTAACTTTATTCTCGCGTTATGACGAAAGTCAAACGTTTAGTTTGCAAACTCTAGTTGTAGATAAAATAACAAACTCGTTACCAACCGCGCCAATTGATGTATCATCAATGAGATATTTATATAATGTACCTCTCGTCGATAACGATTTTAATACCCCCGCGTCTGTTGACACGATTATCGGTGCAGAGTTGTTTTTCGATATTTTACTGAATGGTAAAATTCAGGGCCCTCCTGGTTTTCCATCCGCATTGCAGACTGTTTTTGGTTACATTTTGTCCGGTAACGCCCCAGCCCTTTCTAATAGTAATTTCTTTTTAAATAATAATAATAATTCGTTTTATGTAACCAATGATAGTTGACAAATATTGACAACTTATTACAACGGTTCTGGTCAATTGAGGACGTTCCAGACCAGGTCCACCTTTCTTCCGAGGAAAAGGCATGTGAAAGTATGTATAGTTCTACAGTCAGTAGGGATGATAAGGGTTTTTATTGTGTGCATTTACCCTTTAAGGGGAACGCTTCGGAATTAGGGGATTCTTATGTTATTGCTAGGCGTAGGTATAATATGTTAGAAAAGAGATTTAGTCGCTTTCCGTACCTACACTTACAATATGATGACGTCATGCAAGATTACCTAAAGAGTGACTATCTTAGAGTTGTATCTGACCCGCTACAGGACCCAGGGTATTTTATACCCCACCATCCCGTGATTAGAGAAGACAAAAGTTCCACAAAATTACGCATGGTACTTGACGCTAGTCAAAAAACGTCTACAGGTGTCTCCTTAAATGACGTTTTGCAATGTGGGCAAAATCTACAGTCGAATTTATTTAATATTTTGTTAAATATTCGCTTACAGCCTATAGCAATTTGTGCAGACATTAAACAAATGTATCTGCGCATTAAAATAACGCCTGCACATTTTAAATATCAGCGAGTTTTATATAGGTTTTTAAAGGAAACCGATATTAAGACTTATGAGTTTACGAGAGTTTGTTTCGGATTGAAGTTAAGTCCGTTTCTGGCACTACGGACGGTCCGTCAGCTAGTGTCTGACGAACGGGAACGTTATCCTCTTGCGTCATCCGTTGCTGAAAGAGATATCTACATGGATGATTTAGGTATTAGTATTCTTTCAGTATCAGATGGTATAATGTTATCTCGTCAACTAATAGAAATGTTTAAGTCAGGGGGTTTCGACTTAGTAAAGTTTAATAGTAACTCTCAAGAGTTGCTTCGCGCTATTCCTGAACAGAATAGATTAAATAGTAGTGTTGAATTTAATAAGGAAAGTAATATGAAGATTTTAGGTTTAAGTTGGTGTCCTGATGCAGATACCTTTTCTACACGCGTGAATGTAGATCGAGTTGTCTGTACAAAGCGTAATATGCTTTCAATTATTGCGCAGCTGTGGGATGTTTTGGGTTTTTTTGCACCTGTTATTGTTTTTGCTAAGTTGCTGATTCAAAAGTTATGGTTACTGCGCATAGACTGGGATGTCACCCCTCCAGAAGACGTGAGGCAATCTTGGTCTACTTTTATAAATGAACTTCCAGCACTTGCAACGCTTACCTTCCCGCGACATAAAGGCATTTTTTCTAATAAATGTCAAGTTGTTTTGTTAGGTTTCGGTGATGCCAGTGAGAAGGCATACGGTGCTGTCATTTATATACGTGTTTTTAGTTCTAATAGGTTAAGTAGAGTTAATTTAGTCTGCGCCAAATCGAAAGTAGCTCCTATAAAAAAACTATCGCTTGCAAGGCTTGAGTTGTGTGCCGCTTTGTTACTTGCAAAATTACTTTGTTTGGTGTTCATACACCAAAGTCTTCTTACTTCTTACAAAGATAAGTGTAATATAAAACACGTTTTCGCATTTTCGGATTCAACGGTAACACTCCATTGGATCCACTCTTCGCCCCACCGCTGGCAAACATTTGTTGCCAATCGTATTGCAAAGATTCATGATTATTTGTCTCCTAAATCATTTTATCATATCAAAGGTGACGAAAATCCTATTGATTGTATTTCACGTGGGTTAACTCCGGCGCAGTTAGTGTCCCACCCTTGTTGGCAGTCCGGGCCTGCCTGGGCTGCACGGGATTTATCAGAGTGGCCTCTCGTGCCATTTTCAAAACACGAAGAGGAAACCGAGGTTCCTGAGCAAAAACATGTCGTCTTTTTTACTGCTGATATTGAGCATCCATTTTTATATACATTAAGGGCATCTTTCTGGTCGAAGTAACTGAGAATAGTAGTTTTTATTTTTCGATTTACTCCAAAGTTACCGCGCCGCAATACTATTCAATGTTCTGATTTACGTTTTGCTCAGGATCAAATTATTTTTGCTTTGCAACAAGTTTATTTTAGCAAAAAACGGAACTTGTTACAAAATAACAAATTACTTTCTTCTAATTTGTCTCAATTAAAACCATTTTTACATAATAATTTGATTAGAGTGGGAGGTAGACTTTCTAAATCTGACTTAGAATTTAATAGTAAACATCCCATTTTATTACCGCGTCGTGATCACATTGTGAATTTAATAATTGATTCATTTCATGTTAAATATTTGCATGTCGGGCCGTCTTTGTTAATGTCTTTATTGCGACAGACGTTCTGGATTATTTCTGCCAGAGGTATTATTCGCCAACGCGTTAAAAAATGTAATATTTGCTTTAAGCGTAATCCTGTAGGTACTCAGCCATTGATGGCCGACTTACCTACAAGTCGTGTTACGCAATCAAAGCCCTTTTTGCATACAGGTGTCGATTACGCCGGCCCTTTTCATATAGTACTTAGTAAATACCGCGGTGTGCGTACAAAAAAGGCCATATGTTTATTTGTTTGTTTTGTTACTCGCGCCGTCCAAATAGAGCTGGCTGTGGATCTAACTACGGAGGCTTTTATTAACGCATTCAAAAGATTTATATCTCGTCGCGGCCCATGTTCTATTTTGTATTCGGACCAAGGTACAAATTTTATAGGAGCAAAGGCACAGTTAGATGAAATTCATAAATTAATTAGGGAAGATCACTTTAAACACAAATATGGTCGAGAAATATCAGAACATGGCGTCGAATGGAAGTTTAATCCTCCAAATTCACCGCATTTCGGGGGACTTTGGGAGGCGAACATTAGATGTTTTAAGCGTCATCTCGCTGCTATCATAGCGTCATAGGTCAACAGTTATTGACTTATGAAGAATTGGTCACGGTTTTAAATCAAGTTGAGGCCGTGCTTAATTCCAGACCGTTGAGTTTGCTTAGTTCAGACCCAGAGCCCCTGCCTCTCACACCCGCGCACTTTTTAAATTTAACACCACTGAAGACGTTACACGCGCCCAATGTCCTGGATCATAACATAGGTCATTTAAATAGATAATTTATGTTGGATCATGTCGTCCAAAGTTATTGGAAACGATGGTGTCATGAATACTTGCACACGCTACAAATACGCCAAAAATGGAATACTTTGTCAGTACCAGTTACGGTAGGTACTGTGGTTATTATCCGCGACGACCATACACCACCACTGCACTGGCCACTGGGTGTTATAACCCAACTTTTTTCAGGTTATGATGGGATAGTTAGAGTAGCTTTAGTTAAGACGAAAACTGGTGTGTATAAGCGATCAGTAGTTAAGCTGTGTCCTTTACCTACCCAGTAATTATTTTTTATTTATAATAACCGCTGTTTTTTTTATTTTATTTATTATTTTTAATTTTAAGTTTTATTTTACCGCTTTTTTGCATGTTTACGCATACGTTTTTAGGTTTAATTTTATTTTTTGTTTCACTGTTACAATTTGCTTTGTTATTGCTACTGGTTTAGAGTGGGAAGTAATCTTCCTCCTCTAGGCTGGGGGCATGTTCGCGCCGGTGCGGTATGCGCTTTCGGTTGACGCCTTACTAATTTGAATTCCCGCTATTAACTTATTGACCAATCTGATCGCCATACCTGACGTGACGCGCGAGGCCTCTGATTGGCTGGAGGTCTAGTGACACGTTATTCGGCCAAGTGGAAGTCTGCTGCTTCGCTTACTGCTTCGTAGCATGTAGAACTGCATTATATTTTGAAAGTTACGCATTTATTGAAACCGCACCCGCATCTGCCCTTTTTTGAGGAATATAGAATGTGAAGATTGATTACTCTGCTATTTGGATGGTTTTGTTCAGGATACTGGTGAGTCCTTCCATTTCTTCTCCTTTATCAGTCGATAGGGTTTACCGGTGTTCTTTTTACATACTGAGCTATCGCAGGTCCTTCTAATTTATATATATATATTTGTATTTTTTATAAGTTTAATAACCGCATCGCACCGCGTAGGCATTCCGCGCCTACAACTAATTTTAACCTAAAAATTCACAAATGTCATTACTCTAATAATAGTCATAATAATGTCAATAATGCAAATATAAATAATCTCAATAATACGTATAATAATAATTTACAATGTAATTGCCCTAGTATTAACAAGGTGTCTTACACAAAATATCTGGGACTTATGATCGACCAAAGACTTTCTTGGTGTATGCATTTGGAGCTTGTATCATGCAGGATAAGAAGACTCATCTGGATTTTTAAAAAATTGCGGCACGTAGCATTATCCACCTTATTGAACCAGATATATGTATCCATGGCACAATCCATAATAACCTACTGCATCACGGTGTGGGGTGGTGCTGGCAAATCAAAATTCATTGAAGTTGAGAGATCACAGCGTTCACTACTAAAGGTCATGTATTTCAAACTTTATCGATACTCTACCAGCGATCTCTATTCAACCAGTGGCCTTTTTAGTGTAAGAAAATTGTATATCCTCCATATCGTGTGGCATAAACATAAGAACCTTCCCTTTGACCCTGGGCTATTGAGTAGACGAAGGTTCGACTTCTCAGCTCCTCATCATGTTACTAGAACCACCTTTGCGTCTATTCAATACGATAAACTATCATCTCACATTTATAATAAGGTAAATAGACAATTCAACATCTACCCTATGACTTATAGTGACTGTAAAAATAAACTGTCTAGTTGGCTAAAAACTCTAGACTATGAGCAAACAGTCTCTGCTCATATTTGTCAAATAATAATCATCATGTGCATTATTGTCCACACTCTCGTTTTTTTTTTTTTTTAATCATGGGCACAATCACAAGGCACTTACTTCTCTCACACAACACACACACTTGCTAACGCTTACACACTCATTCAGGCGCACACGCATATTCAGACACACTCTCACACACACACGCTCACAAACTAACACAAACGTGTATTATGTATTAGGTAGATTAAGCCTTGTTTTATTTAAAAAAAAAAATGTTGCTACTTTTGAGCTGTTATTTTTTCATTTTCTTTAACTGTTTATTGTTTAAATTGTATATAAACTATATTTAGGAAGAGCGGAGCCAGCTGACACAGGTATTATATACTTAAAAGTTGGCTCCAACCTTATAAATAAGTTATATTGAAAATTGTGAAGGAAATAAATGATTTTTATTATTATTTTTTTATCGTGACAAAAAAGAGGAAAGTATTATTACAGAAATAATTTTATTTATTAACTTAGCAACCATTAGACACTTAAAATTTGGAATAAAAAAGCATACAAAAAACCTTTATGGAATTTCATATAAACTTCTTTAAAATACTGATGAAAGAAATTAAATTACGATTCCTTAAATCTCAAAAAATAGCGCACCGATCTTTATGAATAGATATTTGTAGGTTCAAATATATTCAAATATTTCAACAAAAAATAACAAAAATCCAATGAATATATATAGATCTTTTGTGCACTAACACCTCGTCGATCGATTGGAATACCCGGACGAAAATATATTTTGATGTTTGTTAGTTTAATTGTTTTTTTTTGTACCAAAACAATAAGTTATTATTTTGTAAAGATTTTTAGATAGCCCATAGTTGGTTATAAGTTATTTTGCTGTAAATCTTCTAGATTAATTAGATTAATTAAATAAAATAACAGTAGAAAACTATATAATAATTTAAACACAACAATATTTGTTTATTTATCATGTAAAAAATCTTCAGGTTTAGTGCCCGAAAATTTGCCAACTATTATTTACTTTTAATTGGTTTTATTTGTTAACAATTCCCCATCAATTTTATTTTGAGTACAATAAAAACTGTCGTTCGTAAGTAATTTATTATAATAGCAACCAATTTTTATCCTATTTTTGTCCCCAACACCATTGTTCGAGCTGCTTCCGGGAGATATTTATTACCCTGCACCACTACGTGATTGTTGAAACATATATTCGGTAACCGAATCCAAAAAAAGTTACTTTCCCGTCATTCAACTGAACAAATAGAAGTTCCAGCTAAGCATTAATCAAATTAACATGCATTCACAAAAATATAATGTTCCAAGCTCAGTCCTAAACAAAGCTTTTAGAGCTTTTCAGTTCACGTCATCAATCTAGCGCTGAATTCTGAAAATCTAGCAGTAAATTCAACACATAGAGACGTGAGAAAAAACGAAAAGCGCAAACTTAATCGAATGAAGGAAATGAATCGAATATAAAAACAGCTCTCGAGTGATTCAAGTACAGGGTTTCGACTACTTATTTTACCATTTTGCCGGAACGGTGAAAATCGAGTTGCCGATGCAGCGTCAGCAATATTGCTCGGTCCACGTTCTCTTGTATTATGAAGTCCTATTTTCAGTGACATTTTTCGTTTCAACGCTACGATTGGATTTCTGAATGTGTAAATTCGATAAAGCATTCGAAGAACATGAGTCAGTTTGCTTTATTAGATATTTTGTTGAACATGAATTCTTGATTTACTGCGTTACACTGGTGACACATATTTATATATTTTTTTTTTTCCATAAGAAGGTTTTTCTTTAGTGGATTTGGTTTTATTGTTCCAGTTTTAGCAGTTCTGTTATTTATATTTAGTTTACTTTTGGGAATATCAACTTGCCAACTTGGGAAAAGACTAAGTTTTCTTTTACTCTACACAAAATATTTTGCTCAAAAACTTTAAAAAATATGCTTTCCTAAACCGATAAGAATTTTTACTTCTATACATATCTGCCAACAAGATCTACATCCATTCCATTCTATAATTAATCGTAATAGGTACTCGACTAGGTAGATATTCGACTAGAATAGAGACGGACAAAAGGGATCCTTATTTAAACAAAAAACTTTCAGAACCTAAATTGCCGGATTTTCTAACAATAAAGACAGATGGTGGTTACAGAAATGTCTGTTGGGATGGATAGGTGTTATATTTTCATGGCGTGTTTTTGAGTTAGGACATTTATGTAGACTAATAAAATTTATTTTCTATAGCCGTGTACAACTAATTATACTGGATGGTTTTTGTCACGATAATACAATTTTTATATTGTGTTCTATGATAAAAATAATGAAACACGTATTTTTTTCTTTGTAGCCTAAAAACAAAGATAACAAATAAGATCTACAAATCACGTTAACTTTCATACTAAATTCACGAATTAAATCCTATCACTTGTCTAATTGTGTTTTACTTGTTAGATACGAAGACTTATTATGTATTTGTAGGAGTAATTTTATAGACGGAGTAAGCATTTAGACGTTTGTTCATATAATAATTTATTTTACGGACTTTTGTTTTTGAAGAAAAAAATACTTACTTTCCTTTTTTATTTTAAAAATGGGTTCTAAAAGTGATACTGGAGGCATCAAAAAAATATTATCATAGTTAAAAAAACACCCAGTATAAAAGCATGACAATGTTTTATCAGTCTACCTAATATGTAAACTCAAAAAACTCCATAAAAATATAACACCTATCCAAGTAGACATTTCTCTAACCACCACCTAAAGTCTTTCTTCTTAGAAAGACCGACAATGTCTGCGAGATATATTATTATGTGGAATGAGGTAGGGCTGTAGCGAGGCAATAGCACGGCAGCAACGCGGTGTCATCAGCGGTAAATGCAACGAGGAAATTCCTTGGCGGACACACGTGTGCGCTTTCTTATGTTGGCACAGGAAAAACTGTGGAGCCTCCATTAAATTATCATAATAAAGTTTATTTTTTAGCAGCAACATGTGACCTTGTAACTACCTGATGCTAAGCAGACCTACGTCTAGTCTATAAATGGCGTCCATAAATATCAATACATTGTTGTTCGTAAAATCAACCGCTAGTTTCGTATTTGCACCCTAAATAGAGTCTACCAACACAACAAGATATTAATTTAGTAGTCCCCTAAAAACCGTCGAACATACAGGGGTCAAAATCAAAATTATTGTACAGTAACAAAAAAGAAACAAATATGAATAACGTTACAAATATGAACTCTTAATTTTTAATTTTTTCTTTGCCGTCTAGTATTAGAAACTAGGACTTCTAACTTCACTCGTATAAGAGTTATTAGAAGAAAGCTAATAGAGGGCGTCTGTGTATAAATAAATAACAAGCAATGACAAAATTCGTGAGGGCTGACTGGAACCTGGTTGGCTCACCGGTTGAGCGCCTTGCCGCGATAGCGAGGTTCGTGGGTTCGAGTCCCGCCACCAGGAATTTTTTCATTGCATTTTTATCTTTATTATTATTTAAATTATAAAGACGTTTATAAAACTGTTTCTAGGGTTTTAAATAAAAAACTAAATGTTTAATAAGAAAAAAACGTTATTTTGATTATCAATATAGTAACAAATGTATGTAACAAAAGCTAACAGAACTTAAGTTGGATCCTGCATCAGGTTTTACTTCACCATAATATTGAAGTAAGAAAGTATATTGTATTAACATCTACTCTATTCCCTTCAATTTCCTCATGAATGCACCGGTCGCAGGTAATATATTTGGAATTTTCCAGTGCTATGAAAACGTTACGTGATCTCGAGTAAGATTTTCGTTTGTACAGCACACCATACAACATTCCTATTTACTTCAATGATTACAAAATAATAGAAATGTTAACCAACACGTTAATCAAAAAGTATAATTTTAATATTGTGATATTAAAATGTTCTATTGTAACATTGTGAGAACATCATACTAATCACCGTTTTATTTTTTTAATAAATAATTAAATGTATGATTATGCCCACGTTTATTAGATCTAATTTATAACTTATATATTTTTTTTTATTTGAATAATATCAAATAAAACTAATCATCTGCCAAAATTACAGACGAATTAAAGTTACTCTTGTACAAACTTTTACAAGTAAAATTATTCTTTAAATTTTGCGAAATTTAAGTTTATTACAATTATAGTAAAATTGTCAATTCACCCAATCATGTTTCGATTTTAGTCTGTGGGTTCTACGCTTTTTCAGATACTACTGCATTGATATTCTCATCGAGGTAGTAGTCTCCTTTCATGGTGCGGTTACGAAACGGGAGATTGATTTGACGATAAAAGAGCGACTAGTAATGCAAATCATCAGGTAGATACAAAGTCACATGCCGTGCTCCGGTAAAAAAACTAACATTTTTATTTTATTGGAGCACAGCGTGGTGCTTTGTGAAAAGAAATACATTGAAAGTTGGAGTTAAATGTTGCTATAAAAAAAAATGTATACATAATATATTTATTTTATATTTTTTTACGTTATAAGGATATAAAATGAAAAGGAAAAACATTATTTATGTTTTATTATTATTTTGTCATCAGTGACATACTTGAAAAACATTTAATTAGACGCTTGTTTCAATATATATTTCGTTCAATCATGGTATTTTTTCAATTGGCAAGTTTCCGAATTTTCAATAAAGTCTAGCTTAAGTTGAAAAAGTAGATATGGCATAATATCTATACAAAGAAGTTCTATTTTAGAACTAGTTTAAAGCTTGTCGAAATATGAACCTAATTAGAACTAATAATAATTGGACTGCAGGACTTATTAAAAAAATTATAATAAACAATATCAGAAAAGTTTTTTAAATTTTTTAATTAAGTGCATCATAAACTGACTGTCATAATAATAACACCTTTGATAGAATAATTTAATAAATTGTTAAAGAAGTAGCTAATGGTGTTCCTCGGGAAACAGCATTAAGGCATTAAGGCTTGTAATTCCGTTGATATATTGGTCAATTTAAATTTAAATGACACTTCCTTGAGTGTAATATAATAAAGAGCTTCTTTAAACACATTTTGAGTAAGTAATATAAGTCATTTAATTTCATTAGACGTTAATAAATTCTAATGGAGCATTAACTTTGTTAATGATAGATATTTGTTAAATACAATTTTATAATTAATTAACTTGCCTACGTTTTCAATATAAATTTAGTTAAAAATATTACGTTATAAAGAATAATTCACATCTTAAGCTACTCTTTGCTAATATTTTAAAGAAAAAGATTAGATTTTATTGTTTGTAATGAATTATGGAAAATTGTTTTATCTATAATAAGCTGAAAGGCTGATTTAATTTTGATTTGATTTAATTCGATCTAATTTCTTTTAAATTAAAATGCGAGTAATTTTGAAATAACTGAAATCATTATTATTTCCTATGTTACAGTAATAAAAATAAATTCGAACTAACACCTGTGTATTTATCGTCATGTGTAACTTTGAGATGGTAAGAAGTTTATGCAGTCCATGAATGGTCACCACCAACTAAAATCAATAGATGCGACCTCAGTGTACTCAGTGTTTGAATAGACTCACTAATATGAACATAACTTCTATTAATAGTTTCAGGAAAATTGGTAAAGACTATGTAAACTTAATGTTCTAATGTCCCGAAGGTTTGTCTGTCAGATAATGCGCAACGGCATTAAGTCTGCCTTTGTATTATGCAATAGAGTTTGAAAATTAAATAAATAAAATATAGTAAAACTGGGACTGACAGCTTAAAGTGCTGTCCGAGGCAATATAATGATGGTGTCAAACAAACACACATTTTCACAGCATGTGACCTTTAACAAACCTAAAAAGTTCATAAATTAACTTATCTATACATTATTAACTAACAAACTTTTCCAATTATAATATTAGTACCTATACATTAAATCTATTTAAATAAAAATAAATTGTCGAATATGTATGTAAGTGTATCACTTCAGAATGGGTATTTGGCTAATTCTTTTTTTGTTATATTTGTCAGGACAAGATTTGTATGAAAGGACATACGACTTTATAAATCGTATGGAAAAGTGAAAAATTTGGGTTAAAAAATCTCCATATATAAAAGTGAGTGAGTGAAAGAGACAGAAGACAGTCTTTAAAAATATTAACAGAATTGACAGATTGATGATTGATCGGTTTCTTACGTTTAAGTTTATCTGTTACCGATTAATCAATTTAACCGGGAATATCATAGATTTTGTGCGTAGTGAAAATCTGATAAAATCTATTGAAGAGGTACTTTGTTGTTTCATTATACTGTGAAAAAAGAAGTAAAAATTACGCGGACATAAAGGGAAGATTTGGATTTTATTTTATTCATTAGTACGGGCCGCTAGTAAATAGATAATACATACAAATATTATAAAGTTTGTTTGGTTGAACGCGCTAATCTCAGGTACTACTGTTTCGAATTAAAATTTTATTTAGTGTTGAATACCCCATTTATAGAGGAAGCCTATAGGCTACATAACATCACGCTACGACCAATAGGAGCGGAGCAACAATGAAAAATGTTGCAAAAACGGGGAAAACTTATTCCTTTTAAGAGCGTACGCTCGTAAACGGTTAAAGTTACGCAGACGAAGTTCGTATTTTTAGAACGGGTAATGACTAAACCAAAGTGTATTAGGTAAGTATTAGATACGAAATTTATATTATTTAGAATTACCAAGTCACATCAAAGCAATGTCATAATTTTTCATATCCTTAATGACTTATAATAAAGCCTCTCCTCATTAGGGATTCCTGATTATGATCATTACAAAAGTCATTTGAAGAGTTCATTCCACCGACGTCAATGTCAAAACCTCCTTTATATTTATAGCTTTGGTTCGGAAAAAACATTTGTATTTTTAGTACTAACTCGTTAAAATGGAATTATAAAGTCGCTTGTGGATTGTAAAAAGTTTTTGTCGTTGCTTTGTGTCGTGTTTCCTTTCCTAGATTTTGTAGATACTAGTACGTGTATGATAACAATGAACTTTGTTATAGTTTACATATATTATTACATTTTATACACATATACATTTGGTACACTTATACAAGCCTAGAGCTTAGTTTGTGACCAGGGCAATATATATATTTCTCAGTGGCGTGCAGTCCATATAGGCACAAAGGCACTGCCTACCCCAGAAATTTGGTAATAAAATCATATTAAAAACATATTATATTTTGTTATATTGACACTTTGAATTTCAAAAAGAGCCATCTATAGTTTTTTTGTGGTACTATCATCATATGGTACTAGCGCCATCTATCGCTATTTTTTTGTACTATTATTCTCCGTATTATTTTTGGTTGCCTAAGTTTTCCTTGCAATTTTTCAATTATTATTATTATTGGATTTTGTTAAATGTATGACAGAGTTAGGCACTGCCTTTGTACCTCAAACAATCAAATATTTGTGATAAATTTAAATCTAATAGGACTAGGAGCGCAGAAATTGTAGGTAGCCAAGTCGTTAGGCACACGGTATTAATGAAAGAACGAGAACTTCTCTGTACAAAACTGTTGAGAAGTACCAGGAGCGCAGGAGTCCTTAGCGGTACAAATAGGAAACTATACTGTGTCCTGCTCACATGACGCGTGCAGAGCGAGATCGCATGCATCTGGGTGGAGCTTGAAGTCGTGAGTTATTAATATTATCCTACTAATTTGCAATGTTACGTAATTCTAATCAAATTTACCTAATGTTTTGATATTTTTCTTTTGTCATTTATTAATAAGGTAGGTATTGTTTTTTTGTCACTTTCGCATTCTTTAGTCACGTTACTTGTACTATTATTTCTTCTGTGAGAGGTTTATGGTGATGATTTTAATTTGTTTGTGTAGTGCAAAACCTTTTAATTATAATAAGTAATGGCTTTTTAATGCTGTTTCAACTTATCGCAAATTTCGCAAAATATGTCATTGTAGACTACGTTGTAATTTAAAAAAAAAAAAAATTGCTAAAAACTGATTTCTTTGGTATGTTACTATAAATTATGCCTACCTTATACTAAAACCCTGTGCACGCCACTGATATTTCTAATGTCCTCTGAATATTATTATTATTTATAATTTCCTTATCGGGATAATCTTATATGCCGTATGTCGACTCCCATTATGTCGGCTAAATGATGCGATTACGAAATGGGCGGCATTACGACGATTTGCAGCACCCTGAAAGGAGACTACCACCTCGATAAGAAATCGATGCAGTAATCTTTTAAAAACTGGTGAACCCACTAAATAAAACCGAAACATAGCTAGGTCACTTTACGGTTTTTGCATCTGTATGGGCGATAGTAAAAACACCGGTTGGTCGGTCTAATGAAGCTATAGAGACCGTCCTCCCACCTGAAATTAAATAAATTTGAATCTAAATTTAAATTATAAAAATATATTATGATTTTAATTAAAGTCAAATAAAATGTTTTTAACATAGTGGTTTTACGCAGCGATTGATTGGGCTGTCATTCATCACCATAAGATCATATAAATTTTTTTTTAGCTTAATATTTGATGTATAGATTAAACACGCTGAGAAGCGTAAGGTAATAAGTAACATTAAACTCCATACACAAAAGCAAGCACACGTTACACGAGCATGTGCTAAAACATTCACGACCCAGCAATAATTTTGTGTGCAACAAATTTATCATCGTTGTCTTTTCCTTAAACTTTACATTAAAATTCCAAATGTGTCATAACGGAAGATTACAACTTCTCTTCCGTGTTCATTATGCATTTACCAAGCATTTGCATGACAAACGACTATCGCGGTCTCGGCTTCTTTGATGTTGACTGCTTTCTTGGGTTCTATGCCACTGGTCTCCTTTAATGCCATAGCTTTATAAACGCCAGAGAAGCGTAAGGTTGTTGTTGATCGCTTTGAACAGAGGTGTGAGTTGATCAGAATCATTGGTCTCTGTGCTTGCGACAAAAAGAATAAAAACCATATTTTAACGTTTTAAATTCATTTATCAAGCATACATTTATGCCTATCAGACGGGAATATATTTTTCTCGCAAATATTCTTGGACTTTTTACAATCCAAACCATTTTAAAAAAATAGTTAAAAAGGATTTTTTTTTTGTCGTAATTCATTTTTGTATCTTGGAAAGTGGCAAGTTTTTGATTTGTTAAATTTGGTAAGAAAGTTATTGGGTAGAACGTTATATTATTTTTAGAATTATTTTCATAAGTTTTTTAAATATTGAACAAAGGAAAAATGTACCTATGTTTATGTAATTGACTGAAATTAAGTTTTACCTCAATGGCACCCACGAGGTTCAATAGGCTATTGACTACATTAAAAATATAATATAAATTGTGGTCATCCTATCAGACAATGGCGTAAAAAAACACATTTCACTTTATTTTAAACTAAATTATGTATTGTAGATTACACGAAATAAAATTGAATATTTTTTCCAATTTTATTTATAACAAAAACATCTTTGATTGGTTGATGACTGGTGACGTCACACGCAAGTAAACAAAACAATACACAGATTATAAATCATGTGGATGAAATAGAATAGAGTATAATATATAGATTATTTAATCTTTGCTTGTTTGTTTACTTGCGTGTGACGTTACACTTGACATAGACTGCGAAACAGCGTTTTAGTGCCATTGTGGAAATTCAAACTTTAACATAGATTTTTATTAATAATAGAGTATACATCCCGGTAATATCAATGTAGTGTGCTTATTATGTAATGAAGAATGATATAAAACGTATATCAATAAGGAGTCAAATACCTTATTTAAAGCATCGACAATGTTTTATTTTAACACGCACTCTCAGTACCCTACGCTGGGTACCCTGAGTCAGTTTAAAGGGTTCTCGGGAGCTAAAAAGGCACCCGTGATGGTTATTATTTATTGATGGTTATTTTTATACATGCAACTATTTTTTTACTGCACATTTTGTCCTTTAACTATTATGAGGCTTATGTATTTTATCGAATTCATTTTCTAAATTGATTTTTTTACTTTTTGGTTACGCTGATTTATCACCAAAAGTACATTGGTTATTGTCATTGGCTTAAACGCGCACTGGAATTGCAAATTGTGTGATTACATGAAAAAAATACCCAACCGAACGTATGCTAATAACCACCTAGCGTAAAACTAGGTGGTTATTACTTAAACTCACGTCTTAGTAATTTATAAAAGAGGAAGTCAAATCGATATACCAGAATCCTTGATATAGAATGATTTTCACAATTACCATTGTCATGACGGGTGACAGTTGGTATTGTGATCAAAATATATATTTGAATAATAAAACATGCTCTCCAGTGGAATTTGCTTCCTTTGACTATAAGATCAGCCCCTTCCATCGGAGTGTTTACGCGCTTGCTCACAGCTCATATCAAAATACTTAAACCAGATCCTCGTGGCAATTTTTGTTTGGTATGGTATGTATGTTTATGTATTACATTTATTATATTATATACAGTATTTAAGTAGTTTAAGTATTGTTATGCATCATTGTCAAGATTATATCTATTTATTTTTTTCGAAAAGTTCCACACCCTAAGCATATTTCACTCTCTCAAAGGTTAGCTGGTAGAAAATGCCTAAGGCATTAAGCTCGCCTTTGTACAATTTTGAGCAATAAAGAATTTTAAATAAATAAATTAATGCGGTGTCTACTAAAACACCAAGTTTAACATCTCCCTTTGATGCCATTTTATTTTCAAACTGAATATCCATAACGCGTCAGGAGTTACGAGCGACCGTTCATGGCATGGTGTTATCTTTCCAAGACAAATTTCATGTAGCTCTATTGCATATAAAATTGTGCATCATTTTTCATGTGAAGTCGTGTTTGGGTTACGTTATGTTCACCTATATTTTGTAAGTAATGCATTTTGTTTGTCACAAGGTTAGTAGGTTGACCACTATATTATACATAGGTACTTCTAGAATTTTGAAGAATTTAATTCATAGTTACGAGCTATGCCCCGCGGTTTTATCCAGCGTTTAATTTAAAATAAACCGGATCTAAAATAATATATACCGGTGGCTCATGTTATTCCATGATAAAAGAGCTTTTTTTATTAGTGAAAGATTTTTTAAAATCGGTTCAGAGTTTTAGAGTTTATCTTATACAAAAAAACAAACAAATCTTTTCTCTTCATATAATGATTTTAATACATTTACATTTTAGGTGGGAGGAAGGTCTCTAACTCTTCGCTAGGTCGACCGATCGGTCTCGTTATGAGTGACCTAGTCATGTTTCGGTTTTAGTCTGTGGGTTTACCGGTTTTACTACATCAATTTCTTGTCGAGGTGGTAGTCTCCTTTCATGGTGCGGTTACGAAATATGTGATTGAATTGATGATAAGGCAGCGAGTATATCAAAATATACTTTGTAGCCGCCCATTTCGTAATCGCATCTTTAACCGGCTTAGTGGAAGCGATCAATGTTGTTTAAGAACAATTATTGATTGACTTCATTAATGGACTTTGTAGGTCTGCTCACCACTAGGTAGATATAAAATCGCAAACTGTGCTCCAATAAAAAAACATAGTGATCTAGATTGGTGATTTTGTTTAGAGAGGGCTATTTTAAGATTTTCACAAATACCATGTTATATACGGTGGTATTTTCACTAATACCATGTTATATACAAGGTCTAACCAACTCGGCCACCACGTTATATACGTGGTGGCCGAGTTGGTTAGACCTTGGACTTAAAACACTTAGGTCCCTGGTTCGAATCCCAGTGCGTACCAATGAGTTTTTAATTTAAAAAAATATGTATATTTGTTTGACAACACCACTATAGTGCCTCGGAGAGCACGTTAAGCTGTCGGTCCTGGTTTCACTATACCAACTTGTGAAACTGTTTTTAGATGAGTTATTGAGTCTATTCAAAACATCGCGATGAGCTAGCCACTTGTTGGGTGTAGATTCATACCATGGGCTACGAAGAGGTGGGATTATAAATCCCTCCACTGGGTACCCTGAGGCCGTCTATGCGTTCTCGGGCGCCGTAAGGCACCCGTGATGATATGTATGTATGTGTGTTCACTAATACCAAATTGTGGAATTCTTATAAGATATTGTGGTATTGAGGCTATTAAATAAAGTAATAAACTCACTACTTGTTGGGTGTAGACTCAGAATACCATAGACTACGAGGAGGTGAGAATTAAACCCCTACCAGTGATGATAAACTCATAAACAGTATATTGTTATTATTTATACATTACTATTTAGAGATAAGGTCGTTTCAATTACAACTAAGGTACAGTTGTAACAGTATATAAATAAAGCAATAAACTCACTACTTGTTGGGTGTAGACTCAGAATACCATAGACTACGAGGAGGTGAGAATTAAAACCCTACCAGTGATGATAAACTCGTAAACAATATATTGTTATTATTTATACATTACTATTTAGAGATAAGGGCATTTCAATTACAACTAAGGTACAGTTGTAACAGTATATAAATAAAGCAATAAACTCACTACTTGTTGGGTGTAGACTCAGAATACCATAGACTACGAGGAGTTGAGAATAAAACCCCTACCAGTGATGATAAACTCATAAACAATATATTGTTATTATTTATACATTACTATTTAGAGATAAGGGCATTTCAATTACAACTAAGGTACAGTTGTAACAGTATATAAATAAAGCAATAAACTCACTACTTGTTGGGTGTAGACTCAGAATACCATAGACTACGAGGAGGTGAGAATTAAACCCAGTGATGATAAACTCATAAACAATATATTGTTATTATTTATACATTACTATTTAGAGATAAGGACATTTCAATTACAACTAAGGTACAGTTTTCAAACAACTGCCGGATGAAGACAATAGATTCCGATGAAACTCCGATAGACAAGATGGAGGACAAGTTTGTGAGCTGTCTATTTGTTAATATCTTGTTAGTGAGCTTTTGTTATTAGATAATATTATAGCTTACTATACAACTATGTTATAGAAAGTTTTAACAGTGAATATATTCTATTATCAAGTACCTTTTAAGTGCTACGATTATTCTCGTAGCTGTATTGGAACTAATTTACTCGCTCAACATAATATACATATAAGATATTAAATTATATAAAAATAGTATCGGTATGTCTCTAAATAGGCTATAGAACAATAATCTATTATTTTTAGAATTCGTTGTCTGTTTGCTTGTTCGTCGGGGCATCACTTAAAAACTACTGGGCCGATTTATTTGCGGTATTTTTAGTTGGATAGCTATATTATTATATTTCGATATACATACAGTTCAGATACGGTTGGTGTTTTAAGAGTCTCTTGGAAAAGTTTTTATATACACAGTTTTTGCGTACAGTTTTTAACTACAAGCCCATTAAAATAAATAAGTATTTTAAAAAACCTTATAAGAAATATGTTTTTGCTTAATATTATATCTTAGACAACGTAAGAGGTTAAAAAGGTCTTCCAACTTAATAATAAAGATGACATCCTATCTTGAATAACCTAATTTACTTTCAGTGTTCTAAGAAATTATAAATGTCAGCCGCGAGAGATGTCAGAAAGGAGAACAAGTTTTATGTTTTAAATAAGGTTCGTGTAATAGTAGAACAACAAAGCTAAAACATTGTTCTACGCTTAAGTATAAATTTATATATTTATTTTACCTAAATTATATTTCACTAGCTTGCCTTAGATATAGGTATATCTTTTTTTAAAGACATTACACACATATTGCTCTGGTCACACGTTTTTGGCGTTCCGCGAATTAAGTAGAAATGTAGAAACATTCTGCGTAGTTTAATTTTTAATTTTACTGAGATAGTTTTACTGAAGGTTTGCACATCAGTGAAATTTTTTTTTTTTTTTTGGGGTATGTTATAGAGCGTTACTACGGTTCTTAAATATTGTAAATGGACTCATTATAATGCCCCATTTAAACTCCTTTCGGTTTTTAGGGGGTATTTTGTAACATGTTGTATATAAGCTTAATTTGTCACAATAATAATAATTTGTTTGACCGCCTCCGTAGACTAGTGGTTTCGCCTTTGGCGTTAAATCTGGAGGTCGTGGGTTCGATTCCCACCCATGGCAAATAAATATTAGTACGTTTTTCTGCACAGTTTGTCACGGTCTGGGTGTTTATAAAATGTAATATGTATTATATCGTTGTTTTCGGTACACATAGTACAAGCCTAGAGCTTAGCTTGTGACCAGAGCTATACCTATGTGTAAATTGTCCTTCACATTATTATTGTTATTATATTTCGTATTATACTAACCATCCATATCCGCCCATTTCTTACGCCCATATCCGCGTATCTTGCAAGTACGTAAGTTTTTTCACCGAAATTTTTAACTTTTTCTTACGTGTACTTTTTGGTTTTCATGAAGATTTGATCATTGGTCTCTAAACGCATACATTTTATTTTTAGAGAAGCACAATTTTCTCTATAAGTAGGTATATTTTTTTTTAAATATCAATTTAATTAGAAAATAATCAAAGTTGGTAAAATTCTGCAGTAAATAATAGAAATATACATATGAATGCCAAATAATATTTAAAAAAAAAATGTCAAGTCGTTTCGGAGCAGTTTGGTTACACTGTGACACGAGATTTAATATATTAAAAGATTCGTGTACTAGAAACAACGATACTAATACGTACTATATGCTTGTTTGACAACATCACTATAGTGACAACATCCCTATAGTGACAAAATCACTATAGTGACAAAATCACTATAGTGCCTCGGATAGGTCGTAAGTCCCAAGTCATCTTTTAAAATACGCGAGATGGTTCTAGGTGCTATCTTCATCTGCCGAGATAAAATCTTTTGCTTTCGGACAGAATTTCTTCAAATTATTTCCCTTACAAGGTGGTCAATCCACCTATTTCGTACGAACACTACGTGGTAAATTGTACCTATTAATTGCCCGGTACACAAACATTAGACTAATAACAAGTATATGAAGAGTTTTAAAAATTGCAATTGGCTCCATACCTACTTTGAGCAATGCAATCACAGCGATTCGGTTCTCTTTATCATTCCACTCCATTTAAAAATCGCAAAATATTGTACAATGTATTGGCGCCAAAATGAGAAAAGACAATGAACAATCGTATAAAAAAACATATTCCAAATTCAAATGGATTTTTTTTTATTTTAACAGTATTTATGGTAAATATGTTATTTGACCGCCTCCTGGTCTAGTGTTTGCGCCACTATTCGGAATTCATATAAATAGTATCCTGGGTTCGATACCCACTCATTTTCTAAACATTATTAGTACATTTATTTGCCAGTTTTTCATGGTTTGGATGCTTATGAAATATAATTTGTATAAGTACTGTTGTTTCTGGTACACATAGTATAAGCCTATAGCTTAATTTGTGACCAGAGACTCTACCATAGGTTTTTGCTTCGTATTAACCTAATGTTAATACGTGGTGCACAACCAATAAGGTCGCTTAATTTTTTTAATAATTTTCGAAGCAAAAACCTATGGTATAGCCTCCGAGCATAATGTGTGATATGTCCTACATATTATTATTATTATTTTAGGCCTATTTGAATTTATGTAGAAAATGAGTTTTCTTAAAAAAATACGTTTGAAAAAATAAAGCACTCAGGGGCTGGTACGGTGGCCACTTTGCTCAAGTTTGTGAACATAATTAATAAACTTATCTTTTTGTAAAAAAAAAACATGACAGCGGAGGGTATTATAAAAAAGAGGTCAGTGCAAATACTGTTCGCGCACTTAGTATTCCGTAGAATAGACAAGTAGCAATAGAGAAAAGGGGCAGTGAACTTTAAAAAAAAAGTTTAATAACATTTTGAGAGTAAGTTGAAATTTAGATTATTTAATATATTATAATCCCCATATTATAATTTTACTAGCTAACCCGCGTAACTTCGTCTGCTTCTTCAACCGTTTACGCAGCGTACGCTCTCAAAAGATTTTTTTTCCCCCGTTGTAGCAAATTTTTCATTGCTACTCCTCTTCTATTGGTCTCTTGGTCTCGATAAATAGGCTATCCAACACTAAAATATTTTTTTCAACCAAACAAACAAACTTTTCAGCCTTATAATATTAGTATAGATTTAGATTTTTTATAGATTTTATTGATTTTGTTTTTAATTTCAATTAATAAAGTGTAGGTAAGTGTATATCAGTGATGACTTACGGATCAGAGACGTGGTCGCTTACTATATGGGCCTCATGAAAAAGCTCACAGTCACACAAAGGGCGATGGAGCGCGCTATGCTCGGCGTTTCCTTGCGGGATCGTATTCGAAACGATGAGATCCGCAAAAGGACCAAAGAACCCGACATAGCCTCCAGAATCGCCAAACTTAAGTGGCAGTGGGCAGGCCACATAGCTCGCAGAACGGACGGCCGTTGGGGCATTAAGGTTCTCGAGTGGCGACCGTGTGCTGGAAGACGCAGCAGAGGCAGGCCCCCCACAAGATTGACCGACGACCTGAAAAAGACCGCGGGAAGCCGATGGATACAGGCAGCGCAGAACCGGTCATTGTGACGATCCTTGGGGGAGGCCTATGTCCAGCAGTGGACGCGCGAAAGGCTGGCATGATGATGCATGATGAAGTGTATCGAAATACACGACGTACAAATATTGCGAAATTTCAACTTTCCATCTCAAATGAATTCTAAAAGATAATAATTCCTATCAACTACGACGAAATTAAAATATAATTTTAGGTGGGGGGAAGGTCTCTATAACTTCGTTAGGCCGACCGTCCGGTGTCGTTACCACCGCCCATACATATGCAAAAACCGCCAAGTGACTTAGTCATGTTTCGGTTTTAGTCTTTGGGTTCACCGGTTTTTAGGAGACTACTGCATCGATTTCTTGTCGAGGCGGTAGTCTTCTTTCAGGGTGCGGTTACGAAATGGATGGTTGAACTGACTATATATAAGGCAGCGAGTATATTAAAATATACTTGTAATGCAATTCGTCTTCGCCCATTTCTTAATTGCATCATTTAGCCGGCATAGTGGGAGCGATCAATTTTGTATCATACTTTCCCCTCTTGGGGGCATTTTGATTCTAGTTCAGGCGGCGAATAGATAGTTTGATGATATTTTATTTATCCTTGTGAGAAAGGCAAAGGCATTAGCCATACAACTACATCTTCTTAACCACCAACTCCGATACCGTGAGATCTCGTTCGAGTTGAGATCAAGAACGATGTTTATTTATTTTATTTTAAAAACTTTATTGCACTAAAATTGTATGTTTTTGGTATTACGAAAACCGAAACATCGCTGTTTGAATTGACCACTGCAACTAGTTCGAGTACTTAATTAATTACAAAAAATACATAATATTATAAATTTTGGAAATATAATTTGTATGAAATGACGCCATTTTTTATCTCAACGTGAATTAGAACTCTCGATATCAGAATCGGTTGTTACCCCTTGATCTCTACAATTTCAACACAAACTTCAACTTTTTGTAACTGAACTGATTTCGAGATTTCGTCTGGCCCCAATTCCATGTAACAAATTAAGCTATTACGATCCGATTATGACACAATTTATCTAAAGTTAAACCTAAAGAATCGAGGCCTAGGACATACAGATATACAGACTATAAGATAGCCCATAAACATTATGTTTCTCTTTAAAAACGTACGTATAAATAAAACCTTAAAAATGAGCACACTGTTTTGCCGCCCTCGTGTACGCATTCCATGTACGGCATGGGCGGGCGGCAGTATTCATAAAGAGTGCCACACACGTCTCTTTGCTAATGAGCTTCACTCCATACATTAAAGCTATTTTGAAATTAGGTGCGAGGATACGGTGCCGCCACAACGAGATGGCTTTGTCTCTAGATAAGCTTAGTTAGTAGGTAAAGTTATTGGCTTAGTTAATTAGTAGAGTAAGTATTATTATTTTTTGCTAGCACACACGCGCAACTTCGTCTGTATTTCTCAAATTTTTTGATTGATGCTCCGCTCCTATTGGTCGTAGCGTGATGTTATTCCATATAGCCCATTAATCGAGGAAAGCTATAGGCTACTATAGCTTTTCTCGATAAATGGGCTATGCTACACTAAAGAATTAAAGTCGGTTTATTAATCCATTACTTACGTATGTACTATCATGAGTGCCTTGTGATGCCCGAAACCGCCTAGATGACAGATTTAATTCTCGCCGCGTCGTAGCTGACAGTATTATGAGTCTACGCCGAATAAGTGGCAAGCTTCTAGGCTCTGACCGATAACTCAAATACTGGTTGAGGTAGAAAGTTGTAATTTTAAATAGTAGTATAACTAAATATCTTCTTGGTGCTCTATTATTTTAAAAATTAACTATAGTCTAGTTTTTAAGTGATGTACTAAATGTCTATTATTCCTTATAACCTATACATAGTTTTTATTTACTACAATCGCATGAGTTTGTAACTTGAAATACTTATAATAAATAAGAATAGTAAAAAAAAAGTAATATAAAAACATACATTCGTAACTATAAAATATTGTGTACATAATAATGAAAATACATTACAGTAAATCGGTCCTATAAACCACCATTCAACCATCAAATAGCAATCATGTACCACAGCGGGTACGACTGGTTGATCTGAATTCAATGTGCGTGCCTTCAGGCCTTCCTGAAATATATGTACACGCAGTGTCCATATAGATAGACCGTGAAATCTTGGTAATATCTGAATAAGCATTCCCTACCATACTCCTGTTTTATATATAAACAAAACATATTGGGTAAAAATATCGGTAAATATCAATGTTACATAATACGCTATAAGATTTTTATTTTTGAATACACTTAAGTTATAATTATATTTAAGTTAAAAAAAAAAGTATTTAATTTTACTTATTGTTTTAACAAATAGATTAAATATAATTTAAAAAAAAACAAAGATATTACTACATCGCGACGAGCTAGCCACTTCTTCGTTGTAGATTCATACCATCGGCTATGACGAGGTGGGATTAAATTCACCTCTGCTGGGTACCCTGAGGTCTAGGCGGTCTCCGGTGCCGTAAGGCACCCATGATGATATAAGTATATAATTTAAGTTATTATTTAAAAAGAGGCAAGGAGGAAATATTGAAAAGTGCTGTGAAGGTACCCATAACAATTGTACTACTGTAATGTACATTTATTGTATTGTTTTATTAGCTTCCTTTACATTCCGGCATTTGTACAGGCGCGTTTTTTTACACTTTGTACTAAATCTCGAATTTGATCTGTAAAGACGTACCTTGTTCCCTTGGTCACATTTGGCTAATAAATGTCTTTAATATAGTAATAAATTTTATAAAGTAACTTGAAGAATCATAAACTGTATAAACTGACCTCTGAAAAAGAACAATGAAGTGGGCCAAAGAAAATGTTCAAAAATCAATATATCTTAATTTATACTTGCAAAAAGAAACTTCACAAAAGCGAGTAAAGTTCATGAAATTCCCAAGCGAACAACAGAACTCGCAAATGTAGGAAAAGAAAATAAAATGCTCGTCTGTAAAGTTGTTTCAAACATAACTTGTTGGGTGAAGGCTTTTTATAGAAACATGGCTTCCTTGGCTTGCATAAATTGAAACAAGAATTTTCTAAATATTTATAAGAGAATTGCAGAACGTCTTGAAGTTTATTCTATAAAGTTTCATACATATATTATGCAAAAAAAAATTAAAAAACATAACACAATAATAAAAAAGCTAAATATTATATAGTTGACAACAAGGCCGACTGATATTTTTTAGCACCCAGACCATAACAGACTGCACAGAAAACCTTACTAATATTATTTTGCCATGGGTAGGAATCAAACCCACGTCCTCCAACCACGTAAAACCACGGTCTATAATAGATGTATCATTTTTATTTTCGGTTAGAATAGAAAAGTCAAACAAACTATAGTTTTTATTATGTTTTTACCACCGAGCTATAATTAAAGTTAAAAAGTATATAAGGCAATAAAAAAAGTAATGAAGTCTTCAAAATTTTAATTTATTTACCTGTTTTATTCCACCTTTATGTCTCGGCAAAACTTTGTATATTATACAAAGGATGCTTTTGACAAATTAATGTCTTTGCAGCAGTTTTAGCTCCTACATTTATTAGCTCTTACTGTTTTTCCCGCAAATATCGTGGTCGGTGGCGCAGAAATGAAGTTACTACAAAGTTGATAGCTTCGCTGAGCCGCAAGCCGCAGTAAAACTTTTCGTGGACTACTCCCGTTTTGGAATCTGTTCGCTGATTTGGAGAAAACGACATGTTTGTTTCGACTATGACTGTCTTAAGCTTACTATGTCATTTTCGTAATATATCGTATGTAAGTATGTATGGTTGGCGAGTTGCCTTTTTTTTTATGAGAGCTTGGCATGTGACAAGGCTATTTCATCATAAACACGGCAACAAGCTCGCCACTTATTAGGTGTTGCCTCCGAATACCATCGGCGAAATGAGGATGGGTTAATCCCTCCGCTGGGACCCTGAGGCCGTTTAAACGGTTCTCGGGAGCCAAATTGGCACCCGTGATGGTATTTATTTATTTTATTATTTTGGCATGTGACCTTATATGTGAGCATTCTGATGGAAAGCAGTATGAAGGTCCAAGAACAAGTGCAACCAACAATTACGATCTACGTAACCGTTGATTGCACCTATTATGCCGGCTTAAGATGCCTATACACGCTTCGTTTAAAGGACTCGAGATTATAAAAAGAAGGAAACACGCAAGCAGGTAGAGCATTCAACATTTTAACAGAGCGACAGATATACCATTATTTGTTAGTTAGGTACAGACTCAGAATACCATCTGCAAAAAAGAGGTGTGAATAAAACACCACCGCTGAATATCCTAAAGCCGTCTAGGCCACTCTAGGCGGTTTCAGGGGCCGAATACATACTAGGGCCGTGTACTTCTTACATGTTATCATCATCATTACACAGTACACTGCTTTTGAACGTAGCCCTTCGTTTTTTATTTTATATTTGTTCAATAGTCACATAATTCGTTTGTTTGCTTCATTATTTCATTTATTTTATTTTAACTGCTTTGCCTTTTTTTATATAAATGCATGACGCTTTTTGCAACGCCGACGAACGCACCTCAATCCGAACTGCTGCACGAACGCAGCCGTGAGCTGTCACTTCTTACTAAAACTTTTGAAACAAAACGAACAGCTGAGCTGATTTTCAAGTTCACCAAAGTTTTTACGTATTTCCGAAAAGAATTAACAATATAAACAAAGTCACGGATCAGCACCAGCTCCATGAGCATCGAGGGGCCCCTACGTCTTCGACGGTGAGGCAGTTTTCGAAAGGTTAGTGAAAGTTGATTGCATTTCTCATTTATCATCTCATTTTCATTATCATACCCATTCTTTGCACCTAACATATTGATCTTCGAACCGAATTATGCTGACTTTGATTTGTTGTTGATTAATTCTCCAACTTTTGATAAAAATTACACGAATTCCTTTACATTTCTTACTTACCCTCTTCGAGGTACTATTTTACATTTTCCATATATTCCTTGATTTATACATATATATTAGGCAGTGGACATACTTACGTTGGACCTTACTATATTATTTAATAACATAATATTTTAGATTTAAAAATATATATATTTTTTTTAATACATACTTCCTTTTTTTCAATTAATTATTTTTGTATTGAATTTTAAAAATGGATATAGAACAGTGTCTATTTGAAAGAAACATCATATTAAATGATTTACAGAAAATGGCAGATTGTTCCCGAAATGATTCCGTTCAATTTAAGTATAGGTTAGGAGACTTGAATCAAAATAAGAAAGAATTTTTCAAGATTCAAATAAAAATTGAACGGCTATATGCTAAAGCTGGTACCTTTGACCATGACAAACAAAAGGAACAGTTTAATATTAGAGAAACTTACGATACTAATTATTATGAAATTCAAGCTGCTGCAGATGCTCTTAAACAAAACTTAAGAAAAAATAGTTCGTTCATAACTACACAAAATAATAATAAATTGCATTCAAAAGTAAAATTACCACCCTTAACATTACCTGAATTTCGCGGGCAACTCACAGAGTGGAACGCATTTTATGATCTGTTTAGGTCGCTTATACATGATAATGATACATTGTCTGAAATTGAAAAGTTTAGGTATTTGTTATTGTCTCTTAAGGATGAACCTTACAATTTAATTAAATCTTTACCTATTACTTCCCAAAATTATATGTGTGCATTCGACATTCTAATTCATCGCTATGATAATTCCAGAATGATAGCAACCAAGCACTTAGATAAAATTTTGGATTTAGAGTGTGTTAATGATAGGTATCAAGAGCGTTCGCTTAGAATATTTATTAATAATTTTACAGAAAATATTACTGCATTAAAAATGCTAGGTCAACCTATTGATAGTTGGAGCTTTATTTTGCTTAACATATTACTACGTAAGGTAACTCCAAGTATCAGGAAAAGGTTTGAACTTTCTCTTTCTTCTTCTACTGAGATACCAAGTGTGGATGTACTTATTTCATTTCTGGAAAAGGAGCTATCAGCTGTTGGGGTCATGAATAGTGCGTACCCACGCACATCCACAGATTCTGTTCCTCGTTACCTTCCTCCACGGCCAACTGCACCTGGACCTCGTTTCACCAATAATACTCGGCCTGCTACCAGCAGCTCACGACCAATGTCTATAACACGTCCATCCACTTCTAGTATGCATGCATCTATTGATCACAAGAATGAGTCACAAAAGAAAATTAAATGCCCGTATTGCAAGTCACATCTTCATGTTATTAGACAATGCGATGCATTTTCGAATTTACCTCTTACAGAACGTAAACAATATATTAGTTTGAACAAAATTTGCCCAAACTGTTTAAGTGTAGGTCATAAAGTGGATACTTGCATTTCAAAATATTCTTGCCAACATTGTTCACTCCGTCATCACACTACTTTACATGAACCTAGTGAAGTTGTTAACACACATGAGTCCCTCATTTGTGTTGAACAACCTAGAACTTCAGCAGCTAGCAATGAACATTGTCTGACATCTACAATATCTACAGAGTCTTTCACGGTCCTTCTTAGCACGGCGCTAGTAGAGTTACATCCTTCTAGCACTGAACCATCTACTCCAGTACGAGCATTGATTGACCAAGGTTCACAGTCAACTTTTATTAGTGAAACATGTGTTCAAAGACTTGGTCTACACCGCTATTGCTTAAAAAATAATATCTCCATAACTGGCATTGCTAATCAAACTCAAACTACTCGTGGTATGGTGTCATTTACAATATCACCACATAATAAAGTGGTACCAAACATTTTTATTGAGGCTTATATTCTTCCAAAAATTACCAATTATTTACCAAATGTATCAAACTCAATCGGGACATTACATCATTTGCGAGACCTACCACTTGCGGACCCAGAACTACGTTCTGCACGTCCCATTGAATTGTTGTTAGGCTCCGATTATACAGATTCCATACTTTTGCATGACAATGTCATTGGCCCTACGGGCACCCCGGTTGCCATTAACAGCATTTTTGGTTACCTCTTGAATGGAAGGCTTTCAAAAACTTTAAACCAACACCATCGCATTAATACATTACATGTTGACATGCAGTTGGAAAAGTTTTGGGATTTGGAATCAGTTCCAGATGCAAGGCCGCTTACAGCGGAAGAAATTCTGTGTGAGAATATTTTTATAGACACTCATACTAGAGATAGTAATGGTCAATATACTGTATCGCTACCTTTCAAACCTGATGCACCATTACTTGGTGAGTCACGTGATATAGCTCTTTCACGTTTTTATAAACTCGAGAAGCGTCTTGAACGTGATCCTGCTCTACGAGAGGATTACAACAAGTGTCTTAACGAGTACATTACCCTTGGCCATATGGAGTTAGTTACTGAGGCATCATCTGAAAAAAATATTCCTTACTACATTCCTCACCATTGCGTGGTGAAGTCTAGTAGTACCACTACCAAACTTAGGTGTGTATTCGACGCATCTTGTAAGACAAGTAGTGGTCGTTCCTTGAATGATAATCTTTTAACTGGTCAGAAATTACATCAAGATATTTTTCAAGTTTTGCTTAAATTCAGAATGCATAAAGTAGTCTTCACCGCTGACATTAAAATGATGTACCGTATTATTAAGGTCCGTACAGAAGACCGAGATTATCAGCGGATTTTGTGGCGTTCCCACCCAACAGAGCCTGTACGCGAGTATCGCTTGTGTACCGTCACTTTCGGTGTTAGCTCTGCCCCATTTTTGGCATTACGCACATTACGCCAACTTGCCCTTGACGAGGCTGGTCAGTTTCCTCGTGCCTCTCAAGTACTTCTTCACGATGTATTTGTGGATGATGTGGTTACGGGAGAAAATTCAATTGAGGAAGCCCTTTCATTACAACGCGAGCTTATCGCTATATGCAAATCAGCTACTTTCGAATTACGAAAGTGGACAAGTAACCATCCAGCTCTTCTACAATCAGTATTGTCTGATCAGTCTTCATCTAATACTGATGGGTTGGTCATGTCAAGTCTCGACGGGGACGTTTCAGTAAAGGTGTTGGGTTTAAAGTGGAACCCGATGAAAGATAATTTTTCGTATGATGTTCATCATTCACCTCGTGAATGCACCAAACGTAACATGCTTGGTGATATAGCCCGGATCTATGATCCATTAGGATTTCTCTCCCCCATTACATTGTTTGCAAAACATCTATTACAATTACTGTGGCTCTCAGAGGTTGGCTGGGACGAAAGGCCATCCCAATCTATTCAAGATTCTTGGAATAAATTTGTTTCAGAACTTACAATTCTAAAATCTATAAACTTACCAAGACTTGTCATATGGGACCACAAGTCCATACAACTGCATGGTTTCTCTGATGCTTCTGAGAAAGCCTACGCAGCTTGTGTCTACCTTCGAATTCATCATAATGATGGTAGTGTTTCTACAAATTTACTGGCAGCAAAAACTAAAGTTGCACCATTAAAAAGAATATCGCTGCCTAGGCTGGAGTTGTGTGGTGCACTCTTACTAGCTAAACTAATCGAAAAGGTATCTGCAGTTTATAATGCATTTCTTTCGAATGACAATGTTTACGCCTGGTCAGATTCTTCTATAGTCTTGGCCTGGCTACGTTCATGTTCGCATGAGTGGCGTGTTTTTGTCTCTAATCGTATTACAGAGATTACAAATAGAGTGTCGGCCGATAGATGGCGACACGTTCGTTCGGCAGATAATCCAGCTGATCCAGCTTCCAGAGGATCATTACCTTCAGAACTGGACCTAAGACTTTGGTTTAATGGCCCTTCGTGGCTACAGACATGCGAGATCGACTGGCCTATTTCGTCCATAGATTTTGTTACTGATGAAGAGAGACGAGTCCATACGATGACCGTATCTAAAAGTGAACCTTATGACTTGGGCTTTATTTCGAAGTTTTCTACATTGTACAAGTTATTAAGGGTGTCATCGTATGTTCTCAGATTTATAAATGTATGCCGTAAACGTAATCAACGATTAGAAAAGTACATTACTGTTTCCGAATTAAAGTACACAGAAGGTTTATTAATTCGTTTAATTCAACATAATGAGTTTTCAGATGATATTCTAAATATAAAGCTATCACGTAACTGTTCTAATCGTCTTCAAAGGTTGCGTCCTTTTATTGATGAATCTGGTAATCTCAGGGTCGGCGGCAGGACTCAAAATTCAAACTTACATTTTGATGCTAAACATCAAATAATACTTCCAAAGAGTCATCACTTCACCAACCTTATAATTGAGCATAATCACATTGTGCATCTTCATGTAGGTCCCCAAACTTTGCAATATATTATTTTGCAACGGTATTGGATTATTTCCGCTCGCCACGTTATTCGTTCGCGTATTCATGGTTGCGTTCGATGTTTCCGGACGCGTCCTAGTGCACCTCAACCTTCGATGGCTCCTCTTCCAGCGGTTCGCGTTCGTTCCTTGCGACCCTTTCTTCACGTCGGGGTTGATTTTACTGGTAGTATACAAACACGTGTTACCAAATTGCGTAATTCTAAAATTACAAAAGCTTACGTTTGTATTTTCGTGTGCATGTCTACTAAGGCAGTTCATCTAGAATTAGTTCCAGACTTATCCACGCAATCTTTTCTTAATTCCTTACAACGTCTAATTTCTCGGCGTGGATTGTGTTCGGATATTTACTCTGATTGTGGACGTAATTTCGTGGGGTGTAACAAGTACCTTCAAGAACTTCAAACTTTTCTTAATGATGAGGCTACTAAAAGTCAGATTAATAACTTTTGCTCCACTTCGGGAATAATCTGGCATTTTAACCCTCCATATGCTAGCCATTTTGGAGGCATTTGGGAAGCGGGCGTCAAAAGTTTCAAAACTCACTTTCTTCGCGTCGTTGGTGTACAAATATTGTCTTATGACGAACTTAATACTTTGCTTACTCGTATAGAAGCCGTTTTGAACTCTAGACCACTTTGCATATTAAGTAATGATTCTAGAGATCCATTACCTCTTACGCCTTCTCATTTCTTAATCGGTGCACCATTAACAGCTCTTCCTGAGGCTGATCTAACGGATACGCCTCCAAATCGTTTGGAAAGATGGTACCTGCTACAACAAGCAGTACAACATTTTTGGAAACGTTGGAGTAATGAATACCTTAACCAGCTCCAACAACGCGGCAAATGGCACCGCGATTCCAAACCATATAACATTTCCGAGGGGACGGTGGTAGTCATTAAGGACGATAATTTACCACCTCTTCAATGGCGTTTTGGTCGTATTCATGCTTTGCATCCTGGTGCTGACGGAATCTTACGTGTAGTAACAGTCCAGATAGGCAATAGCTTTTCAAAACGACCCATCGTTAAGGTGTGTCCACTACCTATTCAATAATCTTGCATTTTATTTATTATTATAATTTCTCCATCCTTCCTTTCCTTTCCTTGTCTTATTACATTTGCTTTAGTTTTATATCGTTTCTTAATATCCTTAAAATAATCAAGTTATTTTAGGTCGGCGGCATGTTCAATAGTCACATAATTCGTTTGTTTGCTTCATTATTTCATTTATTTTATTTTAACTGCTTTGCCTTTTTTTATATAAATGCATGACGCTTTTTGCAACGCCGACGAACGCACCTCAATCCGAACTGCTGCACGAACGCAGCCGTGAGCTGTCACTTCTTACTAAAACTTTTGAAACAAAACGAACAGCTGAGCTGATTTTCAAGTTCACCAAAGTTTTTACGTATTTCCGAAAAGAATTAACAATATAAACAAAGTCACGGATCAGCACCAGCTCCATGAGCATCGAGGGGCCCCTACGTCTTCGACGGTGAGGCAGTTTTCGAAAGGTTAGTGAAAGTTGATTGCATTTCTCATTTATCATCTCATTTTCATTATCATACCCATTCTTTGCACCTAACAATATTTAAATATTTTTTTGCTGATATTTATATGTATATATATATATGTATATGTATGTATATATGTGTATATATATATATATATATGTTCGAAAAGTGGACTGTATTAATTATAAAATAGATTTTTTACGTTTTTAATGTGGAATATGCATTTAAATTAGGAAAAGAGAATTATAACAGGGACTCACCGCGTAGGTAATTTACTTGATTCCGCCATATTGGTTTCTTCTTTTATAAAGCCAATAAAAAGTGCCATCTTGCGGTTTTGGTTGGAACTACATATGAAAGTTCCTTCTTCAATGAGGTAGATGGCGCTAGCGGTTATATTGGGTTTTAGGAAACTAGGGTACCGTAGGAAGGATAAAGGATTTTAGGATAAAAAATATATAAATGCATAAGATACGCGTGAACATCCTCCCGGCATGAAAGAGAACAAGTTTCTCTTTCACATAAACAGTGAGCGGTAAACAATTTGTAAATAATGCATAGAGTTTACAGTTGTAATAAAAAATAAAAATAAAAATAAAAAAACCTTAAAAATAACAAACTATAACAAAATTCAACCATATATACCTATAGATTTATTGAGAAGGTAGGGGACATACCTTAACTACTGGTCGTAAGTAACTCCCAGTTTTCGTGCGTACTAACACAACACGACTTACACCGTCTTTACCCGGGTATATCTCTTCAATGATCCCTAATGGCCAATGCAAAGGTAAAATATTATCGTTTCGAATCAAAACTATCATGCCCCTTTTAACAGAAAGTTGCGGTGTGTTCCACTTTTGGCGGGTTTGCATAGTATGTAAAACCTCACTATACCAACGACGCCAATAATTCTTTATTATTTGATCTAACATTTCTTTTCTATTTGTTAAAGATAAAGTTTCTTCAGAAAAATCAGAAATATAAAGCGATTTTATTGGATTTGTATTCAAAAAATGGGCAGGCGTAAGTACCGTAGGATCTGATGGATCCGAGCTTAGACAACACAACGGACGAGAATTTAGCAAGGCCTCTACTTGTATTAAAACAGTTGACAATTCTTCATAAGTAAGCAACCTAGTACCTATAACCTTAATTAAATTAGTTTTAACGCTTTTAATTCCGGCCTCATAAATTCCCCCAAAATGGGGCGCATTTGGTGGGTTAAACTTCCACTCAATATTGTGATGTAATAATTCATCACCAAATTTATTTCTAAATTCCTTAGTTTTAGTTAATTTAGCGATTTCATTCAACTTCGTTTTCGCACCTACAAAATTTGTACCGTGGTCGGAGTACATAAATTTACAAGGACCGCGGCGAGAAATAAAACGTTTAAAAGCATTGATGAACGCGTCTGTACTAAGGTCTGTCGCAAGTTCAATGTGAACAGCCTTAGTTACCATACATACAAAAAGACAAATATAAGATTTTTGACTACGCGCTCCTCGATACCTATTCAGTAAAATAGGTATAGGACCGCCATAGTCAACACCCGAATGAAAAAAGGCTTTGGCTTCTATATTATCGTTTCGAATCAAAACTATCATGCCCCTTTTAACAGAAAGTTGCGGTGTGTTCCACTTTTGGCGGGTTTGCATAGTATGTAAAACCTCACTATACCAACGACGCCAATAATTCTTTATTATTTGATCTAACATTTCTTTTCTATTTGTTAAAGATAAAGTTTCTTCAGAAAAATCAGAAATATAAAGCGATTTTATTGGATTTGTATTCAAAAAA
The DNA here is from genome assembly GCA_947458855.1 of Monopis laevigella. Taxonomy (NCBI): domain Eukaryota; kingdom Metazoa; phylum Arthropoda; class Insecta; order Lepidoptera; family Tineidae; genus Monopis; species Monopis laevigella. The sequence goes on along the minus strand of OX381580.1, from coordinate 19,371,093 downwards.
TGGGCAGGCGTAAGTACCGTAGGATCTGATGGATCCGAGCTTAGACAACACAACGGACGAGAATTTAGCAAGGCCTCTACTTGTATTAAAACAGTTGACAATTCTTCATAAGTAAGCAACCTAGTACCTATAACCTTAATTAAATTAGTTTTAACGCTTTTAATTCCGGCCTCATAAATTCCCCCAAAATGGGGCGCATTTGGTGGGTTAAACTTCCACTCAATATTGTGATGTAATAATTCATCACCAAATTTATTTCTAAATTCCTTAGTTTTAGTTAATTTAGCGATTTCATTCAACTTCGTTTTCGCACCTACAAAATTTGTACCGTGGTCGGAGTACATAAATTTACAAGGACCGCGGCGAGAAATAAAACGTTTAAAAGCATTGATGAACGCGTCTGTACTAAGGTCTGTCGCAAGTTCAATGTGAACAGCCTTAGTTACCATACATACAAAAAGACAAATATAAGATTTTTGACTACGCGCTCCTCGATACCTATTCAGTAAAATAGGTATAGGACCGCCATAGTCAACACCCGAATGAAAAAAGGCTTTGGCTTCCTGCACTCGAAAATGAGGTAAGTTAGCCATTAAAGGTTGCGGCGAAACGGGATTGTTGCGAAAACACGTATTACACAAATGAAAGCGTTTTCTAACTAAATTTCTAGCGCTCAAAATCCAAAAACTATGTCTTAACATTGACAACATTAAATTAGGGCCGGCATGTAAATACCTTTTATGATAATAATCTACAATTAACGTAATAACGTGATCTTTGCAGGGCAATAAAACCGGATGCTTATAGTCATAAGCGATATTTGAGTTAGTCAAGCGACCTCCAACACGAATTAAACCATCCTTTATAAACGGGCATAAAGTTCTAAGATTCGACGCAGGTCGTTTGCCTTTTATGATCTCGTGATATTGAGAAGAGAAATGTACTTCCTGGATAGATTTAAGTACCTCTCTTTCTGCAATTTTAAAATGAGAATGCAAAATAAAATCTGCACGCGGGATTTTTCCTATCATTCTTAATAAATAAACTACAACACGAATAAACTTAGACCAAGATGAGTAACGAAAGCGAGGGTATATAAAAATGGTTGCAAAGTATTAGTAGTTACTAAAGACACGGATTTTGATTCCGGGATTTTTATGGAGTCGTTAACACAAAATGTTTCAATAGGCCACTTAGATGGGTTACTATTAGCCCACGATGGTCCATGAAACCAAAGGGGATGCGATAATAATTGTGAAGGCGTTAAACCCCGTGATAAACAATCAGCGGGATTTTGTACGCCAGCAATATGATAAAAATGCGCGGGAGATAAATACTCAATAGTTTTTGTAATACGGTTGGCTACAAACGTCTGCCAACGATGCGGAGAAGAGTTTATCCAATGAAGAACTATTTTCGAATCTGTAAATGCATAAATATTGTTTACGGATACGTAAGAAGAGTATGATTTACCAACTACCCTTATTAACTTGGCCAACAATAAAACCGCACATAGCTCCAGTCTAGCAATAGAAATTGTTTTGACTGGGGCGACTTTAGATTTAGCACAAATTATATTGGTTGTGAACATCTGATTACTGCCCGTTCTATGTAGGTATACAACAGCCCCGTAAGCACGCTCACTGGCGTCGGCAAACCCTAAAATATTTATCGTATCGGTCTCGGAAGAGATACCAATATGACGTGGAAGTCTTAAATTTTCTAATAAGTTAAGTTCATTTTGGAATGTTGACCAAACAATTTTAACGTTAGGGGGCGGTTCGTCATCCCAATCTATTTTAAGTAGCCACAATTCTTTGATTAACAATTTAGCAGCAAGAATTACTGGTGCTACAAACCCCATAACGTCCCAAAGTCTAGCGATTGTAGATAGTATATTTCGTTTAGTACATAAACGACTATCAACATTGACAGTTAGTGCAAAAACATCTTCAGATGGTATCCATTTAAGACCTAAAACCTTTAAATTATCGTCTTTACTAAATTCGATATCTTTTGATAAACAATGCGATTTAGGTATGTGGTCGAGTATTTCACGTGAATTACTCGTAAACTTAACAAGATCGAAACCTCCAGATTTTAACATTTTAATTAACTGGTTCGATAACGAAATACCTTCGGAAATAGTTAAAACCAAAATACAGAAATCGTCCATATATATGGCGTCGTTTACCACGGTGGACGCGAGGGGATACTCATGCGCCTCATCTATAGCTAGTTGTCTCAATGTTTTCAAAGCGTGGTACGGACTACTCTTAAGGCCGAAGCATACACGAGTAAATTCGTATATTTGTAATGGCTCTTTAGGTGAAAAGCGATAAAAAATTCTTTGAAATTTATGGAACTCAGGATGAACTAATATTTGTAAATACATTTGCTTAATATCGGCGCATAAAGCATAAGGAAAAAGTCTAATATTTAATAGTATTTTAAATAAATCAGTCTGTAGATTTTTACCAGTATGTAAAATTTCGTTAAGCGAAGGTCCGTTAACCGTTTTTGCACTAGCGTCTAAAACCATTCTTAACTTTGTAGTCTCCTTGTCTAGCCTTACTACGGCGTGATGCGGAATAAAATAACAAGGGGCGGTATTATTTAAATATTCAACGCGTTTTATATAACCTTCGTCAATATAATTTTTAATGACATCATCATATTGTTGGCGAAGTGCGAAATCTTTCTCTAATTTACGTTCTAAAGTATAAAATCTTCGCTGAGCGATTGATAGTGATTCGCCTAGGCAACGCGGATCTTTCTTAAAGGGTAAAGCGACTGAATAACGGCCAGTGACGTCACGATTGGTCGTGGCGGAATAAATACGGTCACATTCTAAACTGTCAGGAGAAGAATGTTCTTTGTTAGGAACCTCTTCTAATGACCAAAATTTCATTAATAAAGCATCCACGTACTCCTCATTAAACGAACAAAAGGTGTGTGTAGACGCGGATTGGTGAGATAAAATAGGGGCAGAACCAAACACCACATACCCGAATATAGTTTCTAAGGCATATGGCTGTCCTCGAGAACCACGTAAACGGTTACATAATAAAATTTCATCAAATAATTCACATCCTAAAAGGATGTCAATCGGCGCGGGTTTATAAAATAACTCATCAGCGAGTTGAATAGATTTTAAATAATCTAGACGCGAAATATCTACATAGCTTGTAGGCATTTTATTTGTAACTTTATCTATAACCAAAGACTTCATTTCTATAATGTAGTTCTGATTATAGCGTGAAACTAACGGCAGTATAGTAACACCCTTAATAGACTGTTGACTATCACCAATACCCTTAATAAATACGTTGACACTAGAATTAATTTTAATACCTAGTTTTTTGCAACATGCGGTAGTAATATAATTGCTTTGGGATGCGGGATCTACTAATAAACGTACAGTAACATAATTCCCAAAGCAATCCTTGACATAAGCCAGGGCGGTACCTAATATGACTGTATTAGGAGAGTTGGACGTATTATTGAAAGAACATAAAGAAACATTATCTTTATTGTTTATAACATTTGTATATGTACTGCAAGCGGGAACGGTCGCTTGAGTATTAGTAGAAGTCGAGGCGAGTGCTTGCGCGGGCTTCGAAGCGGTGTTCACAGGCGCCGGGCTGCTCCCGGCCGTGACGGGCGACGCGTTGTAGTCATGCTGGCGATAGCGTTGTGCGCTGCCGACCTCTTCAGAGCTTAACGGCGGCGGCGCACAGAATACTTCGTGACTGGGCCGAGTCCAATGTAAAAGTGTATGATGTCTGCGTTGACACTTTCTACATGAAACAGCTGACTTACAAACTGACGTCACATGTTTATAACTTAAACAGTTTGCACAACCGTGATTATTAAAAACAAAATAATATCTTTCTTTTGGCGAAAGTTTGTTAAATTCATTACACTGATAATAATGTTCGTGATAAACGTTGCAAAAGTTGCAATTAAGAGGTTTGTTTGATATAGATTTATTTTGAGTCGAAACAAATGAATGAGTAATTTTATTTTTAGAAACATTCTTGATTTATTTTAGGCTCAGACTTAGAAGTTCGTTCCAAAACCTTTACTTGTTCTCGAATAAAAGTAACGAACTGGTTATATGTGGGCATATCACTTGATTTGCGATGTTCACTTTCAAATGCCTTAATAGTTTCATTATCTAACTTTTTTAAACCTATATGAATAAAAATAAACTCTTTTAAATTATTTAAATTAAACTGGTCTAATACGGCGTATACTGTCGTAAACTTATCTATAAAATAGTCTAAGTTGCTTGAAGTAGCATTAGTAATAGGTTTAAAATCTAACAGCTGATCTAGATAATTAGAAGCAAGAGCACGGTTATCCTCATATTTAGAACACAATGAGTTATAAAGTAGTAAATAATTATCGGGGGTAGGTGTGAGCCCACTACATATATTTTGTGCCTTCCCCGTGAGTGATGCAAGCAAATATTGAATTCGTTCAGAATCGGTCATGTTTTTGTTATTATGAATTAACATATTAAATGTGTGAATAAACAAAGGCCACTCTTTCAACTCTCCGTTAAATTGTTTAAGCTCAATTTGCGGCAATCTCACGTGAGGTTCACGATGAGGTTCACATTTTGGGTTTAATATATTTGATTGTAATTCTGAAGAAAACCTATCCTTTGCAATTAGTATAGCATTGTACATGCTATTGAATGACCAAATTGATTCAAATTCTGGCTTATAATTTTCCATATATGACAATTTTATATAATTTAATTCATCAATAATGCTCATATATTCTGATCTTAGAACAGTAATTTGTTGAGCTTGAGACAAAAATAACTCAACTTTTATTTTATCTACGCGTTTAGGAAGGCATTCATAGATTCTTTGTACATGGGCAAAATAAGAACCTAATTTTCCTTCGAGCAATAATATATGCTTTTCAGGGTCAATGTCCTTCCGTTCAGACATTTTATAAGAATATTATTAATAATTACCTAACCTTATAAGAAAAACGAAATATGTAAAAAATACTTAACTTATAGTAAAGACTATACCCGGGTGGGCGCGGTGCGTTGTAAATAACACTATTTACACTTTAAACTAACATAAATGTTTATATTTATGTGCGAAAAATAAAAAAAACAAAATAACAAATAAACGTTGGTAGCAGGTACCACGTGCGGTGCGAAAATAATATGACGAATGCTATTAATTTCACTTATTAATATGACAACAAGTAATTTATGCAAACAAAATAAACGATGAGTGCGGATAAATAGCTTTATAATTGAAATGTTATAATACTCTTTGCATTATGTACAAAATAAAATAAACTTACTTTTACTGTAAAATCCAGCGAGTAGGAACCAAATTATGTTCGAAAAGTGGACTGTATTAATTATAAAATAGATTTTTTACGTTTTTAATGAGGAATATGCATTTAAATTAGGAAAAGAGAATTATAACAGGGACTCACCGCGTAGGTAATTTACTTGATTCCGCCATATTGGTTTCTTCTTTTATAAAGCCAATAAAAAGTGCCATCTTGCGGTTTTGGTTGGAACTACATATGAAAGTTCCTTCTTCAATGAGGTAGATGGCGCTAGCGGTTATATTGGGTTTTAGGAAACTAGGGTACCGTAGGAAGGATAAAGGATTTTAGGATAAAAAATATATAAATGCATAAGATACGCGTGAACAATATATATATATATGTTATGTGACTATGCTGTTAACTGGCTAATAACTCTTTAATTTTTGACGACTACCTGATTGTTCCTAAATTATCTGGTGGTTGAATGGTTGAAAATGCCTAGAGGCATTAAGTCCGCCCTTTTATATTAAAGTGTTAAATAAAATATTTGAGATTATTAAGTATTGATACAATACTTTTTTGAAATAGCAATAAACATCGGTGCGATTGATGTTCGTGCATAGGGGTTGTGGAGGAGGAAAGGGAGAAATCATGATTTCAGAAAGTACTTTGTTAATATCTCAGCACCTTTTCAGATAACGGTGGTGATTAATAAAAGAAAGTAAAAATAGCTATTTGCTTTAACTTTAGCTTTATTAGGTACCTAAAAGTTTAGGGTTAAAAAATCCATCAAATCCTCACAAAAAGGGCTGGTGAAATTTTTAAATAGGCTACTATTAAACTGACTTTATATTGAAATTTTATTTAATTTATGGGCAACTTTTAAACTGTAGTAATTTTTGGGAAATTGTTTAAGGGAAAAAGGAAATTTATCTTTCTCTTAATTAGCAAAGTTGTACGGACGAAGGCTTTACGGGAGGGAATCCAAGGCCGATAAATCAAGGTGTTATACCGTTCCCGGAAAGTCAAAGAGAAATCGCTTTTCAGGTACAATGAACTTATAATCTTAGTTTCATTTTGTATTATTTTATATTATTGCCTTTATATTTTTTTTTATTAATTTTTACTTATAGATTTAGAAGCTGGGAAGAGTGACCGCTTTATACAATGAGGCTATACCTTCATCATCACCGCAAAAAGCTCTCCACTTGTTAGGTGTTGCCTCCGAATACTATCGGCGTAATGGCATAGCGGCCTCAGCGGAGGTATTAACCTGTCCCGGTTAATACCTCCGCTGAGGCCGTTTAAACGGTTCTAGGGAGCCAAAAAAGGCACCCACCCATATAATGGTATTTAATTTAATTTTAGGTATGTTAAAATTTAAGTGCACGGAGCAGTTATAATACATAAAGTAAATGGTAAACCTTGTCGCCTAGACACCAGTGTACCATGCATTGTTAAATTTAAAAATGTTTTTTTTTTTTGAGCACAGCATGTGATTTTTATCTAAACAGACCTACAAAGTCTATGAGTGGAGTATACTATGGAGTCTTTTTTTAATATCTTCGTCACCCTGAAAGGAGACTACCACCTCGATAATAAATCAATGCAATAGTCTCCTAAAAATCGGTAAACCTACGAAATAAAACCGAAACGTTAGATCACTCTACGGTGTTATCATCTGTATCAGCGGTGGTGAGCCTGCCGGTCGGTCGTCCTAGACACCTACCTATAAAACCACATTAAAAAAAATCGCACCTTGTTTTACGCAAAACAGTATTTAATATTTATTTAATATATTAAAATAATATCAGTTAAAAGTTAAGAAAAAAACAATTCAACAGTAACAGTTGTAAAAAAAATACATATAAAAAAATCTAAATAATATTAAAGTAGACCTATCACATAATAGTCCGGTCATATATTGCCGCACAAAAGAAGTTTTACTGTAAAAGAGACTCAAATCAGAGACACTACTATAAGTTTTTGCTTCGTATAGTTACGTAACGGGAGGCATCACCAATAGGATGTAATTATTTCAAAAATATAGCTTTCCTATTGGTACATAATTCGTGAGTAACACGAATTAACATTACATTAATATACGAAGCCAAAACCTAGGGATATGCCTCAGGATATCTATTATTAAAATATATAGCTAAAATACAAGCCCTGACACACTCCTAGATAATTTATTTTGGCATACACAATTACCTTCAGAGTATCAATACCACCTGGTTTAATTTTCAAGTTCACACTACAACCATTTATAGTAATAAGGATTATATTCAAGCGGTATGTTCTAAGCTATCAATTTGCTCTAAAGCCTGTTAGTCCGCTCGAATGCCTATACTATTATGTAATTGGAGAATGGAGTGACCCCGCAGTTTAACGGATTACCGGTTAGAACTGTCAAGGGCCGACCCTTAGCCTTAGGAGGGGACTTGAAGGACTTACTTGAGGAACTCACGAGAAATGCGTACACCTTAGAGAAGTACATTACGTATACAGCGTGTTCTAAGATCTTAGCGTGAGTTTTTTCAATGTTAACCGTACAGTTAACTATATAGTAAAAGTTAAAATAAAGCTGCAAACGATTAAGCTGATGAACAAAGTAAGAAATGAAGATATTCGTGGAAAAACAAAAATGCTTGATGTGAACAAAATAAGATATATATCTATATCCTTCTATCGAAAGTTCTGCACCCTAAGCATATTTCACTCTCTCAAAGGTTAGCTGGTAGAAAATGCCTAAGGCATTAAGCTCGCCTATGTACAATATTGTGCAATAAAGAATTTTAAATAAATAAATAAAGACAATCAAAATGAAGAAGGGACACATGATGAGAAATAGAAAGGCAAGATGGGCAAAAGTACCCGAGAGATGCGAAAAGGAAAAAGGAAAGATTAAAGACTAGACGGGAGGACGAGGTTAGGGAATTTGGAGGTGTTTATGGACAAGAACTACCAAGAACAGGACAAAATGAAGATTGTTGGAAGAGGCCTATGTCGCAAGACATACTTCAGTTATCATAATAACTGGCTTTATTATTATTTACAGATAACTATACTACGACTTTGACAGATAATCTGATTTTAAGGGTCTAAGAAAATAAAGCGCCCCTAGAAAAGTTTTAATAAACCCACACTAAGGCTTCTCTTTAGCTCACTAACTTTCAGAAATTAGGTAAGAGAAAGATTTATAGTCCTTTCTCATACCAAAGAAAATTAACTTAGCTAGGCCGACCGTTCGTTTTCGTTACCAAATGTCTTAGTTATGTTTCGGTTTTAGTCTGTGGGTTCACCTGTTTTCGGGAGACAGCATCGATTTATTTATTAATGTCAAGGTAGTAGTCTCTTTTTACTATGTGGTTACAAAACGGACTGTTGATTTCATAATAAAGCATTAATAAAATAAGCATTCTGCCCTTTTCGTAACCGTGTCATTTAGATGGCATAGTAGTATAGCCAACCGATACTCGTACTGTTAAACAGCAGTGTAATGATCAACTCCATTCATGGACTTTATAGATCTGCTTACTATCAGAGAGATACTTGATATTGTCGTGCTCCAATAAAATAAAATAAATCTTACATACAACTTTATTTTTTTAATAACGTGGTGGCCGAGTTGGTTATACCTTGGACTTAAAAACACTTAGGTCCCTGGTTCGAATCCCGGTGTGTACCAATGAGTTTTTAATTTAAAAAAATATGTACATTTGTTTGACAACATCACTGCACGCCTCGGAGAGCACGTTAAGCTGTCGGTCCCGGTTTCACTATACCAACTTGTGAAACTGTTTATAGATGGATTATAGAGTCTATTCAAAAAAAACATCGCGACGTGCTAGCCACTCTTTCGGTGTAGACTCATACCATCGGCTACGAAGAGGTGGGATTAAAACCCCTCCGCTGGGTACCCTGGGACCGCCTAGCTAGACGATCTCGGGCGCCGTAAGGCACCCGCGAAGATATATATATATATATACATAAGTCTATTATTTATGCCAAATAAACATAAACATCCTTTTCGATATTTTTATTTAACATGTTTTCAAATATATTGATTAAAACGTTATTACACTAAGTACAAAGCCAAAGTATAATGCCAGTAGCGTCCTTTATCAGTTAACTTTCGAAATAGTTCTTCACTCATAAGTTAAGTGAAGATTTACATTACGATTATACCTTCTGGCTAGTACCGCCTGGTACTTTCTAGAAGAGCTTGTCTAAGATGGATGGATTTTTATAGTAGGTACAGTATTTTATGGCCAACTACTCGTATGTATTATTTGACCCACTGAGTTGATAGAGGAATGTGTATGATGAATGTACATTTCGATTATACTTCTAGCAAGTACCTTCAAGTACTTTCCAGAAGAGCTTGTCTAAGGTATAATCGAAATGTACATACTTACTGTACTATAAAAATCCATATTTCAAGAAGACTGTTAAAAATATTTCGATACAAATGATATAGTGTATTTATTTATAATATTGCCATGAAAATAAATCAACAAAAATATATTGTTTATAAAAAATATGTTAATATTATAATAAAAATATGTCAAATAATTAGGTAATTGAATAAACAAATTCGGCACACCATCTATAAAGAAAACGACATGTAGTGAGAATCGGCATTGAAAAGGATAGGCAAGAAGTAATTGGGGTGGAATAGATAATTATCATGCCCATTGGGGTTTCATCCCTCCGTCTCCTTCGTCCCCTCGTCCCCTTCGTCCCCTTTGAAACAGCTAATGTTAATAATTGAAATGGTGATACTCGCCAGGATTTGTTAAGCTTCCCCTTTCTGAGGGTCCATTGGGAATTCTAAGTGTAAAATACTAGCCCCAAGCAACCTCAAATTTTATTACAAACCGAACTTTTATTACACGTATGTGAATTCCACATATTTGGTCTCAAATTGATTAAGTATAGCTGTGTTGATGAAATATTTATAGTGTATTTACTTTCTAGCTTCTTTTTTTGCTGAGTAGTAGGTAGGTGGTATTACCTTAGAAACCTTAGATCACAAGTTCGATCCCCGGTGTCCCCAAACAAATTAATATATAACACCTAAATGTATAGTCACCACGACACATGAGTGTGTTCCTAGTGTGGTGACTAGGAATAGTGTGACAAACGATTGTTATCATGTTTTCTGATACTTCGATTCCAATGAATAATATTAATATAATTATACTCACACGGCCAGTATTCACACTTCAGAGATCATGTTAAGCTACAAAACCCGATTTCACCATTCAATTTCCATCTTATGGAATCAAATAATGGATTATAGGCTTTATTCTCTAGTACTACTATTCTAAAAGTTCTATGCTTAGATGATTATTTATATTATTGACCCTAATGTTTTTTTTTGTTTATATACCCACATGAAACACCCTTCAACAAAACCAAACTATTTTATCTAGAAACAAAAATACAAAACACTTTAAAAGATTATAATCTAACAGCTTACTTATTCCTAATCAAGTAAAATAACAATGATTAAACCATTCAAAGCCATAGTTGTATAAAGTCATAAAACCTGGCTTATAAATCAGTACAAATTTCAAAAGGGGATTCGGTTACCTGCACGCAACAAGGGCATATTCTAGCGACAATAAATCTTTCGCTAACTATACCACATTCATTAAAATTTCTTCCAACGTGCGTGCGATAACCTCTCGAAATACCTTCGAAACCGAAAACTTCGACTTATCTCCTCACGTAGTCGGTCGTTACGCCGAAATTATGGCCGTGGTTAAACACATGCTACATTTAGTCGAAAGTTCATGTTACGCTCCACTAACTCTGAACCTCTTGCTGAGAGATACGTAGGTAGTATTGGGATCAGACAAAAAGCTGGGGGTGGAGAAACTAGAATAATCAATGTGTACCTCCACCTCTAAACCTTTAACTTAAACCCGAGTAAATTTAGCTGTGAAACCTTATATGTTAATGATAAAGCATTAACTAATCAATGAACATTAATTAACTTATTAAGTTATACATTTTAGGTGGAAAGTAAAAATTTAAACTTCGCTAGAAGCGGGTTCCTATAGTAAACGATAACAGTTCGGAATAACGAACCGTTAACAATACAGTAAACTAATATTATAGGAATCGCCTTAGGCCGCCCAACTGCTCGAACGGTTTCGTTACCACCGCGACAGTTGAAAAAAATCTTTAATAGACCTAATAATTATTCGGTTTTCAGGAGTTGATTTCTTTTTGAGGGTTGTAACATAATTAGTATAGTGTATTTTATTATTTATCCTTTAATTTTTCTTCCAGAAAATAAGCTCAACCATGAGTTTTTGCTATCACAATTACTTAATAACATTTAATACGTGAGAATCCACCAATAAGATTGCTTTATTTTCGAAAACATGACAAATTAACCTTTTCTATTGGTAGAACCTAATGTTTCTAACGTATTAATGGTACGTTAACAACAAAAACTTATGTTAGTTAGAACTGCTAATGATATTATTATAATAAATATAATAGTGGTTGCGCCTTTGGCGTTGTATACGGAGGACGTGGGAAATAAAATAGTACGTTTTTCTGTACAGATTGTAATGCTTGTTATAAAATAAAATATGAATTATATTGTTATTACTGGTACGTAGTACACTTTAGTTTGTGACCAGAGAAATATGTGTAAATTATCCTACATATTATTATTATTATTATAAATTACGAAGTGAAGGTCACGTAAAAGCAATTTACATCCTTTTTCTATAAGGTCACGTCAGAATGACAAGGTTAGAGGCTCACATAATATATTAATGCTAACGGTATTAATTGTAGCTCTTATTTATAAGAAAAACTTATACGTTGTTTTACGTATTTTCTTTTTCTTTCAATTGTTATTTTCTCAATCATTTGTGAAAACAAACAGCAAAAGGCCATCTTAATATTTAAAGCAACTCTTTGATGTAACATAAATTTGATTATAAACTTTATTATGAGATTTATCATAAAGTAATTTTATATAAAAACGCCATCAGGTTTTTTACAAACAACTGCAAACAGAAACGTAAAAAAGCTACTCCAGGAAAACTATATCCGAATACAATACGTAATGATTTTAAATACAATAATGGAAGAATTGTATAAATAATCTATATATATATATATATATTTTAATTTCTATGAGAACTCATAATAAATATAATAGAGATGACTTAAATTGATTTGCTATTTTGGTGAAACATATTAATTTAGTCAATTATTTCTAGTTCACAGAAATAATTTCCAACAAAATTTGGTGCATTATATTATATAGATATAACGGGTAAACTGTAACTGCGTAAATTCCAATTTAATTGGAGCAGGCGGCGAATGTGAACAAGCTGCTATATATGCCGCGAAGCTTGTAATTAACGAAATAATACGAGACACATCAGGATATTAATTTGTGTTCTGCATCAAAGAGAATATTGCGCAGTCAATCGAATGACATAGGTATCAAACTTTAAATCGAATTATACATCAGTTAAACCTTTCTCTATCCTGGACAATGTATCGGACTGAAATATATTCATGGATACATTACAAAATTCTAGAATAACTAGCAGTTTCAGCCTAAAGGCCAAACTGATATACTCTAGGGTACTTGAAGATAGTAATACTTCTTATAGAACTAAGGAGCACACAATAAAGTCAAACAAATACTTTGAACTCACAAATGAAATTACTAGAAACGGTTTCATAGCTCAACTTTATGCAGTGGGTGTCGGTGTAAGAGGAATTTCAACACTTTTATGGAACGTGTTTCTAAGATGGCGCTAACATGATCATATGGTATTTGGTTGAGTAAAGAGGGTAGTGTACACAATGCAAGGGAGAGTTAAAAGGCCTATAACCTTACTTCGCGGTCTCCGCGAACGCTGCAGTTCATTCCCCTGCCTTCCAACCACGCGATGGACCCGGCATTCGCACGTTACTCGTATAGTAATACAATCATTCTTTCGATAATTGTTTTTTTATTATTAGCCCATGAATGGGGCCGATCAATACATTGTTGTTTAACAATCGTTCGCTCCCACTATGCCGGTTAAATGATGCGGGTACGAAATGTGATTCTATAACGATGCGATTAAGAAACGATTGAACTTAAATAACTTAAGAGAATCGTGGCCAGGTAAGCCACAATCCTACTTCCATATTAATCATACTACACAGTTTATCTGTCGATTATCGGTTGCTCTTTATTATCTTGGTTTTTTGCCCGCATTCGGGTAAACGAACACGGCATAATACTTTGTATCTACCTGATGGGAAGCAGACCTACTAATTCCATGAAAAGATTTTTTCAATTCACTGTAGGTCCCTCGTACTATACGGGCTAAATGATACAGTTTCGAAATGGGTGACAACAAAGACGAACTTGCATTACAACGAAGAAGACTACCACTTCGACCACTTTATGATGCAATAGGCTCCTGAAACCGGTGAATCCCCAAAAATCGAAACGTGACTAGGTCACTTTGCAATTTTTATATCTGTATTGACCTAGCATATATATACTCATCCACCTATTAACTTCCATCTATAGTGTATATATGTTTCTATATATGTATTATTGTATGTTTATTTATGTACATTTTATATACATTGATTTATGTTTATCGCATCATTTAGCCGGCATAGTGGGAGTGATCAATATTGTTTAAGAACAATTATTGATTGACATTCATGGACTTTGTAGGTCTGCTCACCACCAGGTAGATGTCACATGTCGTGCTCTAATAAAAAAAAAAAAAAAAGTCGGCTGTTATTAAAATTAAGCACCCGACTCATCTTCATACACTATCTTAAAGGTTAACTTGTAGATAATGCCTAAGGCATTAAGTTCGCCTTGGTCGTTGTACATAACTTTTATTTACTGTCCAATAAAGTGTTTAACTAAATAAATAACCTTATCAATATTGCTAAAAGTTATAATCACACATTGATTATAGACAGGTACCATTAACTAATATACTGTAAGCACTGAGAACGTATGGCAGGGATCAATGTATTCTGTAACATAAAGGCATTGAATCTTCCCAAATACATCACCCAATATAATGGACTTAGATTAAATGGAATGTCCTATGACATTAGATAACCATTAATCAATAGAAGTAAGCAAGTAGTTTCCCAACGTAATAATAACGGGTATTTCAGGCTTCCTTCATTCACTGTCCTTTATTACTATTTGTACATTACTTTCATGGCGAGGTTGAAAGTAGAAAGTAAATTAGGTATGTAAACTACTTAGTTGATCGATTTTTCTTTTATGTTTATTATTGAGTTTGCTTTCTATTTATTTTTCCCTTCCTGTTTCTTAGTCCGATCGTATTTCTATATCAATACTATAAAGAGAGAAAAGAAAATTTGTATTTTTATTTGAAACGAATAGGCTCAAAAATAGCAGGATGAATTTAAAAAAAATATTTCTTTAATACAATGCTACATTATCACTGAGTAAGCCTATATTACTATGTTTTATTTTTAATATTAGGGATACGTACGAAAACTTCAAGGTGTAAAAAAAATACCTTTAAATTGATTTACATCGCGTGCGCTGTGATAACTGTTGATGATAGAACAAAATAGTGTACTACAGATTTAGAGAACACATTAATATCTACAAAAAAGTTCTCGGCACCATTGTCCAACTATTATAGTTATGTCACTATAACAACTTCTTTATCTATAAAAAGTTTCTAATAGAAATATCAGTAGAAACTAGACCACGTTATTATTACCTTAGTACTAATCTTAATCCAAATAAATCACTTTATATTTGAGGTTGTTTCAGTACCTATCGATTATTTTTTCAAATATTAAAATCGGACATTCCATTCAAAAAATATAATAAATTAAAAAAAAACGCCAAATGCAAAAACTCGCTCGCGAAGGGTTCGGTTGTTTTTTTTTTAAAGCTATTTACGTTTTATTAATTTAGTTTCAATGTTTTATGATTTCATGAAAAAAAAAGATATGTATTCACTCAGAATACATATCTTTTTTTTTTCATGAAATCGGTTCAAAAACTTCTAAGAAACTATAATAGACCCTATAGATAGGGTCAACAAGATCTACAATCATAAATTAGACCTGTAGTTTTCGAGATATTTGATGTGGATAGACAGATTTACAGACACCGGAGTTTTACTATAAGGGTTCCTTTGCAGGTAGGTATATATACATCATAATAAGGGCCTTAAAAATAATGATTCCGATACTACGACGCGACGGGACGGTTCAAATTTAACACGAGTGAAACCGCGGGGGACAGCTAGGTTTTATATAAAATAAACCAAGTAACCAAACACCCAGTTTTAATCCTCGAATGAACAAATAAATATATAACACTTATACTACACAATAAAATGGTCGGCGAAATAATAAAAATGATTGTACACATGAAATCAATGAACAAAACGTTTGCACAGGTGCACTGGTGAAGAGCTCCCGAAAATAAATCGATGCTAGAGGACCGTTTCCCATTTGGATATGGAAATTTTTGGGATTGTATACGAGACCACAGTTTTTCTCATTGCCAACAAATCACGCCAATAACTTAAGTGCTTTTTTTTTGTACCTTCGGGACATTTACTTTTGCATTTTTGCTTTTCCATTCAATCCATGTTTCTTTGTTAAAAATGTTGATTTTAATCACCATTATTGACGGTCTTTTTTGACTATTTTTATTTGTCTGTAGATTGTTAGTTCGATTCCCACTCATGGCAAAATTAGTAAATTGGTACATTAGTACCAATTACACGTAAATTCCCCTACATACTCGAATAATTATTAATATTATATTTCTATATATATCATCACGGCTGCCTTTCGGCGCCCGAGACCGTTTAGACGGCCCCAGGGTACCCAGCGGAGGGGCTTTTAATCCCACCTCGTCGTAGCCGATGGTATGAGTCTACACCGAACAAGTGGCTAGCTCGTCGCGATGTTTTGAATAGACTCAATAACCCATCTATAAACAGTTTCACAAGTTGATATAGTGAAACCGGGACCGACAGCTTAACGTGCTCTCCGAGGCACTATAGTGGTATTGTCAAACAAATGTACATAATTTTTTAAATTAAAAACTCATTAGTACGCACCGGTATTCCAACTTGTGAAACTGTTTATTGATTTATAACTTCTGTATATGTTAGGTAAGTATTTCTTTATATTTCCCACTTTTATTGGTACGTTTTTCCGCATTCACCCATCAAAAGTAACTAAACGACACATAATAGCTTTCAGATCCACGCTCATAGATCGAATTACCTAATCAAATAAAACCAAATCATATTATACTTACTGAATCGATTTCATCTGTTTCTAGAACATAAAACAAAACTAACCATAAAGTTTCGAACTCGCGTGTTGGAGGTTTGCGTGCCCGGCCATCTGCGGTCTTTGTAAAATTCAGCAATAATCGACTAACAGTAGCTTTACTGCAGCTATAAAGGAATTCTTAATCAGAACATACCGTTTAAGGTTAAAAACTGGGACTTGCAGAGCACGAAATCTCTCTAAATTAATGAACTTCGTTGGACTGTTTTTTATGTTACTTAGAAAGATTGGTTTTCTATCTAAATTCTAGTTTGATTACTGGTGACCTAGATGCGGTATTCTAAAGTAGAAATTAATTGGTTTCATTTTATCTATTTTAAAACTTCTAATATTAACCTATTAATGGTGAAATGAAAATTAAATCGGTTTTCTTTCACTAGCTTTATTTTGAAACTATAAAAGGATAAAATAAGATTAGATGTTTCGGTACAGTTGTTCGTTTTAGTACACTGGTCACTTAAAGGTGATAATTTTTAAAACACGTCTTTTCTATGCATATCTTTTTTTGGTATTTCTTACATGTGGCCAGGTGTACGCAATCGAACACAGTAGTTTTTATTTTGAAATAAGTTCCCCATTATAAATATTTGTTAGCTAAATTATTTCTTATATTAATTAATCATGCAATCTCATCATAAAGGAAGTATTTTTATGTATTTTTTTCTTGGAGCCGGCATATCACTTTGTATCTACCTGATAACAAGCAGCCCTACAAAGTTCATGAATGAGGTCGATTAATAATTTTATTTATTTATGTAGGCAGACACAACCGAGCGCCACTTGTCTCTATCCCTACATTCTTCTTTTGCCTCGTCCACAGTCATAACTCTTATAATATAATAAATTGTTGTTTATGAAATAGGCGGCAGATTAAAGACGAATTCGCATTACGATTTTAAGATACAGCCTTATCGTCAAATTAACCGCCCTTTCCGTAACTTCGCTCTGAAAGGAGAAGGCCACCTCGATAAGAAATCGATGCATGAAATATGACTTTATCATCTTATCCCTGAAATTTTGCTAGGCAATATACATGGCAAAGTCACCATGTATATTATAAAAAATATTGCCTTCTCCTTACAAACTAGTAATGTTAAAATGACCAATTTGTATGGGGAAGCCAAAATTTTCTTTCATTTGCGACACATGGTTCCATGGGAGAAGTTGTTCGTATTGATCAGCAGAACCTCATATTAGCCCAAAGTACATCATTTCAAAGTCACCCTGTATATTGAGTTAAATTTCATCGTCATGATTAATAATGTTAATTAAATTATTTATATTTATTTGCATTAGTGAATAAAGGTTATGTATGCACAAAGGTGAAATTCATGTCTTAGATAAATAAATTGAATGTTTTTTTTTAATTACATAAGAGAAATAGCTTACAAGTTACGTAAGAAGTTGATTGGTTATTTTATTGGCTTATTGTCACATGTATTATTTATTTATTTAAATCTTTATTGCATACAAAATATAAAGGCGGACTTAATGCCGCTATACATTCTCTATCAGTCAAACCTTCGGGACAATTAAAGCAGTTAATAAGTGAGGTAGGTGCAATACCGTAACATAGTTTGAAACAAAGTGATTATAAAATAAATTACTTACAATCTAATATACACTACTTATATAGATATTATATATACATTATACATACATAAACTATATTATTATATACTTAATACTACCAACTACACAACGATCTACAAAATCGAAATACAAAGTGGAAATAAATAGAATAATGAATGTTGAAAAAAGTAAACTACCTATGAATTTATTTAGTGCATTTATTTTGACTGTTTTTGTTTGTGTATTATTTGTTTTATTACCACTATTACTAGGTACTACTAGGTACTATTGTTATTTATTATAACTTTATCTAAGCAAAATTACTAGTTTCAGTATTCTTTTATATAAATCTGTATTTGATTGTTTTCACCAGACGGAAATCTCAACAAAATTAAATTCGTTTCTAATTAATATTGTTCCACTAATTTCGTTTTCATAATTCCAAATTGGAATTCAATTTAAACGTTCTATAATTTTCATATTTCAATGCCGTACCATTCCGTTTTCTGTTGTTGCCCAAGTTTCCCCTCCTCGCTTTAATTAGTCCGTCAGATAACTTTGTTAGCGACGAGCTCGTTATTTTGCTGAAGTGGACAGGGTAATACTGGCTGAGCCTATAATCTAATTATTCGCCGAGACAAATACAAATTAGCTACATTACCTGCTGGCTACACTGCTGGAAATTCCTTGGCTGCAGCTTATGTAGTTTAGCTTGATGCCAGCGATTATAATTTATAATGCTTTATGAAGCTGCTAACAGATTAACGGTCTGAGAAATTTTCTTTCTGAAATGCTTTTAAGTTTTATAACTAGCTAGTGCCCGCAAGGGGGTGTGCGTGTTATTTTTTATTAACCAAAAAAAAACTGCGACAAAACTGTACCGACGCGACATGCCCACGTGGCGCTATGAAGGTTTCTCAATGTTTATTATTGTTATTTACATAATTTATTGTTTAAAATATTATTTACCCACCTCGTCGTAGCCGATGTAGATGGTCTACACCGAACAAGTGGCTAGCTCGTCGCGATGTTTGAATAGATTTAATGACTCATCTATAAACAGTTTCACAAGTTGGGACCGACAGCTTAACGTGCTCTCCGAGGCACTATAGTGTTGTTGTTAAAGAAATGTACATAATTTTTTAGATTAAAAACTTATTGGTACACACCGGGGTTCGAACCAGGAACCTAAATGTTTTTAAGTCTAAGGTCTAACCAACTCGGCCACCACGTATACCTTTAATATGACTTTGTTTTTTATAGAATCTATGGGGAATTTATGTTGTAAAGATTTGTAAATAGCTTATAGTAACTAGGTATATCAGAAATACGTTGGAGTTAAATTTATCGTAAACCTTCTGAAATCCATACGATATATGATATCGTATTTATTATGAAAACAAAAAATATATATAATAGGTACCTATTTAAGTAATTTTAGTTTTAGTAAGTTTCTTAAGTAACCAAATATGCAAACAATGTCAACTTTTAAACAATATATGCCTCATAATGCAGCAACTTATCTTCATAAAACACTTGTATATTTAAAAACTTTTCCTAAGAGATTCTTAAAACACAAACACCTGTAGCTATAGGGTGTGCAGACCCTATAGCTATTTCTAAAAATGATATACTATATCCTTCTCAGGGTCTCAAACTATATCCATACCAAATTCCTTCTAAATCGGCTTAGCGGTTTAGGTGTGAAAACGTAACAAACAAACAGAGTTACTTTCGCATTTCTAATATTAGTACAGATTAGTTTTTTCTCCCTTCTGCTAAAATAATAAACAGAATTTATAAATAAATCTCTAAATATTATAATTTACCTTGACGTTTTTAATGAGACCCAGGATAGGATTTCCCTGACAGAACGTGACCTGCTTTTTCATTGAGATTAAATTATCCTTCCAACACTTGTTTAGGTGGCTTAAAATATTTTTTTTGTTCAGATTTTCTAAAACATTATTAAGTATTATAATAATTTTTAATACCAGATTTTGGACTTCTCATGCTAACCATGTCGCGTTTGTACAAAGGTCAACCTTGATTTTTTTGTATCACATATGGTGAAATATAGACATAATTTACCATTTTGTTTTGTGCAATCTATAGCAATATAAAATGATGTCGGAAATAAAATTGTGATAAATATAAATATAGTACTTTATAATATCGCTTTTAAGAATCAAATTTTGGTAAGTCAAGCGGCAAGCTAAAGTAAAGTGCTTATTTTTAATAGAAAAATATTTAATTATAAAAATAAAGTATATTTCATTACGAGTGCGGAAAGCCTGTCATTGCAAAGAGTTCCGACAAATGTCTACCCGAGCCGAGGCGCAGCCGAAGGTGATGGTTGACAGTCGGAACAAGTTGCAATGATGGTTCTGCACGTGTACTGAACAACTATTTTTAATACAGTTGCGAAAAAATGAAGCAATTTAATAAAATAATAAAAACACAACCAAAATCGCAAAGAAAATTTCTGGAAAATGGCGCCAACCGTAAAAGAATATAAGCAGAGATTTTTTTTTTGTTTTCTCACCCATTCTGGGTAGGCATAGGGAACTATGCCCATACAGCCAAGTCTTCAGAAGATTTTTTTTATTGATATGAAAGGAAAATGAAATTTAATGAGATGAAATGAAATGAAACCTAACCGAAAATTGAAAAATTGACTTTGACGTTGACACACGTTTTTCTAAATAAATTATTTTATATAATATAATTTTACATCTATACATTAATATTCAGCAAAATTTTAGTTATATCAAGAAGTTACAAACAATAGAATATATTACTTTTGAAAAAAAACATTGAAATTTAAAAACACTGGAACATTTATGATTTGAACAAACATCATTGAATGAACTAATTATGAATAATAAAACTGAAGAAGCGATTCAGACAGTAAGCAAAACCGAAGAAGGCATAAGGACATGACAAAATAATATAGGTACACATACCTATCACCCTTAATTCCTATAACCACCTACTTCTTAGTCACTAGACTTTAACACTGCGGTTGTGATCGTCCCTTGTGTGTGGTGGTGAGAAAAAATCATCGCGTCCCTATTGCTCTCTGACTACAACCACCTAATGACCTGACGAAAATATCTATCATAAGTATCTACCTACCAAAATTGGATAAAACCCTACTTTTAGTATTATAAGTGTTAGTGGCCCATTAATAATCCAACAACCCTTTCAAGAACACTCATTTTGATTCTTTTTTAATTATAATTTTATAATAAAGTGTGTCGAGTTAAAAATATTTTTAAAATATTTACAGTAGTTTAGATATTAATATTAATTTGCATTTTAGCTAGGTATATTAATATTTTGTTGTTTTTTTAGGAATATATTTTACTTACAATTATGTCACAATCAGATAGTCAAAATTCTAATTTATTACATTGTCCAATATGTGCGGATGGTAGAAAATTTAAAGGAAACCGCTTAGCGCGTCACTTAGCTTGGCATCGTCAACTTCAAGACTCAAATGCAATACAATTTCCTATAACCTCGAATACTATACAAAACCCTTCCCAAACTTTTCAGCAAATAAATACAGAACCTCTTTGGCTTCTTCTTTGCAAATTAAAACAACAAATTCCTGTTTTAAAACGCATACCGAGAGGAGCGCGTATAACCGTCGCCGGAAGTCTCTCTGACACTATCATGCAAGTTTGTAAAGACAATTCAGATTCCTCTTGGCAAAAACTATTTACTTTTGCTTTCAGAGTATTACATGTTGATCAAAATAATAAATTTAAAAATAACAAAAAAATCTCATTAACTAACAGGGTTCGGCAAAATATAAATAATATTGATATACCTACAACGAATAAGCATTCCTTTTTACAGAATTCAAATATAACCAAAAAAATTGAAAACAAAATATCGGATGGAGATTTGAAGGGCGCCACAAAGCTATTATTTAGCGAAGATGTAATAGCTCCAAACAATTCCGACACTCTCGATGCTCTTCGTAGCAAGCATCCACAGGCAATTTTACCCATATCTCCTTCTTTACTACCAAATACTTCTCCATGTTTAGAAGCTACTATTGGTACAGTTATACAATCCATAGCATCATTTCCGAATGGTTCTGCAGCAGGACTTGACGGTGTTTCACCTCAACATTTAAAAGATTTGACCAATAAATCAACTGGTGAAGCCGGTCGTACATTAATATCAGCCATTACTGAGCTATCGAATTTAATGCTTTCAGGCAATGTTTCCCCCAATATTACTAGTATATTATATTGCGCAAATCTTTGTGGATTTAAAAAAAAGGATGGTGGCATTAGACCTATTGCTATTGGATCCACTTTTAGACGGTTAGTATCAAAAATATGTTGTAAATCCATTAGTGATAAATTAAAAGATATATTTCAACCCATCCAGTTAGGATTTGCATGTAAAGGAGGATGTGAAGCTACAGTGCATGCCACACGTACGTTTTTAAAATTTCCAGAAAAGTCGGTATTACTCAAAATAGACGTCAAAAATGCGTTCAATTGTATTAATAGAACTACGTTTTTAAACGAAATTCAAAATACTATACCTCATATATATCCTTATATGTATCAATGTTACGGATCACCTAGTAACCTAGTATACCAAAATAACGTCATTCCATCAGAAGTTGGCTGCCAGCAAGGTGATCCACTGGGCCCGGCAATTTTTAGTCTAGCGATTCACCCCATTATAAAAAAATTAAAATCAAAATTAAACGTATGGTATTTGGATGATGGCACTTTAGGGGGTGATGCAAACAACCTTTTTGATGACTTATCTGCATTAATTTCAAAACTTTCTGATGTTGGACTAAATTTAAATTTTGAAAAATGTTAACTATATTTTTCAAATTTTGACTCACTTTTAGAAAAGCATGATATTATTACAAAATTTAATACATTGGATACATCAGGAAGAGGTTCTCCAGGACAAGAAACCAGCCACGCATCTCTGGCTTCGTCCATGCACTCAAGCTTTTCGTCCATATAGAATGGGTTTAATATTTTTTCCACAAGCTTCTGAGTGCTATGGCTCGAAGACAGAAATGCTGGTAGTGCAATGCTGGATATTTTTCTTACGCCAATTCCTCCATGAGCTACTGGTAAAGTGGCCTGTTGCCAAGTTATTACATTAAATTTTATATTTAAAATGGTTTCTAAATTTAACTTTATTTTAAAATCTATTTTGTCAAGTAGTGAGGGAAATTTAAACATAGGACTAGTCCTTAGGTAATATGTCAATTTTGGTACGAATAAACAAAATCGAAATATATGTAATGCATAGTGGGCTTTAATTTCAATTAAACGGGTTGTAGCTCTTTCAAAATGTTCTACCTTTTTTTCAATAAAGGTTGAAACGCTCTCGTCAAATATTGGTGAACCTAACAAATATAAATCTTCTTTTTCAATAATTTTTATATTTGGGGCCAATGTATTAAATTTTGTAATAATATCATGCTTTTCTAAAAGTGAGTCAAAATTTGAAAAATTTAGGCACTATATTGGACAATTGTACGCTTCGAATAGCTATTTGTCTTAGGTTAGGTATAAAAGTCTGCGAACCACATCGCTGTCCGTGCGGCAGAGACGTTGACCAACTTGGCCACCATGGACTCTCGTGCTCTAAAAGCGCGGGACGCTTATTTCGCCACAGTTCCATCAACGATATAATCCGCAGGTCGCTTACATCAGTCTCTATACCATCAATACTTGAGCCTTGTGGCTTAAGTCGAGACGATGGCAAGCGGCCTGACGGTATGTCTATAGTTCCTTGGAGGTTGGGACGATCTTTAGTGTGGGACGCAACATGCGTTGACACTTTAGCATCGTCTCACCTACAGGGAACATCCGTAAGGGCTGGAGCTGCGGCGGAATCAGCGCAACTGCACAAATGCCGAAAATACAGTACCATCAAAAACGATAACAGTTATGTATTTTTGGCATTTGCTGTAGAGACGATGGGTCCATGGGGGGCGGATGCCTTCGAGTTTTATAAAGAACTTGCTCCAAAGTTGGTTGACGTTTCAGGCAACCCGAGGGCTGGCAGTTTTTTCTTGCAAAGAATCAGCCTTGCTATTCAGCGAGGAAATGCTGCCAGCATCTTAGGCACCATGCCCATGGACAGCGATTTGGAGGAAATTTATAATTTATAGATTTTATTTTGTAGTTAGATTTTATTTTTAATTTAGTTTTTTTAAGTATTATGTTTTTTTTAATTTAATTGTATCTAATAAATAAAATTTTGTCAAACCTAACCTAACTCATTGAATCAAATCATTAAATCTGATATTGAAACAAATTTGTAGCTTTTTTTAGAAATATTTGCATAAATCATAAAAACTGCTATGATTTTTTTTTAGTAAAAACCTCGTGGTTGTTTCTTTTTTTTTTCTTCGTTTTTTCTTTTTGATAGACATTATTTGGACAGTTGGGAAAACGCACGAGTTCGGAAAAGGTAAAAAAAAAGCTCGAGTATGTAATAGCCCACATCCCGAACGCTATACGTCCCTGCATTACGCCACTTTTTGAGCAACTGTATTAAAAAAAACTTTACATTATTACATTGCCAACTAATCAAATTGTTTGAAAATAATGCTCTTCAAACCTCAACCTCATTTAAAACAACAACTTCATAATATTTTAAAAATAAAAAGAAGAAAAAGCGAATTCAGCTATTGAAAATAATTGCTATCATTCTGAACAATTAGTTAGGGCTATATTAAACATATTTTTATTAAAAATTAGCACTTTCCTTTAGTTTGCCGTCTGAAGTCACTATCAGCCATTTGATCCTTATAAGCGATATTATCAGCTGGTGCAATAATACAGATGAGTTTTTTTTTCAAAATCAGCAGGTTTGATTCTCGTCTAGAAGAATAAATTAAAAAAAAATCTAATGATGCACTTTTAGTTTTTATCAAAATCGGCCCGAGACTGCTTTGAGCATTTTGCTATTCCTTGTAGTTTAGGATTTGGCATTGAAGGCATACTTTAAAAATTCACATAGTATAAAAATGTGTTAATTTCGTACTCACATCAAATAAGAAATGCATCGTATGCTAAGTAAAAGTACGGATACACAAGATGTTTTGCTAGGCCGGTCATTACTACCGCCCATACAGATGCAAAGACGGTCAAGTGACCTAGTCATGTTTCGGTTTTAGTCTGTGCGTTCACCGGTTTTCCGGAGACTACGGAATCAATTTCTTGTCGAGGTGGTAGTCTTCTTAAATGGTGCGGTTACGAAACGGACGATTGATTTGAAAACAAAGAAGCAGGATATTAAAATAGACTCGTAATGCAAAAGTACTTGCATGTCTTTGTCACCTCATAATGGGGGCGTTCAATATTGTTACACAACATTGTATTGATCGGCCTTATTCATGGACTTTGTAGGTCTGCTTACCATTAGAAAGATTGAAATGAAGATTGAGATTCAAATGACGTATTCCAATAAAAATATAAGCCAAACATGGCTTATTATTATAAGCCATGCTAGTTTTGGTGTATATTTAATTGTCGTGCGCCATAATGAAGCCAATAAGCATGCTACTAAAGAACTGTTATACAGCCTTGTAGTTTAGCTGAAAAAACCTTCATTCTTCATTATGAAGTGAAGAACAAGTTCAAGGTTAAAAAAAAGAATTTTATTTAAAAAAAAGATTTATTCTTTCTTTTAGTGGAAAGTAATTACAGACTTTTAAAAATCTTATCCTATAATTTATTTACAAAATGACGTTCGATAATATATCAATTAATATGAATATTTTTTTATAATTTACAGACGTCATTATTTTATCTACTTTTATACAGTTTATGAACACTTATATACTATGTTTTTACATACTATATCACATTTTTCATTTTATACCTATGTATATTTTACTACATTTTTTTATTAGGACAATAATTAGTTAACTAAAAAATAATAAACTCAACAATATATATTATATTAAATACATTATAAGTATTTATATACTTAGGTACTTATGCTATATTATAAAATAGTGCAAATATACAAATCTTAATTATTAAATTGTTTTACTACATGAGATTAAATTATTTTGCTGTCTTTTTAGTTGTTAATTTTAATTTATCAAAAAGAAAATTATTTTTGTTTTAAAAATCCTACTGGCAGTAATGTCGGTCTTGTATTAAGTTTTAAGTACTTATAATTATGATTTTATTACTAATAGCTTAATATAAAATTAATTGAAACAGCTGACTTCTTAATTTTTTACAAAGAAATACATGTTTTGTAATTGGTAATAATGATTCTAATGATTAAAATAAATCGCTTTATTAAATAAATATGTTATATTATTGTTTACCGTTAAAGAATATATATATATACATATTAATCTTAAATTCGTATTGTCAAGCATTTTATATACAATTAGATATGTGATTTGATTAAAAGCAAATAAATTTCTTAAAAAATAATTAGTTAGGGGCACATGCATGTATATCCTAAATGAGTATATCGACTGTCAAACGACCCAAAAATTATAATAGTTTGATTAACTCATATATTTTTTGGGTGATAAACATATTTAGCCTGGTAAATGGCATTTAAAAACATCATGCAACCCGTCCTAAGTAGGTTAGAGTTATTTGAGTACCTAAGATACACGTGTTGGATAAAATTGATAGACTATATATTACATTGTGAATCATTACATGTGACTATTATTATTGAATTTATGAAAAAATATATTTCATTACAAACGCTCATCAACCAGTCCACATTTTAGCATAATATAATTTGCAGTATTTTATATTAGTTAAAAAAGTCATGCTAAACCTTTAGGCACTTTGGCCAAAAATCAGTCTTTATTCTATTTATTTAATATTGTCCCAAAATACGAGCAAAACACTACACACATAATTTCACACACAACCAAAACGAATTATGGTCTTTTGTGAGCTTCTTTGAGTAACCCAAGTCAATGTTCACAAACGTTGTTATACAGTCGTTTCCACTTGATCCTGAGAGGGTCAACAGAATCCGTCCTTGAGATCCGGATATCCAATATCGGGCATTCCCCTCCGAGAAGTGTTACCTTTGGAATGGTCGATACGGAGACCTCGCGACCCCCGACCCAGACTAGCATATCTCGTATCCGCCAACTTATCTCGTTGAGCTATTTCATCATAATACTTCGCGTCATTCAACCCTGCACAATATTTCTGACTTAAGCTGTATTTATCAATAGTGGCATACTTTTGCACAGTAGCGTATTGCCGCGACGGTTCTGGTATCCCGTTTGTTTTGGCTCTGTCATACGGCCGTTCTTCGGCCTGTAAAGAACCGTCGAGTCTGGCTTTAAACTCTTTGTCTTTGCGTTTACGTCTTTTGCATGCACAAAGAGCGATCGATATGGCACACAAGAGTAAAGCTCCGGCGGATAAAGCTGCCAGGTACGGAATGGTAAATATAATTCTGATGGAACAATTAGAATCTTCTTCGTCATATCCCGAAGGACAATGTGGGCTTCCATCGCACCAAAGAGCGACCGGAATGCATGCATTCAACTCCGGGCAACTATAACAATGATATAAAATTAATGAACTTATAAAGGGAAAAATACACTTAAAAGTATTTAAAATAAACACATACATACCTGTATTGGCAATTAAGAGATATTGAAGCAGATAAGGGAGTATCAGTAGGATCATGTTCAAACGAAGGTTTTTTCATTATTTCTATCCATTTGATCGAGTAATCGGCTTGTTCGTGTTGGAGAAAATCTATTACAAAACTTCTTGCATGAGGTCGTAATGTTGATTCCAAAGGAGTTTGCGTAGTTCGCCAGCCGGGTGAGAACATTTCAATAGAGTTTGCAGTATCGGGGCATATTTCTAAAGGCTTAAATGTATCTCGAGCCTCGTAAATAAATAATCTATTCGGTGTTGGACAAAATGGTGAACCATTTTTTATTTCATAACCTGGAACTTTAAAATACAAATATCTTCCCTGAGCAGGTGTTGCGCCATCGCCACCGGGTTCAATGAGCCATGGTCTGTGAACACAAGCTACTTCAGCTCGAACACTTTCCGAAATTACATTTCGATCACCGATAACTTCGGAATTAGTAGGTGCATTCCTTTTGTCAAATAATCTAATTTCTCCACTACTTCCCCTCAATCGCCTTTCACCCCAACTACTCGAACAAATTGTCTCATCTCCTGGCACGCTGGAAACGAATTTATATTCCCCTTCAAAGGCGAAATCATCATAATCCTCAGTGATATTCATCATAGTGACAGTAAAATTGAGTTCGACAACGGGAGCTGTAAGTGTATGAATTGTCAAAGGTTCAGAACGATTTGTACACAAGCAATCTCTTTGAATCGGAACTCCTTCCCAGGGGTACTCCGTTATAATTACTTGGGCAAAACCATCTCCGCCAATCGTACGTTTTATGGGCCTGTCGCATTTCCAACGTCCCGTTCTGGGATCTTTGTGAGTACTACACCTTTTGTTTCCAAAGTAAGTGCTTGTAAATGTTATTTGTACACGTTCGTCGGGTTTTGCTTCAAATCTGTAAGTAATATAATATTATTGCTTATGCATATAAAATTATTATTATTTATAATAAAGGTAAGTTAATGTAATTATTTATATCAGTAACTCTACCGTGAGTTTTTGTATTCATACTAACGTAACTTTAATAAGTGAGGAACCCTACGTCGTTTATTTTTTGAAAAAAGGACAAACTAACCATTCCTATTGGTTGAACAAAACTTATCACCGCTACGGTAATACGACAGCAAAAACTTGTTATGAGCCACAGTACTTACCTTAATAAGCACGTCAAATTCTGTGCCCCACCTCGCCCATAGTAGAATATTGCACGAGGAGCTTGGAATCTGCCGGAATATGTTTGCGCTGACCGGAATATTCGATCACAAGCCGAGTGCGATCCGGCCAACGGCTGACCTTGCTCGCTCACATCCACAAATTCATAGCGAAGCAAAAAAGAGACCGGGTACAGCGCCGATCCTTGACGAAGTTCCTGAAAAAAAAACTTTTATCGACTGCGATACGAATAAAACATTGTAGGTTAATAACCTACATAGGGCTTTATGTGTGGTACCAGAGTGAAGTAAAACTTCAAATATTTAGTTAGGAACTTGCTTCAGTCGTCCCCTCTGTAGAATTTAATATTGAATAATAAAGCAGTTCCCAACTTGTGACTTTAACAACTTGCTTAAGGCTGGTTCCCTATATTAACTTTCGGTCTAGTATGTAGGTAACTACACAACGACACTTGTTCGGAATACTAATTTGAAGGTCTCCTTCGCGTTAACATATACAAAGTTACTTAAAACTCTGACATATTATGTTGTAATACATTTTGAAATTACAATGTTCTTAACACTCTGTTACTCTTAAGGATATATAAATAATTTACGGGACCCTCGCTGTAGTGTCTAATAAATTAGTAAAGGGTAGTTACACGAAGAAACTAAAGCATTCCATCACGAGAACCTATTCAGCTTAAAGCGGAGGCAGCTCGCACGTGCCTTCTGCATTATTCACTCTGGCAAATGCAATGCCCTGTGCTGTGCGAGCGCGTGACTTATCTACTCAGCGATGAATGTTGCGCTGCAGAAAAATGCTACCGGCATTGAACACACAACTGCCACTCGTATACTCTGTGCATACATGACGAATGGAGGGCACACAAGGTAAATTGGAGTTGAATTAAACACTATGTTGACGCATCTAAATTAGCTTTTAACAACATGAAAAACGACACGACTTTTTAGACCAATGAATAAATTAAATTAAATTAAATGAAGTCAACGAGACTATTTCATCATAAACACCGCAACAAGCTCGCCACTTGTTAGGTGTTGCCTCCGAATACCATCTGCGAAATGAGGATGGGTTAATCCCTCCGCTGGGACCCTGAGGCCGTTTAAAAACGGTTCTCGGGAGCCAAATTGGCACCCGTGATGGTATTTATTTTATTTATTTTTTAAATGAAGTAATATAGCAATAGGTCAAATATAATACTACTTAGTTCTAGAGACTATAGTGCACGCGCCGGAAATATTCCTTGAGCCGAGCTACACAAACGTGTCAAACAAAACTATATAGGATTTTTTCATAAAATTTTTACACAAAATACAAGCAATATTAATAACGAAATTTGAATTTTTAGGTGCATAAATTGTATGCACCTAAACCCTGTATACATTTTTCTATATAAAACGCGTCACCTAATATATAATTTAAGATGGAATGTAAAAGTTTTCGATGTCCTATATATGTTCCACATTACTGACAAGAATGACGGTTGATTCAGGAGGAATATCTGTGAGAATATTTGACACGTTGTCACGTCACGCATACCTAAATTATGCACTGGCTTACAAAAAGTTAAACCCACGCGTGCACTCTAATGTTAATATATAAGTATACCAACTAGTAATAAAACTTACCTGCAATATAGTAAGTGCAGAGCCGGTCGTGATATAGCTCTCAGAAGGAGCGCAAGGTCGAGTGGCCCGAGTGGCGTTGGAAAGGAGCGCGTGGTCACAAAGACGAGGCGACTCCTCCCGGCAGAAGGAACCGAGCAATCCATTACTTTCTCCACCAGACATTTCCAACTACAAAACATACATAATGAAACCATCATGTATACAGAACAATAGCAGTACAAAAGCAATTAGGGATTAAAATAATGGACACATTAGGAGTTCGAAACGTAGAAGTAATGTTGTATTAAGGAGAAATGGACGAGGTCATTACGAATTTACGAGTAATCTGAAACTTTTGTTGCTTTTTTCCTTTTGTAATTGGTTCAAAATGTTTCCTTAATACAGTATTAAGGATACAGAGAAATCTCTCTATTAAAATTGGTTTAGATTAACAATATAAAATTAATATGAAATGTGTATTGTATTGTGTATCTCCATCCCAAATAGTGAGTTGTGAAGAACAGTCCTTCTGTTGATCAAATCCAGCAGGTTCAGTACCAGCTGAGTTATACATTGTGTAGTAGTACTAGTCATTTTCCAAAATGTAGCTAGCATTCTGGTGTTTAAATGGCTCGTACAATACGCTAATTCTGAATATTTATTATTAACAGCTTCGTAGACTGCCTATTTACAACACAAATTTGAATGAAACACCGCAATGCTGCACTAGCTCGTGGCTACTATATCGTAAAAGTACTCAGACACATTAAAGAAAATTAATGCTTTACTCTCGACGTCAAGTAGGGGAGGTACCAGTAGTTGGCAAAGTGAAATGGCACGAATAAAAGCGGTGAGAACGCTATCCAATTTTATATCGCTTCTATATTTGTATCTGAACATTAATTCTTCCGCACTGCGAAAGTTTTCTTCTTTACGAGGAGTGCACAATTCATCAATACCAACTTTTGTAGTGTTTTTCCTTAATCAAAAGTTAATCAATAAATCATTTTTTTTTTATTGGATTGGATTGCATTGGAGTGAGTTGGATTCAATTAACAAAGAGCTCCTTTTTTTCAGGTATCAGTGTAAAAATTAACTTTTACCTGCAATTTTAAATACTGAAATACAAATTATATATACAAATTCGTCCTGTTCTTAAAAAGGACAGGGACGAAGTAAAAAAAACATACGCGGCAACCGCAATATGAATCGGTGCATGAATATGAATGATATTAAACGGTAAACGATATGTGTAGAGAATATGCGCGCCGGCGCCGCTACATTTCATATTGCCTACCTTCTTAACATGGATACAGGCGTGATGCTGTGTATAGTATATTTATCTAGCATAACAATCGTATAAATCAATTTATTAATTTATGTTGAGGCTAAAATACACATCAAATTAAAATATCATCGGTTAATAAAATTATGTTTACTAGTTACATTTTCATTTTACTATTAGACAGGCGGATGAAATCACCTTTGACATAAATATTCGCATAAATTGTTCCTATCACAGTTTTAATTATGTTAAACTGGAATATGTGTTATTGTTTGTTTTGTATTCTAATTATATCTATATCTAATTGTAACTGTATGCTTTCTTTTTGAACATATAAATAAATAAGCAACGCATAAATTACGTGCATTTTGAATTTAACATGGCTTAATAAGGCTTATTAAGCCATGTTAAATTCAAAATGCACCAAAATGCACCATTTAATGTGTAGGCTACACATTAAATGGTGAGAGACTAAGGTTAATATGAAAAAAATCGACCCGACCGCAACGTACCTCACTGGGTAACACTCAATCCGGGGACATATTATTATGGTGAGTGTATTTAAAAAAAAAAAAAAAAAAAACTGTTTTTAGTTTATATTTTAACTACCTTCCCATCTAAATCGGCGTCTGGAGCAGCTCCATCCCAAATAGTGAGTTGTGAAGAACAGTCCTTCTGCTGATCAAATCCAGCAGGTTCGGTACCAGCCGAGTGATACTTAACAAACGACACCCAAACAATTTCATTGGCTCTACCCTGAAAAACAAATTAAGCTTAGGCATTTGTAAAAGTTTCTAATTTGTTTTGTTTGTTAGAGACCCTAAGCATACTGTTCATTAGATTTGGCATTTAGGGCGTATTGTTCAAGTCATTCTGAAAATCTTTATTTATGTAAAAGTTTTGTGTTTTAATAGGTTTTTACTATATCTGAATCTAAATATATAATAATCATAATAATATGTAGGACAATTTACACATGTTGCTCTGGTCACAAACTAAGCTCTAGGCTTGTACTATGTGTACCAGAAAGAACGATATAATACATATTATACTTTATAAACATCCACACCATGACAAATTGTACAGAAAAAAAATACTTTTTTTTTTGCCATGGATAGGAATCGAACCCACGGCCTCCGGATACAACGCCAAAGGTGCAACCACTAGTCTACGGAGGCGGTCATATGTAGGTAAGTATACATACAAAGTTTATTATTAAGGATAAAAAAAAATACACATTTAGGGTTAGTGGTCTGTCTGTTTGTTCACTTAAAAAAAACTGCTGGTACAATACGCATATAATATCGAATTAACAAGTTATATGTGTTTAATATCTGTGAGTTTAGTGAGTAGTTTAGGCTTTATTGCATTTAGGGTAACTGGATGTTTGCGTTTTAAGAGTCTAATAATATGTACTTACCTACAAAAAATCATTAGTTTTTTTTTGTTGTAAAATGCTACAGCTAGTAATATATTCTATACTATACTAGATACTCACTTGAAAATAGTATACGCAAGATGTGTTAGGTGGTAGCGAGTGACGGGGGTTTCGTAGCACGCCACTCGTTTTATCCGACGACCGGAGAACAAAGCGACATCTACCGTCTGCTCTTACATAAGAATGAGAGTCCTTATCCACGTATAGCACCTATGAATAAAATGATATGTGAAGATTTTTTGTTGTTTATCTTTGTACCAGATTTTATTTGCCTCATATGTTTTTAAAATATTTTTATTGTTTAACAGGGTGACTTTGAAAGGACGTACTTTGGGATTATATGAGTCGAAAATGAAAAAAAATGACCTTCTCCATACAAATTGGTCATTTTAACATTACTAGTTTGTACGGAATATGCCATTTTTTTTATTTTCGACTCATGGTTCCATGGAAAAAAATGTTCGATTTGATCAGCAGAACCTCATATTAACCCAAATTACATCCTTTCAAATTCTCCCTGTATAAGAGTTTTTTTCGTCTTTCCCAGCTTTTATTTTGTTGAAAGAAAATTTATAAAGCAAAATATTATCTTGTTTCAAAATATTAATAGTTTTTAAACAAACTAGTTTTGAAACAAGGTCTTGGTATAAATCTAAACACTATGTTAAAAGGAAATACTTACTTGAACTTCTAATTCGAATCCGGGTAAGTAACTTAACGGAACCGGATGAAATGGGTTATCGTACGGCGACGTGTGGAACTCTAATAGCATATTGGGTCCTCTGCTAATGATATCCGGTACTGCATCCCCTCCACATAGTCGGACCAAAACCGGGGAATCCCTCGTAGCACCGTCCCAAACCGTTAAGTAATCCTGTACTACGTTACATTGGTCCCAAATCCTAAAATAGAAGTAGATTTTACGAAACAGAATTCTATTTAGGACATTTTTTTTAAACATATTTTTCTGGTCACAAACTAGTCACTAGGTTTGTGTTATATATACCAGAAACAAAGATACTAACACATTTTTTTAATACTTGGACCAAGAAAACTTTACAGGAAAACGTACTAATATTGTTTTGCCGTAAGTGGGAATCGAAACCCACGTCCGCCGGGTTCAACGCCAACGGCGCTACCACTAGACGGACACTTTACACATGTAATAAGTATTTTTTACAAGTAAAACCTATAGACTGCTAACACAATTGTAAAACAGAATTATTAAAAACAAATTTACATGAAATGTTACTTGTGATATCATTATTTTTACATGAAACTGAATAGTCGTATATAATATTGACAATATGTCAATTATTGAACAAAAAGTTATTAATTTCCAAGTATATACTAAGAGACATTTAGTACCTAGTACTACTAAAGTAGTATTATTAAGAAGAATGGAATAAGAAACAGATTGAGACTAATCGGTATGTAAACGTATTTTTTTAAATAATTGTCTCCCATAAGTCTCCAATCGAAGGCATCACTCCCATGCATTCGGTTGGAGTCTTATTAAATAAGAGAGATAATGCAAAACTTTAAAGAAAGATATGATTATATAAAAAGTAACGTTTATCCATCACAATCCGATGCGCCCTGCGTTCCAATATGAATAACGTGACTGTAATATATATATGTAACCGGAAATGTATAAAGTCTAAGATTTGTATACAACTCCTAGGAAATGTATACAATTCCGAAGCTATTTAGGAAATGTGTAAAATATTGTTTTAAAACTTATTTAATACATACATATCCTGGAAAATGTATACATTTCCTATCGTATTAGGAAATGTATAAAAAAAATGCTTTCTGTAATAAAAAACACGTTGTTAAATGAGAATAATATTTTTTGTTATGACACTTTTTGAGACAATCAGGTAACAATCACGCTGTAAAATATAATATCTTTATATTGTCTTGCTAATAAATTTATCGTCTATTAATTCATCTTATTAATTGCATCGTCTGATCAGGCGATCGCCTAATCAGACGATGCAATACCCTTCCCTCGCCCCGCTATCCCCGTGTACCCCTTGTTATCTTAAATGTTTTACATTTCCGATTGCTATTTAGGAAATGTAAATATTTCCTAGGAAATGTATAAAATGGCGGATTACATACATTTCCATTAATATATATATTACAAAAAGACTTTAAGTTCTATGTTAAACTTACTTTAATACACGTTGGCTTCTATCGTATTTAATATATCTATCGGAATTGTATACATTTCCTAGGAAATGTATACAATTCCGAAGCTATTTAGGAAATGTGTAAAATATTGTTTTAAAACTTATTTAATACATACATATCCTGGAAAATGTATACATTTCCTATCGTATTAGGAAATGTATAAAAAAAATGCTTTCTGTAATAAAAAACACGTTGTTAAATGAGAATAATATTTTTTGTTATGACACTTTTTGAGACAATCAGGTAACAATCACGCTGTAAAATATAATATCTTTATATTGTCTTGCTAATAAATTTATCGTCTATTAATTCATCTTATTAATTGCATCGTCTGATCAGGCGATCGCCTAATCAGACGATGCAATACCCTTCCCTCGCCCCGCTATCCCCGTGTACCCCTTGTTATCTTAAATGTTTTACATTTCCGATTGCTATTTAGGAAATGTAAATATTTCCTAGGAAATGTATAAAATGGCGGATTACATACATTTCCATTAATATATATATTACAAAAAGACTTTAAGTTCTATGTTAAACTTACTTTAATACACGTTGGCTTCTATCGTATTTAACTATTTGATCCTTGATATGTATCTTATGACTGTTTGTTTGGCGTACAGCAATTAATACATGCTTGTCAGAAGGTATCTGTCAACAAGAAAAGTGGTCAAGTGCAAATGTTGTTTGAGTACTTAGAGTTCCGTGCAACAGAATAAGAAAAAAACGCTAGTTTAATTTCCGATATAAATTTATTAACCATTTAGGTACTATATAGAAAGCTGAAATTTGGAATGTTGTACGTATTATGGACATATTTATTTTTACAAATTACGTTTTTTTTTAGTGTGGAAAAATTACTTAAGTATAAACAGCATGATGATTGATAATCAAAGTTTCAACTTTTACATATAAACTGAATGCATCTTCGAACGAAACTCTAAATTGTTAACTATAAAGAATGAACTAAAATTTTATAAAGACAAAGTAAAAAAAATTGGTACAAAATAAACAGCAGTAAGTACCTTGTTATGTATAATGCGGTAAGTGCAAGTGGCATTTCGAGGATATACTCCCGGAAAGTTAGGCGATTGTATGCGGCAGGCGCGTAGGTCGCAATCACTCAAGATGCGGTCACAATACGTGCCCGCTACTCGCTCGCCTCGCCACGCTCCCACGGTCGCGTTTCCGTACCGCAACCTCGCTTCGCTACGCCTCAGAAACTTGTATGCCAACTTAAAATCGAAATTGTAGCCCACTCCCTGCAAATTTGACTGCCAAAGTCAGTGAACGTTTCTACTTGTTAGGACTCTATTGGTGACGTAACAACTTTGGGGTAAGTTTTCCGGTTACTGATGTTCTAAATTTAAAAGTTTCTCGTACGTTTATAGTATTTTTTTTTAGTTTCTTGTAAATTTATATTTGTCATATATAAATAATTACTGCGAGATCAAAGAAGAGCCTATATTAATTTCAAAATTTATTCTCAGACAAAATAAAATAAAATAAAAAGCAATTTCGCTAACGGCGAGATCTAAAGAAGCCAATAAAACAATGAAATAAAATATTAAAATTCACGGTATTGCTAAAATATATTATGGAAATAATAATAGACTATATTTGATTAATTTACTGACTCTTTACTAACAAAACAGAACCTAGACTTTTGTATTTTATTATTAAAATATCGCTTTATTTAACCAAAAGCAATAACAAATATTTTTTAAAGTTTAATTTTAGCTAATACATACCTACTAATTATAAATAAACTAACGACAAGTAGTAAGAATCATAAACTAGATATCTACTAATAATATAAATATACCTATATATTTACTATACCAACTTGTGAAACTGTTTATAGATGGGTTATTGAGTCTATTCAAAACATCGCGACGAGCTAGCCACTTGTTCGGTGTAGACTCATCCTGTACCATCGGCTACGACGAGGTGGGATTAAAACCCCCTCGCTGGGTACCCTGGAGCCGGTTATGCGGTCTCGGGCGCCGTAAGGCACCCGTGATGATATGTATGTATGTGTACTAATAAAAATAATTTCAAGACTCTACAATCCCCTTATCCATTGATTCATGTCTTTACTCACTACAGTCATTATTGTAATTGTGAGATAAAGCTCCATTTACGGGTTAACCCCCGGAGGACACCCCATATTCGTAGCTTAATTAATTGATCGAAAGTTTAACCCTTATTGCACATAATACGGCTGCTAGCAGCAGATAAAGGGAAGGCAGCGAACCGTTAAAAGCGGAAGATGTGAAATATTAGTCGAGTCACAAGCGAAAACATGACGTAGTTAGTAACGTCATGTCAGGGAAACAAAGGGCTGAGTTAGTGAGAGGCTCGTAATGAAGATAAATACCACTCTGTTAATTTTATTCGAATAAACTAAGTGATATGTGAAACGTAAGCATGAGTCTGTCTGGAATTATTTAAAGGAAAATGAAGCTGGAAAGTTTATATTTACAAATTCATTCATACGTAAATAGTGTAGCTAATTTAATTATTTCAGTAAGCTTGCCGTGATTTGGATACATTTTGTATTTTGTTGAATTAAGTTCTGTTAAATTTTGTTCGGTTTACTTTTTGTTTGGTTATTCATGTAACCTGTTTGAATTTAAAATAGAGTCCAATTAATTTTTAATCCAGTCACTGTACATTATAGGCTAACAATGTACAATGGTACCATTAGAAGCTCATCGTGTACAGGGCGGTGCGACATATACATTATGGATTTTCCATTCCAAACCATGGTTAGTATCGAAAGAACCGACTATTATCCTAAGCTTTGTATCTTCTAGAATATTTAAAACATTTAAAAATAGATATAAATCGATCTTTAAAGCTTATATGTATCACGATAGTAAGTATTTTTTTATTGTAAATATATCGAACGACTGTACAATGTTTTAATTACTACTATAGCTATATGCAATAATACTGTTCTTGCTTATCTTCGCTGAAACATTTGATCAACGTAAGCTGGGCTTATACTTGTGATCGCACGCTTGTGTTATAGCCTGAAAATATATTAGTTACAAATAAACTAAAACGATGCGTTATTTATATATTTAATAACATCATAGATTTTCCAAGTCATGAAAACATATTTAATGAACTTCAAGATTTTTGCAAAGAAAACTGAAAGACGCAAGAAATTAGTAATAGAACATTTTTTAGATTTTTTATTTGTTTGCTTTAACGTGGTGCGTGCACGCCACTCATTGGATTTAAAATCGAAATACTGAATAGCAAGAAGCTTTATTAAAAGTAACATTTAACTTTCCTTATTTTTAAATAACAGACATACTAATATGCTGGTACCCGCAATGACTCTATTAAAATGTATTATTCGACTTTCATTTTCTAATTTAAATCATAAAACAACACTTGCCTGTTGACTCAACCTGTCAAGTCTAAGAGTCATATTGATGGAGTTCGACTCGCTGAAGTACACAGTGTAACCCCAAGCGGATCCACACCATTGCCCAGTAGGAGGAGACGGACTCTGTTCCACTATTGTCATGTGTCCATCTGGGCATCCATCCGTGGTAAACGACACAAATTTTCCGACGGTAAACGTGTCAAATGTTAGCTGAAACAAATAAGGAATGTTATAATACAGCAAAATAACTTAAAGTCTTCACGAGAATTGATAGTGACGTCTAAACGTACTCCGTTATACATGAATGTAAAAATCGTTTTGTTGTCGCCAATTGTCTATAGAAAACAATTGAAAAATACATTTAAATGTACAAAGCGATATTTCGTGGTACCACCAATCGGCGTTTAGTCATGCGTAGTACTGCACTATCTGTTGGAAAATCTGCTGACGTTACTATCAATTCTCGTGGAATAGAGTATAGTCATGTTTCGGTTTTAGTCTTTAGGTCCACCGGGTTTTAGAAGACTATTGCATCGATTTATTGTCGAGGAGGTAGTCTTCTATCAGTAAAGTAGCGAAGCTATTAAAGTAGACACATAATACAAATTCGAATTTGTCGCCGCATATTTCGTAAACGCATCATTTAGCCGCCATAATGCGAGCGATCATACTCGGTAAACAATATATTGATAGATCCCATTCATGGACTTTTATATAAGGTCTGCTTACCGTCAGAAATGATAAAGAGTAATTCTTTCTATACGAACTCAATTTTCTGAAGATAACTTTAAAAGTTATCATTACTTCCATTGTATTTCTATTAAAAAATAGTTTATAGTAATGAAATAAACAATCTTTATTTGCTTTAAAATATGGTTATTAATAAAGAAGATATTACCGGTTTATAAGTAACAAAATCTTTTGTGTATGTGTATTATATTTATGTGTGTGTATTATATATGTATTATAATATAAGATATAAGTAAATATTTATATTTGGATCGGTGCTATGCCTGTCATTTGGCGATCTCCCAAAGTTAATGCATACGACAGCATTAAGCTTGCCTATGTCAATATATATAGTATTAAGCTTTTGTACAATAAATACTTACTTTACATTGATTCTATTAGTTATTATCTATTCTATTCTATTCATTCGTTCAGTTATCTCTATGTTAAATACTCCTTTTGCTACTTACAGGATGGGTATGACCTATATAAGTGATACTCAGTGAACTATGTATGTAACTATGCAGGAAATCTGGCCTATAATAAATAAAACCCATTTTCCTCTTATAATAAAGTTAAATAACAAAAAAAAATTTAATATATAACATGAAAACATAGTTAAAAAATATCGAATTTCAATCCATAACAGCAATCCAAATTAAATTTGTCCGTAGCTGATGTTAAGTAGACTTATTATTCACGATTGCGGCCGATCATTCAATTTAATAATAATAATACGTAGGACAATTTACACATTTTTGCTCTGGTCACAAACTACGCTCTAGGCTTGTACTATGTGTACCAACAACGATACAAAATATTATATTTTATTAACACCCAGATAAACTGTACAGAATAACGCACTAATGTTTTTTTCCATCGGTGGGAATCGACCCTACGACCTCCGGATACAACGCCAAAGGCATAACTACTACGATTCGCCTTTAATAGCCGCGTTGCTTTATCGACTCATTAACTCCCGTTTCTCAACCGCACTCTTCAAGAAACTATCACCTTGACAAGAAATATATGCAATAGTCTCCTAAAAACCGGTGAACCTACATAATAAAGCCGAAACATTACTAGGTCACTTTACGGTTTTGGGATTTGTATCGAAATCGGTCGGTTTTTTTTTTAATTTTTTTATATTATTGTACAATTAAACCACTTTGTCTAATGCTTAAAAATCCAAATTAAAGCGAATTTGTATAAAAAATATGCCAACAATAAAAAAATAACGTAGGTTCCTATAAAATATATACTTAATCTAATGGGCCTTAATTTGAAACATCACTCTAGTAAGATGGATAAATAATAATATGTAAATTTCTTCATACCTGTATTATATCACCATAATTGCCTCCTAGGGCGGTGAAATTGAGAAAGCATATGAATGGCAAATGTTCCTCCCTGGGCCTTCTCACCTCGAGCTCGTATGTCCTACCCACATCCCCCATGTAAGTCTTGTTGCAAGCTGGAATGAAAAGAGAGTGTTAGGAAGAGAGTTAATTCATAAAATTATTATAGTGTTAAGTGATTAAATTATTTATTAATTAACAATTATGACAATATATACACGTATACGTGGTGGCCAAGTTGGTTAGACCTTGGGACTTAAAAACAATTAGGTCCCTGGTTCGATCTCGGTATGTATCAATAAGTTTTTAATAAAAAAAAAAGGACATTTGTTTGACAACATCACTATAGTGCCACGGAGAGCACGTTAAGCTGTCGGCCCCGGTTTCACTATACCAACTTGTGAAACTGTTCATAGATGGGTTATTGAGTCTATTCAAAACATCGCGACGAGCTAGCCCAGGTTAGCTTCGCTGTATACTCATACCATCGGCTACGACGAGGTGGGATTAAACACCCCTCCGCTGGGTGACTCGGCGCTGTGAGGCGCCCGTGATGATACAATATACACAGTAAAAATTAATAAAATTAAATAAACAAATCTGCCACTGTAATGTCGTTTTATTATTTCCTAATAGGTATACTAAAAAAAAAAAATGTTGTATGTTTAAGACTGG
Source organism: Monopis laevigella (assembly GCA_947458855.1). Taxonomy (NCBI): domain Eukaryota; kingdom Metazoa; phylum Arthropoda; class Insecta; order Lepidoptera; family Tineidae; genus Monopis; species Monopis laevigella. The sequence continues at coordinate 19,329,296 of OX381580.1, read as the reverse complement.
TTGAAAATGACCAAATGAATGATGATTCCCATTTTTTTTTTTTTTTTTTTGTAATTATTTATTGCTTCATACTTAAAGGTCATATGGACAGACGATAGCAAGAATATACCAGTAGAGCAGCAGTCGGAGAGAAATGGCATTGGTTTGTGAAGTCACCACATACACTAAAATGAAGACTAGAACTGTTCTGTAATAGTGTAGCGCTAACAAGAAGAATTTATATATTCTAGGTAGGTACACAAATATTAGTGGGTAAAAAGTTGGAGATTTATATAAGTATATAGGTAGTAAGTAATTCGTAGAAATCGTGTATCTCAACTTATTTTCGTCCTCGCCTACAAACTTCTTAAACTCTCAAGGTTACTTCCGCCTAAAGTTACAAAAGTTACTTTAGGCTGAAGAAAATTTTTTACACAATATATAGGTAGCAAATATTTTTTATCATTTAGCGAAGAAATGGAGTACTTTGAGTAAGGTTGAGGCTCGATTAGTATTGACAGCCTAAAGGTTCGCAACGATTTCTAATATTATTTAAAAAAAAAATAAAAGCTGATCTTTATACTTTAACGAATTTGCGTTGCAATTTTATACACCTTGGCTACCTGTTATCTTTCATTACCACCGTAATCATAGTCGGGTATTATTTTTATCTATCATAGAGGCAGATAAAATTTCAGATTGTATATCATAACGAAGGTCTAATCTTCGCGGGCTCTTGGTTTATGATGATCTGCATGCACTGTTGTGCTCGCTCTATCACTAAACACTATACTAAAGTAACCCGGGCATTAGATAAAATTAAATGCGAGATATAAGTATTAGATATCATACCAAACAAGGTTTTATAAATAATGTAAAAACTTATAAATAATTCTATCCAATTATTTCAGATTCAGCTTCAGGCGGCGAATAATATATATCCGCGGCACCTGTATTGTTAATCCTTTCAACGTAAAAAATAAGGAAATGAGAAGGAAAAAGATTTAAATAAAGCGTTCTAAACAATGGGGAACGGTCGTATTTTCACATCTTTTTCAAAAACGCCTTTTGTCTGTCCTGACAGTACATTACAGAGCATAAGTGAACACTTCGCAGCTGAAATTCATTGTTTGGTATTATATTTTCATGTAAGGCATTGTTTTAACATAAAAGGGAAACGCAAAGGAATTCTTGTTTGTTTTTTAATATTTTCATCTCGATAACAGCAACGAGTTTTATTAAAGTTTATTTGTAATTTATATAACTTCTTACTATAGTCCTGCTATATCAAAATCAGATACTTTATTAAAAAGTTAATATCTCGGTAACTTAAGGTGTTACAGACTTGAAATTTTGCACACATATACTTTTTTTTATAACAAATGGATGTCGTATTTCAACTCCCTCCCCCCAAAACTTTTTTAATAGTAAATACATTTAGGAGGGAGGTAACAACATGTAACAAATAATTTAAAGGAATAATGTCGAAAACATTATCAAAATTTTGTGAAAAATTATCTTCGGAAATTAGAATTGATATAATGCAAAAACAAACAGCAATAAATACTTCCAAAATAGTATCTAAATTCATGTTCAATAATGTAAATCAACTGTAATTAGAATTATTGAATAATAATAGAAGAAATTGCTCTGAAATATATTTAAATATATACAAGAGAATAAATATTTATCGTCGTTTTCCATCGGTTGAGTGGACCGATGATAATTATAATTCCAGCTATTACAAGCTGTGAGAGACTTTAGTTCTCGAATATATATATATATATATATATATATATATATATCTGGTTATCCTTACTTTATAAAAATAATATTATAATAAAAAAAAAAATACTACGGGTGCCTTACGGCGCCCGAGAGCGCCTGAACGGCCTCAGGGTACCCAACAGAGGGATTTTGATTCCGCCTCGCCATACGCGATGGTATGTGTCTAATTGGAGTAGGTACAAAAAAATGTATATTAAACAAAACACATTTTTTTATTTAGAAAACCAATAAGGATATGTGATCCCTAAGTCGCTAGGAACAATTTTAAAATACCAAGGCACCATGAATACAAGGAACTCAACAGTAATGTAATTTGAATTCGTCCTAAGTTAATAAAAGAAAAGTACCTAGGTAAGTAAAAAAATCAGTTCCACGAAAACGTTTTTCCACTGAACACGACAACAAAGGTAATTACGGACACCTAGTGCAGACGCCATTGGACTTTCAACTTTTCCTGCTCTAAATGGGAACAGAATAGCTCTAGAACTAACACAAATGTAGTAGGTACAAGTAAGTAGGAAGGTAACCACAGAGTAGTCACTGCGAACAGATGTTTTATTCGAATTAATTAATATTTTGTTAAATAAAAAAAAATATGCTACCATCTTCTGGCAAAATGTAAAAAATATGTGTTTAAATAACAGAAACTTTCAAGGTAAATGGAGAATACAATATAAATTGATTGATTTCGTTTTGTAGATTATCTCTTATGGATATAAAAAAAAACGTGTTGTAAGTATAGTAGATAACAAAATTTGTTAATAATAGCAATAAATATGTGAATTAATGGCAAAATTAATGGCAAATTAAACAGTACTCAACTAATCGAATTAGACCTTTTATGCTGTTGTCCAACATAACTCGTAAGTTATAAGATCACTGTGTGCATATATGAATGCTTATGCACATGTGGAAGTCTATATCTTCGCTAAGCCCATTATCCAGTTATCATCGGCCGTACAGATGCAAAACCGTGACCTAAGGCCTAAGAATGACATGAAATTTATGAATGTTTTAGTCTGTGGGTTCACCGGTTTTTAACATTTTGGCATCACTACGCGTTACCTTAAGACCCAGTAAGTGTGAGCGCGCATTATGCTCGCATATTTTATTGCCCCGCGTGCTACGAGATATTGTGACCAGTAAAGGTTTTCGTTTTTATTGCCGTCCATTTCGTAACCGCAGTAATTATGCGGCATAGTGGGAGAATATATTAATCGTCCCTATTCATGGACTTTGTAGGTCTAGTTACCATCAGGTATATAAAAAGTTACATGCCGTACTCCAATTAAAAAAAACGTTTACTCTGTACAGATTTATGCTCTGCGACACAATGCAGCTGGTGTACGTCGACATACAAAGACTCGTGTGTGTTTTGTTAATTATGTGCAAACTACACAGATCTGTCGCGTCGGGAGGTAGATACCAGCATTTCATTTTGTCGGCTCTAGAAATTCATATTGCTGGAAAGTTGGAGAAATTTCATTTATGTGTACTTACATTATAATTATATGAATAATACGAAACACGTATGTAGATTATACTTTTTTTTTATTTCGTGATTTTAGCTGGGAGAAAGGTCTCTATAACTTTTTTAGGCCGACCGACCTGTCTCGTTTCCACCGCCAATACAGATACAAAAACCGTCAAGCGACCTAGTCATGTTTCGGTTTTAGTTTGTGGGTTCACCGGTTTTCAGGAGACTACTGCATCGATTTATTGTGGAGGTGGTATTCTCCTTACGAAATGGGTAGTTAAATTGACGACAAGGCAGCGAGTATATTAAAATATACTCGTAGTGCAATTCGTTATTGTCGCCCCCATTTCGTAATCGCATAATTTAGTCGGCGTAGTGGGAGCGAACCATATTGGTTAAAAACAATTATTGATTGACCCCAATCATGGACTTTGTAGGTCTGCTCACCACCAGGTAGATACAAAGTCACTTGTCGTGCTCCAATAAAAAAATATTAAAAAAAATATGGGGGAATTAATTTTGGGGTCATAGGTACAAAGATTTTGAATTATTTTTCGGATTTTAAATTTAATGTCAGTTTTTTTAAAAATATTTATGTATCATCACGTATGCTTTACCACGACCAAGATCGCCTAGCGCTATATTTCGATAGTGTCCTTATGTCTTATTTATTAACTATTATGTCTTTAACCTTAAATATTCCAAATGCGTATAAAAAAAACTGTATCTTACCAAGAAATATTAACTCTTTTACTATTCATATCTTACATATCTATTTATACCTTAGACTAAAAAACAAGTTAGGCTCCGATTTTTGTAGCAATATTTTTTTAAATATTTAACCCTTAATACCATGTTAAGCTGTCAGTTCTATAGTTTCACTTTACCAACTTGGGAAACTGTTAATAGATGGGTTATTGAGTCTCTTCAAACACCGCGATAGGCGGAATTGACTAACACCGGTATTCATAAAAACTTATTCAGTCCTTAAAGAACACTTTAGTTATGGAAGGTTTTGTCTCTTTTTATTAGCAACAAAATTGATAATGCGTAAAAGAGAGAATACCTTCTATAACTAAAGTGTTCTATAAGGCCATAAGAATATAGCTACGAAGAGGTATGAACTTAACCCCTCCGTTGGGTACGCCGTTTTAGGTGGTAGGAAGGCAGTTATAACTTCGCTAGGCCGACCGGCCGGTCTCGCCCATATAGATGCAAAAACCACCAAGTGACAAGTCATGTTTCGGTTTTAGTCTTTGAGTTCACCGGTTTTCAGGAAAGTAGCACATATTTTTTTTGTGATAGTCCATGGTTACATCTGTGGCGGAAGAATCGATAGAGGGCAGCACCGTCGCGTCAAATAACTAGCTCGTGTGAGCCCCTTTCCGGTAGTGAAAAAACACTCGGGGACAATCTTAGAGACGGACACTTGTTCAGCGACCACAGCGAAAGGCACACACGACGCGGCCGGGCCACTCGATTGTTCCGCCGTACCCAAAACTCGCGCTAAAATTTAACGTCTAACTTAGTCAGTAAATCAGTAATATTGTGTATAAAATAAACGGTATAAGTGAATACGCATTTTATTGGGGAAACCCAAAACCCCATAGTGGTGACCCCGACGTGATGACGTGAAAGGCAAAGGAGCGCAACCGTTTCTTTGGACACCCGAATTAGAAAAGCATTTCAATGCCTGCAAGGATAGCTTATCTCAGGCTACACTGTTAGCTCATCCTGACAGCAGCGCAAAGCTAGGACTATTCACAGACGCATCTAGCTCACATATTGGTGCGTGCCTCCAGCAATATGTCGGAGATTGGCAACCAATTGCCTTCTTCAGTAAAAAATTAACTGCCAAACAGGCCGAATGGCCTGCATATTATAGGGAATTACTTGCTGTGTACGAAAGTGTACAGCATTTTAGGCACATTTTGGAAGCTCAACACACTACAATTTTCACCGATCATAAGCCACTATTGTACGCTTTCGTACAGCGACGGGAAAAGCTTACACCACCTCAGTTAAATCAACTAACTTTCATATCTCAATTTACCACAGATTTACGGCATATCAGCGGCGCCGACAACATTGTCGCTGACGCCATGTCCCGAATCGACGCAATTTCCTTGCAAGACGATTTGGCTGGTATTGCACAGTCACAGAAGGATGACGACGAGCTGCGCAACCTGTTGGGATCCACTTCAATGAAGCTCGAGCAGATCGCCGTCCCTGGTACGGATACGTCACTCGTATGCGATACGTCGACCGGCAGACCACGTCCGTACGTACCACCACCATATCGTAAAGCGATATTCGATCGCCTACACAACCTCAGTCACACCAGCGCGCGAGCAACCGCACGCTTGGTGACTGAGCGTTATGTATGGCCAGGAGCACAAAAGGACTGTCATGCTTGGTCACGTATCTGCATACCCTGCTAAAAGTCAAAGGTGACAAAACACGTGAAATCCCCTCTCGGCCATTTTACCGGCCCTTCAGCTAGATTTCGCTACGTACACCTGGACATCATCGGTCCCCTGGCCCAGTGTAATGGTTACAACTACTGCCTCACAGCAGTGGACCGTTACACTCGATGGCCAGAGGTGTGGCCTCTAGTCACAATAACGGCAGAGGAAGTGGCCCAGGTATTTATCAACTCATGGGTATCTCGTTATGGAGTACCTGAGATTGTGACTACGGACCAGGGACGACAATTTGAGTCTAACCTGTTTACTAGACTCATGCAGTTCTGCGGTGCAAAACGCACAAGAACCACAAGCTATCATCCGTGCGCCAATGGCATGGTTGAGCATTTGCACAGACAGCTTAAAGCTGCTTTAATGTGCCACGCTGATGCATGGCTCACAGCATTACCTTTCGTTTTACTGGGCATACGAACTGCTTTTAAGGAGGACATTAAATCCACATCAGCTGAGTTAGTCTATGGCGAGCCTTTACGCCTGCCGGGTGAATTGCTTCATTGCCGACCACAGGACAACCGAGCTGACATCATGGATTTCCTCACACAGTTACGTAGGCGTATGGAGATCATACGACCCACCCCAGCTTCTCGACACACAGTGCAAAATACTTTTATTTTCCCAGAGCTAGCTACATGCACTCACGTTTTCCTCAGAGACGATTCAGTACGGCGACCGTTACAGCCGCCCTATACTGGACCTCACATAGTGCTCAAAAGATCAGAGAAAATTTTTACATTATTAATAAAAGGTAAAGAGACCACGGTCAGCATTGACAGGGTGAAACCTGCTCACATGCAAATTGATACCGCTGACGTTCCCCCATCCAAACCACCTATTAGTGACAACAACACCTCAGTTGTCCCACCACATAATCATGCCCCACCACATAATCTGGCCCCACCAGAACAGAAGTCATACACTACCCGTTCTGGTCGGAGGGTACGCTTCACTAAGCCATATGACACATGACCGTAGGGTATATCAAATTACGATTACATTCAGTCTTAGATTAAGTCTTATAAACTATTCTCATCAATCTATCTACTCTTAAGGTTAACAATAAGTTTCTTATCTTTTTCTTATATATAAGAACAATAAGTTAGATTTATTTGTAAATACTCGCAGATATATATTTTTTTAAATATGTGTCTGCCAGTTCTCTATTGTTATAGATCTTACCTAATATGTCTCTAGTGTATTTCTCTTATTGGTTAATGTCTCTTATTGTGTAGTTATAATATTTATCTCTTTTAGAACCCCCGGACTTCTTTTCTCCCTAGGGGGGTGGTGTGGCGGAAGAATCGATAGAGGGCAGCACCGTCGCGTCAAATAACTAGCTCGTGTGAGCCCCTTTCCGGTAGTGAAAAAACACTCGGGGACAATCTTAGAGACGGACACTTGTTCAGCGACCACAGCGAAAGGCACACACGACGCGGCCCGGCCACTCGATTGTTCCGCCGTACCCAAAACTCGCGCTAAAATTTAACGTCTAACTTAGTCAGTAAATCAGTAATATTGTGTATAAAATAAACGGTATAAGTGAATACGCATTTTATTGGGGAAACCCAAAACCCCATACATCGATCTTAATCGGGCTTAAATTTGTCAATAAAGCTGTTATTAAAATGGATTAGTAATACAAATTCGTCCTTGTTGCCGCCCATTTCCTAACCGCATCGTTTAGCCAGCATAATGAGAACGATCTATATTTTGAAACAAAAAAATATTAATTTATATTTTTAATAAACACCCAAACCATGACATATTGTTCAGAAAAACATACTAATATTTTTTTGCCAAGGGTGGGAATCGAATCTACGACCTCTGCATACAAACGCGCAACTACTAGTCTACGGAGGCGGTATTAAAACAATTAATTCTCTAGTCTGAAAAGTTTTCGTGACTTACAGTACTTAGCAACCGGAATGTTAATCTCAACACCTTATTAACCAACCGCGTGCTTTTTTGTTAATTAAGACGATATTTCTAATTAATTCCCAACTACGTTAAAGCGATAACAACCGCGCTCTTTTCCAAGCTACACTGTAATTTGCAAGTGTATTTGTCTACGCTTCTTTTTATTTTATTTATTGTAGTAAGCTTTTTCGTGGGGAAAAATACTTGAAAAAACTGAAAGCATAATTACGTTTTAATCTATAGACGTGTTTTTTTTTATTGATGCGATATTTTGGTTTAATTGCTTATCTATACTAATATTATAAAGATAAAATATTTGATTGATTGTTTCTTTCGGATAAACTCAAAAACTTCTGAACCGATTTAATAAATGCATACACTATTACTAATTACAAAGCTACATTATCAGCGGGCGATACGGCTGTTATTGTAAAAAAAAAATACCATCACGGGTGCCTTTTTGGCTCCCAAGAACCGTTTAAACGGTTACGTTTAAAGGGTACCCAGCGGAGGGATTAACCCGTCGTCATTTCGCCGATGATATTCAGAGGCAACACCAAACAAGTGGCGAGCTTGTTGCGGTGTTTATGATGGTATAGCCTCGTTGTATAAAGCGGTCACTCATCCGAGGTCCGGCCTTGTTGTCATCTGCTTAACCTTGTTATCAGTTGCACAGTGACTTAACCACTAGGCTGGGGCCGCTTTTTGCTAGGCTGATATGATAATAGAGCTTTTATATTGATGAACGATTTGTTTAATACGGTTCGGTAGTTTTTGTTTTTATCCGAAACAAACAAATAATCAAATATTTTCTCTTTATAATAACAGTCTCGTAACCACCAGACAGATGCGTCAAATGAACCAGTCATATGTAGGTTTTAGTCTGTGGGTTCACCGGTTTTCAAGAGACCACTACTGGATATTATTACGAAACGTGCAGTTAAATACGACTATAAAGCAGCGAAATGAGAATCCGTCTTTGTCGACGCCTATTTCGTAATTGCATAAATTAGCCGGAACAGTAAAAGCGATCAAAGTTTGTAATGATTAAACCCTATTTATAGGGTTTGTTGATCTGCTTACCATTAGGTATATACATAGTCACAAGCCGTGCTCTATTTTTTTATACCTATAATTTAATTCTAATAAACTTAAATGGATATCTATAATACCACAATGAAATGAGGAGATGTCATCACGGCCGCGGTCCTAAACGGGGATATGCCCTCCTCGGGAGACGGGGAAAGAGAGAGTAGGAGAGAGTTGGAGAATGGTGGGAAATAATCTGGTGCTTCAATCTCTTTTGTGCGGACATCTTTGAGATCTTTTGTGTAAGACAATTATCGTTTTAGACGATTCTTGCAGAAAAACGTGTTTAAATTGAATTGAATTAAATAAGGCCACTCCCGCAAAAGAACTTTCGGTCTTTTAAATTCTGTTTTTCTTATGTTTTATATTTACATATATATTTTACCATCGATTAATAATAATAATATGTAGGAGTGAGAATCGAACATACGACCTTCGGATACAACGCTAACGGTGTAACCACTAGACAATAGATGCGGTCAAACTTTGATTTATACTATGCAGTATAGATTTTTCTTCAATTATTTTAATGTATCACATACAGACCCCATTTTAAAATAAATATAAAACGTAGATATTTTAAGATAAAATGATTAGAGGATCTATTTTCTACGTTCACAATATAATAAATATGTGTTTAATTATTATCATCGTAGAAAAAGTTTGGAATTGTAATATAAATACTCCGTATAGGTAAGTAAATTTCCTCTTTTTTATACAAGACCCGAATAAAATCGTCTGCGTAACTTTAACCGTTTCCGCAGCGCACGCAATGGAAGCTCTCAAAAGGAATATTTTTCCCCGTTGTTGCAACATTTCTCATTGATGCTTTGCTCCTATTGGTCACGGCGTGATGTTATATAGCCTATAGGCCTCATTCTTAAATTGGTTATCCAACACTAACATATTTTTTCAATTGGAACCAGTCGTTACTGAGATTAGCGCGTTTAACCAAACAAACGATTTCTTCAGCTTTATAATATTTCGTATGCTACATACATATTTGGCTCGATTTCTACATTTATTATACAAATGATTGTACAAACGCAAGTCGAAGCCAAAACATGCAGCTTTTTCGGTGTCAGCTATTCTATATGACAAGCTTCCATGACTTATGTATTAGAATCAGCTTATTTCTAAAAGCCCTAATAAATATTTATTTGGAATTTAATTATGAATAAAATTAATTTTGTTAAATAGCTATAAAATATTATAAAGTAGCTTTTGTCGATGCGGCTTCGCTCGTCATTTTATATGTATAAAAAAACACATCCTACTTTTAAATTGTGAAAAATAAAATATCGCAATAATTTATTTTAAAAAATCATTTTTTTTACAAAAAAATAAACATTTTCCTTTATTCTGTGATTTTAGATAAAAGGTATAAATGTCTTTATTTCGCCGCTATACCACCGCCTACTGCACCAATTTATTGTCGAGACGGTCTTCTTTCAGGTACGAAACGGGCGCTTGACTTTACGATAAAGCAGCGAGACTTGTAATCTAAATCCGTCTTTTCACTGACTATTTCGTAACCGCATTATTTAGCCGGCATACTGAGAGTGATCAAAACAGTTAAACAACCCATTTATGGACTTTTTAGGTCAGATAATACAAAATAACATGCCGTGCTTATCCAAGAATTAAATAAACCAAGAATGTACGGCTGTACGAGACTTTTACTTAAGACGGGTAATCGATTTAATGTGCCTTTTTATTTTTAAATAAATAAATGTGTTATATAAATTAAGTATAATATACCTAATTTGAAGTTTCATAACATAATTCAAAAAATAAACGTATATTATTCAAATTAAAGCAGCAGTGAGTCTGTAGCTGACATGACAGTCTTGTGAAGCTCTAACCATTCCGTACCTTTTTTCTTTGTGACAACCGTGGGAGGGTCAAAGGAATGGGATATTAAAAATGTGTTTGAAAGACCCAGAAAATCCTTAGTCGAGAAAGAATATGAAATTGTAAAAAAATACTTTTTTTACTTTTGTTTATATTTGTGATTCTGAGGCCCTACCATGGAAATGGAAACAATTAAAAAAAATAAACGAACAAGCCAAGTGACATAGTCATGTTTCTGTTTTAGTCTGTGGGTTCACGGTTTTCAGGAAACTACTGCATCGATTTATTTTCGTGGTGGTAGTCTCCTTTCAGGGTGCAGTTACGAAATGGGTAGTTGAGTTGACGATAAGGTAACGAGTATATTAAAATATACTCGTAATGCAATTCGTCATTGTCTCCCCCCTTTTCGTAATCGCATCATTTAGCCGGCATAGTGGAAGCGATCAATATTGTTTAAGAACAATTATAGATATTCATTTATAGGTATAAAGGAGTACGTTTAGATGCGATGACTTCACTATCAGTTCTCATGGAATAGACTTTAGGTGTGTCTCTAATATATAGAAAATGCAACATCTCTCTGTCTGTGTGTCCATTTGTGTGCCTACAGCTTGCAAACCACAAATCTGATCGTGTTTATTTTTAGTACAAAAATAATTATTAAAATCGGTGCAAGAGTCTTTTTGTCGTTTTTTAACGGTTCATAGCCTTCCAAGATCTGCCGTCAAAATGAAACGAGATCTACAAGATGGTGCTGACAGAAACGTTGTGTTTGGTTGAGTAAAGAGTCTACTGAACCTAATGAAGGGAAGAGTTGAATTCAAAAAGGCCTACAACCCTGCTTCGCGGTCTAAAGTCCGATAACACTGCTGTTCACTCTTCTACATCCCAAGTACAAGATGCACCCGCACGGAGAAGACATGGAGAGCTAAGAGCTGTACTTATTTCTACATAACTTAACAAAAGAGTTATAAAAAAAATCCTAAAAATAAAAGTTACTTACGTGTACAAGATTTAGGTTCATCACTCTTGTCTCCACAATCATCTTCACCGTTACAATATTTGTCTATAGAAATACACTGACCGGTATCACACAAAAGTTCACTCAGTCTACAAGGGCCTTTATCACTACTGTCTTTTTGAAAATTCACTTTGTCTACTACCACCATATCTTGTACAGGATCAATACTATCATCACCCACAAAATCTTCATTTAGATCTTGTGGGTTACACAATTTTAATGTTAATAACACTATTATACTTAAAAGAGTTCGTTTTCTGAATATATTGTTAGCATATTTTATTAGGGGACACATTTCGGCGTCCCTTCCTCACAGTGACATGAGTTGCCTTTGTCACAACATTTTTCTTCCTTTAATATTCTTTTTATTCTCTCATCTGAAACAAAGAAAAATTATATTAATATATATGTAATAATATGTTGTACGAGTTCTGATATGTATGTTTATGTGTGTATACCTTTTAAATAGGGGCAGGGGCCAAATTATGTTTATTATAACGGATACGTGAGCTTGACAAAATATACATATATACATATGATCACGGGTGCCTTAAGGCGCCGAGACCACCTAGACGGCCCCAGGGTACCCAGCGGAGGGGTTTTAATCCCACCTCGTCGTAGCCGATGGTATGAGTCTACACCGTACAAGTGGCTAGCTCGTCGCGATGTTTGGAATAGACTCAATAACCCATCTATAAACAGTTTCACAAGTTGGTATAGTGAAACCGGGACCGACAGTTTAACGTGCTCTCCGAGGCACTATAGTGGTGTTGTCAAACAAATGTACATAATTTGTTTAATTAAAAACTCATTGGTACACACCGGGATTCGAACCAGGGACCTAAGTGTTTTAAATAATGAAATTCTTTATAAATTACATTGAACAATCAGCAACAACAATAACTAAAAAAGCTATGTACGTTATTCCCTTTGTTACAGGTGCTCTTGCTTTGACAGTTTTTAGCATTCCATGTGGTGACAAATGTACTTAAAGGTTTTCGTTATTATGACAATGTAACGTTACCTTTAAAAGAAAAAGAATATGGCCGCTGATTTTTTAATCGTCAAATAGTGTTTTGACAGTTAACTTGTATGAAGAACTGACAAATTTATTTATTCTGCATTGTTGTCTGCGTTATATGTTGAATAACTTTCTAACAATAAGTTCTATTACCTAATATATGTATAAATAAATGTTTAATATCCCAAATATAAGCAATAATTTTATTTATAGCTTCTAAAAAATATTTATCTATTTTAAAAAAATGCTTAATATGAGTATAGGATGGTAGGTAGGTTTAAATATATATATATTTATGTATTTATTTTACTATATTATTTATGTAGTTGTATATTTGAGTATGTAGGTACTTATATCTATAATTGTATGTAGTTTATGTATTTTGATTTCTATTTACAATCCTACTCTGTGCACCCTATATTACAATGACTTCGGGTGACTTCATTTACCCTCCTAAAGGTTAGTCGCCATTGTAAAAACCTTTTAATGCAATAAAGAATTTAAATAAATAGGTACTTAGATATAAGAAACAGTAAAATTTCTCCTCCGATTTTCCCCGAAATACTAGCAGTCGTAAATCAGTACTAATATTCACAAAGCTGCAAAATACATATATTAAATTTCTTTATCTATGCACAATCTAGCCACTTACAGGTGCGCTGTTATTTATGGTCTCGCCACATGGCGGGAGGGTGAATGTATTGCCCTACTTACTCGCGGGGTCGGCTTTGGTGTTTCTATAGGTGAGATTTGTACGGCTAGGTAAAGTGTCGCAATTTTTATTGTGGATATCGATCGAGAAACTATACGGCCTCAGGGGTTTTTAATCCCACCTCATCGTAGCCGATGGTATGAGTCTACATCGAACAAGTGGCTAGCTCGTCGCGATGTTTGGATAGACTCAATAACCCATCTATAAACAGTTTACAAAGTTAGGGTAGTGAAACAGGGGCCGACAGCTTAACGTGCTCTCCGAGGCACTATAAACAAGTAGTTTTTAAAATATTACGATTGTTGTTTTTTTTTTTTTTTATAACTAAAATTCTTCAGAAGGATTATAGGGATCTGTCCTAAGGTCTAACATTAATTCAATATGTGAGAACAAAAAATTGTAACTAAAGAGAACATAATATGGCAGCAACCAACATGTTTAACATTTTGTTCTAAAATTAAAACAAATCAATATAACGATTATCTTTTTCCTGTTTATAGATTTGAATAAGTGCGAGCGAGACAGACGAATATTTCTGATTTCTACATTAAATGGTGTATTACAGCAGTTTCGTATATTATTCATACTTTCATGTTTCCACACTGGTATTTTTTTTATCAAGAACTATTTGTTTTTCTTCAGTAAGTACGTTGGGCTTTCAGTTTCATCATCAAATAAATCGCTCATAGCTTAATCAACAAAATCTATTAAGCTATGAACAAAAATTGTGACCTAACTTCCTTATGTAAGCATATGCTGACGTCAACAAACAAGCACTCGCTATTACGAAAGGGTGCTCGCGTCAGAATTTTAGATCGTTAATATAATGGTATCTTAATAATCAATAATAAAAATCGATATTTAAATCGATCGTAATCATAATAATTATAATAATACTAATAACTATACCTGCTTGTACCTACTAAGTGTACCAGAAGCAACGATATTAATACATATAATATTTTTTAAACACCCAGTCCATAAGAAACTGTACAGTACAAATGGACTTTAGAGGACTTTTTTTCTATGGGAGGAAATCAAACCCAAGACCTCCGGTAGAAAACAAAAGGCGCAACTATTAGTCTATGGAGACGTCGAATGTTTCATTGTTTTATTCATACATCACAATATATCATTTTGGGCACTGAAAAAAAAAGCTATAAAATCCATACTTAAAAAGTTAAATATTTTTAGTTTTCAATCAATATCTCATTATGTTACCGATTCTCATTAAATATTTACCACCATACTTTTCGGAATTAAAATTATAACTAACAAAAGTACAGATTCCCACGAGGGTTTAGCCGAAGGCTAAAATATTTCCTGGTAAAATAAAGCAATAAATTCACATTAATAATAGCCAGCGGAAATTAAATTTATAAAAACCGCATCAGAGGCAAAAGAAATCATTTTGTATTTTAATACAGAAAAACCATCGCCAACATTAAATTAAATAAATTATTTTACAAAATTTAAGCAACGTAGATAAATGCAGAACCTGTCTTGTGGAATTTAATTACGTTTAACGTTTAAATCATAAATTATGTTTAATACAATAGGATTCTTTTCACTGTGAACACCGTTAGCCATTTTATTCAAACTGTCATCATAACGCGAATGCGAAATTTTCTCGAATGCTTGTAATCCGCCGCTCCCTTCCACATTCAAATGCAAATTTTGTAAATTCCCCCATTTCAATCCTTCCGCAAAATCAGGAATTCTGATCGAGATATCCCAATCCCGAAGATTCTTGTAGACATTGACACAAATATTTTTCCATCCATGAAATAAAGTATTGAATACAGACTGAATATTTATTTATTTTTCCTAACATTGGTTCCTTGCAGTGTCTACCTACAAAATTCCAATCTTTATAACTTTTACATATTCCACAGTCTAACTAGCGTCTATATTTCTTCAGATCTGATAAAATGAAAGAAGATTTATTTTTCACTGAAGTTTATTTTTAAAAAGAAAAATAATTTAGTTAATAGAATTCAGAAAATTCATTCTCTCAGCTGGGAATATAGTTTTTCTGTTAAAAAAACGCTATTTATCTCTAAATATTTAAGGTATTTCCAACCTTGTCTAATTCATTTTTATTTTCTTATTTAGAAATCTAGATAGTCATTCTTTTATCTCGCATTGTTCTACATGCACAATCCAATGAAAATGTCTGAATTTAGTTATAATTTAATATGCTTATATCTCATCTTGTGCTAAGCTTATTTAAAAAAAAAAAAACATTTTAATACGTAATATACCTAAATACAAATACAAATCATTTATTGCGTCACATTGTGGTTAGTAGGTTATTAGTAAGATATAAGTAGATAATACAATGTGAAACCTGCAAGGGCACTGCAAATTAAGATTCAATTTAAGGTCTCAGTTTAGAGATAGGTATAACAATTTTTAGCAATTAAAATTAATTAAAACATTATTATTTAGCAATTAATTATTATGGAATTAAATTTTCCAATAGCAAGTAGTATATTAAATATAGGTATATATCAAACGGTATTTTTTTTAAAGTATGGTTGTAAATATTTAATGAGAATCGGAACAATAATGAAATATCGATTGAAAACTTAAAATATTTATACTAATTTAACTTACACCGCGGAGGCCGAGTTGGTTAGACCTTTAACTTAAAAACACTTAGATCCCTGGTTCAAAGCCAATGAGTTTTTAATCTAAAAAAATATGTACATTTTTTACCAACACCACTATAGTGCTTCGGAGAGCACGTTAAGCTGTCGGCCCTAGTTTCAAAAATGAAACTATTACAACTTGTGAAACTGTTTATAAGATGGGTTATTGAGTCTATCCAAACATCGCGACGAACTAGCCACGAGTTCGATGTAGACTCATACCATTGGCTACGACGAGTCGGGATTAAAAGTCCCTCCGCTGGCTTCAGTGTGTTTTTTTCACAGTACCCAAAATTATATATTGTGTTGTATGTATAAAATAATAAAAACCTTTTTTGTATAAACAATAAATTAAAAAAAAGTATCTATGAACTTCCTAAACATATGTTTATTAGTAAATCATGTTATGGTTTTAATCTGTAGGTTCACCGATTTTCAGTAGACTACCGCATCGATTTCTTGTCAAGGTAGTAATTTTCTATCAAGGTGCGATAATAAAACGGGCAGTGGAATTACGATAAAACAGCATTGATATTTAAGTATACTGATAATTCAAATTCGTGCCGCCCATTTCATAGCCGCATCATTTAGCCGGCATAGTGGGAATATTTTATACTGTTAAACAACCATCTATAAACCACCCTGCAATAGAATTTAAAAAAAAAGTAGCAGGTCTCTACTTTTTTTTTTTGGGATGCAAGTTTTAAATAATTCAAGTAATTTTGTTAATCTAAAACGTATCGTAATAATATAACGTTTCCTAACACCTTCTATACGTATGCATTAACAGGTCAATTTTATGCACACTATTCAGTAAAGCTGTCTATTCACTAAAAGCCTGTTTTTGTGCTTATTCAAATAGAATAACGCGCGGCGCCGCGTGCAAAATGTGACGTAACGGATGTCACCGCAACTGCGACGCTGCAACATGCTAATGAGCGTGAAAGCAAATTTGTGTTACCAAATGCAGATCGCTTACAAGGGGTTAAAATTTGCAATTCTATTTATAAAAGCTTAGGTCATGTCATATTCACAATTGGAATCTGAATATTATTTTTAATTTTATATCTTGTAACTTTTCGAACCACTACTAGGCCATTATTGAGCTTTTAAAAGAAAAAAGGAAACCCATAAGTGTAACTTAAAACTTAGCGTCTGTATGTACAGATCCTGGCAGTATCAAAAGTTGAAATTTCTAATAGTAGTACATATTAGTATCTTTTGGGTGCCCAAACTATTTTTTCTGTTAAAATATGCTCTGAAGGGGCAGAGGGTGGATATCTATAATACGTATAAATATTTATCGTCTTGCTATCTCAAATATATTATCTTAACAGATCAAAATTAAATGATTTCTAAAATCGTTAGATTTATTCCCTATCCCTCATTTTTTATTCTGTTATAAGGAATCCAACTGTGTACTGTGCAAGAACAGTATTTTCACTGACCGCTTTTTTATGATGCTCACTATAATACATACTCGTAGAAACCTAAAAATCCTACAAACCAACAATTTATTGCATAGTAATATCACGATAGTAACGGTTGTTCCTACTTGGAAGTAAAGAGATGCGGTTACGAAGGGAAAAAGTCGAAAAATAAGTTCTTGATATAAACTTTATATGAGAAAGTTATTTAATATAATAGTTAAATTAAACATAAATTAATCTAAGTAATATAAACCCTAAGTAACAAACATAAAACCAATTAAAAATTAAAAATCTAACAAATAAAACTTAATCCTTAATAAATGAATAATAATAATATTTACAAGTCCAAACTTAAACCGAATCCAAACTCTGTCGTGATCCGAATGTACACATAACACTGGCAGCATTTCCCCTTTGTACTGCCAGTGATATCGCTGTTTAAAGTAGTATTCGAATCACCAGAGGTCTCGTTTAGAATAGCACACAAACTTTTTCCAAAGTCCTTGGCTTTGGAGCCCTAGAACCAGTTGTCTCCACAGCAAAAGGGACAGACAAATGCCTCAGTAACAAAAGTGTAAACGCAGTTGGGAATAATGGGAAGCAGCAAAAGTGTCAACGTAGTTGGCATTCCAGATTAAGCAACGGCCTCTCACTTCATCAAAGTTATTATAGTGTACCTATTTATATATTTTTGTTATTTCATAAAGTTATTAATTTAGACAGAAAAGAAGTATCAAGACGCGAAAGAAAACAAGATAACTTAATTCCGACAGTGATTAATTAATGGGTAAATAAGCGTTGATAATAATCAGCAACAAAAAGAGACGGCCACAAGACGGCCCCCTGCGGAACTCCGTTGGTGACAAATGAATATGGCCTAGGAAAAAATAATTGAGCCATTTAAATGCCGCCTTCCACGTCTAAAGCTAAACAAATGGGGCTTTCATTCTTTAGGTTTTTAGTGCAATTTAAACTCTAAGCCGCATTCGTTTTTCATCGTACATTCTTATTTTCAATAGGCAAAGTTTTTTAAGGCAAATATACATATATAATGTAGGCAACATTATATATACATGGTGGCCGTAAAAGGTTGTACTTTGTGCTAATTTGGGGCTCTAACAAATCTAAAAACTTTTCGCGTTAAACTATGCGTCGCAATTTTAAAAAAATTGGCTTCGCCGTACAAACTAGTAATGTTGAAATAATTAATATGTATGGATAAACCATTTATTTTGTAACATATTATTGTATGGGATTTTTTTCTCTATTTGATCAGTAGAGCCTCATATTAGCCTAAACATCATCATGCTTGCGTATGTTTGAAAGAATATACTATACAAATGAGAGATTCTTGGCACGCGTTGTCCCTAAAATTATAGAGAGAAAAAGGGACCCAATGTACCCAAGCTGGAAGAGTTGGGCACAACTTTTAAATAAATAATTCTTGTCACAGTTGGTTTCGCTTTATTCCTTCTATCAATCTAGGCGAGAAAAATAGAAAACAATCTATTTTTTTTTGTACCTACCCAACATATTAAATAGTAAGAGGAATTCCAGAAACTACGAATTTATCCCATCTTCTAATGATCAGCCACGAAACTTTTATGAAACGCGTTTCTAGTCTGACAGTATACCTACTGAACGTTGTATAATACTTGTTTTAAAATTTTAAAGGGTCTAAACTTAAAATTATATAACATCATAATAACATTAATTATTGGTTAACTTTAGCTTGTTAAAAATTATACTGTTAGTTCACTATACTGAGAAGTGGAAAATCTCGCCCGCAAAGGGTTACGAGTACTTTTTTCTAAAAAAAATCTCTCTGTAACTAAATAAATAAAAGTTAAAGAATTTCGTAATTTTAATGAAAAGTATTTTAAGTCCCGCATAGGTATTTGAAAAATACGCAGTAATTATAAATGGGTTGGTTTGATAGTTGTTGACAAAGCAAAAGGAAAGCTCTGCTCGCTTTTGGCGCGAATTCAAAACTCTGATATAATAAAATAAAAACTTATCTGGACTGAAAAGTTTTATAATGTTGTTTTTGAGTTGAAAAACTAACGGCAACGAGAGACCGCCGTAGTATTAGATGACCTACTCGTGTTAAATTGGTTGGTGTGCTATTGGAAAAATCACATTTGTAATCTCTACAGTTTGAGATATATTTTTTGTATCATCTCAGATGCCTTATTGCGATCGAAACCGCTTAGGCGGCCTCAGCGTATTAGCGGTGGGGTTTTTAATCACATCTTATTTAAACTATTGGTAAGTATATAATAAATATTATAGTAATAAAAAATACTAGTTATTTTTTCTGTACAGTTTGTCCCAGTCTGGGTGTTATCTAAATAGAAGATGTAATATAGATGCTTAGAGCTAAGTTTGTGACCAGTGCAATATGTGTAATATCTTTATTTATTTTAAAAAAATAACTGCACTAAAAGATTTGTACAAAGGCGAGCTTAATGACTTAGACATTATCTACCAGCTAACTTTTATGAGAGTGAAAATTGAAATATAGGGTAGAATAATCTAAAAAGACAGAATAATGTAAAAAGAAAGCAAAATACATAAATATATATTAAAACCTAACCAGTGGCCTTATTCCGAGTTTGCAAACGTTAAACACGACAAGACGTTGCGTAAACTACAAATATTGAAATATAAGTTCTATCCTGTTAATTATAGAGTTAAAATTCCAATGCTCCACACATGTTCAAACTTGTGAAGAATTCGTGTATTTCAAGATGGCGGCATTATTATTGCCAACCTAATACAGACTATATAACCATTCGAATAGAACTTATATTTCCATATTTATAGTTTACGCTCGCCTTATCGTGTTTAGCGGTTGCAAACTCGGAATAAGGCCCCTGAAGTGTGACAATGAGAAATGAGTAATTTCTTTAAAAAATCCTAAAAGAAAAAAAAAGAGCGCCTCCGTAGACTAGTAATTACGGCTTTAGTGCTGTATCCGGAGGTCTTGGGTTCGATTTCTAATCATAGCAAAACATATTAGTACGTTTTTCTGTACAGATTGTCATGATCTGAGTGTTTATAAAATTTAATATGCATTTATATCATTATCGTTTACATGGTGGCCTAGTTGGTTAGACCTTGGACTTAAAAACACTTAGGTCCCTGGTTCAAATCCCGGTGTACCAATGAGTTTTTAATTAAAAATGTATGTACATTTGTTTGACAACACCACTATAGTGCCTCGGAGAGCACGTTAAGCTGTCGGTCCCGGTTTTACTATACCAACTTGTGAAACTGTTTTATAGATGGGTTATTGAGTCTATTCAAAACATCGCAACGAGCTAGGCACTTGTTCGGTGTAGACTCATACCATCGGCTACGATGAGGTGGGATTAAAACCCTTCCGCTGGGTACCCTGAGGCCGTCTAGGCGGTCTTGGTCGCCGTAAGGCACCCGTGATGATGCATACATACATTATATCGTTATTCCTGATATAAATAGTACAAGCTTAAAGCCGATGGTGTCTAGGATGTGTGAAATTTTATAGTATGTTACCTGCCTGCAATCCTAAAATAGTTTCGGAAACATATCTTACCATATAACCAACAATCAATGAATCGAAGGATCGCAAGATATATTATTATTATATTACTTTCAAATAAAAAAAAAATCTGCGCTACCGATGGTCGGGTTTCGTATGAAATTCCGCAGCGAGAACTTTATTTCCCTGGAGTGATTTTTACAGTTACTGATGTAGCAAGGTACGTTGGTATAGTATTTTTTATTGCCGAGCTAATTTTCCTTTATGTCTTTATGGACAGGCAAAAAAATATTTTGGTTATACCTACGATTTTCGTTCTTATTGCTACTTTTTTAAATAGTTATAATACAAACACTGTGGCGAGCATGCCACTTGTTTGGTGTAAATACGACTAGGAAACAAACATCGGAAACGACTAGGTTAGTATTAAAACCGTCCGCTGGGTACTCTGAGGCCGTATAGGCGGTCGCGGCAAGGTAGGTATCACACAAACTGATAGATAGTCAGTCAGAGAGACGCATTTTTTACGTACCTTCCCTATTTCTATTTACTCTAGTTTACTTCTGCATATCTGCTAGGAAGTGGAGAATGCCACAAACATATTTTAAACTGATCGACTGGACTCGTTACCACCGCCCATACATATGCAAAAACCGTCAAGTGACCTAGTCATGTTTCGGATTTCGTTTATGAGTTCACCGGTTTTCCTGAACTCCTGTATCGATTTATTTTAGAGGTGGTAATCTCCTTCCATGGTGCGGTTATGAAACGAGCAATTGATTTGACGAACAAGGATATTAAAATAGACTCGTTATGAAAATACGTCTTTGTCGCCACCCATTTTGTAATCGCATTATTAATAGGAGTGATCAATATTGTTAAAGAACAATGTACTGATCGACTCCATTCACGGACTTTGTAGGTATGCTTACTATCAAGTAGAAACAGAGTCACAAGCCGTGCTCTAATAAAAAAAAATAGCAGGTGACCTCAACATTTCTAACTGCACCAAAATAATAGTTTTACCCAAGAAGCTGAATCCCGGCGCCGTATCTAATTAATTATAACCTATTATACCGAGTTATTTCCGACTGAAACAAACCGGGTTCAGTGTATATTAATGTAGGACATTATTCAGACCCGTCGCAGATGAGACTCTTTGGTTGTACGAGAACTTGGCTCTTGGGTACCCTACTTCATATTCTTGAGGTTATTATAATACTTTTTGATATATATCTTATAGTTTCTTTTTAATATGTGTTTTTTTACAGATATATTGTTCTGGCCTAAACTAGGATTCTACTTTTATCAGAAACAAATATACAGACTAAGTAGAACTCTATGGAAAAACGTATCTACAAACCTTAAGTTAGTATACTTAATTAAATAAGTGTTGTTCGGTATTGATAAGGCCATATAGGCAAAACTTGCCTTTTCGTTATTAACACAAGGAAAAAAGAAAAAAACAGGATGACAGTTCTTTTTGTGTGGTCAAGATGGTTTTGTTCTGGGAAAAATTGTGCGGCCGCTAATAGATAGTTAATTTATGTTGTTATTTTTGTGTGTAGTGTTTTCGTTTGCCATGAGCCTACAAATATTTGTCAGATTCGTCGCGTTGTGAATGTTGGTGTCAAAACGTAGTGTTCTTAACAAATCTGTGATTGCGTGGCATGTTAGTGGTTCAGAAGACAACAAAGATAATGCATTCCTTGGGTACCCGGCGAACTCGTCGCTAAAGCTACCACACAAGAGCCACCAGTAAGTAATAGTTAAGTTTTTTCAGCGGTGCGTAAAGCCCCCGTGTGAGAAGCTTGGACTGGTAGTTTTGGTTCCCGGCTTCTCGCACAAGTGTTAAGACCGAAACTCTCTCAAATTGGCGTGTATATATAGGAGATGTGTTATGACTGTGACAAAGCAAAAGGAGTATGTAGAGAAAGAGACATTATGAACCTCGATTGTGACCGCCTGAGACTTGGCGTAAAGTATATAAATTGCCAAAAACTCAACCCTCGTCTTTAAAAATAAATAAAACTTTTATACAAATAATAGTTAAAAAGAACTCCATGACCTGGTAATTTAACTCTGAATTATTTTTTAATTATGGTCACCTTGATTTTGATTTAAAAAATGGTATAGTGAAACTGGGACCGATAAACGTGCTCTTCGAGGAACTATAGTAATAATATATATATATATAAAAAGCGGCCCCAGCCTAGTGGTTAAGTCACTACGCAACCGATAACAAGGTTAAGCAGATGACAACAAAGCCGGCCTGGGATGGGTGACCGCTTTATACAACGAGGCTATTTCATCATAAACACCGCAACAAGCTCGCCACTTGTTAGGTGTTGCCTCCGAATACCATCGGCGAAATGAGGATGGGTTAATCCCTCCGCTGGGACCCTGAGGCCGTTTAAACGGTTCTCGGGAGCCAAATAGGCACCCGTGATGGTATTTATTTTATTTTTATATATATATATATATCATCACGGGTGCCTTACGGCGCCCGAGACCGCCTAGACGGCCCCAGGGTACCCAGCGGAGGGGTTTTAATCCCCCCTCGTCGTAGCCGGTGGTATGAGTCTACACCGAACAAGTGGCTAGCTCGTCGCGGTGTTTTGAATAGACGCAATAACCCATCTATAAACAGTTTCACAAGTTGGTATAGTGAAACCGGGACCGACAGCTTAACGTGCTCTCCGAGGCACTATAGTGGTGTTGTCTAACAAATGTACATAAATTTTTAAATTAAAAACTCATTGGTACATACCGGGATTCGAACCAGGGACTTCAGTGTTTTTAAGTCCAAGGTCTAACCAACTCGGCCACCACGTATAGTAATAACTTCTGTGATAAAATAATAATATTTAATTAATTTATAATTGTGTACCTATTTATTTCTGTGATAAAATAATAATGTTAATTAATGTATAATTATGTATTGTTTCTGTATTCTATAAGTGTAATATTAATATAAAAATGTACCTACTTACCATTTGCATACTGTAAAATATGTGAACCAAACAAAAAATTTAACATCTCTGTACCATATTTTTTGGCAAATAAAGATTTTATTATTTATTATTATTTAACTATTATATATAATAACTATTATATAGTATGTACATCCGATATTCCAATTTTCACTTTCCAAAAGGTTAACTGGTAGATAATACCTAAGGCATTAAGCTCGCCTCTGTATAAATATTTGAGTTCAATAAAGAATTTAATTTAATGAGTAGTGTTGTACATATGTTTTTACATTAAAAACTAAAACCGTTTTGAACCTGTGACCAAAAAACTGTAGTGCTTTTAAGTGTAAGATATAACACACTGGGCTGCCACCTATATTATGTATAGTCAGAATATATTTCTTAAAGAGAATTCATCATAAAGTTATATGAGATTTTGCAAGAATTTCTTCTTCATTTATATACTAAATATTTAGACGTATATTATAAGTGATAGCTATAGCATATACCTACATTATATGCGAGTAAACACACGAGGAAAAGCAATATATCTCATATTGATGAAGCGCCCTGTAATCCATAATTCTGAGAAAATTATATACGGGCGAGTTATTTTCGCAAGGAAGCCAAGTCGGGGGACATTATTTATTAAGTTCTTATTATAAAAGTTGCTATATAAAAGATAAATGAATATATTTCTATACCTAACTAAACCACTTAGTCATCATAGTTTTTGTAGATATAATAAATAAATATGTATATTTTTCTCTAAAGTAAAATTTAGTTTTGAAATAGGTGAATAAATCTAACGTTTTTTATTTGCGTCACATTGGTCTATGAAATAAGTTTTCTATTTAAAGCCATACCCGGCTGACCGGTCAGTTTATGTATTTAATTCAAACAAAATTGAACTTCTAGAAGCTACCCCTAGAGCCGGCTATCGAAGCGCATAACAGCTGACTGATTCCGACCGCTGTCGCACGAAAAATGAGCAAAATTATATTAAACACGATGAAAAACTATCAAAAAAAGTATTAAAACAACGAAATGATTCGTTTTTTAATTCTCTTTCTATCGGTGTAAGTTTTGTATTGATGAAAAGTTTAGTAAAAAAGAAGATGCAGCATCCTAATATTTATGTTATTTTAAGCATCATTTGTTATTTTTTTAACTTTAATAATAACATAAATATAATTTTTATAAGCTACCAACTTATAACTGAAGGTCCAGTTCATATCACTGTATTTTTTCCCCCATGCTTTAAATAGGAGAAGATAAAACTAAAAAAATCCCTTAAAACACCGAAAAGCGGTAAAGGAACGGCCTTAATCAGCGGAGCCTTATATTAGCACAAACTACAACCTTCCAAATTTTATTCTATATTATTAAAATATATTTTATCCATAGAAATCTAAAAAAATAATATTTACTACAATTTACGTGAAATTTAAATGTTTTACGGAACCTTTTATAAGAATTTAGCATTCGCTCTTCTCTACTTTTTAAATGCAGCTTTAAGTGCAGTAGGAAAGCATAATGAATGCTGTGAAATTTCAGTCATTTATTACGACACGAACCGCATCCGGTTTGGAAGTATCTGTAATGAAAACAAGTACGCCCTGTTAGTTTTGTAGTTAAAAAATAGAAATGGTGGAAAACTCGAAAAAAACCTTTGGCGTTGTATCCGGAAAACTTCGGTGTTTATAAAATGTAATATGTATTAGTATCGTTGTTTCTGTTGTACGTAGTACAAGCCAAGAGTTTAGTTTGCACCAGGGAAATATTATGAAATGCACTACATATCATTAAAGCTTTTGTAGCTAGAAATCCTAAATTGGTTTACCAAAGACCTATGAAACAATATGTAAAGAGCAATGACAAAATTGTTAAAGGGTAAAACAAAAACCTGGATGGTTGTGTACAACGTTTGCTTCTTCCATAGCATTAGCTACTCAACAGCTAATTACATAGAACAAAGATCGGGGTTTAAGTCCTAATAAAACAAAGAAAAACAAGTTAACCACCTAGTCTTACACTAGTTGGTTATGTGGTGTGTGTTCGGTGTAAAGGTTTACATGTAATAACTGTTTTGACTTAGATTTTGACAAGCATTATAATAGAATTTATAATAGCATTTTTGAAAACTATAAACGAAAATGCTAAAAGAAACATTATTTTTTGATTTGTATTTCCTGTTTAGTTGAGATTTTCTTCTCCTTTATTAAACATAAAAGCTAACAAAACCAAAATAACTTTGTAATATAAAATAATATATTTATAATGGTAAAAGACTTGAGTACGTCATTTTTGTATCCCGCTCACGACAACTTATGCAAATGACTATAGTAGGGGCTTAAAGCGTTTGTTGTCAGGATTAGGGCGGCCCGCCCTACGGTTTGTTTTTACAACACCACATGGTGTCTCGTGGAGGATAAATAAAATCACCCCAAAAGGGTAAAATGGACATCTTTATATTATACAATAGAACACTACTCTATGGATTGTTTTATCTCAGCTTTGAAACAACTACTAAGCTTAATTGAGGAGGGTAAGATATTTTTGTGATATTTCTTTTAAAATGTATTTTTATATATGTATGTTAAAATGTATTTAAACATATGTGCTATTTGTATATTGCTTATCTAAGTTATGTACGGTAAGCAGTCCCACAAAGTTCATAAGTGTGGTCGATAAATATTTTGTCGTATTCTGTTTTTACTCGCCCTATATAATGTAAGGACACATTCTTAAAACAGTCTTCCCAATTGAAATTGGCCACATAATTGTATACCATAATATATGAAAACCACACAGCTATATTATATATAAATCTATAAAAAAAATATTTGTAAATTTTTCAGGTCATTGGTACCAGCTACAGTTATATCCGGTATACCGGATATAACTGTAGCTGGGATATATAACCCTATAGGGTTGCTTTTCTCATGCAAGGATATGATTTGATGTTACACTGCACGTTTAATTTCGATATTAAATATCACGCAATTTAAAAGAGATGTACACATTATTGTGTTGGTGTATGTGTGAGAGGAATTGCGGCCTAACGAAGCTCACACTTAGACCTTGTCTTTTATTTTACTCTTCCTAAGTGCCTATAAAGGTGCAATAAATGTTTTGTCTAGATGCCTAAGCCACGAACTATTTTAGAGCAAGGAATAGGTATCTTAACATAGTCTTTTCTTCCTTAAAGCTAGAGTTAGAATACAATTTCTGACCCTATGAATAACTCCAGATTTAAGGGCAATATAGAATTATATTCACAGTAATTCTATATATTGGCAACACCTTTTGAAATTTTTTATTATAATCTAGCTTTTGCCCGGGAGCTTCGTACGCAATATTAAATATAAAAAAAATATACTTCAGTAGTTTTATAAGTATGGGTATATTAAAATGACATAAACTGCATTAAAATATTTTTGAAGATTTTTTTTTTGTTTAAAAGTTGACATTTTGCTGTAATCTTTTTGGCTATTTAAATGATTTCGCAGCATGAATGATGAAGCAGCACATGGGTCTCTGCACCCCCCATGTCATAAAGTGATATACCCTATGCTCTTTCCAGGATATCAAATTTACATAGGGTACCAAATTTCAACTAAATTGGTTCAGCGGTTTAGATGTTAAAAATGTAACAAACCAGCAGAGTTACTTTCCATGTAAATTAGTATGGATGAATTATATTAAATTTAAAAAAATGTGTTTTTTTTATTTTATATATTTTCTTTTGAATATTTGAAATATATATTTTTTTATTTGTGTAATTTTATATTATTGTTAACTGATTGTGACAGCATTAAGACAAATATAGTGTTTACCAAATTCAGATCTAGTTTTACTATATAAATAAAGCCATACAAAAAACCTATCATTTTATATAATTCTTAAATATTTAATGCTTTTAAATCTAGAGCAAAGAGCTTAAAACTAGTATTTGTAAACCCTATAAAATATATTTCCCAACGTTAAAAACATGAGCCATAAGACAGCGACCTCCCAGAGAATTTTCTAGCGTTTTCCTTCGCTTTTGATAAGTATATATCGCAACTTTAATCTTCTTATGCTCTCAAAGTCTTTGTTTTAGAAATCCTCCCCTGGGTCCTGTGGGGTGCTGCTAGACTACTCGGATACATTATCTGTGTCAATAATCCGGAATGGGGGTCGTTGAGGGAAAACATTTTGGTTTATAGCTAGAATGCCGAAAATAAGGGCTCGCGGGGGATCCATTATAGAGAGATTTCTGTCCGCAAGTAACGAGTATACATACTCATACCTATACGTGTAACCTATTGTATTCAGTTATTTGGGTAGAGATTCCTCGGGTTTCCAAACTATGTATTATTTACTATCTGTACTAAATTGATTTGTATGTTACATTGCTAGGTCTGGCATTTATTACAGCTGTAACTATTTAATTGGTAGCTATTATATTTATTTATGTACGTTATAAAATATAGGCTTTTATATATTTACAAAGGAAAAATTTACATATAAATAGTGAACTGTAATGGGACGTCTGACAGATGTTAAAGTTTTTTTTTATATTGTGTAAAATAGCGAAAGCAAACTACTATTAAGCCATTCACTGACTAAACACGAAATCTTGAAAACTATTTAACTTGAATGAAACTGAAGTTAAATGAATTTGACAGGTTAAACGTCAAGTAGGAACGGATTATTCAAAATTCCAACCCTAGGGGAGTGAAAAGGATGAATGTGTAAATGAGTTTCCAGCGGCCACATTCTGTTTCTTATAACGTGAGCGTTAGATTGTCAAAATAACGAATTCCGTTATTAGCGCGCTCTCCTCCAATCAGCGAAGGTTAAACAACTACTCTGATTGGAGGAGAGCGCGCTAATAACGGAAATCGTTATTTTGACAATCTAACGATCACGTTATAAGAAACAGAATATGGCCGCAGGAAAGTTAATATCTCAGTAACGGAAGAAATTTGATAATGTAACTTTTTTTTTTTAAAGAAGGGTTTTATCATTTTTATAAATTTTAATAAAGGGTGGGGGCAGGTGGGCAAAAATGTGTAAGAGTGTTTTCTATTCTCATTTCTTCATAATCATAAAGGTTTACACCTTCATTTTGACTTGACTTGCCAGCCCAAATTTTCATTTTCGTAAGATCTCATCAAAAAACAAATCATTTTTTTATGATTTTAAAGTAACTACATAAAAAACAATAACAAAACAATTCTGACTATAAAGTAACAGATAGTTATTGAAAGGAAATGGTTCATATTTCGACAAGCTCAAGAATGGAACTGCGAAAATGGTTAGAAATCGCCCATTATAGTACAAGTTGAAACCATAAATATTCCAAACTGCCGCCGCGTCGCACCAAACAAACAAATGGCCGCATACTGAATCAAGCTAGTCGCATAAAAATAAAGTGACCTGTAAAGCACAATATTCAACATACTTAATATATTATATCTATACATATAAAATTCAAAGTCCTGACTGACTGGCTGAAATATAAACGCACAGCCTAAACCGCTGGTCATTAAAACATGAAATTTGGAGAGTGTGTTCTTTGTAAAGTGTATCCACTAACAAAGGATTTTTAGAAATTCCACCCATAAGAGGGTGAAAGTGTAAAAGATTGTATGGAAAATCGTACACCCTACGTGTATCAGCTTGACACTTAGTATACATACGCTTCAAAACAAATAATAAAACACATATTTTAGGATATTTTGAAAATCAACTCCTAGAGCGGCCCCAGCCTAGTGGTTAAGTCACTGCGCAACTGATAACAAGGTTAAGCAGATGACAACAAGGCCGGTCTGGGATGGGTGACCGCTTTATACAACGAGGCTATTTCATCATAAACACCGCAACAAGCTCGCCACTTTTCGTTCTCGTTAGGTGCTGCCTCCGAATACCATCGGCGAAAGGCCGTGTTAATCCCTCCGCTGGGTATCCTGAGGCCGTTTAAACGGTTCTCGGGAGTCAAATAGGCACCCGTGATGGTATATTATTATATAAAGGGGGGAAATGGAGTGCATAAGTTTGTATGAAGGTCTGCTTTGCCATGACCATAAAAACATCTTGATGCCAAACTCTTTAATTTAGCAGGGGTAGGACAGCTTTTCACATGGTCAGTTATACGCTCCAGAGCCATGTTCGGAAACGTAACACTTTAACACTGGGTAGTGTTACAGAGTGCGATAAAAATATTGAAAAATGCTTAGAGAAGAAGAGATGCATATAGTGTAGTGACATTACCCAGTGTTAAAGTGTTAGTTTACGAACACGTCCAGAGTAAGCTCGTGGAGCGGCCTGATGATTCTAGCACCTGAAGGAAAAATGGCGGTAGGTATAGTATTTTATGGTCTTCAAATCGGCGTAGGATGATGTAGGCCAAGCGGGCGAAGTCGCGAGCAAAAGCTTGAAACTAATAACCATGAAAGTAGTAATTAATATAAAAATATATTATTAAATATTTAAAAAATGCCTATTTAATTATATTCATTAATTTAGGGAACTCAATGTTTTTATTAAATCTTATATGTATATACTTTTAGTAATAAACGACTGTTTGTTTCCTGAGTAAAATAAATAAATAAAAAATGAAAACAGAAGATGGTCGCCATATAAAACTAACAAAAATAGTGAGACTTAAAGATATATTATCCTAATACATTTAACATTTTGTTCAAAAAACAAAAGGTATTCTCTTAAATCCATTTTTTTATCCATAAGATTTTATAATAATTTATATTCATTCAAGTAAATGAACATAGATAGTTATGAATTAGGTAAAATTTTTAACAGTGTGATTTTATAAGTAGCACATCTTCTGTGCCTGAACTAGGTTAGGAGCCTGTATCTTTAGGCAAACAGATCTCTTCCGTCGTTGGATACATAAATAATTTATAGGGGTTTTATTATAAAATTAACATTATACAATTTACTGGTATAAAATAATAATTAATATTAATAATAAAAATGTTAAGATTTGTCTACAATCAATACTTATTGATAGTGTATGTTATTGTAGTTAATCCTGTTGATTCACTTGCACCATCAATTATGAGTGTGTGGAATATGTACACAAACACATATTCCACACACTCATAACTAGAATGTGGGTTTCATATTCATACTTCATACTTCCATGGTAAAATACGAGCGGTTCGACGCCTTAATTGAGTAATCCAGGAATGCCTTAGAAAACAAAGAGCTATTTTATCAATACAGCAAGAACACTACTTAGATGTAATCCTGTTCAATCTAATACAAAGTAAGCACCTCTAATACGGTCCCTATTTTAGTGAGATAATTACTTGGAAACACTGGCCTTTAAATATCAATAGAAAGGGCATTTCTTGCATCGCTGGTATCCTTTTAAAGGATAATAAATAGCATGCATTTTTTTAACAATTTTATTTTATTATCACTGCGTAACTGATAATAAGGTTAAGCAGATGACAACAAGGCCGAACCTGGGATGGGCTACCGCTTCATACAACGAGGCTATCTGTACCATTATAAACACCGAAACAAGCTCGCCACTTGTTAGTGGTTGCCTCCGAATACCATCGGCGAAATGAGGACAATTTAATCTTTCCGCTGGGTACCCTGAGGCCGTTTAAACGGTTCTCGGGAGCCAAAAAATGCATTCGCTATGGTCTGATGATGATGAATTTAATATTTACTCTTTAGTTTATAACCTTTTAGTATATTATGAATAAAATAAAGTAATATTTTACAAGTATATTTGTGCAATGTAAAGTAATTGGATTCCATATTTTTATAACATACATATCATCACGGGTCCCTTACGGCGCCCGAAACCGCCAAGACCACCCCAGGGTACCCAGCGGAGGGGTTTTAATCCCACCTCGTCGTGCCGATGGTATGAGTCTACACCAAACAAGTGGCTAGCTCATTGCGATGTTTTGAATAGATTCAATAACCCATCTATTGGTATAGTGAAACCGGGACCGACCGCTTAATGTGCTCTCCGAGGCACTATAGTGGTGTTGTCAAACAAATAAAATAAAATAAAAATTATAAGTTGGAATAAAACCCCATCACTGGGTAACCTGAGGCTGACTAGGGGGTCTCGGGCGCCGTTAAACACTTAGTATAGCAAGCCATTTTGGTATACATGCTAAAATGTAATATTGTGTATACTGCCCAGTGCCCATAATAACATTACAAGATAATATGATTACTTGAAAGAAGTGTTTATTTTCATTAAAAAATTACATGCTGCCCATAGCACAGGGTTTACCAAGTATAGGAGTTGGTAAATTATAAATATGTAAACCTCTTACTGAATAAACATGTTATTTAAAAAAAATATGTACTATAACGTTGTTTCTGGTACACATAGTACAAGTCTAGAGCTTAATATGGGTGTAATGTCCTCCTTCATATTATTATTATTTCCGACACTTTACAATAATATGTAATATTTTTTTTAAACACAAGATTTCTTCTAACAAAACAAGTACTAATATTAATAATAATAATTAGTTATTTTTTGCGTTTTCTATTCAAAGTTTTTTTTTAACTCATTGTGAAATGGCGAGTCCGTAGATTAGCCGACCCGGCCGTTGTCGCGAGAACACGGAACCCTAATATATGGGCTTATATAGGAAAACTACAGTGACTAATTTGTTCGCTAAATGAACATATGAGTCGTTTTACTAATTGGCTTATAGGCTTTTAAATTTAGCTTTTTTATTCTTATTAAATATACTTAAGAATATATTTGTATATTAGAGCTACACATGTGACTTTTTTTTCTATCTAATGGTAAGCAGAACTATAAAGAACATCAATGGTTTGCTTCTACTATGTCGGATGCGGTTATGAAATAGCAGATAACAATGACGAATTTGCAATACGATTCTGATTTAATATTCTTTCTGCTTTCAAATAAAATACACGTTTCGTATTTTATTATTATTACAAAACAAAATCCCTGGGGTGATTTGTCTATAAGTGTGTAAATACATACCCACTACATATGTATATCACAGATTTTATTTAATAATGTATCACGCATAAATATCAATATTCAATATTCCTATTGAAATGTTGATTAATTACCATAAAATGGTTGTATTGAATAATTTAAATCAACTCGTATTGAACATTCGTTGTCATCAAAATTCTATTTAAAATTTAAATAAACTTTTAACTCGCATTCACTCCCCAATTCATACTGTTTGATTACTGTTTTGATTACAGAGGGGACTTCTATTCATGAAATAGAAAGGGTTATTTTGTACGGTCAGCTGATCGATAATAATTAGCCCCAGGCGTATACCTTTCCTCACTGGTTCCTACCGAAGTTTGTTACAAATTAAACCTTATGTGTTATACAATAAAGGTTATGTGTGTATATAATATATGTATGTATGTATATAATGTTAGTTCAAGCTTATGTACTTACATATCGGCGAACAATCAAATTTGTTAACAGCTTTGAAGCTACATACATATACAATGCTTTTATTAAAACTGTATTTTCAATTCAAGCTTAATTTGTGATGATAACTAAATATCTTTATTTATCGTTTATTTATATTTATATTTATCAAAAAAATAAATGTTAATAAAACAATATTTATTTGCTCTGTAACAATCTTCCCCTGTCACTACGAACAAAAGTTACTGGAGCTTCTTTTAAAACCCATCTTCAACTCTTTTCTCCTCAATAGTAGAAACTGTTCTTTTCTCATTTCTTTTTTTTTTACTCTAAGTATGCAAAATTATTTATTTATGTATGTCCATATATTATTATTTATGTATACTATTAAATGTTATAATACCAGTATGTATTATTATATTACATAATAATTTATCTATGTATGCTTGTATTTTATATTATATGTTGCATTAATTAGCACTCTTTTGTGCAATAAAGAATTTTTCATTCATTCATTCATATTTTAATACCTTTATTGTTGCGTATAATAGCTAAACCCCGCGGTTTCACCAGACGTTTCATTTAAAAGAAATCGGATCGAAAATAAAATAAAATACAGTACATGTTATTCGCTGATTATTATATTACTATATTATATTAGTGTAACTAATTTTTAAAATCGATTTACAGAATACAGTTTTGAAATTTTTGGTTGAGCCATTTCAAATTTGTACTTACAGATTAACCAGATGATATTATTGGAAACGCGCCCAATATTTATTTCTAAGTTTCAAAAAACAAAATTTACTTATCAATACTCTCAAATGCAATTTAACATGTAAATAAATAAATTTTAAATTTTGGCAAAATTGTGCCAGTATTTCGTACATTTTTTAGTTCGAAGATATTTATTATATTATATTTATTTTGTTTTTCCTTCCTAAATGTGCGTTAAGTTTTTTTTTATATTTTAAGTCATTATAATCGCAATGGCCTTCCCGAGATCGCCTAGATAACCACATCCAGCGAAAGGATTATGATCCCACCTTGATGTCGCCCATAGTATTCTGAATCTATATCAAACAAATGCCAAATTTATCGTTTATATTGACTAAGTAAAATAAAACAAATCTAGTTAAACATAAAATGATATTATCTTTCGCTAGCATGTCTTATTAATTAAAAAAAATCGGTATAAAAATAACTTCTTTAATGTTTGTAAAATTCTAACACGATAAATTCAGTAAGGAAATTTATTTTTGAAATGGTGTTACCTTTTGTTTACCTTTTTGATGTCGAATACCATTTCATAGTTTAGTTAAACATCTATGCCTAGATAGCTAGAATAGCTATCGAATAAGTACATCATACTAAATTTAAAGTCCACTTAGAGCTCCACAAACTTTAGTTGGAGTGCTTTTGTTTTGAAAACAAACTACCAATTTTAAGTGAACACTATCGTCTATAAATCACCTTTAAGCACCGCTATTTGGCTTCACGGTTCGGTGGCTAATCCTTTTATAATGAAACAAAATATTTCCTCGTACGCTCCGGAATTAGGCTCGCTTCAAATTGATTTCTGAAGGTCTACTTTAGGCTTAGTATAACTAAATCCATTATTGTAGTTTATTTTGTTATCCAAAATTACTTATTTATATTAAAGTTAATTTTAATAAGTAAAGTATATAATAAAGGGCTTATATTTTTTTGTAGTCATGAGCTTTTATTGTTAAGGTATTCTTATAATTCTAAATATAATTATCATTATAAGACCGCCTAGACCTCTTGGTACCCAGTGGAGGGGTTTAATTAAATCCTACCTCGTCGTAGCCGATGGTATAAGTCTACGTGCACCGATCAAGTAGCTAGCTAGTCGCGATGTTTGGGTAAACTTAATAACCTATAAAGAGATTCACAAGTTGCTATAATGAAACTGGCACCAACAGCTTAACGTGCACTATACCACTATAGTTCAAAACAATAATGCTAATTAATATTTAACTATGAACTAATCCCTGAACGTATAAGAACTACCTATCATATCTATTTTTATTACATATTAAAAAAAGCTTCGAAAAACTTCGAGTGAAAACCATTTATTTCATGTTTCATCATTGCAAGTTTCATAAACTTTAAAAAATATTTTAAACCAAAAAGCAAAAGATATAATAACATTAGATGTTCTGCGGTCATTAAGACCTCCCTCTGCTTTAATTACAGAGTCAACAGGGGGTGGAGGAAGCCCATTCATAATCTTTGCACAACATGTTGCACTGTAGATGAACAATAAAAAAACGGCTATTTTTCAAATATGATTTTTACTACTACAAGTTTAATTTAAAAAAAAAACTGTTGTACTATTGACAATATTATTAACAATAATATTTAACAGATAACGATGATATATTTTGAGAATCAAGATAGTTGGTAGTATTGTGTATATTTCAAATAAATATATAAAAATCATTTATTTCCTTAACAATTTTTTATTATATCTTTGGTTAGCTGGTAGATAATGCCTAAGGCATTAAGTTCGCCTTTGTACATACTTTTGTTAACTTATCTATATCTATAACTTAACTATAATTATGTATGTATATATTACATATAAGATAGATTTAAATAGTGTATATAAGATTAACTATATGTATTTAAAATAACAATTACCTACTATTAATATATACGTTTTGTTTTACCACCTACTTCACTTATTAATTGCTTTGATTGTCCCGAAGGTTTGACTGGTAGAGAATGCCTAATGGCATTAAGTACTTTATGCAATAAAGATTTAAATAAATAAATATTTTACCAAATAATTATTGAATAACCCCGGTGTGACCAATGCATTTTTAATTTTTGTACATTTGTTTGACAACACAAAGTGTGAAAACGTGCTTCGGAGAGCACGTTAAGCTGTCGACCCTAGTTTCATTACACCAACTTGTGAAATTGTTTATAGGTAGATTTATTGGGTGTATTTATTGAGTCTATCCAAAAATCTAGAAGAGTTATCCATTTGTTCGGTGTAGAATCAAACCATCGGCTATGACGATGTGGGATTAAAAACTTGCTGGGTACTTTGAGGCCGCCTATATAGGCAGTCTCGGGCGCCGCAGGGGTAACCGTGACAATATTTATTTTATTTTAAATATTGAATAAATTGTAAAAGAACTTCCAATGGTTTTATGTATTTAATTTATTAATTCGTTGAGAACGAGAATTCTGACATCGTAATCGGGCATCTGTATGCAAATCCCTATGGGCTTGAAGCAATTCCACGTTTTTAATTGCTATATGAATGGGGCTGCCTCCCATAACATCTGAAATTATAACTTTATTAATAGCCGGTCCGGTCCGAAACGACATCTAATAGAAATGGTTGGAAAATATATATTAAATTTGTTGCCGCAATAAAAAAAAAATAAACAAACGTTTTACGTATTAGTGCCATAAAATTTACTCAAGTTAAATGTTTGAAAAGATAATTTTCTGTTGGTTTGTTTTTATTTGGGTTTTTATTTAAAGGTAATACTTATCCTTATTCGTAAGTGTTTTAGTAAAAATAAATCCGGACAGAAATACAACACTGTGTAAATTGAAAATGAAAAAGTTTTTTATTTATTTATTTATTTTCAGGAAAAAGTCACAGTATACATTTAAGTTTACTTGTAGAATAACATATTTAGGACTATAAAAATTGTTTCACTGTTTTCATTAATATATATATATATATTTTTTATGTAATGCTTGGTCTGTGTGTTCTATGTAGTATGTGATTTTCTTAGTGGTATGTGTGTTTCTAAATATTATGTGTGTTTCCATGTGGTTTGTGTGTGATTAATTCTTAATACTATTAAACACAAGTTTGGGACCATCTAGTAAGTATAGTGTACTTGTGTCAGAACATATATTATACAGATTCCAGAAACAGTAATAAAGAGAATGAAAATTAATAATAATTGTGTGATAGTTTTATAAATAAATTTGTTAGTGAAAGAAATATGTTTGTTCTCTGTAGTGTGAAGTTCAAGTATGTGCGTAATGTGAGTAAGTTCTGAGTGTAGTGTAGTGTAGGTATGTATTGTGTGTGTGTGTGTAATGTGTGTATAATTACTACTGCCTATGTAATGAACTGTGTGTACAAAATAATTTCCAATATTTTTATTCCTTATTTTTGTCGCTATATAGACCATACATTGACCGCATTTCCATATTATTTTAAACAACAAATATTATAGATTATCAATAAATATTTTTATCTATTATAACACTCAGTACTACCGCCTTCGTGGTCTAGTGGTTGCGCCTTTGCATCCGAAGTTCGTGGGTTCATTCCCATTCATGTCAAAACAATATTAATACGTGTTTGAACAGTAGGCCTTGGTCTGAGTATTTATAAAATATAATATGTTATATTGTATTTATTTTTGTTTCTCGAACACATAGTACAAGCTAAGTTACTAGCTTAGTATGTAACCAGGGTAATATGTGTATAAAATGTCCTACGTACTATTATCATATATTAGACAATCAAAACCATCACCGACTAGTCCCAGTATTGTACTAGTCCCAGGAAATGTAGAATTAAAAACTGTACAATAAATAAAAGATAATCCAATTTCTAAATCCTAAAACTGTCCCACAAAAATCATAACCCAGTTATTACAGTCATATATTTTTGAACTGAACCATTTTTTTATTAAATTGAATTTAAAATGGGCAAGTCTGCAGCAGTGCGGGATCTGACATTTGTCGTTGCAACGTGCTCATGGAAGCGTTAGGCGTGAAGGGTCAACGTCCATCCGACCACGGTATTGGTACCCGGATCATGTGAAAATACCTTTATGCAGACACACAAATTCGATTTTGGAATAAAATTTTGTTATTGCAAACTTTTATTGGTTCGAAATTTGAAAAAGTTTAAGATTGAAGAAATAATACTGCTTTTATTGCGATAGGTCAATATGTTACCTTAACTACGGTATGGTGTCTAAGGCGCTAGTGTGAGTTTTTTTAAACGTTCTCACTGCGTTAAGAGTACTTTCGACCAATAGGATCGTTTAATTTTCTAAGCCTGTCAAAATAATCTAATCTGATTGGCGAATGCTATCGATCTGTCTGATTTGCGCTGACAATCTAACCTCCCCTAGCGCTTTAAAGTAAAAAATGTATCTTTTAGTATACTCAGCACTTTGGAGTCTAACGAACTCATGTACTGTGATGAGACCGATAAAAAAACTCGGTCTAGGGCTTCTGTATTAAAGTAAAGATACATAAAACAATGTCAGATGTAGAAACTAATACAGTTTTTTTAAAGTTTAACAATGAATAATAATAAATATGTCATCTTCTCCAATATATATTTTGACTATACCTAGATTATAGTTTCACTATACCAACTTGTGAAACGGTTTATAGATGGGTTATTGAGTATCCAAACATCGCAACGAGCTAGCCCCTCGTTCGGGGTAGACGCATACCGTCTGCTACGATATATATAAATCAAAGTCAATTGTGTCTAAACGGCTATATCGTTCAGTATTTACTGGAAAATTATTTTTAATTTCTGTAAATTAAGGTATTTTTACCTCAGAGACCACGTTAAGGTAGTAAGACTGATGGGACCGAAAGCATAACGCTCCACAAGTCGGTATGAAACTGTTTATAGAACTGTCAATACTCAATACAAAACAGCGACGGACTAATCACTTGTTCAATGTAGATTCAGAATACTATCGATTACGACTGGAGCCGTCTATGCAGTCTCGGGCGCCATAAAGCACCGTGATGGTTTTTGGATGATATTATGAAATATCTCTACATCACCGAAACATCATCATCTGATGCAAACAAACACTAAAAAAAAAGTCAGGTCGAAGTCACATTCAGTAAGTACGTTTTTTACAGGCAATTATGAAAAGTATCTACAGAAAACTAAATTGGACTTTAGACAGATTAAATTAGAGTACAAAATCCCTTAAAATTCGATAAAATATTGACAAATATCAATTCCAAGAATTACCCATTTATTTCGGCAAAACCCAAAAAAAAACAGAAATCGAAGGCAATTGTTTATAAACAGTTTGTAGTATCTTTCAGTATTTACCGGGTGTTCATTTTTATTTGGTGAAATTAAAATATTTTAAAATTTATATTGGTTTAAATACTTTTTATTTAATTACAGTTCACAGTTAATCCGAGTTCATATATATATATATATATTATTTTACATAGAGAGCCCCAAAGACCCATTTATGTAATACTTAAGTATAAATATAATAAGATTTCTGGTACATAGTCGTACATGGAATATGTTTATTTAAATAATTAAACTTAGTTTAAAAAACTTTTTTTTATGTCGTACTTTTAAAATTACTTCATAATACAGTTATCTAAGAAGATGTTTGATAACTAATTATCTAAGAAGAGTTTATTCTCTTGTTTGCGAACAAATTATCATGCTTTATACATTAATTTTGTAAAGCCAAAAGAAATATTTAAAAAAAACAGTTCAACCAACCTTGCTATTCAAAAAATAAAAGCACGTATTTTTCTTTGACCTTTACGAAAATGCAAAGAACTTTTCAACCGTGTCACTACGACGCGATGACATTTTCCGTTAATATTAGTTTTGCTAGCTTTCCTATGCCTCACAATAGACCCGGTCAATCGCGGTATCGGTACGATGCAAACAGTACTATTCATACGCTCACAAAAGAGCTGCCATTTCATACCGCCTTATATGAGGAACTGAAGACCAATGTTCAATATTGTTCAGTTTGAACGAACATAAATGAGGACCAATGTTCAATATTGTTCAGTTTGAACGAACATAAATAAGGACCAATATTCAATATTGTTCAGTTTGAACGAAAATAAATGAGGACCAACGTTTAATATTGTTCAGTTTGAACGGACATAAATGAAGTCAGAATCTAAATGATTGAACTCCTGAATAGTCAGGTTAATGTTTATTGAAATTCTGATTAGGTTGTTCTAAATTTAAATTTGGTTTTAATAAGAGTTCTATTTTCGCTCATAATATTTTATTTAATCTAGTTTATATTAAATTAATGAGCAATATTAAGGCTTTCAAATGATTTTAGCATGAAATTTAATGAAATATTTTTGTTGAGAGAATACCTACTAAAGTTACTTTTTATTTTTATACTGAGTGTTTTTTTTAGACCGGCAAAGTTTTGACACTTAAAGAACACATTTTTTTAATAAAAAAGGTAGGTGATATATTTTTTTAAATGCCATAAAAATAAATTATCATATGAACCTACGAGATTCTTGTTATACGAGTATTATTATTTACTACTTTAACAATAATAATAATACCCGCATATAATAATAAAGGATAGGTATTACATACATATCACTCTGGCCACAAACTAAGTGTTGTACAAGAAACGACGATACTATACAAATTATATTTCATAAAAACCCAGACCATGGAAAAACATACTAATATTGCTTTTGCCATAAATGATAATCGAACCCACGACCTCCAGATACAACACCAAAGGCGCAACCTATAGGCCACGGAGACAGTCGATTATTATTATTTTCATCGTAAAAAAATAGTATACTAATCGAAATATCTCGCTGCACAAACGCCTTGTGTTTCACTACGCGTTGCCATAAGACCCATAAGTGAGAGTGAGCGCGCAATATGCTCGCACTTTTTATTGCTCCGCGAGCAGCGAGACAGCGAGATATTGTGTAAAGTAAAATATATTATTTAAAGCTCCAACCAATATTTATTTTTTATATGTAGGAAATTGCACACATATTGCATTGGGCATTAACTTAAGTCTAGGCATATAGTTGTGTATGTACATATACTAGATACATGTTACTATACCAAATTTTATAAATACCCAGACGTACTAAAATTATTATCCAGTAGCTCACAGAGGCAGTCATTTATCTAAAACCGTCGCATCTGACTCTATATTTCTACACAGTAATGGAAATACAATAGACAGTACTAGTTTACACAAATATTGTATAATACACTTCTTGTGTTCTAGAGGCGCCAAAGATATGGTTGAAAAAGGCCGTGATGGAAGGAAGAAGTACCCCAAAAATTTGGCATGTTTTACTGGATGAATGGAATGTATCCTACATTCTATTATTTTCAATAGTAAAATTGCATTCAAAGATTTTAAAAATATTTTAATTTTATGGGTTTTTTTTTTATTTTGTTGGCCTTCCAAAATTTAAGATAAATTGTTTATAAATAACTAGCGACCCGCCCCGGCTTCGCACGGGTGCAATGCTGATACTAAATATAAACCTTCTTATTATACATATAAACCTTCCTCTTGAATCACTCTATCTATTAAAAAAAACCGCATCATAATCCGTTGCGTAGTTTCAAAGATTTAAGCATACAAAGGGACATAGGGACAGAGAAAGCGACTTTATTTTATACTATGTAGTGATGTAGTGATAGTGATTGAACCTGATTAATTGGACAATTATAAATGAACCCATCGATTGATAAAATAAAATAAAGCACAGGTGTTTTTTTTTCGGTGTCTTAAGTCGGTTCTATTCTCTTATGTGTATTATTTTTTTGAAAATAAAGGAAAGTTTTGGTTTCAGTAAAATTTCCCATCAACGATATTTCTTTCCAAACACGGCCTTTTTTTTCCATTCTGTATAGTGATAAGCAGTGATAGTGCTAGTTCAAACATGAATGCATTGTTAACACCATTTTTTTTCTTCTCATCTATCGCTTTCATGTGCGATAAATCAGTCAATGACAAAATTAGGATACTTTATATTTTTAACGCCTCTGTTAGGCTTTAGATTGTGATTTGAACTGTGGGGATTGCAGCACCCGTAGCACGGTCAAGCCCAGGCAAGATATAAAGTCGCAAGCGGATGTCAAACAATTTTTTTTTTTATAACAGCCAATCAGGTGCAACTTTGCAGCGCTCTGATTGGAAAAAATAGTTACTTTTGACATTGATTCGCGACTTTATATCTTGTCTTGGCTTGGCCGTGTTACGGGTGCTGTTAACACACCGATGTCTGTCGATTGTCAGAACCAAAAACTAAAATCTTGAGTGTTTTAATAAACACTGGCATTATTACGAGTATCTAGATAATTCAACCAAAATTCGATA
The DNA here is from genome assembly GCA_947458855.1 of Monopis laevigella. Taxonomy (NCBI): domain Eukaryota; kingdom Metazoa; phylum Arthropoda; class Insecta; order Lepidoptera; family Tineidae; genus Monopis; species Monopis laevigella. The sequence continues at coordinate 19,286,812 of OX381580.1, read as the reverse complement.
TCTTACAATATTTCCGCCCACACACCTCTTCCTCTTCTTAATATATACGTTACAAAGCGCTCTATATAGTAGTATATCTATATTGAAACTTGACAAAAAGACCGTGTCCGCGGACTAGTGGTAATGTCATTGACCTTGTATCCAGAGGTCGTGGGTTTGATTCCTACTCATGGCTAATCATTTAGTAACTTACGCTTTTCTATACAGTTTGTCATGGTCCAGGTGCTTATAAATTATAATTAATAAGTATTAGTATCATTGATTTGGGTACACAAAGTCAGCTTAGTTTGTAACGAGGGCAATATGTGAGAATTTTCCTGTCTATTTTTATCATAATTACCAGTACACTAATTATTAAGCTACCTATACATAAAATACTGTATTTTTTAGTTTAAATAGTGCTGTCTTTATCCTGTCAAAGATGATTTTTTTTAATTATTTCAATAGAGTAAAAACTCCGTTTTAATTGAATTTTTTTATAAAGTTTTTAGAAATAAGTATTTTTTTCTTTCACTCGTTATACAGGGTGAATTTGAAAGGATATACTTTGGGTTAATATGTGGTTCTGCTGATCAAATCGAACAACTTTTCCCATGGACCATTCACCATGTGTCGCAAATGAAAAAAAAATTTGGTTTCCCCATACAAATTGGTCATTTTAACATTACTAGTTTGTATGGAGAAGGCAATTTTTTTTTTCATTTGCGGCACATAGGTCCATCGGAAAAGTTGTTCGTATTGATCAGTAGAACCTCATATTAGCCCAAAGTACATCAATTTCAAAGTCACCATGTACACTATAAGTCTGTTTTAAGCTTAACGTGTAAACTTCTGAACCGAGTTTGATAACATTTGTTAGGGCAGTAAATTGAACATCAAGGGTTATAAGTATACCTATATGTAGTATAAGACATATTGATGCGTTTAAAGCCGCTGGCAAAACTAGTTAATAATAAAAAAGATGGTAATAAAGCTTATATCAAAGTGTTCCAAATATATGTATTTATATACCTACTTAAAATATATATAATATATTATATTAATATATAATAGTATATGTTAATATAATATATATTAACATTAATATATTATATTAATCTATTATATATATAGGTACCTACCTACATTATTTAGATTTAGATGTATGTACCTACTAGGGAAATCGCACTTAATTGTAAAAAAATACAGGAATAAAATTTAACTGATGTAATACTATCATAAATAATCAATTTTAATCTTAATACAAGGGAATAGCAAGGTTTTATTAACCTTGCAATTCAATGTGTTTAATAATAATTAAAATAACATTAATGTTTTATTAGATATTCATATCTTACCTAAAACTTAATAGATGATATTATCTGTAAACAAAACAAAATTCAATTACATAACTATTATTATAATTTTGTAGTAAAAAAGTTATTATAATAAACAGTTAAATAATATTTACCTTAGAATAGCGCAGTAGGTAATACGAGCAATCAGTGACCAACTAGAAATTACACATTTACTCTAGCACAAGATTACATACCGCGTTACCACTAAAACTAATCTGCGACTACTATATCACCTTCTAGCTCCCATTCGCGGTCTACAAGTAACCAACAAATATCACCAGTATTTAATAAACTGAATAGTTAATAAAACAACAGAAATCCACTCAAAAACAACAAAGAAACAAATAAAAGATTACTTCTCATATTTTTCACAAAGAACCTTTATATACACATCAAGAAAAAAATAACAAAAACGCGACGTTTATTGTCCGATTTACTACGACGCTCGTGGCTACGACTGAAATCTTTCGTAGACACGTCGTAGTCGGGCTACGGTCCGCTCACTACTAGCGCAGTCAGGAGCCCGGCCATGCCGCACACATACACAATCCAGCTCGCGCACCTACACCTATAACAGAAGCAACACACACTACCGAGCGACCTACAAGATAAAACGAGATAGCAATATTTTTGGGGTTGTAAATGATGTACACAGCGCTTGTGTGGTGATTTACACACACATATACACAAGCGGCCGACGCAGAAGTTCTGTTCTGGCCATACACATAGAGGCGATTTAAACTTGTAATCCCTAACGATGATTTGAATTTAAGGGATTATGTTGATCCTCAGTAGAAATGTGGCTTTTAAACAACAAATGGCTAACGCATGTTACAAAATTTTATTATCCCAGATTTGTAATATAATTGATTGTTAAAAGATGAAATTTATTCATCGCTTAATCTTAACTGCGTTCATTTATTTTTGTTTGGTAGTTTGGGATGGTAGCTAACCGAAATGAAAATGACGTGTACAAATTAAGAATTAAATGTGATGTAAAATAAATTATAAATAAAATATATCTAATTATACGTGGTGGCCGAGTTGATTAGACCTTGGACTTAAAAACACTCTGGTCCCTGGTTCGAATCCCGGTGTGTACCAATGAGTTCTTAATTTAAAAAAATATCCTCGTAACTAGCCTCGGAGAACAAGTTAAGCTATCGGTCCCGGTTTCACTAAACCAACTTGTGAAACTGTTTATAGATGGGTTATTGAGTCTATTCAAAACATCGCAACGAGCTAGCCACTTATTCGGTGTAGACTAATACCATCGGCTACGACGAGGTGGGATTAAAAGCTTTCCGCTGGGTACCCTGGGTACCCCGTGATAATATGTATGTATGTTAAATAAATTAACATTGTTATACACTCATAAAACGACCTTCTCTTATAGCAAAGTTTTTACTTTAATGCAGACTTTATATCTTTCTGATGGTAAGCAGACTTACAAAATCTATGAAGGGGCGATCAATACATATTCTTATGGATTGATCGCTCCTACTATTCCAGAGAATTGATACGTCTTTGTTTGTTGCTGGAAACTTGGCATTACGACTTAATATCCTGGTTGCTTGACCGTTAAATTAACTCGCCGTTTCTTGACCGCACCCTAAAAGGACACTACAATCTCGACAAAAAATCTATGCAATAATCTACTGAAAGCTGGTGAACCCACATGCTAAAACAGAAATATGATTGGTGTTCTTCGCGGTTTTACGAATGGAAAACTTTGTATGGACGATCAACGAAAACTACAGTATATAGTTGTTTTATAGTTAAGATTTATGAATTTTATAAATTCCTTATATCAGGATAATTATATATTTAATTGTTAAAGAATAAATCAAATGAAAAAAATCCCGGTGGGCAGGACTTGAACCCACAAACCTCGCTTTCGCGGCAAGGCACTCAACCACTGAGCCAACTAGGTTTCAGTCACCCCTCACGAATTTTGTCATTGCTTGTTATTTACTTATAAACAGACGCCCTCTTTTAGCTTTCTTTATCATATATTATATTATTTTTATCATAGTTAAAATAAACTTGATTGTAAAGGGACCTTCCCATGGCCCAATTTACAGCAAGTACACTATCTTTATTGTCAAAGTTCATTCAAACAAAATCTCCGATAATCGACTCAAATGAAACTTGTCAATGAAAACGTAGCAATTAATTTTCGATAAAATTTAGCTCGTTAACGATGGAAAATAACATTGATTTTTTAATTGACATAGCTACAAAAAACTTTTGTCATTAGATATTACGGTACGATTAAAATTCAAAAATCTCTGATTAAAATATTAGAATGATTGTCTCAATATAATTTAATATGAATTTTACCGTCTTAAATAACAGTAAGCAAACCTACAAAATCCATAAATGGAGTCGACAATATTTATTTATTTATTTTTATTTAAAAACTTTATTGCACAAATTTAGTACAAAGGCGGACTTAATGCCGCTAGGCATTCTCTACCAGTCAAACCTTTGGGACAAATTAAGCAGTAAGTAGGTAAAATAGGTGCAGTAAAATACATTTAAGAAATAGAGTATACAAATATACATACACACTAATGCTGACTACATATACATACATATCATAAACTATATTAATAATATACATACATATTAATAAAATAGCAAATATTACAGCAACAGCACAATATAGCACTACCCACAGCACAATAATTATTTAAAGCAGAAACACAGGATGAGATGAGAGAGCGAGCCCAAACGAATAATAAAAAGGAGACACATTCACACATTCAGAAAGTGTTTATACACTAGTATCTTAAAGATACCCCTGTTAGGAGCTTGTCTAATGTCCACCGGTAGATCATTCCAGAGTCTTGTTGCAGCACCAGAAAAAGATTTTGAGACAAAGGTAGAATGATGAGAAGGTATAGAAAGAGTTGAGTTAGAGGCAGAACGAAGGATCATGATGCGAGCCGAGGGATGTAAAACTATCCTTGAAGTATTTGGGAGTGTTAGGTTCGTTTAACAAAGAGTAGAGCAGGCAGAGAACCCTGCTGTTTCTCCTACCTCGAATCCTCAACCATTTCAGCTTATCTCGATAAGGTGTGACGTGATCATATTTATATATTTATTTATAATACATTGTTATTAACAGCCTAGATCGCACTCACTATGCCGGCTAAACGATATGATTACAAAATGGGCGGCAACATAGACGAATTTGCATCTCAAGTCTACTTTAATAGCCTCGCTGCTTTATCGTCAAATTAAATGCCCGTTTCGTAACCGCAAACTAAAATAAGACGACTACCCCGATAAGTGTAGTATTTTTTACACATATTGTCCTGGTCACAAACTAAGCTCTAGACTTGTATTTTGAGTATAAAAAATAAGAATTGTATAAAATTTTGTAAATACCCAGACCATAGCAGTCAATACAGAAAAAAAAGTACTAATATTATTTTGCCATAAGTGGAAATCGAACCCACGACCGGATAGAACTTCATCGTCGTAACCACTGGAACACGCATGCGGTCAATCTTCGCAATGGTTAGTTGTACCGAACATATTAAAACATTTAAGTCACGGATTTAAACTTCGGTGTGTACCAACCAGTTTTTAATTCAAATTAAGGCGAGGTATGTTCGTCAATGAAATTACGTATACTACCTATGTTTTATCTCAGCTTTATTAGTACGGTTTCTGATGAGAGTAAGCAGCGTGGACTACCAAAAGTCGCTCGGAAATAAAATGTCGTAAGTCACAATGCGTTTAAATATTAATTTTAGAAAAACTACATAAAAAATATAAAATATGAATTAACAATCTTTGTTCGACAAGCTACACCGATCGCCGAATTAAAATTACACACTGTTTCTGATGATAAACCTATAATTTAAGACAACTGATACATATTTCAAATTGCATATGAGGTAAATTTTTGAACAAAGAATTGAACGAAATTATTTACGAGTGGCGACATCTATTGGAAGAATTTTGTAAACATAATATCCGAACAAATTGTTGTACGTAATAATATTCAAGTGGCGACATCTAGCGATACAATAATAAAACCTAATATTCCTAACATTCCGCCCACCAAGGACCTTGTTCTTAACATTGTCGCCCATCTTGCACTTCCTCGAGCCAAGGATTTTTGTCATTCGGCAAACATATTATTTTTGATAGGGGTCGCTTATAAACTGAGCCTCCCTTGCACATTATAGTTACCACTCTGACCATTCCGTCCGGTCCAGGATGCAATTCGGTTACTCTTCCCAATAACCACTTGGTTGGGGGCAAATCCAACTCCTTTATGATAACAATTTCACCTATTTCAGGCGGTTTCACCAATTTCTTCCATTTCATTCGCTGCTGCATTGTATTAAGGTATTCTGCTTGCCACCTTTTCCAAAAAAACTTAACAATTCTTTGTATCATATGCCATCTGTTAATTAAATTTGTGCTCCCATTAGCCCATTTGGAATCAGGTACAGTCACAATCGGTTCTCCAATTAAAAAAATGTCCGGGTGTTAGAGGTATATAATAAATTTGTTCCATTATCGCTCCATAAATTAGCACATCTACCTCTGCGTCCTACGAAACGTCTAAACGCCGCGATAAATCCCTGTAGTTAAATCTGTAACTGCCTCCAAATGAATTGCTCGTGTTACCATACAAACGAATAAACAAATATATCCCTTGGACGATTTGTGTCCTCTACCCTTATGAGTTCGGATTGCTATGGGTCCAGCATAATCCACGCCACTATTCAAAAAAGCTCTTGCTGGATTAACACGAACAGAAGGCAATTGGCCCATAAACTGTTGTTGAGTAGTGGCTCTATGTCGTATACAAACAACACATTCTCGTACACATCGTTTTACCATAGATTTCATGCCAATAATCCAGTAACTATTTCTCAGAAAAGCCATCATTAGCTGTACACCACCATGAAGAGTCCTTTGATGGGCATCCCTTATTAATAATATTGCAATATGTGACTCCTTTGGTACAATCACTGGATGAATAAAATCATTTGACAATCTTGATTGCTGTATACGGCCTCCAACTCTCAGTAACCCTTCACTGTCTTCAAATGGTGCGAGTGTTGTTATAATGCTTTTAGTTTTAACTATTTATCCTTTCCTAATTCTTTTTATTTCATCTTCAAAATTAGCCTTTTGATAATATTTAATACATGTATTTACAGCGCTTCTTAGTTCTTCTGTAGTTAAAGATTTACTATCTAAAGTTTTCTTATAAAATCTTTTACAATATGCTATCACTCTTTTTAATCTAGTTAGTGTAGAAAATCTCTCCCATATGCTTGCATCCATTAAACTTGTATGGCCTGCTTGTACCACATATTTCTTTCTTTCTTCTAATTCTGTTAGCGGAATATTCTTTCGTTCTAATTTCAACTCTCTTTGTTTCAGCCAAGGAGGTCCTCTCCACCATAACTCTAATCCTGCTAGTTCACTTGCTTTAACTCCTCTCGAACCTAGATCTGCAGGGTTATCCTTTGAACTAACCTCCATTTATCATTATCCAAAATATCTATGATCTCCGAAACTCTATTTCCAATAAATGTTTGCCACCTGCTGGGATGTGATTGTAGCCAAGATAGCACGACCATGGAATCCGTCCATGCAAAAACATTCATTTTGGGAATATTTAAAATTTCGATCAAATCCTTCAAAAGTTTGGCTAGTAACACTGCTGCACAAAGTTCCAATCGAGGAATCGAAATCTGTTTCAGGGGAGCTACCTTTGTTTTTGCAGCCAACAAACTTATTTTAACCTCGTCACTTTCATCAATAACTCTTATATATACCACTGCGGCATACGCTAACATTGATGCGTCTGCAAATCCATGCAATTCTATTCGTTTATTTCTTGGAGTCGTATTTATCCATCTATTTATTGTAATTGTATTTAATTTAATTAAACTATTTCTAAATTCGATCCATTCTTCTATGATATAATTACTTAAGGGTTCATCCCATTCTACTCCACAGAGCCATAATTTCTGTATAAATATTTTGGCAGTTATCACTACTGGAGCAAGCCATCCAAATGGATCGAACAGCCTTGCCACATCAGAGAGAATTCCTCTTTTTGTTATAGGTTGCTGGATTTCAGGTAAGTTAACACTAAAATTAAAACTATCGTCATATCTATTCCAACTTATTCCCAGAATCTTTATTACCTTATCTATTTTTATTTCTAGGTTTGACGTTGCTATGTTATTCATCTCATTTTGTATGTGTGTAAGCAGTTCATCAGAGTTACTGGACCATTTTTGTAAAGTAAATCCTCCTGATTTTATTAAATTGTTCACATCTCTATAAATTAAAATTGCTTGTTGCAGATTATCTGCACCGGTCATCAAATCATCCATATAAAAGGATGTCTTTACGATTTCTGATGCAGCTGGATATTGTTGTATATTATCTTCTGCAAGTCTATTTAATGTTCTTACAGCTAAATAAGGTGCTGATGATGTTCCAAAGGTTACTGTTAGTAATTTATATGATTCCAGGTCTTTCTCCGGATGGTCTCTCCACAAAATTCTCTGTAGGTCGGCGTGCTCATCGGTCACCAATATTTGGCGATACATCTTCACTACATCTGATACAATACATATTTTATGCGTTCTCCATCGTATTAGCAGTGCACGCAAATCAGGTTGTAGTGTAGGTCCAACCATTAATGAATCATTAAGTGAATAACCACCTGAACCTCTTGCTGATGCATCGTATACAATGCGCACCTTCGTTGTATCCTTATCTTCTCTAACCACCGCGTGATGGGGTAAGTATATTGAGTTTTTATTATCTTCAACTTTTACCATATGCTTAAGTTCTAAATATTCATTAATGACATTGGTGTATTCATCTCTTAACTTATTATTTTTTGCAAATTTTCTTTCCAGGTGTGTGAATCTCGCAGCTGCCATAGTCTTCGTATCTCCACATCGATCCACCGCGTCTTGGTAAGTATTTACCAATGGTAAGTGTACTATATATCTTCCTGTATCATCTCTTACTGTGGTTTTTTGATAAACTTCTTCACACCTGTTTTCTTCATTTGTAAGTATTCTTTTATTATTTGTTAAATCTGATTCTATTTCCCAAAATTTCTTTAAAATTTCTATTTCAGATATCATCGTGTGCATACTTCTAACTTGAACCTTCCTAGTAATTTGCTGTTCCCTCGTCTCGCCTGATATGATCCAACCAAGTTGTGTTGATTGCGCTATAACACTCGGTGGACCTCGTATGATTCCAGTATTTATAATATGACTATAAACATCGGCGCCAAGTAAAATATCAATTTTACTTGGTGTATGAAATGAAGGATCAGCCAAATTCAAAGTTTGAAATTGTGGCCAATTGTGTATATTTACTTTCTGCGAAGGCAAGTTACTAGTCAGTGAGCTAAGAACGTATGCCTTAACTCGTACAGTGAAGGCTGCATTATATTTGGAGCCCAATGTTATATCCACCATGTGTTTGGAACACACAGTGCTTTCTCCTTCACCGATTCCTGATATTATGCTATTAATCTTGGTTCGTTTCAAGTTTAATAACTGTACCAAATTCTCTGTAACGAAAGAGGATTGCGAGCCCTGGTCAAGAAGCGCACGGAAAACGTATGGCTGGTGCAATCTGCAATAAACATTTACCAGTGCCGTTGCCAATAATACATTTTGACCAGGCTGGTGTTCTATAGAAAAGTGTGTTTTAACTGTTTTATCTTTTCTATCTTGGTCTTTGTGTTTTTCTTCTAAAGGTTTATCATTTTGTATTTTCAGTTGAGTTTGGTGTAGCAAGGAATGATGCCTTTTGTGACATATTCTGCAGGTTGTTAACTGTTTGCAATTCTTTATCAAATGATATGGGATTAGGCAGTTAAAACATAAACTATGTTTTTGAGTGGTTTGATGTCTCTCCTCTACTGTTTGCTTAGCAAATACCTTACAATTTTGTATATAATGATCTTCAGACTCAGAACATAGCGGACATGATTTCGATGATACAACATTAGCATGAAATGCTTTGGGCTTCGGTTTTACAATCTTTATCTGTGTAGAAGACTCTATCATTTCTAGGGTGCGGAATCGCAATTCCAAAAATGCCTTTAATGAAACGAAACTAGGTATGACTTCGTTTTTATTCAGACTGCTTGTTTCTTCCCAATGTTTAATACTTTCCGGATCCAATTTTGTGGTAATTATGTAATTCACAATAGCATCCCATTGATCTGTAGGTAATCCTAAATTACTTAGTGCATTTATGCATTCTACTGACGTATCTAATAACATTTTTATAGACATACCTGATTCCTGGGTTATTGGTTTTTGTGCAAAAAACCTTTTGAAAATAGAGTTAGCCACGTACCGTTTGTTGCTGTACCTGGATTTAAGCACATTCCAAGCTTGATCATAGCTGTCACCAGTCACCGGAAATTGTCGAAGCAATTGCTCTGCATCTCCTGTTAAGTTGCTTTTTAAATAGTGTAGTTTCTGAACATTTTCTAATGAATCATTTTTATGTATTAAAGCCACAAATAAGTCGTGAAATGATTGCCAATCCATGTAATTACCCGAAAATATTGGAATTGTTATCCTCGGCAGTTTGATATCTTTACATGACGTTCCTCTAGGTTCATGCCTCGAAGTGGTTGGTTCCACAACCAAATTAGCCAATAATGATTTTAGTTGACTCTTATAAGAATAATAAATTTCTTCACAAATTGCATACACGTCGGTTACGAAATATGGGTAATCATTTCGCTGTGCCTTCGTTATATTTCGTACTACCTTATTATGTTCCCCATTAAACTCTTTCCAATATTCTTCCAATGTCTCCAACCTTGTCTCTATATATGTTGCTGTGCGTCTCTCTTTGGGCGTCTTCTTATAATTAATTTCAGCCCTTTCTATTTTTTGATAAATTTCTTCCAACACAGCAATTTGTTTCTCCATTATTTTGAAAAATGTTAATTAAGATTTTTATTTAATTAATTTGTAAATATTTTAATTTTTTTTCCACTGAGTTATTAATAAAATAATGTCTATTATTCTTTTTTTTTTTTTTTTAATTTTATAAATATTTTTATAAGTCTTTATTTAATCTTTATTAAGTCTTTATCGAAATTATTCTAAGTATATTCAATAAATAATTCTAAGTTAAACAAATTATTCTATAAAAATCAGTCTTTTTTTTCACTGAAATTATTCTAAGTTCCTTATTCAATAAATAATTCTAAGTTAAATAAATTATTCTATAAAAAACAAAGTCTTTTTTTTTTCACTGAAATTATTCTAAGTCTTTTATTCTATAAAATATTCTATGTTTTTTAATCTACAAAACTTTTCAGCCAAAGTCTTTTTTGTAGCCACTCTCACTAACACTATACTCACTAAATCCAATTTTTCATTGTCTGCACTTTTATAGACGCACTTCACCACTTACAATTCACTTAAATCACTATCCGTGCTCGAAGGACCACTTTTGTTCGACAAGCTACACCGATCGCCGAATTAAAATTACACACTGTTTCTGATGATAAACCTATAATTTAAGACAACTGATACATATTTCAAATTGCATATGAGGTAAATTTTTGAACAAAGAATTGAACGAAATTATTTACGAGTGGCGACATCTATTGGAAGAATTTTGTAAACATAATATCCGAACAAATTGTTGTACGTAATAATATTCAAGTGGCGACATCTAGCGATACAATAATAAAACCTAATATTCCTAACAATCTTCTTTTTATTTATCATATTATTATACACTTTTATAAACAAAACATCATGTTAAACATTTATAATAACTTCATAAATCCTAAAAAATAAAACTTCAGAGCTATTTTCACGATTTATTTCTAGTTTGATCGATATATAATATAACTATTTTATTTTACGTTTCTGACTTAACAGTTATATCACAAATATCCCCCAGATTAAGAAGCCATTAAAAGGTTTCGCGATCTCGAACGTCCAAAAACGTCTAAATGATGTTTTCAGTGATATCAAAGTTTATTTTTAATGAAAAAGAACGTAGAGGTGTAAATATTACTTACTCGATCCTAATTGGATAGTATTTTTATAAAAAATATATTAACTTTTGAAAAGACACCCAAAGTTTGATTTATGATTCTAAAAATATTACTTTAGTTCTCATTTTAAAACTAAACAGATTTTTTATAAACAAAAATATGTAATTAGGATCGAGTAAATAAAATCTACACCTCCATGTTCTTTTTTTCCAAAAAAAAAACTTTATTATAACTGAAAACAATATATAGATGTTTTTTGACGCTCTAGTTCGCGAATCCTTTTCCTGCCCACTTAAGAAAATATTTTTTCTGTTCGTCTAAAAACAATCACTTTCTTAAAAAAATCAAACTATGGACGCAATCTCTAAACTCACTTCTTAGCTCTTAGAACAAGGCTCGTCACAGTCAGACTATCCCAACTTGTGAAACTGTTTATAGGTATATATAAACACGTTAAAGACACTGCATTGGTAATCGCGAAGTCTGCGTTCTCCATACAAAAAGAGCTTTCGCACTTCTAATAATACTCGATTATTGATTGTCACAGAATTAAAATAATATTTTTGTCGTCATTGTATTTATAATCTTTCTCTGATTAACGCGCGTTAAGCGTACAATTACCAACATAAAATAATAATTGAACTAACAACCTAGTAGTAATATTGGAAATGCATTTATATACAAGTAGGCGCAATAAGTCTACTACAGAGCCCTTAAGCCGTGATCCCAGTATCCCTATAAACATGATAGTGATTTTTTTGTATTCAATTAAATTAAACATTTATTGCCTTATTCATAAATACTTATTCATTCCTTGAAGAACACTTTAGTCTTGTGTCTTTTTTAGTAACAAAAATAAATATGCCAAAAAGAGACAAAAGATAAAAATGCAATGAAAAAAATCCTGGTGGCGGGACTCGAACCCACAAACCTCGCTATCGCGGCAAGGCGCTCAACCGCTGAGCCAACCAGGTTCCAGTCAGCCCTCACGAATTTTGTCATTGCTAGTTATCTACTTATACACATACCCTCTATTAGCTTTCTTCTAATAACTCTTATACGAGTGAAGTTAGAAGTCCTAGTTTCTAATACTAGATGGCAGAGGAGTCTACTTTTGTTTTTACTTTTTTCAGTATTATATATTTATGCATTTTTATAAATTCCTTTATAGGATAATCTAATATATAAATTTAATATAAGATTATCCTATATAGGAATTTAAAAAATAATAAATATAAAAGAGACAAAACATATTTTAACTAAAGTGTTCTTTAAGGACCCATTAAGTTTTTAATAAATAAGGCCATTGTTCTATATCGGGTACCTACCAATCATTTGAACCCGAACTCTCAAGTTTTAATCTTTCATTAAAATTCAAAACAAGTTTATATTATCGACTTAAATTTGTAATTTAAGTAAAGGGGCTAAGATAAAGAAAACAGAAGAGAATTTATATTAAATCCTTTTTAAAATAAAAGTGATTCAATTTTCTTTTCCGGACCTTTATTCTAATTTTGAGGGAGAAAAGTTTTTCTTTACTTTTATTTTTAACTATGTTTACTTTCCAGAAACACTTAATATAAGTAAATTACGTTTATTTTAATAATTGATTTTCAATACTTACCATCTTATAAATAAAATTCATTTGAAAACGGAATAGAAAATTTGATTTATATTCAATAAAAAAAACTTTTTTTTTTAAATAATAATGAAATGGCTACACGGGCTAATATTAAGAATGCATAACGTGTATGTTTAACTTTTTTTTTTGGTAAACGGCATGTGACTTTGTAAGCAGACCATGAATTAGGTCTTATAAATTGTTGCATTGATCACCCCCACTATGCCAGCTAATTAATGCGGTTACGAAATTGTGGGCGACAAAGACGATTATGCATTATGAGTCTACTTTATTATCCTCACTGCTTTATCGTCAGATCAAATGAAAGGAAAAAAAAGTAATATAACTGAAGAGTGCAATAATTTCTCTTCTCTATATATTTGATTATTATTCATTATTTTATTATGACATTTGTTAAATTTTCTAAGTTAACTACCGTTAATAATGCTGCAGGCTGCAGCATATTCCGTAGCTTTACCATGAGTTTTTACTAACTGTGATTACTATAGTTGCTAGTAACTATAGTTAAGAATTAACCGTTAGGATCACTTTATTTTTCAAATTAAACTGAAAAAACCTTCAAGCCAAAAGCACCTATAATACAAGGGAGCAGAGTGCATGATTTTTTAGATTTCATTATTGTTTAAATTTTATAGAGGATTTCGTTTTTTAGCATGCTAATGTTTCTCATTTCACAGGTCATACTTTTTTTTTCGTTATATGTAAAGCCATTATGTGGTTATAAAAATTGATGCATATAACAAATAAGTTTGTTATATGCATCAAAAGTAACGTGTAGAGTTGTGTACATGCAAATGATATAAAGATTTAATAAAACTACCGAATTAATTTCTGACCCTACCTTATCTTTCTCAATGAAACCTATTAATATTTCATTTGTATTAATAGTACAGTATATTATAAATAAACACACCTACAACAATTTATTCGTAACAATAAAATTTCTATAAAAGATATTCCAGCTCAATAAGTACTACCAACTTTTGCACTGAAACTCGTACCACTTTTCAGATGGCCCATTACCGGACGTTCTCAAAACGTAGCACTTCCTTCAGTTCTCGAACAACAGACTACGAAAGAACCAAAATGTCTGAAACTGTTAAGAATATTGTAGTTATAATCGTAGTTAGACAGCGCAATTGTTAGCAGTTGTAAAGCGAATGATATTTATATATCATGCTTTGCAAAATCATGGGATTTGAAAAAAATATGTTGAATTATGTTTTAATGTTTTTTGCTAAACATCTCATAAACAATTTGTTTTAATTTCATCAACTTATTTTAGTAATTTTATGTTGTAGAGACCCACTAAATAAGTGCGGGTAAAAATGAAGAATAAATAAAATTTCAGGGATGACAATATATAACAGATAATGCTACAAATAATGGTACAAAGGCTCTTCTTTAAAATTCATTTGAGTGGCACATTTTTTTTATATAATTTTGGTAACTTCTTCTTTGAATAAGAGGTGTTTAATTCTTATTCAATGTAGATTCAGAATACCATCGATGACGACGAGGTTTGTTTTTTTTTAAACACTGTTCACAAACTAAGATCTATGCGTACTATGTGTACCAGAAACAACTATATAATAGGATTATATTTTATAAACACACAGACCAGATGGGAATAAAAATTCTCCACTGGGTACCCTAACGCCGTCTATGTAGTTTGGGTAGCAAATTTATTCGTGATAATAGATACATAATGAATATACAACTTAAGGTGAACCCAAATTACAAATATTGCGGGCTCTATTAATTAGTATAACATGGGTTGATGGTTAAGGAAACGTTAAAGCTGCCGAACGAAGAATTCTTCGATCACCAGACCATTATGCCGCAGAGCCGTTCGCTTAAGATATTGCGGACTATGGACGTAAGGCCCTTTGAGATTTCCACTCACGGAAATTCCATTTAATCGCATTTCGTTCTTTGGAGAACGAGCTTCTTTAGTGATAACATAACTTTCCGGTGTGGCTTCCAAATTTAAAAATAAAAATGTTTTTGGATTTTCTATTTCTTCTTAAGTTGATAATGGTAAAGTTTACTTAAACAGTATATTCCTAAAAATTATATTTCTTCATTCTTGCAGCATGGCCCCGAGGCCACCCAGATGGTTTCTGGGAATGCCTCAATAGTGGATATTTAAAAAAATGTAAACTTTTTTTTAATAAACTTTGTATTGACCCGTGACCTTAATGTTTTTATTGCGGTCTAATCAACTTGTCCATCATGATTTTTAATGTCTACCTATATTTTAAAAATAATTAAAAATACGTTCGATATCTTAAATAAAATTTAAAACAAAGGCAACGGTTTTCTATAAAAAAAAATGGACTTTCGTGACTATATTTTATATCTTTTATTGCTTTAAATTCGGTAGCAATCAATTTAAAACTCGTCTAAACACCCTCACGCGAGATTAAACGGTATTAACCAATCAATAAGCAAACCCTTCTAAAAATAAGGTAAAACAATAAAATAAGTATTATATATCAGAATAAACGAACCAAAACCAAATAATAACTAAGTAGATAATAAGAAAACCTCATATCTACTAATACAGATGGAATAAAGTCGAATAGAAAGACTATACTGTTTAGGTAAGCGGTTTCCCAATAGGTATCCGAGAGCTCCTAACAATTATCGTAAAAGGAAATTCAGTGGAAAATCCTCTAACTTTGTTATATCCTTTATATCCTACCATAGGTCAACTAAAATGTATAAGTATTTAGGACGGAAAATTGATTATTTTCCTTGAGATCAAATTTTTAAATTAAGAAAATAATAGGTATAATTTAGGTTTTGGTGCAGAATGTTTTCACTTTTCTTTTTTGTATAATTTTGATTTGATTGTAGCGAAAAAAAAAAACTTTTTATGATTCCGATTTTTTATTTTAAAAAAAGCATCTTTGTAAAGCATCTCGCGAACTACTAGTCCGATTTACTTAAAATTTGGAATAGATTTTGTTGACTAAAAGTGAAAGGTTTTTGAGAAAAAAAAATCATTTCGAAACCCTCCGTGTACGAGATTTCGCACTTGTTGGGTTTCTTTTTTATATATTAATTGGCTGCTATATTAAAAGGCCATTTATCGCTTTGTTTACAATGAAATTAAAATAAGTAAAAATTTTATAAGATTGAAAAAAAAATCTTAATACAATGAAATTGTAATATATTTTTTTTTAGAAACATATAAATTTAATAATAAGAACTTTGAGAATCAGTGGCAGTATATTATCTTTCGAGGCGATGTTATTATAAATGAGATGCGTCCAGATTGTATATGATAATGGGATTGGATGTATATTATCATAATGTCTTCTCCTATTGAATAAGCGGAAGGTCAATGGAATAACTTTCGCAAATCTTGGAGAATCAATAACTCTAGAATAAATACTTAGATATTAGTTATATCTATAATTAATAATAGCATTTATAAAACCGGCTTTTGAAAAAAAAACTTTTAAAAAGTAAAAAATCTAAAAAAAACTTTCAATATATGTAATAGTTATATATAAATACACTGTTGCTTAACACCATTGATACGGTTGAGAAATGGGCGGCGACAAAAACGAATTTGCATTATGAGTCTACTTCAATAGCCTCGTGCTGATTTATACTCAAATTAACTACCCGTTTCGTAACCGCACCCAGAAAGACTACCACCTCGATAATAAATAGATGCAGTAGTCTCCTAATAACCGGTGAACCCATGTATGAGAGGTGGTACGATACCGGTCGATAACTTTCGCCATTCTTGAATAATCAATAACTGTAGAATATTAAAAAAAATACAAAAAGCAACTTTATATATTTCCGCACACGATAATATTTTTACTCATTATAGGCCTTAGTATTTTTATGGGGGTTAATAATATCCATAATCATTCCCAATTTCAAGTAAAACAATCGATTTAGAATATATAAAACAGACAGACAGATACACACAATGTCTCACCATAAGTGTACATTTTTTGAATTGTTTTTTCAGGACTCTAAAAACATGAATTAAATGCTAATATTGATATATCCAACTACATAATACTGCACTCGTTTAATGATATATTAAGATAAACATTGGAAGGGTTATAAAACCCTGCGTCGATGCCTTTGAGAGTCCAACAGATTTTTTTTAGTCGAACCCCCTGGTTCTTATCTTATGAATTATATTATCATTGGGTGGTTCAACAGAACTTTCAATTTCACATGGTAAATGGTAATAAAATTAATAATAATATTTAATTTATTTATAATTAATTATATACTAAATAACAAAAAATATTAAAAATATAAATAGTATAAGAAGATATATAATTTCTATAATAATATATGGGATACACATATTACCCTGGTCACAAACTAGGCCCTAGGCTTGTACTATGTACTACTATAACAACTATATAATACATATTATTTGTTATAAACACCCAGAACATGATAAACTGTACAGAAAAACGTACACTTTATTTTTGCCATGGTCGAACCCACGACCTACGGATACAACACCAAAGGCACAACTACTAGTCTACGAAGGCGGTTAATGTTAGCTAAGATAACATTCGATTTGAACCCCCTACGCCGGCTCCTTGGGGGTCCAACTGGATTTTTTTTTTCAGTTAAACCCGTTGGAAATTATTGGGCGGTTCAACAGAATTTTTACTTCCACATGAACCCCAGGCGGATAACACATTCACTTTTAAATCTACACGGAACAAGTAGCTACAGTGTAGGAGGTTTTGGAAAGCATTGGAGGAGGCCTTTGTTGACAGACACACTGGGAGTACGGGATCAAGTTAGGTTCAAGAGAAACACTTGTTTTATTATACATGGTGACTTTGAAAGGATATACTGTGGGCTAATATGAGGTTCTGCTGATCAATACGAACAACTTTTCCCATCGAACCATGTGCCGGAAATGAAAAAAAAATGCCTTCTCCATACAAACTAGTAATGTTAAAATGACCAATATGTATGGGAAAGCCAAAATTTTTTTTCATTTGCGACACATGGTTTCAAAGGAAAAGTTGTTCGATTTGATCAGCAGAACCTCATATTAGCCCAAAGTACATCCTTTAAAATTCACCATGTATAACTATTGTAATCTACTTTCAGAAATAAATGCTATTATTATTATGTAGCTCACAATACATAATGACTTTGCTAATATGAGATAGGTAGTGTGAATTTAAAAGGCTGTACCTTCAGCTAACATAAGGCTCTACTGAAAAAATCTAACAACTTTTCCCATGAAACCATGTGTCGCAAATGAAAAAAATATTATCTTCCCTATACAAATATTGAGAAGACATTTTTTTTTTTCATTTGCGACACTTGGTTAAATTTTTGTTAGCCCAAGGTACAACCTTATAATTTCACACTGTATAATACTTATATTATGTATACTGCCTTTGTTATAAATAAAGATCATTTCATTTCATTTTTAAAAAATAATCAAAGAGCATAAAAGATTAAACAAATACCATAATAAAACAGTTTTTATTCAGTTTGTTAGTCATACGACAAAAGTTTACGAATTAAAGACATTAATCTTCACCTCAAACTAAGACAAACAGAAGAACAGCCAATTTCCAACAACACAATTCCTAATTCTCGAGTTATCGTTAGCCGGGTTGCTAGACTAAGTTGCCTCGCCATGTTCCAAGTTGCCTCGCCATGTTTCTTGCAAAACATAATAAATCTTTCTTACTGTCATTGAAATTTAGCGTGCGCCAGGGAGATGCGCACACGAGTTCCCTTCGATAAATCATTTAGGCACAAGTATTTGCTTATTTACAAAAGATGCCAATAAAAATAAGTGTATTTTAGGGAAGTCATAAATTCATAGTGAAGTTTTTTTGGTATTTATCTTGTTTACACTAAAGATTTACGCTATACATAAATAAGCCAACGTATGATACTTGACCTTTTTATTTTTTATGCTATTTTTATTAGGGTTATTCTATTTCAATTCGATTAAAATATGATCATGTATTATCGATTACTACAATGTATTATATTAAAAGCCATCAAGTTGTAACGGGGGGATTTTAAGAATAAAGAAATTAACTGTGTTAATACAAATATATTTAAAATTGAGAACAGTAACTATAATAGACCTACCTACTAATGTTGCCCTGCCTAACAGTGGAGATGCCTATCAAGAAATAAAACTCTGACCGTAAAGTATGGGAATGGGAATAAAATATTGGAGAAACTGATGAGGGTTAGGCTCGAGGGCTGGTACGCAGACTGGCGACGGCTGTAGTAGTAGGCAAAAGCAGGAAGGCGGCGGCACGATGGCAGCAGCAGCAAGCACGACTGCAGCAGCAGCCGCACACGATGAAGCGAGGCCTCGTCTCTCAGGCTAATGCCTGAGACGATTGCTCAGATGGCCTCAACTCTCAAGGCTTTAGGCCTGAGGTGAGGTCCGTGCAGTAGCGGCTTGCGGCACGACAACGGCAGCAAGGGAAAGGCGGCGGCACGAAGGCATCACGCAGATAGCGTGCGGCACGGCTGTAGAGGCAGCCACACACGTAGAGATGAATTCCCGTCTGGGCTGAAGCCTGAGACAAGAAATCAGATGGCCCCTTCACTCAAGGCTCGAAGCCCGAGGCGAGGTCCTTGCAGCACAAGAGAGAGTACTCCAATACTCAGAGCGGACGCCTGAGGTGGAATCTCGGCAAATCCTGGCGGCTGCAATTGCAGGATCTGGAGTATTGAAGGAAGTATGACAGGATTGGGCCTGGTTCACGACGTAACAGGTTCAAGGATTTAAGGATGAGAACCAATCGATCACTGTTACTATAGCTAGACTTCTGCAGGGTGATTACGCGTCTTAAGTTCGCTCGCACGCCAATCGTTATGACGTCATACTGACGTAGATCAAGCTTGGCTTCTTAACAATGGCTCCAAAAAATCTTAGAAAATTACGTCATAACGATTGGCGTGCGAGCGAACTTAAGACACGTAATTACCCTGCTGCTTTCTTAAGCTTCGTCGAGACTGACTAAAAATCGTCGGTCCGAGATACCTATTTATAGAGGATTTTAGAGTTCTACGAATAAAATTCATATTTAGTTTTAATTTATAAAGTGCCAGTATTTTTTAGATTTGTATCGGAATATTTGAAGCTACCTAGCGGTCAGAGGAGACGCTAAGTAAATCTCGTGTTTTAAGTGTCTAAAAATGTGAAAATACCAAAAGAATATGTTTTAATTTACAATATTATAACCTAATACATAGTTTTATATAATTTAAAATTAAAATTGTAAATATTTGAAATCTAACTTGAAAACCAAAGCCTAACATGACGTGAAAATGAAATGAAAAATTTGGAACGTTCAAAGAAGGGAAATTTCTAGCTCTCAAAATTCTGGACTATTATAGCTATAGTTTGGTGATCAATTTGTTGGTCATTATAAAAAAATATATATGAGATGATAAAAAACAAATAAAATACATAAATATAACATGAAGCCAGTGTAACCTTCCAAAACCAGGACATTACTGTTTTAGTTTCGAAATGGGCGGTTAATTTAACGAAAACGCAGCGAAGATATAATAATAATAAGGACACGTAACAAACTAACAAACATACAATAATGTATAATGTGTATCAGAAACAACGACATTCCTTCAGCCAAAAGCATAACCAAAGAGTTGTCCAGACATCTGATAGAAAGGTCAGGTGACAAGAGGGCCGGCAATTATTTCTGCCAACGCATTAGTTTGGCTATTCAGCGAGGAAACGTTGCCAACCTTCTTGGCACTATCCTTGACGGGCCATCTTTAAATTTAGAAGATATTTTTTATTCATAGTCTTAATAATATTATAATTAGTAATTTATTAACATTTCAATAATAAATAAACAACATTGACACATTAATACATATTTTGTTTTATAAACTCCCACAGTCTTGTAAAGCTAATTCGTCTTTGACGCCGACCACTCCGTAACCGCATCATTTAGGCAGCATAATAGGAGCTATCAATTCTGTTAAACAATACTGTATTGATCGACCCCATTAATTGATGTTTACATTTGCTTACGATCAGCTAGATAATTTAAAAAAAAACTGATATAGGTACGTTAACTTACTCGTTAGAATGTTTGAAACATGACGATATGGATGTGCTGTTGTAAACGCTGAACTAAATCTACATCCAGAGGACGCTGCTAGTATGCGCATATAATGCCTATTAACGCTTTGTTTACAGGACTCAAAGCTATAGGATGAAGGAAACGCGCAAGCATTCCACATTTTAATAGTCTACTGAAATTTTAATATAATCTCTCTTACAGATTCACATAATACTTTTCATTATGTGAAACTGTAAGAGAGACACGAAAACGAAAAATAGAATTCTAAAACTAAAAATTTCTAATTTACAAAGTCAAAATAAAAAACATAAAACAAGTTTCTCGAAACCAAAACACTGGTTCTCGTAATTGCCCTATATCGTAAAGTATTGTCAGAAAATAGTGCACCCAATTTTATTGAATGAAACCCTGGGTGCTCTGTAAATTGTCAATTAACAGCTTTGTGAAGTAAAGGCTGCCAGAGCAGTCAGAAAATGCCTCGAGCTCTGTGAAAAATAAAACAATGCCTGAAATGTTTTTGCAAATAATTTTCATTATACATTTTTTATTTAAAAATTTTATCTCCTTTGTTTTAAATTTCACGCAAATCCGCATTCATTTTTTTATTTAAATGTAATTTAGTGTACGAGAAATTAATGAGGCAAATTTAATTTTATATGTATTACAGAGTGACATTATTTAAGTTTGTAATCCAGTCCCACTATGATATAAAATATAATTGACAAAAAAGACACAAATGACAAATTAGTATGCTAGACTCGAAAATTAATTGGCATAATGTAATATAGTCATTATTAAAAATTACGTCATAATTTCACTTGGCATTCGAGTTAAGAAAAATTGTAAAATGAGATGATATTAATAGAATTTAAAACGATGTTAGCATCAGGAAAATATTTGCTCGCTGAAGACTGTTTCGTAATGTTCAACTGTCAAAAATAGTTTTGATTATTTTATACCTAGGTCCCACTAAATATGTTTGATAGTATATTCTTTATAAAACTAAAGAGTTTGTCTGTTTAACGCGCTAATATAGGGAATAACGATTTAAAAAATATGTTCGCGTTAAGTGGTTTGTTTACTGAGGAAAGTGTTATAAATACACTATCACGTGACTATCACATACATACAGCAACCTTGATAGTCAACCAATCATTAGTTCTACTATTAGTTTTTGCTAAACAATATTTCAGTTACTGTACTATTGTTAGAACCCTACAGTTTAAACTGTACAGATCGTTTAACAAAAACTGAAAGTGAAAGGTTGTTTAACAAAAACTTATAGATCTGAGAAGCTCATTACATCAGACAGTTAATTTACGGAAAAATACTTCTTCAAAATATGTGATATACTTAATATTATGTAAATATACGCTTTAATAAATATTTGTCGTTCTTTTGTTAATAAATAGCTTGCCTAACCAAATGCACTCTAAGGCCATATTGTTAAACTTTTTTTTTTTGACTTTTTATAAATATCTGTAAAGATTTACATGACATAAATGATTTTTGATTTTGAAGTATCTGATGGATGTACGAATACGAAAGTTTGGCGTAATAATAAAATCCAATTATTATAGTAGTTTTAATGAATCATAATGCATTTTCCCCTGGATTATCTTAATATTTTTAACATTACTTAACTTAAAATTTGATTTATATATGTAGGAGGAAAGGAAACCAACCACTGAGATACAGGTTAACGTTAGTCACCTAGTTTAGTGGTTGGTTGTTTACCTAATTGTTTGGCACATAGCCAAACTACTTTTACTGATTATACATGTTTTTTTTTATATATCTGTGTAAATTGTAAATTTTGTGTAATTAAATGTACCTAGGCTAAGTTAAATGAAATAAATTAAACACCCATTCATTCACCTCACCTAGTTTAGTGGTTGGTTGTTTACCTAATTATTTGGCACATAGCCAAACTACTTTTACTGATTATACATGTTTTTTATTTATATATCTGTGTAAATTGTAAAGTTTGTGTAATTAAATGTACCTAGGCTAAGTTAAGTGAAATAAATTAAACACCCATTCATTCATTTATCATTCCAGCAGTTCGATCTACATATAAATTTAGTTCCTTAAGCAAATATAAATATAATATTACACTTATTTATAATGCAAATACTAAATATTAGAGATACAATTTTGCGTAGAGCCTGTACAATCAATTCTCACAACAACATGTAGCTGGTACGAATTAATTCAGCCCAGGATTAAAGGATTTGCATATTTATGAGCTTTTGATGGCTTCTTCACGCACCCATACACACCATCTTAACTAGAACGTCGACCTTTACTAACCGAATTACCTGGATACATCTGCTGAGGACTCTGCCATTAATCTTAGATCTCTGTTTAATAGGATCTAGATATTAATATAATCAAGCTTTAATCAAGTTATTGTGATATTTAGGGATGTTTATATTTCATCTTTAAACGTCATCTTAGCTAGAATGTCGACCTTTACTTACCGAATTACCTGATAACATCTGCTGAGAAGTCTGCCATTAATCTTAGATCTCTGTTTAATAGGATCTAGATATTATTATAATCGAGCTTTAATTAAGTTATTATTATGTTTATATTGCATCTTTATGTACACCATCTTAGGTAGAATGTCTACCTCTACTGAATACCTGGATACATCTGCTGAGGACACTGCCATTAATCTTAGATCTCTGTTTAATAGGATCTAGATATTATTATAATCAAGCTTTAATTAAGTTATAATTATGTTTATATTGCATCTTTATGTACACCATCTTAGGTAGAATGTCTACCTCTACTGAATACCTGGATACATCTGCTGAGGACTCTGCCATTAATCTTAGATCTCTGTTTAATAGGATCTAGATATTATTATAATCAAGCTTTAATCAAGTTATTGTGATATTTAGGGATGTTTATATTTCATCTTTAAACGTCATCTTAGCTAGAATATTGAGCTTTACTTACCGAATTACCTGATAACATCTGCTGAGAAGTCTGCCATTAATCTTAGATCTCTGTTTAATAGGATCTAGATATTATTATAATCAAGCTAATTAAGTTATAATTATGTTTATGTTGCATCTTTATGTATTTAAATCTTAGGTAGAATGTCAACCTCTACTGAATACCTGAATACATCTGCTGAGGACACTGCCATTAATCTTAGATCTCTGTTTAATAGGATCTAGATATTATTATAATCAAGCTAATTAAGTTATAATTATGTTTATGTTGCATCTTTATGTATTTAAATCTTAGGTAGAATGTCAACCTCTACTGAATACCTGAATACATCTGCTGAGGACACTGCCATTAATCTTAGATCTCTGTTTAATAGGATCTAGATATTATTATAATTAAGCTAATTAAGTTATAATTATGTTTATGTTGCATCTTTATGTATTTAAATCTTAGGTAGAATGTCAACCTCTACTGAATACCTGAATACATCTGCTGAGGACACTGCCATTAATCTTAGATATCTGTTTAATAGGATCTAGTTTTTTTTTTATCAAGCTTTACTCAAGTTATTGTAATATTTAGGGATGTTTATATTTCATCTTCAAACGTCATCTTAGCTAGAACGTCGACCTCTACTAACTGTTTTTTTTTGGATACTTTAGTATCCTCGGACGCTTGAGTGGTTAACTGGATACATCTTCAGAGAACTCAGTCATTAATCTTAGATCTCTCTTTAATAAGATCAAGATATTATTATTATAATCAAGCTTAAGTTATAATTTTATAATTTAGAACGTCGATCTGAATTAACCGAATTACCTGGATACATCTGCCGAAAACTCTGCCATTAATCTTAGATCTTATAAAATCAATAATAAGATGTAATGATTAAAATTGGAAATTATTATTATGAAGAAACTGCATAATAATTTCCAATTTTAATCATTATAAAATGGACTTCCGCAAAATAACGCCTGATTCAATTAAATATAATAAGATGTAGTTAGATTTTATAATAGTCAAGTTATTATGAAATTTATAAGAATAAATATTATTTTTCGGTTTTAATCTGTGGGTTTACCAGACTAGGTTTCTAAAAACTGATGAACTCAGATAATCCAAAAACCGAAACATTACTAAGGGGCTTAGCATAACCACATCAATATAATTTGACAGTCTAAAAAATGAAGTTTATGAATGAACATTCATTCATAAAATCTATATGTATCGATTTTATCGAGGCTATCAATGCTGTTGTGCTAGGGCCCTAGGTCACTTGACGGTTTGTTACTCTTATTTAACTTTGTTTAAACCTCAAACAGGTTTATAACCGATGAAAAAAAAAATATATAAGAGACTCCTTTGCCTGTATATCTGTAGCTCTTAGCTCTAAATCGGGTGGACCAACTTCAATGTGGTTTTGTTTTGCTATTTAATTTATGAGACAAAAAAGTACTCACATATTCATTTGCTTTTCAGCGAAGCTTGTAATAAATTCTAGTGCAACTAGTTTTTAGTTCATATAAATTGCCTATTTAATAACATATGCAGGGTGACTTTGGGCTAATATAAGGCTCTACTGGTTAAATCGAACAACTATTCTCATGGAACCATGTGCCGCAAATGAAAAAGATTGGGCTTCCCCTTATAAATTGGTCATTTCACCCTTGTATTTTTCATTGTACATGAAGGCCGAGTGGTTTAAACGTTTGACTCAAATATAGTTGTTGGTTCGACCCGGCTTTTAATGATGTATTTTCAATGCATTAATTTGCCTTGAACAGTACAAATGAGCCGTCGCGTCGCGTCGTCGGACGTGGTTCCACTAATACCAACATGTAGAGTTATTCATTAAGGATTATTGAAGCAATAAGTTTATTAAAATTTTATTAGATTTCGGCACCCATCTAGTAGTAAGTTAAAAGTAATTTAATGAAATGAAGATCCACGCTTCTTTTAAGGGACTCCATTTTAATAGCTCAAAATAAGATTGATGCAGAGGCAATCTTCTTGGCTGGGTACTATTCTGGCCGTTTGCGCTGTTTTAACCACCTTCGTTAGGCTGACCGATCGGTCTCATTACAACCACTCCATACAGACGAATAAACAGTCAAGTAACCTACTAATATTTCGGTTTTAGTCTGTTGCTTCAGGTAACTACTGAATCGATTTCTTATCGAGTAGTAGGGTGGTAGTCTCCATTTAGGATGCGGTTACGAAACAGACAGCTGAATTGCGAGATTATTAAAATAGAAAATTGTAATCGCATCATTTAGCCGGTATAGTGGAAGCGATCAATGTTCTTAAACACAATGTATTGACCGACCCCATTCATGGACTTTGTAGGTCTGCTTACCATCAGGTAAATACAAAGACACATGTCTTGCTTCAATTTAAAAAGTGTTCTTAAAAACGATTTCTAGCGTTAAATACAAAGTACGTATTGAACTGAAACTTTATATACCATTAAGCGAAGTCATCGCTGAAAAACGAAAAAACGAATACCCTCTCCGACGGTGCCCTTCCATTAACAGCCGTCGTCGTTCAGCGGCCTCGGGGGCTCCAATAAATCAATCTACGGACTAGTCCACACTGGGAAACTACCAGCCTCGTATGAAAGATTTGGTCACGCTGCACAGGACGCGCTATAAATCTACGTTATAATAAAGATTGTTATGCAAACTCAAGTGCAATACTTATGGGCATTGATTAAATAAAATTAGTTTTGAGTTAATATATTTTTAAGTAATATAATATAGTTAATTTTTAATTTGATCAGCTTTCTACAATATCATCACGGGTTCCTTACAGCGCCCGAGACCGCCTATTCGGCCGCAGGTTACCCAGCGAAGGGGTTTCTAATCCCACCTCGTCGTAGCCGACGGTATGAGTCTACACCGAACAAGTGGCTAGCTCGTCGCGATGTTTGGATATACTTAATAACCCATCTATACTTGTACAGTTTCACAAGTTAGTATAGTGAAACTGGGACCGACAGCTTAACGTGCTCTTCGAGGCACTATAGGTTGTTAAACAAATGTACATCAATTTTTAGATTAAAAATGAATATTAATATTGCATAAATTAAAGCTTTTTACTAACTGTAAAAAAAGTATAAGTTAAGTATATACCATTAACTTTTTATACTAAGTAAGGCACTGTGTATAGTACGTGAGATTGGCTTGAAATATATTTTGGTATACTTATGTAGACTTCTTTGGTACTTATATGATTTTTGTTTTTATTTTTATTTTTGGTGTAGGTATTTATTAATTATTTTATTTTGCTTTATTTATTAGGATAATTTATTGTTCTTAGTTATTTCATTTAAACATTTTAGTATAAGTATTTTCGTGACTCAAATAGATGAGAATAATTTAATAATTATAATAAATATATTTTTGTAGTAGACAACAATCTAGAACTGGGTTTTATTATTTAGAGTTTTTTTTTCTTTTAAATTATTAAAAAATCATTTTACCTACTTTTTGGGTGAATACCATAAAATACATGAACATACTAAAAAAAAACCCCTTAAAATATTATATTATAGCATGTAGTCTGCGAAAACCTAACATTCTCCACTTCAGCAAAGATTAGTACCCCGATCACGTCGGTGGACACTTGCAGTACCCCATTCCGACCAATCACCGACCGAGTTTGGGACAAGAATACGTTAAACTGAAAAATCCTACATACAACTGATATTGAATTTTGAAAACATTCCCGTAAGGCAGTTAGGAGTGAATCTCTGGCAAACTTTACTGAATCTAGGGCAGAGGTTATAAATGAAATAGTTATTCGAAATTTATTATCTGTTTAAGTAAGTATAGTGAGTAGGTATATGTTGTTATTCAGCGTATGCATGTACGAGAAGGGTTATTAATAAATGAGGCATAAATAGTATGTAGGGATTTAAACTAGTGTAGCTTAATTGTACAAGTAAAGAATATTATTATTTGACCTCATTGTTTCCAAATGTCCTATCTAAATCTTTACGTATATTATAAATTCTAAATGAAAATCAGTACATTGATCTAATTAAAAATAAATTGGCGGGGATGAACTCTAAATAGGCTATAAAACAATAAACTATCGATTGTTTGTCGGGGATCACTTAAAAACTACTGGACCAATTTATATGATTTTTTTGTTGATTAGCTCTACGGGTAAAAAAGGGTAGGTATATTATATTTCCATATAACTACAGACTGTTTTTAGGTTTTCAGAGTCTCCTAGAAAAAGTTTTTAAAACACCAGTCTATAGTGATAATAATGACATAAAACTGCAATAAATTATTTTGAAATTACATAAAATTTTAAATAGGTACATATATTAAAAAAAATAGAAGATACAGAAAAAAAATATAAATAATAAATTTCTTCCAACCCTGCAGTGTTACCAATAGTACCGAGTATGCTCGCTGCGTTACCCCTTTGTATCTCTAAGTTAATCTTCTGTAGAAAAAATGACTTAGCTCAACGGTCACCGGATTTTTGATAAAGTAATTTGCCAATTGACTTGGCAAACTTTTTGGCCTCCGGAGCCACGATCCTAAGGTTTCTACAGCAAAAGGAAGAAATACAAAGGAGTCACGCAGCGAGAAATATTTTTGAAATTGGTTTTATATGAATTTGTTTTGTATGTTAAGGTGGTTCGCCACGTTGAACGTATGGATGATGAACGAAAGACGAAAATTATATATAAAGTAGAAATATAGAATGGTAGTGGATTCGATCGACCAAGTCGTTTCTTTACAGATTAAATTCGAGATGTTCTTAAAAAACGACAAATACGAAGTTTAAAAAACAGACGCGCCTGTATCAATAGGTGCATGGATGTGTAGGAAGCTAGGTAAGTATGTAGAAACCGAAGTGGCGTACATTGCTCTCTGCTTACCCCTTAACAAGGATATAGGCGTGATGGTATGTATGTATGTTTTTAATTTAAGTTTTTGAGTAAGCCATAAATTCATTCATTAAATTCATTGCGGAGCTTAACTTAAGGAAATACGCTGAGCAGCATGCAATAGAAAGCATGGTACGGTCGAAAAAAAAATTACTTAATATATAGTTGCAATGAATTCATCATCAACTTCAAACAGTTTCCGAAATAATTTAAAAGAAATCGGATCGAAAATAAATATCAGTTCATGTTATTTGCTGATAACACCATCGAGGGTATGCAGCAAATATTTGGCCGATCCACCCCAAAGCTAAAGGTGCGAACAATATTCCATACGAGGCCGAATCTTGGCTCTATAGATAATATAATTGCTAAGCGATTGGTCGAAACATTTCTGGTGAAAAGGGCTGGCTTGTTCCTTGAACAACGTTTAAGTTGGCCATACAGAGAGGTAACGCAGCCAGCCTTTTGGGTACCCTTCCTGTTGGTAGCGATTTAGAATAAATATATATGTAACCTAAAAATATTATTAAAAAGCAGATGTTTAAAATTGTACCCAGAAAATATTAAAAACAATAAAAAAGCCAGAACAAAAATATTGAAACATCGTACAGAATGAAATATTACAAAGCCGGCAACTCTTTTTAAGTGTCAAGAAAATCGAAGAAAACTGAGAGAAAAGCAACCAAACAGATGTGAACAGAGATGAAAAAAGTTTTAGAATTGGGAATGGAAGATGATTACTGTACATAGAATGAAGTCGGTCCACATTTTATGAAGTTCCTTGGTACAGATCCCAAATGTTTCCCTTTTAGAACTTTTTACCAAACTTTCCGCTCCAACTCGTAAATTGTTATTCGCGAATATTTTGCAAAGTTTAATTGTCATGAACTTTTCAATTTATTAGATGTGCTCATTTTTCTATTGCCTGAAATGTTAAAATAATGTAATTAAAATTGTACTCCCGACGTTAAATTAAAGCGGTCATTAATTATTATTATTATAAAGAATATATTTTTATTTCACTTAAAGCATCTTTGAGGTTTCTATAACTGTGCTAGACCGACAAAACGGTTTCATTAATATCGCCCATAAAAAAACCGTCAACTGGCCTATAGAGATTTTTCGGTTTTAGTCTGTATTTGATTGCATCAATTTCTTCGTCAATTCGTGCCTTAAATAATAAGGCACGAATTATAAATATGTTAGATTATTGTTATATATAATATATTTCGCTTTAATACAAATAAATGTACTTTTTTAAAATTAAATAAACCAATTTATTTTATGTGTACTAGAAGATAATCAGTTTTTACTTTAAAAAATGTTAAGCTATGCTCAAAATTAAGAGTTTTTGAAGTATTCTTCAAAAGTGGCACCCGAATTTATATAGGTTTACAAGTCGTCGGGAATCTGACAGACATTAATCCCATTAATCCGACATGATTACGCGCTCTGAATATTCATGGACTCTTGATGACATTCTTCAGTGGGCTTGTGAACTGATGATATTGAAAGTTTGTCAGCAATTTATCTCAACCAAGTAATATAATACTCTAAATATAAATTTTATGATCCCTAATGTTAAATTATACATGGTGACTTTGAAATGTTGTACTTTGGGCAACTATGGGGTTCTAATGATCAAATTTTCCCATTGAACCATGAAAAAAAAATTCCCTTCTCGATACAAATTAGTAATGTTAAAATTATCAATTGTTATGAGGAAGATATCAATCTTTATTAGGAATATATTATGACGTTACAGGTAAAAATAATTAAAAAAAAATTGTTGACATTATTATTAATAGCAATACTGATAGTAATAATAAAAATAACATTGTCAATGACTTATTTGGAATTGATAATAACAACACTATCAATACTTTAATGATAAAAGTATTGATATGTATGACAACAAAACATTACAATTTGATAATGAACAGTTTGATAATCATAGTTATAGTGGAAATTAAAATATTTACCCAAATAAGGAAAAAGAAACAATTGACTACAAAGATGCAGTAACATAATTCAGCAGTAACTTAATTCATATATATACTTTAATCTTTCCTAAATAAAATTGTCAGATATAAATCAAAGAGTAAAAAAACTCAAGGAGTATATCCAGATTAAATTATCTTCTTTTATTTATTTAGGAAACCGTATTAATATTAATTAATAATACGACTGACAAAATAATAAAAGCGCAGATGATGCATCGCTTGTGGATATAGTCTTTGAAGGCCTGGATAAAAAGCAAAAGACATTAGGAATTTGTCCAAGGCATTTGACTACGTCGACCATCAAATAAATACATATAGAAAAATTATAGCACTATGGAATCAGAGATAAATCTCAAAATGTTTTCCGAATATATTTAAGCGCAAGAAAATAATACGGTATCAAATTTAACTAATACTACTTACGGCATACCTCAGGGCTCCGTTCTAGGTCTGTTCCTATTTCTAATACTACGTGCCATCTCCTATAAAAGGAAATACGTAAATAATAATATTTGCAATTGATACCTTATTAATATTTAAAGACAATAATACAAATGATTTGTTTAAAAAACCTAATTCTACACTAAAACTATTATGCCATTTATTATGCTATCCGAAGAGTTAGAAATTTATGTGGCCCTGCTAGTGCTATAATGGTGTATTTTGGCTTGCTTTCTTAAGTTACACCTATATACTTTACACCATAACCTTTATAAGTTATGGTGTAAAGTATTGGGTATTTTATTTTATATAATCGACAGAGTATTCGTTTCTCCTCAAACGTGCCTGTTGGTATGTACCAATGAGGTCTAATTTAAGAACGCTTACTCTGTAAATACCTATTCACTTTAGACTTTGAAAGACACATATTGTAGCATTTTGGAAAAACAGAAGCAGAGATTAAGTTCCAAGTCACTGCCGTACGGATTAAAAGCGTAGAAGCAAAGCGCTTTATGCGTTGCTGCTAGTTTTAACAGGTCTCTCTTTTGTAGTTATACTACGCAATTCGATTACTGCTATAACTTAAACGTCTGCCGCGGAAATAAATATAAAAGTTGTATCGTAGAAAACTGGGTGTTGCACATACAGTATGTATGTAAGTACTACAGAATGTCGTGTACGAAGAGAGTTTTCTAAGAAAAAATACTAGTAAAGATGCAATTAAGGAGTACATTCTATAATACATTCACACTAAAACAACCATTAAACTCTTACTCGTTAACATAGGTACAAAAGTTCGCCGAGGAAGCGCTTAATTGGTCATTAAGCGACTTTAAATACAGCGGTGTTAAAACGGCAGATTGTAACATTTTAAAAGTAAAAAATGCCAAGTAGATTAATTACGGGGGGTTCTGTACCTTTATACCTGCTTTAAAGTTTAAAGTCATTAGTTTATATGTCGGGCCAAAAATATGTAAATTTAAATAACTATACAGGTTGAATTGTTATAGTAAACGAAAAAATCCTAAACTACAAGGAATTTCTTAAAGGAGTCTCGGGACTGATTTTAATAAAAACTAAACTGCATCATTAGAATTATGAAAAAAAAATCCCCTAGCTTGGAATCGAAACGGTTGATTTTGAAAAAAAAACACTCTGTATTATTCCACCAGCTGATAGTGTCGGTTATAATGATCAAATTCTGGTAAGTAATATCAATCTTGAAACTAAAGAAAAGTGCTTATTCCGGTTCGATAATGATGCAGTTTTAGTTTCCCAATGATGGATATTCCGCTATTCCTTATAGTTTAGAATACGACCTTAAAGGCACACTTGAAAAAGTCAGCCTGTATATATAGACTACTCATATCTTCGCCCGCGTCAAATGTTTTTAAATTCAGATAATTTAACGAAACTTGATTCATCGTTTATTATTATTATAATTATTATTTCATGGAAAAATCTAACTACATACTATATTTTTGCTTGATTTTTTGACATTTACCAATTAAACAAATATCAGCTATTAGATTCAAGGCCAAGTGAATTCTAGTCAACCGCATCAACAAGAAAAAAACTCTCTAAAATGTTTCTTCCTGAAAAAATTTTTGGAACCCTAATATTCATTAAATAGAATGAGTTTTTATATTATCGGTGCTAATTTGTGTTGGTAGGGAAGCCAGCTTAATAATATTGTTATGTTGGACCGGGGAGGTTTCAGGGGGTTTTGGGGGGTGCTGTCAAATTTCATGCGCTGAAGCTCCAATGGCCTTCCGTACTCAATGCTCGACAGGTACAGACGTGACTATAATTTTAATATATTTATTTTATTTAAAATATAAGTCTGAAAAGGTCTATTTGATCTATTTATAGTTTTAACTTATATACAGGTGAATTTTTAAGGGTTGTACTTTGGGTTTATATGAAGCTACTACTACTAGGGTTATCTAATCGAATAACTTTTCCTATAAACCATCGTAATTTAAAAAAAAATGTTTTCCCATACAGATTGGTAATTTTATTAGTTTGTATGGAGAAGGCATTCTTTTTCGTTTGCGACACATGGTACCATGGGAAAAGTTGTTCTATTTGATCAGTAAAGCCTCATATTAGCCCAAAGTATAGCCTTTCAAAGTCACCTTGAACACATGTCTTTTTTGCAACATTTAATTAATACGTCTGTCTCTATACTAATATTAAAAGGAGAAAAGCTCTTCTATTTGTTTATTGGTTCCTGATAAACTTAAAAACTACTCAAGCGATTAAAAATCAAAACGATTTCACAAATATAGTAAAGATCAGCGAGTAGCGTGAGCTGTGTTTTAAATTTCGATCAGATTCCTTTTAAATTAAACGAGAAGTAAATCCGCGGGGTACTACTAGTTAGTAATAAAAGTTAAATTAATTGTATCAGTTTCTAAAAATCATTGTTTTATTTTACATCAAAAAAATTACACATAAGATTTTTCATTATTAATAAAAAAAAACAAAAAAAAATTAAATCAAAACAAATAAAACAACATATTTATTAATTTAACCTAACCTCAATTAAATTAGATGAAAGACGGTCGCAGAACTAACCACGTATCTCGTTTGTAGTAAAAGTGTAATAATGTTTAATATTATAGAGATATTTTGTACGTGACTGTACTAAACGCATTCTACTGTCGACCAGAGGCCATCGGTGCCCCGTTTTATCTTTACCATACAGCGCCTGATAAGGAGCTTACTATTTTAGGGTTATAAGAGTTGACGTACCCTCCCTGACACTGCAAAATTCAACCCTCAAGCACGATGATAAGACTTCAAATTCAATAAAGATTTATTATAAAATAATATGGACCGTGGCCAGGTGGAAAACAACGATGGAACGAATTATGCATAACGTACTAAGCTAAAGGTTTTTGTGATATTAAAATGCACAATGGCTATAAGAATGGGACGTGTTCCTAAAGTGAGATAAAATTACTAACTATATTATATTCATGCATGAGCGTGTGTTATTTTTTTTATTGGAGTAGAGAATGTGCTTACCTGATGGTAAGCAGACCTACAAAACCAGCGAATGGGGTGAATCAATATATTCTTGTTTAATAATATTGATCGCTCCTACTATACCGGCTAATTGTTGCGGTTGTGAACTGGGCAGCATTAATAAATCAAAATGTACAGGCATATAAAAAAAATTACAACATCTTTTAAATGATGGCAATTATATTATTTCAATTTTTTTTTTTTTTTTTTTTTTTTTTATAATAATATGTAGGACAAATTACACAAATTGCTATGGTCACAAACTAAGCTCAAGGCTTGTACTATGTGTACCAGAAACAATGATATAATACATACTATATTTTTATAAACACCCAGACCATGACAAACTGTACAGAAAAACGTACTAATATTTATTTGCCATGGGTGGGAATCGAACCCACGACCTCCGGATTTAACGCCAAGGGCGCAACCACTAGTCTACGGAGGCTGTCCAAAATAAATGTTATATTGCTTTTGTAGTATTTAACTAAATCAGTACATATTTTTTTAATGTTTCTAATCCTAAAAAACTCCTAACTGCACTCTAATATGGAGTTATTAAAATAATGCACATAGAGGGCATGTAGATTAAAATAAATTAATTTCGTGAATGGTGACTTTTACCTAGATGGCTCAGCGACGGAGCTCATTGTCGCGAAAGTGAGGATCGTGCATGGGTTCAGTCCCACCGTGCGATTTATCATAATAAATACAATATAACATAAACGTAAAATCGTTAGAATAATTAATAAAGATTTTCCTATCCCCAAATTCACAAAACAAAATTTCCATAAAAATAAAAAATAATTTATGGAGATATAATTAAAAAGATAATATCCATAATATTTAATACGAGCACGAGATAAAAGGAAATACGAGCGAGATTTTAATTTCATTTCAACAAAAACAAACAACGCATCCCAATCTGTTTAAATAATGAAGTTGGTACTTTAATATCAGCAATGGCACGTTTTATTCAATCTAACTTTGGTCCGAAATGAGCTCCGTAATGTGGTGTTATATGCTCATTAATGGGCCTCCGGGATCGTAGCACGGGCGGATTAAAAACTCCTGGGGGATTTCGTCCTACAAAATTAGGTTCTACGAATATGTGTGGCTGTCTTTTTTTAATTTACATTCAGCTTATTATAATGTATTTACTTTGCTACTTATATTTTTCGATTGGACTACTTAATTTGATTATTAAGAAATTAATAAATTACTATAAAAATGTAGGTTACGATTTTTTGGAATTATTACAAATATTCTTACGTAAACTTTCGTAGCTCTACCATAAGTTTTTGTAAACAGTTCCTACTATAGTCGCTAGTAACTATAGATAGGGATCAACCAATAGCGTCATTTTATTTTTCAAATAAACCTCTCATTAATTATTATCCATAGTTACAAGCGACTATAGTAAAAATTGTTTACAAAAATTTGTTTCATACGTTATACATATCATTACGGGTGCCTTACGGCGCCCGAGACCGCCTAGACGGCCCCAGGGTACCCAGCGGAGGGGTTTTAAATCCCACCGCGTCGTAGCCGATGGTATGAGTCTAAACCTAACAAGTGGCTAGCTCGTCGCAATGTTTTGAATAGACTCAATAACCCATCTACAAACAGTTTCACAAGTTGGCATAGTGAAACCGGGACCGACAGCTTAACGTGCTCTCCGTGGCACTATAGTGGTGTTGTCAAATAAATGTACATATTTTTTTTAAATTAAAAACTTATTGGTACACACCGGGATTCGAACCAGGGACCTAAGTGTTTTTAAGTCCAAGGTCTAACCAACTCGGCCACCACGTAAAAATACTTGTTGTAGAGCTATTGTACTATGAGTTATTGCTCTCGTTGTAACGTAAAGTTAAGGGCACTGCATTCGAATCGTGAAATCTGTGATCTCCATACAAAATAAGCTTTCGCACTTCCAGTGTTAATCGACTACTGTTTGTCGTAGAATTAAAATAATATGTTTGTCGGCCTTTGTATTAATTCATTTTTCTGTGTCGTGTATATTTTTAAATCGGAAATAATAACTTTTTAAATTATATCATACAAAAATATTTATTACCCATAATATATAATAGAAAGATTTTTGCGTACAATTACCAACTTACAAATAACAATTGAACTTCGACTAAAAGCCAAGTTGTGATATTGGAAGCAAGTATGGGCGTCTAGACGACTACAGAGCCCTTAATACGTTAAATACATTAGGTAATACCAAAAGAATATGTTTAATTTTGATGTTTTTAAAATTAAAGCTTTATACAGATGGAAAAACAGTAAAGTGACCTAGTCATGTTTCGGTTTTAGTCTGTGGGTTTAACGGTTTTCTGGAGATTACTACATCGATTTCTTGTTGAGGTGGTAGTCTCCAGGTTGCGGTTACGAAATGAGTGGTTGAATTGATGATTGATGAAGGCAGCGAGTATATTTAAACATACTCATAATGCAATTCGTCATGGCCGCCGCCCAATTCGTAATGGCATCTTTAGCCGGCATAGTGAAAGCGACCAATGTTGTTTATGAACAATTAATTGATTGAACCCATTCATGGACTTTGTAGGTCTGCTCACTACCAGGTAGATACAAAGTCACATGCCGTGCTCCAATAAAAAAAAAAACCTTAATCACCACACTAATAGGATATGTGTTGTATTTTATAAGTAAACAAATCTGTCTTACTATTTTATCATTACAACTATTATTACTTAATCCGAAGGTTGACTAGTAGAGTATGCTTAACGGTATTAAGTACGCCTTAATACAATTTTGTTCAATAGTTTAAAAACAGCTATAGGATATTTATGGGCCAAATATTAAAAGCAAAAGTTATTAAAATGTATAAGAACTAACGATTTATGACCAAATTAATACTTTACGACATTGAAAAATAATAAATAGTTACAACTATACACTACAAAATAAATCAACATACCTATAAAATGTTAAGGATTATATAATTATGATTAAGTGTAACGACACTTAATAAAATTCATCCATAATATTTCCAGATGAAGTGTGCCCAAAAGACTGGTTGCTAATGTAACCTCACTAAATTGATAAACTATTCGTAATACGCCGTCCGAGGAACGACTCAGCCCTTTGGTCACCGAATGTGAAACGTTTCGAAATTTGTTTGTAGATTGTTGTAAGAAATTACAACAGTATTATACTCAGTGGCGCACTTTCCTTAAGAGCAGCGTCTGATCAAACATTTCCCATACATTCATGATAAAAAAATCCCTCACATTAAAATAATTCCTATAAAATATCAAGGCAGAAAATTAAAAAAAAGAAAAACGTACAGTCAATGTTTATTTTCTCTCTAATAAAATGAGACTATTTTTTTTTCCATTAAAATTTAGGTGTAAAAAACAGTTATGGCCCGAAAGTCGTTATGCTGCCTAAATTGTAGGTATAATTTCATACGTGCTCTTTCTCTTATTAAGGGTCGGGGGGAAGGTTTACATAAATGTATGGTAGCGTTACCGACTCACCGTCATGCGCGAGGAGACTTTGCAGTTAAATCAGCATGAGCATCGAAGAGCCTCATCAGACACTCCTCTTAAGAACGATTAGGCCCGGGCTTAGGGCGGCCAATTATCAAGGGCGAAAAATCTGCTACCAAACCTAAAATATCCTGTTATATCCTGGTGGGAATATGTCAGGTGAGAAAATTAAACAAAAGAACCGAACTCAATGTTGTTTTTCGCACAGAACAATTTCACATTTCTACGCTGCAAAGATATAAGATTGGGCGGCCGGTTAAACGGCCTATGGCGGCCGAAACTACTAGTCCGCCTCTGCCTATACTAATCTCAAAACGATTTGTCAATTAAATTAAATCAAATCAACACCGTAATTTAAATCAAATGCTTGGGTTTAATAAAACGCACCTTAAGTAGCAATCATCAACATAAAATCAATCTTAATCCAAAGAACTAGAGTAGATATTAAAGTCAAAGTCCTTAGTACTTATCAAAAAATAATTATATAAATAAACTGTAAAGCTCAGCTAGTTTAATCAGCACGCTCGTAAAAGTTCATAGCCCCTAATGTAAATATAATTGTAAAACTACGAGTCGACATTACTAGTACAATAAGTTTTACTATTGTAACATTGATATGCGCTAACGAGCAGTGCGTGACCTCACGTCGCAATCCGAACGTACCAAACTAAGATTAGTTACTCAGAGTTATCAAGCTGGTATAAATAAGAATATAGAAAGCGCAAGACTTTTTTGGCTAGCTCACGCAGCCACGCCACCGTCGGAAACAGATAATGCCCCTCATGCTCTCTGTATTAGACAGTCAAAAAAAAAAGCACAAGACTTTATTCTTTACTAACGACCCCGGCTTCAAACGGATTAGTACAAATTATATGTATTATAGTTATTATAAAGGTTGTCGCATTAAGAACTTTTTTTTTTATCTATATATATATGGAGGTAGTGATGACATTTACATATGAGACAACATATCGGTTAATTGGCCACCGCTGCTCTGTTGGCAGGTATTCTCTCTTTTGACAACTTTTGTTAAAATGCTGAAGGTGCCGCCGTGACTGTCGACGGCAATCATTACCGAGCCATGCTGACAGACTTTTTTTTGGCATGAATTAGATGGAATTGACTTAAATAAGTTATTTAATAATACTAATACATACTACAAGACTCTGTAATGATTTACCGGTGGACATTAGACAACTCCGAACAGGGGTATCTTTAAGAGACTGGTGTATAGGCATTTTCTGAATGTGTGAATGTCTCTTTTTTTTTTTTTTGAGCTCACTCTTATCTGGTGTTTCTGCTTTAAATAATGATAGTGCTGTGGGTATTGCTATATTGTGCTGTTGCTGTAATATTTGCTATGTATATATGTATGTACCTATATGTAGTGAGTAATATTATGTATTTGTATACTCCATTTCTTAAATATATTTTACTGCACATATTTTACCTACTCACCGCTTAATTTGTCCCAAAGGTTTGACTGGTAGAGAATGTCAAGCGGTTTTAAGGTCGCCTTTGTACTAAATTTGTGCAAAAAAGTTTTTAAATAAATAAATAAATCTCCCGGAAGAAATTACCCAAATAATGGTAAAAACCGCATCAAAATCCGTTGCGTAGTTTAGAAGATCTAAGAGTGAGAGATCTAAGAGATAGAAGCGGAAAACGATTTTTTATTATACTGTGTATAGACAGACACACATTTTGTTTAAGAAGCATATGTCGGCAAATTACTGGCGCCATCTATCGGAAAATCAAATGATACGCCTCTTATTGTTTGGCAAAATTGACGTTCACATTTTATTAACCCTGGCCCTGTAGTAGACTTGACGCCCATACAAGCAATTGTACTTCCAATATTACAACTTGTTATATCGCCGCCTCCGTAGTCTAATGTAGCGCTTTACACGTTTCATTCGTAGGTCGTGGTTTCGATGATGGCAAAACAAAAATAGTGCGTATATTTTTCTATACCATATATTTGTTTGCCATGATATGGGTGTTTATGAAATATTATATGCATTAGTATCGCTGTTTCTGGTACACATAATAAGCCTAGAGCTTAGTTTGTGACTAGTGAAATATATGTCAAAACTCCTATTATATAAAAAACAACACCACCACCAATATGGCGGAATTATGACCACGAAGGTAGTGGCTTTACCACGATATTTTTACCTTTCCCATTGGTAGAACCTAATATAATAACGCTACGTTTATAATATTGCAACACTCATGGTAGAGCTTCAGATCCCTGAAAGTTTTTTTTTTTAAACTGGGCCTTAGCCTTTTTAATTAAAATATATATAAAGTGGTCGCACCGGCCACACTTATACCTACTTCTATATTTAAGCAAACCGAATTTACTACCTACTACCAAGTGATAAATAATAATCATTAAAAAAGTACATATTCATTGCGCTTTCTATCAAATAAAATTCCTTAGTTTCAATATTCAGAGCGAACTTCGAGTAACTTTGACAATTAATATCGACACAAAAACTTGGCCAGCGGATCACAGAGTTGAGCCAGGTGCTGTGATTCACATATTTCTCAGTATTTTAGGAAAACAATAATCTCGCTCTTGTTAGGTAAAACGTGTCTGTGATGTAGCAAACACCAGGGGCCTTATTCCGAGTTTGCAACTGCTAAACACAACAAGACGTTGCGTAAACCGCCGAAAATGGAAAAATCGTGCAAAAAAGTCGTGGCGGATTTTCACCGTACAGCTCGTGATGAGGCCCTTGGTGTTTGATTACCTACGTATCTGTTATTATTAGTCAACTTTTATTTTTATATGTTTACGCTTGTTAAAAGTTAGATATTATTCAAAAACTATTCTCACTAAGGAATAAAATAAAATTATTTTTTTATGATTTTTTTTATTACTTTTGGAATGCATAGGATTTTAGAAACCCCGCAACCTTTATAGAGATTAGTCCGTCTACTCATGAAATGAGTCCGTTTTTCTGTTAAAAAATATTTATTTTTATTTTGTTAAAAAATTAACTAGGTTAAAATATAGACTATATTAAATCCTACTATGTCCATCAATATATATAAACAAACTTACCTAGTAATATATCACTGGCCTTACATTTAAAAATATATTATTTCTGAATTATGACAGACGTTTTTTTGCAAAATATTGTTAGTAAACGAACAATATAACATTACGGACTGTAGATAAACTTTTTTATTCCAGAATTCTGACAGACATTGCAACAGCGAGATTAGTGTAGGGGAAAATTACAAGAACTCATGGAGTTCTTTAAGTCGTCTCTTAACGCACCATTAGGGGCAGATTGCGTGAGCGGAATGTTGGGTATTTGCTTAATGTTCCTGTAACGAAACGATTTGTTTTTACCACATTACGCTCTCTCGGTTTACTGATGTACGAGTAGTTATAGTAGTTGTTAGGGTAGTTTCATAATTTGTCACGTAAACGACGAGATCAACTTATATACATAACCTAAGTGTATGTAGTCAGGTATACCTATTGTAATCTTTCATAATAACAATTGTTGCACATTTATAATTAGTCTTATAAATGGCCCGGTTCGACCAAAAGGAGGCATAACTTATACCAAAACAATTATTTTAAATAATAATAATACGTAGGATAATTTACACATATTGCTCTGGTCACAAACTAAGCTCGAGGCTTGTACTATGTGTACCAGAAGCAACGATATAATACATATTATATTTTATAAACACCCAGACCATGATAAACTTTACAGAAAAGCGTACTAATATTTTTTTGCGATGGGTGAACGAACCCACGACCTCGCTGTCGCACTAGTCTTCGGAGGCTGTTACACACACAAATAAATATTCTTAGTATTAATAATTAAATATTATTATGTCCTAAATTGTAATGCTTCGAATTCATTTGGTGTGCAGCAGGTCAGTTGGACCTGCAGTCTTATATATATATAGGTATTTAAATAACAACATCATCTATGAGTATATATTTGTATAGAATTTAACATTACTATCCACAATATAAGTCATGCCTTCTTTTAGTCGAACCGGGCCCTTAGTGCTTAATCAAACTCGTTTAAATTTTATTCTAAGACTATATCTGTCGTATTTATATATATTTTCTTTATTATCAACATCGTCTAGTTGTTATTGTTAAATATTTTAGGAAAAATAATGTGAAAACAAGGAGATAACATCATCAGCATTTTATATCCATTTTTTGGTTAGAATGAAGAGATTAACGAAACAAATTAGATAAAACCCAGACCAGGGCTATAGTATCAGTTTGCAATAATCTGCCATATAAAAGAGTTTTTCTAAGTTTTTAAACCAATATACCAAATATAGGGAAACTCTTTAAATATATTAGATATACCTACAAAGTAAATTTGAAAGGAGATTGAAGAAAACATTTGCGAGATATAGTTCCATGGGAAAAGTTGTTCGATTTGATTAGTAGAACCTCATATTAGCCTAAAGTACAACCTTTCAAAATTACCGTGTATATAATAATATAATTCATTTGATGCGCAGCCGCAGAAGGCCCAACTAATTGCCAGCCTTATAGTAAAAGGATATTACAGCATATCGAATATTACGAAGAGATTAACAAAATTATTATACAAAACCTAGGGCCCTACAGGGAAACCACATGAAGCGATCGACACGTGTCGATTGATCAAAACCGAAAATCAAATGTTGACATATCCCGTCGATCGAGTTCTACCCATAACCAAATGTTCCTATACGTATTTATCAATCGATGAGTCGATCGGTTTATCGATGTGGCTTCACGGTAGGGCCTTGGACTATATCGTCAGTATGTAACAATCTGCCATTTAAAAGAGCTTGCCATGTTTTTAAATCGATATTCTAAATATAGGAAAACTCTTTAAATTTATTAGATATTTTTTTTAACTTATACTATCTATGATAAAGGTACTTAGCAGAATTTATTATCATTTAATATTGTATAATCACCATGCCTTAATACTCGTATCATGTATGCTGTTGATGTAGGTACCTTTTTAAATAAAGAATAAAGAATCACACTTGCCCCTACTAAAGGTATTTGTAAGTTATTCAATTTGGGGATCTATAATAAAGTTGATGTTAAGGTAATTTAATCATCTGGGAGGCTCGAGACGTGCCCATGAGTCTGCTGTAGTCACGTGCGCCTTTATCTCGCAGGGTTCAACCACCGCTTCTGGTAAAATTTCCAATTTGTTTCCTGAAAATTATAACAA
Source organism: Monopis laevigella (assembly GCA_947458855.1). Taxonomy (NCBI): domain Eukaryota; kingdom Metazoa; phylum Arthropoda; class Insecta; order Lepidoptera; family Tineidae; genus Monopis; species Monopis laevigella. Next base: position 19,243,560 of record OX381580.1, on the reverse strand, counting down.
CATTGTTGCATTATGAAGTTTGTATTAAATTGTGAGTTTGTAAACATAGTGCCTGTGCGATGCGGCTTTAATGTTTATGATATATACATCCACTGCTAAGGATTTAAAAATATATTTGATTAGGTTTCATGATTAGATGTATGTCAGAATATAATTACAATGGTAAAACAGATTATACTATTGAATAAATGTGTATTTAATAGTTTAGAATTTGTTTTTTTTTTAAATAGTTTAGTTAGATTGTTACAAATGTATTTCCGCGTGGGCTTTCTTTAAAAGACGAGAGTCTAGGCTAAAATATTTTTTAAATTTCGGCAGGTTACCAGAAACGATAAATACTCGGCTATCTCTTTCTATAGTGAAGGTAGGTTTTATTATATACTAGCTGATCCGCGTAACTTCGTCTGAACAACTGTAACTGTTTACGCAGCGTACGCTCTCAAAAGGAATAAGTTTTCTCCGTTTTTCAACATATTTCATTGTTACTCCGTTCCTATTGGTCGTAGTGTGATGTTATGTAGCCTATAGCATTCCTCGATAAATGGGCTATCCAACACTTAAAGACCCAGTAGTTGTTTAGAATAGCGCGTTCAATCAAACAAATAAACAAACCAACTATTCAGCTTTATAATATTAACATTAATTCCATACAGAACATTTGCTGGTCCTATAGCAGATTGTGCTATTTATAGGTTTTATATTGGAATTAGCAATAAAATATTATTAAAATATAACTACAATGTTTTATTTGTAGTAAGTAGATAAAGTGGCAGGGTGGCACAAGTCAGAATAATTAGAAAAAAATAAAGATTAACAGTACCACTTTGTTACTTCTCCTTTCTCATTTAGTAGTTGGTAGTATTGTGTATATGTAGTTTATGTATGTATATATATATAAGATATATTTAAGTAGTGTATAATAGATTGTAAGTATTTTATATAATATTCACTGGTTTATATACTCAGATACTACACCTACCTCACTTTTTAACTGCTTTTATTGTCCCGAAGGTTTGACTGGTAGAGAATGCCTAGCGGCATTAAGTCCGCCTTTGTATTTTGTATGCAATAAAGATTTAAATAAATAAGGTAAATAATTAAAAGTCCAACACGAACACATCGTCTGGACGATGACTGATAGCCCTACCAGCCGCTCGCCCTAATTATGTAAAAAAATCGAAACTTGCTCTGCTTACAAATATTCTCAAAATGAGAATAACTTTACAAAATATTGCTTAATGTTTCCTAAATCGGTACTCCAGCGGCTCTCGAAAGGGGCAAAGGGCCCACATTGCCCTTATATTTATATTTATATTTATGGTTTCAAAAGGACGAGAATAGACCTTGGCTCTTCCCAGAAGTCTGAGAGCATTTTGAGAATGTTTAATATAAGCAGATCAGGTTTCGATTATTTTTACAAAATTATTGATATTCTATGGCAATAGTAGCGAAAAGTCAAATGCCTAAGAACGGATACTATTTCTTTCCAGTCAAGCTAGCGGGAGACTCCGAACCTATTTTTATAATAGCGAAAAAGTTATGTTATAATTAGTAACAAGACCAAAAAAAACGGCCCCAGCCTAGTGGTTAAGCCACTGCGCAACTGATAACAAGGTTAAGCAGATGACAACAAGGCCGGCCTGGGATGGGTGACCGCTTTATACAATGAGGCTATTTCATCATAAACACCGCAATAAGCTCGCCACTTGTTAGGTGTTGCCTCCGAATACCATCGGCGAAATGAGGACGGGTTAATCCCTCCGCTGGGTACCCTGAGACCGTTTAAACGGTTCTCGGGAGCCAAACCCGTGATGGTATTTATTTATTTATTTTTAGTACAAGACCTAGGATGTTCTTGACATTTAAGAAATCATATTTTTTTTAGGTGAGAGAAAGGCCTCTATAATGCTGTTAGGCCAAACGACCGGACACGTTACCACCACCCATAGCTACAGATGCAAAAACCGTCAAGTGACCAAGTCATGTATCGGTTTTAGTATGTGGGTTCACCGGTTTACCAAGGACTACTGCATCAATTTATTGTCGAGGTGGTAGTCTCCTTTCTTGGTGCGGTTATGAAATGAGCGACTGATTTGACGATAAAGCAGCGAGGATATTAAAATAGACTTGTAATGTATATACGCATTTGTCGCCGTTCATTTTGTAACCACATCATTTATCGGCATAGTGGGAGCAACCAATATTGTTAAACAACAATGTATTGATCGACTCTATTCATGGACTTTGTAGGTCTGCTTACCATCAGGTAGATATATAATCCACATGCCGTGCTCCAACAAATAAATAAATACATTTAAACTGACAATGTTATGGCTTTGTTTAATATTAAGCCAATATAAAAATAACTGCAATAAAATATGTGTACTATTAATGTACTAGACCAGTTTTAAATGTTTTCTCAGTGAGCTCAATTCAATTTTGTTCTTTAGTTAAAATCCTATAATGCTCTATAAATATTTCTTCATATTTTTATTGTTATTATTATTTATTTTTTCTTTACTTTTTTATATAGACATTTTTGCAGGATCCTGCTATCTGTTTTTTGTAATACCTAACAGTAGGAAAATGTTGGTCTATGCTACACTTATATTGTTCTACCTACTTTAAGTTATGTATTGTACTGTTTTTCCTTGAATAAATGAAAATAAAATAATAAGTAATTTAATTTATTGGGGTTATTTTTTAGATAACTAGATGTTTGAGGTACCTATGTTTTAATTGTAAGTCATTTTTTAATATACAATAGTACAAAATAACTATATAACATTTCTTTAAAATCTCTACCAAAAAGAAAAGAGAACACTGGTTACATTCCCACGTTGCACTGTTATAGAATGTTTGTATTTTAAATAATTTTTAGACCAACTATCTCCTGAAACTTCTACCAATTTACAAATCAATCTCCCAAAGGTTGGCTGGTAGAAAATGTATAAGGTATTAAGCTCGCTATGTACAAAAGTATTAATCTTTTGTGCAATAAATAATTTTTCATTCATTCATTTTTTTTTCCTTGTATCCCAATGAAAAGATTTGATTCCAAACACCAAGGACCTAATGTTGCTACTGCGATAGGAAGAAATATAATATATAATGATTTGTTCTTTGATCAACAATTATTTGTTGATCGAAGTGATATTAGACTTGAATATTTATTGTTTTCAGTGTAGCTGCCTTCCCGGCGGCAGAGCCTGGTAAAGACTTGTAGAGTAAATATTTGTTGCAGCTAAAGTATCGATAACTCGTTACCTATGTTAAAATGAAATTCTTATGTAAACTAAAAATAATAATAAAAAACAGAAACATGTGTGTTTTTGTAGTAATCAGTACCTATCAAGTGTCAAGACAACGAAAGATGATTAGGGTTTGCTATCGGATCGGTCGTATCGTTATCAGCTGAGGGCGGCGCGCGCGCAGTCCGCCATGAGCCGCGCTCGGGGCGCCGCGAGAGCCGCTCTCATACACCTCAACCTGCTGCTGGCGGTGAGTGTATAGCTACGTGGTTGAAGCCTCCCGATATAATAACTTCGTTTTGTTTTGTCCGTGAGAATTTATTGTTTGGTGATTTCGTGGAATATTCTCTTCAGAGAAACATAAGTGCGAAAAACTTAAAACCAGACTTTTTGTTCTGTCTCCAAACTCCGCCTTATGTTGCAATTCTGGCCGCCATCCCATTATTGTAGAACGTGTTTGTGATCATGCTTCATTTATTAAAATAAGAAGAAGACATTTGTGTGTGCAGGTGTTCGCGGGCGGCGTATTAGTATTGTGGGCGCGGCTGTGCTGGGACCCGACGCTGTACGTGGTGGTGCGCGAGCTGTGGCCTCTGGAGTACCGCTGGGTAGTGGCGGCGCTGCCGGTGGCGGCGGGCGCACAGCTGGCGCTCGTACACGCGGGAACCGCCGCCGCCCGCGCCCGCTCCCGGGCCGCTATCTGCGTGCTCTGGACCGTAAGTACTAAGAATGAGTACTGCAACGCATTGTAGTATCTATAGTACCCACACATCTATCGGTAGCCGTAGTGTGAGTTTTATTTACTATCTTATGTCAATAAGTCAATGGTTAACTCTCTACCCAAAGAATCGCTCTGTTGGCTGTTAAAGACTGGCAAAAGAAGCTTGTCTGATTGGTTAAAAAATACACGCGGTAGTATAGTTAAATAGATAGTAAATGTTAAAAAAAACTCAAACCAGGGATACCTGCTGCTGTCTTAAAAAGAATATAATTAATATGCCTAAATGTATAGTGAGTGTGCGTGATAACCGCTGATAGATAACCAGCCGATAAGATGGTCTATATATCTACCGTTGATTCATTCAGATTGTTATCTTATTACTCGAGGTGGATACACTTGGTATAGTACGTTTTTAGTTCGACAACCTATCTACGTCATGTCCCAACTGGGTCTCACGTCTTGCGACATGAACTGTTCAAATTGACTGCTCTTTATTCTTTTTTATTTCATGATGAATCAAAAGACAATGTATAAGATCTAAGTGTGCGCTTGGTCCGCCATTCTACCCACACACACACACCGTTGTACATTCCTTTTTTTAATTAGCTTAATATCTGATATTCGAATTAAGGCGCAATAAAAGGGCAACTCATGTCTTTGTATGAGGAAAAAATAGCAACCAAACCGAACACACGCCACCAATGAGTGTAAGACTAAGTGCGGTTAGCTAGTTTCATTCATTAGCAACCAACCTCATATATATACGCCATATATCTACGCCTTGAATATCTATTGTAAGTAATATATAAAACCGGCAGTTGATATGATGTTATAGCAAGAGTCAGTGCAGCGTAAATTTGTTCGTTCTACTAATTATAGATGTTTCCGCTCGAGATCTAGTTATAGTAATCTTATAAAGAAATATTCTCTCTATACGCTAAAAACAAGACGATTGCTCTTTGATAGCATGCTTTTGTATGATATTTGCCAATATAAATTTGATAGTAACCAATTGACAGGTTACTATCAAATTTATATTATTTAACCACTGGTATACCGTATACCCAGTGGCTCACAGCGTGTACGGGCACGGTTTTTACCTTCATGCTATTCTGTAATATTTTCTAGTTAAATGCTTTTTCTTTTGTGTCCTTTATCTTACATAAGTTTGGATAATGAAGCTGTTTACACAATTAGTAACTTAAATACCTATATCTAAATTGTAATAAATATTGTGTAATTATTTGTTTTCCTGAATAAAGTAAAATAAAATAAAAATAGCAACGAGGAGGATTAAAGTAGACTCGTATGACAAATTAGTCTTTGTCGCCGCCTATTTCATTACCGCATCAATTAGTCGGCATAGTGGGATCGATTCTGTTAAATCTATTCATTAACTTTGTAGGTGGATACAAAATCGCATAATGTTTGGTAATGTTGTATGTCCACAATGAGTGTATAACATCCAAAGCCAGAACTTGCGCTTTTCATATTTGAATTGCCCGCGACTTCTTTTTCATGTAGGTAAGTCATTTAATTTGTTATTTAAGCAAGTATGGTTGGTACATGATAAATTTCCCTACGATTTGTCCAAGTGCTTTACTCGTTCGCACACGTTAAGTCACGAACCGCCGTGAAAGAGTGATGAATTCCTCTTGAAAGTAAATTGGCCACTGAGCTACGCTCCAAGAAAAGAATACTCTTCTTAATACAAACGATTTAGTTGTGTTTGTGATTCTTATCGTTTTGTGTTAAAATCCGCGACTACCACAGTACTACAGGTGGAAGGGATTCCACCTGGAGCCAAAGCCTGGAAACAGCACCGAGGACTCTGGAAGTGCTCGTGTCTCATCGTGTTTAAGGTTTGTGCGCCTTTTCTTTTAAGTTGTATTTCTTTTCTGTTCTTCCGCAGCAGCTTGACTAACGTCACATCCGTCTACGTTAACAGTGTACCAACCAACCACTAGGAACTTCTTATACAGTCCACTTTAAAATAAAGTAATAAACCCATCGTACCACCAGGTATTATTTGCACCTCCAGTCAATAATAGAGTGTGTGTTTGTGTGTCAGTACGCGGCAGGCTCGGTGCTGCTTCTGGCGGGCGCGGCGGGGCTGGCGTGGGCGGTGCGGTGCCGTGCGGTGCGCTGGATGGAGACCCCCGAGGCGGCCCGCGTGCGCCGGCTGACGGAGTTACCGGCGCGGCTGCAGCCGGCGCTGGTGGTGCTAGCCGAATGGGTGCCCCACACTGAAGCCGTCACCGATGTATTCAAGGTAATCCCTGATCGTAACTCTCCATTTAAATATATACAAATGTTTGGCAAGTAGCTATTGTACCAATTGTGTGTGATGCCTCGGGGGTCCCACATACAATACTATCATCTTCATCAATAATTTACTTATTTAATTAATTTACAGCAAAATAGCATTAATAATAACTATATAACGTATTCCTATTCTACAAATCTTCAAAATATAATGATTTATTGTTTTGGTACAACATATATTTTATTAAGATATGTATTCAATACCTACATAAAATATAATAAAATTAAAGAATGAAACTAACAAACATCAAAATATATTTTCTTCAGAGCTCTTATAATCGATATATTGTGCACAAATCTATATCTATTGATCTATATCTAGGAATATTTTATATTATATAGACCGCCACGGTTGTCTAGTGGTTAAGCCGTCGATATGGTATCCGCAGGTAGTGAGTTCGAATGCCATACGGTACACAAAATTATTTATTACGCTTATAGCAGTAATAATTAAAATCCTTTTGTCAATTATTGTATAGTCGATCATATGTACCGAGATAGCACCGATAAGTCATAACATAAAAGTAATATAAAAGAGCCCATGTGGAAATATGTTTGTAACAGCATGGGGCAATATCGGATGCTGTGAAGCGCGTTGTTAGAGCTGAGGCGTGGTTGCTCAGTGTAACATATCTGTTGCAGGAAGCCGAAGCGGATCTGCCAAAGAACGCGCGGGTGGCGTTGGCGGCTGCGGTGGTGTACGCAGCGGCTATTCTGGCGGCGTCGGCGCTGGCGGTGACGCTGGCGCTGGGAGCTGGCCGACGCATAAACAAATACCACGGCGTGCCGCACACCATGTTAGTGGCTCACATCTACTACCGCCCGCACCGCGCTCCCGTAGCCTCACAATTGTCAGTCTGTAGTTTTATCGTTTCCCTGTTTATATATCCAGCTCATCAACCTCATAAATAATCCTAAGATGCTACACTCTAAGCATATCTATCACTATCTCAAAGGTTAACTGTTAGAAAATTCCTGAGGCATTAAGCTCGCCTATATATTATGTACAATTATGTGAAATAAATAATAAAATAAATAACATCACGGGTGCCTTACGGCGCCCGTAATGTGCGTCGTAGCCGATGGTATGAGTCTACACAGAACAAGTGGCTAGCTCGTCGCGAAGTTTTTAAATAGACTCAATAATTTATTTAGAAACAGTTTCACAAGTTAGTATAGTGCAACTGGGACCGAGAGCTTAACGTGCTCTCTGAGGCACTATAGTGGTGTTGTTAAAATAATTAATAATAAATAAATAAAAACCCAGAGTTACCCCTCGAAAGTCCACGCCCTCTTCTATTTACTTTCCTTCCCTCTTCCCTTTTTTATTTTCTATGTTAACGGCTAGACCTAGGAGATAACTGACACTAGCGTCTGCGGCCAAAGGGTGGGCAGTGCTGCAACTGTGCGATGCTTTTACAGGATGAAGGTGCGGACTTTGCCGGAACCTTGACTACGCACCGCGCTGCATGACACAACATGAATAAGCACGACGCTGCACGACTCGGCACGACGTCGTACGACGCTGGGATACGAGTCGGTCTGGCCTCAGAAATTGTGATATTATTTTATGTACTGTTTTGTATATTAATTTTATCTGATATATTAATATAAACATACTTTTAAATATAAAGAAATAATATAATTTAAAAATAAAATTATGAATAAGTACTGATATTTCTTTTTTTTTTGTATTTATAAGAAATAGCAATACCTGCTCACTTATTACAAATAAAATATACCTAAAATTAATAATAAATATCATCACAGGTTGTCTTCTAGACAGTAACAGGTGACAAGATCCTAGGTATGTGGGCTATACTCATGGCTCCACGTCATCCTTCACCAGACGATAATTTCGCGTTTACTTTTATAAACCATTGTTTATTTAATTTAAATTGCTTGTTCGGCCCAAAGATATTTCTCGTATGCTCCAAAAAATAATAATATAAATAGGTTTCTATTCCTGCTACGGATCAAAAGAAAATGTTTGTTGTTAAATATATAGTTTTTGTTTCGCATAATAATTGACATGTCTATGCTAAAACATCTGTGATAATTATTATATGTCATCGGTGACTTTATTTACGAGTGGTAGGAGGCACTGTATTGATATCATAGGTATGATAATTTAGTCACCCAATGAAATTCAAATACAAACTTTAGAAATCGAGGACTTTTTTGACATTTCAGTGATGTTTATATAATTGCAGTGAACAATTTCAGTTGAATTTTAGTCAACCGCTGATATTCAAAATCGCACCGCAATATTTTTGAAAATTATTATATTATTAATATTATAAGATTACTGAAAGTTACACAGAGATATTACGGAAACCATCTAAATCATAATTAATAAACTTTAAGTAACATCACACGTGGGTTTCCAAACCGCTAGATCTAAGGGAACATTCAAAATAATAATTATAATAATTAAAGCGTAATCGAACGATGCAAATTAATACCACAATAATTTGGGATAGAATGGAATTTAGTAGGCATGATTAAAATATTAACGCCTCATTTGGGTTGGAGAAGTATTTAGGTCGAATATTTTGTCGTAGTCTAAGGGTATCTAAATTTAAACATTTTCAAAATATTAATACTGTCATTAACGGGCTTCCGAGAAAAATTAATAAAAGTTTTTTATTTTTTTTATTTCGAAAATATAGGCTAAAATAAGAAACTAATTTCGTTTCTTTACTTGTTCGGTGTAGACTCATACCATCGGCTACGACGAGGTGGCATTAAAACCCCTCTGCTGGATACCCTGGGGCCGTCTAGGCGGTCTCGGGCGCCGTAAGGCACCCGCGTAGATATATATATATATATATAATTTCGTTTCTATCAATTTTAAAAACCTGGTTTTTAAGATATTCATGTTTGAACATTTGAATCTATTGTTTTTGTGATACATCATTATCACGCTAGCAAAGAAAACAGTTACGCATTAATTGAATAAAGGTGCATATCGCACCACATTTATCCAATAGTTTGTTTTTAACATCTTTTAGTCTATTACAGCGTGTGCGTAGTACTCTGTTTAATCTGTGAAGCGTGCTTATGACGTCACGCAGATTTTTTAGATTTCAGATTTCAAATGATTAAAATCTTAAAATAATTATTTTAAAAATAAACGAAATGGTTTCTTATTTTAGGCTATATTTTCAAAATAAAAAATAAAATTAACATTTTCTTATTTTCGTCTGAAGCCCATTATTAATTATTTTTATTAGTACCATCACGGGTGACTTTTTGGCTCCCGAGAACCGTTTAAACAGTCCCAGGGTACCTAGCGGAGGTATTAACCCGTCCTCATTTCGCCGATGGTATTCCTAACAACTGACGATCTTGTCGCGGTGTTTATAATGGTTTAGCCTCGTTGTATAAAGCGGTCACCCGTCCCAGGTCCTGCCTCGTTATAATCTGTTTAATCTTATTATCAGTTATGCAGCAACTTAACCAGTTTGGTTTTCTGATGATAGTTACATTGTTTAACCTGCAAATTTTGCAGGTCGTCCCCTTCTTTTTAGGTCTACACTCTGCTAACTCTATAATTCCTTGAATATAATAATAATATATCATCACGGGTGCCTCAGGGTACCCAGCGGAGGGGCACCACCTCGATTTTATGAGTCTACACGGTACAGGTGACTAGCTCGTCGCGATGTTTGAATAGACTCAATAACCCATCTATATAAACAGTTTCACAATTTGGTATAGTGAAACAGTTACCGATAGTTTAACGTGATCTGCGAGGAACTACTGCGTGTTGTTAAACAATTACCTACATAAATGCTTTAGTTAAAAATTCATTGCTACACACCGGGGTTTAAACGAGGAACTAAAACTTTCGTGATTTTAAGTCTGAGGTCTAAACAACTATGCCTCAACGTTAAAGAACATTGATACAATTATATAAATTTATGCTGGATGCCTTTTAACGCCTACTTAGCGGAGAAGTTTTGTTTCGCGCACTAATTTGACCGCCTCCGTAGACTAATGGTTGCGCCTTTGGCGTTGTATCCGGAGGTCGTGGATTCGATTCCTACCCATGGAAAAAAAATATGAGTACAGTGTGTCATGGTCTGCGTGTTTATGAAATGTAATATGTATAATCTCCGTATGACAGCCTCCGTAGACAAGTGGTTGCGCCCTTGGCGTTAAATCCGGAGGTCGTGGGTTCGATTCCCACCCATGGCAAATAAATATTACGTTTTTCTGTACAGTTTGTCATGGTCTGGGTGTTTATAAAATATAATATGTATTATATCATTGTTTCTGGTACACATAGTACAAGCCTAGAGCTTAGTTTGTGACCAGAGCAATTTGTGTAATTTGTCCTACATATTATTATTATTATTATCTGTTTCTGGTACACATAGTACAAGCCTAGAGCTTAGTTTATGACCAGAGCGATATGTGTAAATTGCCGAATTTTATTGCGATTAAAGATGTCCAACCCGAAATGACAGTGAGCTCATACATCTTATAACTATGAAAAAAAAAATCAAGAACAAAATAACAAAATCCCATGGCTGAAGGACCTAAATCCAATGCTATGTTTAAATAAATTAAAATAAATTAACTATGTTTATGTAAATCCCAAAAATATACGTTAAACAATCAGTTTCGTTAGAAGCTAAAGTGTCTGTTATAAGAACCGACATCGACCGCATATCGATAATTTGATTAATCTAACAGAATAAACATAATAATAAAACAAACAAAAAAAAATATTTAGAATAAAAGAAATAAAAACAGAAAATCATTTAGGTACTTAGATACATTAAACATAATAGTACTAAAAGAAAGAAGATGTCTTAAAGGATCGTTTAAGAAGAGTATCATTGCAAGTTTGTTCTTAGCACTTCACACGTATCTTCAACGGTAGCATTCGAGTCCCGATCTCTTTCAATTAACTCGAGGACTCTTTACCTTAGACGTGTCGAGTTCCTTAGCTCAACAGTAGAGAAACTAGAGTTTTAAAATAATAATTGAAAAACGAATGTTGATTTGAATCTTTGGTCAAACAATATCCAACCGTGGGAATATTATTTAATTATTGTAATTGTACCGATTCCCTCGAAGAAGTATATGATCTTATACTTAATTTTTACTTTATTTATTTATATTTTAGTTATTTAGATTTAAATATTATTAATTAACATTATTATATATATATATATATATCTTCACGGGTGCCTTACGGCGCCCGAGACCGCCTAGACAGCCCCAGGGTACCCAGCGGAGGGGTTTTAATCCCACCTCGTCGTAGCCGATGGTATGAGTCTACACCGAACAAGTGGCTAGCTCGTCGCGATGTTTTGGATAGACTCAATGACCCATCTATAAACAGTTTCACAAGTTGGTATAGTGAAACCAGGACCGACAGCTTAACGTGCTCTCCGAGGCACTATAGTGGTGTTGTCAAACAAATGTACATATTTTTTTTAATTAAAAACACATGGTATACACCGGGATTCGAACCAGAGACCTAAGTGTTTTTAAGTCCAAGGTCTAACCAACTCGGCCACCGCGTATATTAACCTAATTAATTAACATTATTATATTACAAATTATCATATTTCAAATCATTGTACCTATTACAAATTATTATTGTACTTTCCTTGATAGATAAGTTTGTAATACCCTACTACATGTGTAAGCTTTTTTGTAAAACCCTTAAAAATAAAAATAAATAAATACCATCACGGGTGCCTATTTGGCTCCCGAGAACCGTTTAAACGGCCTCAGCCCAGCGGAGGGATTAACCCATCCTTATTTCGCCGATGGTATTCGGAGGCAACACCTAACAAGTGGCGAGCTTGTTGCGGTGTTTATGATGAAATAGCCTCGTTGTATAAAGTGGTCACCCATCCTAGGCCGGCTTTGTTGTCATCTGCTTAAAACCCTTATGAGACAATAAACTTTTTATTATTATTATAAAGGGTGAATTTAAAAGGTGGTATTTTGGGCTAATGAGGTTGGTAATACTGATCAAATCGAACAACTTTTACCATGAAACCATTTGTCTCAAATGAAAAAAAATGTCTTCTCTATACAAACTAGCCATGTTAAAATGGCCAATTTGTATGGGGAAACCAATATTTTTTTCCATGGGAAAAGTTGTTCGATTTGATCAGTAGCCTCTTGTTAGTCAAAAGTATAATCTTTCAAATTCACCCTGTATAGAATAATATGAATATAATTTATTCTAATAAAGTATTATTACACAAAAAGTGTCTTTTAATATATAAATAAGTAAAACATTTTTAGGTAATAGAAGACTAAATAATAATTTGCGTAAATAGAAACTTTTCAAATTAATTTAGTTGTTAATGACGAAAACTTGGTCTTTAGATTTGAAAACTTTTTGAACTCATTTATGTTATGTAATATATTAAGTTGTTAAAAAATACACAGCTTAAAATATTTTATAAATTAATATCTTAGCTTATTTAACAGTAACTAGACGTAAGTACCAATAGTGTACTATCACGGGTGCCATCTAGAAAACTTAGGGTACTCAGCGGTGAGGCTTTATTTCCATCTCTTCACAGGAAATTATATTTGAGTCTCCATCAAACAAGTGGCCAGCTGGTCGCGGTTTTTTGATAGACTTAATAACCCTTCTACAAACAGTTTCACAAGTTGGAATAGTGATATTAGGACCGACAGCTGTCAAACATTAAAAACTCATTGGTACACATCGGAGTTTGAACCGGGGACCTAGTTTAAGATCTATTAAACTCGGCCACCAGTACTAATGATACCTTTATTAGTACTGGTGGCCGAGTTTAGTACCTTCATTAGTACCTACTCATACAAAGCAATACTCATACAAAGCAATACTCATACAAAGCAATACTCATACAAAGCAATACTCATACAAAGCAATACTCATACAAAGCAATACTCATACAAAGCAATACTCATACAAAGCAATACTCATACAAAGAGTAGCAAATCGAAATTAAAGTGACAATCAAATACGAAGTCTATTGGGAATTCGAATTCGATTTGAATTTATTTTCGTTGTCACTGAATAAAAGGTAAAGAATGGAAAGATGTCGTCCACATATACACTAAATAACGGCTCAACTGGAAATTCAATTAGACATTTACCGCCGCTTGGTTAACCACGCTTTCTTAGGACAGAGGGTAGAACGGTTCGTGCGTACGTTCGCCAGACGATCACGTAGAGAACACAAAAGACCGCTTACATATTGTAGGTAGATATAACATTTTGGATAAGGAACGTTTAGCTTGCATGTCTGGTGGGGCTTGTCATTTTTGTAACTAGGAATTCCGATTTTAAACTTTTGTTATTTTTCTAACAAATAAAATTCTATCAATAAATATCATCGCCTAGACTGCCTCAGGGTATCCAGCGACGGGGTTTTTTCAACCTCGTCGTAGCCGATGACTGATATAAATTCTGATTAATTTACGTAGTTTTGTTTTATTTTTTTAACAGTTATTTTCGGCCAAATACTTTTAATTCAGTACCTACACTTATTTAAATTCTACACACATACATATTCATATCATTACGGGTGCCTTACGGCGCCCGAGACCGCCTAGACGGCCCAGGGTACCCAGCGGAGGGGTTTTAATCCCACTTCTTCGTACCCGATGGTATGAGTCTACACCGAACAAGTGGCTAGCTCGTCGTGATGTTTTGAATAGACTCAATAACAACAATAAACAGTTTCACAAGTTGGTATAGTGAAACCGGGACCGACAGCTTAACGTGCTCTCCGAGGCACTATAGTTGTGTGGTCAAACAAATGTACTTTTTTTTTTAAATTAAAAACTTATTGGTACACACCGGGATTCGAACCAGGGACCTAAGTGTTTTTTTAAGTCCAAGGTCTAACCAACTCGGCCACCACGTATATTTAAATTCTAATTCGTTTATTACAGCAAATTAATTACTTTATAAGCCTAGATGCGTTTTAGCAGGATCCGGATATTTTTTACGCCTTATGATATTTAAGTACACCCCTTAATATATATATATTTTTTATTATATATGTTTAATGATATTAGTGATTTTCACGAATAAAACCAATAGTAGCAATAGAAGAGCTTTATTTGTATGGTTTCAAAAATAAAGCAATACGTTAGACATTAGCAATTAACAGAACCTAATGGTAAAACGGTCTAACCGTTGCTCTGTTTTATTTGATACAATGTTTAAGTGTTCTATATGTTTTTATTATTAGATCTTACCTTTGAAATTATCGTTTTATATAATATATAATATTATTAATTTTTCTCCTCTAAAAATTACAAAACCAGAACTTGCTTCAACTCTTTAATGACGTTTTTCACCAGATTTGTAATTTTGCACTCAAAAAATTTAATTTTCTAAAAACAACTAGTCCTTTCGACACCGAAAACAACTTAACTTTTAAAGATTTTTTTCCGGAAAAACGTAACTTTTAAAGATTTTTTTCCGGAAAATTGCTGAAAACGCCTTTGGAGCAAGGTCTAGTGAAACCACACTCACTCAATTTATCTGATAATTGTAAAATCGCCGCTAAATGTTTTTTTATACTCGTAAATGACATAATAAAATTAAAATTTGGCATATTTCCTATACAATATTATTTCAAATTTTAACTCTGATATGGAGTTTATAAATACAATTGCTTTGGTATAGACAGGTCAGTTGCCCAATTTTATCTTCTCTTGCATTGCAGATATGGCCGAGTACCACTTCTTTATGTCTCTATATAAAACTTTTTTCTTTTAAACCTATCTATATTGCTCACGCACGACTTTAATTAGTACTAGCTATGACCATCTCCGTGGAATAGTTGTGTCCGGAGGTCGTGGGTTCAATTACCACCCATGGCAAAAAAAAGTACCTTTTTTATGCACAGTTTATCATGATCTCGATACTTATAAAATATAATATGTATATAATGTAGTATAGCTTTACACCCGCAGCTTTTTTACATACTAGTCAATGTTAGTATGTAAAAAAGCTGGGGGTATATTTAAAATTAGAAAAATTCAAAACAATCTTTTGAATAATGATAAATTGAACAATAATTACACATTAATATATATGAAACAAAGCGTGAAAAGGAAATTTTCGAACGCGACAACTCCCGCACGCCTGTCTCTGTGAGAAATCAATTTGTCCCAGCCTTCCATTTATGCGATTCCACCGGTCCCATTTATTCGAACGCAAATTGGAAAGGGACTGAGTTGTCAGCCGCGGCTTATGCAGTACCGTCTCGACTTAGCAATGAACGGGTCTGTACATTTCCTTGCCTTTTATTGCCACAGCCCATTTGTTTCGATAGGCATGGCTACGACGAAAAGGGAGTAGCTATCGATTCAAGTGATTGCCGATTCATTATAGTGTATAGAAAAGTTTTGTCAGCAGATCATACGATATATACTTCATACTATATGTCCACAGAAGATATTGAACCTTTTTTTTATCTAATTTATTAATATATTATAATTATTTTATAAATTTATATACCTAGTGATCGAGTTGAGTTAGTAAAAAATGCCAAAATTTAATATTAATATATTTCTATATCCATCGTAGAAAACTGTCTCACTTAATTTCCTTATTAAATTATTTCTTTTGATCTGCTATACTGGCAGGCAATTCTCTTGATTTTTATTTGCAATTTGTTTTTGGGACTTGAATGACAATTTTTGAATTTTCGCTCAGTCTCAGTAATTCAACCGTTAAACTACTTGAATTTTTTGACGATCTTTATGTACAATAGATACTATTATTTTTAATTCAAATAAATAGAATAAAACTTATTTTATTTACCAACTTACAATAGGTACAATACAAACTATAAACGCTACTTTTTAAAATAAAATATTTATTTTCACCAAATAATCCGCTCTCAATTGCGTTGTGTAGCACAAAATCAGCGACTACCCGGCTAATCGAAGCAGTAATGAATCAAAGGCCAGTCTGTATAGTGCAGACAGCTTTGCCTTTTTTCTTTTTTTTTTGTATTTCCAACGCTCTCGTTAGGTTTCCCTATCGGAATTAAAATAATCTAGTTATTTTTTTATTTCATTATTCTATTGTATTTTTAAAATTTTCGTATGCATTTTTTTTTCCGAATTATAAATTTGCTTATAATTCGATAAATAATAATAGCTATTTTGAAGACATTTTTTTTTTTATAAATATTTGTCAATATGTCGTCTAAAGATATATAAATAGCTATTTTGAAGACATTTTTTTTCTTTATAAATATCTGTCAATATGTCCCCTAGAGATAAAGGTTATAAACATTAGCTTTGTTATTATTATTATTATATATTATATATATTTTATTTTAATATTATGTATGTAGATAATTATTGTATCTTTAATTTAGTTTTTTCTTTGAATAAATTATTATTGGGAATAGTCTTAAATAATATACCTAAATATATATACGTATGTATATGTAGATAATATTTTTCTACTCTTAATATTTATTGTTTCTATTTACTTATTGATATGTTCCAAAGATTTGACTGGTAAAAAGAAGAAATGAAAGATTGGAAATTCATACTTATATGTTTTATATACATATTATTATCTTTGTACTTAAGTAATAATAATTTAGTTTTTTAAATACAATACAAACACAAATAGTTTAAAAAATACAAAAAACATTTAGGATCAGTGGTAAAAAAAAAGTAGTTAATTGACACATTATACAAGAATAAAAATATGTTAAGTACTTATTAAACGATATGTAAATCACAACACATCATACAGTACAAAAAACGACTGCTACTTTAAGGAAAATAAAATTTTAAATCTTAATATTATCATCATTTGGAAAATTTACATTTTCCCCGTTAAAAAACCGACCTATACTGTTCGAGGCGTTCTCCTCTCACTTTTTGTTAGACATTCGCGTGACACCTCATTTATAATTCCGCTTAATCCAAGCGAGTGAGTTCTTACCGACTGAATTTGTAATGTAAAGATTAATGATACACAAGAAATTCTTAAAAGCTTTTTACGCATTTTTTACTGTTCTTTTTGTTGTGAAGGTGCTTGTGACGGGCTGAGGTAGTTTGAATCTCAATTATTTCAAAATCTTTTTATTCCCACTAACTTACTTGACATGTTTTTTACGTAACTGAAAGAGGATGAGTTAGTGTGTATGTATTATAGACGGGTTCCAAATAATATGTTGTTTTTTTTATTATTATTATTTACAACCACCTTTTTATTTCGTTTTTTTTTAAATTGGATTTGGAAGCTGAGCATTTCTCTTCTCAATTTTAATTTTGAATAAAGGAATTGGTCGATTATCATATAATATTATGTAGAATATCTAGGATAATTTACACATATTGCTCTGGTCACAAACTAAGCTCTAGGCTTGTACTATGTGTACCAGAATAAAACGTTAAAATACATGTTATATGTTATAAACACCTAGATCATGTTAAACTATACAGAAAGACGTACTAAAATGTTTTGCCATGGGTGGGAATCGAACCCACGACGAGTTCAACGCCAAAGGCGCAACCACTTGTCTGCGGAGGCGGTCTCAATGAAGCTGTTACGATTTATTATCCATAAGCATAATATCCTCACTACATAGTATCCTAAAAACTGGTGAAACCACAGGTTAAAATTGAAACAAGAGGTCATTTAACGGTTTTTGCAACTATAAGGGCGATGGGCTATATCGACACCGGTCATATGTAACCTACTCTTGATAATATCCAAACACAACCCGCAAATAAATTAGATCCCAACAACAATTTAAAACAATAAATTTTATATTACGAAAAATAATATGGCGTGATATTGAAAGTAGGTAAATTTAATTGTAAAAGTTATGATTGAAAAAGTTGTAAAGGCCTCATCATAATATTATTTTCCAAGAATGACGTTTCTATTTTACGGACTTCACTGTTGAAAGATAGGTATTTACTTAGTTGCTGGCTTTAAAGGTCGAGATGAAATTCTCTAAACTTTTATCAGTATTTTTTATGAATATCGCTACAGTATGATTTAGAAACCTGGTATTGATACATCATCAGTCTTAATTGTGGGTAGTGCTCTTAAATATTCAATTAATAAATTTTAACAATGGAACATAGAAGGGAGATGTCACACGCACATTCAGTAATATGTAATATGTAGTCAGAAGACATAGAGTTGTCAAACAGACAGACAAACAAATATCATCTTCCTCTTAAAATTTAAACTTATAGCATCCCCCTTTTTTGGCAGTGGTAAAAAATGGGTTTTATAAAGGGATACTAAATGCCTAAAAAAATTTGGCTAATATACCTTAGGTAATGATCATAAAATAGGAAATAAATGCCACTTTCAGACCTGAAAACTTTTATATTTCTCCATGTGCAGAAGAACTACTGCATTCACTTAGTTTTTATTTTAAACTAAATCAACTTCAAAGCTGCGGTTAGAAAAAAATTCTACAAGTTTAACTAAATGCATCGATAGTTAGCTAAGAATAAGAAAAGTATTTCTCGATGATTTATCGAGAACTTTCAATAATCCGGTACCATTGCCTTCACGAGCGCTAAATTTCAATGGAGTGAGAATAGATTTATTATACGTACGAAAAAAGGCTCAAAACTTTTCCCTTACAAAGGAATCGATAAACGAAATGCCCACTTGGTGCCGCGGATTGAATAAAGCTTGCATTTATTCTTTCTTTTCTTACCTAACAATAAAATCTAAGACTTTTGTAGCTATTTAATTTTAAAAAGAGAAGTGCTACATAATGAAGCACTAGTTTTATAGAGATACGTACAAAATAATGAAAAACCAGTTATAAAGATATACGTGCTACATAATTAAACACTAGTTTTAGAGATAAGTACTACATAATGAAAGCCCAGTTTTAAAGATATACGTGCTACATAATTAAACACTAGTTTTAGAGATACGTACTACATAATGAACGATCAGTTTTAAAGATATACGTGGTACATAATTAAACTCTAGTTTCAAAAATACGTGCTACATAATGAAAGACCAGTTTTAAAGATATACATGCTACATAATTAAACTCTAGTTTTAGAGATACGCACTACATAATGAAAGACCAGTTTTAACGATATACGTGCTACACAATGCAACACTAGTTTTAAAGAGATAAATAATGAATGACCAGTTTTAAAGTGACGCATGCTACATAAGTAAATACTAGTTTTAGAGATACGTACTACATAATTATAGATCAGTCTAAAACAGATACGTGCTACATAATTAAACACTAGTTTTAGAGATTACATAATGAAAGACCAGTTTAAAGAGATACGTAGTACATAATTAAACACTAGTTTTAGAAATAGGTGCTACATAATGTAAGACCAGTTTTAAAAAGATACGTGTTACATAATTAAACTCTAGTTTTAGAGATACGTACTACATATGAAACACTAGTTTTTTAAGAGACATATTGAAACACCTTTGATAAAAAAAAAATAGTACACTGAGGGGAGAAATAGACAGATTATCCATCCGAAATGCTATTATGAGTGATATTAAATAAAAGGTTTAAGTAAGGGCGGGTCAAACCGCATGCAGCGCAGAACAGCACAGCACAGCACAGAGCAGCTTATGACGTTGTAATATATAAAATACTATGAGAAATGACACACCAAACGCACGATGCTGTACAGCGCTGCACAGCTGCGCGCGTATCCGCGCATCATGCCACGCAGAGACAAACCAAGCGCGCGAACGCAGCAGGCGATGTGGCAACGTCGCGCGCGCTCATGCTATAATGACGTTGTATATGCTTACTTAAGTTGACGTCACACCGCGGACGACTACGCGCGTAGATGTGCAGCGCCGCACGACACGTTGCAGCAGGAAAACGGTGATTTGTATTCAAATACAAAAATAGATGCGGAAATTAAAGAAAAAAAAATAGATTTAGTTCGGAAATACAAGTGTTTATATGAGCCGAAAGATAAAAACTATAAAAATACGCAATATAAGTTGCGTCTTTTATTTATGTCATGCACCCATAATCTTTTTTTTCTTCTGGACTGATGGATCGTGAGAAGCAGCAGTTCTTCATCAGATGAGCTACTTTCCAACCATCCTTCGTCAGCCAATTCCGAAATGCTGACGCTGTGCCCACTGTCTTCCATTTCTCAAACAAAATTGATAGATATCCAGAGCCTTACAGCGCAGAGCGTTCCAGCACAGCACAGCACATTACGACAGACTGGCCGGTGTGACATCGCTACGCAACGTGCTGTGCTGCAACGTAATAAGAGTGCGATTTTTGTATGTCAGCGATGAGTTACATATCACCAGTGAGAAAAATATTACCAGTGACTAGGAAGTCACGATTTATCAAAAGTCCTATTTTTATAGTAATATGCAGTACCAACTTACAAATGATTTCTCATTCCACGAGCTACTTGTGTTTCGTTATATGAAGAAAATATTGTTTATCATTATTTTTTTCTCATAATAATTGACATGTCTATGCTAAAACATAAAAATTCAATGGTGGAACGGAACTTAACATACATTATCTGTGATGATTATTATCTGTCATCGGTGACTTTATTTACGAGTGGAACTCGTATTGATATCATAGGTATGATACTTTAGTTACTTGATGAGATTCAAAAATACGAACTTTAGAAATCGATGACTTTTTTGACATTTGTGATATTAAATCATCCGCTGATATTCAAAAATCGCACCCCAAATCAAAAATCGCACCCCAAATCAAAAATCGCACTCCAAATCCCAAGAGAAAAATAATCTAACGTTCTTAAAATTCGTGTCTCTCTGTTTTCTTTTTGTATAGTGGTCAAATCTAAATCTAAAATAGGGTATTATATTTAGATATAATATACCCTATATAAATGGTGACTTTGAAAGGATGTACTTTGGGCTAATATGAAGTTCTACTGATCAATACGAACAACTTTTCCCATGGAACTATGTGCCGCAAATAAAAAAATATTTCTCCATACAAACTAGTAATGTTAAAATGACCAATTTGTATGGGGAAGCCAAAAATATTTTTATTTTGCGTCTTAAGACTTTTTTAGAGTTAAGATTGTATTTAGAACAATAATATGTGATATATGCTACGTATAAAATAATCAATAATCTTTCCCGTTTTCCTTCAAAAAGATTGAAACAGTAGTATTGTACATCGCCAACTCGTTAATAAAGTAGGAACATAAATATTCATAATACTTCAATAACCAACATTTAAATAAATAATATATTTCATTTTATAGCCCATATTTTTGAAATGATTTAAACTGATTGCACGATTCCACATAAACTGCTGAATGTGACATTAAATATATTGCGTTTTACCTTCAATTTGCTACTCGCTTATAAAGTTTTATGCGTTTTGTTTTTATCATCACATTCTAATTTAAAGAACTTTTTGTCTATCGTGTAGACCTATAAAGTCTATGAATGAGGTTGATCACTAATGCATTGTTAACAGCATTGATCCTATTATGTCGACTAAATTATGCGGTTACGAAAAGAGGGGCGACTAAGATAAATTTGCATTCACAGTCAACTTTAATAACCTCGTTGTATTATCGTCAAATCACCACCCATTTCTTTGTCCCATATAGTTATCGCATCATTTATACATAAATAATAATAAATACCAGCACGGGTTCCTATTTAGCTCCCGAGAACGGTTCTCGGGAGCCAAACGGCCTTAGGGTACCCAGCGGAGGGATTAACCCATCCTCATTTCGCCGATGGTATTCGGAGGCAACACCTAACAACTGGCGAGCTTGATGCGGTGTTTATGAAGAAAAAGCCTCGTTGTATAAAGCGGTCACCCATCCCAGGCCGGCCTTGTGGTCAACTGCTTAACCTTGTTATCAGTTGCGCAGTGACTTAACCACTAGGCTGGGGCCGCTTTTCGCATCATTTATCAATGCTATTAAACGGCAATAAATTGTTTATTCACAGATTTTGTAGGTCTGCTTATCATCAAATAGATACAAAGTCACATGCCATGCTCCAGTAAAAAAAACATATATCAAGATATTAGTTTTTTTTAATCTATAATATACATTTACGAAATAATCGCCTACGTAGATACCCTACCTATTTGTAAGTAGTATAGGTAGGAATTATTACATTTTTAACCTATTCTCTGTAACTATCTCATCTAAAATTATATTACTCCTAACTACAATACTTCATTTAAGAGCACGTTTACCCGTTAGATTTTTTTTTCGATTCTTAATTACGCGTCTATATTTTCCTATATCTTTGCTATCTGTCATCGTTGACTTATTATTTTTGAATCTCATCGAGTTACTTGATGAGATTCAAAAATACGAACTTTAAAAAATCGATGACTTTTTTGACATTTGTGATATTAAATCATCCGCTGATATTCAAAAATCGCACCCCAAATCAAAAATCGCTCTCCAAATCCCAAAAGAAAAATAATCTAACGTTCTTATAATTTGTGTCTCTCTGTTTTCTTTTTTGTATAGTGGTCAAATCTAAGGGTAAAATAGGGTATATTATATTTAGATATAATATGGCCTAGTTGGGTAGACCTTGGACTTAAAAACACTTAGGTCCCTGGTTCGAATCCCGGTGTGTATCAATGAGTTTTTAATAAAAAAAAAATATGTACATTTGTTTGACAACACCACTATAGTGCCTCGGAGAGCACGTTAAGCTGTCGGTCCCGGTTTCACTATACCAACTTGTGAAACTGTTTATAGATGTGTTATTGAGTATATTCAAAACATAGCAACGAGCTAGCCACTTGTTCGGTGTAGACTCATACCATCGGCTACGACGAGGTGGGATTAAAACCCCTCCGCTGGGTACCCTGGGGCCGTCTAGGCGGTCTCGGGCGCCGTAAGGCACCCGTGATGATACATATACATGGTAACTTTAAAAGGATGTACTTTAGGCTAATATGAGGTTCTACTGATCAATACGAACAACTTTTCCCATGGAACTATGTACCGCAAATAAAAAAATATTTCTTCATACAAACTAGTAATGTTAAAATGACCAATTTGTATGGGGAAGCCAAAAATATTTTTCATTTGCGACACATGGTTCCATGGGAAAAGTTGTTCGATTTGATCAGCAGAACCTCATATTAGCCCAAAGTACATCCTTTTAAATTCACTCTGTATATATAGGGCTCAGATAAACACGTTTCTTGCGTCTTAAAACTCTTTTAGAGTTAAGATTGTATTCAGGACAATAATATGTGATATATGCTACGTATAAAATAATCAATAATCTTTCCCGTTTTCCTTCAAAAACATTGAAACAGTTGTATTGTACATCGCCAACTCGTTAATAAAGTAGGAACATAAATATTCATAATACTTCAATAACCAACATTTAAATAAATAATATATTTCATTTTATAGCCCATATTTTTGAAATGATTTAAACTGATTGCACGATTCCACATAAACTGCTGTATGTGACATTAAATATATTGCGTTTTACCTTCAATTTGCTACTCGCTTATAAAGTTTTATGCGTTTTGTTTTTATCATCACATTTTAATTTAAAGAACTTTTTGTCTATCGTGCAGACCTACAAAGTCCATGAATGAGGTTGATCACTAATGCATTGTTAACAACATTGATCCTACTATGTCGACTAAATTATGCGGTTACGAAAAGAGGGGCGACTAAGATGAATTTGCATTCACAGTCAACTTTAATAACCTCGTTGTATTATCGTCAAATCACCCGCCATTTCTTAACTGGACCATAGCATACTATTTCATCAAAAAATCGTTGCAGTAGTTTACTGAAAACCGGGGAACCCACATACTAAAACCTATTATAACAGACCGAATTCGCAATGGCATAATCCTCTGACAAATGGGACTGCAAGAAAGTATTTAAATGAAGAAGAATAAGAAGATCTCTATACCAACTTGTGAAACTGTTTATAGATGAGTTATTGAGTCTATTCAAAACATCGCGACGAGCTAGCCACTTGTTCGGTGTTCTCATACCATCGGCTAAGACGAGGTGGGATTAAAAACCCCTCCGCTGGGTACCCTGGGGCCGTCTAGGCGGTCTCGTGCGTCGTAAGGCACCCGTAAAGATATGTATGTAGAATAAGACCAGCCGTAAAGATAAATATAATAAATGTGTTCGTACGCTAGCGTCATGCCTTTGCCATGCTTAAAAAGTTGAGCAGAACTATGCTGAATATTGCTTTCAATTAATCCATGAGAGTCATTGGAAATTATTGGCTTGGCAATAAAATTTTTACTTTAAAATTATTGCTAAACTGGTAACTAATGGTAAAAAAACTGGTAAAAAAATATGGTAACTAGGAAAAATATTAGAGCTTTATTGGAGCAACATATAGCTGGATCTATTATAGTCCAAGAATGGGATAACCCATGTTGTTAACATCAACATTGGAGATCCCAGGAACTTGGTTCTACTAAATGAATTGGACATCAATTCAAAATATTGACATGATTTGGCTAGGCGGATTATTTTTGCATGGCTCTTACAGACTAATTGAAAGCATGAGCTGGCGCATATTTCTTGCATAAACCGAATATTTACGCATCACGCAATCTGTATTTTTTTCATTTCTTTTAGGTAGGAGGAAGATTTATATAACTTCGCTAGACCAATCGACCGTATCTGTTACCATCACACACATTCAGTCACCGATTT
The DNA here is from genome assembly GCA_947458855.1 of Monopis laevigella. Taxonomy (NCBI): domain Eukaryota; kingdom Metazoa; phylum Arthropoda; class Insecta; order Lepidoptera; family Tineidae; genus Monopis; species Monopis laevigella. The sequence goes on along the minus strand of OX381580.1, from coordinate 19,218,573 downwards.
TTTTCTTCACGGTGGGTTACGAAACGGGTAGTTAATTTGTCAATAAAGCATCGTAAGACAAGACTAATTTGCATTATAAGTACACTTATTAAAGTTGAAGATTCGACTTTGTCCCATATAGTTATCGCATCATTTATACATAAATAATAATAAATACCACCACGGGTGCCTATTTGGCTCCCGAGAACAGTTCTCGGGAGCCAAACGGCCTTAGGGTACCCAGCGGAGGGATTAACCCGTCCTCATTTCGCCGATGGTATTCGGAGGCAACACCTAACAAGTAGCGAGCGTGTTGCGGTGTCTATGATGAAATAGCCTCGCTGTATAAAGAGGTTACCCATCCCAGGACGGCCTTATTGTCATCTGCTTAACCTTGTTATCAATTGCGCAGTGACTTAACCACTAGGCTGGGGCCGCTTTTCGCATCATTTATCAATGCTATTAAAAGGCAATAAATTGTATATTCACAGATTTTGTAGGTCTGCTTATCATCAAATAGATACAAAGTTACATGCCGAGCTCCAGTAAAAAAAATATATATCAAGATATTAGTTTTTTTTAATGTATAATATATATTTACGAATTATTTGCCTACGTAGATACCCTACCTATTTGTAAGTAGTATAGGTAGGAATTATTACATTTTTAACCTATTCTCTGTAATTTATCTCATCTAAAATTAACTACAATACTTCATTTAAGAGCACGTTTACCCGTTAGATTTTTTTTTTCGGTTCCTAATTACGCGTCTATATTTTCCTATCATCATCATCATACCAGCCTCTCACGCGTCCACTGCTGGACATAGGCATGGCCAAGGATTTTTTCTATTCTATTTTTTCTATTTTTCTATATAGTTGCTATAACATAACAGTAAAACCTTTAACATAGTGGCTGTGTTGAGTGTCCATTACACAGACAATCCAGCTGCGGTCACATTTAATCCGTTTAACTATATAACAGCGAAAGTTATATCTCTTTGCAAATATAGCTGCACAATCGGCGCAGAGCTTAATGAGTCCGAAATAACGAACCGGGTGAGCTTCATTTGTTTGCAGATTATATTTTTTAGCATAACAATACACTGTATTTAATCGTTTTGACATTGTAAATCAGGTTAATTTATTACACAAATAATTAAATTATAATGTGTATTTAATGAAAGTTCAGCAGGTTTAATAATATGCAATAGTGCTTAATAATCCAAAATGTGCAAGAGGAGTGTCTAATGACAGGTTTCCTATACAAAAGGTTGTGATGTTACCAAACATTCATGGATTTTTATGAATTTTGGAGGCGTTATAAATTAATATGACGTATAATCTAGGCTCGTACGTTTGACTTTTTTTTAAGTTTGGTATATAAAAAATTAAAACTTACAGTCATCGTTAATTTTTTCGTTTTTTTTAAAGCCATCAGGCTTTAAAAAAAACTTAAATAAAAATAAACATCACGTATGTACATAATATGCAGTTTCAAGTATAAATATAAATAAAATAATAGCATTAAATTTAAATTTGCAGCCTAAAGTTGTTTTTGAAACACCCAAGATGTTATATGTTTCATTCTTTATTAGTCTTAGGGGATAGTGTATCGAGACCGGTCGGTCGGTCTAACGAAGTTTCTACTTTCTATAACTTCCTCCCACCTAATGTTAATGTTATGTATTTTCAGCACTATTCATTTCGATGAGCGCGATTCCAGTGACGTATAGGTGGGCATCTGATTGGGCGTCGTGTCCGTAGGCCGTACTCATGCAGCCGATTTCGCACGGTTTGTATGCAATAACAGCACTTGAGTTTTGTAGCCTTATATCTATCTCTCGGGCGGTTAACATTGGCTCATGTTTTGCATTCAGTTGTATGTATCAGTCTTGCCAAGTGGTTGAAATTCTCCCATGTTAGTGTAACACTGCCAATGACGGCAAATAACGCTTCTATTAACACCAAAATGCCGGGACCTGAGATTTATTCTTTCCCGCTTGCAACATCTCTACAGCTGTTTGCATTTCATCTGCGTTCAATTGACGTCGTCCCACGAAGTAATCAATGTGTTACAATGAAATTTTGGGGAAAACTCTATTCGAAATATTATATACTAAAATACAGATATATCAAATTTCGATTAGCAAAGAAAATATTTTTAATTTCGAACAAAGGCATTTGCTTTAAATTTTATGAAAAAACAAAACATAATCGAAAAGTTTTATTTACAACCAGTCAGTATGTTATCTGGAACAAAAAAAAATGAATATTTAAAAGAAAATATTTTTAATTTCGAACAAAGGCATTTGCTTTAAATTTTATGAAAAAACAAAACATAATCGAAAAGTTTTATTTACAACCAGCCAGTATGTTATCTGGAACAAAAAAAAAAGAATATTTAAAAGAAAATATTTTTAATTTCGAACAAAAAAAATTAATATTTAAAAGAAAATATTTTTAATTTCGAACAAAGGCATTTGCTTTAAATTTTATGAAAAAACAAAACATAATCGAAAAGTTTTATTTACAACCAGTCAGTATGTTATCTGGAACAAAAAAAAATGAATATTTGATTTAAAATACATAAATATATATATGTAGGACAATTTACACATATTACTTTTAGTCACTAAGCTCTAGGCTTGTGTTATGTGTACCAGAAGCGATAAAATACATATTATATTTTATAAACACCCAGACCATGACAAACTGTACAGAAAAAACGTACTAATTAATATTTTTTTGCCATGGGTGGGAATTAAACCCACGACCTCCGGATGCAACGCGAAAGGCGCAACCACTAGTCTGCGAAGGCTGTCAATAATTTGTAGAATTTGTATCATGATGCATGATGCTTTGACTTTTTGATGTGTGAATTTTATAAGACCCGACTCAGTGGCAATTCTCAGATCCCTTGATGACAGTTAATGGCTAAACGATTAAATAGTACATTGTTCACCGAGGGGAGAAAGTCACCGATTACTAACGAGGGCGAAGTTTGAGGCCCGACGCGAAGCGGAGGGCCTTAATTCGCTCGAGTTAGGAATCGCACTTTCTCGCCGAGTGATACATAGTGCTTTATACTACACCTACGAGGAAAATAAAAAATAAAATCTCTATTAATTAAAGTTTATATTAAAATTATTACAGTTGTTAAAACTTAATAAATCAAAAATGCAAAGAAAGTAAACAGCCAATAAACCAATACTTTTATTTTATTTTATTTTGATTAAAATTTCGAACTTGTAAAAAAAAACTAGGCTGTATGGCTTTGAACCCTTGCCTTTCCTAATTTGGAAGAATTGAAGAAAAAAAAAGAAAAAAAAACTAGCACGTTAACAATGAATTTTCATATACTTTTTCCTCCCGCTTAAGCACGTTAACAATGGATTTTCATACACTTTTTCCTCCCACATATTTGTACGACTACAAAGACGTACTTTCTGACCTATTCTTACGCAAGTAAGAACCTACTTTCCGAGCAGGTGTAGTATAAACAATATAAGCATGGGCCTTATTCCATTAATTCAATTGTATAACAACTGCATATCAAAGGCAAAATTTTACACATTTTATCCGTACATTTTTTACTTTGTATACGGTTGAAATACGATTCATTATCGTTTGTGAAACTCTGTATACTTTAAAGGTGGCAATGTTAAAAGTCGAAAATATGTTTTATGCTAATTTCAACTTAAATATTAAATAATATTTTAAATAAAAATACAAAATATAATATCAATCATTTTACTCATTTAAATAGCCTTTTCGATCAATTTTATATACGTAGTGGCCGAGTTGGTTAGACCTTAAACTTAAAAACAGTTAGGTACTTGTTTATGTACATTTGTTTAATGACACCACTATAATACCTCGGAGAGCACGTAAAGCTGTCGGTCCCAGTTTCACTATACCTACTTGTGAAACTGTTTCTAGATAAGTTTATTGAGTCTATCCAAATATTGCAACTAGCTAGCCACTTGTTCGGTGTAGACTCATACCATCGGCTGCGACAAGGTGGGATTAAAAACTCCTCCGGGTACCCTGAGGCCGTCTGCGGTCTCGGGCCCGTAAGGCACCCGTATAAATATTTATTACTTTAAAAGCCTATTTACCAAGTTTGAAAACTACTACAGTTTTCAAACTTGGTAAATAGCCTCTTAAAGTATCTTCCCTAACAAAGATATTAACTTTCCTAAAAATATATTTTACCCCTCTTCAATTTATTGATTGAAATAAAATAATAAACATACTTTTATTCATAGTTCAATATTCCTAGCTTTTGTAGTAGCATGAGTCAAAATCGAATTTGAGTCAAGATAATAAGTAAACGTGGTATATTAATTACGCTCTTAAAACACTTGTCTACTATTTTTCATGAAAGATATATTAAATTGGCCGGTATATAACTTGTCCTATTCTTACATAGCTTTCCTGAAAATTCACCTATCATCTCCTTGAGATTTAAATTATGAAAAAACCTTATTTTACTTTTTAAATTTCATAATCCTACCAGTCAGTAGTTTATGCTGGACTAGATTAGTAAGTCATTCAATCAGGCAGTCAATGCTTTTTTGTATATAGATCAAAATTAATAACTTACTTATGTAATTATAAACTGATATTTACAAAACAAGTAGGTATTTACAAAGATAAACAAGCACACAAGGCACTTGGTAGCGTATAAAGGATGTTGTACACGGTATTACTAAGGATTTAATAAAATGTTTTCAGAACTGAAAGGTTGAAATTATAAAGACGTGGAAAAGCGTTTTCAGTGTATGAGAAATAGAATTAGAAAGGCAGCAGGATCAGTATGAAAGGCTGTGTTCGCCAGTTAAGCTGTGTACGCTCTCCAATACATAAGCTGCACCAATCTATTTCGAATCAAGCGAAGAGCTCCCAATAACTTCGTTTTTCTTTTCAAAGTTTTTATTCAGGATGTTTATTTTTTATTTTTTTGTAGATATATAAAATAAATGTACTGGAATCGGTTTGGAATTTATTTTACTGTAGTTTTGTATAAATGTTTATACAAATATGTAAGGGGTGCGATTTTTAAATATTAGCGGATGACCAAATACCTATCACTGAAATTATTTATTGACTTCTAAATTTTGTATTTTTGAATTTCATCGAGTGACTAAATATTATTCCTATGACATCGTTATGATATATTAGAGTGTAATTTGTTGTTAAGCTATTTTTGGGTTGGTTATTAAAAATCGTATTTTTGTGAAAATAGTAATTAATAGTAAAATAATTACACTTAATTATAATTACCGATTAATAATTACACTTAAATAATTTAGGGCCGATTTTTCAATCGTCTGATAAGTCGCTAGTGCTAGCTTTTAACTAGCGACTTATCAGACGATTGAAAAATCGGCCCTAAATTATTTAAGTGTAATTATTAATCGGTAATTATATCAGCCAGTTGAATTTATTTGATTGTTTAACAGTGGGATAAAGGTTTTGAATTTTTCAATCACGTTTATTCAGTCAGCTAGTTAACTGAGGATTGTTGTAGCTAACTTTGTCAGAGCGAGAATGACTTACCAAAAATTGCACATGTTAGAAAGAGAGCGTGATATTTTATCAGTGGCGTGTGACTGACATATGTTTTAGGTTAGGATTTATTATTTTTGTAAATTATTATGTTCATATATATCTAATTATTAAAAAAGATTCCCACAGATGATATACGGGTGAAGATTCCTTGAGGGTAGCCCGAAGACTAGACCTGTGTTTAAGTTATATTTTTCATAGTTAAGTTTATAGGATATTATTATGCAAAAGTGTACCAAATTACCAATTTTGTAGAATAAGCATTAAGAGTGATCCTAAGTCGCAGTACCCATTTTAATGTTGATACTTTTCTCCTTCACTTAATATTGGCAAGACTATACCGTTTGCTTTCATACGGTCATGTCGCCATTCCTTTTTCTAACCTAGTCCTTTCCAGCAAATTATTATCAACAATTGAAAAACTAACTACTTTTGTAAAGGAGGGACAACTCAAGAAAACTCAAAAGTAAACCTTTCTTAATCCTGGACAAAGCACAGGACTGGAAAATATACATGGATACATTAAAAATACATTACAAAATTCCAGACGAACTAGCAGTTTCAGCCTATAGACCAGACATACTGGTGTACTCTCGGTGCTTGAATAAAGTAATACTTATAGAACTCACCGTTTCTAATCCGATTTTTCAATCGTCTGATAAGTCGCTAGTGCTAGCTTTTAACTAGCGACTTATCAGACGATTGAAAAATCGGCCCTAAATTATTTAAGTGTAATTATTAATCGGTAATTATATCAGCCAGTTGAATTTATTTGATTGTTTAACAGTGGGATAAAGGTTTTGAATTTTTCAATCACGTTTATTCAGTCAGCTAGTTAACTGAGGATTGTTGTAGCTAACTTTGTCAGAGCGAGAATGACTTACCAAAAATTGCACATGTTAGAAAGAGAGCGTGATATTTTATCAGTGGCGTGTGACTGACATATGTTTTAGGTTAGGATTTATTATTTTTGTAAATTATTATGTTCATATATATCTAATTATTAAAAAAGATTCCCACAGATGATATACGGGTGAAGATTCCTTGAGGGTAGCCCGAAGACTAGACCTGTGTTTAAGTTATATTTTTCATAGTTAAGTTTATAGGATATTATTATGCAAAAGTGTACCAAATTACCAATTTTGTAGAATAAGCATTAAGAGTGATCCTAAGTCGCAGTACCCATTTTAATGTTGATACTTTTCTCCTTCACTTAATATTGGCAAGACTATACCGTTTGCTTTCATACGGTCATGTCGCCATTCCTTTTTCTAACCTAGTCCTTTCCAGCAAATTATTATCAACAATTGAAAAACTAACTACTTTTGTAAAGGAGGGACAACTCAAGAAAACTCAAAAGTAAACCTTTCTTAATCCTGGACAAAGCACAGGACTGGAAAATATACATGGATACATTAAAAATACATTACAAAATTCCAGACGAACTAGCAGTTTCAGCCTATAGACCAGACATACTGGTGTACTCTCGGTGCTTGAATAAAGTAATACTTATAGAACTCACCGTTTCGTGGGAAACAAACATTCCTAAGGACCACAAGTCGAACAAATATTTTGGTCCCACATACAAAATTACTAGAAACGGATTTAAAACTCAACTTTATGCAGTGGAAGTTGGTGCAAGAGGTATTTCAGCAGTCTTTGCATCGTCTATTGAAGGATCCTGGCCTTCCGAAATCAGCCGTCGGAACTTTTATGGAGCGTGTTTCCAAGATTGCGCATTTAATAGGATCATATAGTATTTGGTTAAATAGAGAGAATGAACACAGTGAAGTCACAGCGGTTTAAACATCTTCGTGGTCTCAAGTCTGTTCATACTTTATAAAAAGAAATAAAAGCAAAATAATAAATATATTCAGTTTTTTATTTAATTATTTACACAAAAATCAATACATAATAGACAGTAATTAAAAATAATATAAGTTACCTAATGATAATCAAACAATTTTAAAAGATCTAATTTGAATGGAAAAACCAATAAATATTGCCAATAGAGTTTTCTTGAATTGTCCCTCCTTTACAAAAGTAGTTAGTCTTTCAATTGTTAATAATCCTTTTCTGGCTGCAATACTGAGACAGCTTCACGAATAATTTCTAGAACTTTATCATGTCGGTGCGACCAATGGCCTTTTTCAAGTAGAGTTGCACCCAGCCAGTATATGTCTGGCAGTCCCTAGAGCAACTACGCACAATGTACATGTCTTATCTGCTGCTTTTCCCCATTTTACAAGATTACTCTGGTCAGGTAGGGACATTTGAAAGGCATTAAGATAGGACTGAATAAGTGCAGGAGACCAATCGTACATGGTTCCTATGATATTACAAAAAAGCAGGAGGTAGGAGTAATTGCTGGATGGGTTCCACATTGGTTTCTGAAAATTGAGAAAAAAATATGTTTATATAGGTAGGTACTTAATGTTTAAATAATCAGTGATGATTTTAAGCACTGAGTTTTATATGATTATATCTTCATGGGTTTAAAGTAAACAATCATTGCTAGAAATAGCTACTAATGAGTATGTAGGTTAGTTAGGTTAGAAAAAAGGAAGTTAAATTAAATCGTTTAGGTACCTTTCCGTTGGATTATCCATTTTTTCTGTGATCATTGCAAGTATAAATATTGATAGTTTCTTTCTGGAGACGAAATCTTTTCCTAAATTCATCCTCGTCCCAGCTGGTATGGTCAAATCTTTCTCTGACTACTCTTTTTTCCGGTTTGGTTTTAAATAATTCACCATCATAATTTTTTCTTCGATAAGCAAATCTTCAATTGAGTCAAACAGTTTCATGTTTTCGAATTTAAAAGAAAAACACGAAAAATACTTTAAAATTATAACCATGACAGACCACAATAACAGCTTGATAAGCTTTAACTGACGCTTGAACTAGCAGATAAATTTATTCCACTGTTAGTGAGTTTATCTGTCACTTTGACACTATCCAACCATTAAAAAATCCAATTTCTTGCTAACTATAGAATAACTGCTATCAGACTGTTTAACTGGGTATTGAAAAATCGGCCCTTAATCTAACATTATAAGTTAAATAATGTTATTAGGTAAAACCTATAAAGCCATTATTCTAGGAAATAAAGCTATTATATCATACACATATTTAATAGAATAGCGCCCCGTAATATAACGCATTATTACGGGGCGCTGTAGCACCGCGCCATTCTGTACGCGAAAGTTTTCAGTGCACAGGGTAACCATGAATATCAAAATATTTAGGATAAATAAATATATAAAAGAAGAAGAAGGCGTATCGTAGTAAACATGTCAGTAGAAATTTCAATTTCCCACCACTGAAAACCTTCCGATTTCAGACGAGGTCTTCGTTGTCGTAACTTATACGAGCTCGTATTATTTTAATACTTGTACCTATCTTTTTATGACGAATCATTCGGTTAAGTGCTGAAATAAAAATTATACAAATCTCTTTTCTGAAACCTTAAGGTTTATCTTTATGGCCATCAAATTTAATATTTGAACTTGATTTGTTTAATATTATCTTAAAGTGAATAAATACTTATAAAATTAACCCATCATATTGTATTATAATACTTGATGACGTCGTTCTCAGAGACAGATTTTTTACTCTAAATTATTGCAATAATATTTTTTTATTTTATTTCTCATGCTTGCTTTGAAAGTACGCTTGAAATAACCTGAACAGCGGGTTGAAAACAGTACTTTTCGTCCCTGGAAAACGATTTTTTTGGTCCGGGGGAAACGATTTTATCAGGGGGTCCCAACAGTTAAGACCAAAAGGTCGTGAATATGTGGGAAATATTTGATTAGACGCTCTTCCTAATATTTTTTTTATTTACTTTATTCAAAGTGAACAGCAGAATGTTTACCTTGAGCGAAAAACCTATTTAGACACTCGAACGAATTAGTGCCTTCGCTGGTTTCGTGCACCAAACCATCTCGTGCCTAAATAGATCCTTTCTACCCTTGTGAAACAATCTACAATTGTAAATTTAGTTTAAAATATACAAGGTATGAGGTTGTCCAATCAGGCAGCTACTCGAAACCAATAGTAAATAAAAAAAATAAAGCCCAGTCTTACGGACATATACGTTACAACTCGCGGGTTAAATTAAGAGATATAATATAATATACCTATATTATATCAAATTATATAATGAATTAAATTATATTTCTATATATTTTAGAAAGGGTAGTCAAATAGACAACTAAATAGCTGGAGTATATACAGGGTGAATTTGAAAAGGATGTACTTTGGGCTAATATGAGGTTCTGATGATCAAATCGAACAACTTTTCCCATGAAAGCAAGTGTCGCAAATGAAAAAAAATGTTGGCCTCCCCATACAAATTGGTTATTTTAATATTACTAGTTTGTATGGAGAAGGCAATATTTTTTTGCACATGGTTCCATAGGAAAAGTTATTTGTATTGATCAGTAGAACCTTATATCAGCCCAAAGTCCATTCTTTCAAAGTCACCATGTATATAATGAACAAAATACTGGGTCCCTTTATATATCATTCCCCAAAGTTTACCAGTTAAGTTCGCAAAATAAATGTTCAATTAACCAGAATTTATAATGTTTAAACTGATTATCTTAAATACTAATCAAACTTAATCGTTTATCTCAACTTTTCCCAATTAGTACAGACTACAGGATCTAGTCTTAAGGCCGTTGGCTTTGTAACCGAAGGTCGTGGGTTTGATTCCTACTCATGGCGAAATTATATTAGTACGTTTTTCTATACAGTTATCTATCTTTTTTTCCGTTTTGTATGTTTTTGTTAGTACACATCCAGGCCTATAGCCTAATTTGTGACCAGGCAAGTATGTGTAAAATGTCAAAAATATACAGGCATACTTTGGAGGGAGGAAAGTCTATAACGTCGTTAGGCCGACCGACTGATTCCATACAGATGCAAAACCGTGAAGTGACTTAGTCATATTACAGGTTTAGCCTGTGGGTTCACTAGTTTGCAGGAGACTACTGCGTCGAATTCTTGTCGAGGTCTTTTATAGTGCGGCTACGAAACGGGTGGTTGAATTGACGATAAAGCGAGGATATTAAAATATACTCATAATGCATAAATTCGTCTCTGTCGCCGCCCATTTCGCAATAGCATCATTTAGCCGGCATAGTGGGAGTGAGCAGTGTTGTTTAACAACAATTATTGACACATGCCGTGCTCCAATAAAAAACATATAAATTTAAAAAGTAATTACCTCAAGATGTTTAAAGATTATTTACTTCAGCAAAGAACTTAAACAAGAATAGATTGATCGAAGAGGTGAACATTTTTCAAGAAACACTTAGTTTATTTTCTCTTGCAAGGGTATCCTGAAAGGCAAAGAAAAACAAAGAACGCAACAAACGTTTGCTTTGTTACGCAGCTTTCAAGAGAACACCATTAAAACTTACCTCCTTTTAACCGAGCTTGGAAAATTACATTAAACTTTAAAATGAATCCACATTTCTCAAATCAATATTACTCGAGGGTTAACAAGATTTGTGTAACATTGATTATTTTTTATTACTTTTAAACATTATATTTTTTCAATGCTTACGAAAAATAACTTTTTATTATTATTTTCAATTGAGTTTTGTCGGGGTGTACCAATGAGTTTTAAACATACACATATACATACATATCCTTACGGCGCCTAGACCGCCCCAGGGTACCCAGCGGAGGGGTTTTAATCCCACCTCGTCGAACAGGCTAGCTCGTATCGATGTTTTGAATAGGCTCAATAACCCATCTATAAACAGTTTCAAAAGAACTGGGACCGACAGCTTAACGTGCTCTCCGAGGCTAGTGGTGTTGTCAAACAAATGTACATAATTTTCGGTATAGGTAGACTAACACCAGTATTCATAAAAACCTATTGAGTCCTTTAATAACACTTTAGTTACTGGGGGTTTTGTGCGTGAAAGAGACAAAGCCTTCTATAACTAAAGTGTTCTTGAAGCACTCAATAAGTTTTTATGATTAAGGCCATTAGTATACCATTTATTAATTATTTAAACCCTTTTTTATGTTTGGCATCGTAAACCAAAGTTACCTATATAATATTTATTTTATATAGAGATGCGCCGAATAGTCGGCGACTAGTCGGTAACTATTCGGCAGAGAGCGCCGACTATCCGGCTTCTTACTTTGTATATATTTCTCAGTAATATGTATGTAGGGGAACTTACTTTAAATAAAAACTGTCTTACACATTTTGATATGAAAATCAAAGAATTCTTTCCTGTTCTTATAATTTCTTGCTTGTAAAGAAAATATAATTATGACATTTATTAAACAAAATTAGTATCTTAATTAACAAACAAAACTATAAAACAACATAATATATTCTTATCTTCAGTAAACATTTATTTATTATATAAATAAAATGGCAGTTTTTTTTAAATTACCAAACTAAATAATATTCAATCAATATGCATGTACATTGTATAAACAAAAAAGGTTCCGACATGTTTGGTTTGAGACATTCGCGCGAATCAGCTGTAAACGAAACGTTACTGAAATCCCCGAAAACGTGATCGGCTTGGCCGATTAGTCCGCCGACTAGTCGGTATCTTTACGACGACTAATCGGCCAAAGTCAAAATCGGCACATCCCTAATTTTATATAATTTATAAAATCAGCGAAGAGAGTATCTACTGCTAATTATATGAAGGAAGATCACTATAACTTTGTTGGGCCGGTTTTAATCTGCGGGTTTACCAGTTACGATTTCTGGTCGAGGAGGGTAGCCCCGTTTGAGGGCGCGCTTACGAAACGGGCAGTTGATATAAAGATAAAGCAGCGAGGATATTTTAAAATATAAATGTACTTTTAAACTTTTCGTAAATGCATCATTTAGCCGGCATAGTAGGTGCGACAAATGCTCTTAAACAACAGTATATTAATCGACCCCATTCATGGACTCTGTAGGTCTAATTATCATTAAGAAATACAGAATCGTACCCGTGCTCCAATAATCGAAAATCATTTAATAAATATTAAAAATAAATCCAATCACAATAACCAAGAAAGCTTATTTCCACCGACTTTGAATAAACAAGCAATAAAATATCTTAAAAACGACTAGGTGCTAAACTTAAAATTCTAATCACAAAAATTGAATGGCCGGTGTTCCGTAATGGAAGTGGCCACAGCGTCACGTATTCTATCTAATCTTTATAGGTGTAGACATAGACCTAAATATGTAGACAGTTTTAAAAAGAAATCGTGCATGGCTTCTGTATTGCTAGCCACATTCACTACCAAGTAAGTAGTTGCTTTATAAAAAATAACTTCCTACCTAGCATAATATACTTACACAAAAGTTTAAAGTTTATACGAAAAATGTAAGGAAGTTCAAGGAGGAAATATTTTTATAATTTCTCATGTGCCGCACTAAAAGCCACGGTACCCAACGGACTGGGAAGAAGTAATAAAACTAATAAATGTTTTGTCATTAACAGTATAAGGTTATTTAATAAATTACCTAAAAGTATTATAGACTAGCGGCCCGTCCCGGCTTCGCACAGGTTTGTATAACTTTAACTATATGCTCAGCGCACGCCACGGAAGGCCTCAGAAACGATACTTTTCCCCCGTTTTTAAAACATTTTTGGTTACTGCTCTACAACTATAGGACCTAGCGTGATATTATATAGCCTATGTTACTTCTGAATAATGCAGCTTTCTAATGGTGAAAAAATTATTGCAATCGGTCCAGTAGTTTTTGAGTTTATTCATTACAAACATACAAAAACACAAAAATACAAAAATACAAATCTTTCCTCTTTATTATATTAGTATAGATAGATTTAAGTGAAATAAAGTTTAAAAATTGTATAAAACAAACATTAATCCATAGGGCTTACTATAGAGTTAATGACTATATTAATGATAAAGATGTCTGGACCCGTTCTGATCTGCAATTGAGGTCTCACAACTAGTATTGCCTTTTCAAATGAGTACCCTAGTAGGTATGTTAAATCTGATATTGTAATAACTTATTATTACTTAATTTACTAAATTACTTAATTTATTTTTTATTATATTTAAATTTTATCTTTGGATAAGGTATATCTTATGATTACTTATTAATATTTACATTATGCAGGTACTCTGTTATTATATATTATTATTTAGTAAAGTGCCTGTACTCTTTAGTATTTGCAGTTCTGTACATTGGTACAGCAACCAATTGCTAAACTGTTAAATAATCTGCCATAGGGTGTTTTGCGCATGCTTTTAGTAGGGTTAGAGCATTTAATGTATGCTGCGATATGCATATCGGTAACTCAATGGCTATATTCCTCTGTTAGTTTGTGTGAAGCTCCAGAGTTTTTTACTTGCTGGTACCTTTTTCTCCGGGGTGTCTCCGGAGGGATCGACTTTACAACTAGTGTTTACGCCCTTAAAGATACCGATCCATATAACTATATTAATGCGATTGATGGTCATTTAAAAATATCTACAGCCAATATAATGATAATATAAGAACTAATATTTAAGGCGTGGATACGGTTAGTGAGGTCGGTCGCCTCGGTGGACGCACCCTTGTATGGCAGATGATAATCGGAAGGTCAATGGAATCAGCTAACCACCTAGTCTTACACTAGTTGGTTATGTAGCGTGCGTTCGGTTGGTTGGTTTTTTCAATACTTTTATTTATGACACCTTTTATTAATTAATCTATAATGGTTATATATATATAGCAGCCTAACCAAACGCACTCTAGACCTTATTGTTAAAACTTTTTTTTTTTTTTTGACTATTCATAAATATCTGTAAAGATTTACATGAAATAAATAATATTTGATTTGATTTTGATTTGAAAGTTAAAATATAAATGCATACAAGAGTGTCTGAGCATGTGGCATCCCAAATTATAAGACAGACACTAGGGTCATCCCGTCCTACCATACTGCCGTCTAAACGACTAATACCTAGAGATTCAATTAGGTATGAAGTATCAGCAGAATTAACAGTTCTTATATTATTTAATTATGTTTCTTACCTGGATATTAAATTCATTATTTTTGGCGAACATTTTGGAAATATAAACAGAATTGTTCAAATTTATATTATATTGAATAAACCTAGTTCTTAAATAGAAACATCTTTAAAAAGTACACATGCACCCAAAAAAATGCCTATTTATTAAAGTTATATTTATTTACCGCTCTCCATATAAAATTATAAATGAAAACCTAAATATATAATTTAAATAAATCAATTCTGAATCGCAAGCAAAATTTTGGAAAATCCGTGATAATCCATCATAGGATATAATAATAATAAGTAGGACAAATTACACATATTGCTCTGGTCACAAACTAAGCTCTAAGCTTGTACTATGTGTACCAGAAACAACGATATAATACATATTATATTTTATAAACACCCAGACCATGACAAACTGTACAGAAAAAAACGTACCACTTACTTTTTTTCTTTTTTTTTTTGCCATGTGTGGGAATCGAACCCACGACCTCCGGATACAACGCCAAAGGCGCAACCACTAGTCCACGGAGGCTGTCGTATATGACCATACATGTTGCGAAAATTCCGCCCTTTCTAAATAATCTGTTTTCTGTAGTGCAGATAATCCAACTCGTAGCGCGTCGTAGCATCTCGTAGCACCTCGTGGCCGGATGACGGTATTATGCGGCAGTAGCGCTCTCCACCACGGCCACTCGGGTTACCTAGTTGCATATTCATACCTGTGGAATAAGTACATCTTCAATCTCATACACTTATGTCCTTCGTCTTTGGATTAAATTGGTTGGACATCTTGAAGGATTTTACTTTGTCGCTGTATTTTGCAATTTTACAGCGCAGATAAGGATTGGCAGGTCAATGGAACCTGCTAAGCACCTAGTCTTATACTAGATGGTTATATGACGTGTGTTCAGTTGGGTTCCAATTTTTTTTCTCCTGCAAGGTCAATAGTTTATAAATTCAATACGCGTTTAATATCGATATCAGATATCACGCAATTCAAAAACAAGAGATATACAATGTGTGTCTGTGTATGTGTGGGAGGAACCGTGGCTTATAAAGGTTTTCATAAAATACATATTTTCGGCTTTGACTAATCTAAAAGAATTATAAGTTCTAGGTTAGTTTACAATGTTTTACTTTAGTGTACCAAGTTTTTTTATTTGTTTCAACAACTTATTGCGAGTCGAAGGATCTTGTACTGCTTTCGTAGCACCTCGTATCTAGATGACGGCATTGTGCGACAGTAACGTGCTGCCTTAGCTATTATTCTGCTAACCTCATTGCACATCATTGCATCATCACGTTTTATAATATTTTTTATAGGGTGAAACTCGTAGCGCCTTGTAGCATCTCGTAGGACCTCGTGTCTAGGTGACGGTATTATGCGGCAGTAACGTTCTGCCTTAGGTATCATTCTGGTTACCTCATTGCACATCATTACAGCATCTCGTTTTATAACTATGTTTAATAGTTGAAACTCGTAGCGCGTTGTAGCATCTCGTAGGACCTCGTGGCCGGATGACGGTATTATGCGGCAGTAACGTTTTGCCTTAGGTATCATTCTGGTAACCTCGTTGCACATCATTGCAGCATCACGTTTATATTTTTTTTTTATAGGTGAAACTCGTAGCACCTCATGTCTGGATGACGGTATTATGCGGCAGTAACATTCTGCCTTGGTTATCATTCTGGTAACCTCATTGTACATCATTTCATATATTTTATTAGTGAAACTCGCAGCGCGTCGTAGCATCTCGTTGGACCTCGTAGCCGGATGACGGTGTTATGCGGTGGTACTACTCTCTGCCGCCTCCACTCTCATTGCATACTCATATCTGGGAAATAAAGACGTCTTCTGTTTTATACACTTATATCTTGTCTTTAGATTAAATTGGTTAGACATCTTAAAGTATCTATCATAATAATTTACGATTGGAATTTTCCTTCGTTCAAAATTTATTACAAAGCGGCCCCAGCCTACTGGTTAAGTTGATAACAAGGCTAAGCAGATGACAATAAGTCCGGACCTGGGATGGGTCACCGCTTTATACAACAAGGTTGTATCATCATAAACACCACAACAAGCTCGCCTTGTTAGGTGCCTCCGAATATTCTTCGCTGGGTACCCTTAAGCCCGTTAAACGGTTCTCGGGAGCCAAAAAGGCACCCGTGATGGCATTTATCAAAATATATTTTTTCAGTAGAAATTTAAAGAATTAATTTTCGACAATTGGAACCGTTACAAAACTCTCGGTGATGTCCGAACTATCTGCACATTAAAAAGTAAAACAAAAGTACTATATAAATAAAAAAGTATTATTAGAAATGAACTCACGAATTGGCATTCTTGGTTAGATCACGATGCTAGCAAAGAACTGCCAACGTCACTATTATTAATAAAACCATGAACAAGTTTTAGTGATTTATTAATTATAATAATAAATAGGTTCATAATTTAAGTGCAGATGTAAAGGGGCTTAATAAACAATTTAAATAAAGAATGTCCTTCATATTATATTTCAACAAAATTTAATATGTAAAATAGATTTTTTTTAGTAAGTAGGTATTCGAGTTTTTTTTTAATACAGACTGAGAAGCCAGATAGCTATCTAGTATATCTATATTTGTTCTATCAGATATATCAGGCGTTAATGGTCCGATCAGTGATCTGAGCTAGCTTGTGCCAGATCAGGGCTCGAGGCACTTTTTCTTGGTAATCCCTTCATTAGCGCATGTCTGCCACGGTTAAGCTATCCCATTAGTCGTTGTGTTTAAAGCTTAGAATAGATCGAAAGTGTTGGCCCGAAATATTTTTCAAATTGTTAATTGCTGGTAACTAATGCTAAAAAGACATAAAAAACGCATGAATGGAGTCGATCAATATATTGTTTTTAACAGCGTTGCTGGTTAATTGATGCGGTTAGGAAATGGGCGGCCACAAATACGATTTTTTATAACGAGTCTATGTACCTTAATATCCTCGCTGTATTTTTATCAAATAAACTGCCTTGAAAGGAGACTACCACTTCGACAAGATATCGATGCAATAGTCTTCTAAAAATTGGTGAACCCACACACTAAAACCGAATCAGCCACTTCTTAGATAAATAAACAACAAATAATTTATTATATTTAAATTCTGTATAATATTGCACTAAAAGATTAATGCAAAAGCGAGCTTAATGCTTCAGGCATTATCTACTAGCTAACGTATACATAAATTGTGAAATGTCTAGTTTTTTTTTAAATAAAGAAGTGTCAATTTTTTTTACTTAGATAAAATGATATTGTGTGAAGAGGAAATACACCTGAAACAAATTTTACACTTTATGGCTCTGTAGTCGACTTGGGGCCCATACAAACGTACTTACAATATTACAACATAGCTGCTAGTCGAAGTTCAATTAACTTCAATTATTATTTTTATGTTGGCATTTGTCCGCAGAAATCTTTCTGGTGGGCAATAAATATTTTTGTGTTAAAATATTTAAAAAGTTTTTTTCCTAATTTCG
Source organism: Monopis laevigella (assembly GCA_947458855.1). Classification (NCBI taxonomy): domain Eukaryota; kingdom Metazoa; phylum Arthropoda; class Insecta; order Lepidoptera; family Tineidae; genus Monopis; species Monopis laevigella. Next base: position 19,200,494 of record OX381580.1, on the reverse strand, counting down.
TATAAAGATTAAAAAAATACAATGACCGACAAATATATTATTTTAATCCTGCGATAAATAGTAATCGAGTATTATCTACTGGAAGTGCGAAAGCTTATTTTGTATGGAGAACGCTGACTTCGCGATTACGAATGCATAGTCACTGGCGTTTGTTATCTCTGATATATTTGTTTAAAAAATTTTTTTTTAGAATCATAGGCCACTTAATAGTTTTTGCATCTGTATGGGCGGAGGTAACGAAAACGATTGATAGGCAAAACTATTAATAGAGAATCACTCCTACCTAAATAGGAATTTGTTAGAAAAAAAAACATATATTTTTAAAAGCACTATTATTATTCCTAAAAATCTATATAATAAGATTATATCGCAGTTCCGCTCGGGCATGCGCCACAGTCGCACGCGTAATGCATATCTATCTACGGTGCGCGATCCTAAAAAGTTATTTTCTTTATCGCGTGTGCTGAGTGATTAGGGCAACTCCAGGTTAAAGCTGGAGCCCCTAAATATGTTATCTTTAACCCCAATGTACTCTCAAACCCAAAGTGAAAATGTTTTGCAAGCAAAAAGTTATGCTACCGTCACATCAAATAATAGTTTTCCCAAGAAAGATCAAGCCGTCGTATTGGAATCAATAGAAGGAGTTACACTTAAAGAGTATATACTTTCCTTATCAACCTTAGTGAACCCTTCAAGTATTCGTTTTATATCAAGAATTTCAAACTCCAGAATTTGCATTTACTTCGACTCAAAAAAAACAGCAGATGAACTGTTAGAAGAACAAATTAAAATCCAAGGTAAAACATTAATAATATTACCATTAATTACTAGGAATAAAAGAATAGTACTGTCAAATGTGTGTCCAGTAATACCTCATAACATTATAGAAGACATATTATTACACGAATTAAATATAAAAATTAAAAGCCCTATAACTTGTATGAAAGTGGGCATAGCGGAACCAGGATTTTCGCACATCCTGAGTTTCAGGCGCCAGTTTTATGTTTCGCCAGAAGATGTTAAGTTACTGCCGGACTCATTCCAAGTTAAATATGAAGACACGAATTACTGGCTATATGTTTCCAGTGACGCTCTCAAATGTTTCACTTGCAATAACATGGGCCATTTAGCTAAAAACTGTCCCCAAAATAACATAGAAGGCTCACAAACAATTGAATTAGATAGAACATACAACCCCAATCTACCTCTTACGAAAAATGCAATCCCTACACCAAACCTTAACTTAGAACTCCATGATGACTTACCTACACCGACAAAAGATAAAGGCATTAAACGACTACACTCACCTACTACTACCGACTCACCTATTGCAGAGCTTATCCCACCAACAAAACCTAAAGAACCTTATAACGTTGTTGAATATGAGACTGATGATACATCATGTAGTAATTATTCAGCGGAATCGAGAGAAGATATTACAGACGATAAGAATAAAAGGAAGAAGAAAAAAGCTAAGACTGAGGATCAAAGGAAGGAACAAGAAGTATGGGCTGACATCAAAAACGAAATTAAAGAAGAAGAACTTTCGCCACTTAACATAGACCAATTTATAAGCTTACTTGACTCAATTCGGGGAAAACATAACGTTAAAGAAATTGTAGACGATTATACCAACAACTATAAGGATCTGGTAAAGATGTGTAATACCCTGCACCCTAAAATGAACAGAAGTTTAAAGAACAGATGCTCCCGTCTTATTAAAAAATTAAATGATGTCATAAACCTTACAGCCCTGACGCCGGGCTGGGATATATCTGATAAAGAAATATCAGATATTATATAATTTATAAATTAAATTTAGTAATTAATTCATATATATATTTATTTTTTTGTTTTATATATTTTGTTAAATTAATGGATATTTTACAGTGGAATGTAAATGGTTTTTATAGGCGATTAGAATATATTAAAATATTAATTCATCAATTTTCCCCCAATTGCATTTGCTTACAAGAAACAAACTTTAGTTCAAACTCCTGCGGAACATTGACCGGTTACGATACATTTTACAAAAATAGACAAAATAATTCTAGGGCTAGTGGGGGGGTTTCTATCTTTATTAAACCTAGTGCTATACCAGAAGAACTTAATTTAAACACAAATTTAGAAGCAATTGCAATAAGAATTAAATTTCCAAAAGCTTTAACTATATGTAATATTTATCTACCTAATAGTCACCAGTTAGTATTAGGCGAATTAAACGAATTAATAAAACAACTACCTAAACCGTTTATTATTCTCGGGGACTATAATAGTCATCATTATTATTGGGGTTCAAATAGATGTGATATAAGAGGACGACTGGTAGCTGACTGGCTAGATTCACATGATAACCTAGTTTTACTAAATTCAAATCAACCTACACATTTTTGTAGCCAATCAGGCAATACTAGCAATATAGATCTGTCGATTTCATCCCAAAATATAGCATCATATTTTGATTGGTATGTTCTCGACGACCTATATGACAGTGATCATTATCCCATAATTTTAAAATTCTACATTGGTAATCACACTCAAATTCCAGTTAATATCCCTCAAAAATGGAAGGTGGAATATGCTAACTGGTCGCTATTTAAAGAAGAAGTTGAAAATAATATACATAAACTAAATAAATTGACATCGATAGACACTTCAATAAATATCAACGACATTGTATTAGATTTTACAAATTTATTATATGAGGCAGCTAACAATTCTATTCCGAAAACGTCTGGAAAAATTAAAAAGAAATGTATGCCATGGTGGAATAAAGAATGCAAATTAGCAGTGAAAAATGCAAATAAAGCTCAGAAACTATTTAAAAAATCCTGTAACAATGCTAATAACTTAGAATTAAAGATTGATTATAAAAAGAAACGATCATTAGCAAGAAGAATAATTAAAGAAAGTAAAACAAACTATTGGAAAGAATACATTTTAACTATTAACTCTAGAACACCTATAAATGAAGTATGGAAAAAGATACAGAGAGTTGATAAATTTAAACAGAGAAGAGATAAAATTGTATTAGAAATATCTAATAATGAATTGAGTGATGACCCCGCTAAAACATCAGATTGCCTAGCTAAAAGCTTCATATCTAACTCTTCTTCTAACAATTATGATCCTGATTTTTTATCGTATAAAATAAATAATGAAATAAATAATTTTGACGTTTCAGATAATACTAACCCTATAAACTTAAACATTTTTATGCATGAACTGTTAACTGTATTGTCACAAATCGGTAACAGTAGTCCAGGCCCGGACAATATACCAAATATTATAATTAAAAATTTACCAGACTGCGCACTAAATTATTTGCTTGAAATATATAATTTTATATGGAGTAACCAAGTATTTCCGGTTAAGTGGAGAGAAGCCCTGGTTATACCAATATTGAAACCTGGTAAGTTACCCACTTCACCTTTTAGCTTCAGACCTATTTCCTTAACTTGTAATCTATGTAAAGTGTTAGAAAAAATTGTTAGCAGAAGAATTAGATGGTATTTAGAGTCAAATAATTTATTATCAAGATATCAATATGGTTTTAGGCAGTCTAGATCAACAACAGACCATTTAATGAATTTGGAAGACGAAATTTTGACATCATTTGCTAATGAAAATCACGTTGTAGCAGTAGCCTTAGATATTGAAAAAGCCTATGAGATGGTTTGGAAGCACCGGATACTTCAAATTATGGAGCAAAATAATATTAAGGGAAACTGTTTGGCCTTTACACAAAATTTTCTATCCGACAGAACAATAAATGTAAGAATTAACAATGTACTTTCAAACTCCTTTAAAATGGAGAACGGTCTACCCCAAGGTTCCGTATTAAGTGTAATTTTGTTTCTTTTAGCCATTAATGATGTTTTTAAATCTATTCAAAAGCCAGTAAAAGGATTTTTGTTCGCAGATGACTTGACAATAATTTGTAGCGGGAATTCGATAGACCCAACGATACAATTAATACAAAAAACATTAAATAATCTGCAAACATGGTCAAACAATACAGGATTTAAATTTTCCAAAAGTAAAACAGAATTTATTATATTTACACGTAAACATATAAAAACAATAGACAATGTAACTTTATTTATAAATAATCAGTTAATAAAACAGGTACAAAAATTAAAAATCTTAGGACTAACATTCGATAAAAAACTAAATTGGAAATATCATATTCAAAATTTAAAATCAGACTGCAATAAAAGATTGAACATAATTAAAACACTATCATCATCTACGTGGGGAGCTGACAGAATATGTTTACTCATGACTTATCGTGCGATAATTAGAGCAAAAATCGACTACGCTTGTGTCATTTATGACTCAGCTAGCCAGCGCACTCTTAAAACCTTAGAAAGTATTCAAAATACAGCATTAAGGCTTTCTATTGGGGCCTTTAAAACTAGCCCAATCGATAGTATTTTAGCTGAAGCAGAAGAATCCCCATTGCACATTAGAAGAAAACAATTATGTATAACCTATGCAATAAAAATATTATCTCGACCAAATAACCCGACTTTCGAATACTATAATAGAAAAAGATCATCAGACTCAGAATATGGACTTAAACCTAACTTCTCTCAACCACTTAGAATTAGAGTTCCCAAATATTTGAATAAAATTAATATCTCAATTCCTCCTATTAGACAAAATATATTGTTATCTTCCCCCCCATGGCAACTAATAACCTTTCCGATAAACTTGGAACTATCGGATAATCTCCGAGACGATACACCTGCCTATGTTTATAAAATGTTATTTAATGAACTAATTAATAGCAAATACAGAGGCTTTAAATCATTTTACACAGATGGATCGTGTATGAATGGAAGATCGGGATGCGCCATCCTACATGAAAACCAGTTTTACCAATATAGACTTCCTAATCTAACATCCATTTTTGTATGCGAAGCTATTGCTATTTTAAAATCTTTACAATTAATAAGTACTAAACCTAATTTTAATAAATATGTTATATACACAGATTCCAAATCATGTCTAATGGCCTTAAATAATCAAATTAATACAAACACACTTATTCTAGAAATTCAGGAACTCATGATTAAACTTCTAAGAGATAACTACAAATTTGCACTACTATGGATCCCTAGCCATCAAGGTATCATTGGAAATGAAAAAGTTGACGAAGAAGCAAAAAAATCTACAAGTGATGAAAATATAATTGAAAAAGGCTTTAATTGGATGTATGATGATTTTAAGAAAATTATTAAAATTGGAATTTTAAAATTTTGGGACAATTTATGGAAACTTAACCTTTCAAATCGTTTTATAAAAAATGTCCGGAACTCAGTATTAGATAAAACTCCGATTCCTTTTACAAACAGGAGAGATCAATCTGTATTATCAAGGTTACGGATCGGCCACACTAATTTAACTCACATACATTTAATTACTAAGACACCGAAAAATAAATGTTGCAAATGTAATACAGATATGACAATATCCCATTTATTGGTAGAATGCACAGCATATGACAGCGAAAGAGAACAACACAAAATACCATCCAACATTATCGATTGTCTAAACTCAGATAACTATAGTAACGTATTTAATTTCCTTAAGTTAATAGATATCTATAAAAGTATATAAATTATAGCTTACAAATAATCACTAAATTCCACTTTAAAAAATCCATCAATTATTAATTATATTATCTATAACTTATTAAGTTAAATTAATTACATTGTAGTCGCTAATGACCGTGTTGTTAGGGCGACTTTAAATAAATGATATAAAAAAAAAAAAAAAAAAAAAAAAAAGATTATATCGCTCCATACAATAAATTTTGAAGATAGGTAGGTATATCTGTATAAAGTAAAAAATCGGAACATCACTTTTTAGTGAACATCATTCTTGTTGACTAACTTTTAACTCGAATTTCAAAGTTTATACAATTTAACTAAATTGTAAGTAGGTCACTAAGAAGTTTTGCACTGATAATATTAAGATATACTTACTAATATGGTGACAGCCTCCGTAGACTAGTGCTCCTTTGGCGTTGTATCCAGAGATCGTGGGTTCAATTCCCACCCATGGCAAAAAATATTAGTAAGTTTTTTTTGTACAGTTTGTCATGGTCTGGGTGTGTACAAAATATAATATGTATTATATCGTTGCTTCTGGTATACATAGTACAAGCCTAGAGCTTAGTTTGTGACCAGAGCAATATGTGTAATTTGTCCTACATATTATTATTATATGTTTATCTTAATTTATACCTTAAATTTAACGTACGATCATGAGTGCCGTACGGAGCCCGAGACTGCTAGAACGCCTTATGGTACTCATCGGAGGGTTTTATATCCATCTTGTCGTAGTAAATGATTTGAGAGATGATTATTCTCAGTCTACACCAATCTATTGGTCGCAGTGATTATACAGACTTATAAACATTTTTACAAGCTGATATAGTGAAACTGGGACCTACGGCTTTATATGCTCTTTAAGTTAATAAAGCGATATCGTCAAAACATAGTATTTTTTTTATTATATTATTTATTTATTACTTAAACTTTAAAATGTCTTAAATATTAAGTTGCACGCTTAATTTGTTTAAGTGCTGACTGCGAAAATATAATAAATATTTTGGCCGCTAAATATATTTTAACTAGGTAAGTACATTTTACGACGTTTTAAAATTATTAAAGTTTATTTTTATTATCTTTTACGTATCTTTAAACAACCATAAAATTTCAATAATATTCAAACAATATTTCGATACATAAACGTAAAAAATTTGCTTCAAATCCATGCTCAGTAGTTAGTGGCAATATTACAGGGTATTACAGAATATATCAAATTCCTAGCGCAGCTGACTGTAACTCCATTTTAACAGTAGATTGCACAAATTATATTCCCTGAGGTTTGAAGTCAGTTTTCAACATAGAACATGAATCAGGCTGGACGGAGAGATCAGGGCCTCTTGGTCTACGATGAAATAATCTGGGTTTTTACTGAATTCAGAAACCTATTATTTATTTATATATTGAAATTATAAAGATAAAATTGCTATTAAAGGATTTCTGGTGGGTGGGACTCAGAAGCCACCACTGTAGCTTTCGCGGTTAAGTACTACTGAGCCTACCTTAATTTTGTGGGGGACTTATGTACTTGGTTGGCTCTGTGGTTGAGTACTTTGCCTCGAAGGCGAGGATAAGAAGGTTAAAAATATCCTGATAAGGAATTTATAAAAAAGTTATTAAATTATTTATTTGAAGCTACCCATTTAAACGACAGACCCTCTAACATGGCGGCAAGATAATCGTGGCAGCGATTTTATCACATCTTAAGCGAGGGAACGAAGGGAACTTTAAAATAAAAGAAGCTTTTTGTAAATATTATTTTTAGTACTAATAGATTCATACACAGACATTTGGAAGCCGACATGACGTCCAGTAATTTCCTACAAAAAAATCCGCAAGCGCCAGTTTAATTATTAGATTGACATAATTAAAAGTTCACGATTAGACAAACAGACATACACATGGGTAAACCTAGAAAAAAAAATAGACACGTGCTATTTCTATTCGAGAAAATAAACATTTTGCCTATTTACTGATTCGGGTTGTAGATTGCATAGTACAGGCGTCATACATTGATTTCTTGGACTATCAGCTAAATTCCATATTTTTTTTAACCTTTAACAAAGTAGTATTATTTCCCCTTAGCTTTCCGTTATAGGACATTCTCGGACTGATAGCGAAATGCATGCGAATAACGTACTAGATGCACTACATCTCGTACCAAACGTTTCGAAATTCTTACAAATCATGAACTATCAGAACGAGCAACGCTTTACCAGTTTGCGTATCTCCTTCCTCCTATAATACCAGAGCCCTTTAAACTAAGGCTATATTGCTGGTTTCAATAATTCCTGGACATTATAATGACATAATATTTAACACGAGGTAGATTTTTTAGGAGGGAGGGTTAGCTCGAAGGGAAAGAAGTGTCAGACACGAGTTGCAGCGTTTAATCGACAATCTGCTCAGAGATAGAGTTACTCATATGGAACGTAAAAAGCGTAAGCATTACAGAATTATAAAACTTAATAACCGTCATGAGCGTGAGAGTGGAAACAAGCCCAGCGGGAAAACAAGAGACATTATTGTTGCAAACCATAAAACTCATAATAATAAAAAGTCTGAAAATGACGTTCAAAGTGACCATACTATAAACCCTCATTTATTATTTAATTCTCATCACTTGCCGCTGAAGTCATCTATAACTTTGTTAGGCCGACCGACCGGTTTTGTTACCACCGCTCAAACAGATGCAAAAACATCATGTCATGTTTCGGTTTTAGTCATAGGGTTTATAGGTTTTTTGTATATTGCATCAATTTCTTGATGTGGTGAATCTTCTATCAGAGGCGATTTCGAAACGGGCGGTAGATTTCGCGATAAAGCAGTGAGGATATTAAAATAGACTCTTATGCAAATTCGTCTTTATCGCCGCTTATTTCGTACATCATTAGCCGTATTGATCTACACCCCATTCATGGAACTTTGTAGGTCAGCTTACCTTAAGAAGCCTTGTTCCAAAAATTAAAATAAATGTACAGACTGAACCAGAAATAATAAGCAACATGCATTTTTACCTGCGACGATATGATTTTTACCTATCTATCGATTGAGGTCTGTGGTGTGCATAGTGCAGTATGGTGCATGCGTCACACATTAATCTATGCGCGGGATGCTGCTCCAACTGTCCGCTAAATCCCGCATCGTTTGCGACGCTAGACAGCGCGAAACCCGTTCCGAAAGCCGCTTTCAGTTTGTTGCTGAAGGATTAAAACCTCACTGTAAAATTTGTAGAACAGTTTTTGGTCCCGTCCGTCAGCAATGACGATTAAAAAGTTTTATGTATGTTAATATTTTTGACCAATCGATTTTGGCCGCGTGGTAACGAAACACATGAATAAACCAGTAGGATGAAAATATTAAACTGAACCAGATCGTAAATATTTTTAATTTTACTTGATATACACTTTTTATTGTTCCCTTTTTCTATGTTTTATTAATGATAATAATGAAAATTTTGTGAAATTGGCTATAAAGGTATTCAAAGTATTAGAAGGGTAGGCATATTCCCCTGTAGTGGGTTCAATTTCACTTGGAATACTTTTAATCTCTACTTTTCTACAGTATGTAACTGTATGTGTCAATGTGTACTAGACCACAGGTTAGTATAATGCTATACTTATCATCGTGGCTGAGCTGGGCTTATGCTATACTAAGTTCAAACCCTGGTGTGTACCAATGAGTTTTTAATAAAATAATCAAGTAGATACATTTGTTTCATAACATTACCATAGTGCCTCGGAGAGTACGTTAGGATGACGGTGCAAGTTACACTATACCCAACTGCTTATCGATGGGTTTGTCCCAACACCACGACGAGCTGGCTATGACGAGGTGGGAATAAAATCCTACAGCTGGGCACAGATATTTAAATAATTGACTGATCCAAATATCAGTTCAGAAAAAACAAAGAAAAAAGGAAATAAAAGAAAAGAAAAAAAAGTATACGTGGTTATATATACGTGGTGGCCGAGTTGGTTACACCTTGGACTTATAAACATTTAGGTCCCTGGTCGAATCCCGGTGTGTACTAATGAGTTTTTAATTAAAAAATGTATGTACATTTGTTTGACAACACCACTATAGTGCCTCGGAGAGCACGTTAAGCAGTCGGTCCCGGTTTCACTATACCAACTTGTGAAACTGTTTATTGATGAGTTATTAAGTCTATTCAAAACACGACGAAATCGCGACGAGCTAGCCACTTGTTCGGTGTAGACTCATACCATTGGCTACGATGAGGTGGGATTAAAAGCCCTGAAGCCGTCTAGGCGTCTAGGTGATGATATGTATCTATGTAAAAAAAAGTATATATAAAAATTTTCCATAAAGACTAATTTAATGAGGTAGACTGACTACCCATAGCACAGGCTTTGCCTAGTTTGGAAGTCAGACTCTGTATGTAATTCATTTGTTTATAATATGAATAAAAAAAATATTATTAAGTACTTATTTAACTTCAAGTTAGTAACTTGTTAACATGGTACACTCCAGTCCCAAACAAGTATTAAATAATAAAATGTGTAACAAAATACGAGAGTGATGTTATCGCTAAAGGTGTTTGTAAAAGGAGCGCCTACATTTTTCGTTTTCCACAAAAGCATTTTCCATTTTGCTTCATTTGCTGTATTGGCGACATTTCCGACACCAACTTTTTCATTTTCTCTCTCCTCGCTACGCCTATGCTCTTTTTGCTCCAAAACCGCTATTGTGTAATAAAAATACACAACAGAAATAAATGAAAATATCAAATATTTTATATTAAAACGTACACATATCGTTGTTGGTAAATCAAAATTAAACGTTTTCTAAATAATATCTACTTGAGTTATGTTTTTTGAAATATACAAGCATTTTTTTTTTAAGTAATATACACACATATTAATTACACCGCCTGTAGCGTTGAACTGGGTCCTCGTAGAAAAGATAAACAAGGTAGGCTTATGATGTATGAGGCTTATTTAGACTTTTTTTAAGAATCCAGCCTACTTTGTGTAATTTGTGTAACCGCCTGCTTAGACTAGTGGTTTGGCGTTATATGCGGAAGTCGAAGCTTCGATTCCCACCCATGGCAATAAATATTAGTATATTTTTCTGTACAGTTTTTGTCATGGTCTTGGTGTGAAATACAATATGTATTCTTATCCTTGTTTCTGGTATACACAATTACAAGTATATAGGTTAATTTATTACCAGATGAATTCCCTTCATATTAAATAAATTAGCAAAACCTGGCATTACAATAATTATTATATATTATATAATTATTATTAATATTTAATATATTAAAATAAAATAACATAGGATTTATTAAATATGTATATACCTATATACAATTATATTTGTTAGGTTTTATTTTGAATTAGTTTTATGTTTGTTATATATATATATATATATATAACAAACATAAAACTAATTCAAAATAAAACCTAACAAATAAAATTGACTACCTAATATATGATTTAAAATAATATTTACATGTCCACCACATAGGATTGGTATCTAATATATTATATTCATAAAATCTCTCACCCTAATCTCCCATTCGGGATATTATGCAACTTCAATTAAATGTTTAGTTAACTATGCTCAAAAGATAATTTAACTTAATAATTTAGCTTAATATTGAATAAAATTATGTCCATTGTATTTATCTTTTGCAGAAAAAAAAAAATTATATTTTAGAAATTATAAACTAAATATTTAATTAATTAAGGGCCAATTCGACCAAAAGAGGGCATAACTTAAATTGGGGATAGTAATGTCAAATCCCATACAAATATTTATTCGTTGGTTAAATTATTAATACTCAGAATAATTATTTGTATGTGATTTGACATTACTAATCTCGGTATAAGTTATACCCACTGTTGGTCGAATTGGCCCCAAGTTGCATAATATCCCAAATGAGAGATTAGGGTGAGAGATTTTGGGAATGTATTAGTTATTAGGAAAATTCCCAAAATATTCGCCGTGGTATGTTTTTTCCGGGAGATTTTTGGGAATAGAGGTAATAATAATAATATAATAACAAGGATACTTGGTGTCTCTATACTATATTGCCATTATGAATTAAGTTGCTTTTTTTTAAATATAAATAATAGGTACCTATATATATTGTTACACAACATAATACAAATATAATAAGAAACTAAAATTTACTTAGAGATTATATAACAATTGTAAACATGGCGTCCTTAAAAGCGTGGTGGCCAAGTTGGTTAGACCTTGGACTTAAAAAACACTTAGGCCCTGGTTCGAATCCCGGTGTGTACCAATGAGTTTTTAATTAAAAAAAATATGTACATTTGTTTGACAACACCACTATAGTGCCTCGGAGATCATGATAAGCTGTCGGTCCCGGTTTCACTATACCAACTTGTCAAACTGTTTATAGATAGGTTATTGAGTCAATTCAAATCATCGCGACGAGTTAGCCACTTGTTCGGTATAGACTCATACCATCGGCTACGACGAGGTGGGATTAAAACCCCTTCGCTGGGTACCCTGGGGCCGTCTAGGCGGTCTCGGGCGCCGTAAGGCACCCGTGATGATATAGGTCCTTAAAAGTTACAGTTAGTAGTTACTTTGGGCTAAAATGAGGCTCTACTAATAAAATAAAATAAACTTTCCCGTGGGGCCATGTGTCACAAATAAAAAAAAGGCTTCCCCATATAATGTTATAAAATAACCATTTTGACTTATTACTTATTTAACTTATTCGGTGTATACTCAGAATAATTCTGTATATAGACTACAATGAAGTGGAAAAAAAACTCGATGAGTACCCTAACCGTCTAGACGGTTTACTCGTACCGCGCCCGATACTGCCGTAGTATTTATTATTTTACGTTAAAAAAAATATTAAACAAGTTTTTTAAATAATTAATAGTAAAAAACAAAACCCACACAAGAAACTTAGCGAACCAGACGTGGCGCTCGGGGCAAAAATTAAAATTACAAGAACTTTAAAAGTTTTCAAAGCTTTAATCTATACTGTAACACTATTTTCTTCAGCAAGTTTTGGCACCAAGAAATTCTCAATTCAACTTCTAAAACTTATCTTTCAAGAGCACCTGTTAAACTTTACGTATTCCCGTTGATACTCTTCAAACTCCAGAAGTGGCGTTTTGCGCAAATGTGTACCTTGCAGTACCCTCACGGCGTCGAGCGGGGCGTCGGTAGGAGTTGGGTACGAAGTTCCACGATGGTATAGTAATTCCTATGCACTGGATGATAACTTTGGAACGTTGTTAAATTTGAACGATCTGACAAAGTTGGTACAGTTATCTTCGTAAAGTAATCAACTTTGCATCAGTTGCGAGTAAAATTACGCTGGATTTAGGTGTCTTCTACAATGCTTGTTTAATCTGTCGTGAATGAATCTATCCAGAATTACGTAGTTAGTGAACCAGGGACTGTGGCAGCTATCTAGCATGACATTAGGTTATACTAAGAAATACAATAAAAAAAATATAATAACAATAAGGCTACTCCACTACTATTATTTCATAATTAGAAATATATTATTTTATCTAAACAGATGTTATTTTTTGTTTTTTTTTTTAATTGGATCACGGAATGTTACTTTGTATCATTAGTACAAGATGGTAAGCGGTCCTACAAAATCCATGAATGGGGTCGATCAATACACTTGTAAAACAGCATTGATAGCTCCTACTATGCCGGCTACATGATGCGGTTACGAAATATGCGGCGACAAAGACGAACTTGCATTACTAGTCTATATATATCCTCGCTGCTTTATCGTCAAATCAACCGCCCGTTTAGTAATCACACCCTGAAAGGAAACTACCACCTTGCAAGTAATCGATTTAATACCGTCTCAAAAACCGGTGAACCCACATACTAAAACTAAAATGTGACTAGCTCACTTGACGGTTTTTGCATCTCTATGGGCAGTGGAACGAGACCGGTCGGTCGGCCTAACGAAGATATAGTAGAGACTTTCCTGTTTTCCCACCTGGCTATCAAGTTAAGCATAACACACAACAAATCTGTACAATTTTGTAGTCGGTAAAGAAACAGCACAGCAATTAAAATAACATAACTTTTAACCTAACTTTTAAATTTAATTGAATCAGGCGTTATTTTACGGAAGTCCATTTTATAATGATTACAATTGGATTTTTTTAAGCAATATCTTCCGCTTATAATGTTGGTGTATTAAATTATATGTTGCATGTAACAACCCGAATAAATATCACCAACAAACGAACACTATAGTCTTCGACACGTGTTTCATACAACCATACCAACCACTCCTAAAGATGCCTCGTTAAGAAGCGAAACACGTGTCGAAGACTATAGTGTACGTTTGTTGCCGATATTTCTTTGTATTGTTACATGTAACATATAATTTAACACACCAACATTATAACGAAGATTTTGCTTAAAAATTCCAATTGTAATTATTATAACTTTTAAATGTTAAAAATATATTTGCAAGCACAATATTTACACAATAGCCAAAGCATTTCCAACCCATTTCACGTGACGGTAGACACTTGAGTGATTTCCTACACAGCTAGAATGATTTACTAACATGTGCCGGGACTTCCTTGTTCAGACTTGTCTGCTGTCGTGTCCTCATTGTTTTCCTCGTCACAATTCTCGAGACACCCCCAGACGTGTGCGTAACCGCATTCGCAAGTTGTTACTCAAACAAATGTGTTTTGGAATGGCTTGCACTTTAATGTTGGGCAAATTGAATATATTTTTCTTTAGGGTGAATTTGAAAGGATGTACTTTGGGCTAATATGAAAAAAAAATGGCTTCCCCATACAAATTAGATTTTAACATTACTAGTTTGTATGGAGCAGGCATTTTTTTTTATTTGCGATACTTGGTTCCCTAGGAAAAGTTGTTCGATTTTATCAGCAGAACCTCATATTAGCCCAAAGTACATGCTTTCAAAGTCACCCTGTATATTATCATCACGGGTGCCTTACGGCGCCCGAGACCGCCTAGACGGTCTCAGGGTACCCAGCGGAGGGGTTTATAATTCCACCTCGTCGTAAACGATGGTATGAGTCTACACCGAACAAGCAGCCAGCTCGTCGCTATGTTTTGGATAAATAATGTGTTATATAAAAATCTTATTTTTATTAATAAACTATTTAGTAACGTATTATTATTGTTATAAAAAGGAGCGGCTAAACTTAAGTTACTAATATTAACTTAAGTAAGAACAAATATTCCTTTTACGCGATTATGTAAGAGACGTAGACCGTTAAGTGACCTAGTCATATTACGGCTTTAGTCTGTGGAATCACATCAATTTCTTGCCGAGGTGATAAGTCTTTCAGGGTACAATTATAAAACAGGTATTTTTTTAACTATAAAGCAGCGAGAATATTAAAGTATACACGCAATGCATATTCGTAGTTGTCCACACCCAATTCGTTACCGGATCATTTAGCCGGCATATTGGGAGTGACCAATACAAAAACAACAATCCATTGATAGACCCCATTCATGGACTTTGTATGTCTGCTTACCATCAGATAAGAAAAAGATATATAGTAAGTTTTTCTGGAATTTATATTACGTATGAGTAGGTAAGATATTTATATTACGTATGAGTAGGTAAGATATTTCTTACTGAGAGTAATAATAATTGCAATAAACAGATGTCTTGGATTTTTCTTGGTACGTATGTGAGGTTTGTTAAAGAACCTTATTTTAGTCATACAAAGGCCCGTGCTTCCGAATAATGAGACCCGTCTGAGAGATCTCGAGCATCCTTCCTCTGATTTCAAATATTATGACATAAAAAACATCGCGCTCGTTTATAAAAAGAAGAAGACAGGAAATAGAAATGCTCATTTGTTTGTATCTTGAAGACTCGTCATATTTAAGTGACAATGGTAAAAGTTATGTTTGTATTTTTAACATTAGAAAGATTACCTTGTGACAACGCGTGTAAAAGATAATGCGTCTATTTTATATTAGTAATTAATATTTAAATAAATGACAAAGGTAAAAGTTGTATTTTTAACATTAGAAAGATTACCATGTGACAACGCGTGTAAAAGATAATGCGTCTATTTTATATTAGTAATTAATATTTAAATAAATATTTTGGTCATTTTGTAGGTTTTGAATACTATTAAAATAAAAATGCATATTACTTTTTATAAATTTGTTTATTTTAAATACTTTTAAACTTAATATAACTAAACTCATAATAAGATGAAAAATTTATAAAAAGCAACAATCTGAGTGTTATAAACCAAAATTTATTATTAATTATTATACCACATATTACCCGTAAGAACTAAATATTACTAAATACTCGTGTTGAAATTTATGCATTGAAATCATTTGTGGTTTAATATAGTTAAAGATCCATTACATAAAATAATTAAAAGTTGAGAATTTTACGTAGAATAATAATGCTTATCACAAATTGAAATTTTTGTGCATTAAAATATGCTTTTCAGCTTATACTTCAGCTTATACATTATTTAGTCCTATACCCAGCAGAAGGTATTACTAAAATAAACCTAAAACTTTGAAAAAACAACTAAAATCTGGAGTTCTATATGTATGTATGGATTTTAATCTAGCAGTAGCTATTTTTATTTAAGTCAAAATAATTGTATTACCTATGTATAAAATTTTAATAAAAGAAAAAAATATGTTATTATTATTATTGATTTAAGAAAATTTACAGCGATCCAATGACCAGTAAGAAATCTTCACAATTAGTAATCTAAGTAAAAATACACAAGAAACATACAACAATAGTAACCTAAGAAAACCAAAAACATTTGTTTATGTGAATGTATATTTTGTGTATGAGAAGACTGTGTATGATTTATGGATGTGCGTGGTGTGTGAATTTCGTGCATAATTCGTGGAGCAGCCAGCGACGTTAAACAGTGTTGTAGCAGTTACGCGGGTTCTTCGACTCGGTGTCTTGAGTGACACTTGGCTTAGCAACTCACTACACTACAGTTTATCTTTCCATTAACCAGAGCGTGCAAAAACAACATGTCCAGGAGTTGACGTCTGGCATTGAGGGGAAGAAGTTTATGATTCCGGCACGTATCCAGATAGTCACTACACACCGTCTTAGTTCTGTAATTAAGATGCTTTAGAAAGATGATGTGTACTGAGGTGACCAAATGCCACTCGCATATTCGAGCACACTACGCACATACGCATAGTAGACTATTTTAATACAATGAACGTCGCTAAAAGCCTCACTGACCCTCATGACGAAACCCAGGTTCCTATAGGCCTAGTTGGTAATAGCCTAAATGTGTCGATCAAAAATCAATTTAGAATCGAGGTTTACTCCTAAATCCCGTACTACACTAACTCTGTCAATCATAGATCCACCAATATTATATTTATAATAAATCATATTCCTGTTACGTGAGAATGTTATGTGAGCACATTTAGAAGTATTTATATTTATTCTGTTTCTCCCATAAAATTGAAATAAATTATTTAGATCATTTTGGAGCTTAATGCAGTCACTAACACTATCAATTTTAATGAAAATCTTGGTGTCGTCGGCATACATTAAATAAGACGAATTATTAATCTCACTATAGATATATCATATATTTGCATTGTAAAATAACGGCCCTAAATGCGAACCCTGTGGTACCCCAGACGGAATATTAACAAAGTTAGATCTACAAGATCCAATACGGACTGCTTGAGATCTATTATCTAAATAGGAGCAAACCCAACGATACAAATTGCCACGAATTCCTATGTAATTGATTTATATGAAAAAAAAAATGCGAGATGCAGGTTCTCTAAATAGACTATAGAACAATAATAATCTATCATTTTTAGATGTTTTTGTCTGTTTCTTTGTTTGCTCATAGCATCACTACACTAAACAAAAACTACTGGACCGATTTATATGCGGTATTTTTATTGAATTGCTATTAGCTATTAGGTTAATTATATTTCTATATTTATTTATTTATTTATTCGTGGAAATATCAACAGCGATTCACAAATTCAAAAATACAAACATATAAAAATATAACAAATGGCCGATAATAGAATTTCACAAATATAACAAAAAAAAAAAAAAAAAATTAGAACATAGCTCATACTGGTTAGAAGATGTGAGTGCATGTGACTTATTGTGTGTGCATGTGTGTGTGTTTATGAGTGTGTAGCATATACTATTATATATATATACAGGAATTCAGATATTCAGGTTGTGTGTGTTTTAAAAGTGTCTTAGGAAAAGTTTTTAAATACACTATATAGAAAGAAGTGTTTTATGAAGCAAAGCTATCTTTTTTATATTTAAGAAATAAAAAAGAAACCTTTTTGGCAACTGATATAAATTTACTAATAATACCCAATATTATATCCAAAAATCAATGTTTTAAATTCATGATTGTACGCAACTTTATATAATGGCAGTGATACGAAGATTTTTTAAATTTATTATTATCATTTACTTAAATAATAGGTGAGAATATTTATTTATTAATAATTAAATAATTCAATTGGTAGCCGAGTTGGTTAGACCTTAGACTTAAAAACACTTTGGTCCCTGGTTCAAACCTCAGTGTGTACCAATGAGTTTTTAATCTAAAAATGCATGTACCTACATTTGTTTAAGAACGCCACTATAGTGCCTCGGAGAGTACGTTAAGCTGTCGGTCCTAGTTTCACTATACCATCTTGTGAAACTGTTTATGTAAAAACTGTATATAATATTAAATATTATAGTGTCATCATCAATCATTACGATACATCACGGGTATCTAATATAAATAAATGATAAAATAATTGCGTAGTGCACAGACAAAAATACTTGCCGGCCAGCATTTCAAATACACCTTTATACATACATACCAAATTTAGTTTTTTTTTTAAACTTTGTTACGTTTATTCTAAAAATAAACAAAATAAGCTACCGGACCAAGCTAAAGTCATTAGTTGACAAAACTACGTAGAAATGGTCCGTGTTTCTAAACTTAAAATTACTTTCAAAACAGTTAAGCTAGACAACATCGGCTAAATACATGGCTAGTACGGACCGCTCTATCTAAACTAGACTCCTCAGAAAGACCTAGCACGCTTTTATAAATCCTATTGAGCCTTTTAAAGTAAGCTGCTTAGAGTAAGCTATATACTAGTAAGCTGTACCTTTGTTATCACTTTTTAGTTGTAAATTATCAGATTGAAATGTATCATTAGCGGCTGAATAAAGAATAAATTATAGAAATAAAAAGTACCCATTGAAATTATAAGATATTTTACTGATAATGATGCAATAAATGCAATTAGCAAATGTGATGCCATGAAAGTACAATATACGGAAGGGCTATAACACCTTGTAAAGTAGGAATCACAAATATTATAGACAAAGACAAAAGACTAGAATAAGATGTCTAACACGCTTGTTACCACCTTATTCTATAACTTCCTGAGCATTAACAATAGTGATAGTAATATGAAGAACAAATTACACATATTGCTCTGGTCACAAACTAAGCTATGTGTACTAGAAGCAACGATATAATACATATTATGGGCCCTAGCACAACAGCATCGATAGGCTTAATATATCTGCAAAATCGATACATATCGATTTATTAATGAATGTTCATTCATAAACTTCATTATATCGACTGTCAAACTATATCGATGTAGTTATGCTAAGCCCCTATATTTTATAAACACCTAGACTATGACGATAAACTATTCAAAAAAAATGTATTAATATTTTTTTGCCATTGGTGGGAATCGAACCTCCGGATACAACGCCAAAGGCGCCACCACTAGTCTACGGAGGTCATTTTTTGTGCTTGTTTCTGTTAGTATGGCTATTTTCTAAATTTTCATCTTTGAAAAGACGATTTAGTAGGAATCAAATATTCATCTGCCTTGCTCGCATTCATTTAAAATTGATATAAGTAGCGATATTTTAATTAATAAGCATAAATCATAAATCATTTATTTGTGAACAAAAGAAAATGTACAAGTACAGATGTTACAATTTGCGGTCGCTTTTGTTCTACCTTACGGTATACAAATATTAGGTAGGTACACAATGTATACTATTAGGTAGGTACACAATACAGACAATTACATAGTAGTTACACAATTTATACTATTAGGTAGGTACACAATTTCGACAATTACACAGCAGATACACAATTTATATTATTACAATTTGCGGTCGCTTTTGTTCTACCTTACGGTATACAAATATTAGGTAGGTACACAATTTATACTATTAGGTAGGTACACAATACAGACAATTACATAGTAGTTACACAATTTATACTATTAGGTAGGTACACAATTTAGACAATTACACAGTGGCGCACAATCTATACTATCAGGTAGGTACACAATTTAGACAATTACAAAGCAGGTACATAATTTATACTATTAGGTGGGTACACAATTTAGACAATTACACAACAGGTACACAATTTATACCATTAGGTAAGTACACAATTCAGAACACAGTAGGTGCACAATTTATACCATTACACAATTTATACTATTAGATAGGTACACAATTTATACATTTACACAGTTGATAATAATAATTCATACATACACACTAACACATTATTTATTACAAATACATTTAATCAATTTTCAAATGACCTTACGTTAATTAAAGATTATGTAAATATTATATTCTCTAAATATTCATTTATATTATAATAGCATTTATTTATTAATAATTCTCTCAGTGCCCTTTTAAAGTCGTTAATGCTATCAATTTCCCTTATTTCATTAGGTACCTTATTATAAATTTTGTGGGCCATACCAAAAATGCTTTTACTGTACAATCCAGTATTGGACTGTTCAGGACTAATTTTATTTTTCATGCGGGCGCTGTTATATTTAATAAACAAATCTAAATTACACTTGACAAACATGGCTACTTCTAAAATATATATTGAGGGAACTGTAAGCATTTTTAATGATATGAAATGTGGCCTACAAGTATCTATTTTTTTTAAGTTAGAAATGGCTCTAATGCACTTTTTCTGAGCTTTAAAAACACTGTCTCTGTCAGTCGAATTTCCCCAGAATATTATACCATATTTTAATAAAGACATTACATAACCATAGTGGGCAGTTATTACGGCAGATTTATTTACTATTTTGGACAATTTATATAGTGCATAAGAAAATTTACTAAGTTTTTTACATATGTCTTGTGTTTGTTCTCTCCATGTGGTTTTATTATCAATTAAAAGCCCCAAAAATTTTGTAGATTCTACTTCTTCAATACTTTCGCCTTTGTATTTAACACATATATTAAAATCATTTGCCCTTTGCCTAAAAGTCATTATCTTCGTCTTACTCAAATTTATGTTTAAATTATTTAATTGTAGCCAATCTATTACATTTTCCAAAGCCCTATTAACATCATACTCAAACATACCAAGGTTATTGTCCTCACACGTACATACAATATTACTATCGTCAGCGTAGAGAACCATAGGATAGTGTGTAGCCCTATTAAAATCATTAATATAAAGTAAAAATAGCAAGGGGCCCAAAACACTACCCTGTGGAACACCATATTGCACTCTACTAGCTCTTAAAGTATAAATGTTATCGTATTTTGATTTAAGACAAATTTTATTAATTTGCGTTGCTTGAGACCTATCTTTTAAGTAAGATTCAAATAACTTACTTGTAACCCCACGAATCCCATATACGTTCAATTTATTTAGTAGTATATTATGGTCGACACAATCAAAAGCTTTACTTAGATCCATATAAATTGCCACTACTGGTCTTCTATTATTTACATTTTCAATAACTTTTTTCAGCAGGTCGAAGATAGCTAGGTCAATAGACATTCCTTTCCGAAATCCTTTTTGCTCATTAATCAATATATTATTTTGATCCAAATAAGAATATAATCTACTATATATTGCTTTTTCAAATATTTTAGAAAAAACAGGAATCAAAGCTACCGGCCTGTAAAAGTTAATGTCTTCTTTATCGTCTTTTTTAAAAATAGGTTTTATAATTGAGAATTTAAGTTTATTGAGAAATATGCCTTCCACAAAGCATAAGTTGATAATGTGACAAATTACCGGTGATATAATCATTGATGTGTACTTTATTATATTGGTATTTATATCATCGTACCCCGTACTATTGCTATTCTTCAGTGAGATTATTATTTTAAGTATTTCGTCTGGAGTTGTAGGAATCATAAAAAACGAACTAGAATTATTGTATTTTAATGTATTATTTATGTGTTTTGTACTACCTATGCATGGCTTTACTTGATTTATATAATACTCATTAAAACTTTCGGCAATTACGTTTGGATCACATATAACACGTCCATTAATATTTAATTTTTGTATGTTTTCTCTAGGTATATTCATTTTGCTACTATTTATTATTTTCCAAGCAGCTTTCGATTTGTTTTTAGATCCTTTAATATAAAAATCATTTTGTGCCTTTTGTGTAAGTTGTATTATTCGTTTTAGTCTTTTGGAATATATTGTAAATTTAGTTTTTGTATGTATGTTGGGATTCTTTCGGTAATTTCACAACAATTCACGTTTTCTTTTACAGCATAGTTTAATACCTTTAGATATCCATTTAACTTTTTTGTGTGTATAGTTTTTAACTTTTATTACTGGAAAGCACAAATCATAGAGCAGCTTAAACGTTTCATGAAAGATATTAAACGCAACATCAGGGTCAGAATTGCTATAAACATCACTAAACGATATACTATTTAAATATTCAGAAAATTTTATTTTATTATCTAAACTAAAATCTCGCTTGGTTGAGTACCAATAAGTTATTGTGCATGTTTTTTTTGTAGGACAATTAAAAAATTGTGCTGTATGGTCAGATAAAGCCAATTCACGAATTTCACTCTTGCAACCTTTAATATTATTATGTATAATATTGTATTAAATGTATTATCTATACATTTACCGCTAGATATTCTTGTAGCTTTCTTGAACTCTAGTTTTAAATTGAAACTTAATAACAGTTCCTCAAACTGTAGTAATGTCTTGTTTTTATTGAGTACATCTATATTAAAATCGCCGCATATTATTATTTTTTTATCATTTTTAAAACAAAGTTGAGACAATATGGCTGTAAGTTTATCAAAAAAATTGGATATTATTTGTATTTTATAATTAGGGGGTCTATAAATGCAAACAACATATATATTTTGTTCTATAACTTCAATTCCACAGCATTCGATTAAATTAGGCTCGGATAGACTACTTATTTTATTTAGTATATTAAATTTATATTTATTTTTTATTAAAATGCATGATCCTCCCTTTCTATTATGTCTGTTAAAACCCACTGCAAATCTAAAGTTAGGAATCAATAACTCTGACTCATCACCTCATACCAAATTGTGTTCCGAAATACATAGCACATCAATGTTTTTCCCTAGACTATCCAACTCATTCAGAGAAACAGTCAGTAAATCCATTTTACTAATAAGCCCGTTTATATTTTGGTGCATTACAAAGATACTATTTGTCACGAAAAAAATCAGATTCATGTTCTTGATCGTTAATTTTTAGATTAGCATAAATTTTGTCATTTTTATACTCTAAGCTGTGATTAAAGTCTGTCTGTGTACTCTTACTAATGTATATTTTATTTTCTAAGTGTTTATTAAAATTAATTTTGTACCCTATACATAAAATCTGCCTTGTTATATAACGGCAGATATTAGTGCTAAAATTAGATTTGTTTGGATACCACGTAGTATAGTTCATATCCACGTAAAAAGCATTATCAAAATTTTCACACAAAAAACGAAGCTCATAATTAAGTTTATATTCGTTCAGATACCTATTATATGGCACCTCGCAAATAATAGCATTAGTATTACCTACTTTATTAAGCCAGGCATGCAACTGTGATTGAATCTCATATGGGTTTGAGTCGTTGCAGCCCCCTAAAAGTATAACATAGTCATTTTTTGTTAATTTCGCTATTTCATCCTTCTCTAGGTTAAGTATATTACGTAAGGTAGCGTTAGGTTTACAAAAAGTTGTAACTTTAAACTCGTCTCCTAGTAATTTCTGTACTATGTCTCTAACTCTTCTTCCTTGTTGATCTGCTATTATAATAATCCTATGTTTTCTTTCGGACTTCTCTTCCAAGAATGTTTCATCCCTTTTATTCACAGTATTGTTTAATATATTTGTGCTGTTTTTACTAATAGTACATGGTTTCATGGGTGGATCTGGTGTTGACGATTTCATTGGTAGGGTTCGTTGCATATTTTCATTACAATTTATTTCAATGCCATTTTTTTTCTTCTTCTTCTTGTTAGATATTGGTGTCCTTGTCATACTTGGTTGATTAATTTTTATATACATGTCTATTAGTTTGTTGCATTTTTCTAAGTTCAATTTTAATTGCTGATTCTCTAAATTTAATTTGTCGATTTCATCTGTTGCTGTCATCAATGCAATGTTCATTTCTTGAATTTTCTTGTCTTCTTCATAGGACATGCTAGGTACACTTATCGCTGTTGCGTTAAATAGTTCTGAAGTATCCAAGTCACTGTTATCGATGAGCGAACTCGATCTTTGTATTCGTCTGTAGGTCACGTTGTTATTTGGTGAATCCATTTTATTAATTAGTAGGTAAGTTTTGGACCAAATATATGTATAAGTTGAGTGTAGGTAATTATTATTTTTATTACGTATTTTACTTATTTATTTGATATAATTTGTACTTTAGAGAAAAAAATACACGTCCATGCCGGGTTTTGAATCTAGGGTCGCCGCGATGCGGATATTCCCCGAGCTCTCTTACACCTGGGCTGCGGATCACTTACGAAAAGTATTGAAATTTACTATTTACTTGTTCAATTAGATGTTATAAACGATCGGTAGATGTCGCTTTTAAAGTTTGTGTTGATTGAAACGTATATATAAAAAAAAATGTTCTTAAATTTCCGGTAGATGTCGCTTCCTTAATTTTACCAATTGAAGCCGAGTTTAAATTATTAAACGCTTGCCGACGACTTGTCACTGTTTAACAACAGATGGCGCCCTCGTCAATGTCCGCTACAGAATGATTTAATAAAATAAAATAAAAACACTTATCAAAATTCGCAAAAAAAAAAAAAAAAACTTTTGTCGCAAGAATAAACACCATTGCACTAATCATTCAATAAATTTGTTGTTTATTTAGACACTGGTAGATAAAGTCTTCAAAAAAATATGTTTACGTTTGTTATGCTAATTACCCACACTGTTTATATACAGTTGTTATTTTATCACAAGGTATATTGCACTGAAACTTGTGTCTTTCTCACTTCACTAATAAGTAATAGAGTTATCAATGTAATTAGCACAATATTTCTGAACATCCACGCCTAAATACATTTTTATTAATTAATTACACGGGACACTTTTTGTTTACACATCGTTTACACAGCATCGGAATGAAATATTTCATTTGCGGTTTCTAATACTATTTTAACTAAGTTTAAAGCTAAAATTCCATCTCAAACCAACTCCATTGCAGTTTAATCAGCTTCATTCTTTCCTTGTTATCTACTCCCACTCTGTTAGCCTAAACTCTCTTTCCCGTTCTCTCTCTTTCTCTAGATTACTAGGATTCCAGAAATAGCCCTCTCTAATCCATAGCAGGGCTTTTCCCAAAGCTTTGGCTGATATTTTGTGAAAGTTTATGAACTAAATGTAATTTTACTTTAATATATATTTGTATGTAGGTACACCAAGGTGCAAGTTATTTTGTGTGGTAAAATTAATGTCCATCAGTTGTTTACAATAGGATTATAATATTGTTAGTGCTTTTAAACAGAAAAAAAAGTTTTTTTACTATAGTAGGTAACTATAGTAGGTATAGTAGTAACCTAAGCCTTTTCAGTAGGCTTTCTTATAAAAAAGGATTTTAGATGGAGTGATCTCTATAGCTTCACTAGACCGACCACCCGGTTTTATGATACCGCCCATACAGGTACAAAAACCGTCTACTGACATAGGTTTCAGTGTGTGGATTCACTGGTTTTCAGGAGAGTATTTCGACTTTTTTGTCGAGGTGGTAGTTTCAGTTCAGGGTACGGTTATGAAACGGGCTGTTTATTCCGTAACCACATCATTTAGAGAGCATAGTGAGAGCGATTAATATAGTTAAACAACAATGTATTAATTGCTGTACTTTGTAGTTATGCTAACCATCAAGTAGATATAGAGTTAGTATCTATGCCATCCTCCTTTTTAATATGTACTGAATGTTATTTATTATTATTCTTATGTAAAAATAATTACTAAAACATTATATTATTTTATTTATATTATAATAATATTATATGTGGTATTTACATCGAATGGTGTCTACGACTTGTATCGATATATAGTCACATCGAATAATATTTATTGATAAAATCACCTTTAATACATTACATAAGGTAACCACCCACCCACTCGCGCACTAATTTACTCCGGTTCGCCTGCACTGAATAGGCTATTTGACTACATTAAAAATATACTATAAATTGTGGTCATCCTATCAGATATTGTCGTAAAAAACATATTTCACTTTATTTTAAACTAAATTATGAGACAATGTTCTTAGCAAACCATGGATTTACCGTGCGGGTGCCGGGTCCATCGCGTGGTTGAAAGGCAGGGGAATGAACTGCAGCGTTCCCGGACTTGAGACCGCGAAGTAGGTTTAAAGGCCTTTTGAACTCTCACCTGCACTGTGTTCACTACCCTCTCTACTCAACCAAATACTATATGATCCTGTTAGCGCCATCCTGGAAACACGCTCCATAAAAGTTCCGACGGCTGTTCTCGGAAGGCCAAGATCCTTCAATAGACGGTGCAAAGACTTTGCTGGAATTCCTCTTGCACCAACTTCCATTGCATAAAGTTGAGTTTTAAATCCGTTTCTAGTAATTTCGTTTGTGAGATCAAAATATTTGTTCGACTTGATGTTGTGGTCCTTAGGTATGTTTGTTTCCCACGGAACGGTGAGTTCTATAAGTATTACTTTCTTCAAGCACCGAGAGTACACCAGTATGTCTGGTCTATAGGTTGAAACTGCTAGTTCGTCTGGAATCTTGTAATGTATTTTGAATGTATCCATGAATATTTTCCAGTCTTGTGCTTTGTCCAGGATTGAGAAAGGTTTACTTTGACTTTTCTTGAGTTGTCCCGCCTTTATAAAAGTAGTCAGTCTTTCATTTGTTGCTAATCCTTTTCTGGCTCTAGCAATACCGAGACTTACAGCTACACGAATATATATATATATATATATATATATATATATATATTGTAGATTACACGAATTTAAATTGAATATTTTTTACAATTTTATTTATAACAGAAACATCTTTGATTAGTTGATGACTGGTGACGTCACACGCAAGTAAACAAAACAATACACAGATTATAAATCATGTGGATGAAATAGAATAGAGTATAATATATAAGAGATTATTTAAACTGTGCTTGTTTGTTTACATGCGTGTGTTGACATAGACTACGAAACAGCGTTTTTAGCGCCATTGTGGAAATTCAAACTTTAACATTGATTTTTATTAATAATAGAGTAGATATCCCGTAAATATCAATGTAGTGTGCTTATTACGTAATGAAGAATCATATTATAAAACGGGTTTGAAAAAGGAGTCAAATACCCTATTGACGAGCGAGCCGATGGATACCTAATAATAATAGTATGTATAAGTATATATAGGTACATACGTGCGAGAGTCTACGTGACATCTGTCCAATTCTACCACTTACCGTCACTTGTGTCGTTTAGGCAGATAACGTCGATCACTAACTAGATGACAACTATAGAATATAATAATGCATTGACATCAATGGCTTTAGCATACTAGTAACAATATCAATCAATATAATCATCCAGTGTGCGGTTACGAAAAGGGTGCTTAATTTAATGAAAAATCCGCAAGTAATGCAAGTAATGAAAATTTTAATTTATCGCCGCCCGTTTTGTTACCGTATTATTTAGAGAGCATAAAGCAAATAAGCAATCTAGAACTTTGATTATGTAAATAAACCTATTTTATTATATATAATAGGCACACACTTCATTGTGTCAGACAGGTGTCCGATTTACTTGAAATTCAGAATAGTTACAATTCTTGTTGAGGGGCAGGGTAGCAATAGGGTATAAGTCAAAATTTCTTTATATTTTTTGATACATGATGTTCCAGTTATTATTACCTTTTTTTGTACTTGTTAGAGACTACACGAAAGACAGCGTATAAAGACCAATAAAATTTACCTAAATTAAAATATAGAAGTGCATGTAAGAAGCAAAAAAAAAATTAGGTGCTATATACATATATTACTTGCAAAATATTCAATTTATTTTGTAAGTTTTTTATTTTATTTTGGTAGATGATTTAAAGGCATTTTAAAACAACGGAGGCAACAATCGTAACTGGAATCAATATCCTTATTAAATAAATGGATTAATGTTTCACAATTTTGAAGTAATATGCTAGTGTATAAATTTGAAATTCTGTACTTTGGGCTAATATGAGGTTCTACTGAACAAATCAACAAAAAAAATCCCATCTGTCACTATGCAAATGAAAGAAAAATTTTTACTTTCCTATAACAATTTTATTGGTCATTGTAACATTACTATAGTTTGTATGGAGAAGGCAATTTTTTTTTTCATTAACGACACATGGTTCCATTGGAAAAGTTGTTCGATTTGTTCAGTAGAACCTCATATTACACCAAAATAAAACCTTTCAAACTCACCATGTATAATATCATTTATTGTTATTACATCTTCTAACTTTTCAAAAACACACATTAAAGTTAATTAATCCTGGCCCCAACCAGTGAATACTCCTCAAGTTTTCTCTCCATTGTTTATCAGAACATAAACCCACTTTCATTACAAATAATTAAGCACAACTGTCAAGAACATGACACAAGAAGTAATATCTAAGCCACCTTGTCAAGAAGTTTCTCGTAAAACATTTTATTCGATAGAAACAAATAAGATAATATAAATTTTGCAACCACACGGTTCGGGACCAGCCCGAATGTGCTTACATTTCTAATTTTAATGGTCGAAATTTATTACGAGAACATGTGTTGCCATATAGAGAAATCGAGCAATAAATGTTGTGTGTGATATATTATAATTAGGCAAAATATACAAGGTACTGTTACTTTATTATGTTTTGAATATTTAATATTGTTTGCTTTGTTTTCCTTTTTCCCTTAATAAAATAATAAAAATAAAAAAATAAGAAAATTACTACCTACCTACCTGCAATGATTGTGATAATTAAAAAATAAAGCGATCCTATTGGTTGAACCCTATCTATAGTTAGTAGCGACTTTAGTAAAAACTGTGGTAGAGCTACAGATAGATTTAATATAAAAATAAACCATTTCTATTGGTTGATCCCTACAGTTACTAGCGACTAGGTATAGTAAACACGGCAAAAATGTCATCGTAAAGCTAATGGGCATGTGTGAAAAGTCTTACACATTGTTAATATATATTATGATTAAAAAAAAACAAATCTGTATAAAAATTTTTTGAAGACATGTGAACGAGACGTAAGGAGATAGAGACGAAAAGTAGGTACCTTCCACGATGATAGATAAATAATATAAATATATATATATATAATATATTAAAATACCATCACGAGTGTCTTTTCGGCTCCCGAGAAGCGTTTAAACGGCCTCAGGGTACCCAGCGGAGTAGAGAGAGAGAGCCATCCTCATTTCGCCGATGGTATTCAGAAATAAATAATATAGTAGGTAGATATAAGTGTCTTTATAAGTAAAAGATTAATTAATAATTAATAATTTAGGCCACTGGTAGGAACGTTAATATGTTGGAGCTGTCGTCTTGACAGAATAATTAGCGTGACAAGGGTTCCAGATGTAGGATGACCCAGTTCGATATAAACAGCTGATACCATCATTTCTGATCATAAAGAGCCAAAATTATGTTGTTTTACTTACCTACTGCAACATTAAATGTAAACAATATATAATATTAAAATATTCCAGTTATATTTTTAATAAAATTAAATTTCCATACAAACAAAATTGATTTTTACATTATACATGTATAAATTGAAGTCGATCGTGCGCGATGTCTGTCTTCACGTTTGTCTGTCTATCCGTCTGTCTGCCTGGGCCTAGATTCTCTTAAAACTTTAGTTTAGTTTAATAGCTAAACTAAAGTTTTAAGTTAAATTAGTTCAATAGTGTCATAATCGCATGGTAATAGTATCACAATAGTTAATTTGTCATATTTCGCATTCTGCTAACCCAGTGGTACTCAACCTTTTTTCTATGAGGGTCCGAAGATTTTTATAGTGCTGTGCCATACAAGTCGTAAAAGTAGAAAAGTAGTTCTTGGAACAGTTTTACAGACCGCGCCCACACTTTTTCTGATTCCGCATGAAATTTAAAATGTTTGACAACTTGACTGCTATGCCCACCTACCAATCGCAAGGGCTGGGCGGGCCGTATGCATGCAGCCCACGGGCCGCAGGTTGATTAACTAATCGCTGTCTAACCAATTGCTCATAGAAAACTGTCAAAACAATAGCGAGTGTGTTTATAATATGATGTGAGTAAGATTCGATTGAAGAAAGTTAATTTAAGAGAATTGCCCTGTTTAGTTGTTGCATTTTCGTTCAGCATGTTAGAAATTTTTACATATACATATTCTTGCTACTTCATCTTCGTCATACATAAAGTATAAGAAAGTTTCGGGGATTTTATAGATATACATCACTTTGAATATATAATTATTTTCTTACCATTTTGTTCGGCGTCGAAGAAAAAAAAAAATCTTCTATGAGCCACAGATATGTTTTATATTTATCCGAAATTCATCACAAATTTTACAGTAATCTTCCCTTGGACGATAAGAGTGTTTTTACCATTGTTTGCCATCTTCATCCGAAGAATCCGATAAACTAAGGGCGGCACTGAAAATTTCGGGAATCAAGGAAGTGACACAACATTACTATTTAAAAATGTATTTATTGCTTTTCGAAGTATTCTCCGCGAATTTTGACACATTTTTCCATACGATGGAACCAATCATTGAAGCAACCATTCCATTCGGAAGTTGGGGTCTCCAAAATGGCCGTTTTGTAGGCGTCCACAGCTTCTTCAGGTGATGAAAATCTTTGACCACGCAATTTATTCTTTATTTTAGGGAAAGTATAGAAATCATTAGGGCTTAGGTCGGGGCTGTACGGCGGATGGTCTAATAATTCTATGTTTTCTTGCTCCAAAAACTCTTTTGTTCTGTGCGCGGTGTGAGAACTCGCATTGTCGTGATGGAGGATGATGCGGTGATTGCAGTTCTCTTTACGGAGTTCAGAAACGACCTGTGGCAAACAAATGCTAGCATACCATTCTGCATTAACCGTTCTTTGTCCCTCAAGAGGAATAGTCGCAACATGGCCGGTTTTGGAGACAAACGTGGCCACCATTTTTTTTGCAACACTCCGTGAACGCACAATTTTTGTTGGCTTTAACTCATTTTCGAACACCCAAACTCGTGACTGATTTTTTGTTTCGGGTTCGTACGCGTATATCAAGGATTCGTCACCTGATACGTTGTTGTATACAGCATTTGAGGATCCTGCGTGGAATCTTTCGAGAGTTCTGACGCACCAAGTAACGCGAGCCGCTTTTTGCTCTTCACAGAGCGAATGCGGTATCCATCGGGAAAACAACTTTTTTACACCTAATTGTTCATGCAAGATTATTTGTATTTGACTCATGCCAATGTCTAAAGTTGCCTGAATTTCGCGGTATGTCACATGTCGATCTTCCACCATCAGCTTACGCACAGCATCAACGTTTTCTTGGGTGACTACAGTTTTTGGACGACCTTGACGGGGATCATCACTGAGCTTGACACGTCCACGTTAAAATTCAGCAAACCAGCGATAAATTGTGGTTTTGGATGGGGCTTTATCACCAAATGCAGAAAGCATCCGATCAACACACTGTTTTTGTGTTAAACCACTTCGAAAGTCATAATAAATCATCGCTCTTGAATTTTCTCGAGTCAATTCCATTTTAAATTATTACACCAAATTCATATCTTACTAGTGATTAAAAGGTTTAAACACTTATTTTTGAGTAGTAAAATTAACTACCTAACTATTTGGAAGATATATTATAATTAATTTTATATATTAAACAGATAGTCAGTATAACTATCCACTAAAAATACTTTTTTATTATTATTATTTAACTATTAGTTTTACTATCTGTCATTATTTAACAATTACTCAAGATCAATCGATCAAGAAACCGGCCCTTATTAATCTTAACGACAGGAACCTTGTATATCTTGGGATGCTTGAGAGTATCCTTCTCACTCCTTTTTCACTATCATTCGTTACTCTTCTCGCACGCCAAATCTTATAACTATCAATAAGTCCTCTTATGTAATAATTTATCTGTTAGTATAATCCATACGAGCAGCTTAACATATATTTATGTGCTATACCCGAACAAGAATCAATAACCAAACATTACCCGGATATAAGCTTTGTTTACAGAATACTAGTCGTAAACAAGTACTGACGGTTACTGGTCACACACAAATTGTTAATCTATGCTGGCAACATTATTTTAACTCCCAAAAGGACAGGTGTGTCATTAACATTTGAACCGAACTGCGATTATGGTAGTATGCAAAATTTCGAAATTATGGCACTGTTTTCAGAATTTATGTTAGCTAGATATGCTTTTTCTTTATGTTCTTGTGTAGGTAAGCGTGGGTAAAATTGTTAGGTAATATTCTCGTATATATAATAATGTAATATATGAGGAACATTGTTCGTCCACATACTGCTGATTTTTTTTAATAATAAAAAATATACATTTATTTGATAACACCATTAGAGGAGGAGTATGTTAAGCTTTCGGTCCCAGTTTCTCTATACCAACTTATGAAACTTATTATAGATGGGTTATTGTGTCTACCCAAACATGCGATGTGCTAGCTACTCGTTCGATGTAGGTTCAAACCTTTGGCTATAACAAGGTGAAATTAAAACCCCTCTGCTGGGTCCTGAGACTGTTTAGGCGGTCTCGGGCGCCCGTGATATTAGTTTTTATTACATAGTAAAAAAAAACAATACTATCTATGAAATTAAATTGGATAATGGATTCACGCTAATACCATGGCAGAGAGAACGTTGTCTTATCTGGGATGCCACTTGCGTCGATACATTTGCAGCATGACATTTACAAGCCTGGGTTGTCAAGGGCAGCTGCTGAATGTAAAGTATCAAAATTTGAAATCTGAATATTTATTTGTCCCATTTGCTATGGAGACAACTGGGGTTTGGGGATCCAAAGCCGTGGTCTTTGGGAAGACGTAATGTGCTCTTTTTAACAAGGCCTCTGGTGATTCTCGGTCCGGTTACTTTTTTAAACAACGTATATCACTGGTACTTCAACGCGGTAATCCTACGATTACGGACGGAATTTGGATATAGAGGACATTAAGTAAATATATATATATATATATATATATAATACTCGTATGTATTATAGTATTATATATTTTTATTTTGTAGGTTTAATTTTTATTATGATATTATTGTAGGTCCTTCATTTTTTGTTTCAGGAGTGTTCTTTTTTAAGATTCTGTATTTTAATTTATTTAGTTAATTATTATTCCTAATTTATGTTATATGTGTTTCTTTTGTAAATTAATAAAATAAAGAATGCGCTAGAGACGGTAGACAGTTAGCACATAGATACTATTGTCAAATTGATTAGAAGCATGAAACTGGACAAAGGTTATTAGATATACATTTTTTTAGATCGTAAAGGGTGGTTACCTGAGGCTCAACCAACAACAACCATGTAGATATAATAGGGAGGTGCTCATGGCCCTTAAATAGCCTTTCCAGTTTTTAGAACAGAACATGGCCGCCGCCATACAAATTATTAAAAAAAAGTGAGAACACAAGCAATTCGTGAGCGTTGATTGGTTGAAGTGCCAACAGAATATGGCGGCAACGAACTCATTTGACAGTTTGTTTTATAGGCCATTTAAAGCATGGCAGTTCCATATTTTATTATTAGTTTCATGGTAACAACCATTTGGTGGTGCACCCACAGAGTTATAACTCTGTGGGTGCATCACGTATTAACATTTCATTAATACGAAACAAAAAATTATAGTAAACCCTCTATCGCTTTATTTTTGGTAACAGGATTGAATAAAGCGATCCTATTGGTTGTTGCTCACGTATACGTAAATGAATACGTTACGTTTCTACAATGCGCAAACCCATGGTAGAGCCTCTTGCCTGATTGAATTAATTATTATACGAAAAAAAAACAGAGAATGGTTACAATTTTTATGGTTGCAAATAGATTTGAGTACCTACCTAAATAATATTTATATACGCTCAGGTAAAAAAGGGTCTAAGTCAAAAATTAATTAAAATCAAGAAATCTATTTAGTAGGGTGTGAAAACCAATGAACCCATAGACTAATATCGAAACGAAATGGTAGTTTTAAGCTTTAATACATTAAATATATTTGGGTTATTCCATTTAGAAGTACCTACGTGAAATAACTTATGCATTCACAACAAACCACCGCATCGACCCGCGATAATGTGATTATATGGACATTGCATTTATTAACGAGAACGACCAATGTCGTACTCTATATAATTGAATTAAAATAATCATCATTTTAATTTCATTATAATATTAAGTTTTAAATAATTATTATTTTAATATATTAAAATAATAATAAATGTATTTATAATCATAAGATTCTATAATCACGGCACCACCTAGACACCCTCAGGATACCCTATGGTCGTGGCGTGTGAAATTAACTACTCCTTGGGTTTGGACTCGAGATCATGAAATTTCTCTTAATAATTTAAATCAAGCAATCATTCATGCTCCAATATTGCAATTTTTTGATCCAAAAAAGGATGTTGTAATACAATGTGATGCTAGCAAGGATGGACTCGGTGCTTGTTTGTTGCAGCAGGGACATCCTATCGCTTTTGCATCCAGAAGTTTATTAAAAAGTGAGCAATTATATGCTCAAATTGAAAAAGAGCTTTTAGCTATATGTTTTAGTGTTGATAAGTTTCATTACTTTATATTTGGTCGAGAAATTAAAGTTCAAAGTGACCATAGGACTCTGGAAACAATTTTTAATAAAAATTTGTCTGATGCACCGTCTAGACTACAGCGCCTAATGCTAAAACTTGCAAATTATAATTTAAATGTATCATATACTCCTGGTAGTCAGCTTTATATAGCAGATTTTTTGTCTAGAGCAAGTCTGTCTTTTAATAATAATAATCAAACAAATGTACTGGTTCCAGGGAACACGGAAATGAAAGTTGTACATGTGTTGTCAGCTATGTTACCTATGTCGGAATGCAGGAATCAACAGTTTAGAGCAGCTACTATGCAGGATGAGGCATTAAGTAAGGTGGTAAATTTTGTAAATACACAGTGGCCAGAAGCCAATAAACTATCTGGTGAGATGAAACATTATTATAAACTTCACAGCAAAATAAAATTGGATGATGGTATGCTATTTTTTAATTATAAGATTATAGTACCTAAGCCATTAAGAAAAAATATGTTAGGTTTAATTCATGAAGGGCATTTTGGCATTAATAAATGTAAAAGACGAGCAAGGGATTGTCACAGATGTCTACTGATATAGAAAATCTTGTTAAGGACTGTATTATTTGTACTAAATATAGCAACAATAATATAAAAGAACCTATATTGCAACATGAAATGCCTTTGAGGGCATGGCAGAGAGTTGCATGTGATATTTTTACATTTAATAATAAGGATTATTTAGTAGTAATTGATGCTTTTAGTAATTGGGTTGAGTTTGTACAAATAATAACCAAAACTGCTCAACAGATAGTGAGTAAAGTCAATGTTTAGCAGGTTTGGCATACCTGAAGTTCTACAAACTGATAATGTACCATTTAATAGTATTGAATTTCTAAACTTTGCTAAAGAATGGGATTTTAAATGTATATTTTCAAGTCCTAGTTATCCCCAGTCTAATGGGCTGGCTGAAAAAGAGGTAAATATATGCAAAACTATGCTTAAGAAATGTTTAGATAGTAACACTGATATAAATGTAGCACTTTTAAATTATATAAATACTCTGCTTGAAAATGTAGGATTTTCACCAGCACAGTTACTGCTGAATAAGAGCATAAGAACTAAAATTCTCTGTAATCAATATTCCTTGCGACCATTGTTAAATAAGGAAGCTATTAAAAATATAATTTCTAAAAGGTATATTCAAAAACACTATTATAATCATAATTGTAAAAGTTTAAAACCATTGTCAATTGGTGACAATGTAGTGTGCTATTATATAGATAATAAGATTTGGGAGCCAGGTGTTATTGTTAACATTTGTGAGGAACCACGGAGCTATATTGTTAAGCTTGGGACTGGACAGCTCCTAAGACGTAATCGTAAATTCTTTAAACTTAAAAACCTAAACAATCATAATACTAGTATTAATTCATGTAATTGTCGTCTTAATTATGTAAGCTCTGAGATATTGCCACATGTGAGAGGTAGTCATAATGATAATTACAATTTTGAGACTGACGCCTCTTCACCAGGACGACAGCATAATTTACGTGACAGGTCACTGTTGTTGCGGCCAGTCAGATATAAAGACTTTCTGTAAGAGGGAGGATGTATCGTAAGCACATCACTATTTAATGGTGGATTGTGTCACATCACTAAATAGGATTTGCCAAATAGGTTAATAAACTTGCTAATAAATATAAACGTAATAACCAGTGTTTTAATTAAGAAACCAAATAACACCCACGTTACAATTGAGTCTATTCAAAACATCGCGACGAGCTAGCCACTTGTTCGGTGTAAACTCATACCATCAGCTACGACGAGGTGGGATTAAAACCCCTCCGCTGGGTACCCTGGGGTGGCAATGATATTGACACTTTGTATTTCAAATGGCGCCATCTATAGTTTTTTTTGTGATATCATCCTCAGAGTAATAATAATAACAATCATCATATGGTACTAGCGCCATCTAACGCTTTTTTTTGTACTATTCACTTCGTATTATTTTTGGTTGCCTAAGTTTACCTTCCAATTTTTCAATTATTATTATTATTGGATTATGTTAAATATATGACAGGGTTAGGCACCGCCTTTATACCTCAAATAATCAAATATTTGTAATAAACTTAAATCTAATAGGACTAGGAGCGCAGAAACTGTAGTAGGTATCAATGAAAGAACTAGAACTTCTCTGTACAATACTGTTGAGAAGTACGCGCAGGAGTCCTTAGCGGTACAAATATGAAATTATACTTGTGTCCTGCTCACATGTTATTTTATGTCACTTTCGCATTCTTAGTCGCGTTACTTGTCTTGTACTATATTTATAGTATATTTATTATATGGTCGCGTGCTAGACGTTTATGTGATAATTTTAATTTGTTTGTGTAGTGCAAAACCTTTTAATAAGTATAATATAAGTACCTATAATTTTAATATAGTCGCTGCTATCGTCAATTCAACTACCTATTTCGTAACCGCACCCTGCAAGGAGACTACCACCTCGATAAGAAATCGATGAAGTAGTATCCTAAATACCGGTGAACGTGTTTGACGGTTTTTGCTTCTGTATGGGCGTGCATTAGAACACTCGAAGTCCAAATTATTTTTCTTCAAGCAATTGTAATGTGTGATGTTGCCCATGAAACTATATACACTTATATTCTT
This sequence comes from Monopis laevigella, assembly GCA_947458855.1. Classification (NCBI taxonomy): domain Eukaryota; kingdom Metazoa; phylum Arthropoda; class Insecta; order Lepidoptera; family Tineidae; genus Monopis; species Monopis laevigella. The sequence continues at coordinate 19,163,056 of OX381580.1, read as the reverse complement.
TCAGATCTAACTTTTTAATTTTATTGTTATAGATAAATCTAGGGATGAGACATGCGATATGAATTTATAGTAAAATACTTATATTTTTTACTTGTATGGTAGACAAGATAATAAATCATTCACAACCCTCTTCCACATAGATTTTTTCAACCTACACAGTGACATTTCAAAAATAAGGGTGCTTCTAAATTTGAGGGATATATTTCTTTTTTAATTACAAAGTGATGAGTAGACCGTTTCGTTTTAATAAAGGTATCCGGCATAGAGGGGGCGATCAATGCAGGTTAAAAGCACGACATGTAACTTATATCTACCTGATGGTAAGCAGACCTACAAAGTTCATGAATATGATCGATTAATACTGTCAGTGAAACAGTGGACTTTACATATAAAGTCGGAAAGCTAAGGGTATACCTGCCGGGAATAGAAGCAAAACACCAATTTATCATCAAAAATATCCGCACTCTCACAAAACAATTTCATCTTTCGAACATCTCTGACATACGGTCTTTATTTAAAAATGTATTATAAAACTAAAGAGCTACAAAAAAAAAAAGAAAAACACACAAACTAAACTTAATCTAAAACGCGGAGGCTGCGCCGTGTCGCTCGTCCTCAGTCTTCACGACGCGTCGCCCTCTTGCGGACCCTGTTGACGACAAATACATTGTTGTTTAGTAACATTGATCGCTCCCACTTTGCCGGCTAAATGATGCGCTTACGAAATGGGCGGTGACAAAGACATTGCATTACGAGTCTATGTATTTTAATATCTCTGGTGTTTTGTCGTCAATTTAACAGCCTGTTTTGTAACTGCACCCTAATGGGAGACTACCACCTCTCGAATAAATCGAAGCAATTGATTTCCGAAAACTATAATAGGTGGATACATATTCCGTGCTCTAATAAAAACTTTTAATGTTCTTATCTTACTAAAAAAGGTTTTTTATATAAATGGTTTATATTAGGTACCTATAAAGACATTAAACTGCATTAAAATATTTTCCTTTTTATTTTTATACGATTTCTTTTTGTTTTTTGTTTAAACATTTTTTTAAGCTATAACATTATTAAAAACTACAAACTGAAGCTTTAAATATTTGAAATATAGTTTATGTCTAACAATTTAATAGCGCAATAAAATATCGTACCCAATTAATTGAATCACTGTAAAGAAAGGGCTATAAATATGACTAATTTGGGTTTCGCCATCGCTTTGTTTTCATAAAATTTGACAGAATTTCCGCTTCCGGAAGTTCAAAATATTATATTAAATTAATGTTCTAAATGAAATATTTCAAATATCATACACCCAAAAATAATATAATTAAATAGAGAATTGAATTGATGAGATAAGGAAATACGATATTATGTATCTACCTGGTGGTGAGCAGACCTTCAAAGTCCATGAATGTCTGCCATCTACTACAACCACCCATTTCGTAACCGCACCCTGAAAGGAGACTACCACCTTGACAAGAAATCGATGCAGTAATCTCCTGAAAACCGTTGAACCCACAGACTAAACCCGAAACATGACTAGGTCATTTGACGATTTTTGTATCTATATGGGCAGTCGGCCTAAAGAAGTTATAGAGACCTTCCTCCCAGCTAAGAAATAATAATTCAAAGTGACTCTGTAAGATAACTTACCATAATAAAACGGTAGGTACTATTTAGACAGCTATTTCGAAACTGCTTAGAGTCAGACGCTAAGCTCCTTTAAAAACTGCGGTCAAGTGCAAAAGTAATTCGCGCACTTAAGATTCCGTAAATCTTTTTTTTTTGTATTGGAGCACGGCATATGACTTTGTATCTACATGATGGTAAGCAGTCCTACATAATCCATAAAAGAAGTTGATCAATACCCTGTTGTAAAACTGCATTAATTGCTTCCACTATGCCGGCTAAATGACGCGGTCACGAAATGAGCGGATACAATGGCGACTCGTAATGCAAACGAGTCTATATGTATATCCTCGCTGCTTTATCGTCATTTCAACCTGAAAGGAGCACCCTGAGGTGAGACTACCACCTCGATAAGAAATCGATGCAGTAGTCTCCTGAAAACCGGTGAACCTACAGATTAAAACCGAAACATGACTTAATGGTTTTGCATCTGTATGGGCAAACTAAAGAGATCAAACTCTTTTTTTGGTTATATGTATGTATGTATGTATCATCACGGGTGCCTTACGGCGCCTGAGACCGCCTAGACGGCCCCAGGGTACCCAGCGGACGGGTTTTAATCCCACCTCGTCGTAGCCGATGGTATGAGTCTACACCGAACAAGTGGCTAGGTCGTTGCGATGTTTTGAATAGACTTAATAACCCATCTATAAACAGTTTCACAAGTTGGTATAGTGAAACCGGGACCGAAAGCTTAACGTGTTCTCCGAGGCACTATAGTGGTGTTGTCAAACAAATGTACATACATTTTAAAATTAAAAACTCATTGGTACACACCGGGATTCGAACCAGGGACCTAAGTGTTTTTAAGTCCAAGGTCTAACCAACTAGGCCACCACGTATATTTTTTTGGTTATTAACTTAAAAAATCTGCGAAAAATGAAAAGAATATAAACCTTGGGAACATTTTTTTTTTAGTAAAAGGATTTGTTTACGGAGAAGATCATTACTATTCTAAACTTTTTACCTCAACCTGTATTGACTTACCTATAAGCATAGGTAAGTCATACTTACCTATAAGCATAGGTAAGTCATAGGGCATTTCACTGCGCGCTTAATTTGATGTATGATGTATGAGCCGCTGGGCACCCTAAGGCGGTCTCGGGCGCCGTAGACCAGCGGCGGGGTTTAATTCCCACCTCGCCGTAACCGACGGTATTCTGAGTCGACACCAAACACCTAGTCAGCTGACAGCTGACGGCGTCGTGTTTGAATAGACTTAACAACCCATATAAAAACAGTTTCACAAGTTGGTATAGTTAAACTGGGACCGGCAGCGTGCTCTCAAGGCACAAAGTGTTGTTATCAAGTAAATGAACTAATATTTTTTTATTAAAATTATGTTTAGTACATACGAGGGTTTGAACGAGGGACCTAAAAACTGCACTTACTGTTTTTAAGTCTACGTCCTATGGTCTCCAACTTGGCCACGACATATAAAGCACTTAATTTCTATAAAATGTATCAATCTAATAAATAATAATCGTGTAATTTTGATACTGAAATAGCAGCCAAGGCAACAAAGGAACTCTAAATCTTTATGTTAAAATTTTTTTTTTTTTACTAAGGGCCGATTCTTACATTGTCAGTTAAATTTTCAACAAATTTAACTGACGATGTAAGAATTTATTGGGGAATAAATAAATTTGTCAGTTCTTCATACAAACTGTTGAATATCTGACTATTGAAAAATCGTCCCTAAATGAATAAATAAATGATTTTGTAGTTTTGTTTAAAACGGATGACAGTTGCGCTTTTTCTTTATGAGTACCTTCAGAATGCTCTATAAAATTCATAAAAGGGAATGCACACATTACAGTATTGGAATATAGCTCTATATGGAAATGTGGTTTCAAAAAATGCTCCCATAGGGATGGGAAAATTATTATATCAGTTATTTTATTTTTATGGTGTTCGGCATGTATCCACCTGGTGGTGAACAAACTTACAAATTCAATGTATGGGGTCGATACATTGTTGTTTAACATCGCTCCTACTATGCCGGCTTAATGATGCGCTTTCGAAATGGCGTTAACAAAGAAGAATTGAACGAGTCTATTTTAATATCCTCTCTGCTTTATCGTCAAATTAACCGGCCGTTTCGTAACCGCGCCTGAAAGGAGACTACCTGCACCTCGACAAGATATGAATATACTAAAACCGTAACATGACTATGTCTCTTGACGGATGTGGGCGGTAAACGAAGGAAGCCTTCCTCTCATCAACCTAATATAGGTTCGTATACCTGTGTTTCTCCACTTTTTTTATTTAAATTTGTAGTGAATAGGGCACGATGATAATGTATCATCATCAGCAAATATGTATGTAATGATGATGTATATCATAACCGTATCATAAAATCCCTAACGATTTACATCATTTTAATTACGTATATTATTTTCACCGTGACAATTTTACATCATCATCGTAAATTTACAAAAATTACATTACAAAATAATTTAGGTATAAAGTAGGTAAAAGGCGTTTTATTTTCAAAAAGCAGAATAAGATTAACACAATCGTTTATCATAAACGCCCACTTTTAACTTCCTAACTTGACACAGTTCCAAACTTTTGACACAAATACTCCCCCATAATTTGACTTTTTTTCCAAAAGTTACATAATAAAATGAATATAAACCTTTATTTTTATTTTACGTTTCTTCTTTCAAACTTAAATATTTTCAGAACTCCAACTTTTACATTATAATTCTACTTCTGGTTTGTTTCTAAATACAAGGACATTTCGTACGAATAAATATACTTACTTAAAAAGTTTGAAACAAATTGTATTTATGAACGTAAAGTGGTCCAAAGAATATAAGGAAAATAAAATAAATTACAAAAGTCTATATACTTAATATATTACATAAGTGAGAAGGTGAGTACACACTACAGTATTCCCATGTAATCTAATGTTCAAATATGATACTGGTTGTTTTTGTCACGATGATAAAAATAATACTATAGTGCCTCGGAGAGCACGTTAAGCTGTCGGTCCCGGTTTCACTATACCAAGTTGTGAAACTGTTTATAGATGGGTTATTGAGTCTATTTCAAACATCGCGATGAGCTAGCCACTTGTTCGGTGTAGACTCATACCATCGGCTACGACGAGATGGGATTACAACCCTTCCGCTGGGTACCCTGGGGCCGTCTAGGCGCCGTTAGGCACCCGTGATGATATGTATGTATAAAAAAAAGATATTGTGTTATATGATGAAAATAATGAAACACGTATTTTTTTCCTTTTAGTGTCACCAATACAAAAACATAAAGATAACTTAAAGTCAAAAAATAAGAGATAAAGAAAAAATAAAATCTCTTAAAGTACAAATCACTTCAACTTTTACACTAAGCTCGCGATTGGTTGCTTAATACGAAGACAATATGTATTTGTTGGAGTAATTTTAACCATATAGGCGTTCATATTTATTTTCTTGGAAATGAAACACCTATCAAAAATAGTATAAGAAATAACTTCTTTTTATTATTTAAAAATTGGTTCTTTGTGTGATAAGACATAAAATATATATTTAATTTTCACATAAAATATATGTTTTACATCTTCAACCAACATCAAATCTCATTGTTGAGGTCTTAGCCAATAATAAAGGAGCAAAAAATCTTCTGTTACTAAAATTTTATTCTTATTTGATATATACATAAAATAAATACCATCACGGGTGCTTTTTAGCTTCCGAGAACCGTTTAAACGGCCTCAGGGTACCCAACGGGGGGATTAACCCCTCCTTATTTCGTCGATGGTATTCGGAGGCAACACGTAACAAGTAGCAAGCTTGTTGCGATGTTTATGATGTTATAGCCTCGTTGTATAAAGCGGTCACCCATCCCAGGTCCGGCCTTGTTGTCATCTGCTTAACCTTGTTATCAGTTGCGCAGTAAACTACTAGGCTGGACCGCTTTTTTTTTTATTTAAAATTTATACATACCTACTCGTATAATAGGTACATATACCTTATAATTACTATATATATATATAGGTATAATATGATATAATGTAGAACATCTCACACATATTGCTCTGGTCACAAACTAAGCTCCAAGGCTGATAGAATAGAAACCCGCACTAATATTTTTTTGCCATGGGTTGGAATCGAACCCACAGAAGCAGTCAGTTACCTATCAACCTAAATAATGAAAAACGAAATCAGTTCTAATAAAGCAAAAGGTCAGAACAAAAATAAAAACAAAAGCCCAAATTGGTCACACACGGCAGTCGGAATTGTTGATACTTTTCGTTGTGTATCCGAAAAACATAAAACCGAGTTGTAAATCGATGACCGAATTGGCCGAAGTCCAGCCCGAGTGCTTCGCCAATATACAGCATTACAAAAATCTGTTGTAGCACCATTTGGCACCGGGGTGGTTGGGTGGAACGGCCGACCTGGAAAGTCGCGTTCTCACGATATTTAAATTTTATTTATGATGTTTTTGCTGGAACTTAGCACCCGACCCCAAATTTCCTTGGCGTTCGTTTTACTTTCTATATAGTTAGGTAGGCCGTACCTATATTAAGAAGCGGTTTTTTATATTTATGTAGTACACCTGTTATAATTTCGAAGCCGCCTTTAGTTTAGTGTTTTTAATACTTATCCAGTTCCTAACCATTTTTTTTTTATGGGTGTCCGAATTTGCCTAGACGGCCCGAGGGTACTTAGCGGAGAGGGTTTTATTCCCACCTCGTTGTGCTTGATGGTATTCTGAGTATATACCTAAGAAGTGGTCAGCTCGTCGCGTATAAAAAAAAATACACACCGAGGTGTGTAAAACCAACAATGGCGTAAAACCTGTAGAGTTTTTAAGTTTGTACTATTATTTCTTCAGTGCCACCATAATAGTGGTGACCGTGGTATATATATATTTATTTCATTTTATTTCTCGAAAAAGGTACAGCAAACGAACAACAAGTTAAGTACATATTAATGGCACATATTTTAAAGGATACAAGGTAAACTTGGAGTCCTCATAAGAGCTATACTCAATATCAAACTAAATATAAACACTTTAAACACATTAGACAAATTAAATTAAACATAAATTCTATATCAAACTGAGCAAATTAGTACTAAACATTTTAATACTCGTACATTAGATATATTAAATTAAAAACGTAAATTAAAAGCTAAAAATCGACGACCACCACACGATACGGTCACGCAAATTAATAGTATTTTAGTTATATCTCTTTACATAGATAGCTTATCGATTACCAGCGCCCATAAATTTGCAAAATCCGTCAAATGATCTAGTCATGTTTCGTTATTTACCGGTTGTCAAGGGACTAGGTACTGGATCTATTTCTTGTCGAGTTGTTGGTCTCCATTTAGGGTAAAAACAATGTTGTCTGGACAACATTGTGTTGTTTTTGGACAGTGGCATGGTGCCCAATAAAAAAGAAGTATTTCTTTTAATCAATTACTTATATTTATCCTTTTACTTTAAAATAATTTAAAAACTATTCATTAAACTAATACTTATAATTCAATTAAATATTTTTTTATATTATATATACATACATGCCTAGTTATATAAAAAATATTTATAATATTATTAACTTTATAGCTTCAATTTATATATTTTTGACCGCCTCCGTAGACTAGTGGTTGCGCCTTTGGCGTTGTATCCGGAGGTCGTGGGTTCGATTCTCACCCATGGCAAAAAAATATTAGTACGTTTTTCTGTACAGTTTGTCATGGTCTGGGTGTTTATAAAATATAATATGTATTATATCGTTGTTTCTGGTACACATAGTACAAGCTTAGAACTTAGTTTGTGACCAGATCAATATGTATAAGTTGTCCTACATATTATATATTATTTTACCTAATAAAAAACACATATAACAAACTTTGTTTCATATTAAACTAATACTTATAATTTAATGAAATATTTTTTATATTATATATACATACATACCTACTTATAAATAAAATATTGGTCCCATATCGCTGCCGGTGGGTAATGTTTCCAGAATGCTGGCGACATTTCCACGCTGTATGGCAATACTTATATTTTGGAGAAAAACTACCACCTTAAATTTTAACTAACAGGAGGGTGTAGTGACTCCTTGATTCATGGTGAAGCTGTTGGGAGTAGGTGGAGACCCCTAAAGCCTTTGAAAATCTGTGGGACTTCTCTCGCGATAAATATAATACGATTATTGCATGGCCAGAGAACATATCCAATCTGTAATCAGCTGATCTACCTGTTAAGCAAGCTACGCTCTAAAAATGAATAATTTTCCCCCGTTTATGCAACATTTTTCATTGTTACTCCGCTCCTATTGGTCGTAGCGTGATGTTATGTAGTTTATAGCCTTCCTTGATAAATGGGCTATATAATATTTTTTCAATTAAAACTAGTAGTTCCTGAGATTAGCGCGTTCAACCAAACAACAAACTCTTTAGCTTTATAATATTAGTATAGATTTCAATAAATAATCACGAAAATCGAATAAGTGGATCTCAAGTTATAAGCACACAATCAAAAAAAAAAAAAAATACAAAAATATTTATTTTTCCTTATTATAAAAGTTACAAGGTGAACAATCAGACAGTTCACTTTCCTTTTAAGCTTATTGCATCAAATTCACAGTTGTTTCCATCGTTTTTATTTCACCATTACGTTAATTGCAATCAGATAGTCATAGAGATATTGCATTTTAAGAAATTTAAGAAAATCCTTTATAGAAATATACAAACAAAGTGAATTCTGTTTACTTTTTTAACCAATTACAGAAAACGGTTTTCATCCGTAGATTTTCATTCGTTAGTTTCCAGCATTTAGGTAACATAGTTGGTTTAGCAATTGCGCCAGGAATCCAAAAGCTGTTGCCTGCCGTGTACAATATGTAGATGAGAATATCGTCCGGCAAAGATGAAAAGGCCGGTTTAATAAACGAGCCCATACATACTCGTAGCGTTCCGTTTGGGAGTAACGGAGCAGAATGGATCGCTGTCAGAGCCTTTGTCATATTACCACGGCCAGGTTACCTCTTATGGTTCGCTTGCAACAAGACACCGCTTCTGGGCGTTTTAACCTCTTTGACTTGTGATCTACCTACATATTTTGCGGATAGTAAAATTAAATAAATACATCTTTATATTATGTAGGTATTAGTTGCACTTAAATGAAATAATGTTGCTGAATCAAATTAATGAAGTAAAAATAGCGTTAAATATTCAAGCTGCCAATCGGCCTTTAAGATAAAAGCGGTACATTCGTCGCTTTTTTGACGTTATCTTTATAATTAAAGAGACGTCATTTTGTATGATCAGGGGACAATAATAATTATGTTTATTTATTTCTTTTTTAATAATGTTTTATTCGTTTAAGTCTTTAAATAATATTCAAAGATAATTTTCAAAGTTTAGTACTAATTACTAATAGGTTTCCGAATCCCGGTGTGTACCAATGAGTTTATAAAAAAAAAAAAAAAAAAAAAAAAAAAAAAATACCATCACGGGTGCCAATTTGGCTCCCGAGAACCGTTTAAATGGCCTCAGGGTCCCAGCGGAGGGATTAACCCATCCTCATTTCGCCGATGGTATTCGGAGGCAACACCTAACAAGTGGCGAGCTTGTTGCGGTGTTTATGATGAAATAGCCTCGTTGTATAAAGCGGTCACCCATCCCAGGCCGGTCTTGTTGTCATCTGCTTAACCTTGTTATCAGTTGCGCAGTGACTTAACCACTAGGCTGGGGCCGCTTTTTAAATAAATATATAATATATATAATATAATAATTTAAAAAAAATGTACATTTGTTTGACAACACCACTATAGTCCCTCGGAGAGCACGTTAAGCTGTCAGTCCCGGTTTCACTATACCAACTTGTGAAACTGTTTATAGATGGGTTATTGAGTCTATTCAAAACATCGCGTTGAGCTAGCCACTTGTTCGGTGTCAAAAAAAGTCAAAAGTCAAAATCATTTATTTCATGTAAATCTTTAGATATTTATGAATAGTCAAAAAAAAAAAAAAAAAAGTTTAACAATGAGGTCTTAGAGTGCGTTTGGTTAGGCAGCTATTCATTAACAAAATAACGACAAATATTAATTGAACTTAGACACGATGGAATGGAAATCTTAATATGAAAATTACTACCGAACCGAACACACACTACATAACCAACTAGTGTAAGACTAGGTGGTTAGCTGATTCCATTGACCTGTCAATCATTATCTGCCATACAAGAGAGCCACCAAGGCGACCAACTTCACCGACCATATCCATGCCTTAAATATTTGTTGTAAATAAAAGCTAAGTAACCAATCACATATAAGTAAAGGTATAAGGATCGGTATTTTTAAGGGCATAAACACTAACTGTAAAGTCGATCCCCTCAGAGACACCCCGGAGAAAAAGAAACCAGCAAGTAAAAAACTCTAGTGCTTCACACAAACTAAAAGAGGGGTACAGCTATTGATTGACTTATGCTATATAGCATACATATATATAATATATATATAGTAACATACTCAAAATGCACCCCACTGATCAGCATGCGTAGAACACCCTATGGCAGATTATTTGTTACGGTACCAATGTACATAACTACACAGTATACTATTAGTATAAATTAAGTATAAATAAGTAGGTAATCATCAATGATTACCTTATCCAAAGACAAAATTTACATAATGTAATGAAAATAAATTATGTAATATAAAATTATTACAATATCGGACATTATATACCTACTAAACTAGGGTAGATTCTACATAAGCAATTTGTTTACTAGTTGCGAGACCTCAGTTGCATATCAGGACGGATCCAGACGTCTTTATCGTTAAGATAGTCTTTTACACTATAGTAAGCCTTATTGATTAATATGTGTTTTATACAATTTTTAAACTTTATTTCACTCAGATCTATAATGCTTTTAGGTAATTTATTAAATAACCTTATACTGTTAATGACGAAACATTTATTAGTTTTTTGCAGTCTAAACTTTGGTATATCGAGTTTATCTATGTTTCTTAAGTTTAAATTATGTCTATCGCCATTTTTACTAAACATATTTAAGTTTTTCCTAACGTACAATAAATTTTCATAAATATATTGAGATGGTAGTGTCAGTACATCAATCATAGGAAAGATTTCTCGAAGAGAATCACGAGCTTTCATGTTATATATTGCCCGAATGGCCCTTTTCTGTAGAATAAATATAGTATCAATATCTGCCGCAGATCCCCACATTATAAGACCATATGTCATTATACTGTGAAAATAGGCGAAGTATACTAGTCTGGCTGTTGCAACATCAGTTAACTTTCTGATTTTTCTGACTGCATATGCAGCAGAGCTCAGTCTATTGGATAAAGAAGTAAGGTGAGCTTTCCACTGTAGTTTGGAATCGACTGTGATCCCTAAAAACACAGTGGTGTAGACTCATACCATCGGCTACGACGAGGTGGAATAAAAACCCCTCCGCTGGGTAACCTGGGGCCGTCTAGACGGTCTCGGGCGCCGTAGGGCACCCGTGATGATATGTATGTTTGTATGTACTAATATGTTGAATAGCTATTAGCTGTAGCTTATTTTAATAAGGTGTATTATTGTTTGTTATACCTTCAGGGAGTTCAGATACACAGATGTTGGTTTTTTAAGAGTCTGTTAGGATTTATTTTTCTAAAATCAGATATTGTAAAAAAGGTTAGATATTGTCGAAAAGTTAGATATTATATTAACGGAAAGAATTCTGAGTGGTTGAGTGGAACATGTTCACATAGGACTCAATACGCCTCTTTTGGTCCCGATTTCAGTTAAACGGTAATCCGATAACTGACTGACTGATAGAGTCTGAGCCGCGTTCGTAAACTAACACTTGGACACTGGGTAATATCACTACACTATATGCATCTCTTGTTCTCTAAGCATTTATCAATATTTTTATCCCACTCTGTGACATTACCCAGTGTTAAAGTGTTAGTTTCCGAACACGGCCCTGGAGCATCATCCATCTTTGTTCTAAACTTGTTTTTCTACCTTGTAATTCTGATACATGGATGGATGATTTACTTTTATTTTGCTCCTGGATGAGTATTGTGTTTACTTTTTTAGTTTATTTATTTGCAATGACGTGTTCAAGTGTTAACATGCAGTGACCTAAGAATTTTAAACTTGTGAAAGTTCATTTATTTTTCCTAATGCAAAAAATATAGAAATTAAGATTCTTATTATTATAGCTCTGCCAGGTTTCTGCCGCCCATTTAATTTAAAAGCAATCGGTTTATTACATCGTTTTCGCTTAACTTTCGTTCTGACTTTTTTTTACTCGGCTCCTAAGGGTCGTAGCGTAATGCTAAATAGCTTATTTTGTTCCTCGAGAATTGGTTTATGAATATAATTGTAAAAAAAAAAAAAAATTCAGACTGACAAATCCAGAAATTAGCACGTTGACTCCTAAAAACAAACACTTCAGCTTTATTATACGAGTATCAGAATTTTTTCGAAGATCATAATAATATGTTATAATAATAATAATAACAAATAATAATGCAAATTGCTGTAGTCATAAACTAAGCTATAGGATGGTACTATGAAACAACAATATTATTCTAATACATATTGTATTTTAAAAACACCCAGATTTATTTTATTTATCAAACTTTATTGCATAATACAAAGGCGGACTTAATGCTTTTGGGCATTATCTCTCAGTCAAACCTTCGGGACATTACAACATTAAGTTTAGGTAGGTGTGCAATAAAAAATATAATTACCCAGTTTTTAATAGTAGATTTTACAACAAGTGCACAAAACGAACCATTTTTGTCAGATAGTTTTAAAATTCAAAGTAAAATTGGTACAGTTTTGAATACTGAAGGAAATTGTTTTTCCCGGCATATTAACGGTATTTATGTCTTAAAAAACACATAAGACAAATAAATTTAAGTAAATATTTAAAAAAAACAAATTCTATCTATGAAGTTCTTATTGTGTTAGGCTTTATGGCTATTTTTTTGCCTTAATATAGATACATTTATGAGTAAATACGTTACGGCACTTGTGCACAAAATTCTATTTTGTGCAGCCTATATCCTGCACAAATTAATAAGCACTATCAGAGCATGAGAAGTGAAAATAAATATATATATATACCTATATGCTATACAAATACATGTATTATACACATATACATATATAATATACTACATACCATATAATATACAATATACAAATTAATATATAAACATATATTTAGGTGGGAGGAAGGTCTCTATAACTTCGTTAGGCTGACCGACCGGTCTCGTTACCACCGCCCATACAGATGCAAAAACCGCTAAGTGACCTAGTCATGTTTCGGTTTTAGTCTGTGGGTTCACCGGTTTTCAGGAGATTACTGCATCGAGCTTTTGTCGAGGTGGTAGGCTGCTTTCAGGATGCGGTTTCGAAATGGGTGGATGAATTGACGATAAGGCAGCGAATATATTAAAATATACTCGTAATGCAATTCGTCTTCGGTCATTTCGTAATCGCATTATTTAGCCGGCATAGTGGGAGCGGTCAATGTTGTTTAAGAACAATTATTGATCGACCCCATTCATGGACTTTGTAGGTTTGCTCACCACCAGGTAGATACAATGTCACATGTCGTACTCCAATAAAATAAAATAAATGACTAATTCGACTAATACATACTATGATGATAACCAACCATACTCTTTTGCGACCAATAAGCATGTTTTCACTAGCATCAGTATCTTAATTCCGGAAAACAAAATGCATAGACATGATGCACGACAAGTAGGTAAGTACACCGTGAACATGCTGCCACTCGTTAATTATTCCCTCCAGCACCTGCCGCTGCTCTGCCAATAAAACAGCGACAATTGTTTTTCTTGGTTTACGACGTCGTTTTAGGATTTCATTAGTCCTTTACAAACAACTTTTAAACCCATTTTGAAGACCGAATTACAAAATTTAATTTACTTTAAAAGCCATTTTGTTTTAGCTACTTTTTTGCAAATGACGTTTATGTTTGGCCTTTATATTGTAACTACCTTTTTAATGGTTAATATACTTGGTGGACAAGTTGGATAGACCTAAGACTTACAATACTACGGTCTTCTGTTTAAACCCCGGTTTATACCAATGAGTTTTGTTTTTTATTTAATACTATTGTTTAATAGCACCATTAGTGCCCCGGACTGCACGTTTAGCTGTCAGTCCCAGTATCATTATATCAACCTGTAAAACTGTTATAATGATGTGTTATTGAGTCTATCCAAACACCGCGATGAGCTGACCATTTGTTCGCTGTAAACTCAGAATACCATCGGCTACGACGAGGTGGAAATAAACTTCCACTGCTGGGTAATTTTAGCTTTAGTAAGTTTCTTTCCTACCCAATAATCTTTCTATATGAAGGACATTAAACCCATATTGCCGTTGTCAGAAACTAAGCTCTAGGCTTGTACTATGTGTACCAGAAACAACGATATAATATATATTATATTTTTTAAACACCCAGACATTACAAACTGTGGTAAACTGTGGCAGGAATCGAACCCACGACCTCCGAACACAACGCCAAACATGCAACCACTAGTCTACGGAAGCGGTCACTAATTATTATTCTTTTTAATAGTCATTTTAAAATATATTGTTATACTAAATCGGTTCAGCGGTAATAGTAGGAGCGATTAATGTCGTTAAACCACAACATGTATTGATGAACCCCATTCATGGATTTTGTAGGTTAATTGCTACAGTAAAAGAAAAATAAGTCAATAGCTTTTGTTTGTATCTAATGCATAATGTACCTACGCAAGGCTAAGGAGTGGAATTCTCCTACTGCTTTTGTATTTCCTGACACCTACAATCTGGATGTCTTCAAGTCAAGAGTAAACAGGCACTTTCAGAGTAAGCGTGATCCCTCTTCGACCTCATTGTTGCTTTCCATCACGCAGGATTAAGGTCAATTACACTGCTACGCGCAGTGTAGTTATTAAAATGTATTGGTTTTATTTTTATAATAGACAGAGTCTGGATTTGACCTTAATCCTGCGTGATGGAAAGCAACAATAAGGTCGAAGAGGGATCATGCTGTTAACTTTTGAGGAGTTCCTTTTGTTACCTTGGGATCCAATCATCATATACAAGACGTTATTTCACTTGAAACTAATAATCAATTACGAAGTAAAGAAAAAACTATTTTACGGATACTGTCAGAATTCCAGGAGTTCCCTTAGTTATCCTGGGTTTCTATCATGATCATGGCGAGGTTACTAAGTGTTCAATTTATAAACCATTTTCCACCTAACAAAAAAAAATGTACAGAAACAAAATCGATCAAACATATCTATATACAGGGTGAATTTGAAAGGATGTATTTTGGGCTAATATGGTGTTCTGCTGATCAAATCGAACAACTTCTCCCATGGAACCATGTACCGCAAATGAAAAAAAATTTGGCTTCCCCATACAAAATGGTCATTTTAACATTACTAGTTTGTATGGAGAAGGCAATATTTTTTTTCATTTGCGGCACATGGTTTCATGGGAAAAGTTGTTCGTATTGATCAGTAGAACCTTATATTAGCCCAAAGTACATCCTTTCAAAGTCACCATGTATATATACATAAGGATCCTGTAAGGTTGTATTTCGTGCTAATATGTGGCTCTACTGATCAAATAAAAAACTTTTTCCCATGGAACCATGGGTCGCAAATAAAATAAAAAGTTTTCTCTATACAAATTAGTAATATTAATAAAATAATAATAAATACCATCACGGGTGCCTATTTGGCTCCCGAGAACCGTTTGAACCGCCTCAGGGTATCGCCGATGGTATTCGGAGGCAACACTAAACAAGTGGCGAGCTTGTTGCGGTGTTTATGATGTAATAGCCTCGTTGTATAAAGCGGTCACCCATCCCAGGCCGGCTTTGTTGTCATCTACTTAACCTTGTTATCAGTTGCGCAATGACTTAACCACTAGGCTGAGGCCGCTTTTTTAATAAACCAATTTGTATGGAAAGTTTTTTTATCATTTATGACACATGGTTCCAAGTCAATAAATGTTTTTATTTGACCAGTAAAGCCTTATGTACGTATATTCTAAAACCTTACTATATTAGAACATTTTTTATTACAAAACCTTAGCTTTATTCATGCTTTTTTTTCCATATTTCACAGGAGACGGGTTTGGCAAATGGCTCGTTGCGTAAAAAAGTAGGAAATTGTTATAAGTTATGCAATTTTTTACACATCATTAGCTTCAGCCGCGCGACAGGAAATTCTATACTCAGCGAGCTTCTGCAGCGTCTGCACGGGACTTAACCTACAAAACTTTTTATATATCTTTTTCAAAGTGCCTTATATAACGTTAATAGGACCTAATTAAGTTTTAGAAATTTTATATAACTTCCTCAAGTTAAGTTATATATATTATGCTACTAACTCTAGTTGAGTTAGTAGAATATATACAAATTTCTAGAGAAAGATCGCCTATTTATAATAATTTAAAACATTAATTAATTTCTTTCAATAAAATCTTATATTTTTTTTATATATATAAACTTTGGGCTGATTATCATTCGAAAAAAGACCTTAACTGTTTTTTTTTGTATTTGGCATACTTTTTAAGTAAATAAATACCATCACGGGTTGCTTTATAGCTCCCGAGAACCGTTTAAACGGTCTCTGGGTACCCAGCTCAGCAAAGGGATTAACCCGTCCTCATTTCGCTGATGGTATTTGGAGGCAACACCTAAAAAGTGGCGAGCCTGTTGCAATGTTTATGATGGTATAGCCTTGATGTATACTTTTTTCCTCTAAATTTTAAATAATCTGTACTAGAATTGAACTAGTAATTGTAATTGATAGATTTTTATTTCAAGACATTAATACTATAATTACTAACAACAACAGTGTTGAGATTTATGTTTTTATTTTAATCGTGATATAATACTTATACTTATTTATATAAAATTGTAGCACTCGTACAACCTTATTGCTTCCTCCGCCGCCCGTTATTATTTTTTATAAAACTAAACACCTGTCAATTAATTAATTAAATGTAAAAGAGTGTACTTGTACAAAATTGTAAGTCCTTACTATATGAATCTGTGGGCCGTCTGGCCTACAGATTCAAAACCAGTCAAGTGAACCTAGTCATGTTTTAGCTAAGACTCGTAGACTCCGCCCATGTCGAATAATTGAGCTGGCATAGTGCGAGCAACCACAGCTGTTAAACAACAATGCCACTTACAAGCTTGTATGCTGCTTACTGTGCTTGTTGCATGTCTGCTTACTGTCAAGTAGATACAAAGGCTTTGTATCCGCCTCTGTAGACTAGTGGTTGCGCCTTTGGCGTTGTATCTGGAGGTCGTGGGTTTGATTCCTACCAATGGTAAAAAAATGTTTTTTTTTTTGTACAGTTTGTCATGGTCTGGGTGTTTATAAAATATAATATGTATGAATATCGTTATATACGTGGTGGCCGAGTTGGTTAAACCTAGAACTTAAAAACACTTAGGTCCCTGGTTCGAATCCCGGTGTGTTTTGTTAGTTTTTAATTAAAAAAAATATGTACATTTGTTTGACAACCACAATAGTGCCTCGTAGAGCACGTTAAGCTGTCAGTCCCGGTTTCACCATACCAACTTGGGAAACTGTTTATAGATGGGTTACTGAGTCTATTCGAAACACCGATGATATACATTCTGTATATACATAGTCAAGCCTAGAGCTTAATTTGTGACCAGCGGGCATATTTTATTCTGTTTCTTATAACGGAAAATTTTAATTTGTCAAAATAACGAAATACTATAAAAAAATACATTATACAATCAGCAACAACGATAACTAAAAAAGACATGCACTTTATTCCCTTATATTAGAGGTGCTTTTGAATTGAAAGTTTTTAACATTCAGTTTCGTAGCCATTGTTCATAAAATATTTCGTTATTTTGACAATCTAACGTTACCATTAAAGGATACAAAAATGGCCGCAGGGTGTAATGTCTTACATATATATTTTTTAATTTTATTTTGTATTAAGGTTTACTTTATATTATAAATGATTAAGGCGAGGATCAACAACAAAATAGACTTGCACGCATACAAATTCATTGTGTGGTGTGATTTTTATCACACCACACAATGAATTTATAGTCAAAATTACTATAGTCAAAATTCGTAAGTTTTTATTAATATTTTAAAAAATATGAGCTAAATAAAAAAAATACATTATTAATGTTTTAGTACATTATAATACCAATACAAAACAATAAAAAAACATAGAGTAAAAGCTAAAAATATTGAATATTACGAAATCAATGTTTTTGTTATTTTTTTTTTCAGAAACCCAACTTTTTAAAATAATTTATTCGATTACTATTTTTATTCAATATCTAACGTGTCTACTGTTTTTTTTTTCGCTTTTAATTAAATGCTAAGGGATCAAATATGACGAAGAAAAATTACTTGATTTCACGTTGGCCCTGGCCTTAAGTACTAAACCTAACTGTCTACCCTACTGCGAAGAAAAAAGGGGTAACGTGAACAGTATGACGGTATTGTTCGGGTACCTTACGACCTCGTAAAAACATCCAAGTGACAGCTAAGTATCTGAAAGCCGACTTTTACTCAGAATAATTATATTAACTTTATTTCCAAGTCCTGTTGCGTGCCAAAACGTTTAGTTTCTTTAAATCTTTGCCTTTATGTATAATTTAAAAAAAAACTCCTTAGAAGGTAATCGAGCAATGTATTCATTAATTCATTTTCTATAGGTACTAATCAAGTTGTAATAAATTGAATAAAATATATACGAGATTGGTTCTTATAGAACAAAATTTTTACATTTTTATCATTTTTGTCTGTCAGTACCTATATGTTTCTGTTAGTTTTAAAATACACTGGATAGAACAAAAGTATTATATGGCAAAGTTTGTTATATTAAAATTATATAAAAATGCATTACAATATTATATGAACTTTTTATATTATATACCTAAATATTTTTTTGTTGTGTAAACACTTTTTTGTCCATTTTTTTTCAACTGCAGTGTTGGTAGGTAAGCCCATAAATCGGTGTTTTAAATTCGTTATGAAGCACAGTCAACTTTCTCTTATGGCAGTGATACATTGGACAGCAAAGCATGGTAGCTATGATTAAAATGCAATAGCAAATAGTTTTTAATATGAGTATAAAAAATTAAGCCTCACATCTCGCTGCCAAGTAACTTTAAATATCAGATACTTCAAAAATATGTATGTCTTTGATATAAAATAATACAATTATTGACTATTAGGCTATTTGACTACATTAAAAATATACTATAAATTGTGGTCATCCTATCAGACAATGGCGTAAAAAACATATTTCACTTTATTTTAAACTAAATTATGTATATCGTCAACCAATCACCAACGTTTTGTCATTGACAAAATTAAATAAAATATTCAATTTTATTTAGTGTAATCTACAAAAAATATACATAATTTAATATAATTAATTGAATCAGGCGTTATTTTGCGAAAGATAATTTTAAATTATTGTTAAAATAAAGTGAAATATATTTTTTTACCCCATTATCTGATAGGATGACCACAATTTATAGTATATTTTTAATATAGTCAAATAGCCTATTACAAAAAAAAATGTATTGAATAATATTACAATAACTTAAAAACAAAACATTAAAAATAAATTAACTTATAAAAAGGTAATAAATATTTTAAATAAAACTACAAAAAAATACACTATATAACTGCTTATATTATTATTTTTTTAAACACCAAGTTGCGAGTTAACTATAGAACTTTTGACATTGATATGAAAGCTGGAAGTATTCTTACAGCACTTACAAAAGATGTATACGACCAATAGTGATGTAAAATAACACAATAACGATCAACTAAGCCGTTCTTAATATCAATCTATCTTTTTTTTACGGATAGTAACCATTGAAACTCTTCGTAGGTTACTTCGGTATCGTAAACTACTATCGTTCAAGCAAAAAGAAGGATCGATTATTGAAAACAGCCGTAGGTAGCACTTGGAAATGCCGTACTCTAATTTAAAAAGCCAATATCACCTGATACAGCACACAACTATGTATTTTATTGCTAACGTATATCCTGTCGATATATTTTATTGGACACGTTAGTTAGACATCGGCGTACGGAGACTAACCCGATGATGTATAGCTCGGACATACGGGGCTTATCCCGTATCCGATGTATAACCAAATAACAATGTTAGTGCAATTTCATACAAGAGATATATTTTTAAGTATTCGTGGTGGCCGAGTTGGTTAGACCTTGGACTCAAAAACACCTAGGTCCCTGATTCGAATCCCGGTGTGTACCAATGATTTTTTTAATATAAAATTTATGTACATTTGTTTGACAACACCACTATAGTGCCTCGGAGAGCACGTTAAGCTGTCGGTCCCGGTTTCACTATACCAACTTGTGAAACTGTTTATAGATGGGTTATTGAGTCTATCCAAAACACATCGCGACGAGCTAGCCACTTGTTCGGTGTAGACTCATACCATCGGCTACGACGAGGTGGGATTAAAATCCCTCCGCTGGGTACCCTGGTGCCGTCTAGGCGGTCTCGGGCGTCGTAAGGCACCCGTGAAGATATATATATATATATATATATATATATATATATATACTTGTATATATACCCCGACCATGTCAATTTGTACAGAAAAAAAACGTACTTTTTTTCCATGAGTGGGAATCGAACCCACGACCTTCGGATACAACGACAAAGGTGCAACCACTAGTCTACGGAGGCGGCCTATTTCTTCAATGATTTCTTTAATAATGTCCTCCTTCGTGGTCTACTTGGTTAGCCCGTTGGTATTGTTGCAACCAGTAGTCTATGAAGGCTGTCCAAATAATATAAATTATTAAAACTGCAGTTTGATGACTAGTCTGTTTACATTTATACTCGTATGTATGGCCAATAAAATCTAGGATTCAAATAAGTATGACAACAAATTATAAAAACAAAAGCAATATGTTAAAACAAGAAACGAGTATCCAATACACTACAAAGGAGAAAATAACCGTAAACATTAATTTTCGTTTGTGTCTATCAAATATTTTTCTTTCATTTATTGTCGTGATAAAAAACCGGGTGAATTACCTTATGTTTATACCTTCTTTTCTTGGTCGGTTATAACAAGTTTTAACTGAGAAATTATTTGCTTAATCTATTTGCTGTATTTCTTGTCAAATTCAAAAAAAATACCAAGGGCTGATTTTTCAGTCGTCTGATAAATATATAAAAAAATAATTTGAAAGTGTTTCATAAAACTAAACTGTGGAATATATTTATCTAACTAACAAAAATTGAGCCCTTAATAATATTAGTTCGGTAATATTACCTATTTTACAACCAGACCCTTGTGGGTGCAAAATTTCATCCAAATCATGTCAGCCGATTAGAAATTATTAAGTAACAAATATTCAAACATTAGAACTTTTAAAATTATTATAGTATAATATATATATATATATATATATATATGTGTGGGTCACGCGTTGGTAAAACCTTAAACTTAACGTGTTTAAAAGCCGGTACCAATGTGTTTAAAAAAATTGTGACATAGTTTCATCAAAATATCGTTTATTTAAATTATTGTCAGTTTGTTTGTTCGCATTACGTAAAAGCTCATTGTATTCAAAATCGAATTACTGAAAGATAAGATGAATCGAATTACTGTTTCAAAGTCGACCTAAAGAAACTAAAGATATTATTATTAAATTTAGTTTTTGTAATCAATATTTTTATACAAACTTATACAGGGTGAATTTGAAAGGATGTACTTTGGGCTAATATGAGGTTCTGCTGATCAAATCGAACAACTTTTCTCATGGAACCATGTGTCGCATATGAAAAAAAAATTGGCTTCCCAATACAAATTGGTTATTTTAACATTACTAGTCCACAAACAAAGCTTGTACTATGTGTACCAGAATCAACGATAAAACATATCATATTTTATAAACAGCCAGACCATGATAAACTGTACAGGGTGAATTTGAAAGGATGTACTTTGGGCTAATATGAGGTTCTGCTGTTCAAATCGAACAACTTTTCTCATGGAACCATGTGCCGCATATGAAAAAAAATTTGGCTTCCCAATACAAATTGGTTATTTTAACATTACTAGTTTGTATTGAGAAGGCAATATGTTTTCATTTGCGGCACATGGTTCCATGAGAAAAGTTGTTCGATTTGATCAGCAGAACCTCATATTAGCCCAAAGTACATCCTTTCAAAGTCACCATGTATATACGAGTACTACTCGTATATAAAAATAAAAAGAACAGATTTTTTTTAAACTTTCACCTATAGAATGCGACATTATCAGCGAGTAACATGGGCTACATTTTATTTGTTTAATTCCGATTTCTTAAAAAAAAATTAAACCCTCACAGCGTTACTTGACGCGTGCCCGGTGACGGTTATGTCACTGTGTTTTTTTTTATAATAAATATTTATAATTATTAGTGTTGCATATTAAAAGTAAAATTTTAATTAAAACCAAAACCAAAGAAACATCAATTTCATTCTCAAGTAAATGATCTTAGTAATTATCGCCCGACCAAAGTCTTTATGTAATTTTTCAAGTTATTCACAGGGCCTAAATAAATACGAGTAGCTTGGTTTTTTCATCTCGTAGGTATAATAAATGTGATAAATGAATATTTTGGGATCGTATAGAGTGACGCACAACATTTACATGACATTTTTATGGAGATTCATAACCACAATGTGTATTCCATGTATTTAAAATACAAAAGAATTGGCCATGAATAAAAATAATTGTTTTGTGGACAATTAATTGCTTGGCCCCGTTGCCTTTGGGTTCAGTTAAATTGATTAAGAATTTCATATAATAATAATCCCATCAAAAACAATACTTGTCAAAAAAACCAAGTCTCGCAACTCAGTTGTTCTGCGGTAAAAAGTTGTGAGATCCATGTAATACCAAGTCGGTTATTAATTTATTCAGTCTCTACTTAAGCGACTTTCTGTCTTAATACGTCCAGTCTCTAAGACCACGATCGTGGTCCATAACAATTGAAAATCAATTGTGTCTGGAATCTCCGTACTCGAAGCATTAAGTTGTTACGTAATAATTAACAGCATCTTATAGTGACGCATATCAATATTAAAATTCTTTAATGTTTTATATAAATATATTGAGACTTGGCCATCGCCTGAAAACACGTGTAAATTCAATCGCCTGAAAACACATGTAAATTCAATTATTTAGTGCGATGGCCAAGTCTCAATATATTTATATAAAACATTAAAGAGTTTTAATATTGATATGCGTCACTATAAGATGCTGTTAATTATTACGTAACAACTTAATTCTTCGAGTACGGAGATTCCAGACACAATTGATTTTCAATTGTTATGGACCACGATCGTGGTCTTAGAGACTGGACGTATTAAGACAGAAAGTCGCTTAAGTAGAGACTGAATAAATTAATAACCGACTTGGTATTACATGGATCTCACAACTTTTTACCGCAGAACAACTGAGTTGCGAGACTTGTTTTTTTTGACAAGTATTGTTTTTGATGGGATCTCATTTCTTTTTGTATTTTGTAGACAGTTCTACTTTTTTCCTTTTCGGTACCTTCTACTTATTGTATATATGTATATCTACCAGCAACGAATTTTCTTAAAGCCCTCTCTCTGACTTATGAACTTTTCTTATTTTTGTAGGTAGCCTTCCGTTTTCTCTTTTCCGGTACTACTTCTTGAGCTTCAGCTACAGTTTTTCTAAGAGCCCACTCCCTGTCTCTATGCGTTTTTCTGGGAGGCTTTGATGTTACAATTTTTGACAAATCTGGACGGTAAATGCTTCTTAGTTTGTTGTATTCACAAATTAAGGATTCCTGCGCTTTAACACTTCCAAAGTCGACATTAATTAGATGTAAACCGCCCAGACTTGTGAGTAGCCTTTAGTCGTCAAACTAATATAGCAATCGAAATTATCAATGAAAATCGCAAACTTATAGGTAAGAATTCTGGGCACATCCGAACAGCATTGGGTCGCTCGCGCGTATGAGCGCGCCCCGCCACTGTCCCCGCCCCGCGCCCTCGCGCTAGCACCGCGCAGCGCGTAGTAACGGCCCGCGCTTACTCGCTAGCATCGCAGCGCGTCGTATATAATTATACAACCTTACGCACTCGTAATAAGTACGAATACGCACGTAGGTATACGTTTTTTGCATTAATAAATAATTTAATACACGTGTTTTCATGACGGGAATACCCATTTTTTGCTCGATTTGGCAGGGGCACTACCATGCGCCTATATTTATATGGGACTAGCTTAAACCCGCGGCTTCGCACGCAATAATAATAACTGCCGTAAAACATCGTTACGAATAAAGCCAATATAGAAAAATTTAACTGAAGACTTGGCTGTATGGGCTTAATTTTCTTTGCGGTCTTTTCTAGATTTTTTAGTTTTTCCTTGATTCATACACCAAACACTACTTATATTCCAAATTTGAAGCTTCTAGGTCTGCTAGAAGTGCCTTAGAATTTTGATGATCGGTGAGTCAGTGAGTGACAAAATTAAGAAATTTGACCCGTTATAATTCTTAAAAATACTGGTTCAAATTGAATGAAATTTGAAATATACGTGTCTTTACAATGCCTGCATGGTTACTGAAATTTTCAGTCTTCTAGTTTTATCGACAACGAAGTTACAGGGGGTCGAAAATGGTCTGATTTGCTTCGAGAAAAGGATGGTACGGCCGTGACGCTTTTTTGCTCGACTTGGTGGGGGCACGGCCGTGCCCCCAGATGAATTGCTTCGAGAAAAGGATGGTACGGCCGTGACGCTTTTTTGCTCGACTTGGTGGGGGCACGGCCGTGCCCCCAGATATGTAGGACAATTTGCATATTTACTAAGCTAGGCTACTATATAGGGACCTTTTATTTTAACCCTTCTTATTTTACTTCCACCCTTTTTATATATTTAAGTTATTAAGTTTATTTTAGTTTTAATTTAATTTTTTATACTATTTTTTCATGAATAAATGATTACTGCTTGTACTATATGTATCAGAAACAACGATGATATATTATATTTATAAACACCCAGACCATGACAAACTGTACAGAAAACCTACCTAATATAAATATTTTTAAAAAAACATGCTGCTCTATCCAGAATCGTTTTACTAAATTTGATCTTATCGTTAAATATGTCTTGTCACTTTTAAAAATACCATCATGGGTGCCAATTTGGCTCCCGAGAACTGTTTAAACGGCCTCAGGGTCCCAGCGGAGGGATTAACCCATCCTCTTTTCGCTGATGGTATTCGGAGGCAACACCTAACAAGTGGTGAGCTTGTTGCGGTGTTTATGATGAAATAGCCTCGTTGTATAAAGCGGTCACCCATCCCAGGCCGGTCTTGTTGTCATCTGCTTAACCTTGTTATCAGTTGCGCAGTGACTTAACCACTAGGCTGGGCCGCTTTTTTATTGTCACTTTTATTTCATATAAACAAAATTACAGTTCATTAAGTTTATAATAAAATAAACATAAAATGCAATCTAAAGATACTCGTACATTGAGAGTTTAATCTATGAAATTAAAACATACTTATCTTATCGAAATTCTACTTCAGCTGTATTATATAACTCAGCTCAATAATAAATAACTATAGTAACGTAGAAAACTGAACGCAACAATATTGAAGGCACAGAATACCTTCCTATTCTATTGGTAATCCCCCAATCATTGTATCGTTGATCAGTTCTGTAACAGAAACTTATTGAAAGTCATTCAATCAGCTGAACAAAGGATATGGGAACACAGCTGAAGTCTTGGCCCTGTCGTTAATCTTCATCCGGGTCCTTTTGCAAATTGACTAGCGATAAGAAACGTGCTTGTTACTTACATTTTGGCTATTATTTAACTGATAAGAAAGTATTGAAAAAAAAAGTGGATTTTCCTTAAGTTAAAAAAAACTTTTTTATTATTATTATTGGAGCATGGTATGTGACTTTGTATCAACCTAGTAGTGAGCAGGGTCAATCAATAATTGCTTTTCAACAATATTGATCGCTCCCACTATGCCGGCGAGCAAAGTGTGCGTCAAATTGCATTATGAGTATATTTTAATATAACGCTGCCTTATCGTCAGTTCAACTACCCATTTCGTAACCGCACACAGAAAGGAGACTCCACCTCGACAAAAAATCGATGCAGTGATCTCCTGAAAAGCGGTGAAACCATAGGTATATACCGGTGAATAGGTATTTTCTTTGTGTTTGAACCGGGCACCTAAAAACTGACTTAAAGTCTATATTTGTCCTTAAGCCGTTTCGACGATCTCAACCGCTGTCAAGTCAGATACCCGTGATGGTACATGTATGTTATGGGAAGAAAAAACATTATAAAGCAATCATCATACCAGCCTTTCACGCGTCCACTGCTGGGCATAGGCCTCCCCCAAGGATCGCCACAACGACCGGTTCTGCGCTGCCTGTAGCCATCGCCTTCCCGCGACCCTTTTCAGGTTGTCGGTTCATCCTCTGCTGCGTCCTCCAGCAGAGGCAGGCCGTGCTGTTTATTATAAAGCAATACAAGATAATAAATAACACAAAAAATAACTCTACCATTGTACATAGAAACACAATTAAAATAAATAAATGTGAAAACATTATTATTTTATTTATACCTATATAAATTTTATTGTAAAGCTGTTGATCTTCTAAATAATCAATTTAATTTAATTAAATAAAATATTTTTCTGGCAATAAAATTTCTAACATAAAATATTTGGCTTTGGCGTTGTATCCGGAGGTCGGAGGTACGATTCCCACCCATGGCAAAAAAATATCATTACGTTTTTCTGTACAGGTTGTCATGGTCTGGGTGTTTATAAAATATAATATGTATTATATTGTTGTTTCTGGTACACATAGTACAAGCCTAGATCTTAGTTTGTGACCAGTTCACAATATTATGTAAATTGTCCTATTGTATATTATTTATTTTATTTATATTTACGCCACATTTTTTTTTTATCTTCACACCAGGTCCCTTACGGGGTAGGAAGTTAGTAGGTTTTTTACCACAAATATTGTGGTAAAAAAATACATTCCTTAATTTTTATAGTAGTTAGGTATTCAAATAATACAAAAGTCAAATTTGTAACTAAAAAATAAAGCGTCTCTGTAAAATAAAATAAAATGAATCAGTAAACCAAATAACCACATGTAAAATCAATTTCTTACCTAATTCAGGATAAAATTTAAATGCAGACATGACAAATACAAACGGAATTTAATTTAAAAACCACGCAGTTTAAAAACAGTCAGACGAATGGAATAAGCTTGGTGTATTTGATGTAAAGGAAAAATACTAAAGCGAGATAGGGGAGACCGTAATCTAATAATAAGAGATGTTTAAAGATTCAGATAGAGCTATTTAAATAATAATTAATATTATTTATTTCATGTAAATCTGAAAAGTCTAAAATATATATTAGGCTAGTCATCACCAACATTTGCTTGGGAAGCTCTTTCTATACAAACACCGCGATGAGCTTGCCACTTGTTCGGTGTAGATTCAGATTACCATCGGCTACTACGAGGTCTAGGCAAGCACGGGTTCATGGTATCTAACGGTAGGGATTTATCCCCCCTTATTGTAGCCGATGACATTCTGAGTCTGCACTAAACAAATGGGCAGCTCGTCGGTGTCTTATTTCTTAACCGTCTACCGAAAATTATAGCCATGTTTTATTTTTAATTTGTACAGGTATTGTAATTTTACTTTATTTTTAAATTGTTAAACTCATACCATCGGCTACGACGAGGTGGGATTAAAACCCCTCCGCTGGGTACCCTGGGGCCGTCTAGGCGGTCTCGGGCGCCGTAAGGCACCCGTAATGATATGTATATATATATGTATGAAAAAGAAATCATTGTAAGTCTAGATCGAACAGTAAAATCATTAGGTATTCATACAAAAACTTATTGAGTCCTTGAAGAACACTTAAGATATAAGGTGTTGTCCCTTTTTTTAGCAACAAAAATAAATATGCCTAAAAGAAATAAAACCTTCGTTAAGTAAATAAAGTGTTCTTCAAGGACTGAATATTTATTTATGATTTTAAGGTCATTAAACATTTATAGAGGCGGTGACATTAGGAACTAAATGGTAAATATTTGAATCGTCATGTTAAAATTAAATAAATATAAATTTAGTTACAATTTACTTATGACGCAGTATACATATAGCTACCACAAAATCATGACAGGATATACCAATTGACCATACATACTATTTGGAAAGTACCGTTTGTCACTTTTATACTTTCTTGATTAGAGAAAGATACAAACAAAATGGTTTATTTTGTTCCAAAAATAATACAATTCAAACACAATATACAATAAACAAAATAAATTTTGAAACAAAATGGGCTCTCAGATTTAATGAGAAAGATAAATAAAGTTAATTTTAGACTCCAGACATATCTAAAAATGTTAACGTCTACAGAGCAAGCCCGTTAACCGTACAGCGAATACCCTAGCTTATTTAGAGGAACAAAGCTGATTAAATTGCTGTTGAGCATCCAGCGTTCTTTATGGAAGCTCCTACATGGTTTAATAGGGCTGCCAAAACTTATCAATGGACATGAGTGTTGTCCAACAAACTAAGCTGGGTTATATTAGCCTTATTTTATGCAGAATTATCAAATTGATCTTTGATTAAAAAGTTAATCAAGCAATGTTGACAATGATTTGAAGATTTCATTTAAATCCATATCTATACTAATCTATACTAATATAATAAAGAGGAAAGATTTGTATTTTTGTATGTTTGTAATGAATAAACTCAAAAACTACTGGACCGATTGCAATATTTTTTTCACCATTAGAAAGCTGCATTATTCAGAAGTAACATAGGCTATATAATATCACGCTAGGTCCTATAGTTGTGGAGCAGTAACCAAAAATGTTTTAAAAACGGGGGAAAAGTATCGTTTCTGAGGCCTTCCGTGGCGTGCGCTGAGCATATAGTTAAAGTTATACAAACCTGTGCGAAGCCGGGACGGGCCGCTAGTTAATTATAAATGCAAAAGTAATTCTGTTTATTGGTTTGTTTGTTACGTTTTCACGCCTAAACCGCTGAACCAATTTAGATAAAATTTGTTATGGAAATAGTTTGAGACCCCGGGTAGGACATAGAGTACCTATATCACTTTTCGACATAGCTATAGGGGGTTCAGATATACAGTATGTTTGTGTTTTAAGAGTCTCTTAGGAATTGTTTTTAAATACACCTGGGGGCCTATTTCACAAAAGCGGTAATTGTAATTAAAAATCATATAAAACATTTTTTTTTTTTTGTTTAAATGTTGACATTTTACGTCATCTTTTTGGGTTCTCAAATGATTTATAAGTACTTACTGAACTTATTAAAACTACTTAACAACTTTTTTTTGAAACTTATTGTGTCGTGTGAAGCCGCGGGCTTAAGTATCTAGTGCCTTTATATATTAAGGGCGAGACGAAAGTAAAAAATCGAGTTATTTTTTATGATACCTATTTGTTTGTTTATCAGAGGGAAACTACTAATCAAATGTTAAATAAATTCAGTAAAGAGCCTAAATAAAAACTGAGTTTAAGTTTGTAGTATGTGTACAACGATACTTTGAAAGGATGTACTTTGGGCTAATATGAGGTTCTACTGATCAATACGAATAACTTTTCCCGTGGAACTATGTGCCGGAAATGAAAAAAGAAATGCCTTCTCCATACAAACTAGTAATGTTAAAATGTCCAATTTGTATGGGGAAGCAAAAATTTTTTTTCATTTCCGATATTCTGTGGAAAAAGCTGTTCGATTTGATCAACAGAACCTCATATTAGCCCAAATCATCGTTTCAAATTCACCTTGTATATACCTATTATATTTTATTTTATATAATGGCTAACTCTACAGAAAAGCGTAGGTACTAATATTGTATAGCCATGGACATGGCAGGACTATCATTATAAGATAATAATATAGTTTCCCTTTTTCTTTAGATAATAATATAGTTTATTATAATATAACCTTAGTTACTTCTTCTTTCTCATTTTGTAGTTGGTAGTATTGTGTATATGTAGTTAATGTATGTATGTATATATAAGATATATTTAAGTAGTATATATTAGTTTGTAAGTATTTTATATAATATTTACTGGATTATATACTCAGTTACTGTATTGCACCAACCTCACTTATTAACTGTTTTATTGTCCTGAAGGTTTGACTAATAGAGAATGCCTAGCGGCATTAAGTCCGCCTTTGCATTTTGTATGCAATAAAGATATATTTAAATAAATAAATAAATAATCTAAAAAAAACATTATTTTTAATACAAAATCCTTTTTTTTTAAAGTTTCAGAGGTATTCAAAACGAAAAACTGGTTTATTGTGTGTGAATATCAATCCCTTTTGACCTTTTAAATATAAATAAAATACACAAATATGTATAAAACTCCTATGAAATGGCAAAAGCTATATCCATCCATGCGGCATGAAGCAACGGTAAGTAGGACGAGTAAATAATAGCTGATTACATTTTACGAGTATGGTAGGCTACGAGACTGGGCGGCTGCGAGTTTACGTCCGAGATAAAGTTGGGCGATTGGGATTAAAGCAGTAAAACGCCCCGAAGTTTGTGATTACTTCTGTTTAAAATATACCAAATTCATTAAGTAGAGTGATGTGATATATACCATGGTATTAGTAAGATCAATCTTTTAGATTTATTGTATTAAAAACATTCTACAGCTCTGAGTGTTTAATAGAGATTGATTCAACATTACGTATAATAATACATTTTTAATAGTACGACGAGCTAGCCACTTATTCGGTGTGCCATCTGCTACGACGAGGTAGGATTACACCCCCTCCGCTGGGTACCCTGGGGCCGTCGATGGCACCCGTGATGATATGTCCAGTATAAAAAAATTGAAATATTTTTATTTTTATAATTTGATGGGATACATTGTTGCTTAACAGCATTGATCTTTCCCACTATGGCGTCTTAGTGATACGGTTACAAAATGGTGGCTGCAAAGACGAATTTGCATTACGACTAATTACGAGTCTACTTTAGTAGCTTCGCTGCTTTATCGTCAAATTAGCTGATGAACTCACAGACTAAAAGCGCAGGTGACTTGACGGTTTTTGCATCTGGCTAGTCTACCAAGATATTGAGACTTAGAGACCACCTAAAAAAGATACTTCCTTGACTAAATTTAAGCGATCTTGTAGGTAACAATTGGACTCGTAGCAGCTCGTAGCAACTCGTAGTACTTCTTTGGAGTTAGAAGCAAAAAGTTGCCGAAAACCTTTGTCTATAAACTCAAAGGGGTTGTTCGCCCGCATTTTCTTAAATAAATAATGTTAGTGGCCAAATAGAAGATAGAGTATGTTACATATTATTAACAATTTTATTTACTTTGTGTTTTTGTATTAAATTTAAAGAACAATGACGGAAAATATTTAATGCGTCTAGAAACCCAAATTAAACTCTTTTGAATAATATTTGATTTTAATTATTAGCTAAATATATAGTTTAAATAATTATTTTAAAAATATTATTAATATTCCCATATAATAAAATATATATATTTCAAAATAATTTGAATATTTCCTTTGTATACCATGACAAACTTAATATATTTTTTTTAATCGTATTATATCTTTTGTTAATTTATTATTCGATTTAGTCTATTAAAAAAATATCTCCCATTTTAACGTAACCGCGACATTTAGTCGGCAAGTGGGAGCGATTAATATTGTAAACAACAATGTATTGATATACTCTATTCATGGACTTTGTAGGTATGCTTTACATTGGGTAGATACATGGTCACATGCCCTACTCCATTAAAAAAACATATGTGTAATAATTGATTTTTAAGTATTATTTTATACTTCTTATTGGGATGTGGCATGGGGCATGTGTAATTTAATTAGGTATTTAAATATTTAATGGTAATGATAATTAAAAGTTTCTAGTTAACGGGAGATAATATATAATTGGATTTTACCGATTTTTGAATTAAGTTTTGACTGTCAAAGATAATGATACATTTTAAATAATAGCAAAAAAAGATGTCATAGAAGTTATTGGTATTTGTTAGGTACTCAAAATACAATTAGTTCGTTCGATCTTTTAAACCCGTCTTTTTAAGTTTACTACGTCAAAATAAGAATATGCCATATGTAAAACAACACATCTTTTAATCTAGGATGGTTGACCGTTTTAAACAACGATGCTATTTCATCATAAACACCGCAACAAGCTCGCCACTTGTTAGGCATTGCCTCCGAATACCATCGGCGAAATGAGGACGGGTTAATTCCTCCGCTGGGTACCCTGAGGCCATTTAAAAACGGTTCTTGGGAGCCAAATAGGCAACCGTGGTTGTATGGCGTGTATAATTTTTTACAAAAAAAAAATGTGGTATTATCCAATATTCTTGAATCAAAATAATAGTGAAATATTGCGCCGCAGCGGCCTCTTTGATTGAAGATTTTGAATCTTATTTCTTAAAAGTACTTTTAGTTAGCTTAAGGACTGATTTTTCAATTCTCAGATAAATTCTACATTTAAATTGAATTAGGGACTGCCAGACATATACTTGCTGGGTGCAAAACTCTACTTGAAAAAGGTCATTATTCGCACCGACATGATAATGTTCTAGAAATTATTCGTGAAGCTGTAAGTCTCAGTATTGCTAGAGCCAGAAAAGGATTAACAACAAATGAAAGACTGACTACTTTTGTAAAGGAGGGACAACTCAAGAAAACTCAAAGTAAACCTTTCTCAATCCTGGACAAAGCACATGACTGGAAAATATTCATGGATACATTTAAAATACATTACAAGATTCCAGACGAACTAGCAGTTTCAGCCTATAGACCAGACATACTGGTGTACTCTCGGTGCTTGAAGAAAGTAATACTTATAGAACTCACCGTTCCGTGGGAAACAAACATACCTAAGGACCACAACATCAAGTCGAACAAATATTTTGATCTCACAAACGAAATTACTAGAAACGGATTTAAAACTCAACTTTATGCAGTGGAAGTTGGTGCAAGAGGAATTCCAGCAAAGTCTTTGCACCGTCTATTGAAGGATCTTGGCCTTCCGAGAACAGCCGTCGGAACTTTTATGGAGCGTGTTTCCAGGATGGCGCTATCAGGATCATATAATATTTGGTTGAGTAGAGAGGGTAGTGAACACAGTGCAGGTGAGAGTTCAAAAGGCCTTTAAACCTACTTCGCGGTCTCATCAAGTCCGGGAACGCTGCAGTTCATTCCCCTGCCTTTCAACCACGCGATGGACCCGGCACCCGCACGGTGAATCCATGGTTTGCTAAGAACATTGTCTCTGTCAAATTTATTCACCCTACATACAAGTTACCCGTTGTATAACTTTATTTGACGATTAAAAATCCGCCCTAAGTTAATAATATTTTGTTATTTTGTTGGCGCCTAATTAGAGATCTATTATGTTATAATAATAATAATAATATGTAGGACAAATTACACATATTGCTCTGGTCACAAACTAAGCTCTAGGCTTGTACTATGTGTACCAGAAGCAACGATATAATACATATTCTATTTTATAAACACCCAGACCATGACAAACTGTAGAAAAAACGTACTAATATTTTTTGCCATGGGTGGGAATCGAACCCACGACCTCCGGATACAACGCCAAATGCGCAACCACTAGTCTACGGAGGCTGTATGTTATGATATAAGTTAAAAAAACCTGAACAAATTAAGATAATAATAAAATCAGCTAGCTATATTTCATTTCAAAAAACCTTTTTGGAGTTCTTATATAGGCATTTATACCTATAACCCGTTAAAGCGGACAAACAAATAACGTAGCCAATCAAATAAAGCCCGAACACACGTACCACTCCACAGGGTTCGTTACCAACTCCAAGCCAACTGCATCTCATGGCCCATACTATGAATATTGGAGTACCATGATTGGGACACCGGCGGTGTTCGTAAGTTGCCAACTTTACAAAGTTTATCCAAAGTATTAGGAATTTCCGGCGGATATAGGTACAGTTACTGACGGTGTGACGTGTTCACACGTCTTATGTTTGTTGAACGGATCATATAAATACTTCCTAGGAATATTGGTGATAAAATTTTCAGTATCATATCAGTTCAATATACGTGGTGGCCAAGTTGGTTAGACCTTGGACTTAAAAACACTTAGGTCCCTGGTTCGAATCCCGGTGTGTACCAATGACTTTTTAATTAAAAAAAATATGTACATTTGTTAAACAACACCACTATAGTACGTCGGAAAGCACGGAAAGCTGTCGGTCCCGGTTTCACTATACGAACTTGTGAAACTGTTTATAGATGGGTTATTGAGTATATTCAAAACATCGCGACGAGCTAGCCACTTGTTCGGTGTAAACTCGTACCATCGGCTACGACGAGGTGGGATTAAAACCCCCTCCGCTGTACCCTAAGAATTTAACGGTTTTTTTTATTATTGTGCAGCACGGCATGCAAGTAACAAGTAAGCAGACTACAAATTCCATGAATAGGGTCGATCAATTCATTGTTGTTTAACAACTTTGATGGCTCCCACCATACCGGCTAAGTGATGCGGTTACGAAATGGGCGGCGAAAGAAATGTAATTAATTGTCTACTTTAATATCCTCGCAACCTAAAAGGCGACGGAAAAAAGAATGTTTAACTTTAATCGTTACATTTACAGAGAGTTTAATTTAGTGCAATCCATTTGCCTCAACAAATAAATAATTTGTTATTGATGTATGCATGAATGGAGACAAATAATTGTCGTTTAACAGCGTTGATCACTCCCACTATGCCCGCTATTTGATTTATTATTTACAAAACAGGATCGGACACACGCATTTGCATTACGAATCTACTTTACTATACTATAGCTTTTCGCCAAAATTACTGCCCGCTTCGTAACCGCACCTTAAAAGCAGACTACTACCTTAATAAGAAATATCAGCCCATGAACCCACAAACTAAAACCGAAACATGACAAAGTCACTTGACAGTTTTCGCAACTGTATGAGCATTATTAGACAGTCAGACTAGTGGTTGCGCCTTTGGCGTTGTATCCGGAGTTCGTGGGTACAATTCCCACCTATGACAAAAATAATTAAAAAAATATGTCCAGTTTGTTATGGTCCGGGTATAAAATATAATATGTACTATATAATGTTGTTTCTGGTACACATAGTACAAGCCTAGAACTTAGTTTGTGACCAGAGCAATATGTGTAAATATTAAACATATATATTTATTCAATAAACATGATTGTTATTAATATTATATTTGGCTCTATAGTTAAGTACGTGGGTACTTATTAAAGAACCTACTATCGGTCGAATTCAATAACCCATGGTTATTTAATATTAACATGATAATCCGATCAAAGGCTCTATCAAACTGCTCAAAGTTACTCAAATCATTGTATAGCAAATATCTAAGTAGAATCGATAAGCTTAAGACTTACCTTTATTTTGCACTTTAAAGTAACTGAATAAGATTGATTTTTAATAAAATTAATGTACTAAGTAATATCAAGGTATGAGTTATAAATAAAATAAACTGTGTTTTAAAAATAGTAAGGAAAATCTATTTTTCTTTATTAACCACCCTCCGTTATTCATTAAAATTTCAAAAAAATGTGAAAACCTATCAATTTATTTTCAAGAATACTCTATATGTATTAAATTTCAAGTCTAATGCACCTTTTTTAGAGTTATTTTTTATTAAATTAGAAAGTATTAACTTTCCTGAAATAATTTAAGTCATTGTTTTTTTTAAACAACAATTAATTAATGAAACATTTTACACATAACTATAAACTTGTGCTATGTGTACCAGGAACAACGATAATTTATACATATGTATTTTATTATTATATTAAAGCAATAATCAGTAGTTTCTCCTCGATAATTCGTGTTCATGTCCAAAAAAAATTTTTTTTTTTTACAAAAGTTTTCTTTTTGTTATAGTTTTTAATAGACGAAAGTTCAGGAAAAATAAATAATTTATCTAAAATATTATTAAATTATTTATTATTACAGATATAAATAATTGATTCCCTTTTGTTTTTTTTATAGAAAAAAAAACAAAATTGATTCCCTTTTGTTTTTTTTTATAGAAAAAAAAAACAAAAAGGAGTCAATTCTGCTACTCAGTGGGGTTGAGACAATATTATCTCTTTTATTTCATATTGTATTGCATGTTTCATCTACACCATACCATCATTCAAACTTAAATTGCAGTTGTGTATGTATGTATTAGTCGAAGAGGATTTAAACCGGCTCCTCTTGAACACCGACTTCCTGAGTAGCAATGGACTCCCGATGTATCACTGAAAATTTCTTCTATATATACTGAAACCCGCACGAGTTTCCGATAGTGCGATATAGGAATTTTCCAGATTTTATTTTATTACAAGATTTCTATTAATAATTTTAATAAAAATTTTTAGCGGTTAAGTTACTTATTGGTATAAGTTACTAAATATATTTTTTTGTTTTGTTATTTATTTGTTATTGTTAAAGAAATTGGGGTTTTAAGTGCTCTATGCATTTTCAGCGAGTATGAGAGAGGCAGGTATAGGTTTGGTGTTTCAGTAGCAGGCTTTCAGGGATCGATAGAACGACACGGTGCAGTTTTCGCGGCTAGAAATCTGTTCAGGCAAAATGAAGGCTAACAAGTTACTGAAGTTTTTGATCTAAATATATAACCAGTGAAACTGAAATATTGAAGTTTTGGCACCTACTTAGTAATTTGTTTATGTTAAGTGGTCACGGATTTGTCATTGTAACCTAAGGTTAAGAGTTCGATTCCCATTTTGGAGTACAAAATGGGAATCGAACCCACTATTAAAACTTATTATTAAAACCATTTATATTTATAATTCAATGTTTGTCAACTTATTATTAAAACAACATAAGTTGTTATTATACATAAATTGACAACATTAAATGAAAATAAAAACTGAAATTGTAAATATAAAATAAATAAATATTTTAACTAGGAAGTGTATTTTAGGTTGGAGGAAGGTCTCTATAACTTCGTTAGGCCCACCAACCGGTCTCGTTACCACCGCCCATACAGATGCAGAAACCGTCAAGTGACCTAGTCATGTTTCGGTTTTAGTCTGTGGGTTAACCGGTTTTCAGAGACTACAGAGTCGATTTCTTGTCGAGGTGGTAGTCTCCTTTCAGGGTGCGGTTACGAAATGGGTAGTTGGATTGACGATAAGGCAGCGAGTAAGTATATTAAAATATACTCGTAATACAATTCGTCTTTGTCACCCCCATTTCGTAATCAAATCATTTAGCCGGCATAGTGGGAGCGATCAATATTGTTTAAGAACAATTATCGATTGACCCCATTCATGGGCTTTGTAGGTCTGCTCACCACCAGGTAGATACAAAGTCCATGTCGTGCTCCAAAAAATAAAATAAAAATAAAACTTCGATTTATTTAATTTTAATATAGCCGATTTTTCTTAATAGAATACTTTATCTATAGGTTTTATTTTTATAATATATAAAGTTTTGCTAATAGACTCTTAAAACACAAATTACCTGTATAACTAAACCTCCTTTAATTGATATTATCTAATTAAATATAATATTCCTCTAAACTGCATGTAAATCGGTTCAGTAGTTAAAAGCTTTGAGCTAAAAGATAAGAAACCGCCAGATACGAACTGTAAAAACGTTAAATTATTGTTCTATAACACTTATTATTATAGTATTTTATTGCTGTATACATGTAAGATTTTTTTAAATATCAAAATATATGATATCGGTTCTTTAAGAAACAGACTAAGGCTGAGTTGCACCAAAATATAATTTTAACGAAAGTAAAAAGTTTAAAGTTTAAAATGACGTCGCCAGTTAAATAACAGCTGGTACAATTGACTACAATCATTATAATTACAGAGATGTAGTTTTGGTGCTAATAAACCTGAAAAAAAATGCTGAAAGCGTGGTAGAGCTTAAATCCTCAAAGTCTAAATAAGCGAAGTTTTTAATAGAAATGGGTGGCTAAAATTAACAATATCCGACTTTTACAATGTATTAATTCATTTTAGATCATATTAAATTTATTTGATTGTTATTAGGGATTCATTCAGAAAATAAACAAATTCACATTTATCTTAGAATAACAAAAAACATAAATAATCTTACACAAAACGAATACAAAATTAATAAAAATATAAAATGAATAAATTATGTTAATTAATTTAATAATAATAAATAATTATCAGCCTTACTTTTAAACATTAATTAAAGTTAAATAGTTAATCAGACATTGATTTAAAAATATTGTTACTCATAAAAGTGTCTTAAATTTAATGAGTCACTAAATTCCTATTTAAGTAGTTGTCTAAAACTTTAAATATAGCAGTGTTAGATAAACAATCAATCAATAAACTGTACTCTATGCATAAGTTATTTATATATTATTACAACCCACAAAACTTCTATAATTTATGAAAAGATTTAACCGCTACGTTAATTATATTATAAAGAATCAAAGGCGGCAATGTAGTTAGGTGCCACTAACTACTTTGCCGCCTTTGATTCTAATTCTATACAACACAATTTAACGTCGCGTCGGTTAGAGCTAGTAGCAACCGAGCCTTAGGTGTCAAACTTTTCGTCAGGGGTTAAAAATAAGTAACAAATAAATCCCGGTAAAAGTAAGTAAAATTCCAAACAATGTAAGACTAGGGGGACACGTGTATTATTTACTTGTCCAACTGAAATTGGACAACTTTGCCCAACCCTATTATCCCGGAGTCCTAGCACGTATTAAAAGGAAATTACTTCCAAGTAAGATTACTTCTAATGAAATAGTATTACTTGAATCCACTACAAAACACACTTTCTAACTTGATTGGAAATCTTTTTCTTATTTTTAGGATTCTTTGCCTAAGTATAAAATTAAGAAAAAAATAAGGCTAGGGTTGAAATGTTATTTTTCTCTAGTTTTATGTTTGGCTAACCTGAGGTAATATAATTTTTAGTATATTAGTAGGAAATTTATCTTATAATATTCAATCAAAATCTTAGTACACAACATCCCCCTTGAAACAAAATCTAAGTAGTTTCAGCCTCCGTAGACTAGTGGTCTTGTGTCTTTGGCGTTGTATCCGGAGGTCGTGGGTTCGATTTCCACCCGTGGCAACAAAATATTAGTGCGCTTTTTCTGTACAGTTTGTCATGGTCTGGGTGTTTATAAAATATAATATGTATTATATCGTTGCTTCTGGTACACATAGTACAAGCCTAGAGCTTAGTTTGTGACCAAAGCAATATGTGTAAATTGTCCTACATATTATTATTATTATTACTCTTTTTTACGCCTGGATTAAAAGTTGGGTATGTCCAAGGTGCAGTTGTAGCACGAGTATTAATTAGACTTCTGCGTGTTATTGGTCAATCTCTCAAATGTTAGCTGGTAGATAATGCCTAAGGCATTAAGCTCGTCTATGTAATTATTATTTTTCAGGCCAGAGAAAATCAATATGGGATCATATATTCACCCACCATTTGTATTCTATGCAACATACCATAAAATGTACCAATAATGTACTAACCACATACATATATCATGTGGACATCGTAGTTTATTCTATACTTTATTTTTTTTTTTTCAATAACCAGTGCTTTTATAAAAGACAATGTTTTTGGTGAAGCCAGTGTTGATAGTCTCATATCTACACTTCTTATTAATATTAATTTGGATTATTGTATGTAAAATTTTACATTGTATACTTATAACCATGACGACCACAATAACAGCTTGATAAGTTTTAACTGACGCTTGTTTTAACTACCAGATAAATTTATTCCACTATTAATGTGTTTATCTGTCACTTTCACACTATCTAACCATTGAAAAATCAAATTTCTTGCTAACTATAGAATAACTGCTATCAGACTTTTTAACTGGGTATTAAAAAATCGGGCCTTAGTGCTGATTTTTCAATCGTCAGATATAGTTATTCGACAGTTAACTTGTATGAGTTCTTCAAATTTATTCTTACTCCATACAAGTTATCTGTTGGATAACTTTATCAGACGATTGAAATCAGCCCTTATAAACACCCCATTTTAGTTTATATAAAATGGCATAAACTTTTACACTTTCAACTTTGTGTCAATCCAAATTTCAAACAAATGTAGTTCTCGAAATATACATGCATGACATATTTTTATAGAAACCCATAAGTTTAAATTATTTCGATACGTATGCAAGGGTAGAGATAAACGAATAGTCTTTATTTATCTCGCAAGATATTTGTCTATACACAAGTCCGCCTTTGTATTATGCAATAAAGTTAATTAAATAAATAATAACTTATCATAAACAGTTTCACAAATTGGTATAGTGAAACTGAGACCGACAGCTTAAAGTGCTCTCCGAAGCACTATCGAGATGTTATCAAACAAATGTACATACATTTTTTATTAAAAACTCATTAGTACACACCAATTCGGCTACCATATATATTAATGTATTTAAGGTTTTATTGACAGCCTTCGTAGACTAGTGGTTGCGCCTTTAGCGTTGTATCCGGAGGTCGTGGGTTCGATTCCCACCCATGGCAAAAAAAAATAAATATTAGTACGTTTTTCTGTACAGTTTGTCATGGTCTGGGTGTTTATAAAATATAATATGTATTATATCGTTGCTTCTGGTACACATAGTACAAGCCTAGAGCTTAGTTTGTGACCAGAGCAATATGTGTAAATTGTCCTACATATTTTTTTTTTATACATTTTACAAAAAAATATTGTTAAATGACTAAATCCAAATCATGACAACTTAGTAAATACACGTGTTAAGTGGCGCTTGCGTAAAGTATTTCATTAAGATAATAATTATTTGCATATTTGCACAAAATATAAATAATAGAAATTCATAGCTACCCTGTGAATTTATATTTTGTGGTCATTTAATTTTTTTTCAAGCAGACATAGTGGAAGCAAACAATTGAAGCATCATTACTACTATTGGTTGAGAACATTCTTGAACGTTACATTGCCACTTAACATCAAATGGATGTCCCGCTCTCTTAAAAAAAATAAGAAAAAATAACTGTTTTTTTCTAAAATCCTTTTTGTGAGTGAACGCTAAAATATTGTTTCCGAAGTATTATAAATAACACTCAGTATGTACCAATAAGTTCGAAAGATAATAAATAGTCTGTGCCACAGAGTCTGTATATAAATGTGAAATTATTTATACGAGACCACAATTTTAATAAAAGCTAGGTAAACTAAATTAATTTATATAAAGTCAACCTAATAAAAAATGTCTAGTCAAAGGTCTTTCAGTAGACAAGTTAGTGTATTATTTTATTATGCTAAAAACGAATTCATTACATGAAATGTATTTATTAAATTTCTTTTATATCTGTTTCATATTTATGATTTGAAATGAATAATACATCTCCTAAATTATTCGTTCATTTGGTGAAAAAAATGTTGAAGGAGTCTCTTTCAGTGCTTTTAATTTACATGTTGTAATAGAGATGCTGTGATTTGTTTTTTTTTTGTTTGCCTAATACTTAAAAGCACTAAGGGCCGGTTTCTTGATGGATTTGAAAATTTCACTATTTGGAAGATAACATATTATTTATTTATTATAATAGATATTCAATTTAACTATCCATCAAGAAATACTTTTTTTTTACATTTAACCATCTGTTATTTGTCTGTCATTATTTAACAATAGGGAATATGCATGTAACGCCAATTATTATTATTTTAATATATAATGTTCCTTTTATGTGTTTGAACAAATTTACAGTAATCTATCGTATTTTGATAAGCT
Source organism: Monopis laevigella (assembly GCA_947458855.1). Classification (NCBI taxonomy): domain Eukaryota; kingdom Metazoa; phylum Arthropoda; class Insecta; order Lepidoptera; family Tineidae; genus Monopis; species Monopis laevigella. The sequence continues at coordinate 19,121,406 of OX381580.1, read as the reverse complement.
ATTTTTTTTTATAAATACGATTTTAAAAATCCATTTTTTTGTAGAAACGGAACGCATTTCTAAACGCTCCAACATTAGCAAACACTGCATGTGACGTCATTCGTGCTAAAACAAATGTCAACGTGTGTTCTGTAGTCTACAGTTTCTTGTTTTTTTGGATATTTATTGTCCTTTATTATGATAATTTGTGATAAACAAACCTTTTGACTAACTTTTGAGGTGCAATAACATTAAACTAATATGCTTTTTGAGCACGAATGATGTCACAAAATGACGGCTAGTGATGTTCCGTTTTTTACTGCGGTAGTGGCAGATAAAGTTTAAACCCTTTTATTTTTGTGTTTTACCCTTTTTTTAAATGTTTAATATTTGTTTTTAGGGATTAATGTAGTTACTCTATCAATTAATGAAATAAAAAAATACATGCATATTGCTATTTTTGACTATCCATCAAGAAACCGGTCTAATAAATGTTAAGGTAATAAAGTTTTTTGTCATTATCGCTCTCATGACTTATATCAAAAGAATAAGCGGGATAAAATACCTATTATTTTATTTTATTTATTTATTATATTAAATTTTTCTTCTGAAAGATGATATTTAAAGCAGACCATTATTACCTAATCATTTGAAGTTATTAATTATTAAGTATATATTAAATAAAACTTTTAGATTTAAGCTTAGGTGGGGATAAAAACTTTTATTAAGACTTAAAATTAAAATGTTAGATACAATAAAATTGCCCTTCACTAGGTATTTTTTAATTAAAAATTCAACATGAACTGTGGAATACCGAATCAATATGTTATTTCAAAAACTTTTTAATAAACCCAAGCTTTTAGAAAAAAGGCGGATGCACATGCAATCAAGCATTCTGGCCGCTCGATTACCCGACAAGAATGAAAAGCACGTTCCGCCTGCCCATGTCGGTAAAACTAATTGACTCTTCATTTTGCACGGGTTATTATTTCTGGGTAATAAAATATGATCGTTAAATTCTTTTTTTTTTATTAATTTATTTAGGTAGGTAATAATTAAGTTACCTTAAAAATATCGTTAAAATTGTGTTTAATTGTTAATTTTTAATTAAACTAATAAAACTGTCTTTTTTTTTGTTGTAAAAACACACTAGGAAGGTATTATTAGTTATTAAATATTAATACCTTCCTAGTGTGTATTTTCTTGTACCCATGTGCCGTATTATCCATATCTATATATATGTGTTGTATCCATAAGTGAGCCACATGGGATGATTTGTGGATTAAGAGGCCACTTTTTTATAATAAAATTTTGCTAATAGTCTTTATGCCTGTTAAATATGTGTAAAAATCGAGTTTAAGTTTGTAAAAATATCCTCAAGTTTTTAAATCGTAGAATAAAAAGTTACATGGAATTATAGTTGGCCTACGTTTTTATTACAGTGCGCTTCAATACTGTCAAATCTACACGATAGATACAAACTTTAAAATCAGGTCTAGTCTGTAACAAAATATACTTCGAGATTCAGCACACTACTAATTTAGATTACCTTTTTAATATTGTTTTTAGGGTATCGTAATGTTTTAAGAAAAACGGAACCCTTATGATATCGCTCAGTTTATTTGTCTGTCTAATATTATTGTCCGTACGTCCAGACTGAAATTTTAGTCTATAAATTTTAGTCTATAAATTTATGAATTATTAAAAACTAATAAATGGTAATGCAAATACGTCTTTATCGCCACTCATTTTGTAACCTAGATGCGGTTATACAATGGGCAGCGATCAATGTTGTTAAACAACAATATATTGATCGACCTCATTCATGGACTTTAAAGGTCTGCTTGCCATCAGGTAATGTGCTCTCTCTATGTGCTCCAATAAAAAGAAAGTTATTAACATATTTTCCACTACGTTTCTTGGATGCAAGTTTCCTGTAACTGTGCTAGGCCGCCCGTTGCGTTGAAACAGATGCAAAAACCGACAAGTGACCATTCATGTTTCGTTTTTATTTTGTGGGTTTACCGGTTTTCAGGAAACTATTGCATGTATACATGTCAAGGTGGTACTGTCCTTTCAAGGTGCGGTTACGTAAATAATACTTGAATTGATGATAAAGCAGCGAACATAATAATAATATTAAAGTAGCTCGTAGAGTAAAATCATTTTTGTCGCCGGTACTTTCGTAACCGCACCTAATAGTGGGAGCGATTAATCCTGTTAATCAACAATATTATTCGACTTTAATCATTGACTTTGTGGGTCTATTTATCATCAGGTAGATACAAAGTCACGTGTCGTGCCCCAATAAAAAAGAGTTATTTAGCTAATTTTATTTAAGGCAATTACTATATTATTATTAAATTTTTAAAGATAAAAATAAAATAATCCTGGTGGGCGGGAGTCGAACAAAAAAAAATTAAAATTTATAAAAATGTCTAAATATTTTTAGATATGAAATAAATAAATAATTTAAAATCCTATTTTTAAGTAACGTCAACGCGATTACTTTTAACGAATTCCATCGCTGAAAACGCATAACAGAAAATCCCAGTTCAAAGCCATGAGCTATCTAAAAAACTGTAAAGATAAAATAAGGTTAAAAAATATACGCCGTCGACGCAGCCACCACGTCAACTGTATCAATAAATCATGGTTCCCCCACCACCCCATGGCCTGATGGCCGCCGAAAATTCGCAAAAACAGCCGAAATCTGTCGAGGCCCACCCTTGTAATCGCTAGATAATGGACGCGGATTGAAAAATCATCCCTGTATATATTAAGGCGAAGACAACGAGGTTTATCGTTTGTTGTAAACGTTGTAAATCAATTTATAAGATAAACAATAAGATAAGTATTTTGGAATAATACAGTACTAATAAGACGGTGTTGGTAACTTAAGTTAAAGAAAATGAATATAAAACCTGCGACTTTAAGTTTTATTAACTAGTTTAAACTAACTGGTTTAAAAAAATACTATTCTAGCCTCACATATTACTTTACGCCGCTTGTCCACGATTATATTAAGCCGTGCTCCACTAAAGAAAAAAAAACCTAATGTAATCGTATTAGACCATAAAAACTAAGAATAACATTTATTCAGAGAGCAAAACATTTATGATCAGACATTTTCTTCTCAATCGTAATTATAATGAAACTGAGAAAACTATTGCTAACCACAGTGTAGCCAACTACTTATCTGTGACCTATATATGTGTAAATCTTATGTGTATTTTTGTGTATAAAATTTTCACTTATTCTGTGTATCATTTCACGTACCTAATTTATTTTTACGAACTTACCTATGTTTTTAACCTAAATAAATGTGTGACAATATTAAAGCTTTAAGCTGTGTTTATGCGCTTGTTCATTTATCTATAAGTTAATATACATGTATATGTTTTTAATTAATTTATATGTTTTTAAATACCTTATGTTTTAACTTTCCTTGTGTCAAATGCTAAATTAATTTGTTATAACTCGTAAGGCCCACAGGACAGGCTTGGCCTAACGTGAGAATCATTGTAATTATAAGACTAATATTATTTTTGGTAAATACATGGTTTGAATTTGAAATATAAGGAACCGTCTTATTACCTAAAATCGCCTTTAAAACGAAATGTCAAACGTGTTTTTTCCCGCCATATTGTGTTTTCACTTCTACCAATGAAAGCTTATTTAATTTTTCTCAGTATTTTTGTTCTCACTTTTTGTTGTAGGATTTATTATAAATAGTTATTCTTTTAGGGAGCCATCAGCGGTCATTGCCTAACGCAAGAATAAACTAACGTTTAAAAAGGCGATTATAGGCATTAGGGCTGCTCCTTATATAAAATATTTCCATGTCAGTGGCGTGCGGACCGCGTCCATATAAGCCAAAAAGTCACAAATACCCCAGAATAAAGAGTATAAATAATCTTGTGGCTATATATTATTTTTAAGCATTTAAAACATATGTTTTTTTATATATTTATAAATAATAATATGTATTATTATAGACATTAAATTACACAAGATTATTTATACCCTAGATTTTAGGGTTTCATAGCTTTTTGGCTTATACCACTGCTCCGTGTATAATACTACAATTAGACTGGCATTCATATGGCATTACAATCTCAATCCATCTGACAAGGATAATATAATGTGGGATATCTGCTCATATATTTCTACATGATGGTAAGCAGACCTATAAAGTCCATAATGGTCAATCAACACATTGTTTTTTATAAATTATATTAGAAACGAGAAATGGAAGACAGATTAACCGTTAAGTTTCGTAACCGCACTCTGAAAGAAGACTACCACCTGGATCATAAATTAATACAGCACCATGAGTGCCTAACGGCGCCCATGACCGCCTAGACGGCCTCCGGGTACCCAGTGGTAGGGTTTTATTCCCACCTTCCTGTAGCCGATTCTACACCAAACAAGTGGCCACCTCATCGCCGTGTTTGGATAGACTCAATAACCCATCTATAAACAGTGTCACAAGTTGGAATAGTGAAACTGGGACCGACAGCTTAACGTGCTTTGAAGCACTATAATGGTGTTGTCAAACAAATATAATAATAATAATATAATAATATGAAATACATTACACCCATATTGACCTGGTCACAAACTAAGCTAGAGCTTGTACTATGTGTACCAGAAACAACGTTATAATACATATTATATTTTATAAACACCCAGACCATGACAAAATGTACAGAAAAACGTACTAATATTTATTTGCCATGGGTGGGAATCGAACCCACGACCTCCGAATACAACGCCAAACGAGAACCACTTGTCTACGGAGGCTGTGAATACATAGTTAGTTTTAAATTAAAAACTCATCGGTACACACCAATTCCAAAAATTATGTAATAAAAATTCAAACAATTGTCAGTATCTAAACTCATAAACCAAATTCAAATAGAAATTGGTAACACTGAAATATGAACGTTCATTTTATGACATTGCAATCTAGACAGGTATATGATAAGATAATCAATACTGCTAGAATATCTAAGGTGCAGCCAGGTCAGGTAACGCAAGCCTTGGTCAGCCGCTGGGATCATCTGTCAGGCTTCGTGCAGACAGCTCTCAAATTGAGGCTCCCCGACCTTAATACCTGGCTTATATAGTGGGATCATGTGAGATGACTCCGGAATGCTCTGAGATTTATCTCATAAATACTTTGTTTTAGTTACTTGAGGTAGCTTCTGTTTATTGTGGTAATTTAAATAAGAACAATAATAATATGAAAATAATAAATATTCGGAGGCTACACCTAACAAGTGGCGAGCTTGTTGCGGTGTTTATGATGAAATAGTCTCGTTGTATAAAGCGGCCACCCATCCCAGGTCCGGCCTGAAAATGCATGAATATAAAATACTGAATAAAGTAAAAATAAAAAACAGACTCCTCTGCCATGTAGTATTAGAAACTAGGACTTCTAACTTCACTCGTATAGAGTTATTAGAAGAAAGCTAATAGAGGGCGTCTGTGTATAAGTATATAACAAGCAATGACAAAATTCGTGAGGGGTGACTGGAACTGGTTGGCTCAGCGGTTAAGCGCCTTGCCGCGATAGCGAGGTTCGTGGGTTCGAGTCCCGCCCACCAGGAATTGAATCCACGACCTCCGGATACAATGTCAAAGGCCCAACCAAGTCAATGAAGAAGGTAAAAATATTAGGTTTTCCTATTTATACAGGGTGACTTTGAAAGGTTGAACTTCGGGATAATATGAGGCTCTATTTTTTTTTTATTATTTTTTTTTTATGGACCAATTACACATATTGCTCTGGTCACAAACTAAGCTCTAGACTTGTACTATGTGTACCAGAAGCAACGATATAATACATATTATATTTTATAAACACCCAGACCATGACAAACTGTACAGAAAAACGTACTAATATTTTTTTTTTTTGCCATGGGTGGGAATCGAACCCACGACCCGGATACAACGCCAAAGGCGCAACCACTAGTCTACGGAGGCTGTCAATCAAAAAATATTGATCAATCGAACAACTTTTTACATGGAACCAGGTGTCGCAAATGACAAAAAATGCCTTTCCATACAAACTAGTACTTAATATTAAAATAATTTATAACAAATTCATAGGAAAAGTTTCTAGATTTGATCAGCGGGGCCTCATATTAGCCCACAGTACAACTTTTCAAATTCAACCTGTAGGTATATAGATTTTTTAAAGAAAAAATACACATACATATTATCACGGGTGCCTTACGGCGCCCGAGATCGCCTAGACGGCCCCAGGGTACCCAGCGGAGGGGTTTTTAATCCCACCTTGTCGTAGCCGATGGTATGAGTCTACACCGAACAAGTGGCTAGCTCGTCGCGATGTTTTGAATAGACTCAATAACCCATCTATAAACAGTTTCACAAGTTGGTATAGTGAAACCGGGACCAACAGCTTAACGTGCTCTCCGAGGCACTATAGTGGTGTTGTCAAACAAATGTACATATTTTTTTAAATTAAAAACACATTGGTACATACCGGGATTCGAACCAGGAACTTAAGCGTTTTTAAGTCCAAGGTATAACCAACTCGGCCACCACGTATATAAGAAAAAATGCAATAACAAATATCCTGGTCAAATCGGACCAGTAGTCTGGACCGCAAGGATTACACTTTAAAAATACAACCAATATGAATATTAAACGCACGATAAATTTACGATAAAAAAAAATTTTTTTTTTTTAAATATAGTCACAAATATTTTTTTTTGTGCCATATTAAACATACTTATTTATGTTACAAAATCTTATGCGACCACGACCAAGCAGTCAGCTTTATGACCTTCCTTCCATGTTTACATTTTGAATTCCATTAGCATAAATAGTCAAATACGCGGTCAGGCCCAAAGTAAACCGTCTGTGCCCGATGGGCAAAGTCGTATCTGTGCTAACACGGACATTCCGCGTATACGACCCGAATTAATATTAGGCCGTCTTGTTTGCTGCCCGGTAGTGCCTTCATTTAACTCCACGGACCGCTATCACAGACCCCTAATTTTCTATGAACTCTAATTTTATAAATTACTCCAGTTTGTTAATTAATTTTATCCACACTCTTGGGATTACGTGATACGAATTTTGGTACATAATAGGGCAAACCTTATTGTCCAAAAATGTCAAGGTCATAAGGACAAAAGGACTTAAATTATTATATCTTGAAAAGGGATGAAACTTGAAACAACTCTTGAAGTAAAGATTGTGTTTTTACGAAAGCCCTGACATTTCTTTTCTGTATCCAAAGAACAAAGGCGGGTGATTTCGTAAGAAAATCATTTGTTCTAAATAAATTATCAAAAGGAATTATTTTTATTAAGAAAAAAGGATTATATTTACAAATCTTGAAATGTTATCAAATAACTGTTTACATTCAAAGACTTTTTGGAATGACTTTCAAAATCATAATTTACCCAATTATTATGTAGCATTGCTTTTATTTGCTACTTTTTATATTACTAGATATGTTAAAACTTCTTATTTTTCAGTAATTCGATGTTGAATCCAATGAGTTTTTTTACCGGTAAAATTTTCTAAACATATTTTTATACGTTTACGTTCTATTTATTTAGTTATAGCGTACGTATGTATCATCACGGGTGCCTTACGACGCCCGAGACCGCCTAGACGGCTCCAGGGTACCCAGCGGAACGGTTTTAATCCCACCTCGTCGTAGCCGATGGTATGAGTCTACACCGAACAAGTGGCTAGCTCGTCGCGATGTTTTGAATAGACTCAATAACCCATCTATAAACAGTTTCACAAGTTGGTATAGTGAAACCGGGACCGACAGCTTAACGTGCTCTCCGAGACACTATAGTGGTATTGTCGAACAAATGTACATAATTTTTTTAATTAAAAACTCATTGGTATACACCGGGTTTCGAACCAGGGACCTAAGTGTTTTTAAGTCCAAGGTCTAAATATAATATAATATACGCACCCTAAGCATATTTCTCTCTCTTAAAGGTTAGCTGGTAGAAAATGCCTAAGGCATTAAGCTCGCCTATGTACAATTTTGTGCAATAAAGAATTTAAAATAAATAAATAAGTTTAAATATTTTCGTAACACAGGAATGCTACCCAAAAATTTTGAATTTTCTCCAGAAAATTAGAATTATGTGCACGACCGCCTAGACGGCCTTAGGGTACCCAGCGGAAACTTTAATTCCACCACCTCGTCGCAGCCGTTGGTATTCTTAGTCTACAATGAAAAAGTAACGAGATCGTCTAGTAAAACTGGGACCAACAACTTAACGTACTCTCCGAGGCATGGTGTTGTCAAATAAATGTAATAAAAAACTGGCTGCGAACTCCCACGACCTAAGTCTTTTCAATTTATAGTCTGACCGAGTCGGCTACCGCGTAATTTGTAAAAATAAAGCAAGTAAATAAATATTTGTTATTTTCATAGCTAAAAATTAAATATAATATAATTGTATAGGTGGTTAGACCTCAGACTAAAATTTTCAGTTTTCAGGACCCCGGTATGCACCAATGATTATTTTTAAAAAAAAAGTAACAACACCATAAGTGTCTAGGAGAGCACGTTAAGCTGTCGGTCCCAGTTTCAATACGCCAATTTATAAAATCTCTATAGATGGGTTATTTAGTTTATCCAAACGCCGCGTCGTGGCGAGCTGACTACCTGTTCGGTGTAGACCCAGAATACCATCGTTCAGACAAGGTGGGAATAAAACCCCGCCGCTAGGTACCCGTACATAAAAATCAAACTCATTTGAGTATTTCTGACACGTTAAGTTAGAACAACCTTGAGCATTTGGTGACCACCAAATGCTCAAGGTTGTTCGGTAAACAGATCCCTTAAATAAACAAATGAAATACCTAGCTAAGTAAATATTCCACCTGCTCCGCCCAAAAGTAAATTGATGTTCTAGGAAATTTCTAAAGTGGAACACCCCGACATTAAATATTTCATTTTAGAGAAGTTTTTATTACAGTCTCCAAACGTGCTCGCGATAAACTCAGTGTACGTGACTAGAGTCTTGCTTAGATAGCCGCACCCGAACCCGAGACTGTAATATTAGTGGAGACTACCCAAACAAATCTAAGTGCCTAAATGGACACACTGTATATATTTATATATTTGACCGTATCCGTGTTCTAGTGCGCCGTTTGTGTTGTATCCGAAGATCGTAGGTTAGACTTCCACTCTAGGCAAAATAACTTTTATTAAGTAAACTAGAGCTAGCATAAAGTTTTAAAAGTTATTTTACAAAGTTCATAATGATTATATAACAAATACATTTTGGCTTGAGGTACTGTAACAGCTCTTTTGGTTGCTGTTACATTACCAACCTAACTAATTGGGAATACTTTTTATTATCGATACTCTTAGGACTTATTTCATTATCTTTCCATCCCAAAATAAATTATATATTTTATTCACTACAAATTAATATGCTTTTTTTTCTTCGTCCCTTTTTCTTATGTGTTTGGTCTTCAGAAGCCAAAAATTTTGCTCATTAATTAGGTTCTCTCCTTAAGAAAACGTCTGGTGATGTCACTGTCATTTTATCCCAAAAATATATTTCATTATCCAGAGATGTGGCGAGTATATTAGGTACTTTTAGTTCTAAAAATAGCTGGAAAGTGGAGGCCTTTTAAATACACCTATAGTTTTATATAAGTCTTTATTTTGTATAGTAAATAAAATTATTATTTTTATAGGCTTTTATTCCACGATTCTTTTAATATAGCTATAATAATTAACACACTAAACCCATTCGCTTATTTTTCCAACCTAACTCAATCGATGCCAAACTATTTCTTTTTTGTTTCTATTGACATGTTCGTAGATATTCAAATCATTTAAGTAAATAAGGGAATTTATTTAAGAAAATTATGGTCAGCCATAAAACCGGAAAGCAGTATAATAAGGTACATGAACAAATGCACCCAACAATTACGATCTACGTAACCCTTGATTGCACTTATTATGCCGGCTTAAGATGCCTATACACGCTTCGTTTAAAGGACTCGAAATTATAAGAAGAAGAAAACACGCAAGCAGATAGAGCATTCCACATTTTAATAGTGCCCTCTCCAGCCAGTACCATAGTTGCGTTCGAAGTAGAAGGGATTACAGTACCGTGTCCACTTGTTTCTGTTTCTCAGGTCACTTCTTTTCTCTGCTAGCTGTACGATTGCATTCTAAGCTTGTTATATTTCTGCTTTACATTACAAATACAATATATTTTCTATTCAAATCTACAGGGAATATTCCCCACAATACTAACGAGAATAAAATCTACTTGTTGTATTAAATTATTGAATAAAGTACAAGGGTATTTATTTTAATATACACATAGTGTTTTTGAAAGGTTGTACTTTGGACTAATATCTACTGATCAAATCGAGAACATTTCCCATGGAACCATATGTCGCAAATGAAAAAAAAAAAAATTTAATAGTAATGAATGTACGATATTTCACACATATTGCCCTATAAAACTAAGGTCTAGGCTTGTACTATGTGTATCGGAGACAATGATAATAATACGAGTACATATTACATATTACAGATACCCAGATCATGGCAAAATGTATAGGGAAACACACTTTTCCAAATTTGAAAAGGGCATCAAACTCAATATTAGAACTTTTATAGATTATTTTGTCAAATCAAAATATCTTGTAGAGATTTTTACAAAATATATTTTTCTTACCAGTTTTGGCATTATATAGGGTGAACTTAAAAGGATGGACTTTGGGCTAATGTGAGGTTCTGCTGATCAAACTGAACAACTTTTCCCATAGAACCATGTATCACAAATGAAAAAAAATGTTGGCTTCCCCATACAAATTGGTCATTTTAACATTACTAGTTTGTATGCAGAAGGCAATACTTTTTTGTGGGAAAAGTTGTTCGATTTGATCTGCAGAACCTCATATTAGCCTCAAGTACATCCTTTCAAAGTCACCATGTATATAAAAAGATTATATTCAAAAAATATCTTGTAGAGATTTTTACAAAATATCACTTTTTGCATTTTATATGAAAAGTTGTAAATTTATACTTTAGTATAATATTAATTAAAATGTATTTATTAGAGTCTCTCGCTCTCAGTGGTCGACTAAAATAGTTGTTCATAAATGACATAATGTGAAATGCCTACAATAAATAATTATTCTAGTCGCATATTGATCAGCTTATATATTCAAAAATGAACCTTAAATTATTATTACAAAGTACTTTAATGTTTGCGACTGTATAAACGTATTAAGATGTCTACAGGTAGAATTTTGTAGTCTCGTGAACTAATGGGATTTCATAAATTGACTTCCAAAAGTAATACCTACGTAATACTATAATTAATATGGAATAGGTCTTGTAAAAATAATATTATGTATATATATATATATATATATATATCATCACGGGTGCCTTACGGCGCCCGAGACCGCCTAAACGGCCCAGGGTACCCAGCGGAGGGGTTTTAATCCCACCTCGTCGTAGCCAATACACCGAACAAGTGGCTAGCTCGTCGCGATGTTTCACAAGTTGGTATAGTAAAACCGGGACCGACAGCTTAACGTGCTCTCCGAGGCACTATAGTGGTGTTGTCAAACAAATGTACATTTTTTTTTTTTATTAAAAACTCATTGATACACACTGGGATTCGAACCAGGGACCTAAGTGTTTTTAAGTCCAAGGTCTAACCAACTAGACCACCACGTATATAAAAATAGTATTAAATAAAAATAATAAAATGCTATAAAAGTGTAATAAAAGCTTTCTGTTGTCTAGTAAATGTTAAGTAATTAATAAATAATGTCTGTAAATGTAAATAAAATAATTTTGTAAAAATCTTCAACTCGAAATTTAAGGAATTTATAGTGAACGTTTATAGTGGGCGTTTCGCTTTGGTCTGAATGTTTTTAAAATAATATAATGTATTGGTATCGTTGCTTCACACATAGTATAAGACTAGAACTAAGTTTATGACCAGGGCAATATGTGTAAAAGGTCCAAGAAAAAAAAACTTATAACAGACCGAGGCAAATCGGAGCACAGGGCAGTGGTTAGTGACGAGGTGGGTAAACGTAACTTATTTATTTATATTTATTTAAATATATTTTTTTTACTACTGAATGCACTAATCTCAGGTTTAAATTGAAAACTAGTTTAAATTGAAAAATAGTGTTGGATAGCCCATTTATCGAGGAAGGCTGTGGGCTACACAACATCACGCTAAGACCAATATGAGCGAAGTAACAATGAAAAATGTTCCAAAAACGGGGAAAAAATATTCCTTTTGAGAGCGTACGCTGTGTAAACGGTTAAAGTTACGCAGACGAAGTTGCGCGGATCAGTTATTTCCTACAAACCTGAGTTTACTGTCGGTTGGATATCATTAAAAAAATACGGTTATCCACCTTAATCCGATCCGTTGCGCCTTGTTTTTTTTAGGAATACTCGGGTCGATCAATACAATGTAGTTGAACAACATTGATCGCTCCCACTTTGCCGGCTAAATGAAACTTGCAGCGACAAAGAAGAATGCATTACATGGTCCTCGCTACTTTATTGTCAATTTCGTAATAAAGTTTTTCGTAACTACCACCTTGACAAGAAATTTATGACAGTCGACTTTTGAAAACCGGTGAACCTACAGACTAAAACTGAAACATGACTAGGTCATTTGACGGTTTTTTCATCTGTAGTAACGAGAACGGTCGGTGGGCCTAACAAAATTCTAGAGACATTCCTCCCACCTAAAGTATAGGATAGGGGTCTACCCTATTCTTCAATAGTTGCTATTAAGTTAAGCATGATACCTAAAAACATTTCTTAAGAAGTGCTATACCATTTTTGTTATATAGTAAATTATACTATTGTTCAACGTGATAGTTTAAATTTTCTACTATATATACATATAGTACAAAAATTAAACTATCACGTTGTATTCGATTAAAACCTATGGCCAACCGTTACTGTTAATATGAACTAACAGTAACGGTTCGTTATTCCTATAAAAAAAAACTTGATTTTACATGTGCATAACGAAGCGTTACGGTAGATTATAGAAACTGGCCTTAATCGATAAGAAAATTGTGTTATACAAAATAATTCCACTAAATATGATTACATACGATATAGGAAGTATTAGCCCAAAATTTGGGGGCGAGAAAGTCGATAAATCATGGTGTCATTTCAGTTAAGCGACATCAACATCGGTCGTTAGCCTCCTCCGGCTAAAGCTATACCCGATAACACAAAAACAGGAAAACCCGACAGCCTAAATCACTGTGACGGCTCTACTAGAGCCCTACACAGATTTTTACCAACTATGTGAAGAAAATTGGTAAATGAATAACACTGATTGATAATTTAAGGGTTAGCTTTTATTTTAGTCATACTTACCAAACATTAAAGGATACTTATGTCTAACAATTACAAAGCTTTTCAGAAGTAGCAGTTGAAAAATCCACTATTTTTTTGTAGCATATTAAAAGTACTTATATATAAATATATTTTAAACCATCTTAGAAAACAATTCTAAAAAGCTCTAAACATTAGTTTTGTTTTAGTGTCACAGGATCTTTTAAAAAATGCTTATAAAATATGATGAAAATAATTTATTAGTACTATAAATGTAAATTATAATCGTAAATCATTCAGGCGTTCAGGTAATCTGTATTTAGTGTAAAATTTGGCGAGATTTAGAGAGATTCAAAGACTTTTTTTCCTTAAATATAAAACAATACGTTAAACACGTATTGTTTTATATTAAAAACAACAATACGTGAAATACGTATTGAGTTCAATATAGCTTTTTACAGTATAAGGAAACACCCAAAATATTATAATAATATACTTTTTACAGTGCCGTAGGCCACTATCCAAAAGACCGAAGCTACAATTTTCAAAAGAAGCATCCATATTTGAACATAAGAAATAAGATAATACATATATCTCACCAATACAAAGCTCAGGTAAGAAGTATATAATATATTGACAAGTAAGTGTAAATAAAAAGAGCCATTTATCCCGACCATTTTGAGGAAAAAATAGGAGAATAAATAAGTAAGCCCATCTTAAATGGAGACAAAGCGAGAACAAATATTTGCTCATTCCTGTCCACAACAAATCGTTGAGAGCTCTTCCCGGGCAATCTAATAGATTGTACCTAATGGTAGAAAATATTTTAACCTTTCTTTGTAAAGGAAAGGAGTTTTAGCTGCTTCCGTGTCAGAGGGCATGGAGCTATTTAATCTTGTAAGTACCTCTACTTTTAATAGCAATTTAGAAAATTGTTATTCAATTGCAAAATAATTTTCATAAAAATACGAGCATACAAGATTTTATTTACTTAAACCTAATTACATTTTTTTTTATAAAAATTCTGTTAACTTTTGAAATGACAACTAAAGGAATATTTTTTGAATCATAAATCAAACTTTGGATGTCTTTTCAAAAGTTAATAGATTTTTAATAGAAAGTCTATCTAATTAGGATTGAGTAAGTAATATTTACACCTCTACGTTCTTTTTTTCAATAAA